>OW818033.2:77487969-78837969 GCA_942486065.2 Calliphora vomitoria
TTTAATCTGATACTAGTGATTCAGATTAAAATAAAACTTTATAATTTATGGTTTTCTAAGTCAAATTATAAGAATAGGTCCAATCCAATTTTAATTTAGCTCCTTTTTACTGTTAAAGCTTTTTTGATGGAAATGTTACCAAACACAATGTAAAACTTAAATGTTTTCTTTTGAAATATGCCAAAAACCACGTGAGTTCTCTTAAAAATTTTTGGGAAATAACTGCTGAATTATGTTCTCTTTCCAAATATGTAAAATAGATTTCCCCAATTAGCTGTATTAAGATAATTAAACAAGATTTCAACAGAACTATTCCCGAAAGTTTCGGCAATCTTGAAATATTTTAAAAAAAAATGTTTTATTTACTGTTAAACCTTCGAAATACCTCTCATTTGATGGACTGTCTTCAAGTCACCAGATTTGTCGACTATTTTAGTGACTTTTTGACGACATTGTCAACGATGCGTCTACATTTTTATATTTGTCTTTAATGAGATAAAAAAAGAATAACACTTCCAACTATTATGAATTCGTAACTTTTTGTTTTTTAATTTGTTTAATACAACGTCAAATGTTAACAAAATATGAAGATTTATTATCGATATCTACTTCAGAAAAGTACCAAATGTGTACTAGTGAGTTCCTGGTACCAATGTCTACATATGGTTCCAAAGAAGTACCTAGTCAATAGTACTATTGTCAGTAGCAGACTTCTAAATGACTATAGTAAATAGCAATGCCTGGGGTATAGTAAGTCACTAGTACTGGTGACTGTGTCAATAGTAAGTCAGTACAGTTTCACTATTGACATTTCCTGCAGGTTATTGTCTATGTACAGAACGTAGTATTAGAGATATAGGCTAATATGTATGTGTCATTACATCGAGGTAATCGGAATTTTTTCTTATATTTCAGTCAGTGGGTCCATAAGATATATGGAGTCTCCGGATAATGTGTTTTAAATGTAGATATAATTATCAAGAATATATAATATTGTTACGTTTTTACCTTTTAAAACGGGGTTTATTTCCTTTAAATAAACCGGATACTTTTTTTTGTAACAACTCTTTATTTATTTAAAATGTACAACAACAACAGTTCAAATAGTCACTCAGTGTCTTTATACACGTTTATCAATTCGCAGAAATGCACACACACTCTATTACGTACAACCTTAAATGCACAAGACAGTTGATGTTAACTCTAACAGCGACAATGATCAACTCCACTCACGACTGCAACCTCTGGCACTATTTATACACGCGCCATCTTTCGTGAATCTTCTACAATGTTCGTAACGGACAAACTAGTATGTTCGAATTCTAGAGCTTTCGATATTAGCAGCCTAAACATTTAGTGTTGCCATATTTATAAACGATGCTAATAACCGCATGCTATCAACATTGTTTATAAGTAGAAGCTTCTGTGATGGACGTGTTTATAAACATGATGAATGCTGCAGGCAGTCGTTATGTACTGTTAAATTCAAATCGCTATTGCAAATTCGTAACAATATTTTTATAGGTTCGCAAATATTGTAGAAATTACAAATGGAATCACAAAGTAGCTATTGTCCCGATAATATTTACATTATTTCTTACGTTCTCATGTGAGTTAAACAACTGAAACTACTTAAGGCGTTTATTGAGTTAATTCAGAAAAGTTTATCAGACGTATGCTGAAATCGATTTTTAAAACATTCAACTAAGAAGGGAACTGAGAAATTGCAAAAACAGCTTTTGTACTTTAAATAAGTTGTTTCTTAGTCGCTTAGCTTTGACACAGTGCGGTTAAGTCAGGCGCGGATCCAGCTTAACTATTTGGTGGTAGAAATCAATGAAAATTTATTTCACTTTTTTATTTTTTTCCATTTTTGTATTAAAAATATTAGGTTTTTAGAGGGAAATCGGCGTCTGGGTTAAGTAGATACCCTAAATATGGAACATAGAAAATAGAGCTTTCTCCAATAAAAAGGAAAAATATATTGAAAACGTATACTAAAGTCGAATCAGATACTTTCTAACTGGTTTTTATATAACTTAAATATGGAATGGAAAAAAGGTAAAATATATTAAAGTTTGAATTTGATAAGGAAGACTTGTAAGCTTTGTAAAGCTTTATTTTAAAAGCTTTAAAGTATAAAATTAGTATCTATTAAGATTTTTCAATATTTCTTTTAAAAACCTTAAACACAATTATGCATATTCAATACTATTTACCATTTTCTAAATTACTGTCTACTACTAGAGGTTTTATATTTAATGAACCTAAAAAAGAACAACCTAAAAACCATTTTAAACAAATTCATGTCACATGTTATTAAATTTGGAAGACTGTCTTTCTAAACGAAAAAAACAATTTTGTTTAAAGAAAAAACCCTTTTCATTTCACACATGTTTAAAATCTTTCAATACAACATCAAAAAAACTGCCGAAAGTACTTAAGACATAAAAAACTCATGTTTGAAAAAACAGAAACAATAAGAAATTTTAGAATAAAAGAAACCAAAAAAAAAAAACTAAAAATGCCCTTTTCAAAAATATAAAAAAAAAAAAAATGAAACATGTTAAGTTTGAAAACTGATATTGATGGTCTTTCAATCGTCACAGATAGAGAGAGGGGTTTATATTTTTTTTTTGTACCAACATGTTAATGCTTTTTCATAATTTTTGGGGGGAAATGGTTACGTGGTTTCATATGTTAAGGTTTTTAGATGGTGTCAGATAATTTACACAAAAACTAGAAAGCTAAAGGTAAAAAATTATGAATCTATGAAATATATTGAAAATAATTGACAAGATAAATAGATTTTTGGGGTCTATAAAACATGGAAAAATGGAAAACAAATTTGTGTTTATTTTCTTATCTAGTTTATTATAATTAACACATTTTTTTTCTTATTTATATTTTATATTTATTATTACAAGGTCTAGTAAAAAAAAAAACATTAGAAAATATCAGTGTATTTTTTAGTGAGTGACTGAGGGTATAAGTGGTGCCATAAATCAAGTACTTGTTACTTCTATTTTGTTTGCTCCCCCCGTGTTTGTTTATTAGTATGTACCTTTTTTTTGTTTTGTTCAGTGTAGTTAAAATAATATTTACTTTAGTTTTAAATAAACATTAAAAGAAGCTTCTTGTATTTGTTGTTTATATGTATTATTTATCAGTTGAATAGATTTTTAACAAAAACATTGTTTTTTTTTTCTACATATATGAAAAACTGATAAATAAATTTCTATTTTCTATAAATGCTGGTATGAAATTAACAAAACTAAAATGGGAAAAATTTGTTGTACAAAACTGACTATAGATAAATACACATAGATCAGAAGCTCAGCTGTCAAAGACCTAACTCAGTTGCAAAAAAACTAAGTGGTGAGAATGAGTTACAAAAAAAGTATGTGGAAACAAAAACAACACTCGTATGTGAGATTATTTTGAGTTTTTTTTCTAGTTTCCACTCTATGTGTATTTCTCTATGGCTACAAGTAGAGTTTTATTTTTTCGTTTTTTTGTATAAAAAGTTTTGAAAATTGAAATAGTTTAATAATCACTTTAGGTTAACGGTTGGAACCCCAATTGGGCCGGCGTCATCACTGTGCGATTAAATAAACACAATAATTTTAAATATTACCAGGTGAAAACAGCATTTTTCTAAACGATTGGAGTACTAATGATTGATCACAATAAATTAATGCTTTAATGGAACTATTAAAAGAATATATTTAAATTGATTTTGAAAATTAAATTAAGACTTTTTTCTTTTAGCTTTGTAAATATTGTAATTCTTAAAGGAATGAATTCAAAATGATTGTAGTTACCAAGGATTTAACACAACGAAATAATTCGTACTAAATACTTTAATGGAATTGTTAAAAGAATATATTTAATTTTGATATAAAAATTGATTTAAGAATTAATTCTTTTAACTGTTGCTCTTAACTAATTTGTTTTCATATAATTTGTTTCTTACCACAAACCTCAATTTTGTTCTTTTTTTATTTTTTCTTTTTATCTAAAGATATTAAATAATTTTCATTTATTTCCAAAACCTCAACCGGAAATAGTTTTATTTCATTGTAAAAAAACTAACCAAGAATTAAATTACACTCATAGAAAATCAATCGTGTGTTGGTATTTCAATAAATTTATCGAAAATCTATCAATCACGTCTTATAAGGCATTCAATAATAAATTACAAATAATTAATTTTATTTGTTGGCAAGAATGAAAAATGAAAATTCAACACAAGTGTTTTTGTTTTGTTAGAAAATGTTTAAACAAAAACTTCATGTAAATGACATTGTTATTTCTGAAGCAAACAAAGATTTGACCTGATTTTGAAAACTAAATTTAGTTGCTCATAAGGGGGAATTATTATTATATTTATAAAGAAGTATTAAGTAATTTAAACATATGTTTAAGGGAATTTATCTTAAACGAACAAATCTCTAATGAAAATTATATTTTTAAATAAAAATTCCAAACATTTTTGTTTTGTTTTTTTTTTCTTTCTTAAAAGTTGAAGTGGGTTTTGGTTTGAAAAAGGGTTTAAAGAAAATTTGAAATCTTATATAAAAAATCTTTAGAAATAATAAACAACTAAACATGAAATTAAAATAAAAAAAAAAGAATGCTTTAACAGCTTCCTCTTAAACTCGCATAAAAATATGTCTTAAAGTATGTTAGTTATTTTATGTTTAAAGCTACTGTCTTGTTAGATTTTAACATATTGATAATGGTTAAAGGAAAAAGTAATTTTCTTAGGTTCCAGCAATTCAAACAAAATAGAACTTAAATCAGTTTGAATACAATGGTGAATCTTAAATGCCATCCACCTAAAACCAGAATTTTTGTGAGGTTGTCTCACATTTTCTTCTATAACTTTTTTTAAACTCAAGCTATTTTGCTAATTTTCAATACCAAACTGCCTAAGTTTATGCTTAATATGCAGATAAAATTTAATTCATTTTGGTTGTGTATTTTGAACGGGATTATGTTTTACACTAACACCGACAGACAGATAATTCCATAAGGATCCATAATATATATTTTAAAGGCTTTTTGATGAATAATTCTCAGTGTTTTGAATGTAAATTGAAAGATCATTCAAATTGTATATAAACTTCTTCTTAATAACATTAAGCCTTAACTATATTAAGTAAGTTAAACTAAATATGGAGGCTCCTTCGAGACATTTCAGAATTACGTGAACGTGGTTTATGTTTCTAATAACTTATATGTCATTCTGTCATTTATTCTCACTTAGTTATTGAACATTATAGTGTAAACAACAAGGTTTTTTTTTGTTTCGAAAATGTCCAATTTTGTGCCAACATAGCGTCATATGAGGGATGTTCTGCTTTACTTCTATAATTTGAAAAAAAGTGACACTGGTGTACACCGATTGCTAACCGAAGCTTATGGTAAATGTGTCCGAGAGTTTGCGCGGTTCAGTTTGACATGGATGACAAAGGCCGCCCGGGCCAGCCGAACAAGTTTGAAGACCACGAATTGGAAGCATTACTCCATGAAGATTTTTGTAAAACTCAACAAGAGCTGGCAAAATAATTGGGAGCTACACAAGCAGCAAAAATAAAAGTTTTGTAAGCAGCAGGATTCATCCAAAAGCAGGGAAATTGGGTACCATTCGTATTGAAGTCCAGAGACCTTGAAAGATGATTTTGTCCAAAACGATGCTTGAAGGCTATAAAAGAAAGCGAAGTGTAAGAGATCGTATATGAAGTCAGCTCAACCAGCCGAATCGACACCAAAAACAAATATCCAAAGGTAATTTTCTGTATTTGGTGGGAGCAAAAGGGTCCTATCTGTTATGAGCTGCTGAAATCTGACCACACCATCACAGGGAACATGTACCGAACGAAACTGATTCGCTTGAAGCGAGTATTGACCGAAAAACGCCCAGAATATGCGGCCAGACATGAAACCGTAATATTGCATCATGAAAACGCCAACGATATTGGCTTCATTCGTTCTTGGCCTCAAAATATGAGCAGTTCTTTAGGCTCGGAATCCATATCTTATCAGAAATATGGGAACTTTGAACTTTACAAGCTCAGTTTAAAAAACGTGTTATGTGTAGCGAAGTCTTACTAATGTTAATTTATACTTCAAGTTACTTTTACCCCGCCCCAATACATAATAACCCCTATAAATGATGTCTGGAAACAAAAGCTGCTCCATTTCCATGTTGTTGTGTGTGTGTGTGTGTTTTTTTTTTTTTTTTTGTATTTTGAAGATTTCTTAAGTGTTTTAAATACAAAAGCTACGCATTTGAAATACTTTTGTGTTGTTTGTTCCATCCATCCATTTTTTTTGTTTTTGGTTTTTTTTTTCATTTAAATGTTTGCTACCAAAACTACCAATTGTTTTGTTAGTTTGCTGCATGCGTGACATGTTTTTCTTTTATTTTTCTACATCATCCTCAACATCAGCCAATCCAACTAAGTTTTTTTTTCAAGTTTCTTTTTTGGAATCTAGATGGATTTTGTGATATTGTAGGCTAGAGGGGATACTCATACATATCATAAAGACAAAAAAATAAAATAAAAAAAAAAAACATATCATTGGCATTGTTGTTTGACGCTTTGAATATTTTTGTATTTTGTTTTTTGTGAGGCAATAAGTGCTTTTGATGTTGCATGAGTGCCAGGCCGGGCAATAATATAGCTGCTGCTTGTTACTCGCATTAAAGAGATCTCCATTTAGAGTTTATTATGGTATTTTGTATATTTCAAATATTATAATGGACATTTTGTTATTGTTGTAGCTGTAGCTGGCCCCCCAATTGTATACATGGCTACCACTAAGTATCTGCAGTATGAGTCTGTGTTGTTATGGAAATCACACAGCTAACACACGCACATCAAAAATAGGGTCTGTCAAAAGTAATAAAAAAAGACAGAGGTTTTTTTTTGGGGGGGAGAGAAATGATTTTTTTGTAGTAAGTTTTGTCAGTCTGTCTTTATGATGGAGCATGCCAATTACAATTCTAAATGTGACACTGTCAAGCTTTTTTTTTTATTAAAATATTTTAAAATTTTAAGGGTTTTTTTTTACATGGTTTTCAAGCTAAACAATGAATGATTTAAAATATATAATTGTTAGCAAGAATATTAAATGAATTTTTTATAATGTTTACTTAAGAAAATTATAAAAAATTGACATTTAAAAACGTTTAAATCACTTTAAAAAAATCTCATAAAAACTGTAAAAGTTTTAAATTAAACATATCATCAAATTTTTTTTCCCCAAAATAAAGTCTAATTAAACCGCACTTTGTTAAGAAATCTTTCAAGTTTTATTTAGCCTGTCTATTTTTAATAAAGAAAATAGTCTTTCCATGTGTTTTTTGGTAACAAATGTAATTAATGTAATTACTTTTTTTTTGTTGTTGTTGTTTTGACTTAAGGTTATTAACTACTTACTTTGAGTGTGGTCTGTTAATAACATTAAAAAAAGGTCGTAATATTTTGCTGAGTTTAATGTAATAATATTTTGTTTTTTTTTTTTTAAATAAGCATGATGAAATCTTGTAGTTAACCTAGATTGTTTTTAATCAGGTATAATTTGAAAGGTCATTAAAGCAATTTAATAATTTTGATTCATAATAATGCTAACAAAGTAATTTGTTTATTTGAAAAGCTTTAAAGCACGAAAATTGCCTAGAAATTTGATTTGTTACATGAAACATTTTAGAAAATTAGTTAATTTTCAATAGTTAACCCATGATAAAGTAGGTGAACATGTAATGTATTTTTGTAAAAATGTGCGCAAAAATATGGAAAGTGTAAAAAAAATTCAACAATTGTGAAAATTATTGTAAATATCTAATTGTTTACATGATGTAAAAAATGTAAAAAAAAAATTTTAAGTATATGATAAAATTGTAATTGTTTACATATTGTAAAATGTGTAAAATTAAAAATATTATTGTTTACATTGTGTAAAATGTATAAAATTAACAACATTTAATATGTTTCCTTATTTATATAATTTACTAAGGTTCAATTTTAAATAACATGAGAAATTTTAATTGTTTATATCATGTCAAATATGTAAAAAAAATTTAAAACCTTTTAGTTTTACGACTAAATAGAATTTGTATGGTCAAAGCTCTAAATAATTCTAAATTTTTAATTATTTACCTCTCAGCAAATATGTAAACTATTTTAAAATCGTAAAATTTTAAGAATATATGGAATTTTTATGGTAAAATTTAAAATATATTGCCAAATTTTAATGGTTTACTTCATTTAAAATATGTAAACTATTTCAAAACCATAAAATTTTAGAGACATATGAAACAATGATACTAAATTTCAAATATATCGTTGAATTGTAATTGTTTACATTGTGTAAAATATGTAAAATTAACGATATTTACAATCATTCCCTATTTGAGTAATTTAGTTTGGTCTAGTTTCAAATAATTTGTTAAATTTTAATTGTTTACATTATGTAAAATATGAAAACCAATTTAAAACTTTTAGATTTTAAGAATATATGGAAGTTTTATGTCCAAAATTCAAATTAATTCCAAATTTTTAATTGTTTACATTATGTAAAATATGTTAACTTTTTTAAAACAATGAAATTTACTGAATTTATGGAATATTTATATGAAAAATTTTAGATATATTGTAATATATTAATTATTTACATTATGTAAAATATGTAAACTATTTCAAAACCATAAAATTTTAGAGACATATGAACTTATGTTTCCAAATTTTAAAATATATTGTTGAGTTTTAATAGTTTACATTATGTAAAATTGGCAATATTTATAATTATTCCTTATTTGAATAATTTACTTTGGGGTAATATCAAATAAATTGTTAAATTTTAATTGTTTACATTATGTAAAATAGGAAAACCAATTTAAAACTTTTAGATTTTAAGAATATATGCAAGTTTTATGTCCAAAATTCAAATGAATTGTCAATTTTTAATTGTTTACATTGTGTAAAATATGTAAACTTTTTTAAAATAATAAAATTTACTGAATTTTTGGAATATTTATGTGTAAAATTTTAAATATATTGTAAAATTTTAATTATTTACATTACGTAAAATATGTAAACTATATTAAAATCGTAAAATTTATGGAGTGTAATAAATTTTAATAATAAAATTTGGAATATATTGTAAAATTGGAATAATTTACATTATGTAAAATTTTTTACATTTTGTAAAACTATTTGAAAATCATAAAATTTAAGAAATGTATTGACATTATATTTTCATATTTAATATCTTTAATTGTTTACCTTATGTAAAAAATGTAAACTCTTTCAAAACCGTTAATTCATTTTAATAATAAAATTTAGAATATATTGTAAAATCGGAATAATTTACATTATGTAAAATTGTTTACATTATGTAAAACTATTTGAAAATCATAAAATTTAAGAAATGTATTGACATTATATTTTCATATTTACAATCTTTAATTGTTAACCTCATGTAAAAAATGTAAACTATTTCAAAACCATAAAATTTCAGAGACATATGAACGTATAATAAAATATATTTTTGAATTTTAATTGTTTACATTGTGTAAAATATGTAAAATTAACGATATTTACAGTTATTCCTTATTTGAATAATTTACTTTGGGCTAATATCAAATAAATTGTTAAATTTTAATTGTTTACATTATGTAAAATACATATGTAAGCCAATTTAAAACTTTTACATTTTAAGAATACATGGAAATTTTATGGTCAAATTTCAAATAAATTGTCTATTTTGAATTGTTTACATATTGTCAAATATGTAAAATATTTTAATATAATGAAATTTACTGAATCTATTTATGGTAAAATTTATTATGTAAATTATTTTAAAATCATAAAATTTATGGATACAATAAATCTTAATAATAAAATTTGGAATATATTGTAAAATTGTAATTGTTTACATTATGTAAAACTATTTGAAAATCATAAAATTTAAGAAATATATGAACATTTAATGGTCATATTTAAAACCTTTAATTGTTTACCTCAAGTAAAGTATGTAAACTAATTCAAAACCATAACATTTTTGAGATAATTGAAAGTATGATGGTAAAATTTAACATATCGTTACCTTAGTATAGAAAGGCCCTAACTCGTATTTTTTTAGGTCCTGCTTTTTTGGCTAAATATGATATATAAGCGGACCATTTATCGAAATGAACGAAAATCTGGGCTTTCAAAAAATACGAGTTAGGGCCTTTCTATAAAAAGGTAATGATATATATTGTCGAATTTTAATTATTTACATTTTGTCAAACATGTAAACTATTTCACATTTTAAAAAAGAAGTAGAAAATGAATGCAATGTTTCTGGACAAATTAAAAATTTGTTATTTGTTTACATTATGTAAAATTAGTAAAATATGTAAAGAAAAATGTCTATGATTTTATGTATTTAAAAATTATAAAATATTAACAAATTTTTAGAAAACATTTCAATTTATAAAGCAAATTTTGTAAAACTTATATTGTGTAAAATATGTAAACTCTTTCATTATTAAAATCATTAAGAAATGGGAAAAGTCGTGAATAAAAGATGCATTGTGTAAAGTATGTAAATTAAAAGAAAAGTTTAAATATGCAAAATTGTATTGTTTACATAGTGTAAATTAAGTAAAATCTATTAAACTTTACATTACGCAAAGTTAACCATTGTAACAATTAGCTTCGTGTCAAAAAATCAAATAAAATCTAAAAACAATTACATACTGTATTCCATAATTTTAATTATAGACTACATTCTTTAAATGTTCTGAAATTTTTGATAAATTTCTAGCCCAACTTACCTATGATGTCTATGATGACCCGCCATCGGAGTCATGGTGGTGACCATGGGTCTCTGTTGGAAATATTGAAATTGTTGCATGTATGCAGCCGTATCCGTGGCAACAGGTGCATTCAAAAAGGGTGATGACGCTGCCGCACTTGCAATTTGTCCCAATGCATTGGCAGCGCCTCCGCCACTATGATGTTGGTTTGTGGTCATTACATTGCCATATTGATTGGCATGATGATGAGCATCCATAAAAATGGCCGTATAACGTGGAGGATAATGAGTGGGTGATGCACGTTGGCTGGCGGCTGCAGCCAATGTTGCTGCCGTAGCCGTACATTTGGATTTTGTTTTGTGTTTGCGTTTCGTACGTTTCGTTTGTCGTGAATTGGGGGGTGTTTGTGGTCCGGCCATTTGTGTAGCAACAGTGGGCCCGCCACTGCTACTCACATAACCACCACTACCACCACCACCACCGCCGCCGCCAACATTGCTGGTGTTAATGGCAACGATACTACCACCATGCAGAGAGGGTGGAAATTGTAGTTCACTGTAAATGCTGGATTCTAAAATGTTGCTTTCGGATGTTGTGCGATTTAAGATAAATTGTTCAAATTCATCTTGTAAAACTGCTGGCTCATCGTGACAATCATTGCTGCCAGCTGAAGAAGGTGTTGTGGAAATTGTTGTATTTGTTGTGGCCTCTAGCAAGGCAGTACTTTCGATAGCACTTTCTTCGCTATTTGCCTGCGAGATTTCACAGCGACTACGATTGAGACTATTTGAGCTACAGCTAGCACTAATCACTATTTCCGGTATTGTTAGATATGTTGCTGTTGTTGTATTATCCGATAATGTTCCGCTTAATTTAGCAGAGTTGCTCGCAGTCGTACTATCATTTGAGATAGCACCAAACATAGTGCCATTTTCAAATACTATAGTTGTGGATGTAGTTGGTATGGGGGTGTTTGCATTTATATTTATTAGACTCTTGTGCTGAGGGGAATTATTGTATTCGATAGCATCCATGCTAGAATTTTGTTGATGTTTTTGTTTTCTTGGTGTGGTAAACATTTTGATATTTATTTATGTATGTATGTATGTCTTAAATTATAACTTTTGTTTAAAAAAAAAATAAAATTTTATTTATAATATCAACTAAAAATTGGTCCCTAACTTTCTTTGTATTTGTTTGCTTTTTATTAACAATTCACTGCATTTTTATAAATTTATTTATTATTTTTTTAAATTTTGTTTACTTTTTACAAATTTTCCATATTTTAGAATTTTTTTGTTTATTTTTGTATTTTTAAACACTTTAATATTGTAAATTTCGTAATTTATTTTGTTCTTGTTAACGAGTATAAATTTTGATTTTCAAAAACGCCCGCTGACGTTCCCGTTTGATGTGTAACGTTCGGAGTTCCGCCAAAAACTGATTTGTAGTCTTTAAGTAAATTTTTGTTTACTACAAGTTTAGTCAGTTAGCCAGCCAGCCAGTCATTCATACAGTCAGGCAGGCAGGCCATCATCACACATATTTTCCTTTTGTGTTAATTGACTGTATTAAATTTTAAACAACCACCATTTGTATCATACTAAAACTCTCTCTTATGTTATTTTCTCTTTCGTTTAGTTCTTATCTTTAATTTATTATTGTAACGAGAGAGAAAAGAGTAAATTTATGTTTGTTTTTCTCTCTCCCGATATACTCAATTAGTAACAGGTTTTATAACAACTCATCATCACCATGTAACATGGAAGAGAGGGAACTGTTTTATTGGGCCTTTTTATGAGTAAAGAAATATTTGATGTCTGTTAATAATAGATATTAATATATTTTAAATCAGCCTAAATTTAAGATAATTTTGAATACAATATAACAGAAGAAAGCTTAGGGGCATTCCTTTAAGAGGTTTTTGGTCGCTTAGTTGGATGCGAGTGGGATATCTATCAAAATAAATATTTTGTAACCCACGTTTTTTAAGCGCTTTTTGATATTTTAGTTGGATACGAGTGGGAAGAACAGTCAAAATACAATATATGAATATTTAGTTTTTTTTTACAATTTCAACCCTTTTATGTCGAACATTCGATATGTGATAATTTTTCTACTATTTAAAAAGAAATCGGGGACTTTTTTTCCAAATATTAATGGGAAAATATGTATTTTGTTGATGTAATTTTTAGAATTAGAGAAGAGAATCTAATAATAAAGAATTTGGGTGTATGACTTAAAAATTTGTTATTTACAATAGATGTCATATCTTTTGAATGCGGTTTTTGTTTTTAATAACTTATATGTCATTTTAATGCCTACATATCTGTCATTTATTCTCACTTAGTTATTAAACATTATATAGTGTAAACAACAAAGTATTTTTGCTTCAAAAATGTCGAATATTGTACCAACAAAGCGTCACATACGGGAAGTCTTGCTTTACTTCTTTAATTTGAAAATATGGTTTATGTGATTTTGACACAGAAGACAAAGTAAACCCAGGTCAGGCAACAATTTTTGAAGACCAAGAATTGGATTCATTATTCCATGCAAATTGTTGTCAAACTCAACAAGAGCTTGCAAAATCATTGGGAGCTGCTCATTCAGCAATTTCAGCAGGTTTCATCCAAAATCAGGGAAATTGGTTACCATACGAACTAGAGCTGAGAGACCTTAAAGGACGATTTTTAATGTCTAAAATGCTGCTTGAACGCTATAAAAGAAAATAATTTTTGCACCGAATTATTACTTGCGATGAAAAATGGATCCATTACAATAACCCGAAGCGTAAGAGACCGTGTGTGAAGCCTGGCCAACCCGCCGAATCGACACCAAAGCCAAATATCCATGGCGCCAGAGTAGTGCTCAGCATTTGGTGGGACCAAAAGGGTCCTATCTAATATGAACTACTAAAATCTGGCCAGATCATCAAAGGGAACCTGTATTGAACGCAACATATTCTTTTAAAGCAAGCATTGGCTGAAAAACGCCCAGAATAGGCGGCCAGTAATATTCCATCATGACAACGCTGGTCCATATGTTGCAATACCTGTTAAAAACTATTTAAAAAGAAGTGGTTGGGAAGTTTTGCCTCACCTGCTTTATAGTCCAGACGTTGCCCCGTCAGACTAGTATTATTTCGATCGATCCAGAACGATAACATTAGAACACAGTATCTGAATTTTTCTTGATTCGTTCTTAACCTCAAAAGAGAGCAGTTCTTTGGCTCGCAATCCATATGTTGCCAGAAAAATAGGAAAATATCATAGCTAACAATGGCCAATACTTTGAAAAAATCAATATTGTTCAAAGATTTCAAAATAAAAGCTAAAAATTTGAAAACATCAAGCATTTTTAAAAGAAAATGAAATCTATTAAATTATTAAAAACAATTTTTTGTTAAAATATTACTGCACGCAGAGAAAAAATATAGTTGTGCATGTTTACAGTATCCATTTTCACATTTTTAAAAGTTTTTTAACAATATTGTAGTCATAGTAACTATTTACATGATTCACATGATTGTATCAATCATATATATGGTTACAGTAAACAAATATATGTTTGTTAGAACCATTTATATCATTAAGGTTTGACCATATTATGTTGCTCTCGGCTAATTGTTATCATAATCTGAGAACAACATATTACGATATAAAGATTCATGTGAATCGTAAGTTAACCATATTATTGTTACCACCATCATGTAAGTAGTTACTGTGACTATAAAATGGTTAAAAAACTTTTAAAAATGGTTACTGTAAACATACACAACTATATTTTTTCTCTGCGTGTGTTTGTAGCTTTCGAGATACTCTGCAGAACATATTCCAATAATGGGCCAAATTAAGAAAAAAAATTTTAACTTTTTCTTTTTTTTCACCACAATTTTTATTTTACCAAAACTTTTTTACTAAAAAAAAATTACTAAAAATTGTTCAGGAAAAAAATATAATAAAAACATTCACCATGAGTGGCAAGGGTATATATAAGTTTGTCATACCGTTTGTAATTTCTACATTTTTCATTTGCGACCCCACAAAATGGCTGAGATATAAGGAAAAAAACGGGGACAACCTCGATTTACCAAAAAACATTTTCTTTCATACATTTTTTTCACTAACGAATTTAAAAAAGAAAAATTAAAAAAAAAAATTTTTAAATTTTGAAAAACGATATTGAAAAAAAAAATTTTTAAATTTTTAAAAATCATTTTTAAAAAAACAAATTTAATTTCCTTTAACTAAAAATATATAAAATTATAATTTGGTGAAGGGTATATAAAATTCGGCAAAATTATATTGAAAAGGTTTTTTACTAAAGTTATCAAATTCCAAATACTTGGGTTAAATTTAGATTTTCATTAACACTAACTGAATGTTTTTCAATATTAAATTAAAAATAAAAGGCCCTTCATAAAAACACAAAATCGATTGACTCTCAATGATTTCAATTCATATTTTTTCATTCTCATCGCTCTCTAATTTTGTAAATATAAAAATTGTGACTTTTTTTCAAAATCTCACTCTCTTATCTCATGAGTTCTCTTTTAAGAAAATAATATAAATAAATAGATACCAACAAAAACTAAACAAAACTCAACACAACAACTACAATAAACAAAATCAACAATGAAATGATGTTTACTTCATTGTGATAAAGTAAACATTACTTTTTGGATACAACAAAACTAACATACATAGTCACCGACAGAATAATGCACTCTGATAAGCACACATACATATATGCATACATACACTTTTCCTTACATGCCGTACTTATTTTTACGTATTGACTGACACCAACAAATATTGAATACACAGATACAACATATACTAGTACTTTACTATACGGTGGTATACAGTAAATAAGGAAGCCAAACAAAAACCAAATCGTCATCAATAAGAAAAAGAACTTGTATTTCTAACAAAAAAAAAAAAAAAAACAAAACTGAAAATAAAAACATTTAGTATAAAATGTATGTGTACATTTGTATCTGTGTGTTTGTGTTGAAAGGATGTGTACAGAAATTAATGTATCTGCTATACAGGAATATACTGTTTAGATTAAACAGGTGATGTTAAAGAATTTATTCTTTAAAATTTTAATTTTTGGCACTTTATGCAAAATGTATAAGAGGATTAAATGAGATCGCAACAAATAGGAAATATTCCCAGCATTTTTATATTTACTAAATAGTGCAAAAATTCGTAGTCAGAAATGTGAGTTTGCAAGAGCACATAGTGACATTGACAAGCAAGTCAAACGAAATGAACGGCGAGACAAAAGAGCGTACACAGATGATCTGGCAACGGAAGCTCAAGCTGCAGCTGCTACAAACCGCACTAGAGATCTGTACCGCATAACGAAGAAACTTACGACAAATTCTTTCGTTTCCTCGAGGCCACTTAAGAACAGCGCTGGCGAACTCACAACCTCAAAAAATGAACAGCTGGAGATATGGACAAACCACTACACGGAACTGCTTGAAACACCAAGAGAGCCCAATGCAAATCTATGCAACTGTGCTGAGCATACGGTAAGGATATATCCATTAGCAGTCCTTCAGTACTGGAAGTCACCAATGCTATCAAGGCCTTAAAAATCAACAAAGCCCCTGGAACTGACAACATCTCGCCAGAAATGCTAAAAGCTGATCTCAACGTCAATGCGCGATTAATCCTCCCGATAATCGAAGAATTTTCGGAAATTGATCAAGTAAACACCCTAAGGGTAATCGTTGAACAGTCTGTGAAGTGGATATCTCCCTGATATCTCGTATTTATAGACTTTGAGAAGGCATTTGATAAGCTCGCTCATAACATCATCTGGAAGGCACTTGAATGCAAAGGCACCCCGCCAATACAAATTTCTCTTATACGAAGCCTATACAATGGCTCTACTTGTAGGGTACTTCATGAGAACAATCTCGGCAACAGTATTAACATAAATACAGGGGAACGGCAGGGATGCGTCATGTCACCTCTGCTGTTTAACATTGTTATTGATGTAGTGATGAGGACCGCAACAGAAGACTCCACCGGCATTCAGTGGGGCCTATATAAGCGGCTAGGTGACTTAGATTACGCCGATGACATTTGTCATTGTTCAACGACATGTCTCAAAAATTAAGAGTCCTAGAGGCAGCGCGTGAACACCGGCAACAGACGGCCCCTTCAGTTGACTGGCACCAGGGTTGAAGCTGTTAACAGCTTCTGCTATCTCGGCAGTATTATCAACAACAATGGAGGATCTAGAGCTGATATCGAGAACCGCATCAAGTGTCTCCGACGGTCATTTCACATCTCCAGAAAAACGAAAATCAGCATATTCAATTCCAATGTGAAGTCAGCATTATTGTATGGATGCGAGACTTGGAATGTTGCTGCACGCGACATAAATACACTCCAAGTATTTGCCAATAGATGCCTGAGGAGAATTTTAAGAATATTTTGGCCAAATGTTATATTCAACTGCGACCTGTGGGCAACCACAAATCATGTCCCTCTGCGCACCGAAATATTGAGGCGTAAATGGAACTGGATAGGTCACACACTACGTAAACCCGCAGATGACCACAGAACGCGGGCAGCCATTGAGTGGAACCCACAGGGTAACGTGAAGAATACAGTTGGATTCTGAAGTAGCAGTCACAAGGAAGTCCTGGAATGATATCAAACTAATAGCTTATAACAGATCACATTGGAATACATTTGTAGTGGCCCTATACTCCAAATCGGAACGACGGGAATAAATATATGTATTGATATACATATATGAATGTGTTAAGTGTTATATTGTTTATGTATACAACAAATTGGACCGATTTTCTTCATTTTAAATAGCACGTCAGTTATTTGGGGGCTTCGGAAAGTTGATTTCAACAGATAGGCGGACATGGTTATATTGACTCCGATATCAATAACGAATACTCAACACTAAGTGAAACTGAATACTCAACACTAAGTCATGAAGGCAACAGTAGTAAGATGATCGGTCAGAAACGGGAACTTAGTCCTAACATAGTTAAATGGATGTACATTCAATTCTTACATATCTGGAAATCTTCAATGGCGACTGAAAAATTAATACATTCTCTTAAGAACTGTTCTCAACAATATTTGTCTGATATGAGTCTATGTAATGTTGTAGGTAGGCTTTGTTGTGTATCAAAATAAAGGTCTTCTTTAACTGTTCCTCAGTTAGTATTTGTTGTTGTTGCTGTTAGTTAATTCGGTTTTCCTTGATAAATATTGTTAAGGGTGGTTTTGATTGTGGTAAATGTTGATAGATGATATTTTGTTTTGTTCGCTTTACGTTTTTGTTATTATTAACAAGTAGAGGATGCTTTACTTTAGTTTTTTTTGTTTTTGTTTTCTCCGTTAAAGAGCTCTTTCCTTAAAACTCTAAAAGGTAGATAAACACAAAAAAAAACTTGTGTATTCTTGTGAACATAACAGATGAAAAGGTAAAATGAAGTAGTATTACATTTAGAAGAATAAAAAAAACCAACAATGATAATATTGAATTTCATTTCATTTTGCACTCTTTACAAAATTAGCCTGATTTAATACCTTGAGGCCTATACATATTTACTTTTTATATATTGACTGAGACAGAGTTTTCTTTCTACCTGCAGTTCCTTAAAGTGTTAAAAATTAAAAGCCTTTTTTTTATACAGTATTGTTTGTACTCGTATTATCAGTGTGGCTGATAATTTTTGTCACCACATTTTTATTTAAATTCAACCAACATTGGCCCCTATAATTTTATAACCTTCGGTTATTTTTTAGCTTTCAAGCTGTTTTTTCTTAAAAGTAATATGTATGTAATTCTTTTCATCGAAAAGTATAGTGTAATTTAGCTTACAATCTTGGCATAATTACATAAAGGAAACATATAATTTTGCAGTTTTTTAAAGTTTCCAACAATTTTCCCAATCTGTTTTGGTCGTTTCTTGGTTTTATGGTAATTTTCAATGTGTTTTTTACTTACATACTTATATGTACTGTAGCACCTGCAGCTACAGTTGGTGAGTTATATTTCATTTATTATTAAGTTTGTATCTCGCAAAATACAAAAATAATTTATTATGATAATTGAAGAGTTCCACAACACAAGACTGAATCCAATTCTTCACATTAACCATTGTTAAAAATCATAGCAAAGGAAAACAATTTGACGGTAATTTAGACCAAAGTGAAGCAATTCCATATCTAAAGAGTGAGCCAAATTTGTACGTGTATTAAGTTAAATAAAACTCAAACCGTTCAAAATAAAACTTCTCAAAAAAGAAAATTTATAAAAATATTATACAAATTCATTAAACAGTAGTTACTTCCGTTAACTTTTTGGACGAGGTGGCCCACTTACGCTTAAAATCGGACATGTTCTGGGATATCTTTCCTGTGTTCTTTAATTCTTTTTTTACAAGAGCTCAATACCCTTCCACAGGCCGAAGATCTGGAGAGTTGAGTGGATATGCCTCCCGTGGTACTAATTTTTTAAATACCACTCAACGGTCTTTTTTCCATAGTGGAGCGTGATGCCAAATCGGGCCAGAAATATGAAGGCACTCTGTGCTGTTTTAGGAAAGATAAAAGCAAATTGTGTAGACACTTCGTAATATATATTTCTGTGTTTATCGTGCCTGCTGTCACAAATGATTGGTTTCTTTTGCTACAACTGCAAATGGCTTGCCACATAAGAAGCTTCTTGTGGAATTTTGTTTGTTTTTTTTTGTCCGGTATTGTTCTTGAACATCAGTCACATACAAATCACTCGTTAACGCATTGACTGCCACGTCGGACACATATATGTGACACTGTACTATGTGGTTTACGCCACGTCGGACACATATGTCCGACGTGACTTTTATTCTCCCTAGCCATGTCACAATAGTGCTAGAGTTTCAAAATTTTTGTCTATATTGTCTGCAAATTTCTTACCTGCATCATTTTCGAAGGAGTTTGGTATCTTTTACAGAGTCATCAAAAGTATAATCTTCACTTACTTCATCACTTTCAGTACTTTCGATTATTTTTTCCTTTTCACCATTTCTAAGCAGTAAATACTACTGGTAGTGGCCTAAGATCCAATATTGACATTTTTGAAGAGATTATGCAAAAACATGCTGTGGCTCCCAGCAACTTATTTGCTGAAAGTGCCCTGGCAGTCAATGTGTTAAAAGTCTGCCAGTACATTAGTTTCATCATCCATCAAACAACAGGTGTATTTTTTTATAAAATTTGAACTCAATTTTTTACGCTCGTTAGTTTGCTTCTAAGTTTTTAGCATTAATTTTGGCTCTACGTACATAAGAATCCGGACATTTTAACTTTCAAGCTGTTTTTCTGATAGAAATGTTCGGTGCTCTTCGAAAGAGTTGTTCGACTTCTTTTGCCTTACCAATATCTGTTAAAGCTTTTATTCTTCATGATCCAGGTATTCTTTCAATGTTCAAGTCTTCCTTATACTGTTTAATGGCTTTTAAAATGGATGAACATTCAGACCTTTTGCTATTTTTTTGGAAAGTTCGACTTCTATTGCCTTACCAATATCTGTTAGACCTTTTATTCTTCCTGGTCCAGGAATTCTTTCAATCTTTAAGTCTTCCTTATACTGTTTAATAGCTTTTGAGACAGTGTGACGATGAACCTTTAGAACTTTTGCTATTTTTTTGAAAGTCCATTTTGGATTTTTTTGAAAAGTTTTATTTTTTCACGTACTTTTTTCCAGTGTCCTTTTTTACCGAAATAACAGTTAAATATTAATGATTTAGAATAGATAATATCCGACATATGTTTAAAAGCTAACGTGATTAAAACAATAATAATTTGTAAGGATAAGTTTTACCTGGAATAGTGTGTACAAGTTTTTTCTGACTCTCTCTTTACCAAAATTTCAATTATTTCGAGAAGTGATATCCCATTCTGAAAGTGATATTTTTTCTAATGGTGCAATGGCTTATTTTTGAGGAAAATATTGTTACCAATGTGCAATAGCGATTTGAATTTAACGATCTGTAACGACTGCCAGCAACATTCAGCATGTTTATAAACACGTCCATCAGTAGAAGCTTCTGCTTATCAACAATGTTGATAGCATGCGGTTATTAGCATTGTTTATAAGTTTGGCAACACTAAATGTTTAAGCTGCTAACATTGACATCGAAAGCTCTAGAATTCGAACATACTAGTTTGTCCGTTAAGAGCATTGTAGAAGATTCCCGAAAGATGGCGTGTGTATAAATAGTGGCAGAGGTTGCAGTAGTCAGTGAGTTGATCATAGACGCTGTTAGAGTTAACATCAGCTGCCTTGTACATTTAAGTTTGTACATTATAATGTGTGTGTGCATTTCTGCGAATTGATAAACTGACTGACTATTTGAACTGTTGTTGTTGTACATTTTAAATAAATAAAGAGTTGTTACAAATTTTAAACAACTAAAACTGCTTTTATTTGCAATCAAAAGTATCCGGTTTTTTTAAAGGAAATAAACCAACGTTTTAAAAAAGTTAAAACGTAACAATATTTTATATTCCATCAATTGCTGGTTTTTGAATAATGTACCACCTAATCGGGTTTTGAATGATGTATTTAATCGGCTTGTTGTAATAATTTCTGAATACATCTGTGTAGCAGCAACTTTTATAGGTTTTAAGTTCGTCCACTATTCCTAAGGCACCTAAGAATCGACTTGACCGAAAACCTCTAAGTATTTTCTCCAACAAAAAAACAAAAACATTTGACCATTCAATATTCACTTAAATTAGCTTCACTTTAAACCTTCCTACTTGACCAAGTTGTTGTTGTTGTGCTGCTAAATTTGTTTGTTGTTTTATTTTGTTTTTTGTGCCATTAAGACAAGCAATACGTACAACAGCAAAAACAATGAAAACAAAGTCCATTCATTCAAATGTGCCAAGTTAACAGATATATAGACGGACATACAAACAGGCCAGACCTTTTGGTTTAATAACGATAACGTGATGATGTACATTTCATTTAAAAAGGTAAGAAAAAAGGTATTCCATGGGCACAGACTACGAATACACACAAACTTGTATATTTTCCAAATCCAAACAAAAAAGCACGAGCTACACAATTGACGTTTTGTTTTCTTCCTTTTTTTTAATGATTTTTTCACTAAATATTGTTTTTAAGGTATGGGATGGTACATGAAAATCGAAATGCTTTATTGAGTTGAGTCATTTTGTCATGGATGATAAATGTTAAACGAAAATTGTTAAACTTGAGCTATCAACATTTTATGTCGCTAGTTGTAAAAGGGTTTAGGTAAACCAAAGTAAATTTAAAGTTTTTGAGCAATTTTGCATGACCAGAAACCCAGCTTTAACAAATTTGGAAGGTGTAAGGTCCGATGCATTGCGAAACTTCCCAAACACTTCATTTGCTTTCATGATGGAATATAACGGTTTCATGTCGCATATTCTGGGCGTTTTTCGGCCAATGCTCGCTATAAACGAATCATTTGCATTTAGTATAGGTTCCCAGTGATGGTCTGTTTGGATTGCAACAGCTCATAATATATAGGACCCTTTTGCTCCCGCCAAACATAGATAATTATCTTAACGCCATAGATATTTAGCTTTGGTGTCGATTCGGCTGGTTGGCCAGGCTTCATATACGATTTCTTACGCTTCTGGTTATTGGAAGGGATCCATTTTTTATCTCATGTAATGATTGGGTGCAAAAATGATTTTCATTTATAGCGTTCCTCATTTCGGACACGCAAAATCGTGTCTCTCGGATACAATTCGTATGGTACCCAATTTCCCTATATTTGGATGAATCCTGCTGCTCGCAAACGTTTTAAAATTGCTGCTTGAGTAGTTCGCATAGAAACAGACTCCGAACTAATCAATGTTAGTATAGAAGATGTTCAGAGGATCATAAAGGACAATCTTAAACTAAAAAAATCTTCAGGTTATGATTTAATCACACCTTCCATGATTGGAAACCTACCAGATGTGGCAATTATTGTGCTGACAGTATTATTCAATGCGATCTTGTCTCTAGGAGTTTTTCCGAATGATTGGAAAATCTCCCAAATTATAATGATACCCAAGCCAGGAAAGGATTTGACATTGGCATCAACCTACAGACCTATTAGCTTATTGCCTTGTTTGTCTAAACTATTTGAGAGAATAATCCAAGGGAAAATTCTAACATTCTTAAATAGTCAAAACATTATTCCAGATCATCAATATGGATTCCGTAAACAACTCGAAACAATTAAGCAAAGTAACCGCCTAACTGGAGAGATACGAAAATCTTTCGAACTAAAAAAAGTACTGTTCGGCAATATTTCTAGATGTTGCCCAGGCTTTTCATAAGGTTTAGTATAAAGGTCTAATATACAAGATTAAATGCCTACTGTATTCTAGTACACACAAAATACTAGAGTCTTACCTATCGGATCGCTTGTTTAGGACAAAATGCGGCGATTATGTGACAAGCGACTATGCGATCACTGCTGGTGTACCTCAGGGAAGTGTTCTAGGGCCAACCATGTACCTATTATACACCTCTGATTTGCACGAGTCCGAAGAATTAACCATTTCCACCTTTGCAGACGACACTGCAATTCTTAGTTATCATGTGGACTTAAATGTAGCATCTTGAAACCTTGATAATTATCTCAGGCACGTAGAGACGTGGTTAAGAAATTGGAGAATACAAGTAAATGAAATCAAAAGCAAGCACATAACGTTTTCACTTAGGAGAGGAAGTTGTCCACCAGTGACACTAAACAGTGTGAACATCCCACAATCTGATCACGTTACATACTTGGCGTCGGCACATAGAAGCCAAGCGGCTCCTCATGAAACTAAAAGCTTCTTATTTACACTGGCTAATCCACCATCAATCGAAATTAAGTCTTAACTGCAAAGTCATCCTGTATAAGACCGTTTTAAAACCAATTTGGACATACGGAATCCAACTATGGGGAACAGCAAGCAATACCAGTATAGCTCTCATACAGAGGGCACAATCCAAAATTCTTAGAACCATGACGGGAGCTCCATGGTACATAAGAAATGAGAACATCCACAGAGACTTAGATGTGCCATTGGTCAAGGATGAATTTAGAAAAACTCGTGTTAAAATTACATCATTATCCGAACCCGCTCGCAAGGCTACTTACAGTAACTCAAGACAGATCAAGGCTGCGTGGAGCTGATTTACCACTTATATAATATATCAAATATGATTCTCCACTGAGAGAACAATAATTGTTTAGTTATAAGATTTAATTACTTATTGTAAGGCACAATATTATAATAAACGTTTAAAAAAAAGTAGCTCCCAATGATTTTGAAAGCTCTTGTTGAGTTTTACAATAATCTTCATTGAGTTATGCCTCCAATTCTTGGTCTTCAAACTTTTTTGGCTGGCCTTGGCGATCTTTGTCTTCCGTGTCAAAAATCACCACTTCTGAATCGAACAAATCATCTCTCGCATGTTGAAACTTATGGAACACATTCACCATAAGCTTTGGTGAGCAATCGGTGTGCTTTTTATCAAATTAAAGAAGTAAAGCAAAACTTCCCGCATATAACGATTCGTTGGTACAAAATTAGATATTTTATTGTTTCCACTTTAATTTTCAGTAACTAAGTGAGAATAAATGACAGATATCTACCCTTCAAAATTACATATAAGTTAGTAAAACAAAAACCGCTTTCAAAAGATACCATATCTATTGTAAATCCCGCATTTTTAAGTCATACATCCAATACAAAAAATGCAGAAAATTCAGTGCCCATATTATACTGGTGTAGGGCGTATTCGGCATAGAAGAATATAACTTACTATAGGTGCATAACTCGATGAACCCTTTTTTGCACAACTGGAAGTTGAACCACTTTTATAATATTTCATTCTTCACATCAAATTTCTAGTTTCGAAATTAAGAAACCTACTTAACATATCCCAATTATTAATATCTTATCTAATAGTTCTTAAGAAACAATATCTGTTTTCTAACATTATTTGTCAGTTTCTGGGAAATTAAAATAAAATTTTACAATTTATTTCATATTCTTAAAAATGTTCTCTCGTCATTAGATGATATTTGAAATGATCTGTTTTATGTTGTAATGTCAATATGTATAAACAAATATTCATTTCATTTAAACACCAATAAAGTTCAATAACATTTATTCATTAGTTTATTCATTCATTCATTCATTTGTCAAGTCAAATATTTATACATTCATATGATGTGATAGATTTTGTTGGCGATAACCACGCATATGTTGGCTCTGTTTCTGTAAATTGACCTTAAAACATTCTCGTTTTTAAAAACACTCATCGACAAATAGATAGAAAACTTGAAAAGAAAAAAAAAAAGAAAAAAAACTTATTGATAATGAATGTACCCTCTCAATACTGGTAAAACTTTATGAACTTTATTAATTTACAACAAAATAAATTCAAAAAACAAACACAAATAAATGGCAACAAAAACAACACAACAAACAGCTTCAACTACAGTTTGAACTTAATGATAAAGTTAATCATAGATACTCGTATTGATAGCTAGAAATACATACATACATTTTTATGTACAGATACTTCTTTAGCTAAGAGTATGTTATTTTGTTTTTTTGTTTTTTTTTTTGTATTGTAAAAACAAACAAACCTATCTACGTATAACGTGTGATGTGATCTTGACACATGATCAACCCATTGATGTAAACTGAACACAATCGTTGTACTACACTCGTACTCAGACAGACGAAAAAAAATATGATGAAACACTATGATATAACCCGGTGTTATTTACATAAACAGACAGACATCACATATTTACAGATACCAGCAACAACAACAATGATAATAAGCAGCAACAACATTAAAATATCAGATGTTAGATAGATTTTTTAGGGCGTTTATTAGAGTATTAAAATGTAATCAATACTCCACTTTACATATGTATAAATCTAAGCACTGTGGCAAATTTAAATAAAGCTGGTCAAAAAAAAAACAGTTAAACATTTCATGGATAAAAAAGTTTCGCGGGCTTCTTCCATCAAGTAGGGTCGAAGGGACCCCGTTTTGACAAGACCACACCACTCGTTAGATGTAATGTCGTTTACATCGTAATGTGTATAAAATGTATGCAAAAAGCTTGCAAAAAAAGTCGAGTTTACTAGACCCAACCTGTAGCTGTGAGATATCTCAGTAGGTCATTGAGTTTAGACCCGGCTACCTCACCAAGGTTAGTCAGTATATAGTTGCCCATGAATTTATGTCTCATGACACT
Organism: Calliphora vomitoria; assembly: GCA_942486065.2. NCBI lineage: Eukaryota > Metazoa > Arthropoda > Insecta > Diptera > Calliphoridae > Calliphora > Calliphora vomitoria. Next base: position 77,514,087 of record OW818033.2, read on the forward strand.
CATTAACAGAGAAGGTGGAAAATCGTTTCCTCTTTTTCCCTATCCTTACAACTGCGACAATGTTCGTTAAAAGGGAGTCCCAGGCGATTTGCATGCTTGCCTAACGTCCAGTGCTCCGTTAATACTGCCAGCAACTTTGATATATTCCTTCTATTCCGGGTTATCAGTTGAATTGCACGTTTTTCCTAAAAAGATGGCCACAACAACTTGGATACCCTACATGTGTCTAAATTACGCCATCTATTCTCAGCCTTAGTAAGAGAGTGTCTGAGTGTCGTAGTGGTCTCTGTGCGCAGGGACCCAAACCAAAGTAATGTCAGATAGACGACCTAGCCTTGACAGAGAATTCTTACATTGCCTGACTAATGAAGATGAAGTTGTGTAGGCCTTCAGTGAGAGAAGTGCCGCATGACTGTCGGCAAAGATATCTATTTTGCCACGAATATAATGGGTACGTCAACAAACAAAATTGTTGAATTCGAGACGATACCATTCCACATGGGATTCAAGAGCGACAATGCATCCAGACAAAATTCACTCTTTCGTGTGGATTTTGCACTGGCATCAGTATTGAACATTTTGCACGAGCTATTTGATGACATGATCGTCTCACATGGAGGTAATGTAAACACGCCACCGATATCTTGCGATTTGACCCCGTTAGACTTTTTCTTGTGAAGTTTTCTTAAGTCGCAAGTCTATGCGAATAGCCACAAAACACAGCTGCCCTCAAAGTCAACATAACGCATGTTCTCGGACAACTTCAGCCTGATTAATGCGTCAGAGTCATAGAAAATCGGTTATTTCGGATGCGCACAAATAATATTGATCATTATTTATAGATCTCTCTCAACGAAATTATCAGGTTATTACCTCAGAATTAACTGAAGTTACTTAAAAGATATTTAGTATACCTTTTAATACTTCTACATAATACCTAAACATGTGATCTCTTCAGGTCTTGATATAAACGCTGGTGTACCACAGGAAAGTATAACGAAAGTATCAATGTACCACAGACGCACTGACAATCATATCCACCTTTGCAAACGATAAAGCTTTTGTAATCATTCACCAACATTTTCGATACTATCCAAAAAACATCAGCCTTCCTCCACGAGATGGATAAATTGCTGTACAAATTAAAAATTAAAGTTAATGCTACCAAATGTCTCCACATTACATTCACTCTTAGAAGGACTAGTTGTTAATCATACTGATAAACAACATCAAAATACCCGAACAGAGCCATAAAACGAACCTAGGAAACTATCTTGGCAGTCTAACAAGGGTTCAACCTGTATGATCCAAAGTAACTTAAATAAAATTGAATTCAGCATCCACTGGCTTATTGGGTGATGCACTAGTTGTATGTATAGACTTCAACTACTAAATTTCATAAAATATTTCGGATCGGATCAAAAAAAAGTTGGCATATATTCGTGGATATCCACTTTGGGATCTTATGATTCCGTGTCTAGTTATTCTATAAAATCTGAATTCAAAACAATACTATACTACTTTTATAGCCATGGTAAGTTTTATTATGGCTGTATGATGTCCAGTTTCATCCAATATCGAAAAGCTACATCCATAGTGATGTCAATCAGGGATCGAATAGAACAATTATTTTTGAATTTTTAAAGAAAAAAAGCCAGCCCAAGAAAACATCTGGTAACAACGTCAATCATTCCATTTTGATAGTTTAGAACTAGATTTTAATAAAATCCTATGCTTTTAAAATTTATGAATTATGTTTCTTTTGAGCAGAATTAAAATATATTTTCGGAAATCTCCTATTAGTAAATAATACTCATATTTGTTTAAGATAAAAGGCAAATATACGATTTTTAGTATTATTGTTTTAATTTTGAAACATTTGCTCAATATAATACAAATTTATTCAAAGTATTGGCCATTGTTAGCTATGACATTTTCCAACATATGGATTCCGAGCCAAGAGAACTGCTCGTCTTTTGATGCCAAGAACGAATCAAGCCACTCTGTTCTAAAGTAAAGCGTATCCCAGAGAGAGCGTTCTGAATCGATCGAAACAAATAGTTGTCGGACGGGGCACGGTCTGGACTATAAAGCGGGTGAGGCAAAACTTCCCAACCACTTCATTCTAAATACTTTTTAACAGGCATTGCAACATGTGGCCGAGCATTGTCATGATGGAATATTACGGTATCATGTCTGGCTGGGAACATAAAGTACCTTTGTTCAAGACAGTCATAAAACCGATATGGCTATACGGCAGTCAACTATGGGGAACAGTTGACAAATTGCTAAAAAAAAGCAGTCAGCACTGTTAAGGACAATAACATGGTACATTCGCAATAGTAACATCTACAGGGATCTCCATGTCCCAATGATCAAACTCTCCTACCTGTCAAAACTAATGGATTACTCAATTCCACTTGCCAGAGAGTTACTGTCATTTGAAGGTCATATACGACGAGCACTTATGTTGGATATTGCAGCGACAATACCAACTTTAGTTTTAATTTAGGTTGAGATTAAAATACTTATTGTAAATTTCTAAAAAGAAAGATTCAATAAAGAAAAATAAAATGAAAAAAATGTCTGGCCTCGGCTAATGCTCGCTACAAACGAATCAGTTACATTTGGTACAGGTTCCCTGTGATGGTAGGATCTTTTGCTCCCACCAAATACAGAGAATTACCTTAGCTCGATGGATATTTGGCTTTGGTGTCGGTTCGGCTGGTTCGGCTGGTTCGGCTGGTTCGGCTCTACGCTTCGGGTTATCGTAAGTAATGATTCGGTGCAAACATGATTTTCTTTTATAGCATTCAAGCATCATTTAGGACAAGCAAAATCGTCTTTCGAGGTCACTCAGCTTCAATTCGTATTGTTCCCAATTTCCCTACTTTTGGATGAATCCTGCTGTTGGCAAATGTTTTAAATTGCTGCTTGAGTAGCTCTCAATGATTTTGCTGGCTCTTGTTAAGTTTGACAACAATCTTCATGGAGTAATGCCCCCAATCCTTGATCTTCAAACTTTTTTGTATGGCCTTAGCGATCTTTGTCTACCGTGTCAAAAAACACCACTTCTGAACCGAACATGATTAAATGACTGATATGTACCCTTTAAAATGACATATAAGTAATTAAAAGCAAGAACCGCGTTCAAAAGATACACCATCTATTGTAAATCCCGTATTTTTAAGTCATACACTCAATAATAAGGTGTCCTTTTTATTATATGGAGATTTTTTTTTGGTCAAATGGTGTTTTTTAAAGGGTGTGTTTTGGTTATTAGACTCAATGCTATATTTTGATGTATTCTTTAAAAATAAATATCAAAATTAATTTTTAATTTTGACCAAAAATATAAAAATTAAAAAACAAGTAAGAGAGCTATATTCGGCTGTGCAGAATCTTATATACCCGATTACTTTCAAATAAAATTAAAAAAAAAATTTAATTTTTTTTCTTCGAAATTGTTTTTTAAGTTTTTTCCAAATTTATTTTTAAATTTATTTAAAATTTTTTTTTTTTTTAGTGAAAAAAATTTATGACAAAAAAATTCGGGTTAAAAAATATTTTTCACGATTTTGACCTATTCTAGATACAAATTACTTATATACATCGTTGCAATGGAATTTCAAATATCTATCATTAGATATCCATATTGTCTACATTTATGACTTAGTAATCGAGATATAGATAAAAATAGGTCAAAAATAGAGGCCATTTGTGGTCCGATTTTCTCGATTTTAAATAGCAACCGAGCCGGAAGAATTCCCTATATATTAATGTATGAAGCATGTATGTAAGTTATTTTGGGGCTACGGAAAGTTGATTTCAACATACAGACGAACAGACGGACATGGCTATAACGATCCAGACTTTGTAGGGCCGCAAATGAAAAATGTAGAAATTAAATACGGAATGACAATTTATATATACCCTTGCCACTCATGGTGAAGGGTATAATAACTTTTCTTTCTGCTAACTTTTATGTTTATTTTATTTTTTAGTGCCGAATTTTATATTCCCACCACCAAAATTTATACGTAAACCGATTTTTGTTCATTTTGTATAAAAACATTTGTCTGTATCATCCGATTTTTAGATCTCCTCGATGAAGCACGATTGTTGTTAAGTTGGTCGGACGGACATTTTGTACAATATTTTTTTATCTTTTTATTTGGTTGAACCGATTTTGTCTATATTCAATGCCAAATATTTCTGAGAAGCCCTATCGTGCCTTTAATTTGTGGTCTGCAATGAATATTTCGAAGTGTTTGGTTATGGCTATATAAATAATACCCGCTCTTAAACTATTCTCCTAGAGTGTAAAAATCGTATGTAAATCTATCTCTAACATGTAATGTAGAATATTTATACTTTATGAACAGATTATTTACATACATATATCGTTTTTTATGGCTGTGGAAGGTCAATAAAATCGATGGTTGGAAAAAAAAAATGTTAGTCACCTTTTTTTTCCTAAAGACATCATCTACATACATATAACATTTCATTCCAATTCAGTTGAGTTGAGTTGAGTGAGTATCTGTATAATATTTTTTTTTTTTTCCATCAAGTTAAACAAACACAACAAGATGACTGTCTGGCTGTATGTAAATATATTTGAATACACGAATATAGTTTTTCGTATTCTTATGTTTTGTTTGATAATGTTTGGTTAAAAAAAAAAAATGCATTTTTCTAATTGAAAAACAAACAAATTTTTCTTTTTTTTTGTTAAATGATAGTGATGATGATGTTCCTCTTGATGTTCACTTTTTTTCAATTTTAGAAAAAGAAATGAAAACATTGTTTAGATGAAGGTATTTTAGCATCTGTGGGTTCTTCTTTCATGTTTGTTTGTTTGTTCACAATACAGAGATACCGAGGGACAGACAATTGTTTAAATTGAATGAAAGAATGAACAAAAAAAAAAAAAAACATAAAATAACGACATTCAAATTTAAATCAACACCTTTTTATGACGGATATAAATGTTGTATATTCTTCCCTTGATGTTGATGTTGTTGTTTCTGAATGTTTATATGGACGTGTACACGTTTCCAAATCCAAACAAAACCTTAATTATACTCACACATGCATGTTTGTCGACATAATTCAAGACTTTAAATGTTTTTTTTATTTATTTTTTTTCTTTCCGGGCTGCATTTCCACAAAAAAGCACTTAAACGTATTTGAAAATTAGTTGCATGTCGATGAGAGTTCTTATTTATATCAATATATAACATAAGCAGAGATTTGAATGAGAAGGGGTTCTAATTTAAATAAATATTCAAATTAGTATTGGGCCTAAATTGATGTTATGTTAAGTATCTATATCTATTTTACAGCTTCCGAATTTTTTACAATACATAATTAGATTTTATTAGCTATCAATTCAAAGTGAGTTATTTTGAATATTTATCTTTAAAACAATAGTTTTTAGCTTAATAATTTGTTTGTACAAAGACAACAGTTTCGTTTTGATAACCGAATGTATTGCCAGTCCAATCAATTTAATATTTCATAAACCTTGATACTTAATTGTAGCATCTGAATATTTGAGTATATTTTTATGGATTATATTATAAGGAATATTTGTTTTAGGATTTACTGAATTTACTGAATTTCAGACAGTTTAGCAGCTATAGGCCAAAAATGTCAAAACAAATTTAAATTTTTTGAGGTTTTAGCAATTTTGTGGGACTAGATGCAGTTTTTTCGGATTAGTTTTTTTTACACATTTTTCTCCTAGTCTATAGCTGCAATTGTTCCGAAGACTGGAAAACAAAATTTCATTTGGTTTCCGAGATATAGCGATGAGAAAAATTGCATGTTCTTCGGAAATCAAGTTTTAGCCTAAATAAACATGAGGCTATAAAATCCGAACAGAAGCTAAACTAGCAAAACCCAAATGAGGTTTTGTTAGCTTCGTTAAGTGCTTCGAGAAATTCCACACGAGAAGGAGTTTGCACTCGATGACTTCAAAAATGTTGCACTGTTCACATTTTCCGACCCAATAAAGTATATATATTCTGGAAGTAACGTTACTGATTCTGTAGCTAGAATCATGAAATTTTAACTGTGGATTCCTCCCTCCCCAAAACGATCCGATAAGAAGGGATTTTTGGAAATTCGAACGTTTAGGGGGTAAAAAAGGGTAAATTCGGTAACCATATATATTCAAAACTAATAAAGATACAAAAAAACTAAAAATAGCATGTTACTCCGTTTAAAAAATAAACTGACAGGTGTTTCGTACTTTTTCGAAATTCGAACCTTTTAGGGGAGAAAACGGGTAAAAACTCTATTTTGGTACTTTTTTGGCACCCTATGAATCTTTTAAACTAATAAACATAGAATCAAATTTTAAATCGTATTCTTTACTTATCAAAAAATAAAAAATATAAGTTTGGTACTTTTTGGAAATTCGAACCTTTAAGGGATAAAAATTGTGTTTATTTTTGGTACTTTTTTCATAAACTATGTTTTTCTACAAATTGATATAGACATATAAATATTTTATTTTAAGCTCCCACCACGATACAGAAATTTATTTGAATAACATTTTAACACCGCAATGGTGATAAAAAAAGGTACAAAAAAGGGGGTAAAAACGGAAAAATACATTTTATTTAACATTTTTAGAAAATTTTGATAAATGTTTAACATTGGTTCCTGGATTCATGCAAAAATTAACTAACAGAGTTTTATTTGGAACTCGACTGTCAAGCTGTATATTTGTCCAAATACGGGTAAACAGTTTGGTACTTTTTTTAAAACTTATTTTTCTTGAGCACATTAACACAGATTTTAATCGTTTGAGGCATGTGTTTTGCATAAACAATTTTGGCAAAATGGAATAATTTTAAATTTCAAACTTGAGGGGTGTTCAAGGAGGAAAAGGTACTTTCTTCCTCAGGTACTTTTTTTAATATTTTAAATTATTTCACTTATTGACATTAAAGTTAGCTGATATGTATCTGAGTGAAGTTAGAGTTAGGAGTTGGGGATAATATTTAGGTACCAAAATGAGAAAACTGAATTATAAGTACTTTTTTGTTCTTCTAATGGTACTTTTAGAATTTTCTTTAATAATGGGCCTAGAAACATGAAATTAAGCATATATGGTAATAAGTGAGTGAGAATTTTAGGGGGAGACTTTATCGCAGTTTTTCTTATGGTACTTTTTCTTTATTCTAATGGTACTTTTTAAATTTTCTATAATAATGTACCTAGAAACATGAAATTAAGCATATATGGTAATAAGTGAGTGAGAATTGTAGGGGGAGACTTTTCGGTACTTTTTCTTTATTCGAATGGTACTTTTTGTAATTTCTTCACCAATGAACCTATAAACATGAAATAAAGGTTATATGAACCCGAATGAGTGGGAATCCACAAGTGGCTGCCTTTTGGTACTTTTTCTATATTCTAATGGTACTTTTTTTAATTCTCTATAACAATGGACTTAGAAACATGAAATTAAGCATATATGATCCTAAGTGAGTGAGAATTCTAGGGGGAGATTTTTTGGTACTTTTTCTTTAATCGAATGGTACTTTTTGTAATTTCTTCAACAACGAACCTAGAAACATGAAATAAAGCCTATATGAACCCGAGTGAATGGGAATCCACAAGTGGCAGCGTTGTTGGTACTTTTTCCATATTCTAATGGTACTTTTTGAATTTTCTGCAATAATGGACATAGAAATATGAAATTAAGTGTATATGGTCCTAAGTGAGCGAAAATTCAAGGGGATACTTCATGGTACTTTTTTTTATTCTAATAGTACTTTTTTTGAATTTTCTATAGCAATGGACTTAGAAACATGAAATTAAGCATATATGGTCCTAAGTGAGTGAGAATTGTAGGGGGAGACTTTTCGGTACATTTTCTTTATTCGAATGGTACTTTTTAAATTATCTATAATAATGGACCTAGAAGCATAAAATTAAGCATATGTATATGGTCATAAGGGAGTGAAAATTCAAGGTGGAGTCTTTATGGTACTTTTTCTATATTCGAATAGTACTTTATAGTACAATATGGATATCTAATGATAGATATTTCAAAATCCATTGCAACGATCTATATAAGGCTATAATAATTTGGACCTACAATAGGTCAAAATCGGGAAAAATATTTTTTAACCCGATTTTTTTTAGCAAACAAATTTTCTGTTGCAAAATTTTTTTCAATATTTTGAAAAAAAAAAATTATTTCGAAAAAAAAAATTTTTGAAAAGAATTTTGAAAAAAAATTATTATTTTTTAAATTTTGAAAAAAAAAAAATTTAATTTTGAAAAAAAAAATTAATTTGTTTACCCAAAAATATTTAAGTATAATTTGGTGAAGGATATATAAGATTCGGTACAGCCGATTATAGCTATCTTACTTGTTCTTGTGTTAGTTTTCTCTCTTGTAGAAGTTTACAAGTTTCCATTGTTTTGTCAATGCTAAGATGTATAACTACCTTCTATAAATGTATTGTATTTTTTTAAACATTAATACTTAAAAACACTTAAATTTACTACATTTTAATTGAAAACCAAGTACATTTGAATTTATCTTATAGAAACTGGCAAAGAAAAGTTTAAAACGTTTGTAGATTCATTTTAAAAAAATAGGCCCTAAATTAAATTAAACAATACACACAAACATTAACAGTTACCGTAATCTCAAAGAAATTTCAAAAATGTCGCCCCTGAAATTATAACTTAAACGCTTCAAATAACATGCAAATACAGACAAATATAAAGAACAAACTCAAAACAGACAGCGAGACAGTCATAATTGAAATGACGACAATTTTCAATTACAAGTTTCTACCCCATGCTACAGAAAAAATAAATATCACCGTTTTAAAAATGTTATACAAAACAATATGACAAATTATGAATAAAAGACATATTTATCTATGGAATGACACAAAGAAAATGAATAGAAAATCATCATAATTTTACAACCCACAGTTACAATAATAAAGAAAACTGTACAAAGGATAACAAACAACAGCAAATAGAAACGAAAAGAGAGTTAAATCTGTATTGTGCAAATTAAAGGACGAACAGAAGAAAAAAAAAATAAAATTAAGAAAACATCTTTATGGCAAATGTTTATAACGACCACCATGACTAATAATGAAAATCAGTTGAACAGTTGGAGGACAACAGACAACTGAATAAAAACTTAACTATAAAGAAGTGTACAGATAATTTGTATAGAATATAACTACAATAAAATGAAGTGTAACAAGAAATACACACAAATATTGCAACAGTGCACTATGGGCTTAAACAGTTTGTTATTTCATTTGTAATTTCTAGAATTTTTATTTGCTACCCCATAAAGTGCAAATAAAATACAAAACAAGGTACATATCAACAAAAATTCCAAAATCGAATGGTTGATGATCGGTTATGATCAATAGCTTACAAAATAATAAAAAAAAAAATCAGAATCTTAAGTTAAAAATGTGTTTGTCCTTCTGTCATTTTGGAGAAATTTAGCATTCCAATGATTTTTTGCCCATTGTTGAAATGATGTTACGTTATTTTGGGAATATTATATACCGATATCCATATGTGTGTTGTTTTAAATACGTTTTCCGAAGCCATTTACGGACCCACTATTATTATTTATATATCAAATATATTAAAGATTTTTAATCAAATTTAGTAATGTCAATCCTTAGATGGTACTCTTAGTTTATTATACCCTACACCACCATAGCTTGTGCTGAACTCCCTAAAACATTGGTCAGAATCACTTTCTGACTCGAATTAACGATGTCCATCTGTCCACATGGTTGGCTAGCTGGATGTCCATGTAAACTTATGCACAAAGTAAAGATGTCCTCCCGAAATAGGACTTCGGCCATAAATGCTTTATTTATATAGATATCCACACAAATCAGTTGTATATGCAAGTAAATCACACGTAAACATTCCAATATTTTTTAAGAGATTTATGCTAAATAAAGTGATTTTTGGAAGTGGACCTTATATGGGAGATATGACTTACTATGGACCTTATATAAAACTTATTTGTGGTGAATTTGGTTTGTAGATCTATATAACTAAGATATTTATGAGGCTAGGAGGGCTAGGAGAAATAATGGACCCTATTAAGGGTTATTTTCCATTTTTGTGTTGTTATTTTTAAATACTAGACTTCATGTTATATTTTTCTTAAGTTTCATCAAAATCGGCCCAAAAAAATATGTAACATTTAGCCATCTTTCCATGAGAAATTCCAAATATTGAGAAATTTGACCTTTGACCTTCTCGATTTAAGGGTTTACGTTTTCCAATTTTAGTCAAACTTTCATACTATATTTATAATTACATGGACTATAATATTCTGAATAGGTTTTACTTAAAATGCATAACAGTAAGGAAATTAGGATCATTCATCAAAATATGGGCAACAAATTAGTTTTTCTCGAAAATCGCAAAATTTAAATCGCAGGTACGGACAAACTATAGGAGGTATTGTCATATTTTTTTCATATTTTTATTCCCTAATATGTTCTCAATAAATCCCAATGCGATCAGTCAGAAAATTCTGAAATTTGTTTAACAAAATTTTTAAAAATTTGAAATTGGAGTTTTGAAACTGCCGTTAAAAAAATTAAATTTGTTTGGCCATACCTGCGAATAGGTTAACGGTATCCTACGAAGACAAAAACTCATATACAAGTTAATATGGATATATTTTAAGTAAAAATGAGCTTTTATTTTAATATTTCACAAAATATGTTCATTTTGTTTCTACATTTCTTGTTCTAGTGACCTGAGACACGTTAATGGCCTGGCATGTTAATAACTTTAAAATTTTTTAACTAATTTTTGTCCTTTATGTCTTATTATAACGACAATTACGTACACATTTCGATTCTTTTAAACTAAATTGGAAAAGTAATTATTTAATGGCAACATTTTTACAAAAAAAAATGAATTTTTTCCCTTGTAAATGCACCTCAAAACTTCAGCGTCGTTGCGGCACCAGTTAACGTTATCCCATCATAATATTTTACACAACGTATTTCTACAATACATAGAACAATTCTAGAGCGAGGGACGGCATGTACCTAGAAAATTTTTTTCGTCCATACAATCTTGGAGCACTCTAGTGTACGTATACATTATATCATACATTTCACTTGATTAGAGTGTTTTATATATTTAAAATTTATTTTAAGAATCATTTGTAAAATTTAATATTGATATTTATTAAATAGTTTAAATCATAGAGAAATATACATAGATGGGAAACTCTCCTATCAAAGACCTAAGAAGGAGAATTTGCGATCTACGTTTTAATCATTACTAGCTATTAAAAACTTCAAATGATATAGATACTCAAACAATTTTCTTAATTTCTTAAATTTCATTTAAAAAAAATGTAAAATGTAAAATTGGGGTTTGGGGATATGCATAGAATTTTACGATTTTTTTTTTTTTTTTTTTTTGGTATTTTGTATTTAACTAAAATAGGTTACCGATTTCTGGAATTTTTTTCACATTTTATTTTATGATTTTTTTTTAATTTTCGGCGAATTTCTATAAAAAACATTCTCATTAAATTATAACTAAGGTATTTTACCCATAGTTGGATATTATCAGATTTTACGCAGAATATAAAAACTGTATAAAGCCTAGTCCTAGAACTTCTTGCTAAACAACCCATAGTGCGTTACATAGAAACCGTGTTATAAAGCAGTGACATTTACAAACATACCTAAACAGTCAGTCACCAAACAGATGGAAATAAGAAACTGATTTTATGTTCAGATTTTAAGTTTCTTTGAAAAGCCAACAATAGTTTCTTACAAATGCTAACAACAACTACTAACCAGCCAAGTAAAACAAAGTGCTCTTTCCTCCTCACATCTTCTAGCACTATTTTTTTTTATATTTATAAATTTTCAGTTGTCTACAAAACAATTAACCATACGGAGACAACAAAACACAGCATGACTTAACTGCAGCCATAGAATACGACACTGCAGCATAGTTCAAGATTCAAAAGGTCCTTTGTATTTCACTGTTCTCTCTCTCTTTCTCTATCTTTCTCTCGTTGTTCGTCTTTGTCGCTGTCTAAATGTTAAATGAAAGATAATTTGTAGCAGACATTTAACAACCAAATTAGACAGGTGAAAAACTGTAAATGAAAACTACAAACCCAAAAAACAAAAACATAATCTTTACTCTTGTTAGAGTGTTAAAGTGATCAAATTACTAGCATTTGTTTTACTTTTTAAAGATATTTAATAGAAAAAGGTGCAAATTTTTCTTTATTCAAAACTTTGTTTTTCTAATGTTGATTTTTTTTTTTTTTTTTTGGAAAATAAACATAGTTTACTGTTTTTTCTCCCATTTCGAGGGCATATGTTTGCATATGAATGTAGATTTTCTAGCAGTAAGTAAGATCGTGTGTGTGGTATTTTGTTGTCTTATTTTTCCAAAAATCGAAGGCGTAAATCCTGGCCTAAATACAGCTGTATTTTTGTAGGGGAGTTTCTTTGGTAATATGTTAAGAAAATATGTATGGATTTCCATTTATTGTACGTACTTTATGAAATTCCTTTTAATTGACAATGAAGACTAACGTACAAACATCTTAGACATATTGATTTACATTTTTCAAATTCCATTCAAAATACTACAAACATACTCACGTGGCTGACACACGCTGTTTGTTTTCCATTAAAAACAAATCATGGCAAAATAAAAAAGCAATATGTTTAATTTCCGTTTTTGACAGGATGAAACATTTGGAAGTTTATTTTGATTTTTTTTTTCATGTAAATGTCCTTAGAATTTGTAAAAAATTATGGTTGAAATTCAGAAAAGAGATATACATATGAGTATGTACATTATGTTATTATCATTAATCGATCGTTTTAAATAACAACGATATCAATCGTAAACCAATGCTTAATAGTAATCAGAACTTAAAAATTAATGTCATGGAACAGATTAATAAAACCATAGTAACTCTTAGCTCCTTTTAGAAACCTATTGGTAAAAATTGGGATTTGACTCTAAATAGTCTAAAGATAGGGTTTCGTAGTTTTAATATTTGGAGTTATGCATTCCGTACTTCATTCACGTTAGGTAAAGAATTCCCATACTGCTGCTTCAGTGCTCGATAAACATTTGTTGAATTAGCCCTCGATGCTCAGTCTTCTAATATTTGGTGATCAGGGGATGCCGACAATTTATGTTACTCAACTAAAGTTTCCAAAAAACCGAAGAATTTAAAAACCGTGGTTTCGGTTTTAAAAAAATTGAAAACCGATTTGTTTCGGTTCGGTTCGGTTTTGTGATAATTTATTTACTATTAAATCAGTTGATAATATAGGAAATGCTATACAAATTTAAAGTTTAAACTTGACGAGTGTTCAAGAGGTTTAAGTAAAATTGGTACTTTATCTTTTGATGGTACTTCTTTAATATATTAAATTAGTTAGCTTATATACATTAAAGTTGGCTAATATGCTTCTCAGTTAAGAAATAATCAAGAATAGGGTGCTCAATTGTATTATGATACCAAAAATGGAGAACTAAAAGTATTTTTTTGTTCTTCAAATAGTACTTTTTGAATTTTCTATAATATTGAACCTAGAATCACGAAATTACTTTGAAATTACAAACTTGACGGTGGTTTAAGAGTAGAAAATTGTTACTTTTTCTTCTAATGGTACTTCTTATTATATTAAATTATTTTACTTGTATACATAATAGTTGTCTGATATGCTTCTGAGTAAAGAAAGAATCAAGGATAGAGTGCATAATGATATTGAGATTAGTTTCTGTTACCTCAATATCATTATGCACTCTATTGAAATTTCTATAATAATTAACCTATAAGCAGGAAATTAAACACACATGATCCTGACTGGGTTAGAATATACAAAAGCGACTTGCAGGTACTTTTTCCAACTAATAGTACTTTTTGAATATTTTATAATGATGGACCTAGAAACGCGAATTGAAAAGGGAAAATGTTACTATTTCTTTATTGTAAAGGTATTTTTTGAATATTTTATAATAATAAACCTTAAAATTGAAAATTAGGCACAAATGATTCTGAATGAGTTAAAATTCACAAAAGGTGATTATAGTGGTAACTTTTTTATATTTTCTATAATAATCGACACAGAAATATGAAATTAGACATTCATGAAGCTGAGTAGGAATACAAAATGTGGGTCTTTATGGTTTTGTTTTAATTCTAATACTTAATACGTTTAGAATGAGCTAGAATCCACATTATAATATATCAATAAACTAAACTAGAGACATGTTTTCCTGAATTAGTATTAATTCATAAAGGGATACTTAATAGTACTATTTTTTTCCTCTAACTGGGGTGAGGAAGCGCATCGGCTCAGCTAGTACTCCATACTTTTTTATCGGATATTTGAAAATAACTAAAACTTTATCACAAAATTTTTGAATTATTTAGCCTGCGAAAGGTAGCCTGCTACATCATCTGAAACAATTATTGTAATACAATTTGAAAAATTTAAACACATCTTAAGATATTTTAACGATCTGTTAAGAGATATTGGATGAATAATTGGATGAAAAAGTTTGTTTCTCATTTCTAAATTTTGAATTTTTCTACTGAAAATAGATTAAAAGTAAAAACCGAAGAATAATTATCGGTTTCGGTTTTAGGCCTTGAAAAACCGCGGTTTCGGTTTCGGTTAAAACCGAATTGGAAACTCTATACTCAACTTAATAACTTGATCGAGAATACTTGTGTTTTTATATTGTCGGAAAAATATTTGCAATTGGTATAAAAGTTTACCTAAAATGGGATTTTTGAAGAAACTTTAAATATGTTTTATATCGAAAGACTATATTCAATACCCTCTATCTTACAATAAATGAAAATGATGTTTGATGGCAAAATATTCAGCAAACAAAAATATGTTTTCTTAATAATTTTAATAGAATGAAGGACTGTATACATAAAAATCATGTTAAGATCGATCCTAAAGTACCTGAATCAAGGTCACTTTTATATCTTCTAATTAAAGCGTAAAATATAAAATAAATTTTGTCTTTCCTATTCGAATTAAACCATATACAAGTCATATTGAACCAAAATCCTTACTTATATTCTGGTTAATTTACAAAATCATTTTATTTTTCAACATAGTCTTCTTTAATCTCTATACACTCTGTCCAACGTTTCTCCAATTTTATTACCCTTTCCAAAAAATACAATTTGTAGAGGTCATCATCATGTGTTTGTGATATAGTTTTATCATTGGAGTCAAATCTCTTTCCGCCGAGCCATTTCTTCTGGTTTGGAAACAAGAAGTAGGCATTCGGTGCTAAATCCGGAGAATAGAGAGTATGAGGGAGCAATTCATAGATTTTTGACATGGGAACTGCACATGCGTGCATCTTTGCATTGTCCTGGTTAAAAATAACTTTTTTAACAAATAAGTTGGTATAATACTCTCCATTGATGGTTTTTCCTTTTAAAGGTAGTCAATGAAGATTATATCGTGAGCGCCATGTCTTTATTGGCTGAAAAACCCACCTGGGCCTTCTTTGGCGCCGATTCACCCCGAGAAACCTACAGTTTTGACTACTGTTTAGACTATGGTGTGTTGTGGTTTATCCACGTTTCGTCTACGGTTACGAAACGGCGCAAAAACTCATCCATATAACAACGCCTAACACACGTCTTGCGTTTGTGCTCGATTATAAGTAAAAGTATTGAAACCACTTAGCCATATGAGATGCCTATGTCTTACACAACCTCTCGCACCATAGCGTAACATACAGACGAGACATAAATGTCAAAAACCTAAGTCTGTTATCAAAAACCTAAATCTTGCAACAATGCTAGTCAAAGTATTTTGTTGTTGCATCAGACATAAGGACTGAGATCGAAAAATTCTTAACATACATATATGTTAATAAAAATTAAACCACTAAACTTACAGTTTTGATTTTTTTTATTTGATTGAAATTATTATTACAATTTACAAAAAAAAAATATTTTTATAGTTCTAATCACTAGTGATGAAATTTTGAACCTTTTTCAGAAACCCTTCCATTATGGTTTTTATTGAGCTTTATGTCACTTTGTTCCAACAGGTTGTCCATCTCCGTTTAAAATCTACCACACTTTTGGACACCTTTTTTGTGCTCTTCAATTCTCTTTTAACAAGAGCCCAATATCTCTCCTTTGGCCTTAGCTCCAGGCAGTTGAGAGAATTTGCCTCTCTTGGTACAAATACCACTATATTGTTCTTTTACCACTCAAGACCTTTCTTACCATAGAGACAGGGTGCCAAAATCAGGCCAAAAATAAGTGGATACACTAAGAAGTCTTATGAATGGAAGCATCCTTTTTTGTAAACATTCCTTGATGTAAATTTCGGTATTTATAGAGCCATTTGTAACAAATGTTTGGTTTCTTTTGCCGCAACTGCATATTGCTTACCATACCACGAACTTTTTGGGAAATTTTGTCTGCTTTTGTGTCCTGAACTTTTCTTCAACATTTCCTCGAGCATCAGGAACATCAAAATTTTGACGAAGAAACTGCAAAAAATCTATCAGAACATACGTTTCGTCATCCATTATGCAGCAGGAATATTTTTTTTATAAAATTTGACTTAAATTTCCGTGCTCTGTTTTTGGCCTCTAAATTTTTTGCAGCGTTCCTGTCAGGAACTTTTTGAGCCTTGTATGTTTTTGAACCTGCATTAGCATTAACTTTTCGTACCAAATAGTCCGAGCACTGAGCTAACCGGGCTGCTTTCCTACCGGATGTGTTGGGAGCTCTTTTGAAAATGCTTTCTATTCTTTTAGTCTTAATAAACATCATGTGAACCATTCCTTCTACCTAAATCAGGTTTTCTATCAACGGACAAGTTCTTCCGGTACCGTTGAATAACATTGGAAACAGTTTGATGGCAGACCTTTGATTGTTTGGCCAACTTTTTGTAGGACCAAGTTGGGTTTTGTTGAAAATATTTAATAATTTTAGTACCCACTTTTTTCTGGTCACTCATTTTAATTAGATTAGCAACAAATGAACATAATTGACATTAAACATAATAACTGACATATTTTACAAAGGTAACTTGATAAAAAAAATCAAATAATACTTGGGTTAAAAGTTTCAATGAAAAACGTTTTTCAATCTCAGTCCTTATGATTATGTCTCGCACAATCAATCTCTCATTGAATTTTTTCAATTGTTTCGGGTGTTGAGACCTCAACTGGGCGTCTGGAACGTTCGGCATCTTCCGTGCTTGTACGGCCGCAAAGAGTTTCAGAAAACCACTTTTTACCTTTGAAATTTATGGTGCAGAGTTCCCATAGTATTTATGAAGTTTAGATCGCTGCTGAAAACTTTTGTTTTCTAAGATAAAGGGTTTTCAATATAGTGCTTCGATAAATAATAGGATTTTTATTATTTAACATATCGGATATATATTGTTTCATTGATATAAATTAAAACATTCTGTAGAAAAAAGATTTAAAAAATTCCAAATTTAAATTTTTCGATTTTTGCACATTAGGACCACATCGTCCGAGGTCGTAAAACGTTAATTCAAATCATACTAAGGCAGGCGCGGATACAAGTCAAACATTTGGGGGGGGGGGAGGTTGGTCAATAAATTAAAATTCATTTCACATTTTTCTTTATTCCTTTTTTATATTAAAAATTTTCGGTTGTGGGTGGTCAAGTTTTCTCTGACATAAGTCTAAAACCGGCTTCCAGTTCATATTATATATGAATCGAAAAGTATTTCAGAGCTTAAAACTTTACTTCGCATACAATTAGGAAAAGGATATTCAATTTAAAGTACTTTGTTTTATTCCTTGCCTTTTCAAAAAATCCTTGTGACATACATAATAAAAAGGAGACACTAAAATCCCTACTAACTTTCTTTAAACATATGTACCAAATTATTTGTAACAATCCCATTAACTAAATTTTACTACTGATCTTAAAAAAAAACCTAAACATATTTGATTTATAGTTCGATTATAACATGTACCATCTTTACTTTAAATAACATCATGTCAACTCTTTCCGGTTGGATTTCTTCAATCGTCTAACTGTCAGTGCAATTAATAACAGCATGGAAAGATCTTAAAATACCCATATAACTATATAGTTAAAAAGCCATAAATATTTAATTATTTGTCATAAAATCATAAAACTATAAAATTAAACAACTATTAAATCTTTAAGAATGATTAACATCTTTCTATGTATTATATTTGTATTTATCTACATTAGAATAGTTTGTGTGGTCCAGCTCATAAACAATTATAACAAAATCATACTCGTACTCTAAACATTTCCAGCTAAAAACAATGATGATGTTAATCTAATAACCATCTATTAAAGATGGTTAGTCGGATAGACAGTTATACTAACAGACATGCTTGTGTAGAACAGGTACCAAAAAAATAACCATGGTATAATGAAAATTTAATCCCTGCACCATGGTGTGAGATTTACCAAATTAGAAGTCAAGGTTTTACATTTAATTATGTTTAAACATTTTATTTTACTATTTAAAAATTTACAAAGGTTACAAAAGAAAACTAGCTACCAATGCATAAATGTTACAAATGATTTCAAAGTCTTTCCACATGTAAGTAATTGTCGCCAGTTGGTTTTTCTTTTTCATACAACTATGTGTTTAATTATGGGTATTTTAGTATCTAATTAAAAATCAATAAATGAGTTTGTCGCTGTTATTAGTGTCGGTGTTCAATAGATCGCTTTTAATTTAGGTTTTTATATCCCCTAAACAGGTACAAGTTACTAAGTGTTTCTGCGTGTTTGGTTTAGTTAAACAAATGAAATGCAGCATTTACTTATATTAAGAAACCATTACATTTGAGACAAAACGAAAAATGTCGATTTAAAAAATAAATTTTTGAACATTTACTCTGCTCGATAATATTTGGTTTACATGTTTTCCATTCTTCAAAGATTTTCCATTAATATGAGCCATTGCTCGATTAAAAATATATCGAGGGCTGATATTTAAAAAGGGCTATCTGCAGGTTTCCCAAAAAATTGATTTTGATGCCAAACTGTTCAGTAATGTATCCTTTATCTATGGTATCAATTTTAGAGAAAGAACAAAATAATTTGTCTTTGAGTTATCTACAAAACATTTTTATTTCGAACAAAAATTAGGCTATCTACAAGTTTTTATTTTAATTTCAAAGTACTGTAATGTTAAATATCTGTAAACTGCGAATATTTTCTTCGTGGTTTCAACTTTTTAGATTTTTATTTGCAAACATCGAATCAGATGTCAAAATTATTTCATCTTATCATCTTGTTAATGCTTATTACTGGGATTGAAGTTTGGAATAAAATAATTAAAATTTAATGTTTCATTATTGGGACAAATTTAAAATTTTAGATGCAATTTCCTAAAGAATTAATAATTAATTAGAAAGTTCAAAGCTACAAAACATAGAAAGGAAATGCAAACTGTAAATTGGTGACTTTTTGAAATTGTTATATGTTTAATTTTATACATCGATGTCACAGATAAGCTCACAGATAATATGAAACAAATTACGAATTGAGCAAAATATTTAAATTTTAACTAGTAAGAGTGTTATATTCGGCGGTTATATTTTCTATTACTATAAAATATCAGTAAATACAAATTTCACCTTGATAGATTCACGCATTTAAGTGTTATCAGAATCAAAATATGTGTAGTGGTCCTAACAAAGTTGTTCATATATTATGATCCAAAACTTTTTAACGATTAAACCTATTATATTTTGGCAAATACCGGTTTTCTAGGTCTCAAAACATTTTTTGTTGGGCCAATTTTACCCATATTCAACATCAAACATTTCTGATCAACAAATAATGTGTTCGGGAAAATTTCATTCTCCATTTCATTATACATGCAGCCAGCGTCAAAAGAAAGTGTACAACTTGTTTTTACATTTAAAACGTGTTATTTACATATTAAAAAACTATTTTGTTTTTCAAGTTCTAGTATATTTAACAAAATATTTAATTGTTCTCTTACAATATATAAACAAAAAAACTTAGTTCAAAAGCAACAAAAACAGTAAAAAAAAAAAAACAAGTAAGAGAGCTATATTCGAATCTTATACACCCTTCACCAAATTATACTTTAAAATAAAATTAAAAAAATTTTTTTTTCACTTTTTAAACATTTTTTTTTTCCAATTTTAAAAAAAAAAAATTTTCAATTTAAAATTTTATTTTTTTTTTATTAGTAAAAAAAAATTATGACAAAAAAATTTTTTTTTATTAGTAAAAAAAAAATTATGACAAAAAAATTTTTTTTTATTAGTAAAAAAAAATTATGACAAAAAAATTTTTTTTTTCCCGGTTCTGACCCATTATAGGTCAAACTTTCTATAGCCTTATATACATCGTTGCAATGGACTTTGAAATATCTATCATTAGATATCCATATTGTCTATTTTTATGACTTAGTAATCGAGATATAGATCAAAAATAGGCCAAACGTAGAGGTTGTCTTGGATTTTCGCTCATATCTCCGTTAGTAATGGACGGATTTTGATGATTTTAAATAGGAAATTTCTTGAAAGCATGTCTGACAGAATTATTGAAGATTTGGATCCCGAAGATATCTGGGGTCTTCAGAAAATTGATTTCAACAGACATACAGACGGACATGGCTAAATCGACTCCGCTATCTATAAGGATCCAGAATATATATACTTTATAGGGTCGGAAAACTATATTGTGGAAATTACAAATGGAATAACAAACTTATATATAACCTTCTCACGAAGGTGAAGGGTATAAAAACAAAAATACTCCATTTTTAACGCGTCAAAAGAAAGTGTACAGTTTAGGGAAATTAGAAGAAAAAAACTTGTTTAGTATTTTTCACATCCTTTGGCATTGTTTCTACCAATTTTGAGGTCACCTCTGTTTGGATTTTGGACCACTCTTCCTGCTGGATTTCCTTTAGAGAGTCTTTGGTGGTAATATTTCTCTTTTCTGATCTGTCTGTCCAAATGCTTTCATAGATGTTCAATGGGATCAAGGTCCGGTGACTGTAGAGGGTGTTCCAATTGTTTCTGTGTATGATACAACAACCATTCTTTAATATTTAGAGGTATGCTTCGTATCGTTGTCCTGTTGTAAGTTCCAGGTTCGGTCTAGGTTTAATTTTCTGACGCTGGGTTCCAAATTTTATTTTTGAATTTGGAACCCACGCCACTTACAGCCATTCACCCCCACACCATCACCGAACCCCCACCATGCTTACGATGGATAGTACATATATTTGTCGAACCCTAGATTTTTGCTTCTCCAAATTTTACTTCCGAAAATCTCAAACTTGCTTTTGTCCGTGAACGGCACATTATTGGATTTTATACTTGTTCGCGAATTATAGATGTCGCTCTTTATTTCGTTTGGAAATGTGGGGCTTTTCTCTCGGAACTACACCATACCCAGCAGTTAAGCAAGTAGTCAATGTATCCCTTATATACACTAATTGTCACAAATTTCTTATCACTTGGCTGACTCCAATTTATATATTATGGGTTATTTGACACGTGTTCTTTGTAGTGTATATCGAAGACAATTTACTTTATACAACCCAGGTAATCTAGCCTGAAGACAATTGTCACTTAAGTGTTTCTAAGTAATCAAGAGAGTAGTCACTTTAAACATATTGAGAGTATTTCGTACAAATTATGTTGATATAATTCTCATACAGTTTATTGTTATTTTTGCTTAAGTATACTGATATCCCATGTAACATAGCGTGAAGTCAATAGTCAATTTAGTATCTCTTAGTAACCTATAGTGAAGTCACTTTAAACGTTTATTTTGTACTGCACTTTAGAAAGTAGTTATTTTACCCATTAGAAGCAATCTGTTGGAGAATTCTCGGAGGAAGGTTTGTTTAAAAGCAATCGTTTATTGGACTGTCTATGATATGTCTTTTTAGCTGACTATTAGAGGTCAATTAGCAACCGTACATGTTGAAATAACTGGTTATGTAGCTGATGAAGTAACCAGTTAGGTAGCTACACGCAGAAAATAAATATAGTTGTACATTGTTACTATAACCATTTCAAATTTGTGCATGGTTACTGTAACAATTTAAAAATGTTTAACAATATTGTAGTCACAGTAACTATATATATGATTGTGGTAACAATAATATGGTTAATTTACGATTCACATGAATATTTCAACCATATATATGGTTACAGTAACCATGTATATGTTTGTTACAACCATTTATATGATGAAGGACTTACCATATTATGATGCTCTCATATCATAATCTGAGAACAACATATTATGATAAAATTATTCATCATATAAATGGTTGTCACAAACATATACATGGTTACTGTAACCATATATATGGTTGAAATATTCATGTGAATCGTAAATTAACCATATTATTGTTACCACAATCATATATATAGTTACTGTGACTATAATATTGTTAAAAATTTTAAAATTGTTACAGTAACCATGCACAAATTTGAAATGGTTACAGTAACAATGTACAACTATATTTTTTTTCTGCGTGTAGTAAGTTGACTGACTCTATGTATCCGGTATGGGGATCCAATGCGTTAATTACCTTGGACAAGCTATCAGACAGTCTCATTGTAGTCAAAAAGGGGTCAATTGACTCTGTGCTTAAAATAACTCTTCATGTAGCTATTGAAATAACTGTTCCCACCCTAAATTATGTGTAAAATCACTAGTTCGGGACTGTCCCCTACAGCTACTAGGTATAGACCATTTGCGTGTAGCGCTCGGCGAACCGTACTGGCACTAACTTTAATTCTTCGCATAATTTTTGTGCACTTACTGTGGGTTCTTTCTTCATTGATCGTACTTCAATGTTGTTAAGGGTTTTGGTCTAATCTTTTAAACTTCCAATTTTTTTTTACAGTTTATGGCTTTTTCTTATTATAGAGGGGCTTTTCACGTAACAATTTGACTTCGTTTTTATATTTGGTTTATTTATGTCGATTTTTAACCTAATAACAATATTTATAAGAGATTTATGATTTTAGGAAGTGAACTTTGTATGTGGTTATGGTTAAGTATGGACCGATCTAAACAAAATATAGTTTTGCAATTTATTTTTACAAGGAACTTTTTGATTGCTGAATTTTGTATGGATACTGCATTTGCCTACGCACTTCCCCTGTCGTGCTTTCAATTTTTTGGTTCTTCCACTAATATTTCGATATGTACAAACGGTATTGAAAATGTACAAACGTTTAAAAATGCTAACTTAAATGTTAAAGATTAATAATATAATTTGCTTTTCATTTCAAGTTAAACAGCTTGAGTTAAATGACACTTAAGTTAAGATAAGCAATTTATATTTTTGACACATTCATCGTTAACTATTATTAAAATAATAATGTTGTACTAGGGATATGTATTTTAAAATATGCTTGTTTAAATTTATTATACTTTTTCCTTCGACAAAGGATTTTTGATGATATTATCAAGTCCTTTCGATTTATATAAGACTGAGTTTATAAAATTAGCACAATGAATTACAAAGATATGCATACACAGAGAAACCAGATTCGTAATAGCAACCGAATTTGTTGCCAATCGAATGATTCGGTTGCACACATAGAATTTTTCGGTTCTAGTAACAGAAAATCTGTGGATAAAGAAGAATTTTGATTGAAACAACCAAACTTTCGTTATCACTTTTAAAATTTTGTAGCCACAACTGTAAAATTCGGTTAATAAGGCAGAATCATTCGATGGGCAACAAATTTGGTTGCTATTACGAATCTGTTTTCTCTGTGTCATAATATATTTGAAGTTTTTTGATTATTCTTAGAAATATTAGGCATTTTTTACCAAACGTTTATTATCTCGAAATCCCCTCATGGTCCCACTTTGGACTTCTTATATGTTGTTTACTATACCATGGCTTATAATTGAAGAAATTCTTTAGAAAATAGAGATATCTTTTTTGAGATATGCTTTGTTCAAGGACAATTTCCAGTGTTCAAAAGAAAAGGATTTTAGGGAAAACATATTGAAACATACAATATGCTACATAGGCCTTACTATGGGACCAATATTGTAAAAACTGCATTTCGTTTTCTCACAAAAAAAAACCTATTTTGATGACCTCGAAAAATTTTATTTTTTGGAAGGGATAAAAAAAAATTGGAGAAACGTTGGACAAAGTGCATTGAGCTCAAAGGAGACTATGTTGAAAAATAAAATTATTTTTTATCCAAAAACCTGTGTTTCATTCAAAAGACACACCTTCGCACTTTAAATATTCAACATGTTGAATTGCTTTTATTATTTAGTCTCCGTATTGACTTTTAGAGGTTGTTTAAAAATAAACATCTTTATTTTACGTCATATGTATGTAGAAGCAAAATTTGATATATAGAATCCTTTACTGTTACTCCTCCAACTATGTTACTTAATATTGTTACCCACTGTATGGTAACAACCTTAAAATATTTAACTAGTGGTAACACACTAAAACCAACCCATCGCTACCTAATTAAATATTACATAATTTATTTTTCTTTTAACTAATGTTCATTTCTTCAAATTCTTTATACAATTATCCATCTCATTTATAATACTGAAGTAGTCTGTGTCGGTTTATCTGCTTACTTAATTTTGTGCAATATGTACTACGTCTTCTCATATCCATTGTTTTCTATACAGTTTATTAAATCATTCATTTACTTATTTTTTTTTTTTTTGTTTATTTTGTAACACATGTTTCAAAATATTATTTTTTCTTCTTCCTTTAATTCCCTTAGATCCTTCATAATCCTTACGAGCATAACGAAAATATTTGTGCTTGCATATGCTAAATTTATTACTGAATTACGAACGCTAACATATTTATAAGTGTGTGCAAGTATGCAATGCAACTAGGGTCATGTTGCACAGGATTGTGCATACGGTGTCACTGCTTTTAACATACAGATGTTGCATGCATGATTTTGTTTTTTTGGACTTAACACAATATTGTATGCAATTTTGGTGTTTTGAATTTATGCTTACCATAGGGCGTTGCAGGATGTTGTAGATTGAAAAGAAAAATTGTATATTGTAATACATATTTGACAACGCACAGGGAGATCCATCCCTTTGTCGTATTTTGTGTTAAATTTCAGTGTTAAGCGTGCCAGAACATATGTTAACAGCAGGTTGTCTTTTGCTGCCCTTTGTAGGGCTCTGCGGATTTGAAAATATGAATAACTTTTGTTTAGTATATGTAAGATTAATAAGGTTGCATGAAGTATATATGAACATGTTGTTGCATGTTTATTTTTGGCTTGGTTCAAAAAAAACAAATAAACAATAGGTGAGATATTTTACGGTTACTTACTGTTAGGAAATTACAATTGATTTGAAGAGTGTTTCTATAACTTAGGTACAAAATACTCGTATAAATATTAGCAATAAGTTTAGGAATATAAAAAAATTTACCTTTTCTTAAGAAGAAATAAGAAAAACATTAATAGATCGTGATCTACGTTGCACATGAATACTTAAGACACAAAACAACTGTTTCAGATTTTAAAGAGTTTTAGAGCTTCACATTTTTGAAATTCAAATCTTTTAAACATCTCTAAATAATTACCGATCTTGATTACAATAAGTTCATGATAGCCATATCGAAGCTCATTTATAGATGGTAGCAGCTTTAAATTTGTATTTGAAGTACAAACGGTCTGCTTTGATACACCGCCACCCTACCATACGTACCCTATAATTTACCATTTATCCACTTTATTTTCCTGATGAAGCAGAAGATATCCTCTGGCCTGCCACCACTAATATCTTCCAATCAATTGTGGAATTGTCGACCAAGCTCATTAGTTCTGTTGCGTTGTAGCACCGAGTAATGAAAGATTATATGTTCAACAGTTGGTAACTCCTCTTCGTTCCCCAACATCCTACAATAGTCTGTTGTGCTGTTGTATCAGCTATAATTGGACATTGACCCGTAATTATACCTATGATCATCCTAATATTACTTATATCTAGACCCAGTAGCAGTCTGGTATCTGTTATAAACAATATGGGTGCGATATTTTACGTGCCATATTTAGTATGCTTCTCCAAAATTCGTTAGCCCTGAGTAGGATTCACTCAGTGGCATTTCCGGGGATAGTTCTGGGACTGCCTTCTAAACTCAGCCATGTTCTCGTTGTCCTTTTATATTAGGGTGTACTGATCTTTCTTCGTTGTGTTCAATCCGTTTAGGACTTTTATAGTCATACACGAGTTTGGAGTTGACTCTGTGACTTTCAAGACCATCAGCATCTCCATCTAAAAGACATCCATTGTAGAATTCTCGACACATCCTGTTAGTTATGTGACGTTGCAGCCCTTGACAATGACTGGCAATATATGCAACAGTTCGAACAGGACAATGTCCCGTAATCATACCTATAATGATACTAATTATACTCAGTCCTGAGTAGGATTCTTTCCAGAACAGCCATGTGGTATTGGCTGAGTGTTGAATTTTCATTTCCAAAGATAAATCCGAGCCCTGCCTTGCAAGCTCATCCGCAATCTCTTATTTTCTCTATTCAATCTTACATTGTCTTGACTTTCTTCATAGTGATACATCAATCACTTCGGGGTTCTCTTACATTTATGTCCAGAGTATCAGCATAGAAAGTCATCTTATTAGCCCAGGTAACATTTTCCAGTAGAAGATTTGAAGCTTTCAATACCGTTATGATCTCCGTCTGAAAGACACTACATCCTAGTGTCCATCTCCGTAATGTATACTCCAGATATGGTGCGGTTTTTACATCTAAGATCCGTCAGTAAATACCGCATAACACTCGTTCAATCTAACGGAACTGTTTCAGATATCATTATCCGGTATATCTATTGTGAGTATCCTACCGAAGTTGATTTCCAGTATGTAATGTAGTCCGAGAGAATCGGATGTACTGAAAACAAATTTGCATTGGTATGACCTGTTTCCCTTGTTCTTAGCAGACTTAGCTAAGAAAGTCTAAGTAAACCTCTTGTTAACATTCCATTGCTGTATTAAGCTCTTGTCAATGTTCTCCTAAGAGTTGTCATTGGCTCCCAACATACACTACATCCTGAAGTTTAAATTGACCTTACAACTTATGCATATATCTAACTCACTGCGTTCGGCCGTAGCTTCCAATACTTCCCTATAGAGTTCCTGCAGGATATTCATCGTGTGTATTCCTTTTTCGGTGTAATTTACTAAATACTTCGGCTATGTTCTACGAGTTTTAAAATTGTGAATTGTTTCACTTTATATCTTCTGGTAAAGTAAACACGTTCAGTTTTCTCAGCTCTTGCGACCAATCCCTTGGTCTCAGCCCACGAAGAAAGGTCTCCAAACGTTTGCATGATATCTCTGATGGTGAAAAGACATTTTCAGCATCAATTAAACAATCTTCCATGAATGTTTCTCGAACATTTTCAGGATCTGTTTAAACCTCAGTAATAACAGAATAGGGGTATTACTCCTTACGGAATCTCCCTGGTAAACATCTCCTTGATTGGAATTTATAATTTAGCTGCTAGTTATCATTACTATCCATTCTACCAAGAACAGTTGGTCTTCAAGGCCCTCGAGTGCGTCCGTAATCTCCCCAATTTTAAAATGATTGAAGGTGCATTCTATATTTAAGAATGCTGTAATTTTTATTACGCTCGAATCAATTGCACCCCTTAAGTATAGATCTATTAGTCGCTGTAGTGTTTTCAATAGAAACGACAGATTAATTGGTTTGAAATTCTGCTTACTTTTCCAACCTTATATTATAAATATTGTCTCTCCCTCACTTAGGTATGTAGACCATGTTTAGGCACCTCCTATATATATCCACTATATAATAGAGTTCACGGTCCAATATATTGAAGACAATGTCAGGAAAAACTCTCTACGCACCCGCTACGAGATAAACTATATTAAAAGTGGTTGAAATCTGTTTATTTGTTAACTATCCCTCACATAAATGTTCTTTAGCATAGATGTATTTCGGTATTCTAAATTATTTCGGCACAGATAGGTTTAATGTAAGACTGAATCATACTTCCTAATTTTGTGATATAAGAAAATTTTGTATTTCTCTATAGCTCCCATATAAGATCCATATATCCAATAATCGCTATAATTTTCAGCATAATATAGGAAACATTTTACTACGATTAGGAAGTTGAAATTCCCGGTTATATATTTTAAGTATTATAGATTTTTAGTTTAAAAAGGATATGACCCGTTTATCTTTATATTATTTCATACAGGTGCATAAACTATTATTTAATGTATACAAAGCCAAAGCCTTAAGATCGCAAAACAAAAGATCAAAATCAAATAGGATTATTTTCTAAAGCAAAATCCTTACAAAATATTCACATGCTCATGATGAAAATTTATACAAAAATATATCAGCAACAACAGGTAAAAATATTTATTTTAAAACGAATTTTATTACGGTGCAAACCATAAAGATTAGTGAAATTCAATAATGGCATTTGTGTGCTAAACAAAAGTAACATTGTTTAGATGATAAATGTCAATTTTTGTTTGCTGGATTTATATGAAATACATTTTTGTGACAGTTAAAGTCGACTTAGAAAAACCCTTCACGAAGTAACCAATATGGTAATAAATAATTAAGTTTACATTAGTTAAAATACTTCGTATTGCGAAATTTCTGATCAAAATTTTTAGAATTATGAACATCTAATTTTTATATTGTTTTTATCATTCCGTTTGTAACACATCGAACACATAGTTTATATCAAAGTATAACAAGTAGTCTGACTCTTTGACAGCAGTACCTAACTCTAAACATGTGTTAGTGAAAAAGTACCTAAGTCTAAATATGTGTTAGTAACTAAAATGTAGTTGTATTGGTGTATTTTTAATTTTCACCAGACACTCAGAGTTTTATAAAAATGTTTTTAATTTTCATTTGTTTGAATTTTATTTGATTTTCAATACCAAAAATAGAAACTCTGTTCTATAATTTAAATTCTACCACAGAAAAAATAAAATGTCAAAAATAATAAAAAAATAAATATTTTAGTTTGTGCAAACTGGACGTGTTTTGAAAATGAAAATGTGTTAAAAGTGATGAAAAAAATTATAAAATTATGCGTGTTAATGAATTAACATGAATTGAGCTATATTTAATTCACAATTTTCAGTTCGAATTTTGAGACTTTTGATGTATTTCCATCTCTCACAAGGGTGTTGAATTCACACGGTACCCGTATATGTGAGAGAGTAATTTTAAAAAATTGAGAGTCGGACTACTTGGTATACTTTGGTTTATATATTCTGGGTTCTGAGTTCATACAGAAATATCGGCTTAATAATGATTTACAAACCTATTGTACCAAAACAAAATGTGTAGGGTATAATGTCATCCCTAATTTGCAATATGTATTGTCAACTAAATCAAAAAGGAACTCATGCACAGTAGGTGTGACAATTTCTAATAATAACCCAAAAATAAAAGAATCCCAATTACACAACAAATACATTATATTCCAAAGACAAATGCCCATATATACTTATTTACAACTAAAACGTATTCATTAGGATGGCACTTATTTTGCAATTTTTTTTTAACAAAGGTTTAAAATATTATGATCAAATATACCACCAGTACACTCTGGGTAATGCTGTCATAGGTCTGTGTAGATTCTATGGGTTGCCGGACGAACTTAATCTGTGTGGTGATAGGACACTACAAATAAAATGGGCAATCTCTAAATGTTATCCGATTTTGCTCAAACTAAGGGCCAACCTAATAAACTCATTTCCATGTATTGTAATCTAATAAAAAACAAAAATGTTATAAACATCTATAGATATATACATCGATTCAAAGAAAATCCCTTAGATACATACAAAGCAAAATACTACTTATTAACCCGCATTTGAAATGCATGTGTTACTTTTTTCACCATAAAATACAACTATTGTGCAAAAATATGGACAAACAAACAAAAAACTAAATGGAAAAAATATAAATATAACAGAAAGTATAGAAGACTGTATGTATGTAAAAGAAGAAAGTAAAAATAAGTTTGATTTTCTTTTGAGACAATGACCACAACCAAATGTTTAATAGTGTCAAAATTGTTTAGTTGTACCCAAAAGAATACATTTTAATGGGACGGTACAGGACAGACTAAGGGTCCCTTAGATGTGCAGCTTGCTCGTAATAATGATGTTGTAAATGTACGAGTGTGATAAAAGATTTTCATGTTTTTCTTTCGCCTTTATGATTCCCAGGACACTTGTTTTGAATTTTTTGTTTTTTTTTATTTGTTTCTTTCAGCAGAAATCTTTTATGGAATATGATTTCTTTATATACAAATAGAAAAAATTGATTAGCTTGTTAGTTTTAGTTTATGTACATATTTTGTTGCCACATTTATGTGTGTGTGTTGGAAAAATAGGGGTATTCCGATAACAAGTACAGTTCGCCCTTTAGCAATATGTGTTTGAATTATGTCAGATTTCCAATTTAAAAAAAAATATAGAAAATATTTATATAAATATACCTTGTGCAAACATCTTTAATAACGTTTTATAAGTTTTCAGTTCGACTATCGTTATCGCTAAGCTATCGTTACAGAAATAACTTAAATTACCGTTACCGAAATAACAGCAAATACTGTTACCGTTAAAATACAAGGTAATTCAAATTAGCGTTGCCGATACTTTTAACAGTTTTAAATCGGTAACCAACATTGCTAAAATGTATTATTAATTATTAAGCTAAACATTTATTTAAAAACATATATATCCTTCATATGGCGGGATTTGTTACCCCCTTCAAAATAATTATATTTTTACAATTTTTCCCATAATATGTACGGTCTAGTGAACCGTTTTTCAAATAGCATTATATTTATATTTTCCCTAAGACAACATGTACAATTTTGGTTTTGGATTGGACTTTTCAAGCTGTATCCATATCCAATGTTGTCCCTGTTAGTATGGTATTCCATAATTTACACACAGCCTCAAAAGTGAGTAAACACCACAAATTACTTGATTTTTTTTTTAAGATAATGTAAATTCTAAAATCTATCCATCGATTAAAATTTAAAAGTTTCGGTTTGTTGGAGAATGGGCTGAATAAATTGGTTCTGCAAAAAAAGATTTAAGTCGGACTATAATGATTTTCATGATCTTAAACAATTCAAAAAATTCACTGGTGTTAACTCACTTTAGAGGCTGTGTGTATATCTATCAAAGATATTTTATGAAAATGTTTATTATTCTGTAAATAAATAATTCCAATTATTTACAAATTTACTTGATTTCATAGTTGATTAAATTTATTTTCAATATTCGAACTAGCTACCGTGTTATAGGATAGTCAATCTGTCACAAAGACTATGTTTTGAAAAACCTTAACAAAGCGAACCAGATGTCGCACAGTGGGGCAAAAAAATTTGTTGGAAATAAATCTGTGAATTTCTAAACGACTGGTTCAATCGGGATCAAATTTGACGTGGACGTAGCCAAGGAGGATTTAAGTTGTTAAAATCGACCCTACAAATGCTCCAGGTGTGGTGGTGTGGAGGCTCAAATTAGGGTACCTTAGACATATTAACATTTTTAAACACGTGCCAAATCTGATTTTAAAGATTTTTATATTTTTGGAAAGCGCTTGGCTAGGTCTTGAAAAAACATGCTTGCGTGTGCTATTTATCTCTTATAATTTCCAAGTTATAGGCATTTCAAAATTTAAATTTGAAAATTTTGCCATACCTTGGTCTGCTTCAAATGTCTTTCGTTAGTTAGACAACTAAATCACCAATAATATGCACAAGATTTCAAAGCAATATCAATTATGGATCAAAAAATAAACTATTTTCAATTTAAAAATTCAAAAAATAGTAGATTTTTGCTATTTTTAGGGCGAAAAGTTAACTTAACTCTTTTTTATTAAAAAAAAAAAAAATTTTTAAAAACATATAACAATTTTATGCTTTCCTGAAGGTATTTTTACGGAGAACGTTTTGGTATAAAAAACATGTCCTATTAATCAATTATTTTTTATCAAAACTTCATCTTGGAGCCTCATGTTCTAAAATCCCTTAGCTGGGATCAGAAAATGGAAAGCAGCCTTGCAAACCAGTTGTGTTTCATATTTATCCCCAAAGTATTTTCCCAGCCCTGAAGGAACTATGATCCATATGGGCAAAATTGTAAAAAATACCATTTTTAGGATTTTCATTCCAATTTTTAGAAATTATGGGATTCCCTTTGACCTCTAGACAAGTTTTTTTACACTTTGTTATTTAGAATGGCAA
Source organism: Calliphora vomitoria (assembly GCA_942486065.2). Lineage (NCBI taxonomy): Eukaryota > Metazoa > Arthropoda > Insecta > Diptera > Calliphoridae > Calliphora > Calliphora vomitoria. The sequence goes on from OW818033.2 coordinate 77,546,473, forward strand.
ATTTAAAATAAATAAAGATATTATTACACATTACATAAAATTTGTATCAAAATTTTAATAGGATTGCAAATATTAGGACAAATTTGATCCACTTTTAATCCGAACTATTTTTTTTGTTTAGATAAGTTAATCTTTGTTCTCAATATGCCACTTTTAAGCTCCGTCCTTCAAAAATTTTGCACTTTTTCATATTTTAGTATAAAATTTCAGAACCATTGACTTGTTGTTGAATAAATTACTAAGAAAATTTATAAAAATGTTTTATTATGAAAAAGTGAAATATTTTTGAAGGTAATGCTCTGTATTTGGTGGGATGCTCTGCAGCTGCTGAAATCTAGGGAATAATTTTGAAAACAATAATATTAGTATAATTTTTGTGCAATTGCATAAACTGCTACTAAAAATATGACTATTTTAACAAAATCTGCTCCATTGTCCACGTTTTTGAGCGCACAGGTAATAATTTTATGTCAGATCTATTCCAATAAATATGAAAATGTGATAGAGATTTTGAAAAAAGTTTTAACATATTAGTTTAAATTTTATTCGTTACATATATAGATCAAAAAAACTTAAAATTTCTGCAAAAAATTTAAAAATGTTGACTATTTTAGGGCTTACACAAGCGTCTTTCACATAATACTAATATTTTAAATGTCTTCTTTCTTTTCTAAGACACAGTTTCTTAGAATGTATTAACTTTTATTTTAGATGTGTAACCACCCACATTGGAGATCCACCCACAACATACCAGATGTACCAAAATTCACACTGCACAAATCAACTCTAAAACACCTTAACTTTAAAAATGCGAAATATCATTACGATTCGCTAGTTACAGAACTTACAAAAATAAAAAATTTTCTAACCACTATGCAATATTTAATAGATTTTACTCCTAACTAAATAAATTTCAAGATATTTTCGTTCATAACGTTAGCACAAAAATTCTCATGCGCTTCGGTTTAAAGTTTTAGTATAAATAGCTAATGCACACGAGTTAAATTTCTGCAAACAGATACACACACTTGCGTTCCTTTTAAATAGTAGAATTTTAATCTTGTTTGTGCTTAAGTACTGCTTTGTCAACGAAAGTCACCTAATTTTTGGAAAAAAGTGAAAAAAAAACTTGTCAAAAAGTCAAAGGATTTTCACTTAAAGATTGCAGTGAAAATCCCAAAAATTGTATTTTTTAAAATTTTGCCCATAGGGTCCACACTTTCTTTGGGGCTGGGAAAATACTTTGGGAATAAATATGGATCGCATCAGGGTTTCCAGAGCTGCTTTCTGATCCCAGCCCAGTCTCTCTATCGCAGACAGGAGACTGGGTTTTAAGTGGAATAAAATGTGTAACGTATGTTTAAAAGACTTGTTTTTCTGTGTGGGTTTCAAATATCTATGTATTGATTTGCTATTGTTTGTGTTACAATTTTCTATACAAGTTTACATATATTTCAAAGTTGCATAATCTATGATTTTTTATCACAAACGTTTTGGTATCGGCGAATGGGCCATATTTTACAGAATACTAACCGAAATCGAATTTTGGGTCCTATAGAGGTTATTTGAGGGCTTCGTAAATTTGATTTAAACATACACACGGCCATACCTATATCGACTCGCCTATCTATAACAAACTGGAATATACAGTTAGAGACAAAAGTTTAAATACATCCCAAAAATTTTGAGATTAAAGAAAAGTAAACGTTTTATCAAAATTTTAAGTACGTATTTTTATTTAACTTTCTAATTAATTTAAAACGAAAACAAAAAATATTTACTTCATCGCAAACGTAACGGTAATTCTTAAAAATATAAAAAAATGTACAGGACAAAAGTTTAAATACGCCTTAAAATAGACATTAACATTTTTAAGCAATGTAAAACAAAAACCAATTTAGTATTTGGTGGGGCCTCCCTGGCTGTCTATGACTGCTTGTAGACGTCGAGGCATAGAAAGAACCAAAGTCTCCGTTTCAGACGCCGATATATCTGACCAGATTTTTTGGAGATGCTCTCTTAGTGAATCCTTGCTTGTAATTGTATAATTTCCTAATTTTCGCTTCATTAAATCCCAAATGTGCTCGATGGGGTTCAAATCTGGTGATTGGGGAGGGCTATTGAGTTGTCGCGGAGCATGGTAGAGCAGCCATTCTTTAACAGAGTTTGCGGTATGCTTTGGATCGTTATCCTGTTGGAAGATCCAATGAGGTCCAAGGCATAATTTGTGTACAGAAGCCTGTAAATTATCCTGCAATATATTCTTGTATAGAAATTGGTGTACCATCAATAAAGGCCAAATTCCCAACTCCAGCTGCTCCTATTGCACCCCAAACCATCACATTTCCTCCCCCATGCTTCACAGTTGGAACCAAATTTTTTGTTTGAAGGGCTGTTTTAGGTTTGCGCCAAACTTTTGCACGACCATCGCTTCCAAACAAGTTAAACTTAGATTCGTCTGTGAAAAGAACAGTTTTCCAGAATTCCACGTCTTTGCTTTTGTATTTATTTGCAAATTCTAATCTGAGTCTTCTATTTTTTTCACTAATTAGTGCTTCTGTACCCTTTTTTCCAAAGTATTAGCGATATCATGCGCCAATTTTGGGTCGCTTATCCTTGGGTTTTTGCGTACTTCTCTGATGATATGGCTTACATCTCGATTAGAAAGCTTTTTTGGTCTTCCGCTTCTAGGCTTATTTTCTACAGAATTATTATTCTTATATTTTCTTATAATGTTCTGAACACTTGAATATGGTAAATTCAATAATTTTCCTATTTCCCGATATGATTTTTTTTCTTTAAAATGTTTTATTATTAAATATTTTACACTTGTTGCAATTTCCTTTCCTTTGCCCATAATTTTCATAACAACTTTCAGCAGCAACAATAAAAACGCAACTAAGAAGAAATTCTGGCTGCTAAACAATATGAATTGTGATCAAAACATCAAATGTAACGGTACTAAATTCTTGAAGTAATAGAGAGAGTCATAATATTTCAACATGTATTTAAACTTTTGTCTCATGCTTATTTTTATTTTAATAAGATTTACCGTTATGTACTAAATGTACTAACGAAAATTGGTTTTGTTTTTTCATCGCACATGGTAATAAATAAAACTACATACAAACAATTTCTGTTAAATAATTACTTTTCTTCAAACTCAAAATTTGGCAGCTGTATTTAAACTTTAGTCTCTGACTGTATATACTTTATGAGGTGGAAAAATTTGGATATTACAAACGGAATCTCAAGCATATACATCGGTACATATATATGTACCCTTACCACTCAGGTTAAACAGATTTTCTACAAACAAATTATTAACATTAAAAGGTTATTCGGGAATACAAAATTAATATTTTAGTAAGAGCTTCTTATGCTAAATTCCCAATTTTTATTTGATAAATTCACTGAAATTTATTGTTGGGGGATAAGCTAGTTCCTATGCGCATTTCACTGGTTGCTTAGGCCAGATCATCAGGAAACCTTTTCCCAAAAGGCTTTAGAAAAACTAAAGATATTATACAAATAAAACGATAGAGTGAATGAGAATTACAGACACTCAAGCTTTATTTGTAAAAATATCAAAGCTTAAACAAAACACCAACAATAAACAGTGATTTTATCTTTTCTTACATTCTCTACTACAATTGGTTGGTTTCTTGCCGACACAAACTGTAGTGTGTAAGTGAGTAAAGAAAAAATAAAACAACTTGCTTTATTGTTTTTTTAATTTTTGTCAATTTCATCTTCAACTGTGTTCTAAAAGGCCAACATGTACTTTAATATTTACTATCATTATTACATTGCACTCGTACCTTTTGTCTATAAAATGTTATATATTGCCAGTTTATTTGTCTTTCAAACAAATTCATTGTAGCAAAAACTTACCCTCTGTACATGTATTTTCTAAAATGACTCATAGGATATGTACATTTATTTTTGCCTTTAACAAAAAAAAAAAATAGAAACACAAAATAATACACACAAATAATACTAGTAACTTTAACGTTTGTTCTGTAGAGCTCTCCTTCTACAGCAAATTATACTCCTTGATAAAGTACATCCATTCGTTATAAGAGTTATAAGTGTCTCAATGATTTTGTGTCTGTACACTTCAAAGCACTTGTTGTTTAAACTAAAATATTTAATTATTAAAAAAATATATTTTTAAATGTAGAAAATATGAAGTAGTAAGAACAATTATAAGGGTCTAGACTGAAGTATTTACAAGAGAAATTTTAAAAGTGAAAAATTTTAAAATTTTGAGAAATTTAGAATCATGAATGAGAATTTTATTTTTGAAATTTCTTATAAAAAAATCTACAATACTTGTTCTAAAAATGAATTATCATAGCTTCAAAGAAATGTTCTGCAAGAAAATATAAATCATCATAAATTACACTAAATTATCTTTATTTATAGATTAAATGAACTTATTGTTTGTCCACAAAAAAACCAAAAATAACCCTTCCAAAATCCTGAGGTTTTCCATAATCCGACAGCATATTTTGTAATAAAACCAGCCTGTGACCATTTTGAAAAATGATTTCTAATATGATAGAATAATTATCTAAAAGTGTTTTATTACTGGCGCCTTTTGAATAAATTTACAGAAACTACAACAAATGTCCATTAAAATATAAAATGTAAAATTAAAAATAGAGAAAATAAAAGTATAAATTTCACCCCACAATTGACACAACGTGACAAATATCAAATGAATAAGATTATCTAGTTTTTAGAAAAATAACAAAAAAAAAAACATATAAATTTCTTTATAGTCCTTATGGAAATACACATTTATACAAATATTAAGAACATGAATGCGCTGTTGGCATGAAAACCCACAATATGCAGATCCCAATGTCAATATTGACTTGAAGTGGGGATTCCCATAGAAAAAGAAATAATGAAAATTTATACTCTCGTACATTTAATTTTAATTGTTTTAAAATTAAATTTCAATTAAAAAAAATGAATATGCTTCATTTAAGAGAAATTCACATAAAACTATGTATATTTTCTTAATAATCAATAACTCATAAAAACCACTCAAGTGGTTGTTTTAGTCAAACTCGAATGACTCCCTCTGTCAGTTGTTTATTAAGTAATAGTAACATCAAAATGATACACTGAGAAAAATGTGTGGTTAAATATATATTTTCTAAGAAATCTCAATAGAAAATTAGGACTGAGATCGTAAAATTTTTAACACACGTTTTTCATTAAAACTTTTAACCCAAGTATTATTTGATTTTATTTTTTTTTTATCAAGTTACCTTTGTAAAGTATATCAGTTATTATGTTAATTTGTTGTTAATCTGATTAAAATGAGTGATCAGAAAAAAGTGTGTACTAAAATTATTAAAGATTTTCAACAAAACCCAACTTGGTCCTGCAAAAAGTTGACCAAACAATCAAACTGACTCCAATGTTATTAAACAGTATCGGGAGAACTTGTCCGTTGATATAAAATCTGGTTCATGTAGAAGGAATGGTCCACATGATGTTTTTAAGGCCAAAAAATAGAAAGCATTTTCAAAAGAGCTCCCAACACCTCCGGTAGCAAAGCAGCCCGGTTAGGTCAGTACTCGGACTATTTGGTACGAAAAGTTAAAGCCAATGAAGGTTTAAAAGCATACAAGGCTCAAAAAGTTCCTGACAGGAAATCTGCTACAAATTTAGAGGCCAAAGACAGAGCACGAAAATTGAAGTGAAATTTTACACAAAAAATATACCTGCTGCATAATGGATCACGAAATGTACGTATAGAAAATTTTTCGCAGCTTCTGGGTCAATTTTTTCAAACAAATAAAAAAAGATTTAAAACTGTAAGCATAGGGTAACATAGAGATGAGACGTAATTGTCAAAAACCTAAGTCTGTTGTCAAAAACCTAACTCTTGCAAAAACAAATTACATGCTAGTCAATGTATTTTGTTTTTGTATTAAACATATAATTTGTTGTATTTTTGTTTGACAAATCGGAGTGTCTCGTCTCTACGTACAATTCTCTATGACTGTAAGTTTAATTTTTATAAACATATATGTATGTTAAACATTTTTCGATCTCAGTCCTTATGTCTCTAGACAACAAATACATTTTCTAAAGAAAATTAGTCAAAAAGCACACTTTTTATAGAACATAGCAGCCATTGTTAGCTATGACCTTTTCGCATATTTCTGACAACATATGGATTCCGAACCAAAAGAACTGCTCAACTTTTGAGGCCAAGAACGAATCAAGCCAATTTCGGATACTATGTTCCAAAGTGATGCATATCCTAGAGACAGCGTTCTGCATCGATCAAAACAAATAGTATTTGGACGAGGCAAGGTCTGGACTATTAGACGGATGAGGCAAAACTTTCCAATCACTTTTTTCTAAATAGTTGTTAACAGGTATTGCAGCATTTGGCCGAGCGTTGTCATGATTGAATATTGCATTCGGTACAGGTTCCATGTGCTGGTCTGGCTAGATTTCAGCAGCCCATAATAGGACCATTTTGCTCCCACCAAATACAAAGAATTACCTTAGCGCCGTGGATATTTGGCTTTGATGTCGATTGGGCTGGTAGGCCAGGCTTCACATATGATCTCTTACGCTTCGGGTTATCATAATGAATCTATTTTTGATAGCAAGTATTGATTCCGTAAACAAATTACTTTCTTTTATAGCTTTCAATCATAATTTCGGACAAGAAAAATCGTCTTTCAAGGTATCTAGGTTTCAATTCGCATGTTACCCATTTCCCTGGTTTTGGGTGAATCCCATTGCTCGCAAAAGTTTTGATATTACTACTTGAGTAGCTCCCAATGATCTTGCAAGCTCTTGTTGAGTTTGACCAATCTTCATGGAGTAATGCCTCCAATTCTTGGTCTTCAACCTTTTTTGGCTGGCTTGGGCGATCTTTGTCTTCCGTGTCGAAATTACCACTTCTGAACCGCACAAACCATCTCTCGCATGTTAAAATCTATGGAATACATTCACCAACAGCTTTGGTGACCAATCGGTGGGCTTCAGCGGCACTTTTTTTCAACTTAAAGAAGTAAAGCAAAACTTCCCACATATGACGCTTTGTTGGTACAAAATTCGACATTTTCGAAGCAAAAAAAACTTTGTTGGTTACACTACAATGTTCAATAACTGTGAGAGAATAAATGACAGATATGTACCCTTCAAAATGGCATATAAGTTATTAAAAACAAAAACCGCGTTCAAAAGATACGTCATCTATTGTAAATCCCGCATTTTTAAGCACATTTTCTATAGAAAATAAGTCGTCTCTCGATAACGAGCACATCCTGGGCAATGCGATTTATACTCATTAGCATATTTTGTGCAGTGAAATGATCTGGACAATTGTGGCGAATATCGTCAACAGGATCTTGTTGAATCGTGTTGGATAATCGACGGCTTGTTCTTTGTTCATTACTGTGTCAATTGATTTGTATTTTATTGTTTCGCCAGGCAATTTCAATTGTATTTGCTTATTGAGCTTGTTAACGTCATAATTTGTTGGTGCCAAAAGTACACGTTCCCACAGTCAATCCGAATTTTGTATAAGACTTGGGAATACCTTGTCGACAACTGCTTGAATATTCATTTGCATTTGACAGAAGTTCGGGAATGAAATGTAATTTGTGGCGGGATCAATAGGAATTTTTCCATTTCCGATGTCCAACAATTGTTTTTAAAATGTTTTGTCAGAAGGGTATTGCAGCAAATGCTTCTGTAGCTTCATTTCCAGTGAAATAAATTTGAAGGAACTTCGCATCATCATTGGAATGCGGGAGCAATGATCCAATTCTGTTGTACATTTGGCCTTGAACTTTTAAGGTGGGCATTAAGCCGACGTCTTTTGAAAGCAAGAGTTGAACTTTTGGATATTTTGAAAGAAGTGCTTGGAAATAGGATTGGCGCCAGAAATGTAACTTAGAAGCATCTCAGGCGGCTCAATAACTGGTGGCAGAATAACTTTACCGTTCGAACAGCAAATTTCCGGGGATTCCTTAAGGAATTTTAAAACGCTGCAATGTAAGCAATGTTTGTTCATGGCGCCAATCAGTACGTCCTTATGATTCCAGTAGTCATCATATTTGTTCATTATTGTAATAAAATGCCGGTGACTTTAAATCGATTCTTTCTCTTGATCGAGCCATTCGGGAGCGATTGGCTTCTAGTCTTTCGATATGCTGTTGAGGTGTCTCTGCAGCACTCGATGAAGATGCACTGCGACGCATTTCCTGAAGCCGTAATTCTCGTTCTATTCCCGTTTCTGCGGCCCTAGATGTAGATGCCCTTTCGAAAACAAATATTATTTAAATAAAACCGTTATTTTTTTATTAAAAGTGGAATGCGTAGACTTATTCAAAATATTATTTTTTAAATAGATTTCGTGAACCAAGCAAGCAATTACAGAGGTATTTCTTTTATGAATGTTATCGCAAAAATAATGATAGGAAGGTATACGCTTTTTTTGTGGATTTTAAAGCTGCTTTTGATCGTGTTCCACGAAAATTATTAATATATAAACTTCATCAAATAGGAATGTCCACAAAAATGGTAAATTGTATTGAAGAAATCTACCAAAATACAAAATCTGCGGTTTGGAATGGCGAGGAACTATCCAACTACTTTGATACAAAAACAGGGGTAAAACAAGGATGTCTGTTATCACCACTTCTATTTGCTATATACTTAAATGATATGCATGACTCACTCAATGGAGGTTTAACAGTGGATGGCATAAATATTCGACTACTTATGTATGCTGATGACATAGTAATATTGGCCGATAGCGTTGAAGTCTTACAAAAAATGATAAAAAATTTGGAAGATTATTGCCGTATATGGGGAATGGAAGTGAACCTTAGTAAATCAGAAATAATGATTTTTAGAAAAAGTGGAAGACCCAGTGCTAAAGAAATTTGGAAATTTAATGGTGAACCTGTGAAAATAGTAGCCGATTACAAATATTTGGGAATTGTTTTGACCCCAAAAATGGCATACTCCAAACATATAAATCTGAAAAACGATGCTGCCAAAGTTAGTATAAACTTAACTTGGAAAAATTTTGTTGGAAATACAAAAATATCGTTAAAAGCAAAATGGAAATTCTTCTTGGCGGTGTGTAGATCGATACAAAGTTATGGGGCGCAGATATGGGGAAACACTTGTTTTGATGAGATTGACAAATTACAACGTTACTTCACAAAACGTATTCTAAAACTTCCAAATAATACACCCAACTATGTGATATCTTTAGAAACAGCACAACAAGCTGGCCATATTTATACATACAGTCTTCACCTGCAGTATATTTCTAAAACGCTGTTTGATTATAAAAATGGAAGACTCCCTCACAAATTATCAAATATAATTATTTCAAGAAATATCTTTTGGTTTAAAGATATGAAACAAAAGATGAAGGAATTAAATATTCAAACTTTGATCTCTGAAAGTAGCAAAACAATTTGGAACGATAACTGCATAAGCATTATTGAGACCATGAAGACTAGAATTCATCATGATCATGAAATAAAAGCAGCTAGTAGTCAACAAAGGATTTATATGTTTTTGGACTTTCACAAAGGCCAAAGCTATTGTAATGAATTATACAATCATGATCATATAAGCTACATAATAAAGGCAAGAGCTGATCTGTTGTGGCTGAATGGTAATCAGTATTGAGAGGAAACGTCAAGACTATGCTCTTTATGTAATATGAATGAAGTAGAAACAACCCAATATTTTATTGGAAGATGTCCCATATTTAACTATATTCGAATACAGTGTTTTGGTAAAATAATATTAAATGATGCAGAAATTATTCAAATTCTTAATGGTGAAGATATTTATTGGACAAGTCTTTATAACTATATAAAAAATGCTCTGAAATATAGATCTATGTTAATAAAGGAATTTAACTATTAATTTTGAATAATTGTAGTTACAGCTGTCGGTTTTTTTCAAACCATGCTGTTTAATCTTTACTTTAATATGTAATTTGTTTATAAAAATACTTATTGTAAACAATTAATATGAAAAAATAAAGAATCTATCTATCTATATATGGCACAACACCACGCCCACAGACCGAATATCAAAAAATCTGACTTTACAGTGTTACCCGCTGGGCTATTCTGAAGATTCCCTGAAAATTTCATCAAAATCGGTCCAGCCGTTTTTGAATTCATATATAGATAGGAAAATCTAAATGACATAGATTTTTGGTTGAAATTGGTCGAGCCGTTTTCTCAGTTAATGGTGACATCAAAGTGTACACTTCTTTTTATATATATAGATTGTATAAATAATTTTTTTCAGGATTAAATTACCGGTAACCTGCCATTACCGAAATAATCCAAATTAGTGTTACCGTTACCTTGAACCATTTTGAATCAGTAGCCAACCGTGTTTATAAAAAAATGTTGGTTTTGAAAAATGCTTTCCATGTGTTTTTAACAATCTTGATATTTTTTTTAGAGTGTAATGAATTTCTTCTGTTCTAACATTAATATTGAGTGCTTTATGGAAATTTATTAAACATTTCGAAAATACCCCATCAACCAGAAATAAACAGAGAAACCATTAAAATACTAGCCATTAAACACTTAAAAAATCCAACTTAAAATACAAATGAAAGTACCCAAAGAAGGGCATATCTTAATTTCAATATATTTTGCCAGGGTTTTTAATAAAATATTATTGTAAAAAAAAAAAGTCAACTCCACAAAAATACGAAACAACAAAGAGTAGCAAAGAATATTTTAATTGTTTTTCGATGCACTTGAATGGTATTCCAGGGTATGTGCACAAGTAGTTTGACTTTGACATGGAATACGAGAACAATACAGGGGCAATCTTAAGAAGGATTTATGGAAATACGTGTGTTTGAGCATGCAACAACAATAATGACAAGAAAAATAAATAAATGTAGAACTTCTTTAAATGCAGGAAATGTAAAATGATAGTAAGACATTCAGACAAATGATCGGCTCTATTGAAGCATTTAAAGACCACCACCAACCACCGGCAACCACTAACTGCCGCTACTACGTGGTTGACTAATTGAGTGGAAAATTATACAAATTTTAAATAAATTTAAGTTGAATAACTTATGTTTAATTTAACAAAGATTTGTTTATTTGGACTCTCAAAGCATTTTATGTTTTATTTATTTGTTAAAGGAAATTAAATGTTTAGAAGTTGGTTTGAGGCAACAGAAATTTTATATTTCTTGGTAAATTTAGTTTTCAAAACAAGAACTTTAGTTACTGAAATAAATAATTAAGAGTAAATCTTTAATATACCTCCTTCCCCTTCATTATTGTCAATTTCTAAAGGTAACCTTAAATTATTGTCTTCAAAACTACTAAATGTCATTAATGTTGCATTCAATATTAAATTGTGTACAACTTAATTTCATTATTTACATTTATGTTTATTTTTGGGAAAAATGGTAAAAGGACTCGCATCATTATTTATTGATTTTCTGTTCGTTTCGTTTTTATTTTTATCTTGTCGTTTTCTGAAACATTTCACATGTCACCCTTAAATTTTTGCTACATATCTATTCTTGTTTTTGTTGCTTTGAATTGTATTATTTTTATAAATTTATTTTGTGTTTTGTTGTTTTTCGTACCATGGCAAATTTCAAGTGAAATTATTTCTAATACAGACCAATTTTTATTCTTTTCATGATAAAACACTCAGCAGGATTGCTGAAACTCTTACATCTATGGACAATTTATTTTTGGGTCCCATTGTTACTGTGACAAGACATACAAATATTAATACACAAACAATTCATACACACATATAAATAGATGAGGAAGCACGAACACATTTAGCAAAAACAACACACACACAAAAATAATATAAAAATATAAAACTTTGTAGGTCTTGGTCCTAGATGTGTTTAGAATTTGTTGTACCCAATTGGAAAATTTTGTTATGGGACTGTAAAGTTATGGTAATAACGAAGTCGAATTTCATCAGCCTTTCCATTTGTGTACGTTTTTCTTATATACAGGGCTTTCCAACAAGAGGTGATGTTTTGGTATTCAAAGAAAAATGGAATTTTTTGAGATAAAGGAAGGTATGCCGTTAATAATGAAAAACAACATCAGCCAAATGGCCACCACGACCACGCTTACAGGACCTTTTATATCCTTTTCATGAAATTTTCCATAACCAAATCGCAAATTGGCTGCCCTATGCCCTCGATAGCCTCACGAATTCTATCTTTGAGGTCTTGAATCTACGCTGGGCTGTTGGCGTAGACCTTATCTTTCACGTGGCCCCAAAGGAAGAAGTCGCAAAGTGTTAAATCACAAGATCTTGGTGGCCAATTGTGATCACCTCTTTGAGAGAGATAACACGGTCCGGAAACTTTTCCCCTAAAAGAGCAATGGTTTCGTTGCTTGTGTGACACGTAGCGTCGTTTTGTTGAAAGTAAACGTTGTCCAGATCAATATCATCCAAAATACGGTGTAATGACGTTTGTGGAATGCCCAATTCCAAAGAACGACGAGGAATGGACAAACCTGGGTTTTCTTCAACACTTTGTTCTACAGCAGCAATATTCTCAGTTGTTCTTGAGCCCCGTGCACGTCGCTTTTTATTCTTCTCATCACTAAATTGTCCCAACAGCTCGAATTTTTCTACCAATTTCTGTATTCCGGTCCGACAAGGTGCTTCATGACCACCCAAAAATGCTTTAGTTTTGCGAACTGTGACTGCAAGATTTTCACAATTTTTGTAGTGAATTTTAATAATTTCAATGCGTTGTTGAACCGTGTATCGTTTTTTATTAATGGCGTAGTTTCTACTTGTCAAATGTCAAAGAATAAAAGCTTCAAAAGCGACAGCAACCGAAATACCGGGTGGTTGAAAATAACACCTCTTCTTGGAAAACCCCTTGGTGAAATTTATTGGTGAAATTTATCTCACCAATATCCCATCCGACAGATAACCCATAATAGGTTTTCCCAGAATAATCAGATGGTGGTGTAAAGTCTCATCAAGAAGATACATGATTCCCATCAATGTTAACAACACCATAATAATTTCACTGTTAGTATATGATCTAGGTTAGCCAGAAGCAGGTCTTATATGCAGCTCGAAAATGGTACGCCAGTGAGTTACGCAATCCTGCAGATCAATTACCTGGTATATTGGCATGATCCGAGGGATATTCCAGCAAATTTATATCTATCCGAACACGATAAAGAATGATAATTTTTCAGTTCGATACATAGAAGCTCCTATCGATGATGTGAAATATACACGAAAGGTATTCAAAAAGTGTTCGCATGGCTATATACGCCTCTCTAGAGTCAAGACTGAGTATTGTGATTTCACTTTGCCTTCGAATTGATCAAGACTGTGGAAATTGTAGTATTTTACATCACCAAGGTGGATAACGTTAGAAGGTCCCTATTGTGGTTATTGGCAGTTAACGCAATCCCCAAACTTTGGGAGGAACATGGCAGGAATACAGTTGATTTCGCCGATTATGTAGTCATTTTGGGAAACAACCCCGAAAAGGCGAAACTTGTATACTTGTTGGTGTTGCGAAGTATTTATGAGTTTTCTTGGACAGTAAACTATAATACGTAGAAGAGATTCTATAAGCAAAAATAGTGGTCTACCGATTGTAGATAACTGGATCTAAATATCAGTTGCGAGACCAATTTTAACATACTGTACTGTATGAAAAACGGAGTGTCATAAGAATACACTAGACAAAGGCTCAAAGATGTATCTCAATTGGCATGACTAGAGCCATAAGAAGCACACCACTAGCGGACATGGATATCAATCTACAACTACTATCCATTAAGAAGTATGAGATGGTTATTCAGACTCAGAGGTTACTTTTATCGAACAACTGTGATTACAGGCAGTTAACGTAATCCTGCAACTTTATGAGGAACGTGGCCGGAATATAGTTGATTTTTTTGATTATGTACACTGGATCTAAATATCAGTTGGGACATTAATTTAAACTTGCTGGATTATATGGAATACTGATTGTCATAGGAAGACAATAATCAAGGCTCAACGATGTGACTCCCTTGGTATGACTGGAGCCTAAATGTTATTCTACACCTACTATTCATTAAGGAGTATGTAATGGGAATAGCAACGAGAGGAATACTCAGTATAAGTCATGCAGAGGACAAGAGACAGAATATCTTATAGGTATTTAGATTACCCAATAGAGAACCCGGATAGGAATGTCTGCTAGATTACCGTTAGATTACACCAAGGTAATTCGGATATCTACATAGTAAAGACGGACTTCCGGATAAACGTAGTGGCTTTCATACAAAAATTTTGGCAGTATTTAAAGATTCAGATCTTGAATTGGTGAATATCATATGTATCAATATTCATAATCATAAGTAGCGTTAAAAGCTCTGAAGGGTTAAATCCAAGCTGCTATGTGAAAGTTGATGGAACACTATGAAGTTAGACTGTATTGGGTGCCAAGACACTGGAATATTGAAAACAACGATATTGTGGATTAGCTTGCGAGGTAGGACTCGCAACTGTCTGGATGCTCAGGTTGGACAGCTGAGTGTTAAGGACATTGAAAATCTGGACAAAAGTAGTATAAGGGTAGTCATATATATAGTTTCGGGTCATTGACGAACTAAAACTAGTACTAGTAGACGTGACAACATCACTCCGATCTATTGTAGGACGTACGTGGGCGAAGAGGAGGTAGATAGACCATATTATGTGTTACTCGGTGATGCAACGTTACAGAATTAAGTGGCTTGTTCGGCAATTTCGTAATGGATTATATTTCTTAATGTCAGATCATAGAGTACTTTTGAAGAGATTAACAATGGACTCATTGTATGTTTCTAAGTGAAAGTATACTAAAGTATACTACCCTTTTGAACCAACTAACTATATCTCCCTGAGAAGAATGCATTTTACTTTTTCCAACGATTTCAAACTGTGTGGTAGAGTCTTCAAATATTTTCAACATACTACGACAGTAACATCGGTAATAGTATACACTATAGATTCGAGATCCTTGTGTAGAGGGTTAATCGCCAGATTCCATAGAAAATGAGATTTGTTTATAAAAACCGTTATGTTTGCCAATTTCTAGATTAATGTCAAGTTCCTCTAGAGCAGTAAAATTCTTCTCCATTTTGGAGAAGAATGATAAAGAGATTTATGAATGTATCCCACAAGCATATACTTTTAAAAGTGATGCTGAGAGATAGTTAGATAATCAGATACTATCTATAATCAAAGTCTTCAAAATGAAAGCATAAATAGCAATGGTTCTATAGTTCTCCGGTATGGTATGTGATGATTTACCACCCTTCGAGATAAAGTTAAAAATACATCTCATATCTGATGTTGTTTTATATCTGATTCACAAATTAAACATGTTATCGATTCGATGTCGTAATACAGCTTTACTCCTCTTTTCCCAGGATCCGCCCAGTATTCCTGATTCATTGTTGGTTATGAAAGACCCTTTAGATTCGAAAAATTTAGCTACTTTCCAATCCAAGGAGTATAAGTTTTCCGAATTGAAGAAGTTCCGTTATTTCGAATAGTTTATGCCGTAAAAATACTGTCAATCGAAGCCTGCTTCTAGCTTCATTCCAAATCATGTTAATAAGCGAAATTTATATTCGTTTAAAGCTATCCTAGAATCATCCATTATCGTTGTATTGAATGAAGAGACACTTTTAAGAATACTCCCATTATTTGTATTCTGCACCAAATCCCAAACAAGTTAATAGTAATGGTTACATTATTTCAGTGACAAAGAGAGAGTGGAGAGTTTGGTTATAAGACAGGAAATTATTTTTAGTTAAAATTACCAACTGGGTACAACAAACCAAACCCCATACTTCACAATACGAAATAGCAAAAACAAAATAAAAATCAGTGTGAAATTCAATGTCATTACTAAAGTAAAATTCACTATGAGGGTGGAATTTCAATTGCTTATTCATGGATTCATACGAATACAAAAATACTACGGCAACTAAAGCCCCACAATTTCTAAAATGCCACTCAATACAATTGAACTAAATCGTTGAATTTAATACCAAAAGTAAAAGTAGGATTTATAAGGATACACGTTGTTCATACGAATACTTGTGCAAGGTATTTTTGAAATATTTATAAATCGATAGAAGAGAAATTTCTTGATGTGTTTTGTGGGTGTTTTATTATTTTTTTTAGTTTTTGGTTATAAGTTTTCTAGGTAATTAAGATAGTTTTGGAATTAGAACGAAAATAGCGAAACACACCCATCTTGATTAAGGAACTAGAACAGTCAAATAAATTACGTTTCACTTTTTGATTGACTTCTAATTTTGTTGCCAAATAATTGGGAATAGCTAAATGTTATCAAGAATTATCAATAGAAATAAACACGTAGCATTTTAATTTCCTATTAATATTAATGGTTGTTTTGATAGCCGGCCAATTAAAGGAATTTAATCGTAAGCAGTTTATTGAGTTAATTTATTGTTATTGAATGAAATCATATAAATTTTTAAATAAAATTTAACTGAAGTTGCAGTTATCTTTTTAAGTTTTATGAGCTTCAGGCAAATTTAATTTAAGCTAGTTTTGTAAATATTTAAATGAGCTATTATCTGCCTTAATCCATCTGTATTGAAATACAATAATTCCAAAAATATTTGGTCAATTCACAAGGTCTCTTATCAGTCATATTGTCATAATGTCCTAATATATCACGACTCGGCGGCTCAGCTTAACCGACTCTTAGGCATTCGGCGTTGGTCTCTGCTGGTTCGTTTCGATAACACAATAAACATAGCATAGAAAGTAGTATTATTTTAGGACATTTTTTGCTTAAAAAGCAATAAAAACCTTTGTAAAATATTAGGACATTATGACAACATGACATGATAAGAGACCTCGTGAATTTTGCAATATCATAAAATACAATGTAATAATTTAACAAATTATTATATTCATGTACTAATTCTTTTAAATTTGATTCCACATTAATTTAGTAATTCCAATTAAATGATAGCTGTTGTATTGACTCCATACACATATATTTATTCGGTTTCCCTCTAACTTTATAAGGAAAATCTCACGCTGATTTTTTCAGACACGACTCATCGCCTCCCTAAACACCACAATTCACAAGTACATTTGAATTGTACTATAGTAACAAACAACATTTATTAAAATGTTTTCACTTGAATTCAGGCAAATATTTATATATCACCCCAACCTCTCCCACCACTGCTCACATAAGACTCACTCCATCTCTCTCTCTCCATACAATATAGAGGCAAACAACAACGCATTTGGTAAATGACACTACTGACATATTTATGAGTTCAAGTGTTATTAGAATTTATATCTGTGTTGATTAAATATTACGGATGTTTAAGTACGTGTATTTAAATTATTCACCATTAGAGATGTACCGGAAGTAAGATAGTTAGTAGCCACAAACACAATTATACACTCATACACTATTGCTTGCTTACAAATTCAAATTTTACTTTCATTATTTTTGAGAAATTTTGTGAAAGTGTGAATAAAGTTTTCCCATGGTTTATTAATAGTGAAACGAATGCTTAAGAAACTGAGATGCTGTATTTGAAAGAATGTAAAAAATAAATTAAAAATATTAAGTATTTGATCTACTTGATTATTTAATGACTTATATAATGAGATTAATTAAAGTTCAATTAACTTTACACCAGCTTACCTAATTAACTATTTATGAAGTCTTGAATAATTATATACACATACTTATACATTTTTAGCTTTAATTTTGAAACATTTGGAATCCGAGCCAAAAGAACTGCTCATCTTTTGAGGCCAAGAACAAATCAAGCCAATATCGGATACTCTGTTCCACAGTGAAGAGTATTCCAAAGAGAGCGTTCTGCATCGATCAAAACAAATGAGTCAAAACTTCCCAACCACTTCATTCTAAATACTTTTTAACAGGTATTGCAACATGTAGTCGAGCGTTGTCATGATGGAATATTACAGTTTCATGTCTGGACTCATATTCAGTTGCTGGTCTGGTCAGATTTCAGCAGCTCATAACAGATATGATCCTTTTGCTCCTACTAAATACAGCGAATTACCTTAGCACTATGGATATTTGGCTTTGGTGTCGATTCGGCTGGTTGGCCGGACTTCACACACGATCTCTTACGCTTCCGTTTATCGTAATGGGTTCTTTTCATCGTAATGATATGGTGCAAACATTATTTTCTTTTATAGCGTTCAAGCATCATTTCGGACATTGCAAAATATTATTTCAAGGTCTCTCGGCTTCTATTCGTATGGTCCCTGCTTTTGGGTGAATCCTGCTGCTTGGAAACATTTTGAAATTACTGCCAATGATTTTGCAAGCTCTTGTTGAGTTTTACAGCAATCTTCGTGGAGTAATGCCTGCAATTCTTGGCCTGGGCGATCTTTGTCTTCCGTGTCAAAATTAACACTTCTGAACTAAACAAACCATCTCTCGCACGTTGAAACCGATGGAACACATTCGCTTTAAGCTTTGGTGAGCAATCGGTGTGCTTCAGCATCACTTTTTTTTTCAAATTAATGAAGTAAAGCAAAACTTCCCGCATTTGACACTTTGTTGGCACAAAATTCGACATTTTTGAAGTAAAAAAACTTTGTTGTTTACACTATAATGTTCAATAACTAAGTGAGAATAAATTATGAATATGTACCCTTTAAAATGACATATAGTTAAGTTATTAAAACAAAATCAGCATTTAAAAGATACGCCATCTATTGTAAATCCCGAATTTTTAAGTCATACATATATAATTACATCAAAATCCGACAATAAATACATTACATATCGCTTTAATTTAGTTAAAAATTCCAAATACTAACCAATTTCGCCTGGGGGGTTACTGCCTAACTTAATCCGAAAACGGAAATGTTCGAAATTATGTACTAAATACATTGTAATTCGAAAAGATTTCCTTTCGAATCGAATTAGGGACTGCTAAATTATGAGAGGTACTTAAGTATTATAGCCTTAATTTTGTTGGCTTTTAGTTTGTAGTATATTTTTAATAAGTTAAGTTTAGAATTTGTTTAACCAAATATGTAAAACCCTACTGCACAATAGTGATTGCGTTTGTGCTGAGGTTTGTAATGCCCAAAAAGTATTAGTCTAACAACACCCACCTTAAAGTATATAGACCTACCCAGAATCACTTTTTTCGTAGATTTTACGATGTTCATCTAGCTGGCTGTCCATGTTAAGTTGTGCGCAAAGTACAGATTTGAAACTGGTTAAAATCGATCCATTATTTAACAAAGCCTCCATACAAATGTAAATGGTTCCTAATTCGACAAATATAAATTTGAAATCGAGACAAATAATCGCGATATCAAAGCAGAGGAAGTTTTAATGGACAACATATTCAATTTTGAGTTTATACTTAGTTGCGATTATAAAAATTGGTAACAATTTTGTATATGTTAGTTGTTTACAAATGCCGCCCAATTCCATTATCTAACTGTAAACTCCGGCACGCAGATTATTCAGTTATGGTGATTTTAATATTTCAACATCCTCTTGGGTAACACTTAATGATAATGACTTCTTAGTAACTGATTGGACGGATGATAACCTGAAGTTATTTTTCGATATCAATTGAATTGAGTTTCCAATTCAAATAATATAACATAACGGGAAAAATTGCTAGGGCTTCACATTGTTGGCCTTCTAAAATACATTCTTCAAGATCCGATAGTCATTCCACCGTGTCTTCTCTAAGAAGGTGTTCTGAAAGGCCTAAGAATCTACTTCAAGTGATTGAATAAGAAAAGTATAAATCAAAAAAATAAATACTCATTATTATCCAAAGTAGGCCTTCTATCAGAAGCGAGTAGTCAAGGCCTTGGCTCCCAATGCCACGCTGTTTAAAATTTAAATGATTTTGCAATGCGGCTGGGTGACCAATTAGTGATTATCCATTATCCAATTCTCCAAATATTCACAGCCATTTCAGAAATATCAAGTGGAATGCTGTAAACTTTCATTACAACACTAAAAAGATTTTGTTTTCATCGTTTTTCCGTTCCACATATATTGAAACTAGCTTGAACCAGTGCGCTTCGCTACCCCTGTCGTAGTAAAAAAAAATATGTAAGGATTTTATAAAAAAATTCGGTTTCCCCCTGTTTATCCCTTTCTGGTCCAAGTATTGAAAAAATGTATAGCCTATTGACGCTTTCAAGTAAGGATCTATCTACGTTCCAAATTTCAATAAAATCGGTTCAGCCGTTTAGGCGTGATGCTCAAACAAACAAACAAACAAACTTACAAAGACATTTATATATTTATATAGATATTCTTCATTTATTTGGAGCCCAAATGCTAGTTTACATATTAATCGCATTGAAAAGCAACAATTTAAATTCCTTACATTTGTATTTTCTTCTTTAAACTTTTCAAACTCATCTTTCTTCCCATGAAAGTAGTAGTAGTATGTATTTGGATTTCAAAGTCTTTCTTTCATTCATGGAATTGTATGTGGTACTATGGAGTTTCCTGATATTTTAGATCATATTAAAATATCTGTTCCTTAGAAATCTCTACTTATAAGTTTCTGGTCAATAAGGCTTATTGTATCCATTGACTAAATGAATAAATATCTAAAGCGTCTAGTTTTGTCCATTAATTATGCTTTAAACGTACTAGTTTCCAATTCAATAATTATCCAATACTAGCAATAAACCCGGTGCGCTTCGCCACCCCAATTGGATGAAAGAAATAGTACTATTAAGTCTCCCTTTGTGAATTAAAGCTAATTCAGGATAACATGCCTCTAGATTCATGTTTATTGAATCATTGTATTGTGGCTTCTAGCTCATTCGAAACGTATTATTATAATAAAAAAGTACCATTTAGACCCACATTTTATATGCCCACACATGATCATTTTTATAGAAAATGCTAAAGAAATGTACCACTAAAGTCACCTTTTGTGAATTCTAACTCATTCCGAATCATGTGTGCCTAATTTTGAATTTTTAGGTTTAATTTTATAAAATAGTCAAAAAATATTATTAGTTGGAAAAAAGTACCGGTCAGGATCATATACCATTCGAAGAACGAAAAAATACAAATTATTTTTGTATTTAAGCTAACTAATTTAATATATTAAAAAAGTTAGTTACTCACTGAGGAGCACATATTTTATATTTCTAGGTCCATTATTATAGAAAATTCAAAATATACCATTAGAATAATGAAGCGCCATAATGTTCCAAGTTATAGAATCCTACTCGCTCGAGTCCATATAATATTATGTTCATGTTTCTAGATTTATTATAGAAAATTTAAAAAGTACCATTAGAATAAAGAAAAAGTATTAAGTATTCTCTTTGAGTTTTCACTCACTTAAAACAATATGCAGTTAATTTGGTATTTCTAAATCCATTATTAGAGAAAATTCAAAAAGTACCTTTATAATATAGAAAAAGTAGCATAAAGCCCCCACTTGTGGATTCCCAATCGGTCGGGATCATATAAGCTTTATTTCACAATTCTAAGTTCATTGGTGCTGAAGATACAAAAAGTACTATTCGAATATAGAAAAAGTACCATAAAGACTCCCCCTTAAATTCTCACTCCCTTATGACCATATATGTTTAATTTTATATTTCTAGGTCCATTATTATAGAAAATTTAAAAAGTACCATTAAAATAAAGAAAAAGTACCATAATGTTCCCACTTGTAGATTTTCTTTCGCTTAGGTCTATATAAGCGTTATATCATGTTCATTGGTGAAGAAAATACAAAATGTACCATTCGAATAAAGTACGAAAAAGTACCAAAAAGTATCCCCTTAGAATTATCCTTCACTTAAGAAATTTAAAAAAGTACCATTATAATAAAGAAAAGGTATCACGAAGTATCCCCTTGAATTTTCACTTACTTAGTGCCATATACGCTTAATTTCATATTTATATGTCCATTATTACAGAAAATTCAAAAAATACCATTAGAAAACAGAAAAAGTACCAAAAGGCAGCCACTTCTCGGGTCCATATAAGCTTTATTTCATGTTTCTAGGTTCATTGGTGAAGAAATTACGAAAAGTACCATTCGAATAAAGAAAAAGTACAAAAAAGTCCCTCCCTAGAATTCTCACTCACCTAGGACCATATATGCTTAATTTCATGTTTCTAAGTCCATTGCTATAGAAAAGTAAAAAAAAAACCATTAGAATAAAGAAAAAGTACCATGAAGTGTCCGCTTAAATTTTCACTCACTTATTACCATATACGCATAATTTCGTACTTCTATGTCCATTATTACAAAAAATCAAAAAGTACCATTAGAATATAGAAAAAGTACCAAAAAGCCCCCACTTGTGGTTTCCCACTCACTCGGTTCCATATAAACTTTATTTCATGTTTATAGGTTCATCATTGTTGAAGAAATTACAAAAAGTACCATTCGATTAAAGAAAAGGTACCAAAAAGTCTCCCCCTAGAATTCTCACTCACTCTAGAATTCTCACTCACTTAGGACCATATATGCTTAATTTCATATTTCTAAGTCCATTGCTATAGAAAAGTTAAAAAAGGACAATTAGAATACAGAAAAAGTACCATAAAGCCCCCACTTGTGGTTTCCCACTCATTCGGCTCCATATAACCTTTATTTCATGTTTATAGGTTCATTGTTGAAGAAATTACAAAAAGTACCATTCGATTAAAGAAAAGGTACCAAAAAGTCTCCCCCTAGAATTCTCACTCACTCTAGAATTCTCACTCACTTAGGACCATATATGCTTAATTTCATATTTCTAATTCCATTGCTATAGAAAAGTCAAAAAAGTACCATTAGAATAAAGAAAAAGTACCATGAAGTGTCCGCTTGAATTTTCACTCACTTATTACTCTCACTCTCTTACTCTCTCACTCACTTAGGACCATATATGCCTAATTTCATGTTTCTAAGTCCATTGCTATAGAAAATTGCAAAAAGTACCTTTAGAATAAATAAAAAGTACCATGAAGTGTCCGCTTGAATTTTCACTCACTTATGACCATATACGCTTAATTTCGTGTTTCTATGTCCATTATTACAAACAAATCAAAAAGTACCATTAGAATATAGAAAAAGTACCAAAAAGGCAGCCACTTGTGGATTCCCACTCATTCGGGTCCATATAAGCTTTATTTCATGTTTCTAGGTTCATTGGTGAAGAAATTACAAAAAATACCATTCGAATAAAGAAAAAGTACCAAAAAGTCTGCCTCCAGAATTCTCACTCACTTAGGACCATATATGCTTAATTTCATGTTTCTAAGTCCATTGCTATAGAAAATTCCAAAAAGTACCTTTAGAATAAATAAAAAGTACCATGAAGTGCCCGCTTGAATTTTCACTCACTTAGGACCATAAACGCTTAATTTCGTGTTTCTATGTCCATTATTACAAACAAATCAAAAAGTACCATTAGAATATAGAAAAAGTACCAAAAAGGCAGCCACTTGTGGATTCCCATTCACTCGGGTCCATATAGGATTTATTTCATGATTCTAGGTTCATTGTTGAAGAAATTCCAAAAAGTACCATTCGATTAAACAGAAAGAACCAAAAAGTCTCCCCATAAAATTCTCACTCAGGACCATATATGCTTAATTTCATGTTTCTAAGTCCATTGTTATAGAAAATTCAAAAAAGTACTGTTAGAATAAAGAAAAAGTACCAGAAGGCAGCCACTTGTGGATTCCCACCCACTCGTGTCCATATAAGCTTTATTTCATGTTTCTAGGTTCATTGGTGAAGAAATTACAAAAAGTACCATCCGAATAAAGAAAAAGTACCAAAAAGTCTCCCTCTAGAATTCTCACTCACTTAGGACCATATATGCTTTATTTCATGTTTCTATGTCCATTGCTATAGAAAATTCAAAAAAGTACCATTAGCATAAAGAAAAAGTACCATGAAGTATCCAATTGAATTTTTTCTCACTTAGGACCATATAGGCCTAATTTCGAATTTCTATGTCCATTATTACAAAAAAATCAAAAAGTACCATTAGAATATTGAAAAAGTACCAAAAATCCCCCACTTGCGGTTTCCCACTCATTCGGGTCCATATAACCTTTATTTCATGTTTCTAGGTTCATTCGTGAAGAAATTACAAAAGGTACCATTCGAATAAAGAAAAAGTACCAAAAAGTCTACCCTCACTCACTTATTACCATATATGCTTAATTTCATGTTTCTATGTCCATTATTATAGAAAATTCAAAAAAGTACCATTAGAATAAAGAAAAAGTACCATAAGTACCACTCTAATATAATAAAAACTGCGATAGAGTTTCCTCCTAAACTTCTCATTCACTTATTATCATTAATGCTTAATTTCATGTTTCTAGGCCCATTATTAAAGAAAATTCAAAAAGTACCATTAGAAGAACAAAAAAGTACCTATAGTTCAGTTCTCACATTTTGGTACCTAAATATTATCCCCTACTCCTAACTCTAACTTCATTCAGATACATATCAGCTAACTTTAATGTCGATAAGTGAAATAATTGAAAATATTAAAAAAAGTACCATTAGGAAAAAAAGTACCAAATGCCCTTTTCCTCCTTGAACACCCCTCAAGTTTGAAATTTAAAAATATTCCATTTTGCCAAAATTGTTTATGCTTAAAGACATGCCTCAAACGATTAAAATCTGTGTTAATGTGCTCAAGAAAAATAAGTTTTAAAAAAAGTACCAAACTGTTTTCCCGGATTTGGACAAATATACATCTTGTCAGTCGAGTTCCAAATAGCACTCTGTTAGTTAATTTTTGCATGAATCCAGGAACCAATGTTAAAAATATATCAAAATTGGCTGAAAATGTTAAATAAAATGTATTTTTCCGTTTTTACCCCCTTTTTGGTACCATTTTTATCCCCATTGCGGTGTTAAAATTTTAATCAAATAAATTTCTGTATCGTGATGGGAGCTTAAAATAAAATATTTATATGTCTATATCAATTTGTAGAAAAACATACTTTATGAAAAAAGTACCAAAAATAAATACAATTTTTATCCCTTAAGGGTTCGAATTTCCAAA
The DNA here is from genome assembly GCA_942486065.2 of Calliphora vomitoria. Taxonomy (NCBI): domain Eukaryota; kingdom Metazoa; phylum Arthropoda; class Insecta; order Diptera; family Calliphoridae; genus Calliphora; species Calliphora vomitoria. Next base: position 77,571,601 of record OW818033.2, read on the forward strand.
AAGTACCAAACTTATATTTTTTATTTTTTGATATGTAATGAATACGATTTAAAATTTGTTTCTATGTTTAGTAGTTTAAAAGATACATATGGTGCCAAAAAAGTACCAAAATACAGTTTTTACCCGTTTTCTCCCCTAAAAGGTTCGAATTTCGAAAAAGTACGAAACACCTGTCAGCTTATTTTTTAAATGGAGTAACATGCAATTTTAAGTTTTTTTGTATCTTTATTAGTTTCGAAGATATAAGGTTACCGAATTTACCCGTTTTTACCCTTTTTTACCCCCTAAACGTTCGAATTTCCAAAAATCCCTTCTTATCGGATCTTTTTGGGGAGGGAGGAACCCACAGTTAAAATTTCATGATTCTAGCTTCAACCGTTTGGGCTGTGCGATGATGAATCAGTCAGTCAGTCAGTCAGTCAGTCAGTCAGTCAGTCAGTCAGTAACGTTACTCTTTTATATATATAGATTCTCTTTGAATTTTCACTCACTAAGAACAATATGCAGTTAATTTGGTATTTCTAAATCCATTATTAGAGAAAATTCAAAAAGTACCTTTATAATATAGAAAAAGTAGCATAAAGCCCCCACTTGTGGATTCCCAATCGGTCGGGATCATATAAGCTTTATTTCACAATTCTAAGTTCATTGGTGAAGAAGATACAAAAAGTACTATTAGAATTTAGAAACAGTACTGTAAAGACTCCTCCTTAAATTCTCACTCCCTTATGACCATATATGTTTAATTTTATTTTTTTGGTCCATTATTATAGAAAATTTAAAAAGTACTATTAGAATAAAGAAAAAGTACCATACTGTCCCCACTTGTAGATTTTCTTTCGCTTAGGTCTATATAAGCGTTATATCATGTTCATTGGTGAAGAAAATACAAAAAGAACCATTCGAATAAAGTACGAAAAAGTACCAAAAAGTCTCCCCCTAGAATTATCATTCACCTAGGAAATTTAAAAAAGTACCATTATAATAAAGAAAAGGTATCACGAAGTATCCCATTGATTTTTCACTTACTTAGTACCATATACGCTTAATTTCATATTTATATGTCCATTATTACAGAAAATTCAAAAAGTACCATTAGAAAACAGAAAAAGTACTAAAGGGCAGCTACTTGTGGATTCCCACTCACTCGGGTCCATATAAGCTTTATTTCATATTTCTAGGTTCATTGGTGAAGAAATTACAAAAAGTACCATTCGAATAAAGAAAAAGTACAAAAAAGTCTCTCCCTAGAATTCTCACTCACCTAGGACCATATATGCTTAATTCCTTGTTTCTAAGTCCATTGCTATAGAAAAGTCAAAAAAGTACCATTAGAATAAAGAAAAAGTACCATGAAGTGTTCGCTTGAATTTTCACTCACTTCTTACCATATACGCATAATTTCGTACTTCTATGTCCATTATTACAAAAAAATCAAAAAGTACCATTAGAATATAGAAAAAGTACCAAAAAGCCACCACTTGTGGTTTCCCACTCACTCGGTTCCATATAAACTTTATTTCATGTTTATAGGTTCATTGTTGAAGAAATTACAAAAAGTACCATTCGATTAAAGAAAAGGTACCAAAAAGTCTCCCCTTGAATTCTCACTCACTTAGGACCATATATGCTTAATTTCATGTTTCTAAGTCCATTGCTATAGAAAAGTTATAAAAGGACCATTAGAATATAGAAAAAGTACCAAAAAGCCCCCACTTGTGGTTTTCCACTCATTCGGGTGCATATAACCTTTATTTCATGTTTATAGGTTCATTGTTGAAGAAATTACAAAAAGTACCATTCGATTAAAGAAAAGGTAGCAAAAAGTCTCCCCCTAGAATTCTCACTCACTCTAGAATTCTCACTCACTTAGGACCATATATGCTTAATTTCATGTTTCTAAGTCGATTGCTATAGAAAAGTCAAAAAAGTACCATTAGAATAAAGAAAATGTACCATGAAGTGTCCGCTTGAATTTTCACTCACTTCTTACCATATACGCATAATTTCGTACTTCTATGCTCATTATTACAAAAAAATCAAAAAGTACCATTAGAATATAGAAAAAGTACCAAAAAGGCAGCCACTTGCGGATTCCCATTCACTCGGGTCGATATAAGCTTTATTTCATGTTAATAGGTTCATTGGTGAAGAAATTACAAAAAGTACCGTTCGAAAAAAGAAAAAGTACCAAAAACTCTCCACCTAGAATACTCACTCACTTCATATATACTTAATTTCATGTTTCCAAGTCCATTGCTATAGAAAATTCAAAAAAGTACCATTAGAATAAAAAAAGTACCATGAAGTATCCAATTGAATTTTTGCTCACTTAGACCTATATACGCCTAATTTCGTATTTCTATATCCATTATTACAAAAAAATCAAAAAGTACCATTATAATATAGAAAAAGTACCAAAAACCGCTTGTTGTTTCCCACTCATTCGGGTCCATATAACCTTTATTTCATGTTTATAGGTTCATTGTTGAAGAAATTACAAAAAGTACCATTCGAATAAAGAAAAAGTACCAAAAAGTCTCCCCCTAGAATTCTACTCACTTAGGACCATATATGCTTAATTTCATGTTTCTAAAAGTCTATTGCTATAGAAAATTCGAAAAAGTACCTTTAGAATAAAAAAAGTACCATGAAGTATCCAATTGAATTTTTGCTCACTTAGACCTATATACGCCTAATTTCGTATTTCTATATCCATTATTACAAAAAAATCAAAAAGTACCATTAGAATATAGAAAAAGTACCAAAAACCGCTTGTTGTTTCCCTCTCATTCGGGTCCATATAATCTTTATTTCATGTTTCTAGGTTCGTTGTTGAAGAAATTACAAAAAGTACCATTCGAATAAAGACAAAGTACCAAAAAGTCTCCCCCTAGAATTCTCACTCACTTAGGACCATATATGCTTAATTTCATGTTTCTAAGTCCATTGCTATAGAAAATTCAAGAAAGTACTATTAGAATAAAGAAAAAGTACCAAAAGGCAGCCACTTGTGCATTTCCACTTACTCGGGTCCATATAAGCTTTATTTCATGTTTCTAGGTTCATTGATGAAGAAATTACAAAAAGTACCACTCGAATAAAGAAAAAGTACCAAAAAGTCTCCCCCTAGAATTCTCACTCACTTAGGACCATATATGCTTAATTTCATGTTTCTAAGTCCATTGCTATAGAAAATTCAAAAAAGTACCATTAGAATATAGAAAAAGTACCAAAAAGCCCCCACTTGTGGTTTCCAACTCATTCGGGTCCATATAACCTTTATTTCATATTTATAGGTTCATTCGTGAATAAATTACAAAAAGTACCATTCGAATAAAGAAAAAGTACCAAAAAGTCTACCCTCACTCACTTATTACCATATATGCTTAATTTTATGTTTCTAAGTCCATTATTATAGAAAATTCAAAAAGTACCATTAGAATGAAGAAAAAGTACCATAAGTACCACTCTAATATAGAAAAACTGCAATAAAGTTTTCCCCTAAAATTCTCACTCACTTATTACCATATATGCTTAATTTCATGTTTCTAGGCCCATTATTAAAGAAAACTCAAAAAGTACCATTATAAGAAGAAAAAAGTACCTATATTTTTGTTCTCACATTTTGGTACCTAAATATTATCCCCTACTCCTAACTCTAACTTCACTCAGATACATATCAGCTAACTTTAATGTCGATAAGTGAAATAATTTAAAATATTAAAAAAGTACCATTAGGAAAAAAGTACCAAATCCCCTTTTCCTCCTTAAACACCCCTCAAGTTTGAAATTTAAAAATATTCCATTTTGCCAAAATTGGTTATGCTTAAAGACATTCCTCAAACGATTAAAATCTGTGTTAATGTGCTCAAGAAAAATAAGTTTTAAAAAAAGTACCAAACTGTTTTCCCGGATTTGGACAAATATACATCTTGTCAGTCGAGTTCCAAATAGCACTCTGTTAGTTAATTTTTGCATGAATCCAGGAACCAATGTTAAAAATTTATCAAAATTGGCTGAAAATGTTAAATAAAATGTATTTTTCCGTTTTTACCCCCTTTTTGGTACCTTTTTTATCCCCATTGTGGTGTTAAAATTGTATCCAAATAAATTTCTATATCATAGTGGGAGCTTAAAATAAAATATTTATATGTCTGTATCAATTTGTAGAAAAATATAGTTTTTGAAAAAAGTACCAAAAATAAACACAATTTTTATCCCTTAAGGGTTCGAATTTCCAAAAAGTACCAAACTTATATTTGTTATTTTTTTATAAGTAAAGAATATGATTTTAAATTTGATTGTATGTTTATTGGTTTAAAAGATACATATGGTGCCAAAAAAGTACCAAAATACAGTTTTTACCCGTTTTCTCCCCTAAAAAGTCCGAATTTTGAAAAAGTACCAGACACCTGTCAGCTTATTTTTAAAATGGAGTAAAATGATATTGTAAGTTTTTTTGTATCTTTATTAGTTTTGAAGATATAAGGTTACCGAATTTACCCGTTTTTACCCTTTTTTACCCCCTAAACGTTCGAGTTTCCAAAAATCCCTTCTTATCGGATCGTTTTGGGGAGGGAGGAACCCACAGTTAAAATTTCATGATTCTAGCTTCAGTCGTTTGGGCTGTGCGATGATGAATCAGTCAGTCAGTCAGTCAGTCAGTCAGTCAGTCAGTCAGTAACGTTACTCTTTTATATATATAGATTGATTGGATTAGAGTTTTCAAAAAACCGAAGAATTTCAAAACCGCGGTTTTGGTTTTAAAATATTGAAAACCGATCAGTATCGGTTCGGTTCGGTTTTGTGATAATTTATTAAATATTAACTGTTATAGAAACAAAATCAGTTGCTAATATAGGAAATGCTATACAAATTTAAAGTTCAAACTTGGCGGGTGTTCATAAGGATGAGGGAAAATTGGTACTTTTTCTTTTAATGGTACCTTTTCAATATATAAAATTAGTTAGCTCATATACATTAAAGTAGGCTAATATGCTTCTCCGTAAATAAATAATCACGAGTAGGGTGCCCAATTGTATTATGATACCAAAAATGGAAAACTAAACCAAACTAAGGAGTATTTTTTCGTTCTCCAAATAGTACTTTTTGAATTTTCTAATACAATATTGATTTAAAACTTGACGGTGGTACAAGTGTGCAAAATTGGTACTTTTTCCATTAATGGTACTTTTTATTATATTAAATTATTTTACTGATGTGCTTTTGAGTAAAGAAAGAAAGCCATTAAGCCATCTAGTTATATGGCATTGAGGATACAAAAACTATTAGTATTTTTTCGTTCTTCGAATGGTATTTTTTGAAATTTCTATAATAAGGAAAATTAAATACATGTGATCCAAGTTAGAATCTAACAAGTAAGAGAGCTATATTCGGCTGTGCCGAATCTTATATACCCTTCACCAAATTATACTTTAAAATAAAATTTAAAAATTTTTTTTTTTTTAAATATTTTTTTTCAAAATAGTTTTTTAAAAGTTTTTTCCAAGTTTCAAAAATTTTTTTTTTTTATTTATTAGTGAAAAAAATTTATGACAAAAGAATGTTTTCTGTAAAAAAAAATTCGGGTTAAAAAATATTTTTCCCGATTTTGACCCATTGTAGGTCCAACTTTGTATAGCCTTATATACATCGTTGCAATGGACTTTGAAATATCTATCATTAGATATCCATATTGTCTATATTTATAACTTAGTAATTGAGATATAGATAAAAAATAGGCCAATATAAGAGGTTGTCTCGGATTTTTGCTCATATCTACGTTATTTATGGACGGATATTGCTGATTTTAAATAAGAAACTTCTCGAAAGCATGTCTGACAGAATTATTGAAGTTTTGGATCCCGAAGATATCTGGGGTCTTCAGAAAATTGATTTCAACAGCCAGACAGACAGACGGACATGGCTTAATCGACTCCGCTATCTATAAGGATCCAGAATATATATACTTTATAGGGTCGGAAAATTATATTGTGGAAATTACAAACGGAATGACAAACTTATATATACCCTTCTCTCGAAGGTAAAGAGATGCTACATCAATTAAATCAATAAAATGTTGTATAACTTTGTTAATACCAAACGTAAAAGCTCGGCATATCGGACTGCTATGAAATTAAATGGAACTGTGTTCTTGAATGAAGTTGACATTCCAAAACTTGCTTGATATTAGTTCGCTTCAACATTTTCATCAAAACGTTTAATAGCATACGATATTTACCAACTATTCCTTAATGAATAAGTTCTCCTTAGATATCCCTATTATTCATAAGAGCCTAAAGAATATTAAGAGTTAATTGAATACTGAACTTAATGGCACTTCCAATTGTATTGTGAAAAAATTTGCTGAAATATTGGCACACCGCTTACCATCTTATTCAACTACTAAGTTCGGTAATTTCGGTATTTTATAATAACTCATCATCAGGGCACGCTTTTGAACCAAAAATCTGGGCCCTACCGTGTTTTCAACAGACAGACGGACGGACATAATTAAATCGTCTTAAAATCTTATGAGGATTTAGAATATATGTATTTTTCGACAAATATTTTGATGTGTTACAAACAGAATAACAAAACAAATAAACCCCTATAGTTTTTAATGGTGGCTGTAAAAATGGTAATGTAATATTTGCAGGATTTTTTTTAACTTTCAAAATAACGCACATATGGCCATTTTACCAATTAACATTTACATATATCACTTAAATCAAGATAAAAAATAAATATCAGAAATAATATACCATTAACTTATCAAGTGTCATGTATAATCTTATTTTAGATTCACAATGAATTACTTAATTCATTGCAAAATTACAAATCCATTACACTCTATTAATCATTAATGAAACATTCAACCACTTTAAAAATGCAGTAATGACATAATTTCCCAAATGAACTCATTTTATTGATACATCCTCAAAAAAACACACACACTCAATATTGACACATATGGCACAAGAGCAGCAAAACTATTTAATATTAATAAGCTTAATTGATTCTAAACCGGAAAGGGAAACAAATGTCCTTCGCATAACACACACAAAAAACACACCACGTTTGTAATACTTAGTTTGCTAAAAACTATACAAATTTCGTTTTCTTGTAAAAAAGTAAATATAAATATGAGTTCATAATAAAATCTTAATTTCCTACACTATAAACGGATATCCGATCAAATCAAATCAAGTAAATAAATAATATAATACAAAAAAAAAAATCGAACTGTAAACAGGATAATGGTCAACAGGACAACAGGAAAGGGAAGTAACAAAATAAACCATAGAAGAACAAATACTACAACAAACTACAAAAAGGTTGATGAATGAATAAACATTATGTTTTTTAATATTATTTGTTCATAATGCCTACCCAAAGTAGATCAATAAATACACTTTATTTGATTTGGTTTGGTTTTGTAAATATGTATTGAAAAATAATAATTGGATTTCATAAATATTGTTCAATATTTACAAATGAATTAGAAATTGTAATGACATGTAGGTGGAAAGGATATTTTTTTACAATATTATAAATTCTATTTTCATACTGACATCGTTAATTGTTAAAACTGGTAAATTTTAAACAGATACTAAAAAAATCTTAAACATTTGAATTTCTAACGAATAAAAGGAATCGATTAAAATTATTCGTCAACAATTTTAACAGCTTTGCAAAAAATACACAAATTTTATTTCCCTAGATAGAAAAACTTAAATCTGGAATCAGAATTCTTAATTTCTAACGAATATAAATTAATCGATTAAAATTATTCGTCGAAAATTTTAAAATTTTTCCAAAAAATACTAAAATTTTATTTCTAAACATAAAACAACTTAAACGTGAGTTAAAAATAATGAATTTTTAACGAATAAAAATTAATCGATTAAAATTATTCGTCAAAAATTTCAACAATTTTCCAAAAAATACTAAAATTGAATTTTTAAACATAAAAAAAGTTAAACAAGAGTTAAAAATTATGAATTTCTAACGAATAAAAATGAATCGATTAAAATTATTCTTCAAAAATTAGATAAACAAAATTAATAAACATCTTTTAATACGAAACTTATTTGAGAAACTTAAGATTTAACATTATTTTCAGGAGAAAGTTTTATTTATAAAGCTCTGACGTCTTATGGACTAATTCTTCAAAATTAAGTAGAATGGTTTAAATTTACATTAAACTTATTTATGCGGAACTTTATATGTAGTAGTTCTAAGAAACTCATTAAAGTAATTGGCGAGAGGAGGATTTACATCGTAGCTCTGACGGATTTTGGATGCCCTAAAGAACTGTGAGAATTTTATATTGATATCTAAATTAATATTGGGGTGCACAGTGGAGCAGAATCAAAATTTTTTGGAAATAAATCTGGGATTTCTAAACGGCTGGTCCGACCGGGATAAAATTTGACATGGGCGTAGCCAAGGAGTATTTAAGTTTAAGTTAAAAAAATGCATCCTACAAATGCTCCAGGTGCGGCGCTATGAGGGCTCAAAATAGGGTACTTTCGACATGTACAATTTTTGAAGGACGGAGTATTAAGGTGGCATATTTTTGAATATAATTGAGATATTGACTTGAAATTTTTTTTGTAAGACCAAAAATTAACTTATCTAAACAAAAAAATTAGTTGGGAATAAATGTGGAGCAAATTGTCCCAAATATTGCAATCATATCAAAATTTCAATGCAAATTTTAGTTTTAGAAACTGAATACGTAATGAAATCTTTATTTTTTAAGAAAACTCAACGAAATTTTCAACGTTTTTTAAATTTTTCATTCTAAATAACAAAGTGTAAAAAAACTTGTCAAAAGGTCAAAGGGAATCCGGAAATTTCTAAAATCCCAAAAATGGTATTTTTTACAATTTTGCCCACAGGTTCTAAATTTCTTTCGTGGCTGGGAAAATACTTTGAGAATAAATAGGGATCACATCAAGGATTCCAAACTTGCTTTCCGTTTTCTGATCACAGCTTTGGGATTTTAGAACATGTGGCCCAAAGTTAAAATTTTGATAAAAAAAATAGGTCAAATTGTGAAGGGCGTAGGGGCGTAAAGATACCTTACAGAAAAACATAAAATTATTATATGTGTTTAAAGAAAGTAAAATAAAAATAGAGTTAAGTCACCTTTTCGCCCAAAAACCAGCAAAAATCTACTATTTTTGGAATTTTTAAATTGAAAATCGTTTATTTTCAATTTAAAAATAATTGAATTTAGTTATCTAACTAATGAAAAAAACTCGAGTCCATTCGTCAAAAATTTTTGAAAAAGCGGACCAAGGTATGGCAAAATATGAAAATTTTAATTTTGATGAAATGAAATGAATGGAAATTATAAGAGATAAATAGCACACGCAAGCATGTTTTTTCAAGCGGTTCCCAAAAATTTAAAAATCTTTGAAATCGGTTGGGAAACATAAAAATGATACGTGTTTAAAAATTTTACATGTCGAAGGTACCCTACTTTGAGCCTCCATAGTGGCGCGCCTGGAGCATTTGTAGGGACCATTTTAATAACTTAAACCCGAATACTCCTTGGCTTCTCCCACGTCAAATTTTATCTCGATCGGTCTTTCGGTCGTTTAGAAATGCCAGATTTATTTCCAAAAAATTTTGATACTGCCCCACTGTGGGGTGTATGACTTAAGAATTCGGGATTATTTAAATTGTTTAACTTTGATTTAGAAACATTTGTACAATATAAATTTATTGAAATCATTGGCCATTGTTAGCTACGACCTTTTCCCATCTTTCAGGCAACATATGGTTCCCGCTCCAAAAGAACTGCACGTCTTTTGAGGCCAAAAACGAATCAAGCCAATATCTGTTTCAAAGTTAAGCGTATCCCAGAGAGATAGTATTCCGACGGGGAAAGCTCTGCACAATGATGTAGTAAGACAAAACATCCCAACCACTTTATTCTAAATAGTTTTTAGCATAATGTGGCCGAGCGTTGTCATGTTATAATATTACGGTTTCATATTTGGCAGCATTTTCGGGGAGTTTTCGGCTCGTTTCAAACGAATCAATTGCGTTCGGTACAGTTTCTATTTGATAGTCAGATTTCAGCAGCTCATAATGTATAGTCCTACCGTTTTGCTCCCACCAAATAAAGAGCATTACCTTAGCGCCATAGATATTTGGCTGGTTAGCCGGGCTTCACGTACGATCTCTCATCGTAATGGATCCATTTTTCATCTTAAGTAATGATTCAGAGCAAATATAATTTTCTTTCATAGTGTTTAAACATTATTTCGCACATGCAAAAACGTCTTTCAAGGTTTCACGCCTTCAATTCGTATGGTATCCAATTTCCCTGTTTTTGCTGCTACGTTTTGAAATTGCTGCTTGAGTAGCTACCAATGATTTTGCAAGCTGTTGCTGAGTTCTACAAAAATCTCCAATTCTTAGTCTTCAAACTTTTTTGGCTGGCCTAGGTGATCTTTTTCTTCCAATGGAACATATTCACCATAAGCTTTGTTGAGCAATGGCTGTACTTCACCGGCACTTTTATTCTAATTAAAGAAGTAAAGCAAAACTTCCTTCATATGACGCTTTGTTGGTACAAAATTCGTAATTTTTGAAGCAAAAAAAAAACATTGTTCAATAACTAAGTGGGAATAATTGACAGATATGTAGCTGTTAAAAAACAAAATCGCGTAAATCCCGCAATTTTAACTCATACACCTAATAACGTATTAAATTAAGCTAGACAGTTCAAAAAAACTTAAAATGTTTGCAAAAAATTACAAAAGTTTGAAAATTATTGGACTTACACGATCATTTTTGATATGGTATTGCAATATATTGCAAGAAAAAACACAAAAATCTGAAAAAAGGACCTTTTTACAAACCTTTTGAGAAACGGTATTAGAATGAATTAAACTTATTTTAGTTGGGAACATCCGCAACTAATTTTTTGCGGGCCACCTTAATATACATATAAGAATCTACTTATGTCTATAGTAGTTACATCCCAGTAGAAAAAAATGCAGTAAGGAGGCCTTCTTAAAGGCCTTATTTGCTACTTCTTCCATGGCTGATAGAAGGCCTAGTTACTTAAGATGGCCTTTTAAAACGTCTTCGATTGCAGGCCTTTAAGGAGACCAGCCATGTAATGCCTCGTAGAATGGAACTTCTATTAAAAAGCTTTCAAATGAAAGTCTATTTAAAGGTGTGCTGAAGCAACCCATTAGATTTTGTACATTTTTCTGGTTCTGTTTTAATCTAACGGCAGCATTGATATAGAACTTAGAAACCAATTCTTAGTTAACCTGGCGTTTACACATGCAAGTAACAGTTCGAAAAACTCAACACATTCATACTTTTGCACTAACACAATCATTCATGCATGTGTAAATTTACACACGCATGTGTGATTGTGTTAGTGCAAAAGTATCAATGTGTCGTGTTTTTCGAACTGTTACTTGCATGTGTAAAGGCTAGGTAATTGGTGGCTGTGGGACCACTGCAATATTGTGCCTTTTTTTATAAACGGATTTGAAAGATTTTTGACAAAAATTGTCCAGTAGTAAAACTATGTAGCTGTTTATTTATTCGTTTTTATAATTCGTTTAATAATGAGAGCAGTATAAATGTTATTATAGAAATAATTGCAAAACCAATCGTGTTTGAACTTTAAAAAAAGGTTTCTTACACCTTACTTTCCAATGCAATTTTGAATGTGTATGAAATTGTTTAAAATGAGAAGCAAAGTCCTTCTAGAACATTTTATGCGTGAACGCAGAGTGGAAGGCCTACAAAGTGATGCCCCAGCATTTTTTTACCCGCTGGGATATGAATGCATACACTTTTATGTAGGTACATAGTATATGAAAAATGTATTTCAAAATTTCCACATGAATGAATGAGATTTGAATAAATGTTAATTATGACTGAAGATAACAACATTTCAACAAATTTCCTATTGTCTGTTTCTTTGTTGGTCTGTTGATTGGAAAAAGTGCAGCTGAGAGAGAATGCTTTTTGGAGCATTGAACGCTTCAATGGAGATTTTCTTTTGAAGATGTTCAAAAATACGCATTTGCTAAAAATTAAAACCAAACAACAAAAACAACAACCAGTATATAAAAGGAAAGGGCGTAGAAATGTGAAAAGCTATTATGATCATATCAGATTATTTATCCCTTAGTTTCATTTAACATACATATAAACACACATGTATCTACATATACATACATATCTACATAAAAGTATCTATAGCTAAGCAAACAAAGAGTTTTAATGTATAGAACATTTTTGATTATTTCTATCTTTTGTTGAGCTGGAAAACATAAAAGGTTTGCAAATTTTGAAATGTGTGTTCATTAATTCTATTCATTCATTGTATGTACTATCTACTGCATATCGGAAAATCTACATACTTAGATGCAGCTTTTGTGTAAACATGATACGGGGTCCAAAATTATATAAAATGGCTTGACACAAAACACCTTTTATGTCACTCTGTAATTACAATTAATGCACACGAATTGTGTGAATCAATTATCTATGGAAATTTCATAGAATATGTAAGAACTCTGTATTATCGATTCATTAACAAAAATGTAGTAGGTATTGAAAGTTGAAAAAATTATTAGGATGTAATTGAAGTAATCTATGTATATATATACAAGGTGGCGCAAAAGAAATCCTCCTATCAGAAAATGCTATAAATTTTCCCGATTATTGGTCAAATAAATAGTCAGCAATATTCCGCGTTCTGGAGCAGTGTAGCGTAACATTGTTTATTAACGTGAATTTCGCATGTGTTTACTACACAAATGTCAAAACAGAACTGACATTATGGGCCTCGCAAAATTTATAGCATTTCCTGATAGGAGGATTACTTTTGCGCCACCTTGTATAAAAAGTAATGTTACTAAGTGAATGGCTGATTCATCATCGCCCAGCCCAAACGCCAAAAGGGAAAGGCATGAAATTTAGGACTATAGGTTCCCACATCTATGTAGATCCACTAAAGAAGGATTTTTGGAAATTCGAAAAATGGCATATAGGAGTAAAAACGGGAAACAATTTATTAAAAATTTTAAACTTTTTCCTATAGTCATATAATAATTAACTAACATGGTTTTATTTGGAATTCGAGTACAATGGTGAAGATTGGGACAAAACTGAGTAAATAGTTTGATAGTTTTTTTAAATATATTTTTTTTGAGCACATGAACAACGACATAGTATCTATACCACAAAAAATTGTACCAAAATGGATTATTGTAAAATTTCAAACTTGACGGGTATTCAAGAGAGAAAGAGATAATTGGTACTTTTGCTTCTAATTGTACTATTTAATTATATTAAATTATTTAACTTATATAAACATTAGTTGGCTGGAATGTTTCTGAGTAAAGAACTAATCAAGGATAGGGGGATTGATGGCATTAAGTTACCAAAAACGGTGAACTAATGGTACTTTTTCGTTACTCAAATGGAATTTTTTTAATTTTCTATAATAACCTACAATCAGGAAATTAAACACAGATGATCCTGACTTAGACTTACAATAAAAGGGACTGTTTTTTAGCAAGTGTCCCAATTATACAGTGTAATGAAGTAAACAATTAGCCTTAATGGCCGTAACTTCTGCCTGAAGAGCCGTACAAAAGTTAGGTAGCCTGAAGTAGGATTTGATCCCAAAATTCTCAATAAAGAAACATCCACCGACCCTTCTGCCCCTTTTCGAGCCATCAGTATATACCCTTATGACATCGTCAGGAGGGAAGAGTCCGCGCTGCCATAAATCCCTATTCGGGATTATAGTATGGAAATGTCTATCGAAAAAAGGTTTTGCGATGCAGTAGTCGACATTACTATGTAGGTGTCCATAGTAGTTCAGTATCATAGAGTGCACATGGTCTTTACCAGACCTCGAACAGCCAGCATTCAGTCTCACAGCAGAGTTGAGAGCCATTTGTATCACCATCAAATCAATTGGTAAAAAGTGCCTTAGAGTGGGTAGACCTTATAGCGCCTGTAATCAGTATCACGATAGTCCTGAGAACTCGTTCAACGGCCTTCTGGTGAGTAGCATTGTTCAGAGCGTGCCACCACACCAACACTACATAGAACAAGATGGATTTAACAACTGCTTTAAAGATCCAATATATACCCCAGTTAGTACCAATTGCACTTTTACAGGAATAGATGGTAACATAAGCCTTTTTGAGCACATGAACAACGACATAGTATCTATACCACAAAAAATTGTACCAAAATGGATTATTGTAAAATTTCAAACTTGACGGGTATTCAAGAGAGAAAGGGATAATTGGTACTTTTGCTTCTAATTGTACTATTTAATTATATTAAATTATTTAACTTATATAAACATTAGTTGGCTGGAATGTTTCTGAGTAAAGAACTAATCAAGGATAGGGGGATTGATGGCATTAAGTTACCAAAAACGGTGAACTAATGGTACTTTTTCGTTACTCAAATGGAATTTTTTGAATTTTCTATAATAACCTACAATCAGGAAATAAAAGGGACTGTTTTTTAGCAAGTGTCCCAATTATACAGTGTAATGAAGTAAACAATTAGCCTTAATGGCCGTAACTTCTGCCTGAAGAGCCGTACAAAAGTTAGGTAGCCTGAAGTAGGATTTGATCCCAAAATTCTCAATAAAGAAACATCCACCGACCCTTCTGCCCCTTTTCGAGCCATCAGTATATACCCTTATGACATCGTCAGGAGGGAAGAGTCCGCGCTGCCATAAATCCCTATTCGGGATTATAGTATGGAAATGTCTATCGAAAAAAGGTTTTGCGATGCAGTAGTCGACATTACTATGTAGGTGTCCATAGTAGTTCAGTATCATAGAGTGCACATGGTCTTTACCAGACCTCGAACAGCCAGCATTCAGTCTCACAGCAGAGTTGAGAGCCATTTGTATCACCATCAAATCAATTGGTAAAAAGTGCCTTAGAGTGGGTAGACCTTATAGCGCCTGTAATCAGTATCACGATAGTCCTGAGAACTCGTTCAACGGCCTTCTGGTGAGTAGCATTGTTCAGAGCGTGCCACCACACCAACACTACATAGAACAAGATGGGTTTAACAACTGCTTTAAAGATCCAATATATACCCTTCGGCATAATACCCCAGTTAGTACCAATTGCACATTTACAGGAATAGATGGCAATATAAGCCTTATTAATCCTGTTTTGAATATTCAAATTCCAGGATAATCTTTTATCCAGAATGATGTCAAGGTACTTTGCAATATTCTTAGTTCCATTCAGTCTAGGTGGTCTAAAGTCAACGATCTTATACCTTTTAGTGAAGAGAACCAATTCCGTTTTTTGTGGGTTCCCACTAAGTTCACTCGAAATACTTCACTCACTCAGTGTACTTAATGCCGACTCCATACAACTAGATATTGTATCCAGAAATTTACCAGATATAAATACTGCAACATCGTCAGCATATGCGACTATCTTGATCCTTCTGTTGTCCATCTTGGCCAACATGGTATTCATAGTCAAATTCCACAGAAGTGGTGAAAGTACTCCACCCTGCGGGGTTCCATGAGTAGCATATATGACTCTATAGCTGAGTATCTTTCCGACTAGCCGACGAATACATATATCAATTCCAAGTTCATCCATTGCAGTTAGGATGGCATCGGGCCTGACATTGTTAAAAGCCCCTTAAATATCGAGAAAGGCAACAAGTGAATACTCCTTATGTAGTAGCGACTCTTCAATGGAGCCAACTAAAGAATGAAGAGCTGTTTCCACAGATCTGTCCTTGGTGTAGGCATGTTGGGAATTAGAGATGAGTTCTATTGGAATAGTCATTCTCATTTGGTATGAGTCGCCTTGCCTCCTTTGGGAATAAAGACTACTCTACACCTCGTCCACCATGTAGGAATATAGGTCCACCTAATACACGCTGTGTATATGTTAATGAGCCATGGTATAACTATATCTTCATTCTTTTGAAGATCAGCAGGAATGATGCCATCCAGCCCAGGGAAATTAAACGGGTCAAAGCTCTTGATTGCCCACCGGATTCTTTCTCTGTTCACCGGAACAGAGTTACCACACGGGGGAACAGAATCAGCAGCCCCATTCACAGTCTCATCACCGACTGGGAAATGAGTGTCCAGAAGGACCTCAGGTGTTTCGTTACTGTTCAGAGTCAATCTACCACAGGGTTTCTGAATATAGTTTGGTACAACCGGAGAGGTTGATAGAATTTTACGTAAACGGCTAGTCTCGGAGGATCCTTCCACGCCGCTACAGAAGTCCTTCCAGGCTATCCTTTTAATTTTCCTCGTAAGGTTCTAAAAGTATAAAGGCCAGTTGCCTAGCATCTTTGCCTCATTGAACAGTTTACGTCCTTCTGGCGTGTGCTATCTCAGGGCTCCACCCGGGAGGCTTATTCCTACCTCTGCGGATGTTCTTACTGCAGGCCAAATTAGTAACCGATTGGAATGTTTCCGTAAGTGTTTCAACTGCTACCTCAATATTTTCCCTACTTTCAATAGTGGGTGGGTTCGGTAAAGACGGAGAGAGTACATCGCATTGCAACTCCCAATTGGTCTTCCTCCTATTTGGAATGGTATTAACACTCTTATAAATTACACCAATATTGAAATAAATCATACTGTGGTGCTCAGCACTAACAAGTGTTAAGTCTAGAGCCTCACTTCTATTTCCAACAATGAAGGTAGGTTCCGAACCTCTATTTACTACTTCCAAACTACTATTAAGTATGAAACTGAAAAGATTCTCACCTCTTGTATCGGTGTCGCTCCTACCCCATATAATGTGGTGCGAATTAGCGTTATCACAGATAACCAGAGGAATTTTGGACTCATTCGCCTTTTTAACAACATCATTTGGCGGATGCTCTCCGTGATCATGCGCTATTTAGCTGAATATCAGCCATAGCAAACTGCCTTCATTGGTTTCCCATGAGACTGCTTCTGTATCTTCATTGATGTAATCAGACAGAATGAAGATATTCAAAAAGCATTTAGCCAATATACAGGATATCATTTTACCTGTGCCTTTAGCGTAATAGAACTTATAGCCCTTTAAACATAGTGCGATCCTGATGGATCCAAGGTTCCTGGACCATGACTAGCTCCTCCCCGTTCTTTGCAATTCGGAGGAGCAGTGCAGCGGATGCTGCTTTATTGTGGTGAAGGTTTACTTGTGTCACCCTCACCATATTCTATTTTTACAACAGTGACATCGGCGCCCTCCTGGTCAGAGTTTAGGAGAGCGTCCTCGTCCACCGCCCATCCATCCGTTCAAAGAAGGTACCAACCAGTTCGGAAACAGAGTTGGTATCTTCAATGTCAGTTGGATCGATGCAATACATCGAAAAAAGTAACTGTTTCTTTTAACCCTAAAGTGAGGGTAGTAAATATAATAATTGACATGTACCTCAAAAACTAGACATTTTAATAATTCCTATTACGACATATGGATACGTCGTTTTTGGTGATCTTGATACTATTTATACTCCACATAAATTACAAATGACAATTAACAGTTGTGCATGTATTTAAAAAAAGGAAATATGATAGAATATCTCAGTTCTCTATACATATTTTGGGGAGTAATAGGTAATAAAATGAATTATTGCTTATACATATGTATTTTGACGATTTAAAATAGAAACCGAAATATTGATAAATCAATCATATTTGTAAGATATTTGATGGCTTTGGTAAGTTGATTTCAACAGTTAAACGCATACGGCTATATCGAATCCGCCATCTATAACGATTCAGAATAAATGGTCCCGCAAATGAAAAATTTAAAAATTACAAATGGAATGTCAATCTTATATATACCCTTACCACTCATGGCGAAGGTTATAGATGCTAGTTGTCATCTATAGGTAACTGAGAGCCAAAAACCTATGTCTGTTGTCAATAAACTAATTCATGAGAATGTATTGCCATGTGGTGTGTTATTATATCACCTACATGGTTGAAAAGATCGCAATTTTGTTTAATATTTTTCATTGACATTTATCTCTTCTTTCGTTCTATGTATTACTTCAATGATGAAGGGTATAAAAACAATTGAAAAATTATAAATTTTATTTATTTGTTTATTATTGATTACTTATTATCAAGGCAAGGATTTTCATGCACTAAAAAATTAAAAATATGCGCTTATAATATGCACTATAAAGAGAGAAAATATGCACTAAAAATGACAAAAATATGCAATAAAAGTTTTTTATTTGAAATATATTTATTAATAAAAGACAGATATAAATTTCAGGTTACATTTTCAATATATATGTACATATAAAGGAACATAAAAGGTTTTAAATATATTTTTTCAAAGTAAAAATAAGAAAATTCATATATGTATGTAAATTATACAATATTTATGTTAAAAAAAATCAGTCAGTTATTTATTTTAATGTTACAAAATTACTTAATTTAGATTTCTATTTGTATAAACAGAAGTTAAATTTGCATATTTAAATGAAGCCAGTTCAATTGGAGAATATTCATTTTCAATTTGATTTACTTCATTAAAATTGCTATCTAATTGTCAAAAATTTTTTTTATTATTTGAAATCCAGTATTTTTCTGTAATATATTCTTTAGTTTTGTTTTAATTTGGTAAGAAATTTCTCCGTTTACATTATTAATTTTATTGGCAGCATCATCAATTAATTTTACTTGTGCATTCAGCGAATTGAATCCCTGTACTTTAGTAATATTTTTAGAAATATAATGTAATTTGAGCACAGAAATGCTAATTGGCTTTAATATTATGTGTCACAAAGAGAACAAAGTCGAAATGTCGACATAAAAAATTTTTCGAAAAGTCGACAATTTCAAAAAGCTAAAAAATCGATTCATAAATTGAAAAGTTGAAAAGTTGACTTTTTCTTTCAACAATATAATTCTAGTGTCAATATATTTACTATTTTTACAACACTAAATAGAGTTGCCAAATATATGTATGTACAGTGTACACTGATATAAAAATATGTCCAAAAGAAAATTAAATATGCAATAAAATGGAAAAATATGCTAAATATATGCATTTAAAAGAAAAATATGCAAAATATGCATTTATACCAAAATATGCAAAAATATGCAACAACAAATCGATGCCATTTTGTTGCAAATTCTTCAATTCGGAAAGATAAATTGTCAAAAGTGATTTTGAGTTACTGACTACAAACATGCATTTGCATAGAAATCCTTGCCCTGCTTATTATACATAAGTATGTATGTATATTTCAAAAACCACCCTCGTCTTTACAAAACACCTACCTAAACTAAGACCGTTTACCGCATACGTCAGATAACAGTCGTAACTGTTTAGCAAAAGGATCTCTTTATTATTGTT
Source organism: Calliphora vomitoria (assembly GCA_942486065.2). NCBI lineage: Eukaryota > Metazoa > Arthropoda > Insecta > Diptera > Calliphoridae > Calliphora > Calliphora vomitoria. Next base: position 77,590,992 of record OW818033.2, read on the forward strand.
ACTGATTAAGAATTTAGCACATTTTATGTTTAATTTTGAACATTTCTTTATTTATTTATTTTTTTGTTGATGCCAACATCCCTGTGGTATTTGATAAAGATATTTAATACACCGTAAATACAATACCTACATAGACACAAATGTTTGCTGTTTGTGTCTGTATCTACCAGTATTTGTGTTAGTATTTATAGATTTAGATATATTTTTAGTAACTACTTTTTCATCTTTCGTACTACATGGAAGATGTTGCTGTTGTTAATGCGGTGCACACTTTAGGGATTAGTTAAGGATTTTAAAAATTATTTGTCTAGACATTTGACCAAAATGAGCATAACGCAAATAAATTCTACCTACTACTTGCTAGTTCCTTAACCATGGTGATGTATGTTTACTCCTGCTGCTGCTTGCCTCCTTGTATGTTTATTTATGATAAAAGTATTTAAGTCTTTACTAAATCCGGAAATGCTTATTAAGAATTTGATACACTTTTTCTCAACATTATTTCATATAATATAATAAAAAAATTTTATATTTTTAATACTTTAACTTTACAGGTAAAAGCAACTGAGACATGAATATATTTTTGGGATTAAATATCTTTTCTCTCGATTATTTTTTTATTTTATTTTCTTATATATTTTTGCATATTGTTGTTCAAGAGTTTTTTGTTTAAACATCCGTGTTAAGAACTGAAATGTAGGAAATAATGGTATATATGGAAATTTTGTTGAGTTTGTAACAGTTTTTTTTCAACTATAGGGACGAAATGAAAAATTTCGATAAAAAAGATGGGGGTATATTGATTTTGTCCTAAGACGATGTGATAAGGTTTGTTTGGTATTGCAAATGGGCAATGATTTCACCTAGCCCTCATAAAAATGTTCCCCCGGAATACTGTTTGAGCAGTCATAAATATGTTTTCACAAATTAGTTTTCTGAAATTATACTGTAAAGAAGGGCGAAAATCGGCAACATTTGTCCCCCCAAGGTACCATCAGAAAATGACTTAAACATTTTTGTGGGGTGCAGAAGTGGTGATTTTGGCCCAGGCTAGACAAAAATGTTTGAAGACCAAGAATCGGTGGACTTACTCCTTGAAGATTGTTGTTAAACTCAACAAGAGCTTGCAAAATCATTGGAAGCTACTCAAGCTGCAATTTCAAAACGCAGAATTCATCCAAAAGCAAATTCGAATTCAATCCGAGAGACTTTGAAGGACGATTTTGTATGTCCGAAATGATGCTTAAACGCTATTAATGAAAATAATTTTTGCACAGATGGAAAAAGGATCCATTGCGATAACTCCAAGCGTATGAGAACGTATGTGAAATCCGGCTAACCAGCCGATTTGACACCATAGCAGAGATCTGCGCCGAACGGCTGTGAGCCGAGCCGCGGATAAATTTTAAAAGCCGCCTTCGTCGAAATTTTTTGAGGCTTAAATCAGCTTGAAATTAACCGTCGTTTTTGATTAAAGTTCCTTATAATATCACAAAATTTTCGGAGTTTCACTTTTTAAATTTTTCATTTTTTAGAATTTGAGTAATTATTCTTTTGTCGGCTGACCCGCCGGCTTTGAGCCGCCACCGACATTTTTTAAAGTCAGCCGCCGCCGCCATGAAATTCAGTCGGCGCAGGTTTCTGCACCATAGCCAAATGTCCATGGCACTAAGGAATTATCTGTATTTGGTCTGTTATAAGCTACTGAAATCTAACCAGAGCATCACAGGGAACCTGTTCCGAACGCAACTGATTAGTGTTTCAATACCTGGTAAGAAGTATTGGAAAGTTTTGCCTCACCCGCTATATAGTCTAGATGGTGCCCCGACCGACTACGATTTGATTCGATCGATGCAGAACGCTCTCTCTGGGATACACTTCACTTTGGAACAGATTATCCAATATTGGCTTGATTCGTTCTTAGTCTCAAAAGATGAACAGTTCTTTTGGCTCGGAATCCATATTGTTACGTTTTAACCTTTTTAAAACATTGGTTTATTTCCTTTAAATAAACCGGATACTTTTGATTGCAAATGATTTTAAAATTGTAACAACTCTTTATTTATTTAAAATGTACAACAACAACAGTTCAAATATTCAGTCAGTGTCTTTATACACGTTTATCAATTCACAGAAATGCACACACACTTTTTAATGTACAAACTTAAATGTACAAGACAGTTGATGTTAAGTCTAACAGCGCCTATGATCAACTCACTCACGACTGCAACCTCTGCCACTATTTATACACACGCTATCTTTCGGAAATCTTCTACAATGCTCTTAACGGACAAACTAGTATGTTCGAATTCTAAAGCTTTCGATGTCAATGTTAGCAGCTTAAACATTTAGTGTTGCCATACTTATAAACAATGCTAATAACCGCATGCTATCAGCATTATTGATAAGTAGAAGCTTCTACTGATGGACGTGTTTATAAACATGCAGGCAGTCGTTACAGACTGTTAAATTCAAATCGCTATTGCAACTTCGTAACAATATATTACCAGAGAAATGGTTGCAGCTATCAATGACCAATACTTTGAATAAATTTATATTGTACAAATGTTTCAAAATAAAAGCAAATAAATTGAAAAAATCCCGCAATTTTAAATCATGCTCCCAATATTTTTAACGGATTAGACATTATAGTCTTATTTAAATGAAAAATCCTCAAATTGTTTTAAGCTTAGTACTCTGTGGAAAACATGTGAAATACATCTGGCAACCTTATTTATCCACACGAAATAACATAAGCAGCGCTTTTTTCGCACGAAATTAAAACCAACAGCTGATCATTTGTTCCGCATAAAATATTTCGCATGAAAAAATTATAATTTTTCACAAGTATGAACAGAGTTCAGGCAAATCCCGGTATAACGAACGATATGTTGTCAGGCCCATTCGTTAAATAGAAAAATTCGTTATATCGAGATTTATTTTTGAATAAGTTTTAAGCGGTGTGACATTAGGAGACATGACTAGCATCTAAAATTTTGTAGTTTTTATTCATTATTCTTCGGTAGGTTGACTTGAGGCATTACCAAGGATTAATAAAGCCTTCACTGAAACGGATTTCGGTTCTAAAAATGATTCTACCATTAAAAATATCCATTATTTCAATGAAGATAATTTACAACAACACTTTGTTACGAAAGATTCGTTTTGTTTCACATTCATAACAGCAAACCAAAATGTTAGTCTATCCTTCGATAACTTTCTTCCAGGAGCACTGATATCTCTAGCATCAACAAACGTTTTATTTCATATTATTTTCCAATAGATATCGGTTTTATTCGCATTGAGAATAACATCAGGAGTTTGATTGTGCTGAACTATAATTGTATGCTGATTCTTTAAGAGTCTTACACCCTATTTTTTTAATACAGATATCACTTGCATGAAATTCAGCCTTTTTGTATTTTTCTAGATATTAAAGCAATTCTATTAACTGGAATGTGTTTTTACCTCTGGTCGAGTAATCAACAATTAAACTCCTTTTCCATAAGGGGATACACATCATTCTTTAGAGATAGATGAATATTTGAGTCATTCTTGATAGATTGATATAATTGTTAATGTTAAAAATTTGATTGTTCGTTTGATTTAATTTTATTTTTCTCAACATTCGTTAAATCGAGTACAAAACTGTTGAAACGTTCGTAATATAAGGTAGTTAATGTTAAAAATGTGGTTGTACGTTATATCGGATTTTCGTTAAAGTGAGATTCGTTATACAGGGATTTGCCTGTACTAGGTTTTAATTTATAAATCTTCTGAAAGAGTAATTTCATCTAGCATTTTGAATTGAATTTGAATCAGCTACCCCAAAAACTCTAAAGATGTTAAATATTTGTTGAAAAAGTTGTTTTAACAGCTAATACAATCGATTGTTGTTTTTAACAGCTAATAAAATCGATTGTGCGGGTCTAGTTCCAACAGCTTTAAGATATAAATAAGCTGTCTGCTTTTATAAAGTACATATGTATATACCGTGTTGAATTACCTACTCTAGGGTATCTGAATTTTATTACAACCGAATAAAACACTTTTATTTTATACATTCTACATACATACATACATGATAATTTTAATGTCATTGTCCTTTTTAGGTTTATTCATTGAATATTGGCATCCTGTTGAAGCTTCAACTGAACGACAAACTTACTAACAGAAAAAACGACATTGTTCTGAGACTACACACATAAATGAACAATGAACAGTCTGCAGCTAAAATACATACTATTTATGGGTTATTTTTTGTTTAATGAATATGAATGAATTGAAAAAAAAAATGTTTGAATATGATTATGAAATTTGATATTTTAATGACGCACTTTTTGTCATGTTTTTTTTTTTGTTCAATATTTTTTTCAACTCCTTGTTTTCTGGTTAATTTGCAAACAAAAGACAAAAAAGAATTAAACTGAACCAAAGGTTATTAGCTTCTGATGGTTACAATTATTTTGTTATTGAAAAAAAAAATAATGAATGAAGTGTACATATGTATGTAGATCTATTGAAAAATAATATTCTTTAGGGGTTAAGGGAAAGAGAATAAAGTTTTAATTTTTTTGAGTAAGAGTACAATGAAATAATGTTCTCAATGAATAACATAATTTTGGGATTTAAATTTCAAAGAAATTTAAGATAATACTATTTTCTTTTTTAGGGATATTAAATAAAAATGTTTGTGATGTACAATAAAGGGATTTTTAAATAGGACTTTTCAATTTTCGGTTCCCAATTTTTTTTGAAAATACTGCTTTCTTCCTTTACCCAAAAACTTAAAACTCCAAATGTTATCGAATTCACAAAATAAATTTTTATAGACTTACACATTCTTATTCCACTTTTGGAAGGATTAAATATAATTGTATCTATTAGAATATTTTCTGTTGTAATATTTATGAAATATTTATATAAATGTACATATTTGTATGTATGTACTTATTACAAACTTAATGTAAATAAATATATATGTTTATAATGTATATCAACACATTTGAATTTGTTATGCCCATAAGTTATTGTACCCTTCTTTTTGTATAAAAAAATCAACAAAAAAAAAATAAAATTTATTAAAAATAATGGAATTTTGCTATAAAAAACAACATAAAAGAATAAAACTGTTTACTTTTACTTCCTCAAAACAACAAACAAAATGTAACCCTCATCATTAAAATCTATGATTCTTTTCGTGTGAATTATGTAGAGATTTGTTTGTTTTGTTTTTTTTTTTTTTTTTTTGTTTCATTTGAAAAGTGTCATTTACAAACATTTACACACAAACACGCGCTCAATCTTAATAGAAAAAATCTGTAAAATGTTCGTTAAACCAAGAAAATCTGTGAGTTTCTTTTATTTTTTCTAGAAAATTATCATTTACTGTTAAATGAAAATTTATGGTTTTTATATTAAATTAAATGAAAATTGTCAGTTGACATCTCTGAATTTTCATGCAAGCCTTTCAATTAAGTCTTTGTTACATGTTTTGCTTGTAGGTCTTTGCTGGAGCTGATTTTCCACTCTTCACATACGCCACTATAACATGAATTATGTTTGGAAATTTGTGACCAAATTTTTTTTTGTTTTTATAAGAATTTTAAAAGACAAAAATATGAATTTATCATAATAGACTGTAAATTTATGCATTATGCACAACTAGCATTCATAGAATACATACATGTTTTGCTGTTGGCGATAAGAAAGTAATTGATATTTCAAGTTCATTTAACAGAAATTCAATTTTGTGAAAAAAAGGGGTGTAGAATTGAGGAAAGTATTTTTTTGTATTTTTGTTTTCATTGGAACGCACATACACTGTTTATATAATAAATTTGTAAATTTATACGAGTGAATACTCAACATACTGTGTGGTTTTAACTCACACACGCGTACACATATAAAATATTAAAAATAGTGACCCCATGTCTGTCTAAAACCGTTATTGTAACAATATAATTCTACAAAATACCGTAAAGTCACGTTTTCATTTAGAATCGGTAGCATGGTTTTACTTACTTACAATACGTACCATTGTGTTTACATCCTACTGTGCTGTAATGGGGTAACAAACTTGAGGGAGTACTTTATATAGTAATGTATGGAAATTCCTTAAAATATTCTTCAAGACTCCCAGAGATTCTATAGAAATTAGTTTTAAAGTATGAATTTAATCGTAGAAATCAAAGACAAACAAATCTTTAAATTTGTATCACAATAGAGGTTTTCAACTTTAGAAAATTATAGTATTCCCTGAGATAAATGTAAAGGGTATTATACACAAGAGTGTATGAGATATACTAATCAACATTTTTAATTCGTGTAAAAGTCCTATCGATGCCATTATGTACGGAATATAGCATCGTTCAAATGTTCTCCCTTCACTGGGTGGCGCTCTTCCAAAATGTAAAATTTTCCATGACTTTGACGCATAAATCAGGCTGAATTTGACCGATGACATGGGTTATGCTGGCTTTGAGGGCCGCTGAGATTTGTGGCTTTTTCGCATAGACCTGTGACTTAAGAAAACCCCATAAGACAAAGTCGAACGGGGTCAAATCATACGATATCGGTGGCCAGTTAACATCACCTCCACATGAGATGACCATGCCCTCAAATTGCTCGTGCAGAATGTCCAATGTTGAATGAGCTATGTGGCAGCACCGTCGTGTTGAATTAAGGTCAAACAAAGATGGTATTGCCTGGACAAATAGTGACTTTATCGGAATTCATTAGACGCTCTTGGATCTCATGTGGATTAGTATCGTTCCAAATTCGACAATGTTGTTTGTTGGCGTATCCATTCATCCAGAAAATGGTTGAAGATGATTTTTTAATGAAAATTAGAATCAGTTTCCAACTGATTCAGGGGCCATACAGCTAACACACGTCCTTGTTGTTGAACGCTATATCCGTCCAAGGAGATTCAGCAAAACGAAATTCGTAAATGACAGATAATTCGACAGATTTAGCTTCAACAATATAGCCGCTATCAACTGTCATATTTCGGAAGATCCTTTATATGTATATTAAGGTGGCCCCTATTTTGCACTTTTGAGATTTTCGATGCTCCCAAGGTATAAAATTCTTCTTGTTACCTTATACCGAAATTTTAACAAAATCGGCTAACGTTTAGAGTTTTGACCAAAGTATAACAAGTTGTCCGACTAATTCTATATACCGTGGTGGCCAGCTAATTAGGGACAAAATTGTTTGCTATATTCATGAAATTCTCAAATTTTTCAAATATTTCCACAAATATATATGCAAAAGGATTGTTTTAACACACAAGTGCGTTTTATTCAGCTGTTTCAATTCATACATATTCAGGACGAAAACATACAGTTTTTCTACAACTATTAGAAAATATTCAAACCAAATTTCGTATTTTTAGTTCCACTAGTTTCGGCCATATCATGTTATTAACAGCCGAAGTTCACTGAGGTGTTTCCACATGTCTTTGTCCATATATGTATGTTGTACCGATTTTTCCAAACATTTTTGAGCAACTAAAAACACTAATACAAAATTTCATACCCCTAGGTCCTTTTTTTGGCATTATCGCACTTAAAATTCAGTCGATCAAAAAAATTCAAATATTTGTCTCTAAATAGCTGTATTTGTTAGTAAAAAAGTACCTAACTCTAGATATGTGTTAGTACATAAATTACACATGTGTTCGTATGTTTTAAGTTTTCTCCAGGCAACAGAGTTTTATATGACCGCGACTTTTTGAATTTCCCGGCTCTTAACTGAAAGGCAACACTGCTTCTGTCAACAGGCATCTGTCAGTTGACTCCTGTCAAAATTTTAACAAGCTGTGTCGTTTAGTTTGTGTTTAACAGACTTCCTCTTGACTTTAGGAGAAAATGGAAAAAAGTGAATTTCGTATGAATTTTTTGCAGAAAAAAAACATCAAACCAATAACGGTTTCATTATTGAAAACTTTGGGATAAAATCCTACTTTAGGCTACCTAACTTCTGTACGGCTCTTCAGGCGGAAGTTACTGCCGTTAAACGTGCATCCAATTGGCTGAGGTATTATCAACTATCTGGCGATATATGTATATTTACTGATAGCATGGCTGGCGTTAACGGAATAGTGGGTGTCTTTACGACATCTAGGTTAACCGAGGAATTTCGGGTATCACTAAATGAGATAGATGAGACATTCTGGGATAACGCTTACAAGGGTCCCTGAATATGATGGAAATCAGGGTAATTCTATAGCAGATGAATTGGCCTCAAGGGGTGCGATGATGAATGAGGAGGCGTTCGACCCCTTTTCGGTATTACCCATGTTAGATGCAAGATGACTTTATATCAGAAACTATATAAGACTGCCCAAAACAGGTGGACCAACGAGCCTTCCTGTGTTACAACGAGGTCTACTTGGCCCGTATATGATGCCAGCAGGACGAATCTACTTATGGAATTTCGTCATAAGCAAATAAGGCTATTTGTTTCCTTCATTACAGGACACTGTATAATTGGGACACATGCTAGAAGACTGGACCTATGGTACAACGACTACTGTAGGAGCTTTCATATTGAAGAAGAGGAGGAGACTGTGTCTCACCTATTCTGCCAATGCCCAGACTTGATAAACCTGCGGGAACGCATCCTCGAAATCCCATTCCTATCATCCTAGGATGAGCAATCAAGGACGAGTCTTAGACGAATCTACTTCTTCATCAGGGAATCTGGTTGGTTTAACTTGGAGACAACGGACGTATAATAAATACCCTGCTGTTTACGACATTGGGTATCACAATGGGATCAGTTTTTGAATGGACCCAAGTGAGCTGCTTGAAGAGTGACTGCCCATGGAACCTAACCTCACCAAAGGCAAAGCTTGATAAATACTATAGGGCAGAGTTCAATTTCAATGGAAAAAATGGGTATACTGAATTTTGTTGTTGCCGTACAAGCAACATTGAAAAATATCACAATATGATGTTGACCGATCAGTGATATAGAGTGCAAGAGATTGTGGAAGCCATAGACATCTTACATGGCTCAGTGGTTTCAATTTTGAATAAACACTTGGGTATGAGAAAGTTTTCCAAAAGATGTCTGCCGTGTTTGCTTACAAAAGGGTACCCACTTGTGCAGTTTACATGGTAAAAATCCTTGAAATAGGCTACGAAATGCTCCCTCATCCGCCCTATTCTTCGGATAGGGTGTATGTTAAAAATGTGTATTCCTTATTCAACGTAAACTATCTTAACAAATTTTCTTCAAAGATACAAAATCTCTTTAAACTATTTCTAAAATCTAATAACATTTTGTAACTATCCTTAAACGGAAGTTGTTTCAAGAAAACCAATTCAATTGGATTTTATCTATTTAAATTTTAAGAAATTTAAATTTTACAGATTCTATTTTCTTCAATCTTTTTATCAACTTATGTATCTAGAAACTTTTTAACATTAAAATGTCCGTCTGTCTGTCTACCTACCTGTTTGTTTCCATTACGGTTTTATTTAGTTTTGTCAACTCTAATTTGTGTTTGCTTTTGTAGTCGGTGTTTTGTTTTGTTTTGTCACCATCATTGCCACCGGAAACAGTTAATTCTTCTTGTAATTAACACAATCACTACCACCACAACCACACAAAATGTTCATTAACATTTTTAGGAAGTAAATGAAATGAATAAATTTTCTTTGAGCATGTCTGATTTTTATTCGTTGTACTTTCATAAATTATAACCGATAAAGAGAATAATTATAAGTAATACTTATAAATTTGTCAGTATAAAGCACGTTTGTATTCATGAATGGTTTTAGTACAAATCTTTTGAAAAATGCATTGAAGTCAAAAATAAAACACTTTTCTATGTTAAAGATACTAGAGTCCTTTTCATAGACTATTTTATATGTTATTGTTAAATATTATCCATAAATTTTCTATGTTATCGATAACTAGAGAAATGATTATAGAAAAATGTCTGTGTTATTGATGAAAGAAGACATTTTAATAGACAATGTTCTATGTTATCAATAACTATACAAATTTACATAGAAAACTATCTATATTATCGATAACGGGAGCAATATTCACATAAAAATCTCTATGTTATCGATAACTGCAGAAAATTTTTCTTTGCTATCGACAACTGCAGAAAGTTGTATGTGGTATCGATAAATGGAGAGTTTTTCTTGGAATAGGTTCTATGTTATCGATAACTAAAGACTTTTTAATTTTGAAAGAAAATTTTCTATCGATAACTACAGAAATTAACATGTTATCTATTTCACTGGATAAATTTTCATAGAACATTTTCTATGTTCTCGGTAATTGAAGAAATTTATATCGATTTTATCTATAACTGGAGAAATGTTCATGGACAATTTTCTATATTATCGATGACTAGAAGCAATTTCCTGGAAAATTATCGATTAATGTTCTTAGAAAATGTTCTATGTTATCGATAACTGGTAAAATTTTCATTGAAAATTTTCTTAATATCAACGATATTATTATAGTAATATATTTTATTTTAAAAATGTTTATGATTTAACAATTCACTTCATCATTAATTGAAGAATACATTTTAATCAAACATGAATGGGAGGAAACAAACATTTTCGACAAGGCATCAGATATAGAATAAACCCATAAAACGGAAGGAGAGAGGAATAAAATGGAAATAATTACTCTATTTTCAGACATAGGTTTTTGGCTCTCAGTTACCTATCTAGTTGTCATCTATGGCATCAGACCTTATCCGTTCTAAATTTATTAAATCTCCTTTATTGTCATACAAAATTTGATGTTTCTTAAAAATTTTGAATTTTAAATTCACTTTAGTTTATCTTTCATCGAGTTTCATATTTCAAATCTTGTATAAGATTTTTATAATTCCCCGGAATTTTTTTCCAATTTTCCTATTAAAATTCAATGTGAAAAAACTCCTGGTGAACAAACTCCCGCTCAATTTCAATTGTATATTATTTTTTATCCGCTTATCCAATTTATATAATATTGGTATCATAGTATTGCTTATGCACACTAGTTTCAATATATTTTCCTAAAAGTCCTTTTCTTTTGTACACAGAATATTGAGCGTACAAATATTACTTGAACAAAGGATAGCTCAAAAAATATATAAAAAATAATGGTTAACAGTACATAAACATCAGAGTGGGCCCATGAGGGGATCTCGAGTCCACGAGAACGACAACCACGACTGAAAAAACAAAAACCCTTGAAACTCTTTTTCAGGATGAATTTAATAGAAGAAAACACTAAATTGTTACTATGTGAAAGTATTTTGGAGCTTACTTATTACAACATTTTAAGTGCAAAAATAATAGTTTAAACTGACTATATTTAATTTTTTAATTTAATTGGTATGTTTTAGGCTAAGATTGTGACGAAAACTACGCTCCAAATTAGCATGTAGTATGAAATCAATTTGACTCTGATTGTTTTTTTGCTATTATCAAATTGTTTATTGAATCCGAATATATATTTATACCCTTCACCTTCGTGAGAAGGGTATATATAAATTTGTCATTCCGTTTGTAATTTCCACAATATAATTTTCCGACCCTATAAAGTATATATATTCTGAATCCTTATAGATAGCGGAGTCGATTTAGCCATGTCCGTCTGTCTGTCCGTCCGTCTGTCTGTTGAAATCAATTTTCTGAAGACCTTAGATATCAATAATTCTGTCAGACATGCTTTCGAGAAGTTTCCTATTTAAAATCAGCAAAATCCGTCCATAAATAACGGAGATATGAGCAAAAATTTCGAGACAACCTCTATTTTTGGCCTATTTTTTGATCTATATCTCGATTACTAAGTCATAAATATAGACAATATGGATATCTTATGATAGATATTTCAAAGTCCATTGCAACGATGTATATAAGGCAATACAAAGTTGGACCTACAATGGGTCAAAATCGGGAAAATATTTTTTAACCCGAATTTTTTTTTTTCATAAATTTTTTTCACTAATAAATTAAAAAAAAAATAAATTTTAAAAATTGGAAAAAACTTTTAAAAAACAATTTTGAAAAATGTAACAATGTATGTTTTGTTACATTTGTGGCGAATATATGTTAAAAGCTCTGCAAAAATCAATTATGCTTGATTGTCCACTTGTACAATTCTTTGATATGTAATGTAGAAATTAATCTATATGTATGAAAAAATGTATTCTTTTTCTTATAAAATGAAATAAATCTGATAAAAACTTTCTACTCGTCACAAATATATTGTTTAGTCAATAAAAAAAAGTAATATATTTATGTTATGTTTCTATTAAATTCAATTTCTATTAAAAAAAATGAATTAACATTGTTTTGTTTTTTTTTTTTTTTCTTAACATGCGAATTATTTATTTTTGATTATTTTACAAAATATTACTTTTATAATATTAAAAATTCGCCCCCATTAAATGAAAACCATATGTTCCATTCAATACCTGAGCAATTTAAACACTCAATCAAGATTAAAATTCTTTACGAACAAAAAAAAAAAAGAAAAAGGGAAATATGTACAAAAAAAAAACAAAATTCTCCCGTAAATGTATAATAATGTTGAAGTTATGAAAATAATAATTACAAGATACAAGTAATAAAAACAGCCGCATCAACAACGGCAACATATGGCACACATATTACAACACAACAAATTAAAAAATATGTTTACAATACAAAATTTAATGGCAATGAAGAAAATATTAAAGAAAAACCAATCTATAAAAATTTGATGGAATGTGTTGAAGTAATTATATATATTCATAAGCCAGGACCACCTTGATTCTAAACACATAAAATATTTAATAGACTTCCAAACTCATTACTACACACATTTTCTAACCAGTAAATAAATGTTTTTATAACAAGAAAAACTTTTGAAAATAATTATGAAATAATTATACTCGTACCACATCCTGCTGGTTGAACGAGTTTTTGAATATAAATTTAAAAGGCGAAATCCTCCTTTTTTATTATGTACACATACAGTTAATATGTGTATGCGTTTAATTATATATGTATTAGGTAGTACTACGAATAAATTCCAGTAAAATTTTTAAAGAATGGACCTATAATTGACGATAACTTCCATATAAGACGCTTCTCTGAAAACTCTGGGTCCATAATTGTCGATAGCTTCCATTTAAGACGCTTCTAAGAAAACTCTGTACAAAAAGCTACAAATGCCCTTTTGGAATGTTGATTTTTCGTTAATTTTCTCCAAAGTCAACAGGATAGAACCGCAGTTTAAGAACTGTTTAGAATCGTAAATTAACATATTCCGATATATGTTTCCAATGGTTTAATATTGATTCCAGCTGCCATTTGCCAATTCACTTCATCGAAAGATGAACTCATCACTAATCTATGTCCAAGCTTACCAATTATCCAGTGGAATTCTTAAACACTGGATTTCCCTGGCATGCCGAATCATAATTGCGTCTAAAAAACAAATTTTTATAGATTTTCGGCAAAACGAAGTTTGTGGTCATTTCATTATACAGCTCAGCATATGGTCTTATAGATTTGATAATCTATTTTCCCAAAATATTGGACGCTACGAAGTTCGTTGGGTTAGCTTTATGTATAAATATACGGTATTGAATTTAACTAAGTGTTTCATTCAATCTAACGATCGCTAATTTTCGATCGAAAAACAATTTTGGGTGGAATCGTGAATGCTTGAAATTAATTCAATCAATAAATTAAGTTTGGGCAAAACGAAGTTTGCCGGGCCTCCTAGTGTCTATATAGATTTTTACTTATATGGTAGTATGAAAATAATACTACCTTCTATGCTATGTATATTGTGTTATCGTAACGAACCAGTAGATACCAACGCCGAAAGCCTAAGAGTCGTTTAAGCCGAGCCGCCGAGTCGTGATATATTAAGACATTATGACAATATGACTGATAAGAGACCTTGAGAATTGACTAATAGTTTCTATAAAAATGGAAATATCCTTCGGCTTAACTGTCATTTCACTCAAGCGAATTTTTAACTTTATTGACAAGTAATGTGTTATAATGTTAAATTCTGGCACTTCGCTCAATAGCATTTTAACTCATTATTTTAACACGATGATGTCATTAGAACCAAGTACTTACCCAAACAGATTATAAATATATGATTACTTTAATATCACTAAAATTAGTTACAAGTAATGACTTATATAACACATTGATAGTTAGGTCTTACGGAATCCCTTATAAATAAAAACAGAATGTGCTCATGAAAATGACTAGAAAGTAAGCTGTTATATAACATATAATATATACGATTTGGCACAGCCGTATTTAAATTCTTACTTGTTTTATTCCTAAATTTTCCTACTAATAATAGGGATCGATATTTTGAGGTATTACAGTATAAAGATCATTTACTTATTCAGCCTTTAGTGGTGCTTAAACAACATAAGTATGTAGTATCTAAACATTTTAGCCATCATGGACTGATCATATTTCTTCAAACATGCTTCAAATATGCATAATTCTCTGCACTGCTTTTGAGTTGTCAAGTATTTCTAAAAAAGAATTCAGTTTTTCATTGTTTATCTTACTAAATAAAAATAAACATGAATTTTTTTGTTTAACCACAGACGCCAGTGGCTGAAAATTTCATCATTCCTACTTGTACACATAGAAATGCTGTTAGTTATTGCAAAGGGATGGATGGAAGCATGGTTGGATGTACAATAAACAATCTGTTAAAGAAGATATAGAACAACAACAACAACAAAAAAGCCAAGTCTGTCTAACGATCAATCAGACAGTGTTTGTTCAGTTAGTTTTTTGTTATTTTAACATTTTATGACCAACAACAAAATATTCAAGCAGATGTTTTCCAAAACACCTATTTAAATCCAAACACTAATAACATTTTTGTGATCATATTATTTAAGTAGTAAGACTGTGTGTGAGTGAGTGTGTGTGTGAGGACCCGCTCCTTTCAAATCGGTATTCTTTTGTATTTTCAGTTTTTGAGTTTTTAATTTCTGTTTCAGCATTTAAGTGTTCTAAAATACAATTTATGATAATGAATTTTAAGGGAAAACCGAACCAGTCGCGTCATTGTTAATTATAACTTGGGTGTGAGTTTCTTTTATATGCATCAACAAAAAGGATCTTTATTTTATAAGGATTATATGTAAAGACGAAGATACTTTAAGAAGAAAGTGGTGTTGGCAGTTAAAGAACAAAAAAAAAACGATTTTATGAACGTTATAAAGGGTATTATAAAAAGAGCATCTTAAACACCATTAAATTGATATCCTTAAAATTAAAAAATCTGATTTTTTGTAAAACCTTAAAAAAGTCATCTGAAATCTTTCAAATCTAGAAAAAATATTTTTTTTATGAATACATATTGATTATTTGATATAATCTTGTACCTTTTCTTTTTTACTAGTCAAACTAATATATTCAAAATCAACAACATACATGAAATTTGCTAAATCTTGCCGTTTTGTACTACATGTTTGGTTACTGCATTGCCTACTACGGTATTACCAAACATACAGGAAAACAAGTAAGAGTGCTTTATTCGGCTATGCCGAATCTTATATACCATTCACCTTTGTTGTGGATGCATAAATTGCCCACTTTCAGCGTATAGCATCCTAAATATATAAAGAAAACTTTTAAAAATTTTACATTTAATTGCTGACGAACAGATTATATTGTATAAGTTACAAACGAAATGACAATCTTATATATACCCTTCTCACGAAGGTGAGGGGTATAAAAACAACAACGCCAAACGAAACAAAACACAAAAAAAATACGCAAAGCAATGAAACCAACACACATCCAAACAAAGGTTTTGTTGCTTTTTTGTCAAAGTATTCAATAAATAGTCTTTTTTTTATGAAATTTTCAGAGGTTGTCTCGGATTTTTGCTCATATCTCCGTTATTTATGAACGGATTTTGCTGATTTTAAATAGGTAACTTCTCGAAAGCATGCCTGACAGAATTATTGAAGGTTTGGATCCCGAAGATATCTGGGGTCTTAAGAAAATTGATTTTAACAGACAGACAGACGGACATGGCTTAATCGACTCCGCCATCTATAAGGATCCAGAATATATATACTTTATAGAGTCGGAAAATTATATTTTGGAAATTACAAACGGAATGACAAACTTAGATATACCCTTCTCACGAAGGTGAAGAGTATAACAATTAATAAACTGAGTATATAGCAAATTTATGATGATACCAACAAAATTATTTTTCGGATGGAGAACGAGTTTGATTTCTTGACTAATTGATTGAGAATATAATTTGAAAAATATTTCTTGAATTACATTTTCTAAGTTTGAGATTCTTTCATCATTATTTAGAGCTTGTTTTTTTAGCTACGGTAAATTATGAATCCACAAGAAATGTTCAAATGTGATTTATTTTTATTAAATTCTTCACAATCGAAACTAGTTATACTGAAGTGTAAGAAAATAAACTTTCACTTTTTACAACTGTTCTCGGAACTTGTACTTGTAAAATTTTTTTTTGAACAAATACAAAGTTAGTAATATTTAAATCAAATGATTCTGCTCTAATCATTATCCTTCAAATAAATTTATAATTTTAAACCATAAGATAACATAGAGACGAGACGTAATTGTCAAAAACCTAACTCTTGCAACAACAAAATACATGTTAGTCAATGTATTTTGTTGTTGTATCAGACATATGATTTGTTGTACTTTTGTTTGACAAAACGAGAGACGAGACGTAATTGTCAAAAACCTAACTCTTGCAGCAACAAAATACATGTTAGTCAATGTATTTTGTTGTTGTTGTTGTATCAGACATATGATTTGTTGTACTTTAGTTTGACAAAACGGAGTGTATCGTCTCTATGTGTAATTCTCTATGACTCTATGACTTAACAGATGAAAACAGAAAAAATTTCATTCCTTTAAATCAACTTGTATAAAATATTATTCATAAATATTAGCTTTGTTCGAATACATTTTTAGTAAAACTAGTGAAATAAGAAGAACAATAAAACATATTCCCAAAAATGTGAAAAGCAAATTTGTCAAAATTTTTATTTTTCCAAAAAAAAAAAAAAACAGAAAATTTTTTATTTAAAAATTTCGGTATTTTGAGGATAACGATATTTTGTCTGGATCGATATCTAACAAACATTTTCTAAAACCTTGACCAAGTTTAAAATGTTGTAGATTGCAATTAATTTTATTATTGAGAAAAATTAATGTTTATTTTTCTCAATAATTTAAAATGATTTGTAGAAAATATTTCACAGTGTTGAAGTACAACCAATTCCCATAGTTTCAAAATAACTATGAATAATAATATACATATGTATTATACATACATATAGAAAATATGTATAAAAAAATCAAATTAAAAGAAGCTCACCTTCATTTTCACCAACAAACATTGCAGAAATCCTTTTTACTTCTCTTAAGATTTGTTTTTCTTCATTAAAAAATGCTTTAATAAAAGCAAATCTTCCTGTGCTACTCATTGCACATCTTATTTTCTTTTTTTTTACTTCAACACAAACAACAAAACTTTTTAAGAACTGTTGCAGCTCATTGCTTAATTTTGACTTTTTGCACATTTTCTATTTAATTTTATATTTGATTATTTCATTTAAGGCACACGCGCTGCGACCGCGTTTTTTATTAAAATTTATTTGATTTTAACTTGATTTTATTTTTCTAAAAATTTAACCAAAAGCATAATTAATGTCAAAAATTGTATGTCTACAATATGTCGTACAATAATTTGTAAGCCATTTGATGGTGTGCCATCATTTAAGCATACATACACACAAAAATTGTCTGCCTATTGGCTTTACCAACAAATAAAACCAACAAAAAGTCTACACTTGTTTGTTTTTCACCCATTGACACCCCACCTCCTCGGTATTTATAAGTCTATCTTTTGATGATTGGCCATCATATGCATACACACAAAATTGTAACCCTATTGTATTTGCCAAAAACAACAATAACCACACATCCATATGTAAATAAATATATTCTACATAGTAGAGCATAAATATTTGTACGCATGAATGTTAGTATTAAAAAACCTGCCACACAGTCATACTGACAGAAATCAAGACAAACAGACAGACCGCCACACCTGCGTGGATGTTTTAACTAATGATGGCCGAAGCCTTCGCTAACACGAAAAAAAAACAACAACAACAACAGACAAAACAAAACAGACGAACAACTAGGACTCCATTAAAATTTACACACAATTATTTGGCTGAATTTTTCAATTGGTATTTAAACTTTTAATTTCATTATTTCACTAAAGATTTTTGTTAAATTATAACACCAACACTTTCTTTTATGTATTTACACACTTTTTAATTCATATTTACACTTGCAATTTTTAATTTCAATAAATTTACGAAAATTTGTTCGGTTTTATTAAGCCTTTACATTTAATTGATAATGGCAACTAGTTATGAGAATAGAAAGAGGAGAGGGAGGTTGAATGACAACTAAATAGTGCTGCCAGATTATCGATTTCAGTATAAATAATAAATTTAACGGCCAGATTTAAATAAATTTAGCAAGGAGTTAAACCAGAGTTAATTAATGGGTTTGGAGAAATAATAAAAAAAATTTGTAACGAAGGAAATACATAGTAAGAAAATCAGGTACATTTTTAGTGAATAAAAAAATGTTTAAAGAGTTAAAGGTTAATTAATTCAAACTAATTTAAAATTTAAAAATATTAAGTAGTTAAGGTTAATATTAAATAGTGATACCTATTGCTTTATATATAAAATGCAATAATATATGCCGGCAAAGAATAATAAGCAATTTGACATATTAAACATTTGTTAATTTTGTCCCTATTAATATAATTTTAAATATACTTATGAACATGAATTTTCATATTTCAATTTAATTAAAGAAATATACATTTTTAAACAATACATGTTTTTTATTAAAAAAAAATGATTTATTACTAGTACCTCAGTAAAAAAATTATATGTGCAAAATTTCTTTTTGTTCTCAGAACTGAAAACTAGTGATAATTTAATTTTGACAGTGATAAATTTTTTTGTTTTTTTGTACACTCTCTTTGTTATGTACTTACATGATCTTTGGACTTTATTTGTGATACCGTTATCTGAGATTATCACTTTAAGGTAAAATTTTAATAGAAAATAATTATATGTGCATAGTCAATCATTCTCGTTCTTTAGCTTAAAGAGTAAATATATCAATTCTTAATTTGTGTTTGATATATATAATTTTATATCGACGGTGAGTAAGTATTATTTTTTTATTAAAATCTGAAGTTATCTGTTATCCACAATTTTTTTACGTTCAAAATGCCACGTGGTTGTGAACTTTCCGATGAGGAGCGTGGAAAAATTGAAGGCATGAGACATGCAGGTATGCGAATATGTGACATTGCAGCTGCAACAAATCGTCATCGCAATACGATCTCAAATTTTTTAAAAGACCCAAGAAACTACGGCTCCATAAAGCGCAGTGGACGAATCCCTACCGTGAACCAAAGGACAAAGAGACGTATTCGACATTTAGCTGCCGAAGAAAATATGAGCTGCCGTCAAATAAAAGTGGAATTAGATTTAAATGTCACGAGACAGCGTATCCAGCAACTAATAAAGGCAGATTTAGGTCTTCGGTATGAAAATAAGATTCCAAAACCAAGACTTACCCAACGACATAAAAATGCCCGGATTGCATTTGTTGAAAAATATAAATTTTGGGAGGAGGAATTTGAAAATGTAATATTTAGCGACGAGAAAAAGTTTAATTTGGACGGACCTGATGGTCTCCATAAGTATTGGAGAGATCTGCGTCATCCTCGACAAATCTGCTACAATCGAAACCACGGTGGTGGGAGTCTAATGGTTTGGGCTGCATTCGGAGCTCTTGGAAAGTCCCAAATATGCTTTGTACCAACAAGAATGAACTCAGAGAAATACGTTGAATTGTTGGAAAACAATTTAATTGATTTTGCAGCTGAATTATACGGTGATAATTGGACTTTTCAACAGGACAACGCTCCAATACATGTCGCTCGACACACAAAAAGTTTTTTTGAAAGCCATAATATACCATTATTGGATTGGCCAGCACTAAGTCCAGACTTAAACCCAATAGAGGATCTATGGGGGATACTTTCCGCTAAAATATTTTCAAAATCAAAACAGTACACGACACTAAAGGAGTTAAAAGAATCAATAATGACAGAGTGGGAAAAAATTGATGTATCAACGTTAAAAAATCTGGCCAATTCCATGCCACGCAGGTTACAGCAGGTCATCATAAATAAAGGAAACACAATATCTTATTAATATTATAATTTAAATTTTTTAGAATAATAATTAATAATAGATTTTGTTTTTGCACATATAATTATTTACTATGGAGTAATAAGAAAAAAGTATTTTTTGTTCATAAATTATGAAGTTGAAAGAATTTTTTTTTTAGTTTTTTTAAGTGTATATATATACAAAATAAAATTTAAAATAAACATTAAAAAAAGTTTGTTTTCTTAGCAGTAGCGCAGAATAATACCATGCACATATAATTTTTTTACTGAGGTACTTATCAAGGACCGTAACAATTATGACATTTATAATAAAAATCACAACATAATTGTTATTTTCTGATTTTTATTTTTTTTGTCAAAAATAATTGTTATTTTTTTATTATTTTTTTTGTCGGAAATATTTGTCAAACTTTGATTTTTATTTTTTTTTTGTCAGAAATATTTGTCAAACCTTGATTTTTATTTTTTTGTCAGGAATATTTGTCAGACTTTGATTTTTATTTAAATATATTTGATTTTTATTTAAATATATATTTATTATCCGGATTATTAAGTCATTAATATAGACAATATGGATATCTTATGGTAGGTATTTCAAATACCTTTCTAACGACGTTATTATGTCATAATAATAGTGGTTCAAAATCGGGAAAAATATTTTTTAACCCGAGTTTTTCCAGCAACAAATGGCTGAGATATAAGGAAAAAACCGGGACAACATCGATTTTTGGCCTATTTTTGATCAATGTCTGGATTACTAAGTCATTAATATAGACAATATGGATATCAAAGTCCACTTCGACGATGCTATGGTCATTTGGACCTACAATGGGTCAAAATCGGGAAAAACATTTTTTAACCCGATTTTTTTTGTTTACCAAAAAAAATGGTTGTCTTACATTTCGTTTAAAAAAAAAAATATTTTGAAAAAAAAACAATTATTTTGTTTACCTAAAAATATTTAAAATTAGTATTTTAAAGTATAATTTGGTGAAGGGTATATAAGATTCGGCATAGCCGAATATAGATCTGTGACTATTTTTTATGACGGAGAACAATTTTAAACCTTGGGAACTTCGAAAATCGTAAAAATGCAAAATAAGGGCCACCCTAATATGCATATATCATATTTTACACACACATTAAACTACTTTGGTCCTGTTCAACAAAAATTAATATTAATCTACAAAGTTTAAACTCTTAACATTTAAAGTAGTGTATAATAACAGAAAAATACTACAATAACAAAGAATACAAAATGTCAAAAAAAAATCTATAAACATTTTTTTGACAAGTTCCTGAGTCAAGTATTATTTGCTATTAAAAACTTCTTTATGGTGTCAAACTAAAAAGGGATCATTAAAAATGTTTTTGACACAGTCATAAAAAAGAAACTCATTAAAAAAACCAAATATATACAATTCAGTCTAATAAAAAAAAGAGAAAAAAAAACTCTCATCAAGAGGTTCATTTAGTGAACATCCTTTATACAAAAATGATGACATGTTTGGCATACTGAGAGCAACAAAAAAAAATACTGTTCAATTCAAAACTCGTACAAAAACTCCTACAGTTTTTTCTCCAAACTACATACATACATATTTATGTATGTGTATGTACAGTATGTCTACTTAAAAGAGTAGAATGTAATGGGTTATTTGTAGTGAATTTTGTTTGTAATTCTTGTGTGTCCATATTAAAATGAACCTAGAGGACAGGACCCGCATGTGTGGCATCTGTTAACAGGATGTGGCAATGAGTGACATTTATACCAAAATAAAAAAAAACAACAACATTAAAGTACAATGTTACAGTTTAAAAGCATTTTAAACAATAAACAAACTATAAATTTTAGATGTAAAAAATCAAAATTTTAAATGTTAAAAATGATTTCCATGGTTTCACAAAAAAAATTAAACACATGTGTGTGCTTAAGTATTTAAAGGATTTCGTATCCCTTTTTTATAATTTATTGCATTAGACAAAATAAAAAAAAAATCAATTTTAAAGGAAAAACTATTATATACCTTTTTAATTTGTAATTGGTTCTATTAAATTTTCAATAGTTCGACTTTGATATATACCGTGATATAAAGTATATTTTCAGCTTGCTGTTGTTAGTGGAGTCCCTAAGCCATTGTGTTCGCTTGGCTACATCCACACAATAAATATTTCCAATTAGTTCTGCTACTACTGCTACACATTCATATTTTAAAATGTATTTACGTCGACAATCTGAGAAGTCTTTATATTTCAACATACTTAATGTTGTTATACCCTACATCACCATAGTACTGAGAGCAAATGGGTTTGTGCAGATGTCTGTAGCATGCTAAAATAAATATATACCTACCTTAAAGTAACCAATCTGCTCAGGATCACTTTATAAGTCGATTAAAAGATGTCCGTCTGTAAAAGCAAAAGAACGATCGACAAAATTGAAGTCAAATTTTGTTAATTAAACTTATGTACTGGCAGATATTTCACAACTTCCGGGTCAAGATTTTTATGTGGCTGTTGGATGAGGATCAAGAATAATACAGAACAAAAAAACAAATAAAATTCCTCAAGAAGTTTCTTATGTGGCATGCCATTAGCATTTGTGGCAAAAGAAGCCAATCATTTGTGACATCAGACACTATAAATCCATCCAACTGTCCAGATCTTCGCCCTGTGGAAAGGTATTGGGCTCTTGTAAAAAAAGAATTAAAGAACACAGGAAAGGTATCTCAGAACATGACCGATTTTAAGCGTAAGAGGACCAACCATAAAATCTTTAATGCGAGAATTTCCGGAAAAAGGGGATAAATTTATAGGTTAGGTTACGTAGGTTGCTCGCAAGTTAGCGAGTTCACTCGGAGGCCTTGTAGCCCTTAGAATTACCATTCCCTTATGTTGAAATTTCATACATAAAGGGAGAATTGACTATGTGCTTCTTGTGATCCCCGGGAGAACCAGCCGGTACTTCTAATAAATCTGATATACTTACTAGTGACACATCGCTGAGACAGTCCAGATCATGGAAATGAGCTCTACCAAGATGTAGTAGTCTATGCTCTTGTAAGGCTGGGCAGTTACATAGAGGATAAATTTATAAATACCGAGTAATATGCCAATATTTTAATGTTTAATGAATTTGTACATAATTTGAATAAATTTGGGTATTTTTGAGAATTTTTATATTGAACGGTTTAAGTTTTATTTAACTTAATACAAGTTCAAGTTTTTGTTTTGGCTCACTCTATGTTTATGTTTTATGCTCCCATATAAGACGCCTCTTCGAAAAACAGTTTAACGCAAATAAAATTGTTTTTGTTTACAGTTTTTGCGTAAAAGGTGTTATTAAATAATAATTTTAGCATTCCGTGACTTTTTTAATGAAGCATAGGTTTATGGATAAAAAATCATCTTTATTTTTTAACATATTCTCCTACACTTTGTCCAAAGTTTCTCCAAAATTGTTATCCCTTCCAAAATATAATATTTGTGGAGGTCATCAAAATAGGCAATTGAAGACCGATTCACCCTGAGAAAAGCACTGTTTTTACTGATTTTTGGTATCTGGTGTGTTGTGGTGTTTACACGCTTTCATGTTTCATGGTTACGAAACGTATTTTTCGTCTATATTTCATTTGATCCACTCCAAACACTCCTGAAATTGTGGAAAGCTTTCCCATACCCAAATGATCATTAAAAATTTAAACCATTGAATCATGTGAAATGCATATGGCTTCCACAATCTCTCGCATTTCCAGTCTCCGATCGGCCAACACCATATTGAGAATTTTTTTAATTGTTTCGGGTGTAGAGACCTCAACGTTCGGCATTTTCCGTGCTTGTACGGCCACAACGATATTCAGTAAACAACTTTTATACCATTGAAATTGATTGGTGCAGAGTTTGCATAGTATTTATCAAGCTTGGCCTTGGCTTGAGTGATAAGTTTTCTCCTCAAGTCACGCGGTAGTCTGATATCAATGGCTGTCAAACACAAACTAAATGAGGCAGCTCGTTCAAATCTTGACAGTAGTCAACTGACAGCTGCCTGTTGACAGGAACAGTTTTTCCCTTTCAGTTAAGAGGTGGAAAATTCAAAAAGTCACGGACTTATTGACCCGCCCTAGTATATTTACTTTTAACAAAATCCGCTAATAAATACATAATAATTTTCAAAATTTTTAAGAGAAAAACTAAATATTCTCAAATTTTACATTTGACTCCGGTGTTGATTTCAGTAAAATCGTTATATACATGGTTTTCCAACAAGAGGTGTTATTTTGGTATTCAAAGAAAAATGGCATTTTTTGAGATAAATGATCGGATGTTTATTTCATAATAAAGAGGAAGGCATGCCGTTAATGATGAAAAACAACAACAACAATGGCCACCACGACCACGCTTACAGGACCATATCCTTTTCATGAAATTTTCCATAACCAAATCGCAACGTGGCTGCCGTATGTCCTCGATAGCCTCTAGAATTCTATCTTTGAGATCTTTAATCGACACTGGGCTGTTGGCGTAGACCTTATCTTACACGAGGCCTCAAAGGAAGAAGTCGCAAGGTGTTAAATCACAAGATCTCGGTGGCCAATTGTGATCACCTCTTCGAGAGATAACACGGTCCGGAAACTTTTACCGTAAAAGAGCAATGGTTTCGTTGCTTGTGTGGTACGTAGCGCCGTCTTATTGAAAGTAAACGTTGTCCAGATCAATATCATCCAACTCCGACCATAAGATACGGTGTAATGACGTTTGTGGAATGCCCAATTCCAAAGAACGACGAGGAATGGGCAAACCTGGGTTTTCTTCAACACTTTGGACTACAGCAGCAATATTCTCAGTTGTTTACTGAGGACACTAACATGTCCTAACAGCTCAAATTTTTCAACTAATTGTGGTCCGACAAGGTGTATTGCGGTCCGACAAGGTGCTTCATGACGGCCCAAATATGCTTTAGTTTTGCAAACTGTGACTGCAAGATTTTCACCATTTTTGTAGTGAATTTTAATAATTTCAATGCGTTGTTGAAGCGTGTATCGTTCCATTTTTAGTAATGGCGTAGTTTCTACTTGCAAATGTCAAAGAATAAAAGCATCAAAAGTGACAGCTACCGAAATACCGGGTGATTCAAAATAACACCTCTTGTTGTATTCCAATTTGTGTTATGAAAATTAAGCAATAGCAAAACCAACCTTCGTTTGACAGGCTCTTTAGAATTAAACTACAATTGCTTTTTCTTCAATTTTATAATGACTTTTCAGATTAACCTTATATTTCTATACGAGTATATGTATAGGAGGAGCCTGTCTTATGCATGGGTGTTGAATGCGTTAACTATACAGGTAGTAAGTCGTCTCGTGCACACATATCCACTGATCCTTTACTTATATTGAAAATGTATAACGCCATCTGTTTTATTGTTACTAAAAAGCAATTTTAATTTTTATGATTCATTTTATTCTTTTCTCGTTTCTCTTTCGCTGATTAATCTTCCATCAATTTTGTTTTGTTGACTGGAAATAATAGAAATTTAGTAAAAACGAAACGCATTGTACACATGAATTAGTATTGAAAATATTTAGGTGTACTATATAATTAATTTTAATTGAAATGAATATGACTTATTTTGTATAAGTACGTACAAATTGAATTTAAAGGATTCCTACAAGTACATTGTTAAAGCAAGTAAGATAAGTCCTGCATATTCAATCATTGTATACCCTTTACCAGTTGGGAAGTATATGGTTCTAATTATAGCCTTCGCCATGAATGGCAAGGGTATATTTAAGTTTGTTATTCCGTTTTAAATTTCCACATTTTTCATTTGCGACCCCTTAAATTATTTATATTGTGGATCGTTATATATAGCGGAGTCGATACAGCCATGGCCGTCTGTATGTTGAAATCAACTTTCCAAACATGATTGATATATCAATATATCCATTATATTCCAACAATTTGCTGAGATATAAGCAAAAAACCGGGACTATCTTGATTTTTACACCCAATTTTTTTTCATGAAAATCTAATATAAAATAATTCTCAAAAAAGAAGAAAAACAGCTAATTTTATGATCACTCATATTTCTGCCAAAGAATATATTTTGTATGACTTCAAAATGCGGGATTTACAATAAATGGCGTATCTTTTACACGCGGTTTTTGTTTTTAATAACTTATATGTCATTTTAAAGGGAACAGATCTGTCATTTATACTCACGTAGGTTAGGTTAGGTTACGTTGGTTGCTCGCAAGTGGTACCCTTAGAATTACTAATAAATCTGATCATATTTATTAATGACACATCTCTGAGACAGTCCAGATCATGGAAAAGAGCTCTACCAAGGTATAGTAGTTTATGCTCTTGTAAAGCTGGGCAGTCACATATAAGGTGTTGTACCGATTCTTCCTCCTCCTCATCCAAATAACTTCTACAATTGCTATAACGTGGGTAACCCATACGTTCCGACATGTGTCCAATCATACAGTGCCCAGTGATTATACCCGTAAGAAGCCTAATCGAATTCCTACTAAAAGACAAAAGAGTCCTGGTCCTATCCTCTGTCAGAGTGGGCCAGAGCAATCTGGATATTCTTCAATTTCGCTACGGTCACCAAGGGAGTGTGAATATACCTTTGCACAAGAGTTACGTCTAGGGACGACCCGATACTTCATTTACCCGGATGCCCTCATGTCCTGGGACCCATATCAACTCCAAGTGATGTTGTGCCAGTTCATGGGAGAAAATTCTCGAGCCCGTGCCTCTTTCTGTCTTTGAACCATCAGTGTGGACTGAGATCACGTTGTTCCTTAGAACAGTGTTCGCAGCCCAATCATCCTTTGTCGGTATTTTGATACTAAACTCCGTTTCTTGCACCATGATTGGCCTGTCTATCTTTTGTAGGATGGTGCGGTGACCAATAAGATCATGCTTCTGTCCGCTCGACTGTTTAAGAACAGACTTAGCAGAAATACATTTGATATATATATATCAAGGGGAGTTATATTTAGCATCGTCTCTAGACTAGCCTGAGGTGGAATTCAAAGAGCCAGTAATTGCAAGACGTACTAGTCTTTGTACCTAGTTTAGAATAGAAAGGTGAGTCTTGGTGTCCACCGCTCGCCACCAAACAAGAGCCCCATATGCCAAAATAGGTCTTATGACAGCAGTGTACATTCAGACACTTGGTGATTTTATTTACGACAAGATTCCACAGAAGTGGAGAAATGACATCACCTTGTGGTGTGCCCCTTGTCACAACTTTCCTGTCCTACCCATATTAGAGTTTATGGCCCTGCTCCTAAGCAGATTTTCTGTCCAATTTTAAATCCGCTGATCAACACCTACATCACCCAATGTATCAACTCTATATTTAAAACAGATGCCATAACATACTGCTTTTTGCAAGTGTACCCTCTATAGTTCCGACAACGTCATGCAAGGCTGTCTCCACCGACCTTCCTTTAAGGTATGCGTGGTGTACCCTACTGAATGCAGGCAGTTTTGCTTTACTTCTTTAATCTGAAAAAAAGTGCCGCTGAAGCACACTTATTGCTCACCAAAGCTTATGGTGAATGAGTTCCATTGGTTTCAACGAGTGAGAGATGGTTTGTACAGTTCAGAAGGGGTGATTTTTACACAGAAGACAAAGATCGCCCACCAACCAAAAAAGCGTGAAGACCAAGAATTGGAGGCATTACTCCATGACGATTCTTGTCAAAGGTAACATGAGCTTGCAAGATCATAGGTAGTAACTCAAAAGATTTGCAAGCAGCAGGATTCATCCAACAGTAGAGAAATTGGGTACCATACGAATTGAAGCTGAGATCACGATTTTGTATGTCTGAAATGCAGCTTGAACGCTATAAAAGTAAATCATTTTTGAACGCAATCATTACTTGCGATGACAAATGGATCTATTACGATATGTAAAGTCCGGCCAACCAGCCGAATAGACACCAAAGCGAAATATCCATGGCGTTAAGGTAATGATCTGTATTTGGTGGGACCAAAAGGTTCCTATTTATTATGAGCTGCTGAAATCTGGTCAGACCATAACAGGGAACCTGTACCGAATGCAATTGATTCGTTTGAAGCGAACGAATATGCGGCCAGACATGAAACCGTATTATTCCATCATGACAACGCTCGGCCACATTATGCAATACCTGTTAAAAACTATTTAGAATGAAGTGGTTGGGAAGTCCAGACCTTGCCCCTTCCGAATACTATTTGTTTCGAATGATGCAGAACGGTCTCTCTGGGATACGCTTCACATTGGCATAAAGTAAACGATATTGGCTTAATTCGTTCTTGTCCTCAAAAGATGAGCAGTTCTTTTTTGTGGATCTACGACCAATATTTGGAAGCGTTACAAACAAAATTTCAAAATCAATATACATACCCCCATCTTTAAAGTGATGGATATAAAAATGTATAAGAGTTTAAAATCATTAATAATGTCTCGCTCGCATCAATACGTACAGATAGAAAAGGACATAAAACTCAATACACAAGTGACATTAAGTCTAATACTATTTGTATGTGAAACGCAATTCAATTTGCCCTGACTTAAAAGACAATAATGCTTCTTTAAATAATGTACATAAGTATGAAAAATTGTGTATATATTATGGAGCAATCATTTCTTAAACATATTCTTTCCTTAGAGCTCAAGTACACGTATGTACTTCATTCGTTCCTTTTAATAACTAGACAAAACATTCGTAACTCTCATATCCAGAATAAGAAGGTTACGAGCAGACAGGGATTTGGGTGTGAAAAATGGAGGAAGTCTTTGTTTGAAGTTTATTTCTCTATTGGCAAATGTAAAATGTTTAAAGCGTGGAAAGAATATGCTCATAATTGAAGGGGGAGACTTTTTTATTGTCTGCACTTTTGCTTTTTTTTGATATCATAAATCACAATATTCCTTAATAATTTGATTGTTGTTTAATAGTATTAGCGTGTTTCGAATGATTTTTGTTAACTTTATTAAAACGTGATGGATTATGGTTTGAAAAAGAAAGAGAATGATAAATATATAGCAATTGGAAAGAAACATAAATAAATTTGTAAAGGAAATGATAATGATAATGACAACAATTATCAAGTCAAGTTGACATTAGGGTGTTTTTTACCAAAGGAAAATGTGACATTAAGTTTAAAATCGCAAGGACGATTAGGACGATAGACTATGAAGCATGAAAATTAAATATTTGACTAGTATTTTTTGAGATAAATGATCGGATTTTTATTTCATAATAAAAAAAGGTATGCTGTTAATAATGAAAAACAACATGAGCCAAATGGCCACCACGACCACGCTTACAGGACCATATCCTCTTCATGAAATTTTCCATAACCAAATCGCAAAGTGGCTGCTTTATATCCTCGATACCCTCACGAATCCTATCTTTGAGGTCTTGAATCGACGCTGGGCTGTTGGCGTAGACCTTATCTTTCAAGTGGCCCCAAAGGAAGAAGTCGCAAGTTGTTAAATCACAAAATCTCGGTGGCCAATTGTGATCACCTCTTCAAGAGATAATAACAAGGACCCAATCAGCAAAGACACGACGTTGTTGATGATCGGCGGCCGGCTTGAGTTCTTGTGTTAACTGAACTTTATAAGCCTTAAGACCCAAGTCTTTTTGCAAAATACGGTGTAATGACGTTTATGGAATGCCCAATTCCAAAGAACGACTAGGAATGGACAACTCATTAAGTAATTTTTTTTTTTTTTTCTTAACAGATTTGCGTTCAATATCTCAAAGTTTACTAGAAAATATTTATCACAAAATGAGCTCAAAAATGTCCTAGTTACTAAAATTGATGTTCGATCTATACATTAAATCCACTGTGCGAAATTCATAAATCCTTTTTATTACTTTTTCCCAACACTTAAATAAAACCATATTCCAATTGGGGTGGTTAAACTTTAACCGTATTTCAATCTAATAAAAGTAGAACACAATTTTTGTCTGTCTATTTTAAATTGTGTTGTATATGCAGTCGGAAGAAGACGAACGAAAGCTTAACTCGACAATTATATAATTTGTTGCGTTATTCCCACTGTCTCAACGCACTCATTATGTACGCACGTGACTTCGGCTGTCATTACGCCAAATAAATATACACAAATGTGGAAAATTTGGAATAAAAAAATATTTATGTACATATCGCTCATTTGCTGCAACAACGTCATAATTCAAAAAAAGTCGTTTCGGGAAAAACGGCTTTGAATGTTTTATGACATTTGACTATTTCTTAAATAAATGTTCAACAAATCATGAGATTTTAGAAATAAAACCTGATTTGAATAGTAGATGTTAATATCCTTCTAATCTGTATTTAAACCAAATTTTTTCTTGTCAAATATACGAGAAAACATGAATTTTCGTTTTGACGTTTACAACAAAAAAACACTCTCACGGAAAAAATTATTGACTTTTTTGAAAATTGATAAAACTATATGAAGGACTATAGATCGGCGCATATTTCGTATTATTCAGTTCAAAACACACGGATTTTTAGTTATGCCGTTGTTGCAGCAAATGAGCGATATATATTCCTTTAGAAACAAATTATGTTACGAATCATAAATTTGAAGCAAAATTAAACTTGAATTGAATTATTGAATTATTGAAAATTTTACATTAATTTGACGTCATAATACGAACAAAACAACATTAAAACTTGGGGAAAAATATAGTATTTGTTTCATGTCTCTTGGTAGGAATTCCATCAGGCTTCTTACGGGTATAATCACTGGGCACTGTATGATTGGACGCATGTCAGAACGTATGGGTTACCCACGTTATAGCTATTGTAGAAGTTGTTTGGATGAGGAGGAGGAAGAATCGGTAGAACACCTTCTATGTGACTGCCCAGCCTTACAAGAGCATAGACTACTATATCTTGGTAGAGCTCTTTTCCACGATCTGGACTGTCTCAGAGATGTGCCACTAGTAAATATGATCAGATTTATTAAAAGTACCGGTTGGTTCTCACGGGGATCACAAGAAGTACATAGTCAACGAAATTAGGGTGGGCAACCATTCTCCCTTTATGTATATAAGGGAATGATAATTCTAAGGAAGAATTTTAAAAATACAAACATTCGTTTATCAAAAGCTTTGGGAGGAAACAAAAATGTTCGACAAGGCATCGGTTGTTACCCGTTCAAAAATTTTACTTTTACGTTTAGTGTAAAATTCCTCACAGAAATGCTTATGTACCCCGGTTTCAATGTATTTTCCTAAAAATCCTTTTCTTTTGAACACAGTTCATTGAGTCAAAAAATTGTCCTTGGGCAAAGGAAAGCTGAAAAGGGTATCTTCTATTTTCCAATGATTTTTCTCAATTACAACATCACACAAAAAATTCCGAGTGGGACCATGAGGGAAACTCGAAATAATAAAGAAAAATATAAATTGAGACCATAAACTGTTCCTTTATAATATCGTATTTGAATTTCTATATAGATTTTTAATTATATTTTCTAGCAAAACGGAAGTATCCTTCGGTTTATCTGTCATTTCACTCAAGACTGTTTATCTCATTATGGAGAGAGTATTATTCATCTTTATCTTTAACATGCAAAGGCACAAAGTCCATATTGTTACGTTTTAACCTTTTTAAAACGTTGGTTTATTTCCTTTAAATAAACCGGATACTTTTGATTGCAAATAAAAAGCAGTTTTAATAGTTTATAATTTTAACAACTCTTTATTTATTTAAAATGTACAACAACAGTTCAAATAGTTACTCAGTGTCTTTAAACACGTTTATCAATTCGCAATAATGTACAAACTTAAATGTACAAGACAGTTGATGTTAACTCTAACAGCGCCTATGATAAACTCACTCACGACTGCAACCTCTGCCACTATTTATAAACACGCCATCTTTCGGAAATCTTCTACAATGCTCTTAACTAGTATGTTCAAATTCTAGAGCTTTCGATGTCAATGTTAGCAACTTAAACATTTAGTGTTGCCATACTTATAAACAATGCTAATAACCGCATGCTATCAACAATGTGTTGATAAGTAGAAGCTTCTACTAGTGGACGTGTTTATAAACATGATGAATGCTGCAGGCAGTCGTTACAGACTGTTAAATTCAAATCGCTATTGCAAATTCGTAACAATATTTTAAAATTTTACAATAGAGGCAAAAACAAATAATATTTTTTTTGCGTAAACATTTTTGAATTCTGTAAACGCATTTTTTATATTTTTCTTTGTGTTCTATGTGCGTAATAGCAAAATGAAAAAATAAGTATATGCCGAGATAAAAGAAAATGTAATTTTTATGGGGTATAAGAGCTTTTTCTTGTCTTTTGCTCATCACTACAAAACAATGACAAAAAACGAGATAACTGCAATTTTTTCTTTGTAATCAATGTATTTTGATGTCGATATGAAACATATTCCTGTACGTTAAAGTGATTTTAGGAGGTGCGCATTATATGGGAGCTATGACCAATTATGGACCGATCACCATGAAATTAGGTCGTGTAAATGGATTCCAAGATTTTTAGAGGTTTATGGTCATTAAAATGATTTCGAAACTGGGTCTTATACGGGAGCTATGGCTAATTATGAATTAAATATAAATTAAATATTTATGACTGATAAAGTCTTATTTCGGAACAATATTTGTATGGGGGCTAGGTGAAATAATAGATCGATTTCAGCCAGCTTCAATATGCTTCGTCCTTGGGCCAATATTTATCGAAATATCTTCAAAATTGCGACACAAACAGTCGGCCAGACTGACGGACGGATATCGTTTAATCAACTCAGAAAATGATTCTGAGCCGATCGATACCCTCCCCACTTGATGGTGTAGGGCATAGGGTACAACTAGAGGCGCAACTGAGAGTAACAATAATTACTCTCTTCACACGTACTTGTGATATGTGAATTCAACATACTTGTGAGAGAATTTTCTTAAATAGAAGAAAATTTAAATAAATTAAAATTTAAACATTTTTATTGAACTCTGTGTGTCTGGTGAAAATTAAAAAGGCACCAATACAACCTCAAAACTATGTACAAATACATTCTCACGACTTAGGTTTTTGACAACAGACTTAGGTTTTTTCCCTCTCAGTAACGCTTCTATGGATATATTATTCTATGGTGTAGGGTATAAATATGAACTTTGAATTTAAAATTTAAATTTAAAATTGTGTATGGCCATGTGAAACATGTATACCAAATATGTATTATCGAGTTCAGAACTGTAAAGGTTCAAAAATTTCCCCATAATTTGTTTACATATAAATTTAAGAATGTACTCTTTTAAGTCTATGCAATCAATAACAAATCTTTAATAACCACTATGTACTACTAGTTTTTAGTGTGTCTCATAAATTTAACAATTAGATACAATATCTAAGAAAACATAAGAAAAACGAACACAAAGACGAACAATTTCAAAGGATTTCTTTCTCTTTTGACATCCTTCGAAATGACACTCTAACGCTCAGTCGGCGGATACTTTTATTTTGTTATTGTTTCTTTGTTGTCTGTTGGATTTTTTTTTTTTTTTTTTGTAGGAAAAAATAATAAGAAAAAAATAACAATTAATAATAAAAAGAACAACAATTAAGGCGTATTTTCTTTTTTTTTTTTTAGATATGTATCACGATTTCTTGACATTTTTTGTAAAAGATGATTTCGGTGGATTTCAACAAAGATGAAAAAAAAACAGATGTTTCTTTTCTATAAATAAAAATAAATATTTATTTCATTTGTATCATATTCTATATTATTGTTTGTTAGTGTTTTGATAAAAATTTAAGAACATTGGTGTATCTATAAAGAGATACTAACCAAATATGTAATAAGATAACAAATGATAATATGTTTCTTCTGTTATTGAAAAAAAAAATCTGTAGGTTAAATATATTTAATAGACAAACAAAAAGAAATCAATTAACACCCGTATACTCCACATGTCGTATTTTAAATCGTTTTCATAACGATTCTATACGCCATTATAATAAATACAATTAATATCCATCAATACTTATTGTAACAATTGAATTTATATCAAATACCTGTTATTATTATGTGTGTTTTTTTTTTTTTTTTGTATAAATAAATACTCTAATCAATAAATATTAGTAAATGACATCACGATTTAATATTTGATAAACTTTAACACCTACAACTTTAATTTGTACATTACAACCGGCCAAACAGCTACTGAAGAAACTGTATTCGCCATAAAAATTCAAAGCCAAGGTAGTACGGCAATTGTGAAACATAAAATAAATACCGGAGAAGCGAGACCATCTCTCTAAATGAAGCCAAGACTTGATTAACGATATGAAAGGGAACGGGATAATGAAACAATCTTCAAGTCCTCGGATCTTGCCAATGGTTTTATTTAAAAACAAGTAAGAGAGCTATATTCAGATGTGCCGAATTTATATACTCGTCACCAAATTATAGTTTAAAATAAAATTTAAAAAATTTTTTTTTTTTCGAAATTGTTTTTTAAAAGTTTTTTCCAATATTTTTAAAAAAATTTTTTTTAACTTAAAATTTTTTTAATTTATTAGTGAAAAAAATTTATGACAAAAAAATTTTTTTTGTTAAAAAATATTTTTCCTGGTTTTGGCCCATTGTAGGTCCAATTTACTTATATACATCGTTGCAATGGACTTTAAAATATGTATCATTTGATATCCATATTGTCTATATTTATGACTTAGTAATCGAGATATAGATCAAAAATAGGCCAAAAATAGAGGTTATCTCGGAGTTTTGCTCATATCTCCGTTATTTATGGACGGATTTGGCTGATTTTAAATAGGAAACTTCTCGAAAGCATGTCTGGCAGAATTATTGAAGATTTGGATCCCGAAGATATCTGGGGTCTTCATAAAATTGATTTCAACAGACAGACAAAAATTTTTCAAAACAAAATATCAATAAAACAAGTAAGAGAGCTATATTCGGCTGTGCCGAATTTTATATACCCTTCACCAAATTGTACTTTAACATAAAATTTAAACAATTTTTTTTTAAATATTTTTTTCAAAATTGTTTTTTAAAAGTTTTTTCAATTTTTTTTTAATTTATTAGTGAAACAAATTTATGACAAAAGAATGTTTTTTGTGAAAAAAAATTCCGATTTTGACCCATTGTAGGTCCAACTTTGTATAGCCTTATATACATCGTTGCAATGGACTTTGAAATATCTACCATTAGATATCCATATTTTCTATATATATGTCTTAGTAATCGAGATATAGATAAAAAAATAGGCCAAAAAGAGAGGTTGTCTCGGATTTTTGCTCATATCTCCGTTATTTATAGACGGATTTTGCTGATTTTAAATAGGAAACTTCTCGAAAGCATGTCTGACAGAATTATTGAGGATTTGGATCCCGAAGATATCTGGGGTCTTCAGAAAATTGATATCAACAGACAGACAGACGGAAGGACATGGCTAAATCGACTCCGCTATGTATAAGGATTTAGAATATATATACTTTATAGGTTTGGAATATTATATTGTGGAAATTACAAACGGAATGACAAATTTATATATACCCTTCTCACGAAGGTGAAGGGTATAAACAAATTACGATACAATACAACGATACAACGATACAACGCTACGACACCGATAACTAACTTATCATGGTTTGAGTTTGAAATTAATAATATTATTATATTACATATTAGTATTTTTCATCTCTCGCTATATTAATCTTTTTTATGTTTGAAATTTTAATTTTAAACGGATATATTATTTTATTTACGTTTTAATAAAAATAAAATTATTTTTTTATAATACATATGTAATACATAAATAAAATAATTTTGTTTTGTAAATAAAGCATTGTGTGAGTGTGGACACATCCAAGCCAACAACCCACCACCAGCTGTTAGCAAATTCAACAACCACTAGAAAAACTGTCTACTTACTTACTACACTGCCTATTTGTAGGATGACAAATTTGAGATAACGGTATTGTGGTGAATTTCTAAAAATGCACCACTATTTTTTATATTCACCACAAATAATATTCACCACGATTTTTATTCACCATCCACATTTTTTAATTTTTCCGTCCGTCCGTTCTTTTTCTTTCTTTCTCTTCTCATCATCCATCCGCATTATATTTGGGCCTGTTTGCTTGTGTGGCTGCTGCCAATGCGAATTATTTTTATATACAAGGTGGAATCAGTCAAACAGCTGATTACTTTTTGGTTCTAATTAACTTTAAATTCATTTTTGTTTTTTGACATTTTTAAGACCAATTGTTGGTTTTGTAGAACCACTTTGTATGAATTCGCCTTGGGTGCTGCTCTTCTTCTGCTACATGTGTTGTGTGTGTTCGTTTCGCCGTCTTTTCTTGCATTATTTTTTTTTTTTTTTCATAGAAAACCGGATATTTTTAAAATTGCGAACTTAAAAAAGAATTTGGGATGTTTTTTTTTTTAAATAGCAAAAAAAAAGTTCCATCACTAACGAACAAACGGTGTGTTATCGATAAAGAACCAGCAAAAATAAATAGCAAACAGTTCCATCACTAACAAACAAACTGTCTGTTATCGACAAACAACCATTACTATATAGTTTCTAGCTGTCACACCGAATGCGAGAGAGGACGCCGTTGAGAATTAAAAAAAAACGTGAAATTTGTTTTTTAACAAAATTTTAAATAATATACCAATAAATAAAACAGGCTAACTTATGAAAATTGTTGTGTTAATTGTCGATTGTTTATGTTTGTCACAATAAAGTAGAGCATGCCCTAAACGAAAAAAGTACATATGTATTACCACATGTATTTTACACATGCAATGTTTCGTATGTATCAGACGATGTGTACAACTTTTACAGATGGAAAATTTGACAGTACATATGTAAAAAAAAACATGTAGTCTGATAGCACCATAAATAAAAATAGTTCCATCACTAACAAGCAACGATGTCTGTTATCAACAATAGGAATACCAATACCGAATCCCGATTCGGGATTAACAAATCCCGGAAAATTACGAGATTTTTATATTTTGGAAGATTTTTGAAGTTCCCAAAATACCTAGAAAACCAAATTTCAATCGCACTTCAAATCCTAACAGAGCCAGATTTTATCATTTCCATCAGGGAGCAGCAGGTCTCCCTTGCATTGACAGGCACAAGTTTATTAATAAATTGGCGTTGGGTCAAATATGTTCAATAGCAAACAAATCTTATCAACAGAGAGTATTCATTTTAGCCAGCTGCCTCTTTTTGTTTAAGCCAAATCGTGTTCTAAACAGACAGACATATGGACATTTGTTGTTATAAAATAAAACAATACTTTTATATATATATTTTTTTAAATATTAATATAGGGAGAAAACAACAAAATTTTAAGTTCTTTAATATTTAAAATTTGCTATGGTCTGGAGGTTCTACTTTTAATAAGAATGTTGTAAAATTGTTCAGTTTCAATTGTAAATAAGTCCGTAACACAAAAGTTATACTAATTTCAGTTTTGTTATAGATTTCGCATTGTCATAAAGTTCTGAATACGGGTATAAATATGAAATAAGTTTTGTGTCAAATTTTAATTCAATGCATTCGT
The DNA here is from genome assembly GCA_942486065.2 of Calliphora vomitoria. NCBI lineage: Eukaryota > Metazoa > Arthropoda > Insecta > Diptera > Calliphoridae > Calliphora > Calliphora vomitoria. The sequence continues at coordinate 77,628,910 of OW818033.2, forward strand.
TTTTTTGTTATATTTTCACTTAAATATAATAACGAAATAAATAGTTTTGATTGTTTGTTGAATTTTATGTTTTTTGATATGAAACTAATATCCCGCAAAATCCCGGGATTTGTAAAACCCAATTCCATTTGGCATCCCTAACAGACACACAACCATCACTATAGTTTATAGCTGTCACTAATAACACCGAATGACGCCGTTAACAGTTTTCAAGCAACTCTGCTATCTGATTCTTTATCTCTATAAATTTCTGTTAAATAAAACTTGAAAAAAGGTGTAGAAAAAAAGTTAAAGTAATTTTTTTAAACGATTAGGCGTATGTATTTGGATTGTTTAATTGGAAGAAATGTGTGTCATTATAGTTATTAATTAAAGTGCCAAAAATGATTAAATAGCAATCGCGAATTGGAAAAATAAAAACAAAAAAACCACAAATATGATTCCTTAAAAGAATGAAACACTCTCTCACACACAAAAAAAAAATAGAAAATATATCTGCCAAGTACTAGTCACAGCAATAAAAAAAATAAAAGTACACAGAGGTACGAAGAAAATACGTAAAGTTAAATAAACAAGGAAGACATCGTTTGCATTTATTGATACAAGATTAACAATTTTTATTATTTATTTCTAAACAATACCTACTTACAATTTTTTATTATTAATAATTAATAATAAATTGCCACAGAAAGAAGCAGTAGACAAACAAATAAATATAAACATACAGACATACACAGAGTAAAACAACAAAATGGGTAATAAAAATTCTTGCTGTGCCTATTCGAGTCCACAATCGGATCGAAAATCAAAAGACATACCGCCCGTTTACGAAGAACGTCATCATATACACCAGCACAACTCGCAGCATCAGTTGGATGGCCATGGTACAGCCTCCACGGCTGCGGTACACCACAGCGAAGAGCTGAATGACAATTCACAGCATCTGCAGCATATCTCGGAACGTGAGGGTGTGGAGGGAGAGGAGGATCCTTCCGTAGATCCTACAGCAGCCACTATGTTTTTAGAACGTTCCAAGGTAGAGAATGGCGGCATAACACGCAAGAGATCTCAGCACCAAATCGCTCAACAGAACTCTACCGGTGGCCTGAAGAAGAGTTCATCGTGTTCAACCATTTTTCTAGATGACAGCACAGTCTCACAACCAAATTTGAAGAACACCGTCAAGTGTGTGTCACTAGCCATTTACTATCACATCAAGAACAGACAGTCCGACAGGCGTTTAGATATATTCGATGAAAAATTACACCCCTTGACCCATGATACGGTGCCCGAGGATTACGATACACACAATCCAGAACATCGACAAATATACAAATTTGTGCGCACTTTATTTAATGCTGCCCAGTTGACGGCTGAATGTGCCATTATCACACTAGTCTATTTGGAGCGTTTACTAACGTATGCCGAATTGGATGTGGGTCCCTGTAACTGGAAGCGCATGGTATTGGGCGCCATCTTATTGGCTTCAAAGGTATGGGATGATCAGGCCGTTTGGAATGTGGACTATTGTCAGATTTTAAAAGACATTACCGTGGAAGACATGAATGAGCTGGAACGACAATTTCTAGAGCTCTTACAATTCAACATAAATGTACCCTCTTCAGTGTATGCCAAGTATTATTTCGATTTACGCACACTAGCTGAGGCCAATGAACTATCATTCCCTACTGAACCGCTCTCGAAAGAGAGGGCTCAAAAGTTGGAGGCCATGTCCAGGGTTATGCAGGATAAAGTCACAGCCGAAGCCCTAAAGAATGGCATTAAAAAGTGGTCGTCAATGGACAACATCAGTCAAGGTGGCCCCAGACGTAGTGTGGCTATACTATCGTGATTTTTATTAGTTTATTAAACTTAATGAAAAATAAAAAAAAGGTTCACTTAAACATCCAAAGTTATAAATGGTTTGCTGCAACCTACATTTTGATAAAAAAAAAAGAAAATAAACATAAAAGGAAACCAATTGCCAAAACATATTTCTATTATGCACACACCCACAAAACAACACCTGACACTTAAAAAACACACACCAACCAACCGACAGACAGACACAGAACTAACAACATTTCTCTCGAAAATAAAAATTTAACAGCATTTGCTTAGCAAAATGCTAAAGACACGAAAAATAAAAACGAAATATTGAGTATAAATCAAGTTAATGTTGCGATCAAATCTTACCTTGGTCTAAGAAAATTTCGAATGGGTCATCTTAATTTCAATTAAAAATTAATATCATTGATATCAAAATCAATTTGGAAAGTTAGTTCGAAGAACTGAATGAATATAAATCGGGCAATTATTTTGGGTGTTTTTTATACAACGAATGTTTTGAAATTATTTTAATTATGTATTTTATAATTCATATCAAAGAATAAGAAATAATTAATTAAAATTAGTTTTACATCAATTTTTTTAATCCCTGGTTATTGTTTTTATCGTAACGATATACTGACTGTATTGACTATGGAAGCGAAAAACGATAACCAGACATTATGAAAATGAGCATAATGGGGGTATTATGGATGGCAGCTCAAAATCTCTAACATACATTAATATAAGATTTTGTTTTTCGAATCACCCAATTGGGATAAAATTACTTTAAAGAAAACATAAATAAGAAATCCATTTTACTGAAAAGTTATTTTCGCAAAACGTCGATCGATATATATACCATAAAAAACATTAATTATTAATTTATTAAAATCTTTATTTTAAAATTGATCCACATAGGCTACTTTTTCAGAGGCCTGGTTTAATTAAGACTAAAAAAATGTAATTTGCGAACTAAATCAATACTTTTTTCGAAAAATTACAAATCAAAATAAAGACAAGAATTCTCAAAACTACCTTAATGGTACTCGTATCTATCTCAAATAAAATAAACGTACTATTGCAACATAGTACACCCATGAACAAAGAGACTTGTGTAAGTATTTATGTATTTATTTCAAAAATACATAGTTCAGCTTCTAGCTGCGTATATATATCTTGGGATTTTATCGCAACGATAATTTGATTTATACCCACAAATACAATATTAAAACTAGTAGATTTCAAGTAGTAAAGTAAAGTAAATAACACAAATTAATAAATTAACAAACAAAATAAAGTATGCAATTTTAAAACTTCCCCAGCAAAAAACGAACTAAATTCGTTACAAATATGTATTTATGATTTCAAATTTTTGGCTGCTATTTTTTTATATATGAAACAAAATATAAAACGAAAAAAATAAACAACTTTAACTTAAATCATGCAATATTAACAAACAAATAAAAATGAAAATTGTTTTAGCCCTTTTTTGATCTTTTGTGTATATTGTATTGTATATTAAAAAAAAAACAAACAAAAAATCCAAAAACTACAATTTATTATGAATTTACCTATATGTTATTTTTTATTTATGTTTAATTTTAACTAAAATATTTCTGTAGAAATTCTACTTTTAATAGTTTTTAAGAAGCTTCCTTAAAAAAAAAAAACAAACAAAAACGAAACCAATAATAACAGAATTTCTTATATTTAATTTCGATTCTATTTTTTGTAATAAATTATTAAGAATAGATTTTAAAAATACAGTGAAAAAAAAAAATCAACATAAATTTTGTTTTCTTTATGATGGGATTTTCAGACAAAAACGTTGAAACAATCAAGATCTCCGATACAGCTAGAAGTTTTGCAAGATGTCTGGCGTAACTAAAGGATATCGATCAACACTCTTGTGTTAAAGCTGTTGCTGTCTTCTTAAATAAGACTGGTAAATTGAAAGTGACCGATTGTTCTTGAACATTACCTCATCTATCAGCCACATACAAATCTTGACCCGGAAGTTGTAAAAAGTCAGCCAGTACATACATAAGTTTCATCGATCACACAACAGGTGTATTTTTTTTAATAAAATTTTACATACATTTTTTCGCTCGTTCTTATGCTTCTAATTTGTTTTCCGCATTGCCATTTGGGACTTTATATGACTTCAGCCCAACATTAGTTTTGAATCAGCGCACAAAACAATCAGAGCATTTACCTTTACGACCAACTTTTCTGTTGTTCGACTTATTTTACCTTACCTTTTCCTTCCTGATCAATGTTTTCTTTCAATGATCAAGTATTCCTTATACTGTTTAATGGCTCTTGAAATAGTGTGACGATGAACCTTCAGATCTTTTGCTATTTTTTTGAAAGTCCATTTCTTCGGTCTCCATTTTGACCGAAATAACAATTGAAAATTAAGTTTTTTCTGACTCACTCTGTATTCAAAGATTCTAAAACAATCGGTAGTGCCGATTATTTTTGGTAAAACAAAGTTAATTGCTTTGGATTGACATTTGAAATGCATTTAATTTGTTATAAATATTCAGACCTGTTATGTAAATAGAGTGATTTTGAAAATTGATGTTCTGCAAATCGCACGATTTTTTACATTGAAACAGGTTTGTTTACTAGAAAGTAAGACGAGAAAATCATGTGGATTCGATTTACTGAACACCAAAATATGTGAATTCGTTTATTTAGATATGAACATTTCCAGCAAAAGGTCCACCCAGACCGAAAAATTAAATGTTAACCAACAGTTTTGTCTTTCTTGTATTATTTAAGATAAATAATTATTTAAAATTAATTAAAGGCTTTCCTTAGTATCGATGGCGAGATACCGGACAACAAAGTTCATGTTCTCGTTTTGGTCTGTTGTGTTTTATGTCTAAGGGCATCTTCTCATTACAATTTACATTTCTAAGGGCCATTATTACAACTTGCCTTTATGTTCGAAATAGTAAAAGTTAACTTTAAGCAATATAAAAAGGTACCCTTAAAGTTTACTATTACGAACATAAAGGCAAGTTATAATAATGACCCTAAGAGTAATTGTACAATTGCACTCTTACCCCGTAAAACTCTTGCTACAACAACAACTAACCATAAAATAAATGTAAAATGGGAAACAATTAACGGTACAATTTTTATTACATATACAAAAATATTTACAAAAATGTAGGAAGTCGTGGTTATTTGCTTATATCTCAGCATTTCGATACCAATATTGTATTCTAAGTATACCTGGGGGCCAACCTGTCTGTAGCCAACCTTCGTAAAATCACACTATCAAAATTTTGTGAGCATCGGCATAAAATGTATAAAAATAAAACTTTACAAGATTTGACCGGATCAGTCCAAGATTAATTGTACCATTTATTTACTCTACATTCAAAATAAAATGTATGTTGTGCCCTGTATATACTTAATAATAAGAAAGCCTAAATGTTAAAGTGTTAGCAGGGACCGAAAATAAGGGGTCCACTTTAATGTTATTGGTAAATTTGCACAATTTAAAAATCGTTTCTTTCACTGAAAAAGTGATTTATAAATGAACATTTTAGGTTAGTGGTTGAGAGAAACAGAGAAGACAAAAACATTGGTGGTTTCAAGATAAGTTATTTATAATTCAATTGTCTCGTAAGTGTCAGGTTATAATTTTTATTTGCGAACGTGAAAAATAAATGGTAACGTACATTTGATGCAAATCAACGCTTGAATATTAAATTAGTACCTATAAGTCATTGTTTGTAAAATTTCCAATGCACAAATTTTACAAAAAAATCGATATTAACAAAAAATCATAAGTTTTGTAAAAAAAAACACTAATTTTACAACAAAAATGTAAATATCACAAAAAATTATTAATTTAAAAAAAAAACAAGTAAGAGTACTATATTCGGCCGTGCCGAATCTTAAATACCCTCCACCTAAATATGATGAGAGATGTAGAAGTTACATTGGCATAAACACTTTAATATCCATATTCAATATTTGTTATTATGAGGATTAATACAATGTTATCGAAATACTATTAAATATATGGAATAATATAATAATTGTAAGAAAGACTAGTTTAAGCAAAAGATACTTTAACTGCAGATTCTTACCATTTTGAATAGAGTTTGTCATTTAATCATATTATAACGCATGACATTTAACAATTTATATATGTACCTAATAATTGGTTATCATTATCCCATTGGATCAACATTATCCTTATTCACCACAAGTGAAGAAAAATAATATAAAAAAGGGTATACAAATATATTTAGACAAAATTCAAAATTTTTGCATATGGAAATGAGTTATATCACAAAATGTTAATATATATTCGCGATTAATGAATTTTCCGGATATGTGTCTTATATATAATTATGAACCCATAGTCAAAAATTCCAGCAGTATGATTTCTGTCTACTTGTAACTAATTTCTGTTGAATTTTTGATCGATATCAATGTTGATATGCGTTAATGTATTTTTGGGTTGTGGAACTAATATGGAAACTATGACCTATTATGAGTCAATCGCCATAAAATAGTTTAACGTGATTTCTATGTATTTTAATTGAATTTCATCTTTACAAGAGTTTTATGGGTATTATAGTTATTACCGAAAGTGGAAGTTATATGAGGGCTGTTGCCAATTATGGACTGATATTCATAAAATTCAGTAGTAGGATTTTTGGATTTAAATTTTGGTTCAACATATTGGAACTGACCTATTATGGGACTATCGCCATATAATACTGTAACGTGATTCCAAAGTATTTGAGGGCTATTTTTGTAAAATTTATAAATAAAAAAATTAATAAAACTTAATTTAAACAACGCTATTAACAAGTGTGGACCTTATATGACAACTATATTGAATTATGGACCGATATTTAAAAAATATTGTAATATGATTCTTGAATACAAATTACTGATCGGTGTACAATTTTGTTTCAGTACAAATATTTTTTTTGGATATTTGTGTAGGTTAATGTGTTTTCCAGAAGTGGTACTTATATGGAGGCTATGACCAATTATTGGCCGATCATCATAAAATTTCGTACAATGATTTTTACATATATTGTAATTTTTGAATTCGAATTTCAACTTGGTGACTATATTTGTAAGAAATTTATGAGGGTTTTAGTGATTTTCGGGAGTGGACCTTATGTGGAGCTGTGGTCAAATATGGACCGATATTCACAAACTACAGTAGTATGATTACTAGATACAAATTACTCATCTGTGTATAATTTTATTTTGATATCAATATGTTTTAGATATTTATACAGGTTAATGTGTTTTTCGGAAGTGGTCCTTATATGGGAGCTATGACCAATTATGGGCCAAACTTCATAAAATTTGGTACAGTAGTTGCTATGTATATGAGTTTTATGTATGTCGAATTTTAGCATTATTCAGATATTTATAAGAGATTTGTGAGTACTTAACTGATTTTCGGAAATGGACCTTAAATTGGAGCTACGGTCAAATATGGACCGATATTTACAAAATCCTGCAGTATGACTTTCATATATAAATTACGGATTTGTGTAAAATTTTGGTTTGATATTGATATTTTTTAGATATTTATGCAGGTTAATGCGTTGTTCGGATGAGGTCCTTATATGAGAGCTATAAACAAATATGAACCGATCTTCATAGAATTCGGTGCAGCGACTTTTGTATATATGGAGATTATTTGTGTCGAATTTCAACTCAATAGCGATATTTATAAGGTATTTATGCATGTTTAAGTGATTTTCGGAAGTGAACTTTATATGGGGGCTATGATCAAATATGGGCCGATCCACGAAAAATTCAGTCTTGTGATTTCTCTTAGCACGAAACTTATTTTTGCTGAATTTTGTATGGATACTGCAATTCTGTAGGCATTTATAGACTATAGCACCATATTTCGGGAAGAAATTTGTATGGGGGCTACGAGAAATGATGGACCGATTCTTTCCATTTTCAACAAAATTTGTCCTTTTATCATATAAATAATGAGTGCAAAATTTCATGGTGTTCTCTGCAATAAATTTGCCAAAAGTCACAAAAATCATGTGAAAATTATAAAAAATTTTGGAGGTTGTCTTACATTTTGATCCATAACCCTGGTTCTACCAATTCGATTTTGCTGATTTTCAATACCAAACTGCTTAGAAAAATTATAAACATTTTGGTATACATTTCATTAATTTCACTTATGTATTTTGGACGTGAGAGTGTTTTACACAGACAGACAGACAGACAGACGGACAGACGGACAGACGGACAGACAGACGGACATTGCTCAATCGACTTAGAATTTCATAAGGATCAATAATATATATACTTTGTTGGGTCTCAGATGAATATTTCTCAATGTTACACACGGAATGACAAACGTATATATACCCTCTTTCACCACTTGTGGTGGTGGAGGGTATAAAAAATCTACAATTAAAATGGACAATTTTCACAATGTGGGTAGTGAGTAATTATCAGGTCTGAGATTTTCATGCAAATGGATGTTTGTAGTAAAATAAATTTTGACCAATTACTTTTCCGAATCAGGTGATTTACAACAAATGGGATGGATTTAATGTTGCGCAGGATATCTCTGTCTGTACATGTTTAAATAAGATAAGAAAATGAGAGTTTACACATATGATACAACTTAATCAACTTTGTAAAGTTTGTTATTTAAACAAATAGCATCCTAATATGGACCAGAAAAATACATGAATAATGAGACGTGCAATTATCACTTTAATTACGTTATTTCCTCCCAATATATTGCAGAGAGTACAAATTGATTAAAATGATTACCTTATATGAATCTCGAAAAAATAAACAAAAAAAAAAAAACACTAGTTAGTTCCTTTCTATATTATGTAGTTTACGTACTTTACTTGATGAAAACAAAATTTAATTAAAATTGATTTCAAAGTTTTCATAATTATTTTTTTTTTCTTTTGTTTTTAAAAATTTTAAGCTATAACAAAAAACAAGTATTTTTACAAATTCCAACAAAATGTTCAAGTGCTAGAATTTTTGGTATTGGGAATACTTTTTTTTCTACTTTCAGCGCATAATTCTTTATTAATGTATATTTGGTAATCAATGTTTTAAATATTGATTTTTCTAAACTAAACTTAAACGAATTTCGTATAGACATTTTCTTAACAAACCTTTGATACTTATTAGTAGTACGTATCAATATTTTATAACGCTATATACAAATTAATTGGGTGTATTCAAGAATTATATTTGAAAATGTTTGAATTCGTACCTATTTTAAATCCAGTAATTATAAATTGGAATACGAAAGAGATTTCTTCCTTATCAAATTAAACCTGTAACCATAGAATAAAATAAATATAGAGGCGTTACTGAGAGAAATAAAACCTGAGTCTGCTGTCATAAAACTAACCCTACAAGAAATAGATGACCGAAACTAATACACACAAAAGATGTTTACTAACACATTTTATATTCGACCGAACATATGACTGTCATTGTTGATGGAAATATCCATCATCGTTGACCAATGTATGTTGCAGAGTTGCATTTTTGACATTTTTTGATGTTAAAAAGAAAATCCCCGAAAAGTTTTCATTTATTTGTGTGTCGTGCGAATAGTTGACGAGTGTTAAAAAGTTAAATATATTTATCTTTTTAGCACAATCGCTATTAGTTATTGTAATTACAAAAACAAAGTGCAAAAAATTAATATTTTCGAAAGAGTGATTGGGTAAGTTGGCAAAATAGTTCACAACAATTTTCATTTTTTCATTTTTTTATTAATTACAGCACATTTGACTCAAGGCCTGTTTCAGATCGATGTTACGCCCTCAGAAGATTTTTGTGACAAAATATCTGGTCTTAAAGACAAGAAAGGATGGATTTCTAAAGATCTTAGTGTATATCATACTCAAACATTGGGCCTGCCTATATTTAAGGTGCATGATAGCAAAATACACAGAACTACGAAAGCAAAGTAAGTTGATTAATGAATTAAAAATTAAATAGTACATAATCTTAAACAATTTGTTACTCCCTTAACAGGAAATTCGATCCTCCTCATCCGGACATAAGTTACAATCCCTCTTCAAATTTAAAATGTTTTTCAAAAGCAGTTTTAACAGTTATTTTGTATTTAATTGTATTAGTTTTATTTAATTTATTTAATATAAAGAAATTTAAAAAAATAAATGAAATGAATCCTGTTTTATTTCAACTGATATGTCCGTCAACAGTGACGAATATATCCAACAAGGTTGATTAGTCAACTGTGACCGATATATCCATCAAGTTTTACTAGTCACATTTGACTAATATTTATATCATCGTTGACTATTAAACAATATTAGAGTAAGCAGTTCAGATATATGTTCAATGGACGATTAAATGCATAAATTAGAGAAGGATGCAAAATCACACGTACACTAAAGTTTCCATCACTTTTTTCATATTGGCCTTAAGAAAATGATAGAAACTTTGTTCTACGCGATGATGGATATTTCTATCAACAATGCCAGTCATATGACCGGTAAAATGACCGTCACTGTTCTTGTAGGGAAGTAGCGTCAGCCATAATATTTAAGAAAGAGTAAATATTTATATTTGTTCGCTCTCAGTTGCTTCTCTAGTTCTACCCTATGCCTGAAACCCTGATCCAATACACCTAACACGTTTTAAGTCAGTAAGAATCTTACGCCATTTTAGAAAACCAATGGCAGAAATGTAAACAATTTTTATCACGTTTTACCACAAGCCAGACACCATGTGTTGTTGATGTTTTTCTTTTACATGAGACTTTTAACCCTACAAGAAATAGATGACCGAAACTAATACACACAAAAGATGTTTACTAACACATTTGCACACATTTTATATATGACCGAACATATGACTGTCATTGTTGATGGAAATATCCATCATCGTTGACCAATGTATGTTGCAGAGTTGCATTTTTTACATTTTTGGCGTTAAAAAGTAAATCCCCGATAAGTTTTCATTTATTTGTACATATTTGTGTGAAAGTTAAAGATAAGTTATTGTAAATACAAAAAAAAGTGAAAAAAATAAATATTTTCGAAGAAGAGGGATTGGGTAAGTGGACAAAATAGTTTACAACAATAGACACATACATATAACTTTATTTTTTTATTAATTACAGCACATTTGATGATAAAGCCGATCAAGAACTATTTCAAGTCGATGTACGCCCTCAGAAGCCAATAAAATAAACTTTTAACAGAAAAGCCCATGAAATCTTTCTTTTCGAAAGCAGTTTTAATAAGTATTTTTTTTTATTTAATATTATTAGTTTTATTTAATATAAAGAAATTAATTGAAATAAATCGTGTTTTATTTCAACTATATGTCCGTCAACAGTGACGACTATATCCATCAAGTTCGATTAGTCAACTGTGATCGGTATATCCATCAACTTTTACTGGTCAACTGTGACTAATATTTATATCATCGTTGACTAGTAAACAACATTAGAGTAAGCAGTTCAGATATATGTTCAGTGGACGACAAAATGCTTAAATTAGAGAAGGATGGAAAATCACACGTACACAAAAGTTTCCATCACTTTTTTCATATTGGCCTTAAGAAAATGATAGAAACTTTGTTCTACGCGATGACGGATATTTCTATCAACAATGCCAGTCATATGTCCGGTAAAATGACCGTCACTGTTCTTGTAGGGAAAATTTAATTATAAACCAGAAATCAATACACCAACAATTTTTTTTCTTTTTTTGTTAACTTGGTTCTACAAGTTCATTTTATTGTGTATAGTTTCTTTATATTAACTTAATATAAAAACTTTGCAAAATTAGGGGGAAAAACGTATATTAATAAAAAGTAAAAGGAATACTTAAAGCTAGTTTTGTATTATTTAAAAAATAGTTATCAAAACAACCTGAAGATGGTTCAAATGCTTATGAGCTCTTAGCAGGCGGTCTGTAAACACCAACGACTACAGCGTGATCACGTTCATAAGGTTCAAGTGTAATCTGTTCCTGAGGTTTCAATTTGTCAGCTTGCATCTTTTTGACTTCAGCAGCGAATACAGCTTCGGGCTGGGCTGTTGAATCAATACAGGAGGCTTTGATGGATATAACAAAATGACCGCCATTCTTAAGGAAATGTTGTGCATTCAAAGCAACTATACGTCCTTGATCGGGTTGGGCAACATCAGCGAAAATTGTGTCGACCATACCGACGAGCATGCGATATTTGTGGGGATGACGGGCATCTTCGATAATGGGTATGATGTTTGTACGTTTCTTTGCTACATTTATTAAATCACGACCAGAACGATGTGAGAATTCTACGGCATAAACCAAACCTTCAGGGCCCACAATGTCAGAGACATGCGAGACTGTTGTACCAGAAGCAGCACCTAAATACAATACTTTCGAGCCTGGAGGCATGTGTACTTTGTCAACACCACCCAAAATGGCGGCAGCTAACTTTGAACGGAAAGGATTCCATACTCTGTATTCAACTTTCTCACCATTTGTTTCCACTGAAATGCGTTTTTCTCCATATACTTCGGAGCCAGGTACGAAATTGCGTGTAACCAAAGCATCTTCTTTGCCACGGGCAATGAAAACACCTTCATGACGATGGGGTTCAATAACAACTGTTTTACCACCTTTGAAACCTCCAGCGCCGCCTCCACGGCCACCACCACCGCGACCACCTCCACGGCCACGACCTCCACGATCACCACCGCCTCCTCTACCTCCAAATCCACCGCGTCCGCCGCCACCACCACGACCACCGAAGCCGCCACCGCCGCCTCCACGGCCACCAAATCCACCACCGCCTCCACGGCCACGACCTCCACGATCACCGCCGCCACGACCACCTCCTCCACGACCACCTCCAAAGCCACCACCGCCTCCACGGCCACCAAATCCACCGCCGCCACGGCCTCCTCCATCGCCACCACCTCTGGGTGAGAATCCTGGTTTACCCATATTTATTTTTTATTTAAAATTTATTTGATTTAAAAATGTGAACAATCTTTGTAACACGACTACACGCGGACTTCAATTTCTACAAGTTTCACCACGTGCGTGTGATAATAAACGGTATTCAACGTTGTGTGAAAAAAATATACAACTCTGTTGACTTAAGTAAACTGAACACAGTGCACCGATGACGTTTTCTCCTCCATAGGGTTGTATTTACACAAAAAAGTGAGAAGCCTGAAAATGTAAATATAATCGCCAAAAATACAGCATTTCATTTAAACATATGGAACAAATCAAGATCCCAGTTTATATTTTTATAATTTTTTTCTGTTAATATTCATATTTTCTGTATTAATATAACCTCGATTTTTATGTGTGTTTCAACTACACAAATACTACAACATTTTCGTACTCAAAAACTTTATAAAGTTTTTTTTTGTGTGTTTGGCATTAGTGAGCCAAACCATAATTAAAATAAAGTAAATTCAATAAAACTTAATGTACACATTTAGTACATGGACTTAAAAATGTACACAACACATTTATTTTAAAGGCTTCATTTTGTTCTACCTCAAATTGTATGGGAAACCATGATTGGTGGCTAATTCATTCGTTTCGATTAAAACGAATTATTGTGAACATGTGTGTATGCACCAGGTGCGGGATATAAAAATTATCTCAAGTGAAAAAAAGAATCTAGAAAAAGCTAATACATTCGTTGTTATATCTGTTTACAATTTCCTAAATTTCTCTGATTTTTTTTTTTTAATTTTCCATTAAGATTTTGATTGCCGATATTTTAATAATAATAAACAGTTTCCTATACATTTCTATGCAAATGACATTAAATAACTAAATAAAGAAGTAGTGGCAACACTGTCAATCCCTTAAATACAACTATGCAATTTAATAACTAAACACGCCTTCAGCAATAATATTCGAAATTCGAACAACAATTTGACAAATGTCAACAAAAACATGGTCACTGTCAAATTTTCGAAATTCTCCCTTCTTTTCCGCTAAAGTGTCAAAAACGTAGGTTGCAATTCTTAAATTTTTAGTGAATAATTTTTAGACATTTTTAATTTTTCTATTAATTTTTAAACAAAATATCAAAAGAATATAACAATACAAGATGTGCCTAATACAACTTAATATTCGTTTAATTTCTTTTCATATCTCCAAAACTGATTACAATGGATTTTATTTTGGATTAACATAATTCTATAACTTTGTGATGGATTTGTTTATGTATTGCTGTATATTTGGGTGTACTGAAAAAGCAGTAGCGTACAATGGCCAAGTCAAAGAATCACACCAATCACAACCAAAACCGCAAGGCCCATCGCAATGGCATCAAGCGCCCAATGCGTAAACGCCACGAATCTACCTTGGGTGTAAGTATTAAAAAGAGTTTTTTGTAATTTTTGGAGTTTAAATTAAATATTTCTTAAAATTTCGATTTTGCAGATGGATGTCAAATTCTTAACCAACCAACGTTTTGCCCGCAAGAACAACTTGTCTCGCGCTGAAGCTGATAAGCGTTTCAAGGAACGCGTTGCTGCTCAATCTGGCACCAAGAAGCCCGTTTCCCTACAATAGATTGTTAATTGCAAAAACGTAGAATAAAGTGTGAATTTTGCATTTGATGGCTACATTGAGTTTTTTTTTTAAAGAAATTAAAAGAAGAAAATACAAAATATTTTTGTAAACAAACACAAAACAAACTTTTATTACAAATCAGGGGGGTTACTCGCTAATTCGATTCGAAAGGAAATCGTTTCGAATTGCAATCTATTTAGCACACATTTTCGAACATTTCCGTTTTCGGATTGAGTTACGCGGTAACCCCCCAGTTTAGTTTATCTTAATAGTAGACACTTAAAACTTTATGGAATGGTATATATTCCAGTTCATTGGCATGTTGGCGTCTATAATCCCAAAGGTAATGATCAATTAAAATGGAATTTACATGATCTTTGGAAACAGCCGGATGTTTTTCTTTTAATTCTTGTAGAACTTTATCCTTAACTTGTTCTACTATATAAATGGAAGCACCTCTTATTTCCACTTCCATCGGATCTCCATTCTTAAGCAGCTCATCTGATTTTAAGACTTTCGTTAACTCTTCATTATATTCCAAGGAGCCAAAGTGTACCAATACTTGAGGTACCCGATAGTCGGCAAACATGGTAATGTGATACAAATCCTTAAAAGATCCCAAACCTTCTCCCCTAAAGCAGGCCCATACATCTCCAACCAAAATCTGAGCCCTTTTATAAAGCGATACACGTTGACCGCAAAAATCTGCTTCATCTCTAAAGCAGGGAAATTCTTGAACAATTAATTTTAATAAAGATAAAGCTGAACCTTCTGAAGCTTTAACAACATTTTCAAATTTTCCCTGCCACTTTTCCAATAGCCTGTTGCCAACTTCATGGAAACATTGCAAACGTTTTTCTAACAAAGGCACCATTGTTTCCCCATCATCCGAACGAAAGATATGCTTAACAGTTTCCAATGTTATTTTACTATAATATTCTGCATTTGTAATGTCCAGACCTTCCTTCATAGCTCGATTAAGGGCTGCACACAAAGCAAAATAGCCGGTATGGCCCATTACCTTGTATTTAGTGTAGTCCGCTGTAAGTTAAATATAAGTTGATTATAGTAATTAACTATGAGTTTGTTTACTTACCGGGTGTCCAGAAGCAAAAGTTCAAAGTGTCCACCACAAAAATCCATTCCAAAGCAAAATCATCTGTTGGTTTGGGATGCAGATCGTGCTGCGAAAAGTTGTTTACATCGATGCGTTTTTCCTGTATACCTTTTATTATTTCTTTGGTGAGATTTTCAATGCCTTCTGGTTTTATTTTAATGTATTGTGCATTTTTAACTATAAATTCGCCAGACTCTCGGGGTAACAAAGGGACTTGTGTCATTTTTGGATAAAAAATATATTAAAAATTTATGCGGCAGATTTTGGAGAATGAAAAAAGAAATGTTTTTTTACAGATGTTGATCCATAAAAGGGTTGCCTGAAGAAATTTTAAAGTTCTGCGATAAGGCGGTTTATGGTAAAACAGTTTTCTGTCTTTAACACAACCATAAATTATAAATCAACCGCTAAATATAATCATTTGTCAAAAAAACCAATTAAGCCGTTACTATAAAAATATTTAAAAATTCCTTTACAAACATCAGGTCGACTTGCTTAGCGATGTTTGATCATCCTAATTTTTGGAAATCCATAATGATAATGTTAAAAATTTATATTAATAATATGTCCGTTGTATCCAAGGTGAACCAACCAGATTCTCTAATGAAAGAGTGGATGCGTCTTAGATTCAACCTTGATAGCTCATCTATACACGATGGAAAAGGGGGTTTCGAAGATACGTTCCCTAAAGTTTGTCTGCCAATGCCCGGCAGGGTGGACACAGTCTTCTCCTCTTGTTCGTTTCGACAACATCTACAATAATCGTTGTACCATAGGCCCAGTCTCATATACAATTTGCTAATGAACAATTAAACTGGAATACTGTTATCTTTTCGGATAAATCCAAATATAATTTAAGATGCAGTGATGGGAGAACATTTGTAAGACGGCCGAAGGGAAAGCGACTGGAACTCAATTCATGCCATAAAAGATACTATGACAAGAATCGAATACAGATCCATTTTAAACGATGTAATGCCCGGAAACTCTCTAGGGATGTAGCCGAATGGTTTTGAATTGTCCTGTCCAATCGACAAATCTTAATACATAGAACACCTTTGAGAAATTGTAAATCATAAAATACGGACTACATTTTTTGGTGAAAAAAAATGTTTGTTGGCAAATATTTAGTGAAAAATCGAGGTAGTCGTTTTTTTTTTATTAATTTCCTGGATTTTAAAAAGCAACCGAATCCGATATATTCACCCTTATCGTGGTTGGCGTAAATGTCATACGCCTACGACAGTTTCGTACTAGATTAAAGAAACAGTTTGCATTTTATCTTTAATCTAGTACAAAACAGTCGTAGGCGTAAGACGTTTATGCCAACCACGATAAGGGTGATTGATATGTCAATCAAGTTTTTGTAAGTTTTTTGGGGGGTCTTTGAAAAGTTGATTTAAACAGACATATGGAAATGGCCATCTATAATGATCTATAATATATAAACCACAAATGATACAGATATGAATCAGCTGGTTGCAGTAACATGGCAATAGAAAGCAAACAAAAGAAAATGCCAAAATGGTTGTGGTTTGGAAAGTGGGATAAATATATATATCACACTCGTTGCATTTTGAAAATTGTATTTTTTCTCTCGCTGTGCAAACCACAACCATTGAAAAGTGATTCTAGAACGTCAAAATAAACATACGGTTGGATATTACTCTTTGACAACTGTCATTTGTTCTATATCTGTAATAATCTGTGATATAAACTTTATGGGGTCGCAAATGTAACATGTGAATCATGTGAAATTACAAACGGAATAACAAACAAATACCTTTACCACTCATGGTGAAGGCACAAAGTATACAGAGGCGACAAATTTGACAGTTCAAAAACACTAAAATCAGATTTTTTTGAAATAGTTTCGCTAGAAAGAGAAAACAAATTTGCGGTTTAATACAGACAGTGCGTTAAAACAAACAACACTATATAATAATAAAAAATCACAAAACAAAAACCGTTGAAATGGTTTCGAGCGAAAGAGACAAATATATTTTTTTTTGCCGTGTCGCCTCTGTATACTTTGTGCTAAAAAGTACAAATTTCATAACTTTGACCTATTAGTTAAATATATTTGGAAAAGTTTACAATGTATTGTCAATAGCTTATTCATGCATGAATAATGATTCAACAAGTAACTATTCTATAAAGAAAAACTAATTCTATTAAGCATTGAACTTATTTTTATTTTTTATTAAAACTTATTGCCATAGGGTACAACTAGAGGCTCAACTGAGAGTAAGCTGAGATTAACAATAATTACTGTCTTCACACGTACTTGTGATATGTGAATTCAACATACTTGTGAGAGAATTAAACAGATCAAAAACTTTAAATTTTAACTTTGATTTTCCAAATAAATAAAGACCGAACCACTTTATTACACTTCTACACACATTTTGGCTTTTTTTTTGTAATAATTTACAGGATACTTTTATCTCCGAAACACGTTATATTATTCTAAGCTAATTGTTTTGTGCCTGTGCTTTTCAGAACGCCAAAGTAAAGTGGTGCTTAGTTAGAAATATCAAAAATAAATCCAAAAATCTTTGTTGTAAAAATGATGTTCCAAACATGGCCAATGATTGATGTAAACTTAATTCAATTTGCCAACTTCATATAAATAAGCACCCAAAAGTTTTGTCTGTAAATAAAATTTAAGAAAAATATTAAAAAGATATTCCATATGGAAGAATTAAATGCATACTTACACCTTCAATATAATTATATATATCAATCTTTTCCTTTTGTGAATGGGCACCGTCATCACCAGAACCCACGGGCACTAGAATGATACTTTTTCCAGTTGCCTCTTCCAAAGTCAAAGTAATGGGTATAGAACATCCTTCGCGTGTCATATCAGGCTCCATGTGGAAGACATGTTTTACAGCTCGTTTAGCAGCTTCATAGTGTGGATGATTGGGATTTGCAGACCAAGGTTTAGCGGAACCTATCAGTTTTACCTTCATTTTGTTGGGTGAACCACGTTCAGCCCACTTCTCATTTAAATATTTTATAACACATTCGGTAATGTGGTCGGCATCTTGATTGGCTACTAAACGCATTGAGAATTTACCAATAACCTTGGCGGGAATAACAGTTTTAGCACCGGCTTCCGAGAAAGCACCTTCAATGCCGTGAATCGACAAAGAGGGATAACGCCATCTGTGCATCAACAATTCTGTTTTGTTCTCCATGTGAGGCAAACTAGTGGCACCGATATCATTCCTAAAGTGATAGAAATTAGGGAAATTATAAGATTCATTATAAATTAAAATTGTTCAAATGTTGAATAAATTCCATACAATGAATAAATTCTATTAAAATAAAAGCCTTTGGATGAAGTTAAATAAATCGATTTTGGGAATAGATTTATGGAATTAATAGCTGACATTTTTTGATTCCGAATTAAGTGCCTAAGGGCACTGCTACACGTTCAATATAAATTGATCGCGATCCAGTATCACGAAATTTATTGAACGTGTAATATTCTGAAATCCAGGTCGCGATCCAAATATTACAATATATATTGAATCGCAAGTACATCAATTCGTTTTGTGTTTTCGTATGTATGTACAAAAATAAAACTTTCTGCAATTAAATGAAATATGTTTATAAAATAAAACGTAATTATACTTACTTGTAATCATTAACATCAAAATCAATGTTATCGTAAATTTTGTGTAACAAAGGGGAAATCTAGAATGAATAATATATGAAAACTAACTAATCCACAATGAAAAAATTATATATACATGACTACTTTTATGATCACCATCACACTTACATCTCTTTCAATACCTGGTATTTGAATATTAGTATCTTTATCCACCAAAGTGCTAAGCAACCAGCATAAATCCGGCATAGCTTCGTGCACGGTACCACCGAATACGCCACTATGTAAATCCTTTTGGGCACACTCAATTTCAATGGTATAGTAGACCAAACCACGTAGACCATACGTTAGGCTGGGTTTTGTTTTGCCCAACCAATAATTGTCCGAAATGCAAACGTAATCGACATTTTCTAAGAAATCATTTTTCAGACTCATGAGGAGGTCAGCTAAACCTTTACTGTTGCTTTCCTCCATACCCTCCAGAACAAATTTAACATTGACTGGCAAATCAATATTCAACTTTTGATAGGCTTCAATGGCATGAATCCAACAAAGAACAGGACCTTTGTCGTCAGTAGTACCACGACCATATAGTTTGCCGTCTATTTCGGTTAGCTCGAAGGGCTCTGTGGCCCAGCCATCTTCTTTAAGGGCGGGTTGAACATCCAAGTGACCATAAACTAAAACAGTCTTCTTTTTAGGATCCTAAACAAGATATAAAAAAACAATAAGATACAATTTTGTGAACCTATTCATAGTTATACTATGTAATTATTTAGGTAAGCTTCTAGATTAATGACAACAATTTTTAAATTTACCTTTCCTAGTGTACCCAACAAGACTTTGGGTAAAGGAATTTCTTCTCCACTTGGCAGTGTTTCTAAACCGATATCAGCCAATATGGTTTCGGCACCCAACATCTTTAATTTATCTTCTGTCCATCGTACCATACGATCAACTTCTCCACGTTTTTCAGGCCATGCAGAAACTGATTGTATTGATACGGCTATTTTTAGGGCATCAATATATTTCAATTTATTTCCATCAACAAATCTAGAGTGAAGATATAAAATTTAGTAATTACTTTCTATTTTTCATGTTTTGTATATTTATATAATTAAAACAAGTAAGAGTGCTATATTCGGCTATGCCTACTTTCAGCGTATAGCATCCTAAATATATCAAGAAAACTTTTAAAAATTTTACATTTAATTGCTGACGAACATATTATATTGAAGAAGTTACAAACGAAATGACAATCTTATAAGTAAATACCATTCTTACGAAGGTGAAGGGTATAAAAACAACAACGCCAAACAAAACATTAAAAAAAGAAAAAAATACGCAAAGCAATGAAACCAACACACATCCAAACAAACGTTTTGTTGCTTTTTTGTCAAAATATTTATGAAATTTTCAGAGGTTGTCTCGGATTTTTGCTCATATCTTATGGACGGATTTTGCTGATTTTAAATAGGAAACTTCTCGAAAGCATGCCTGACAGAATTATTGAAGATTCAGATGCCGCAGATATCGGCTAAATTCCCGATCTATATATTCTGTGTAAAAGAGAGTGAAAACAAAATATAAAGATGAAAATGTAAAATATGGGATACAATTAGAGTTCGTAATTTCCCGGACTATTTCCAAATCTGTTCAATCCCGGGAATTTTTTAATACTAAATTAAGCCAAAAACCAGTGAAATTTTTTAAATAATAGATCAAAATTCAATTTTGTTTATACTTCTATGTAAATAACGCATTTTAGTCACATAGAGAAAATAGTTTTAGTTATAATAACCGAATTTCCAATACGATTTCCCACTTACTTGAATAACTGGTTAAGATCACTCGGTAGATCTGACATATTATATGTACATTGTACTGGCCAGGAATGACAAAAGAACAGTAAAACTAAAAAGAAAAGACATATGTTGTACGTTGGGCTTACCAGGTAACGGCAGCGCTGGTATTCTGTCGTATGCCGGGCTGATGCTTTGTGGATGGGATGGATTCTTGCCGACATCGTTATAACTGACCTGGGCCCCAAAAAAATAAATACCAGCATTTGATTGAAAAGAAATTAAAATAAATAAAGGAACCCGAAGTGTGAACATAAAAAGGACAGAAAAATAACTATAATCATTCATATGCCAATTTTAATAAATTTTTAGGTAATTTAGGTAAACAAAATTTATTTTTTTTAAAGTTGTTTTTTTTCATTTTTTTTTAAAAAATATTTTTCGATTTTTTTTTATTAAAGTTTTTATGTAAAATTTTTTTTATTTTTATTTTTTTTAAATTTTAATTTTTTTTTTTAAATTTATTTTTTTTTTAAATATTTAGCGAAAAAAACTTTTGGTGAAAAAAAAATCTGGTTAAAAATTTTTCCCGATTTTGACCCATTGTAGGTCCAACTTACTATGATCTTATATACGTCGTTGCAAAAGGTCTTTGAAATATCTATCATTAGATATCCATATTGTCTATATTAATGACTTAGTAATCCAGATATAGGTAAAAAATCGAGGTTGTCCTGGTTTTTTCCTTATATCTCAGCCATTTGTGGACCGATTTTGCTGATTTTAAATAGCAAACTTCTCGAAAGCATGTCTAACAGAATTATTGAAGATTTGGATCCCGAATATATCTGGGGTCTTCAGAAAATTGATTTCAATAGACAGACGGACAGACAGACAGACAGACAGACAGACAGACAGACAGACAGACAGACAGACAGACAGACAGACAGACAGACAGACAGACAGACAGACAGACAGACAGATAACTAGAATTAAAAATAAATAAATCAGTCAACGATTCAAAAAATTGTGATGATTAGTACATCCACAGATAAAACTTATAATCAAAGAAATGAAGGACTGAAAAATAAATTGGCTAAATGGCCAATTTCTTTCAATATACCCAACAGTGCAGTTAATAATCTTCTAAATATTTAAAAAGATCACATTGGTGGGTTGCCCTTGGACTCACGCTCCTTAAAACATACTCCTAAAAGTTCAGTGGTTGAAAAAATAGGATCTGGGAAGTAAATGTATTATGGATACATTAACAAAATGTCCAAAAAAAAACAAGACTGTTCCTCATAATCTGTATTTAAACTTTAATATTGATGGATTACCTCTTGCAACAAGTTTCAAGAGTAAAATTTTACCCATTTGGTTGAATATTGATGACTACAATGGCACATATACTGTATCTGCTTCTCGTGTTAATCGGAAACCTCCATCATTTGATATGTTATTGAAGAAATAAAGGAAATTGTAGCTAATTGAGTGATCTATCAAGGATTTATTATAGAGTAAAATGTAGAGCCTTTATTTGCGATGCTTCGGCTCGAGCTTTTGTGATTGGGATTAAAGGACATTAGGGATATTATAGCTGCCCAAAATGTGTACAAAGGAGTTCTTTCATTAATCACAAAATGATTTACAGATTTGAGTATCAAAATCTGCGTACGAATGTCGATTTCAGAACAAGAGTGGATTCAAATTATCGTAAGTATATGGCAATCTAGAAAATGTTTTCCAAATGATTATATGCAAGTGGTTTGCCTAACAGTTGCAAAGTCTGTCAATTGGAAAATACAAAGAAATATTACCAATGTATTGTATGAACTTAAACGTTATAAAGCAACGGAGTACAAGCAATTCTTATTGTATACTGGCATTTTTGTACTTAGAGATATTCTGGATCCTTTACAATATATCACCATTTTTTGTTGTTAAGCTCAGCTACAAGAATTTTTTGTTTACTCAACAAAAGAATAATAAGATCTTGAATCTAATTATTTTGTTCGACTTGAATTGCATTATAATTCAAAATTTTAACTGAACTACAATTCAAAGTACATATGAATTTAAGTATTTTTTCTACCTAAAATTACACTTGAAATCAAGACTAGAATTCAACTGTAAAAACGCTATAATGTTTGACTTGAATACAAGTTTCCTTTTCACTGGAGATTGGTATTGAATTAAAGTGTGATGCAAATGTATTTCAACCCATGAAATTTGAATGTATGACTGGAATTCAATTTGCTCTACTTTAGTTTTTTTTTTCTTTTGGATTTTAATTTTTTAGGTTTAAAGTTTATCGATTTTTTTTTTGTCTTTTACAATTAATTTAATATATATAATGTTTTCTTATCTTGTTTTTTTTTTAATAGGTATTTAGCTTTAAATTTTAGTGTCATCTTTAACCTTTTTTTTTTTGTTATCTTAATTATTTTCTTAGTAATATTTATTGTTCTTTTATTTGCAAGATTTCAGTTTCTTTTTTGTTTAGATTTAAATTTTTCTTTTAAATTTTAGGCTTTCTTTTACTTTATTTTAATTTTAAGTTCTTTTTTTACATTATTAATTTTTCATAAATAAAACAATTATTCCTGCAAACAAAATGTCTAGCGCTGCGCCACCTTACCACTTCGTTCTTTCAAAGATCCAAATAGAATGAGTGCGACAAATTGCTAAAGCGCTGCCTTATCACCTCGGTGATACGAGTACAGCTTATAGTGTGTCAAGATAGCAACTATATTTAGCAACGCCGGTAATGAAAATTAAAAATTTTATGGGAATTTATAAAAACGAAAATTTAAATTCCATGGAACGGGGGCAATGCCACGGGAACAGCTATATATTAGATGGTAGTATACATACTACATATTAAAAAAAGCTAACCGTTCAAATTGGTGGTCCCACTCCTGAGAAAATTGAGTTCTTCCAAATTGAAATTAAATTTAATATTCCACGAGATTAACTAATAAAAATAATAATAAAATTCTAAAAAGTACAAGTTGCATAAGTTTGACCTATTAGTTAAATATTTGAAAATGTTTCCAATGTATTGTCAGTAGCTTATTATTATTCATACATGAATGATGATTCAACAAGGAATGAATTCTATAAAGAAAAAATAATTCTATAAAGGATTAAACGTATTTATTTTTATTAAGACTAATTGCTTTTTGCCTGTGCTTGTCAGAACGCCAAAGTAAAGCGGTGTTTAGTTAGAAATATCAAAAATAAATCCACCAATCTTTGTTGTAAAAGTGATGTTCTAAACTTGGCCAATGATTGGTGTAAACTTAATTCAATTTGCCAACTTCATATAAATAAGCACCCAAAAGTTTTGTCTGTAAATTAAATTTAAGAAAAATATTAAGAAGATATTACATAAGGATGAATTAAAAGCATACTTACACCTTCAATATAATTATATATATCAATCTTTTCCTTTTGTGAATGGGCACCGTCATCACTAGAACCCACGGGCACAAGAATAACACTTTTTCCGGTTGCCTCTTCCAAAGTCAAAGTAATGGGTATAGAACATCCTTCGCGTGTCATATCAGGCTCCATGTGGAAGACATGTTTTATAGCTCGTTTAGCAGCTTCATAGTGTGGATGATTGGGATCTCCACACCAAGGTTTAGCGGAACTTATCAGTTTTACCTTCATTTTGTTGGGTGAACCACGTTCAGCCCACTTCTCATTTAAATATTTTTTAACACATTCGGTAATGTGGTCGGCATCTTGATTGGCTACTAAACGCATTGAGAATTTAGCAATAACCTTGGCGGGAATAACAGTCTTAGCACCGGCTTCCGAGAAAGCACCTTCAATGCCGTGAATCGACAAAGATGGATAACGCCATCTGTGCATCAACAATTCTGTTTTGTTCTCCATGTGAGGCAAACTAGTGGCACCGATATCATTCCTAAAGTGATAGAAAATTACGGAAATTATAAGACTCATTATAAATTAAAATTGTTCAATAACTTTGTCAATAGCTGTGTTTTTTTGCTAAATTTCATAGGCGATTTCATACTAAAGTTTCGAAAGAATTTATTCTTATTTCAATTTTAAAACCAAATGAATTCTTTTCTCTTAACCATTCCATTGAAGAATTCATTGCGTATTAATTCCTAAGCATAATTCCTTAGTACTTCAAACGTATTGAATTCATTCCTTTGAGATTTAAATCTTAATTGAATCATTCAAATTTTATTTAATTCAAATCGATTATAATATTTATTGAATGATTAAATTTATCTTTAATTCAAATCTATTACAAAAAACCATTAGACAATTTTTTCAATTCATTTTGTAAATTATTAAAAGTAAAATAAAAACAAAACTGAATGAAGAAAAAATATTATTAGATTTGAATTAGCAATAGTTGAATCATTCAAAGATTGAATAAATTCTCTTATGAATTAGTTCCATACAATGATTCAATTCTATTAAAATAAAAGCTTTTGGATGAAGCTAAATAAATCGATATTAGGAATAGATTTATGGAATTAATAGCTGACATTTTTTGATTAGTATATACTGATCGCGATCCAGTATCACGAAATTTATTGAACGTGTAATATTCTGAAATCCAGGTCGCGATCCAAATATTACAATATATATTGAAAATCAAGTACATTGATTCGTTTTGTGTTTTCGTATGTATGTACAAAAATAAAACTTTCTGCTATTAAATGAAATATATTTATAAAATTAAACGTAATTATACTTACTTGTAATCATTAACATCAAAATCAATGTTATCGTAAATTTCGTGTTCATTGTGTAATAATGGGGCAATCTAGAATGAATAATATATGAAAACAAACTAATCCACAACGAGAAAATATATATACTTTTATGATCACCATCACACTTACATCTCTTTCAATACCTGGTATTTGAATATTAGTATCTTTATCCACCAAAGTGCTAAGCAACCAGCATAAATCCGGCATAGCTTCGTGCACAGTACCACCGTATACACCACTATGTAAATCCTTTTGGGCACATTCAATTTCAATGGTATAGTAGACCAAACCACGTAGACCATACGTTAGGCAGGGTTTGGTTTTGCCCAACCAATAATTGTCCGAAATGCAAACGTAATCTACATTTTCTAAGAAATCATTTTTCAGACTCATGAGCAGGTCATCTAAACCTTCACTGTCACTTTCCTCCATACCCTCCAGAACAAATTTAACATTCACTGGTAAATCAATATTCAACTTTTGATAGGCTTCAATGGCATGAATCCAACAAAGAACAGGACCTTTGTCGTCAGTAGAACCACGACCATATAGTTTGCCGTCTATTTCGGTTAGCTCGAAGGGTTCTGTGGCCCAGCCATCTTCTTTAAGGGCGGGTTGAACATCCAAGTGACCATAAACTAAAACAGTCCTCTTTTTAGGATCCTAAACAAGATATAAAAAACAATAAGATACAATTTTGTGAACTTATTCATAGTTATACTATGTAATCATTTAGGTAGACTTTTAGATTAATGATGTGTTTGAATAATAATAAAAACAATTTTTAAATTTACCTTTCCTAGTGTACCCAATAAAACTTTGGGTAAAGGAATTTTTTCTCCACTTGGCAGTGTTTCTAAACCGATATCAGCCAATATGGTTTCGGCACCCAACTCCTTCAATTTATCTTCGGTCCATCGTACCATACGATCAATTTCTCCACGTTTTTCAGGCCATACCGAAACTGATTGTATAGCTACGGCTATTTTTAAAGCATCAATATATTTTAATTTGTTTTCATCAACAAATCTGAAGATATAAAAATTAGTATGCAATAGATCGGATAATGATGATTTGAATGGGTTGCCTGTAGTCAATATTAATCTTATTTTTGAACAAAAACAAATCAAAGCTATCAAAACAGAAATTCCCGAAATATATATTTTCTTTGTGAAAGAGTGTAAAACGTCACCAGTATGACAACAAAATATAATGGTGGAAATGTAATGTAATAATTTCTTGGACTATTTCCAAATCTGTTCAATCCCTAGAATTTTTTAATACTAAACTAAGCCAAAAACCAGTAAAATTTTTAAAATAATAGGTAAAAATTCAATAATGTGTAAGAAAAAATAGTTTTATTTGTAGTAACCGAATTCAAAATGATTCAGTGTAAATTCTGTTATTGTTGATAAATTTTGTTTGGAATGACAATGAGCTAGTATAGAAAAATCTATGAATATAATCGAATCATTCGATTGGCAGCAAATCACTACGAATCTCTTTTATATGTGTGAAGTAATACTGTAACATTAAGGAAATATATAAATTTCCAGGAAATTCCTGACAAGTTATTTCCGCCTAGGAACCCTAGATGTAATTCTAACTAGAATGCGCTCAGGGAATAGTTACATTTTAATTAGTTTTTATAAAAATTCTTTTTTGCAGTGGAAATACAACTTGATTTACCAACATTAAATTATAATAAGGAAACTGGCAAGAACCGTTAGATCTTAAATGTCATATTTCGCCATATAGAACTCATAATAAACTAAATGTGAGCATGATACACTAAACCCGCCTTGTCAAATAAAATTAGGTGTGACAATGAGACTAAAATTAAAACATATATGAAACAAAATAAGTAATTACAAAAAATCAAACAGAACCCTTTTAAACATTTTTCAATACGATTTCTCACTTACTTGAATAACTGGTTAAGTTCGCTCGGTAGATCTGACATTTTATATGTACATATACAGTATTATTTACTTTGTATAAATTAATTAATACTATTGTTAAATGCCAATTGTAATTTACAAATAATGCAGAAAGAAAGCCACACAAGCAAATTTATGTATGAAAAGAGAAATTAGACAAAAAATAAATGATAAATTTTCCGGTAAAATTTAAGCAACTATAAACCATTGAGACTGTTGCTAAATGAAGTAACTGATTTACTGTGAAAATCATGAAACTCGTGTTTTTATGGTATGGATTTCATTGACCGATTATCTTTTGGAAAATTGTTGTTGATAAACACAAATGCAGATATCAATATTAGCTTTGTTCGTCTACATTTCAACTAAAAAATTTATAATATGAGGTATGAAAAATATTCTTTAAAATAAAAGTTTTCTTAATAAAATAGATAATTATAAAAAAAAACTTTTTACGCTGAACCACAAGTGATTGATTTAACTATTGCTGATAAATTATCTGTGTTGACAAAATGTGTCTAGATGTTGAAGGAGCGTAATATTGAGATACAAATTATTTTGTCCTATAAGATACATATTTTTTTATTTAATCAAAACCTTATTGCTGTTATTAAACATAACAGATCAAATTTCTGGTTTGAAATGTATTCAAACAAATATATTCTCTTAATTTGATTTACTGTTAATATTCGTCCTTCGGCTATACAGTAAATTCTGATCTGTTATCGACAAACTTATATCGTCATCAATTTTAAATTATTTTATACACCAATGTATGGGAAAAATGTGTTAACTGTTCCATATCACTTTTCAGTCATCAAAATTCTATTAAAAGATAGTATATAAACGTGATAACACTTTTTAAATTAATGAAAACTTTTAAAGAACACAACTAATTATTTTGATGTTTTCGAAGTATATACAAAAGCTCAATAGTATGAAAACTCTTGCCAAAGAACACACAGCAATAACCATATGTTTATAATGAAGAAGAAATGAACAAAGAGAAAATGGATAACTAGGAAAATAGGTAAAGAAGAAATTTGCGATGACATTTAAACATCAGTCTTTAATTTGCTATTTTCCTTAAATGTTTTGGTGAAAATGTGGTCTATAGTGAAAAATTAATAGAAAAAAATATATATTGCAAAATATTTAGTCAATCTTAAAAAATCTATGCTATACGGTGCGGTTATTATTAAAAAATACAAAATTTCGTTTACAGAATAAATAAAAATAAGATAATTTCTATACGGCATGAATATAAAATGTCCATCATCAAAATATAATTTTTTTATATATAACGCCAATAAATAGGTATTACAGCCAGTGAAGTGTGCTGGAAATACAATTTTAATATTTTTAAGCAAATAAACCAGAAAAAAAACGAACGAACACTAACAAAATTTTACCATACATGATGAATTACGGAAATCGAAAAGTGATTTTATACATATAGATTAAATACAAATAAATTAAATAATTGTGTGTAAAAAAAATTGTGATATTTGATTGAGTGTTGCGTGTAAAAATAACAAAAAATAAATGCATTTTATTATTGAAAATTTCATTGTTTAAATTTTCTTAAACTTATAAGAATTACCAAAGAAATACACACATACTATCTATAAAAAAAGGAAGAAACCCCCCTTTATAAAAAAACAACAACAAATAATAAAAAGTTCACATTAAAAAAATCTTGATTGTTGTTGTTGCTTCTGTTTTTGTTTCTTTATTTTCGGCTGTTTTTTGTGGTTGTAGTAGTTCTTATTGTATTTTCTCCATTTACGTGCTGCTAACAACAACAACTTATTATTTATTACAACTCTAACAACAACAATAAATATAATAAAAACAAAAGAGTAGATCATTTGCACAGTGGTGTTAAGTAACATAAAGTGACAATTGAAGCAAATTTTTTGGTTTTCATTTTGGAATTAAAATTGTTTATGCCGAATTTTTATAACAGGTATGTCGTTTTTTTTATTTTTGTACTTTTTGTAATATAATATACCCAGTAGGAAAAATGTGTCGTGTTTTGGAAAATGTAGTTATAGTGCAATTAGTGGTTATGGTAAAGGCATCTATAATCCAAAAGATAGGCAGCGTGAAAAGTTCCATTAAATTTAGCTAGTTTTTCAAAATGAATTCACACGTAGTATTACACAGTTATTTCAGTTAAGGTCTCGATGTGGGATCTGTTTTATACCTATTTTATATTATTACTAAAGACTTTTAAGCTACAAAGTATTATACATATTCCTAAATTTTTCATTATTTAAAACTGCACTCATTTTTTCTACTGGGTTTTAGTTTTTTATTATTTTTATAAATATTTAAGTAACCAAAAATCGTAATTAGCTTTATTATGTACCTAGTATTTTTAATAAAAATGTTTTATATAAATATACATAAATACATACTTACTTAGACATTTAAGCATATTTTGTCGAAATTTAGTTATTTTTAATACTATTTTTGTTTAAGTAGTAGGTTTTTACATTAATACTATTTTTGTTTTAATGGTAGGTTTTTATTTGTTTACATACTATTTTTGTTTGTTTTGTAATTTGACGTTGGTTTTTCAAATCCTATAAATAACGCATTTATCAATTCTATATTATAGATATTAATGCATATTTTGACGTATACTTTGTAATTTTTAATACTATTTTTGTTTAAATAGTAGATTAATATTTTAATACCATTTTTGTTTTATTAGAAAATTTTTATTTCGTAATTTGACGTTTGTTTTTCTAATCCTATAAACAATGCATTTATCAATTCTATTTTAAAAATAATTAAAATTGCCATACAGCGTTTAAAGCATTTTTATTTTGTTTTAATATTTTATAGATTAAATTTGTTTAAATATGATTGATTATTTATTTTTCAAGGAGAATTTATATTAGTTCTGATTTCGGCATATATTTTAAGATTTAAAACTGACAAGTATAATTCGTTATTATTAATACATACTATCTAAAGAATAAATAAATAATTATATCTACCCTAGGCTCGATATCTGTTAAAAATAAACTATACTGAAAACACCTTTTTTATAAATACTTTGAGCGATTTTGGTGTTAAATATAATAAAGAACTTTTTGTTTTACATACATATGAATATATTTTGATTTATTAGTCAATTTAGTACTTTAAATATTTAAAAAAAAATCTAATCAATCAATGCACCATCAGAACAAAAAAACAATTTTTATTTTGTTTACCTACATAGATAATTACATTATTCTTTTGTTAGTGCCAGCCAAGGTGGCGCTCTCAACAAAATATTTCCCATCATTGACATGGACCTTGCTCGATTTACATTTCATTCTTTAATCATCCATTGTCGATGCTATTTTTTTTTTATTTTTTTTGGCAAATGTTTTAGTCGCTAAAATGCTGTGTTGATTTTTAGATATCATTTTGAACAACTAAATAAACTTATTTTTTGTTTTTACTTTAAAAATAATTAATTGCTGCCAGAAAATCTTATTTTAGATTAACGTATTTAATTATATTTCTATTTTTATCGATTACCATTTTGTGATTTAGACCTATAAGTTGTTTGAACTTGTTCAGTAACTAGCACGTTTGTCCTCTACAAGTGACATTTCATAAAAAATTAATGGCTATAGTCTACAGCGTGAATTTTTCCACCATGACGATTTTAAGCACGTGTGGTACTATCGGATATGATGAAGCTAAAAAGTGTATTTGTTAGAAATTTTATTAAAGAGAGCAAACATTTATATATGAAAATTGTAATGACTTATTGATAATAAATCTGGCACAATTAGTTAAAATTGGCGAAGACTTGTGATGACAGTTTAACTTTTTTATGGAAATACAATGGAAACTTTTCTAAATATTCAATTAATAGGTCACAATATAAAAAAAATCTTACGAAATTTGTATTTTTAGTATTTTAATAATAAATACTTTTATTTGCTTACGTCACCAAAGAAAAATATGAAAGTAATTAATTAAATTATGAAAATAGAATACAAAAGTATTCATTATTGTGGAAGTATTGACAAAACAATGAAAACTTAAGTTTCATTATTACAAAAATTGTACACAGAGAAAACTGATTCGTGTTCACAACCGCACTTGTCGCCAATCGAATTTTGTCGATTACATGTACTATCACAATATAGTTCTTCACCTTCGTGAGAAAGGTGTATATAAGTTTGTCATTCCGTTTGTAATTTCCACAATATAATTTTCCGACCCTATAAAGTATATACATATATTCTGGATCCTTATAGGTAGCGGAGTCGATTAAGCCATGTCCGTCTGTCTGTCCGTCTGTTGAAATCAATTTTCTGAAAACCCCAAATAACTTACAAACTTGATTCATACATCAATATATCGGGAATTCTTCCGGCTCGGTTGCTATTTAAAATCGAGAAAATCGGCCCACAAAAGGCTGAGATATAAGGAAAAAACCGGACCAACATAGATTTTTGGCCTATTTTTTACTAATTCATTAATATAGACAATATGGATATCTAATGATAGATATTTCAAAGTCCATTGCAACGATCTATATAAGGCTATAGTAATTTAGACCTATAATGGGTGAAACATATTTTTTTACCCGAATTTTTTTGTTTACCAAAAAAATTTTTTTGTCATACATTTTTTTCACTAGTATATTTAAAAAACAAATTTTTAAAAAAAATATTTCCAAAAAAAAAAAATTTTTGAAAACAAATTTGAAAAAAAATTATTATTTTTAAAATTTTGAAAAACAATTTTGAAAAAAAAAATTAATTTTGTTTACCTAAAAATATTTAAAATTTTTATTTTAAAGTATAATTTGGTGAAGGGTATATAAAATTCGGAATGTTGTTGGATATGCCTGTTTTTCTATTACTGCTACACACCAATAATACATTGAACCAATCAATTGTCTCTTTAATATGGGATTGAGATCTGGCGATTAGACATGTCATATTATTTTGTATGATTGGCATTGTCAAACTTGACTTTTGAGGGGTCCAGAAGAGAAAAACACGTAAATGTCCTTTGTCAAATTGATAACTACGGATCCACATTTTATAACACAAATGTTTTTTGGAAAATCTTAATTAAACAAAAAACTATCTGGTTTTCACATTAAATCAATGTCAAATAAAAAAACTTTTTCTACATTTTTCTACAAATATCGTTTTTAACTATTAAATCAAATACATTACCAATCTGATATGTTTTGTGTAAAATAGTTTCAATGTACTTAAAATAGCACGCGTTTCCAATGAACATACTCGCAGTTACAGTTTACAATTTCATAAAGAATTGAGTTTTCTAGTTTTTTTTTTTTCATAATTATTTCGCTTGGTAATCTTATCATACCAGTTTTTAGACCTTAATCTATTAAATTCATTGAAAACTTAAATTATTAAACTTCTAAAGCTTTAAAAACACTTGAAATATTTTTTATCAATTCATTTAAATTATTAAATATTATTACAGTGTCATATTCCTTTAAAAGTCGCCATATAAACATGGCTATTGAATGTCATGTTTAAGGAAATATCCTTGAGACTATTTTTATTGTTGTTTATCTCTCCACTTTTTCAAGAGCAATAAAACTACATTTTTAAAATGTTTGTTTTTTTTTTCTTCATTTTTTAAAAGGATTTTATAACTGATGTCACTCTTTAAGGATTTGCTTGTGCTTGCTGTAATTGAAGGGCATTTTATAGAAGTTTGATGGTCGGAAATGTAAAAAAATACTAAGAAAAAACTTTCAATATCATATTATCTACTATATGACACCTAAACATATAACTCAATTATAAATGTGTTATTTAAAAAGTTTACAACATTAAAATCAAACAGGTTTATCTTATCGTTTATTGACAGAAACTAATGTATCATGGTTGTGCATTGTAGTAGGAGTTTTAATTAGATTTCGTTATAGAATTTTGGTATTAAACAATTTTAAAGTTTTTCTTTAAAATAAGTTTCTTATCATATTATTGCTAAAGTATTGTACATACTTTTATTTCCAGAACCTTATAAAAAACTACAAAATTTATTATCATTTATACAATATTATAAGTTGATCAGTAGCGTTTATTGAAATGTACATACATAAGTATTTCGGTAAGACAATGATTTGTCCAAAAAGATTAGTTTAATCAATAACACTTCAAAATTTTGCGACCAAACTTGAAATAAAACACTTGTTACGGAGTTTTTTCTTACTATCTTTTTAATTAATTTTAATCAAATGGTTATTGTTGATTGATGTTGTGAAAAATATATTTTGCGTACATATTTTCTAGACATGTAGCAAATATCCGAATCTTTTTAAACTTTCCCTAGAGTCACATTGAATTTATGTTGCTCATTTGTTCGTTATTTAGAATTAGGTAATATTTCTGCCTATAAAGACAAAAGAAAGTCAATCCATTTATTCCACACGCACATTTTACTATGTAATATTTATTGTTATACTTTCAGACATACAGTGAGTGACAATATAATAAAAACTTTTTGGAAAACTGATTCCCAGTTAATCTAATCTATAATTATAAATTTGTTCATGAACTGTTAGGGCAAGGGCTGGTCTTGGTTGCTATCGCCCTGCGAAAAAGCCTCTTATTCCTAAAAAAGTACTGTTTTATACAATTTGCCAAAGAACATTTAAAGTGGTCGACACAGAAATGGAATGCTGTTCTTTTTTCGGATGAATCCAAATAGAACTTAACAGGTAGTGATGCACAGTCGGGCAGAATCAACATTATTTGGCAAAAAATCTTGCAAACGGCTGGAGTATTCGAGTTTAAGTTATTAAAATGGACCCTAAAAATTTTCGAGGTGCTGGGCTATGGGGGCTCAATGTAGGATACCTTCAACATGTAAAATTTTTAAACACGTGCCATTTTTTTTGTTTCCCGTCCGATTTTTAAATTTTTGGAATTTTTAATATTTTAATGTTACTAAGAAAATTTATTCAAATTTTTTAGTATCAAAAATTGCAATATTTTTGAAGGACGCAGTTATAAAAAGCCACATTTTTTGAATCTGATTGAGATATTGACGTTCACGTTAAATTTTATCCCGATCAGACCAGTCGTTTAGAAATGCCAGATTTATCTACAAAAAATTTTGATTCTGCCACACGGTGGGGAAAATGGGAAAATGTTTTTAAGATGGGAAAATGTTTTTAAGACGAATTGAAAGAGACTGGATCCCAATTACATAAATAAGGCAGTCAAGTTAGGCGTTGTCAATATTATGGTGTGGGGATGTTTTTAATGGCAAGATCTCTAGGATTGTAATCGAGAGGTTACATTTTAATGTAATCTCTCATTCCCATAAAAAACCTATGGGAAATTGTTGATCGAAATAGTATACGTACTCAAAATTATACCACGATGAACGCTTTATCAAATGCGGTTGTAATGGCTAAATATTTTAAACTAGACAATTGAATCTTTAATTGGTTCAATTCCTGTCAATGTGAATCAGTAATAAAAAATCAAATGATATTCTATAAAATACTGAGTCACTAAAAGAGCCAGAAAATGTTTGTAAAAATGTTTCCATTGCTTTGTCAACACCATAATAATGAATAGGTTTTAGTTTGTTTTCTTTTTTCAAAATTTAAGTAATTCAGTTCTTTTTTGTTGTTAATATGTATAAGTAAATAAACTAAATACTACAGAAATACAAATTTCTTAAGTATTTTTTTTGACCTACATATTAATTGAATATTTGTAAAACTTTCCATTGCATTGTCAGCCACTGTATGTATATACATATTTTACATTTATTTCGTCTTAATACTTACATTTTTATGTTTATTTAGTTAGTAATTTTATATGACCTTGAATATATTGATATTCAGATTTACAAAGAAAAAAAGGCCAATGACTTTAAGTAATATTTTATTTATTTAAAAAGCAAATACACACGTTTTAATATGTAATACAAATGTTAAACTAATATGAATGATTAGGTATACGACATCTATATATACAAAAATGAAATGGTCCATGTATGTAATGGCTTCACGTGAGAACGGCTGGAGCGATTTGGCTGATTTTTTTTATTCGATTCAAAATTTTCAAAAATTCAAATATTGATTCCTTTTCACTTTTTTGGAGAAATTTGAAGAACTAACATTAGTAAATAGCTACCGAGCGAAGCCGGGGCGGTCAACTAGTTTTATATATATTAAAGCAATGCTAATTTAATACAGTCGGGGATCCAGAGGGGGTGATATAGGAATTCCCCCCCCCCAAAACCGAAAAATTTTAATATAAACGGTTGGGCCGAATCTTATATACCCTTCACCAAACTATACTTCTAAATAAAAATTTTAAATATTTTTAGGTAAACAAAATTTATTTTTTTTTCAGTTGTTTTTTTTTAATTTTTTGGAAAAAAATTTTTTTTAATTTTTTGGAAAAAAAATTTTTTTGAATTTTTTTTTTAAATTTTTTGAAGTTTAAAAAAAATTTTTATTTTTAAATTTAAAATTTTTTTTTTTTATATTTAGCGAAAAAAACTTTTGGTGAAAAAAAAATCTGGTTAAATTTTTTTCCCGATTTTGACCCATTACTATGGTGTTATATACGTTGTTGCAAAGGTTTTTGAAATATCTATCATTGGATATCTATATTGTCTATATTAATGACTTAGTAATCCAGATGTATGTAGGTCAAAAAATAGGTAAAAAATCGAGGTTGTCCTGGTTTTTTCCTTATATCTCAGCCATTTGTGGACCGATTTTGCTGATTTTAAATAACAAACTTCTCGAAAGCTTAATCGACTTCGCTATCTATAAGAATCCAGAATATATATGGGGCATTTCACGTCAAGTGAACCAACTTTTGAAATCGATGTCTTCCGATCGGGATGAAATTTGCACCAATGTTAGTTCTATTGGATAGTAATTCGGACACAATTTTTCAACAAGATCGGTCAAGAACTCTCTGAGTTATAGGAGGTCAAAATTTGACATTTTGGCCAAACAGGTGTTTTTTCTTATCCATATAACTTATTACCTATTGTTCTTAGCAAAATGTGTCCCAAATAGTTTAGATAGCTATTTATGCAATCTTTGGAAAAAAAAAATTAAAAAAAATTAATAAAATATTTTTGACTTTTTTTTTTTTAAATTTTATGTCTTGAGTTACAAAACATTTTTTTGATAGATATCCCACTCGCATTCCACTAAGTGACCAAAAAGGTTTTAAAGGAAAAGACCTAAGCTTTCTTCTGAGCAAAAAAAAAAAATTAAAAAATGGGTCCATTTTTTTAAAAAAAGTCAACAAAGTTTTTGATTTTGCAAAAAAAAGTCAAAAATTTTATATCTTGAGTTACAAAATATTTTTTTGATAGATATCCCACTCGCATCCCACTAAGCGACCATATAGGTCGCTTAGGAAAAGACCTAAGCTTTCTTAAAAAAAATAAATAAAAAGGGCCCATTTTGAAAAAAAAGTCAAAAATGTTTTTGATTTTTAAAAAAAAAAGTCAAAAATATTTTATTTAATTTTTTTAATTTTTTTTTTTTCCAAAGATTGCATAAATAGCTATCTAAACTATTTGGGACACATTTTGCTAAGAACAATAGGTAATAAGTTATATGGATAAGAAAAAACACCTGTTTGGCCAAAATGTCAAATTCAGAGAGTTCTTGACCGATCTTGTTGAAAAATTGTGTCCGAATTACTATCCAATAGAACTAACATTGGTGCAAATTTCATCCCGATCGGAAGACATCGATTTCAAAAGTTGGTTCACTTGACGTGAAATGCCCCATATACTTTATAGGGTCGGAAAATTATATTGTGGAAATTACAAACGGAATGATATATATACCCTTCTCACGAAGGTGAAGGGTATAAAAAGAAAAAAAAAATGTAGAACAAATTTTGATTTTTTGGTTGACCTGGATCCGCGCCTGAATTAATACATATGAATTTCCAGAAAAATTGATTTGGAAGTATAAAAGTTTCGGAGAGACAAAATTAAATTAAAAAAACTCTTTTTTATTAAAACAAATTTTTTGATAGGCCATTGAAATACCTTTCATTTCATTTGTACAGAACTAAATAAAGCTACTTAAGGTTTTTTCTATCATATCTCTGGCATTTACGGCCTGATTTTCAATACCAACATTTTCGAACGCACTATATCTGATATAATGATACATATTTTGGGTCATTATCAAAACGAATTACAAAGTAATTACTATTTTTTAGTATTTTTTTAATATATATTAACAAACAAAAATAAGAAATTAACTAATTAAATTCTGAAAATAGAAAACAAATCAAAAAGTGGTATTATGGTATTGATAAACAATGGAAACTTAACTTTTATTTTTACAAAAAATGTCTGGATGCATTCAACCATTTAAAAAATCAATTGTATCCTTTGATATACTTTGTCATTCCCTTATAACCGCATCTGATGAAGCCTCCTTTCTCATAGGGTTTCTGGTGATTGGGTAGGTAATTTAAAATACGTACATATCTGAAATAATTTTGGAATTTGAAAAAAACAGTTTTGAACAAAAATACAATTTTTAAAATTCCGAAATTATTTCAGGTATTTTACTTATACAGTCGCATTTAGGACCCTTTCGACTACCATGTTCCATATTTTCCAAATTCTTCTCCAGAATTTCATCGTAAAAGTTACTTTTTTCAGTTAATTTCACACACATGGCCAATTATCTATTTAAAAGTCCAATAGTGCTAAAAAAATAAAAAAAAAAATTTCAAAATAAATCAAGTATGTTTAAATTTATGTCAATATATCATATCGTTATATATAAACTATTTATTGACAATAAAATATTTTTCTGATATAGAGGTTATATTGGGGTAGGGTCTATGGTGGACCGATCCTCAAAAAATTTGGTAGAAAAATTTAGATTCATATAAAAATTGTTTATGTCCAATTTCATCACGATATTAATTATTATAAGACAATAATGAATGTTCAAGTCATTTTCTGAGGGGGACCTTGTATGGGGACTAGATACAAGTATTGCCCGATTTTCGCCATACTTTACACTACAATTTCAGAGTACTAAGAACTAATGTGCAAAATTTCATCATCGATATAGCCATGTCCGTCTGTGTGTTGAAATCAACTTTCTGTAGCCCCCAAATAACTTACAAACATAATTGATACATCAATATATAGGGAATTCTTCCGGCTCGGTCGCTATTTAAAATCGGCCCACAAATGGCTGAGATATAAGGAAAAACCGAGACAACCTCGATTTTTGGCCTATTTTTGATCTATATCTCGATTACTAAGTCATTAATATAGACAATATGGATATCTAATGATAGATATTTCAAAGTCCATTTTAACGATTATTTTAAATTTTGAAAAACAGTTAAAAAAAAATTAATTTTGTTTACCTAAAAATATTTAGCGAGATTCGGCGAGATTCGGCACAGCCGAATATCGCTCTCTTACTTGTTTTTTTATTTGATTGAAATTACTATTACAATTTACAAAAAATATTATTTTTATAGTTCTAATCAATAGTAATGAATTTATGAACCTTTTCCGGAAACCCTTCCATTAAGGTTGTTATTGAGCTTTCTGTCATTTTGTTCAAAAACGTCCATCTCCATTTAAAATCTACCAAACTTTTGGCAGTTTGGAGGATTTGCCTCTCTTGGTACAAAAACCACATGTTCTTGTACCACTCAAGAACTTGCTTAACATAGTGATAGGATGCCAAATCAGGCCAAAAATAAGTGGACACATTAAGAAGTCTTATGAATGGAAGCATCCTCTTTTGTAAACATTCCTTGATGTAAATTTCGTTATTTATAAAGCTTTTTTTTTAATAAATGTTTGGCTTTTTTGGCGCACCTACATATTGCTTGCCATGCCAAGAACTTTTTGGGAAAATTTTCTGCTTTTGGACCTAAACTTTTCTTCAACATTCCCTCGAGCATCAGCAATATGCAGTTGCGGATTTACATCAAGGAATGTTTACAAAAAGGACTGCTTCCATTCATAAGACTTCATAATGTGTCCACTTATTTTTGGCCTGACTTGGCATCCTGTCACTATGGTAAACAAGCCCTTGAGTGGTACAAGAACAATAATGATTGTGGTATTTGTACCAAGAGAGGCAAATCTTCCAAACTGCCCGGAGCTAAGGCCAGTGGAGAGATATTGGGCTCTTGTTAAAAAGTGTGGTAGATTTTAAACGGAGATGGACTACCTGTTCGAGCAAAGTGACAGAAAGCACTATAAAAACGTTAATGGAAGGGTTTCCCAAAAAGGTTCAAAATTTCATCACTAGTGATTAAAACTATAAAAATATATATTTTTTTTTTGTAAATTGTAATAATATTTTCAATCAAAAAAAAAAATATTAAAACTGTAAGTTTAATGGTTTCGTTTTTATTAACATATTTGAATGTTAACAATATTTCGATCTCACTCCTTAGCTTATCTGAAGCCTTTTGGGAAAAAGTTTCCTGATGGTGTGGCCTAAGCAATCAGTGAAATTAGCTTATCTCCCAAAAATAAATTTCAGTGAATTTATCCAAATAATATTTATAACGTTGTTAAATAACAAAAACTTACTAAAATAACATTCTTTTGATGAAAATGTATTTTACTTTTAAGATCTTTTTAACTACGTTGCGCACAATTTAAAATGGTTTCATTACTTAAATTCTATTTTTATTCAAGTACTTTAAAAAACTACTTAAGTGTTCAATTGTTGCTGTAGATTTTGTCAAATTGAAAAGAAAAAAAAAAATAACACTTATATTTATTTAAAAAATTGATTTCGCTAATAATTTAATAAAATTCCAATAAACACACGATGAAATATGATACAGACTCCTTAAGTATTCCAACGACAAGTAAATACACTAAATGAGTTGTTGTCATCGATGTTCAATCAATTAAATTAATACTAATTTCTTGTGATAATCAAAGTACACATCAACAAGAAACAGTAGAAGACAAAACCAATAAAAACTGGGAAAAACGACACAAATAATTGAAAAACTAAATAATAATTTTGTTCGCCAGTTAAGGTTTCACCCGCTGTCAGTCGTGTTCGAAACTGAAAAGTGAAAAAAAAGTAATAGCAAACAGAACAGAAATAAGATATAAACATAATACAAAAATTAGCAATCGTAAAGTAACCATTATTCGTGCATTATCGCTTGGAAGTAGGAGAAGTAGATATAAAATTATTATAAACAATTTCATTTTATTACTTATATAGCAATTGAAGATAACATTTATAAACCAGAGTAAAGATTTTTAGTTTTTCTCCACCCTTTGAATCTCAATGAAGTCAATTTGTTAAATAGAAGCAGAAGCAATATTTTCTGAAAAAAAAAAACAAAAAATAAAACATTTTTAAATATAATTTTTTTAGCTGCATTACAAGTAATAATTTATGTAATATTTGTCAAAGATAAATAGTTTATGCAGTTAATATTTAGTTTTTAAGTTGTTTGTAATTACAACACTTGAAAAATGTCGGAAAATGTGCCCGTTTATTCTATATCGTATTTTTTGGATACGATGTATCCAGTTGCCACAACCAGCTTAACAGGGAAACGATCATCGTTGTCCACAACACAACAAGATATTGTGAGTTGATTTATTCCATTTTTTTTCTTCTCAGTTTTGTTTAATTCTTTGTTTTTAAAATATGTGTGGGTAAAGTAAATTTCTTTGTAATTGTAAGATTGACAACAATGCAATGGTTAGTTAGTTCCACGAAATACGTCTTATCGCATAAGAACTACAGAACTACAGTGTGTGACGGCGAATTAAAGATACAGTTATAAATTAATGTAAGCGATTAAAAGAAAATTAACAAAAAAATATTAAATATTATTTTGATTTGACAACATTTCAGCAATACTAATGCTTGTAGTATAGTTCTTCACAATAAATTGCTTAAAGAAAGGCGGTGAAGCAGAACTTTTTGAAATTTTACTTTTAATTTTAAAATCATAATTAAAATTTTCTAACAAATCACAGTATCATATTTGCATAATTTACAGAGATTAAATTATTTATTTAAAAAAAAAACTAATAAAGATAATGTTACAAATGTTTTGTGTAGAACCTCCCTCCTCCTATGCAAATTAAAAATTAAATTGTTTATATTGTGTGTAATGGTTAAAATCACTATATTTACAGTGAGTGACAGTGATATATACAGTGTTGGAAAAAATAATAGGGACCACATTTAGTTTTCACTTTTTCATAAATTTTTATTTACAGACACATAAATAAAAAAAAGTGTATGCATAATCAAGATGTATTTCAATTAGTCTAAGGGAATTTAAGGGCCTGATTCAGAAACAATTTTAAAATTTTTGTATGAAAAATACTCAAACATTATTTAAACACTGAGTGATTTTCATACAAAAATTTGAAAATTGGTTTCCTTTCGTGTTTCTGAATTAGGCCATTAAATTCAAAAAAAAAAAAAAAAAACAGTCTGGAAAAATAATAGGGGCGATTTAGTTTTTTTTTTTTAATTTTAAATTTTAATCCATAAAATAGCTTCATTTTTCAATGTTATATTAATATTTGGTAGATGCTCCCTTCATTTTAATTTCCTCCATGCATCTGCGTTGAATAGATCCCACAATATTAACACAGGTTTCCTGGGGTATAGACCACTATGCTTCCTGGACTTTTTGCCACATATCTTTGTTTTTACTCTTATATGGCCCTATTTTATTTTTAAGAACCCCCCACAAATGGTTAATGGGTATTAAGTCGGGAGACTTGGAGTGTCAATCTAGGAGACTCACGTTATTCTCTTGAAACCATAACTTAGCCAGCCTAGATGAGTGCTTTGGGTCGTTATCCTGCATAAACTCCCAGACAAGAGACATTTCCTCTTCGGCAAAATGGTAGCATTTGTTTCTTAAGTATCTCTTCGTAATCAGCTGCACACATTTTTTCTTTAATTCAAAAAATTGGACCGACGCCAGATGACGAAAAACAAGCCAAAATCATTATTTAACCTCCACCATGTTTGACGGTCTTTTTTGTGTACCTGGAGTCGAATTCTGTATTTTT
The DNA here is from genome assembly GCA_942486065.2 of Calliphora vomitoria. Classification (NCBI taxonomy): domain Eukaryota; kingdom Metazoa; phylum Arthropoda; class Insecta; order Diptera; family Calliphoridae; genus Calliphora; species Calliphora vomitoria. The sequence goes on from OW818033.2 coordinate 77,671,655, forward strand.
TGTCCTTCGTACAAACATTTTACCATCAGACCCAAACAAATTTAATTTTTGTTTCATCCAATCGGCGAATAATATCCGTCTCTTTATATTTTGCCTACTTAATAAAAGTACTTTTCTTGGACTTGGTCATTGTAATCCGAATTCTGTAAGTCTATTCCTTATTGTACGATGCACATAAAAATGATTTTTTCATTTCACTCGATGACTTAAAAGGATTTTTTTTGGAAGTTCTTACTAAGGAGTGAGATCTTCTTTCATTAAAACTTTTAATCCAAGTATTATTTGATTTTTTTTTTTTTTTTGATATTTTTAATGTCAATTATATTAATTTGTTGTTAATCTGATTAAAATGAGTGATCAGAAAAAAGTGCGTACTAAAATTATTAAATATTTTCAACAAAATCCAACTTGGTCCTACAAAAACTTGGCCAAATAATCAAAGGTCTGCCGTCAAACTGATTCCAATGTCATGAAGCAGTATCGGGAGATCTTGTCCGTTGATAGAAAACCTGGTTCAGGTAGAAGGAATGGTCCACATGATGTTTTTAAGGCCAATAAATAGAAAGCATTTTCAAAAGAGCTCCCAACACATCCGGTAGGAAAGCAGCCCGGTTATCTCAGTGCTCGGACTATTTGGTACGAAAAGTTAAAGCTAATGCAGGTTTAAAAACATACAAGGCTCAAAAAGTTCCTGACAGGAGCGCTGCTTAAAATTTAGAGGCCAAAAAAGAGCAGGGAAATTGAAGTTGAATTTTATAAAAAAATATGTATGTTCTGGCAGATTTTTCGCAACTTCCTGGTCAAAAATTGTATGTCTATAAATACCGAAATTTACATCAAGGAATGTTTACAAAAAAGGCTGCTTGCATTCATAAGACTTCTTAGTATGTCCACTTATTTTTGGCCTGATTTGGCACCCTGTCACTATGGTAAGAAAGGTCTTGAGTGGTAAAAGAACAATAATGTGGTATTCTCCAAACTGCTTGGAGCTAAGGCCAGTGGAGACATATTGGGCTCTTGTTAAAAGAGAATTGAAGAGCACAAAAAAGGTGTCCAAAAGTGTGGTAGATTTTAAACGGAGATGGACAACCTGTTCGAACAAAGTGACAGAAATCACTATAAAAACTATAATGGAAGGGTTTCCGAAAAAGGTTCTAAATTTCATTACTAGTGATTAAAACTATAAAAAATATTTTTTTTTTTTTTTGTAAATTGTAATAATAATTTCAATCAAATAAAAAAATGAAAACTGTATGTTTAGTGGTTTCGTTTTTATTAACATATATGTATGTTAAGAATTTTTCGATCTCACTCCTTATAAGTTGGTCCAAGCGTGCTGAGGTTTTTCTCTTTCTTCCTCGCGTTTCATGTATTTTTTTTTTATAGTGAAGTGCATTGAAAACTTTATTTTTGGAACACTTTAATATTTCCATATTTTTTCAGAATAGAATCTTTCTGAGCTTTAGTAGTGAGAACACCTCAACCCATTTTTCAACAATAATTCAAATAATTTGATTTCAAAAGTATACTCGAATTACAAGTATTAGATTTTTACCGTTATTCTTTTCGTTTAGAGTACACTTTTTTAGCACAAAATAGTTTGACGTGTTTACTCTTACAAGTGTTTTGTAAGATCAAACAGCATCAAATAAAATTAAACTAAATTGTTTGTTTTGAATCATCCTAAGTAAAATAAGTTTTTGACAATAAATAAATGAATTCAAATATATTTTATTTAGTGGTTACGACTTTTTCATCAAATAATTGCCATGTGTAGGATCACACTTAGACACTTTTTTATTATTTATTTATGTTAAACATAAAATAGTAAATTTCAGTGTTTTTAAGAATTAAATTTTAACAAAAATACAATTACAGAATGTGGTTAGCTATGAGCTTTTCCCATCTTTCTGGCAACATATGGATTCCGAGCCAAAAGAACTGCTCATTTTTTGAGGCCAAGAACGAATCAAGCCAATCATCGGATACTCTGTTCCAAAGTGAAGTGTATCACAGAGAGAGCGTTCTGCATCGATCAAAACAAATAGTATTCGGACGGGGCACGGTCTCGACTATAAAGCGGGTGAGGCAAAACTTCCCAACTAGTTCATTCTAAATACCGTGACCGAGCGTTGTTATGATGGAATATTACGGTTTCATGTCTGAGCATTTTTCTACCAAGATTTCAGCAGCTCTTTTGGTCCCACCAAATACAGAGCATTACCTTGGTTCCATTGATATTTGGCTTTGGTGTCGATTTGCAGGGTTTCAAATACGATCTCTTACGCTTCGGGTTATTTTAATGTATCAATTTTTCATTGCAAGTAATGATTCGGTGCAAAAATGTTTTTCTTTTATAGTGTTCAAGTATCATTTCGGACATGCAAAATCGCCATTAAAGGTCTCTTGGCTTCAATTCGTATGGTACATAATTTCCAAGCTTTTTGATGAATCCTGCTGCTTGCAAACGTTTTGAAATTGCTGATTAAGTAGCTCCCAAAGATTTTGCTAGCTCTTGTTGAGTTTGACAACAATCTTCATGCAGTAATGCCTTCAATTCTTGGTCTTCAAACTTTTTGGACTGGCCTGGTCGATTTTTACCTTCCGTATCAAAATCACCACTTCTGAATCGCACAAACCATCTCTCGCACGTTGAAACCGATGGAACACATCCACCATAAACTTTGGTGAGCAATCGGTGTGCTTCAGCGGCAAATTTTATTTAAATTAAAGAAATAAAGCAAACATTTTATTTAAAAATTTCTTATTAGTAATTTTTGAAGCTACTTCTTACTAAATATGTCAAAATATTATAATTTTTTTTAAAATATCTTTAAGAAATATTAAAAACAATTAAGATCCATTTATGTCAAAATTTAAGCATTTTTTTGATTATTTTCCACGACTAGGCGGATTGATGAGATATTGACAAAAAACTTTATATGTGTTATTTGCGAATTTATTAGAATTTAGAAGATGTTTTTAGAAAAATGTTACAGAACATACTTATTTACGAAAAACAAAATAAAGTCATGGTATGACTTTAGTTTGTCAAAATTTAAACTATAAGAGATAGCATAATGAAATAAACGGGAATTTCTTTAGCTTCCTACTTGCTTTATAACAAAGTTTCATTAATCTGTCCATATTTACAAAGTTTTCCTAACCCGAGGTGTCCAACTGTATCTCACCTTGTATTCTAACTGAGTGGTCACCAATTTCATTTTCTTAAAGTCTATGTCCTCCCTCGATTTGACCCCAATGTGCTACGATGCATTGAATCAATTAAAGAGTCAATTGCCTCCTTTTAAATAATTTGTTATTTCTTCAGATGCTTCATTCTAACCACGAAGCTTCCTTCTGCGATCTGGCGATTGCCACTTCGTTTAAAATTGATCTGTATACAATTTCAGTCATATTATCTTTAATGAATTGAATTGTACTCAACAATTTAAAGCTACTTTCACATAATTCATATATTTTTACAGTTTCACTGTAGCTAGCCCTGCAACTTTTGTTGTAGCAGTTTTATGTAGAACACGATTAAAAAAATGTATTCTTCCATAATCATCTTTTAGCAATCTGGTAAATATTTTTATCAATCAACAGCCGTAGGTCATCTGCTTAATAATTTATATTAATATTTTTTGTACATAAAATTCTGTATCATATTTCGAAATGAAATATTTAAACAAAATTGATTAATGTTTTATATTCGGATATTATATGAAATAATAAACTTAAACTATGTAGTTTAGTTTACTTGTACTCACAGTAATTGTCTGTCAAACATGATAATTATGCTAATTGTTGGTGGATTTTATTGTATAAAATATTTTGAACATCTGGCGAATGTTTTAGTTTCTTTTGGCATATTGTTATTAAAATGGAATGGATTAAACTTTCGTGTAGAAATATTTGTTGGTGGAGTTTTAAAAAGCTTCTTCACCTATTTTCTCTTTTTCAAATCATCTTCTCAATCATGGAACTTTATGAAACGTATTTCCAAGGGGATCATAAATTTATACAGTAAGTTACATTAAAAATTAAATATGTTTTGATAACTATATTCCGTAATTTCAACATTTGGGGAAAAGACCTCGTAAAACTACTCCCAGACAAGATAATCTAATGGCAAGATAGTTTAAGAAATTCCCAAAAATTACTCCCCGGCAGGTTATCAATAATCTTAAATGGGAAACTAAATGGAATACTGTTCTCATCTCGGATGAATCCAAATACAAATACTGAGGTAGTAATGGGGGAATATTTGTGAGGCGGCCGAAAAGAAAGAGACTGGACCCCAAGTACATAATTATGTCTGTCAAGTTTTGCGGCCCCATTCTCCAGATCTCGATCCCATAGAAACCTATGTAAAATTGTAAATCCCAAAATACGGATTAAAAATTATATAACGAAGGAAGCTTTATCAGATGCGGTTATAAGAGAATGACAAAATATTTCAAAGGAGACGTTTGAATCTTTAATTACTTAAATTCCTTTTCTCTGAAGCAGAAATAAAAAACAAGGTTTAACCAAAGGGCCAGATAATGTTTCAAAAAATGAAATCTAACTGAATTCATATCAGAGATCAGCAATGAGTAGTGAAAAATTGAGTAGAGTTGAATCATGACTCAAAATTTCTTGTACTTATACTCATTCATATTTATTACAATGTTGCCGAGACTCATATCCACTCGTAAAGTTTGAGATAATCATCATACTCATACTTAACAACATTTGTTGATTTCGACACTACCATTGAGTATGGTAGAGTTTAGACGATGCAAAATAACTATGATTCGAATACGAACATTAAAATACTCATTATGAGGTTGTGTGTTGCCGAATTCTGTATAATTACACAAAAAAAAAAAAAAAACTTGCATGAGTCGAATCAATAGTGAGTATCATGAGTATTTTCCTAAAATTATAAGTCAGGCTGAGGGTATTCATAAATCAAACAGATTTGAGTTCGTAAGAGTATGATGTCGACGGATTGTCGGATTCATATTTAATGCTACGCATACTTATAAATCAATGTTATTATGAGTATAAGTACGTCAGCATAGTTTAATTTCAATGATGGCTAGTCCCATATACTTATAATTTCATAAGTGATTCATTGCTGATCTCTGATTCATATTGAGAATTTTTCACATACAATTTTGTCACTAATGAAATAAAAGAACCATTTGTTGTTTTGCGTTTAATAATTTAAACAAATAAATATTCAACAATTCAATGTATATGTATTAAATTAAATAAATTCATTTGTTCCATTCACATTGTATTTGTTATTTATTTTAATACATTATTAAAATAGTTGTAGGTAATTCAAGTACAAAATCAAAATAATTGATTTTTGTTCAAAATATTCTCCCACGGCACTAGTTTTATGGAAGCTTTTTTTTCATCAGTGATTTTTGTTCGAAATTATCACGCTTTAAACAAGTTTGAAGAAGCTGATAAGGAATTTTTATTGTTACTTTGGATGCTAATCATAAAAAATTTATAAAATAGAATAAATTGTTGTATGATTTTTTTTTTTTTTAATAAAATAGATGTTTTCTAAATTACAAAACTTATAAGAAATCCATAGAATTGCTGTTGAACCAATGAACTTATAACTACTGCAAAAGAACTGCTCATTCCAGAAATAATTGCGACATTACTATTTGACTGGTATTCAAGAATCTGTAGTGGTTCCGATTAAACTCTTTTTGTAACTAGTTATTTTAATACAAGTTTTTATAATGTTCTTGGAAAGTTATTTTTTCAACATAAAAAAAAATATTTAGAATTAAAAACAAATTATTTCTTTTAACGTGTTCTCATTTTATTTTTCTGTATTGAATCTTTCCTTTTTTGAAATTTACAATCACCCCATGTGAAATTTATGTTCCCATGAAATATCCATTTCTCTTGAAGGAAAATTACTATCGTGATATTCCCATTAACCTTTTATTCACAATAGTTGATTTTGTTCGTAACAGCTGTTTATTGTTTACAAAATTCCATCTAAAATTTTCACAACATGGGGAATTTTTTCACGTGAACAAAGTTGATGAACGAAAAATGGGAAAAAGGGAACATAGCTCATGTGAAATATTGATTCGCTAAGGACTGAGATTGCAAAATTCTTAACACACGTTTTTCATTAAAACTTTTAACCCTTTGAAAAGCAACTGACATGCTTTATGTTTAATGTCAATTATATTAATTTGTTGTTAATCTGATTAAAATGAGTGACCATAAAAAAGTGCGTACTAAAATTATTAAATATTTTCAACAAAACCCAACTTGGTCCTACAAAAAGTTGGCCAAACAATCAAAGGTCTGCTATCAAACAGTTTCCAATGTTATTAAACAGTACCGGGAGAATTTGTCCGTTGATATAAAACCTGGTTCAGGTAGGAGGAATTGTCCACATGATGTTTCTAAAGCCACTAAATAGAAAGCATTTTCAAAAGAGCTCCCAACACCTCTGGTAGGAAAGCTGCCCGTTTAGGTCAGTACTCGGACTATTTGGTACGAAAAGTTAAAGCCAATGTAGGTTTAAAAGCCTACAAGGCTAAAAAAGTTCCTGAAAGGAACTCTGCTAAAAATTTAGAGGCCAAAGACAGAGCTCGGAAATTGAAGTAAAATTTTATACAAAAAATTTGGCATCCTGTCACTATGGTAAGAAAGGTCTTGAGTGGTACAGGAACAATAATGTGGTATTTGTACCAAGAGAGGCAATTTCTCCAAACTGCCTGGAGCTGAGTCCAGTGGAGAGATATTGGAGAGCACGAAAAAGTGTCCAAAAGTGTGGTAGATTTTAAACGGAGATGGACAACCTGTTCGAACAAAGTGACATAAAGCACTATAAAAACCATAATGGAAGGGTTTTCGAAAAAGGTTCAAATTTTCATCATTAGTGATTAGAACTATAAAAATGTTTTTTTTTTTTTGTAAATTGGAACAATAATTTCAATCAAATAAAAAAAGATTCAAAACTGTAAGTTTAGTGGTTTCATTTTTAATAACATATATGAATGTTAAAAATTTTTCAATCTCAGTCCTTAAAACTAAAGTTGGTATTGCCGCTGCAATATCCAACATAAGTGCTTGATAAATTGGGTTTCTAGCCAGATCAAGTTTTTCCATTCGTCTCAGGCGTAAGGGGATTTGAGTGATCCATTAGTTTCGACAGGTATGTTAAACTGGAGAGTTTGATCTCCTCGCGTATTATGGAGACTTTGAGATCCCTATGGATGTTACTATTGCGAATGTAACATGGGTACCTGTTATTGTCCTTAACTGTGCTGACTTCTTTGTTTCCCATAGCTGATAGCCATACTGGTTTTATAACTGTCTTGTACAAATGTACTTTGTACTCCAAGTCTAGAGCAGACCGTGCAACTGAGCTGACTTTAATTTTATTTGTGTAAATTTTACTTCAATATGGTGGGTCCATGATAAGCGGCGATCAAGATGGATACTAAGATATCTCACATGGCTCTGTTCTGGAATTTTTATATTATTCTCCTAGGACTGCTGCGACTGCTTTCTCTCGAAGGTTTTCCGGATAATAGTAGTTATCCGATGAACCTGTTTGATTGTACTGTACTTCCTTCTGAAACTAATTATTGTTAAAATGTACTATAAGGCTTTCAAGCAGCAAGTTTTCAAAAAGTTTCGAGAATATAGAAAACAGGCTAATGTGACGGTATGATGTCACTTGAGTTACATCTTTTCCATGAGGAAGTGAAATATCCTAGATTCTTAGTGTTGAATTGGACAAGTTGCTTATCATCGTGATAGTAATTTTATCTATACCAGGTGAGTTACCTTCCTTTAGACCCTTGATTGTCGTCTTCACGGTAGAGAACAGGAATTTTGGTGGCCGCGGCACCACATTATTTATTATATTTATAATGTTTAAGTGATTTTTTTAAAAGTATTTTTTGCCCATTCTCCGTTCTGGACGGCGTTGCATATTTTGCTCTACTTTCCAGATACTATAATCTGTTTTCTCAAAAACTTAGACCCTACTAAGTTCTAAGTTTTTGAGATAATTTCTCAGATTTGATTCCTTATTAGTCTTTAAGGCGGCGTGAAGTCTTTTTTGGCGCTGGTTAAGTTTAACCTTTACGCTCGGTGATCGCGATTGTTGACATTGACGTGTGAGTGTTCTCTTTTCTTTAATAAGAGACTCAATGTCTCTAGAACATGTTTAATGTCTGTAATCCCCCAATGTGACTGGCGGCATTTGTTTTGTTTTTTTTTTTTTGTAATTTTATTTTCATTATTTTTTCTGTTACTCTTTTTCCGAATAGTACAATAACTGAGCTGTGAATTGGCCAATTAATTATACTTATGATCAATTAGTAGTAACATTTCTAAAAAAAAAAAATATAAATTTTTGTTTCCCATAAATTATGTACGCAATAACCTTAAAATAAAATGCCTAAAAAAATAAAAATTAAACCATAGAAATAACACACATAGACGAAAATTAATAAAACTTATACTATATAGTTTAAAAACAAGAATCATTGCCAATATGTCTGCATGATTGGTGAAATATAGCGCAAATCTATTTTTAAACTCACATTTGACATCTAATTTTGTTTAAATTCGTGTTACTAAATGCCGTTTTAAAAAGATTAAGAAAAAAACTACAAAAAGTATTTTTATACATATGTTAGATACTTTCGTTTGTATTTCTTTAATAACGTCATTTTTTTATCAATTCTGTTTTTGAAGAAAAAAACAACAACACAACGATTCTTGGCTGGCTGCTTCCTTCTATCAAAGGCCAATGTCAGCATATTATTCGTTTTATTGTCGTCGCCAATGTTTTTTTTTATTTTTGCTATAGTTTTTGTTAAATATTTTTTCTAATTCTTTTTTTTAAATGTGTTTACACAAGTTATTTTTTTTTTTTTTTTTGTAGATTTTATTTATTTTTATTTGTAAATGAAATTGAAAGTTTATTTATTTCTTTTTATGTTGTTTAATGTGTAATAATGAAATTAATTAGTTTAAGTAAATATCTAGGAGTATGTTTGTAGAGCTTTAGCGAGCGGTTTATGTGTTCTTTGTATTATTTTTGTATCGTTTAAAATTATTTTCTTTAGTTAATTTTAAATTTAATTTTTATTTATTTTATTTTGTGATAAGCCTTAAAGTATACTTTGTTTTATTTGTATATTAATTAGTAGAGATGCCAGACAGCATAAATACTAGCATGTAACATTTGATGCAATTGCTATTAATTTTATACAAATACAATTTTGTTAATAAAAGGGACTAAACGAAAATTTTCAATCAAAAAATAATTTTTTGAACATTTACTCTTCTGAATTCGAAAATATTTGGTACACATATATTTTCCATGCCCATACAAAATTTAAAGTTCTCCAGAATTTCGAAATTTCGCTTCAGTTTGGTTTTTAAAGGGTCTTCCAATAGCGACTTCCGAACTTTGACAATTGATAGTGGCCATATTGTTGAAGCTATAAACTGTCGAATTGGCTGCCATTAAATTTTTTTGCCAAATAATTTCGATCAAAAAATCATGTATTTTATTGTTTCGCCGGACAGTTTCAATTGTAAGTATTTGCTTATTGAGCTTGTTGACATCATAATTTGTTGGAGCCAAAATTGCATGTTTCCACAGCCAATCCGAATTTTTGTAGTTGGTTGTAAGACTTGGCAGTACCTTGTCGACAACGGTTTGAATATTCAATTGCATTTGGCAGAATTTCGGGAATGAAATCTAATTTGTCGCGGGATCAATTGGAATTTTTCCATTTCCGATGTCCAACAATTGTTTTGAGAATGTTTCGGCAGAAGGGTATTACAGTAAATGCACACGCATGTTCGTTGATAGCGATCGGCTTCTGTAGCTTCATTTCCAGTAAAATAAATTTGAAGAAACTTCGCATTATCATTGGGAAGCGGGAGCAATGATCCAATTCTGTGGTACATTTGGCCTTGAACTTTAAAGGTGGGCATGAAGCCGACGTCATTTGAAATCATTAGTTACACTTTTGGATATTTTGAAAAAAACGCTTGGAAATAGGATTGGCGCCAGGAATGTAACTTAGAAGCAGCACTGACAGTTCAATAGCTGGTGGCTGAATAACTTTAGCGTTCAAACAGCACATTCGCAGGGATTCTTCAGGGAACTTTAAAACGCTACAATGTAAGCAATGTTTGTTCATTGCGCCAATCAGTACGTCCTTGTGATTCCTGCTGTCATCATACTTATTGTTATAACATTTCGGCAACTTTTAATCAATTCTTTCTCTTGATCGATCCATTCGGGAGCGATTGGGAATAAAAAAAGTATTTATTTCTCCAATTGGACAACATTTTTTTGAAAAACGTTTTTTTTGACAAATTTTCATTTTACAACAATCACTGACCTTGTAAGCCAGTATATAGGAAACTAAATAAATTATATATAAGAATTGAGGAAAAGGTCAATCAACAATTATACAATAATCTTTTTTTTTATGTCATTAGCGGTATAGTATAAAAATTTGATTTTGCCAGGCTTTTCTGAAGATTCCATTAACATTTTATCAAAATCGGTCGCACAGTTTTTGAGTTCATTCGGAACATACATACAAACATCCATTTATATAAATATATATAGATAGATGGCTTTAGCGGTATAATGTAAAAACTTGATTTTTACACACCCACAGACCGAAAATCAAAAATCAACCTTTACAGTGTTACCCGCTGGGCTATTCTGAAGATTCCCTGAAAATTTCATCAAAATCGCTCCAGCCGTTTTTTTTATATATATAGATGGAATTAGCGGTATAATATAAAAACTTTATATTGCCACGCCCCTCCGCCCACAGACAGGAAATATGACTTTACAGTGTTACCTGGGCTATTCTGCAGATTCCCTGAAAATTTCATCAAAATCGGTCTAACCGTTTTTGAGTTCATTCGGAATATACATACATACAACATCCATTTTTATATATATATGGATTTACCTGCTGAGGATAACAACAGATATTGATTAAAGTAATGGTGGATACACCGGCTATTAACAGCTCGAATTAATATTTATCCAAAATAACCGTCTTCGACAATTCCTTGTTTAAATTTGACGTATTCCCAATATTTTTTTGTCCAAGTCTTAAAGAAATTTAAATTAAAAAAAAAAATAGTGGAAATCCTTGATTTTCATTTTATAAAAGTTTTTCTCAATAAAAAATGTGAAATATTCCTTATTGAAGTAAATTTCTACATTTTATATAGCTTTTTTTAAAAAAGTATTGCACACACCAAATACATACTTATAGTGCTAAGTCGGAACAAAGTTTTTCATATATTTTGGCGCAAAGTTTTTTTTATCGGTTTAATCTATCATGTTTTAAACGACGCACAGACATTTTGTTCAACAATTTTATTACTTGGGGAAATTTTTATTCTGCCAGGTCCTTCCTTCAAGGCCCTATCGTGCCTATCTGATCGTCTTAGAATTTTATAAGGATCGAGAATATATACTCTTGTGGGCCTACGACCGCTATTTCGATGTGTTACAAAAGTAATGATAAAATCAGTGTCCCCAAATCTTTTTAGAGTTGGTTATAAAAATTCGTATTATCATACTCATCTTTTTCCACCAACTCAATGCTTTGAGTTGGAACTGTTGCTTTTGTTAATAAAAACCACAAAAAAAAAGTATAAAGTATTATATAAAGTACTAATATAGTAAATGTTTCGTCTCTGCTTTTTAGTAATATAAACAAAGCAACAAAAATAAAAGTGCTCAAATTCATGACAGCTTTCTTTCTCTATTTTACGCTGCTCTATATAATTTCTACTATATCGTACTACATTCTTATTTATATACAGTACTAGAGTATAATATTATTATTATTATTATTCATTGTTGGAATATTTAGAGTCATCATAAAATAATATTTTTTTATATTTATGTGTCTACCAAACAGTCATGTTTAGTTCCTAATCTGAAACAGAGAGTGAGAGAAATGTAGGAAGAAAAGAATGAACTGAACACGAGATTGAAAATTCTTAAATGAAATTGTGATTTAAAAAATATAATAATATACAGTTTATTAAAAAAAAAAATAAATTTTTGTTTAGACAAAAAAAAAAAAAAAAAACTCAAACAAATAAATAAAATAATAATAAATTAGCAACTAATTAACAAGATTTAAAATGTGATTGACATTTAACGTGTGTAAAATGGCTTTGAAAGTCAATATAGAAAAAAAAAAATTTTTTTTGTTTCAATTTTTTTTAAAGTTATGTGTATAGCAACAAAATATATGTACATATGTATATAAAATAACAGTTAATGTAATGTGTTATAGTAAAATTTGTTAATGTAAATGTAAAAAAAAATTTGTTTAAAAATGCGAAAAACACCAAAATTGGCCCAAGTTGGCCGTGCTTATTCAGAAATGTCACCTTTAAATCCCGCTTCAACATCAACAGTCGCCGTTAATGCTACTTCTTCCACATCACAGGGACATCGTGGATCACTTTCAGGTTATGGTAGTCTTTTTCCATTTAGTTTTCTACGCAGCTCATTTTCAAAAGCCGACAGTTCTTTGCAGGTATACAGTTTGTTTGTTTATTTGAATAATATACAATTTGTTGATCATAGTCTACTATACTAAAAAAAAAAGAAAACATATGTCTGTCTGTATATGTACTTAATTTGCCACACTTAAGACATGAAAATTAAACAAAGTGTATCATATTTAAACACACTTTACCCGTTATCTGACTACCGCTAAGTAACACAAATTTGCATAATGAAATTTACCATTTTTTTTTTGCGATTTTAAAGATATCAGAGGCATTGGTGTGACGGCCATGACCGTTTTCAGTTAAATTATATTATAGCAAAATAGCAGTAGTAATTACGCCCTCCCCTTTGCTTGCTTAGAGTTCTACCGAAAATTATTTGTACGGAAGTTGTAGCCTGCATGCGGGATTACTGATGGGCCAGTGGCCTATAATCACCAGTATTTAGTGTCTAAAATGGAGTCTTCATAGATTAACGCGTCATCTACGCATTCATATAGAGCAAGTGAGTTTTCTCTTCCATCTTCTATTTGCCAGAAGATATAAAGAGTGAGCCAGAAAAAAAGCATACTTGTATTAGTTAAATAAAACCTAAACCGTTCTATATAAAAATTCTCAAAAATACTTAAATTTATTCACATAGTGTAAAAATTCATTAAACATTAAAATATTGGCATATTACTCGGATTTTATAAATTTATCCATCATGTCCGAAACCCACCCATTAAAGATTTTATAGTTGCTTCCATTACTTTTTTGGACGAGGTGGTCCACTTTTGTTTAAAATCGGACATGTCCTGGGATACCTTTCCTGTGTGCTTTAAATCTTTTTTTACAAGAGCCCAATACCTTTCCACAGGCTGAAGTTCTGGACAGTTGGGTGGATTTGCCCCCAGTGATACAAAATTGGCATTATTGTTTGAATAACACTCAAGTGTCTTTTAAAAACGGGGGTTTATTTCCTTTAAATAAACCGGATACTTTTGATTGCAAATAAAAACCGTTTAGTAGTTTAAAATGTTAACAACTCTTTATTTATTTAAAAACTACAACAACACTTTATTTATTTAAAATCTACAACAACAACAGTTCAACTATTCACTAAATGTCTTTATACACGTTTATCAATTCGCAGAAATGCACACACACTTTATAATGTACAAGGAAGTTGATGTTAACTCTAACAGCGCCTGTTCGAGTTCAAATTCTAGAGCTTTCGATGTCAATCTTAGCAGCTTAAACATTTAGTGTTGCCATACTTATAAACACTCCTAATAACCGCATGCTATCAACAATGTGTTGATAAGTAGAAGCTTCTACTGATGGACATGTTTATAAACATGATGAATGCTGCAGGCAGTCGATACAGACTGTTAAATTAAAATCGCTATTGTAAAATCGTAACAATATATTTCTGTGTTTATTCTGCCTGATGTCACAAATGATTGGCTTTATTTGCAACAACTGCAAATGGCTTGAGACACAAGAAACTTCTTGGAGAATTTTGTTTGTTCTTGAACATTCCTCGTCCCTCAGCCACATAAAAATCTTGACCCGAAAGTTGTGAAAAGTCTGCCAGTACATAAGTTTCATCATCCATCACACTACAGGTGTACTTTTTTACAAATATTTTACCTACATTCTAAGTTCTTTACCGAATTGCGATCAGGATCTTTCTGAACTTTATACGACTTCAACCCAGCATTTAGCTTTTAGAATCAGATCATTCAACTTTACGAGCTGTTTTTCTGATAGAAGTGTTCGGTGCTCTTCTAAAGAGTTATTCGACTTATACTTATTGAATTACCAATATCTGTTATACTATGTTCAGACATGCACCTTCATTGCGCAATTAGGGACATTTACACAATTAAGTCCTTAATTGAGCTCAATTTATCATACAAGAACTCAATTAATAAATTGCGCAATTAATACTAAATTGTATCACTAGTTGCGTAAAATTCGAAATGCAACCCTTGTCGCAAGTATGTTTACTGAGAAGTATGTTCAGTGAGAAGAAAAACTGCTGTAGAATGCAAGCCGAATGTCAAAAAGGTAAACAAACAAATGAAAAAGTAAAAAAAAATGTCCGGCGAAGTTGTTTTTAAGTTTATTTAGTTTTCTAAACAAATTTAATAATTAATAAATAGTTAAATAAAGTAATTATATCTTTCTCAAATTGAAGAGGAAGAGACTGGCGTAGAGTGAGGCCAGTGAAGAATGTCTGCTTGACTTGTGGCCAAATGCTAATTGAGTAAACGAAATTGAGTACCTATGTATGTGTGAACACTAAATTTAATTGCACAATTAAAATTAAATTGAGACAATTAAGAATGCATGTTTGAACATAGTATTAGACCTATTTTTCTTCCTGATGCAGATTTCTTTTCAATTTTCAAGACTTCCTTATACTATTTATTGGCTTTTGAAACAGTGTGACGATGAACCTTCAGATCTTTTTGTATTTTTTTGAAAGTCCATATTGGATTTTTTGAAATGTTTCAAATATTTTTTCACGTACCTTTATTTTTGTTGACCATTTTGACCGAAATAACAGTTAAAAATTAATGATTTATAAAGATAAAAAAATAATAATTTGTTGGACCGATCATAAGTTTTTTCTGACTTACTCTTTATGTGATGAAGATCGATCAATTTGAAATGGAATGATCAAATTCGAACGATTTATTTTTGAATCAATAGCTTACTATTTTCTATCAAAATAAAGCTGGGATGACAAATATAAAATAATTTAAAAGAATTTTGGCAGAAAATAAGTATAACAATGTACTTAGGATGAATAAATTACCACAATAAACAGAAGAACATAATTACATTCTAAAAATGGAAAACAAACCAAATAGTATTCATTAGTATGGCATTATACAATGGAAACTTAGATTTCATTTTTACGAAAATAGTTTCGCCCATAGGCATTCTATTTGTTAAAGATCTGGCGTTTGGGCAGGCTACTCGGTTAAAACCCTAGAGTTGTGTTTGGGGTCATTATTATTATTATTATTAGTGAGGCTTTACGCACTACGACCCAAAGGATCTTTTGTGCAGCCTTAAATTTTTTTTCCTCATCCTAACAGATTTAGGCTTCGTATAAAGCCAAGTATTCTATTTGGTGAGAGATCAATTATGTCCCTCGGGGCCATTAAGGCCCTTCCTAGCCATTTAGTTCTACATATTGCCAGCATTGGGCAGTCGCATAGAACATGTTCAGCGGTTTCGGCATGAAGTCCACAAAACCTGCACTGTTCATTCTCAACGTTACCTAACATAAATTGGTGATATCTCAAACCACAGTGTCCGGTGAATAATCCAGTAAGTATCCTCAAGTCACCCTTTCCGAGCGAAAGCAACGACTGGGATCTACGTCTGGATAGGGTGATGAATCGTTTGGACTGTCTTAGTCCTGGTAAATTATCCCAAAATTGGGCAAATTTCGAGTCAACCCAAGAACGAATACGTTCCATAGTGTATCCACGTGGGATGCCAAAGAACGGTTCAGGACCTATAAAAGAGCGTCGAGCGCCCCAGTTGGCAAGACAATCAGCGCGTTCATTGCCAGCGTGCCCTTCATGAACAGGTACCCAGCACAATGTAAGTTCATTGTGTGCTCCGAGTTCATTCAAGGATGTCCAGCAGTCCATAACAACTCCAGACCTCACTTCATATGATGACATAATAAATATCCTATTATTCCTTAATCTCCTTCTCAAGCATTCATTGGAGCATATAAGGATGGCGTAAATCTCCGCCTGAAATATTGATGGGAATGTACCCATTGGGATACCATTTTGAAAATTGGGACCATAGATACCAGTCCCAGTGTCACCATTAGCCTGCTTGGAGCCATCAGTAAACCATACTTGATCGGCATTATTTTGCCACCATGTCTGATTTAACCACTCGTCCCTTTCAGGTATAAGGACACTAAACTTCCTATTTAACACCAGAGTTGGTGACATATAGTCCAATATTGCGATACTAGGATCATTTTCAAAGATGCCTAGAACACGGGATATTCCCGGTAGTCTGGATGCACTCCTATAGGCCTCTTCCATTACAAATAAGTGTAAGGGTGGGATGTGTAGAATTGCACCCAGAGCATGAGTGGGACAGGTCCTCATGGACCCAGTAATGGAGACACAGATGAGCCGATATACCTTGGGGTCATGATCGTGCTGTAATCTCCTAACAAGGGGCATATTTTACACAGCGGATGGATACATAACATCATGTAAAATGGATGTGTATCCTATATCAGTCATAGTATATGTTATATAAATTTGATCCATACTTTGCCCTGAAAAACAGTCCCACAGCATAATGTTGCTATTGTGTACTTGGGATCCAGTCTTACAGTCTTTTCTTCATTGCCGTCTCGACAAGTTCAAATGATCTTTGGAAAATTTCATACGAGCTATTTTATGTGTTTAAAAATTAACTATTTTGTTAATTGAACAGCTTAAAAGTAATATTTAACATACCACCTTATAATTATAGCGCACCGACATAATGTGTCTTCTAATTTGCTCATTATTAAGATAATTTGTTAGTAGTATTGCTGTTTAATTTCGTTTAGCTTTCATTATCTTCATTATCAGTGTAACATTTTAACTGATAATGTGTTTGTATGTAAAATATATAATTTATAGAATTTACATACAAGAAAATAATGGCATGAACTTCAGGTTAGATTTTATATCTACCATAGCAGGTAAATTCTGTTGTTGCTTATCAAATAAAACGAAAATACGGTAGTACATATAAGTTGAATGAAGATAAATTGTGGGAATTTACACAAATGAAATGATATTGTCATTATAATGTAGTTAAATAGGAGTGTTGCCAGTTAGGTTATATGGGACTAAATCTAATCATTCCAAAATTTCTAGACAATACGACAGTTCTTTAATAATATTGGGTGTACTCTTTCAGTACTTTAACTTAAGATCAATAAATATTTGAATATTTGGAATCTACATCAAAGCAAACATTTAAAAAAGTCCTAATTTCTTGAAAAATTGCAGTGTTTTTTCTTTTTTTCATTATGCATATTTTGTAATTAAAGAAATTGTAGAAATTGTATTGATTTTTTAATAAAAATAATAGTTTGGTTTAAAAATTATATATATTTAATTTTTTAAGCATATTTTTTAAACGTTAGGAGCATATTTTTCGGCTTTTACATATTTCCGGTTTCACTGGTAATAATATTTTTAATGTTTGCACCTTTTAAAGGTCTGTAACAGAAAAAAATTATTTAAAGTAGCAGACTTTTAATCAATAATTATAAAATTATTTGGTCTACTTAAATTCTATGGTATTTTTAAGTTTGATTAACGTTCTTTTGTCTAAACTTCTGGCAACACTGATTAACAGATACAAATTATAATATTCGATAGAGCGTAAAGTAATTGGGAACTAATGAATGACAAATTTAAAGTGTTTTATAATAGTCTATAGCAGTGGATTCTATTTAAAGTATGTACACGAAAATGTTTTTACATTTTCATTTGTAAATACTAAAAGGCATTGTAAAATAATTATGGAATTTTAATATAACTCCCAGTTTATTATTATTTAAATAAATTTAGATTTGATTATTTTAAATTTTCAAATGTAAATATATATTAAAATGCCTGTTTACAGTATTTTACAGATCAGATACTTTTCTTCTTAGGTGTAAGTGGGTTCTTAAGTTTGCATGAATCTCTTCTTTTAAATATGGACAAATTAAAAGAAACCGAACAGACATTTTTCTGAGCATAAAGAAATGTGATAATTTGTCTTTATACCCTTCACCATAAGTTTGTCATTCCGTTTGTAGTATATATATTCTGGATCGTTATAGATAGCGGAGTCGATATATAAACATGTCCGTCTGTATGTTGAAATCAACTTTCCGTAGCCCCCAAATAACTTACATACATTCTGCAATTTAAAATCGAGAAAATCGGGTAAAAAATTGATGAGATATAAGGAAAAAATCAGGACAACCTCGATTTTTAGCCTATTTTTGATCTATATCTATATTACTAAGGCATTAATATATACAATATGGATATTTAATGATAGATATTTCAAAGTCCTTTGCAACGACGTATATAAGGCCATAGTAAGTTGGACCTACAATGGGTCAAAATCGGAAAAAATGGTTTTTAACCCGAATTTTTTTCACCAACAAAAATTTTTTCGTCATAATTTTTTTCATTAATAAATTTAAAAAAAAATATTAAAAAATTTAAAAAAAAAATTTTAATTTTGTTTATCTAAAAATATTTTAAATTTTTTATTTTAAAATATAATTTGGTTAAGTGTATATAAGATTCGACACTAAATATAGCTCTCCTACTTGTTTTACATAAAGTTTTGAAGTTATAAAATGAACCGTGGGAGTACTACAGTAATTTTGGAAGTGAAACAGTATCAAACAAATTACGATCGTATAACTTTTCCATCCCTGGTATAACGTTTTCAAGATTTTGTTTGTTATTTACGGTTGAGTTCATGGTTGCCAGATACTATCCTTTGCTCTCTCCAAACGGAATTAAAAATATCCAAAAAATCCAAATATATTTAATTCTTAAAAAATTTCTACACCATTTGCAATTGTATTTCACAAGTTTTCATTTGTATTTCACAAATTTTCTATTTGTATTTTTATTATAAACATTTTGTTTCGAAAATTGACTTCTAACTACTTAGTTAAAGAATGTTTATGAGGAATATCATATAAAAATTCGTATATAATGTTGCAGTACACAAGTCATTGAATTTGATTATCGAAATGGATTTAGATTTTTCCGAAATTGGCCTTTTCTGGATTTGAATTTTTATGCTGTGATATATATAGCTGAATGGGTCTTTTATTAGATGTGATATGGTTTAAAAATATATTTCTCCCAAAATGACCTATGGCCTAAGGCGTTATAGGTCTTTGGAAAGCCTTTCATTTGATATCCATATCGTCTATGTACAAGACTTAGTAATTGAGATATAGGCTAAAATAGAAGTAGTCGTGGTTTATATAAATATCTCAGCTATTTGTGAGTCGATATATTGATGTATTAATCATGATTTTAAGATATTGGGAGCTTCGGAAAGTTAATTTCAACAGACATACGGACATCGCTATCTTCAATTCATATCATAGAAGATGCCATTATGGAATCGGATTAAACGATGTTATCAGGCCTGTTCTGCAATCCACGTGATTTCAAATCACATACCGTTTTAAAATCACACGTGTGATTTGTGCCTGTTCTGTAAATCACACCATTATTGAATTTTTCGGTGTGATTTTAATTTTTCGAAAGCACAAGAAAACAGCTGATTCGTTTATTTTAAATGTTTTGTTTTTCAAATAATTGTATAGACATATTAAAGTGAAAATAAAAAAATGCCTGAAGCTTCTGTTATATCTTTAATGGATTTAAAAAGAAGGCAGTTAAGAGACGTATTAAAATGCGTTGTTTTGCAAAAACTATGGCGCAAGCAAACAAAACAGCAAAGCTGCCACAGTACACAATCGCTTTTGGTTACCACTTGCTTCAACTTTGTTCAAGTTTTTTTTCAATTAGCACAAAAAACTAACAAATATTATAAATTTTATGCTGAATTCTATAATAAATTTAAAGATATTGAACATATTTTAGACAACCATTAAAAAATTTTAGTCTGGCAAGCTTCCATGTATTTTCGAAAATCATAAACAGCTGACAACTGAAAACAAACCTGAAATCACAAAAGAAATCACAAAAGCAAATAAACTTTTTACAGCAGAAAAGGAGTTTCTAGATTTTTATTAAATTTTAAGTGTTTTTTTTAATAAAACAAGTAATTCTTTAAGAAAATCAATAAAGGACATATTTTTTAATTTGTTTAAGGAATTTATTTTAATATTTTCCATGTAATAGCCGCAGAAATAACCAAGTGTGCACAGAACACCTTTTATGTGATTTCAAACCACTTTTATAAAATGTGATTTGCAGAACATACCTGTATGTATCCATACGCTAAGAAAAATATTCCCCTAGTTTGGAGATTACAAAACGACAATGAACCAAAACACACCTCTAGCGTTGTAATCAAGTGGTTACATACAAAATCTATGGGAAATTTTAAATCTCAAAATAAGGATTCTAAATTATACCACGAATGACGCGGTTACGGTTATTGGCTCTTTAATTGGTACAATGCATCGTCGCTGTGAAGCAGTAATAGAAAACAAGAGATATACAACAAAATACTGAAACACTAAAGGGGCCAGACAATTTTTGTAAAAGTGAAACCTAAGTTTCCATTGTTTTGTCAATAACACGATAATGAATACTTTATAGTTTGTTTTCTATTTTCAGAATTTACTTAATTTGTTAATGTTATTACTTACAAGTATACCATGAATTCCACAAGTGATCAGAAACAAATTGACCTTGGCTCTTCCGATTTCGATCATACTTTTTAGAGCATTTAGCCATTTTCCTTTTAATTTTTTCCAATTTCAAAAAACTCGCAACTTTATTCGTGATTTTAAAAATAAAAATTTCTTAACCCTTCACGCACAAAACAAAACCGCTGAGGTTTTTATGGATATGAATAATCGGCACTCTGTATTTAGGGAAATTTAAAATAAATTAATAGAAATAGCTTGGGAAAAATGTGTCCCAATATGCCTGAAAATCTAGATATCTCGTTATAGTCACTTATAATTATTAATTAATATAAATTACTATACATTTTTAATTACTACCTACCATTCATATAAATTCTATCAGAAAAATGTTTTAAAAACCACAAAAATATATTTTATTCGATCACTTAAAAAAAGAATAAAGAGGATGTGCCCCGGGAGTTTGTTCCCCGGGAGTTTTTTCCCATTAAATTTGAATAGGAAAAATAGGAAAAGGGAAAAAAACTACCGGGGAGTAATTATTCATAATTGGGCTGATAGAGATTTATTAGATTATTAAAGTCTACACTGCACTATGTGTCCAAAAGCCAAAATTGAGGCAAAAATGATTTCCAAGGAAGATACCTCTGTTGCTAAAATAAGAATTTTAAAAAATTGGATCTTGGCCCTCTTTTCGGATAACCCCTCCCCACACCAACTCACCAAACATTTAAAAAAAGATTTCAATCTATATTCTCATTGCATTTTAAAAAAGTTGGCATTAATCCCCCCGCCCTCACTTTTCTTATATCCCGTTCCCAACTCGTTAAAAAACTTGCTAAATTAATCTGTCATGCTTTGGTAAAAATAGTTACAAAAAAATGGTAGCATGTTTCTAGAAAAAAGATAATTATTAGCTAGGTGCAAATATGTGCAAAAAACTTGAGAATGGCATGAAGCCTGACATTCCCGCAAATAACCACATATGTATCATTCCTTGGGCAAATTCAGGCAACGTAAGTTCTATATTACAGAAGACAAACAACATTTTCGCAACTTCACAAAAAACATGACTAATAAAAACACGAAATTTTACACATATGTAATATAAACATTTAGTAAAATATTAGAGCACCTCCGGTATTTTAATCCATTTTGGTTAAGTCTTTGCTATAAATAATTTAAAAAAAAAATCACTTTTTCCGTAATGGAATTTTTTTACTTTTTCAGCTTGAAAACTTTATTTAAAAAATGTAAACATTCACAGCTGTTTATATATAAACTGACATACATTTTTGGCATTTATGTCGTCGAAGTGTTAGGAAAGTTGAACGTCTGAATTTTTGCCGAAATATTTGGAAATGGTCACGTAGTGCACTGTAACAAAAATCAAAATAAAAATTAAGTTTTCTTTGTAAATATTTTGTTAAAGTAACTGACAACTCAAAATAACGCTCTATTTGGAAAAACAGAAATGCATATTCAACCTTAGAAACAGCGGTGTCGCAAATGCGTCAAAGGGTTTGTTTAGATTTTCGCATATTTTTGGAATATTTGGAGAAGTTTGCGTTGTATTGTCAACCACTGTTTATGTATGCTTACCTCTCATGGTAACGCCCTTTGGATATTTTGTTCAACTTATAGTCTTCCTTCATTCCACGTTGGTTTTATTGGTTTTTATACTACCGCTGAGTCAATATTTGTTGCACAGATTTATTTTTTTTTTTTTGCAGAAAAATCATGAAATTTTCTAATTAATTCAATAAAATTTTATGAACTTCACTGTTTGTATGTTATAACAATTTTTATTTCATCCCTAAAGTATGCAATGCATTGAAATGAATTTTCTTAAATTATTTTCTAAATAATGATAAAACTAACTAATCTGGTGTTTTTTTTATTATTTTTCTTTTTTAACAACATTGTCGTAAACATCTTTAATTGACATGAGTTATAAATATAAGGAAAAAATCTTTATGATTTTATTTAAATATGCAATTAGTTTACATTTATACGGGTTTTTTATCGGCTGTTTTTTCTTATTTCTCCAAAGGGGGAATTTAATTGTTGTTGTGTACTTCTCTTGTCAAATCACCGTCATCATTATCATGATGAACAACTAAAAACTATATTAAATGTTTTTTTTATAAATACTGACAATGAAACTACAAACGTTTTGTATTTTATATTTTATTGACGGCTGAAATTAATAATAAAATACAAAAATACTTAAGATCATTTTAGTTACAATTCTACATTGTGGTGTAAAGAGTTTCAGTGTTTTCAGTGCAGGGTTAAGAGTATTTAAAGAAAATAAATACGGAACTTTTTAAAACAAATTTTCGAATGACCTAAAAGTGTTAATAATGTGTGTTCTTATGTGTCGTTTTTCAAAACGGAAGTAATGGTGTTTACTTAATTTTGTTACTTTACCTTTGTAAATATTATTCTATTTCTCTATTTTGCCATTATCTATTAAATCGAATGTTTACTTTACTTATCTAAACTTTGGTTTCCAAAATTAATTAATATTCCAATGTTTGGCTATTTTTACTGTTAAAGTTCATAAAAAATATGCTTTAAATTAATTTGCACACAAGATTGTACTTTCAGTTAATCTGTGGTGCATTAGAAAACTACAACATTTGCTCCAAACGCTTCGTGCTAAATTAAAAAAATTAATTTAAAAGTTTATTCTTTTCGTATATGTGTGTTGTGCCGCTAAGAATATAAATACCTTTATTGCCTTTAATAAAATAAAAACAAAAAAAGTTACAAACAATTTTCTCAAGCGCTTCATAAGTAATTGTGTGGGTTTGTTTTTATGCGCCTAAAAAGTTGAAGAGCCTTGTGGTATTTATCCTATTAAATGCTTAAAATGGAGATGTCACATGGCAAAACTTTAAAAAAAATCCTAAAGGCTCGTTTAAAAACACCTTCACCAGATGTAGAGGTATGTTATGAATATTAAATTGCTTTTTTTTTTGTCTTACTTTAGAATTATGTTTATGTTCAACAATGTGAGTGTATTGTTTCATAAAATTTATATTTAAAGTTAATGAACAATTTGCTTACTCTCTGGTAAACCCAATTTTGATGACCCTAGGTTTTTTGAACTTTTGACACCAGTAGTGCGATTCACTAACTTTTAACGATCTGAAGCTACGTACACACGGTTGTCAGATTGTACAATATTGTCAGAAAAATGTTTAGAAAATGTCTAACAACCATGTGAACTTACAATTTTTGTCTTACCACGTTATCAGATAATGTATTGTCAGTACATTGTAAGACAATATTATTGTCAGACATCTGACAATCGTGTAAACACCTTACGTTGCCATTGCCAAATCATTGTCAGAAACTTTTTATTGTCATATGTGCGAAGTTTATGCATCTGACAATGGCATCATTGCCAGACAAATTATTTCTATTGGCAACACTGTGCATATGTATTTAAAATAAACGAAAGTGAAGGAACCGTGTGAACTGACAATTTTTGTTGGCAGATAAATTTATTGCTTGACAATTGTCTGACAATGAAATTGTATGGTTTTGTTACAATCGTCTAAACTGACAATTTACCTTTTGCTAATAATATTTCATTGACAGTACATTGCAAGCGCATTGCCAGATCTGACAACCGTGTGTACGTAGCTTGAAAATTGCAATGTTGTTTGCAGTAACGATTATGTGATTCACTCACTAACTTCTTTTAAATAATAGTAGAGAACTTCATATCATATTGATATCAAGTGGCATCTCTGTCAAAAAAAAAGAAAAACAATTGAATTTATGCAATTCAAACACTTTAGTTCGTAAATTTTATTAATTTTACATAATAAAAGTGAAATAAAATGTGTAAATGATTGGAACATTATTATTAATTCATATATACATAAATTCCTTTATATATTGCTCATTAATATTGTGGCTTTATATATTGCTCATAACAGTTGTCGATTTTGTAAACAACACAAAAATAGTTGTCGTTTGGTTTTGTCGATAATCGTTTAGCCAACTACAAAATCTTACTCCAACCGATAGCGAATATCGTTAAAAAGGTTACTGAATAGAAAATTCAATAAATTATAAAAGTTAGTGAATCGCACTACAGAGCATTTCCCAATGGATGCATCTAGCGCATCTTAATAGATGCCCAATTTATTTGATATTATAATGTTTAAATTCAGAGCTTTCCCAACAAAGCTGTTGTTTGAATAGAATTCATTCATTGTTGAATTAATTCGTAATGGAATTAATTTATAACAAAATTCATTCAATCTTTGAATGGTTAAATTTTGATTTATTCAAATATAATCCAGTTTTTTTTTTTTAATAATTTACAAAATTAATTGAATTTTTTTTTTAAAACCTATTTGTAATAGATTTATATTGAAGAAAAACTGAATCATTCAATAAATGTTATTATTAAGTCATAACGTAATACATTTGAATTAAAAAAATTAAAAAAAAAAATTTGGAAAAAAAAATTTGTTTGAAAACAATTTTGAAAAAAAATTTTTTTTAAATTTTGAAAGAAAAAAATTAATTTTGTTTACCGAAAAATATTTAACATTTTTATTTTGAAGTATAATTTGGTGAAGGGTATATAAGATTCGGCACAGCTGAATATAGCTCTCTTACTTGTTCTAATTCAATTATGTGATCTTGTAAGTAACGAGATGCTTCTTGAGAGTTTTCATGAATGCGATTCTTAGTTTTTTATGAGTGCGATTGTTATTTGTTATATATATCAAGTATAAAAAGGGTCCCAGGATACTGCCTTGGGGGACTCCAGCTTCAATGGGTTGCTTAAATGTTCGACCAGTTAAATAACTTTCCAATAGCTTATGTGTTTTGCGGGTAAATTTTGACTCAATTTGTATATTAAACCATCATGCCAAATTTTATCAAACGCTTGAGAAATGTCGATGAAGAGAGCAGAATAATATGTTTTTCCTTAAAAGCTTTTCTTTTTTTCATTTACAAGTTTATGAATTTGTTCGATAGGTTGGTTTCCTTAACAAATATTTTGTGTACAAATTCTAGATTTTTCCAGTAAAATTAATTGCATATAAGATTATACAAAGTCAAACATAGCAAACTGACATGATATCATTCAGAAACATTTGGATAGCCAGAAACATTTGGATAGCCAGAAACATTTGGATAGCCAATATTGTCAATTACACTGTGCTACATGAAATAAAAATATTGAATATTGAAAAAGTGAAACTGTATAGACTGTAGAATCTTATTCAGTTCCTTTTAAAAATATATACAAATATTATTTATAATTTACATTAAATCCTAACCTACCACAATATTGATTAAATGCGTTATTTATTCTAGACGTGGAATACAAATTCAATTAATTAACACAAGTATTGTACAATTTCTTTTGGTTGTTACAAAACTTTATTGATTTATTTCAATTTATTTATTCATTTAAACGTTGCATGTTGATTTACAAAGAACATCAATAAATTAAAGACGACATGTCTACAACATCTACAATATAAAAGAAAAACAAACGTCAAAATTAAATTCAAGAAAAAACAAACGTCAAAATTAAATTCATATGATTTCTTTTTACCATTTCATAGTTTATTATTATTATTATTTTATTGCTGTAAATGATACGAGTAGATACTTACATTAATTGTAAAGTAGAAATTTATTGATATATTAACAACATAGATAAAAATCATAATAAAAAGTACAGAGTAGAATTTGAAACCTTCCTGAAAGAAATCATTAATATTTTTAACATGACAACAGAAAAAGGGGAGAGTTTTCAAAATAATTTCCTGAGAATTATACAATGATGTGAAGACAGTGACGTATTATTTATAGAATTTATATTAAAAGAATAATTATTATATATTGTATTGTATAAATATTTATATTAGCTTATTATAATTGTTTTTGGTATTTACTATTTGTACATATTTTATGAGTTATGTTTATTGAATAATTTAATAATGATTTTGAAAATATATACAAAATATATTGAGGTAGAGTATGTTTAAGTTATTGAAATTACAAATTTATAATTATAATTTTACACTTTTTTTAATATTAAGATTTCTAATTAAGTGTCTATTCTATTGTTTACTTACTAATACTTGGGATATGTACGGTTAATTTAGCAATGTCATTATAATGAAAGTGTCATATAAAATACAACTCTGCTGTTTTTTTGAGAAAATACAAAATGAATCCATTATTGTTATAAGGAATAAACGCAATATCGTTGTATTGGTACTAATAGTGTTTGTGGACATTTGATTTAACTTTTCTTATAATGTATATGCCAGAAAAGGCTTCAGCAGCCGGAAAGGCTTTCCAACTAATTTTTTACTTTTATATAGTTTTAGAAAGATAATTCTGCATTGATTACGATTTATTACGAGATTTAATAAGTTTTTTTTTTTACAAAATCGCGAATAGCATATATATCAATCATGTTTTGCCTTATATACCTAATTTTTGTACTCACCACCAATTGATTTTGTCATTCCGGTTTGACCACATCGAAATATTGGTCGTAGCATACAAAAGCATACTCTGAGCCCTTATAAAATTGTAAGGCGATCTAGCTACATATATCCGTCCGTATGTCTTTTGAAGACACTATAGAGTCTAGGGTGTGCAATCTGGATCAGAATTGTTTGTTATTAGAAATGGTCCACTAATAAATAATATTAGGAAAGAAATGTAACTTGTAATTTGTACAGATATGGATAGATTTCAATGACTTGTTTGTTATAAAGCAAGTAGGAAAATAAAGAAAATCCTGCTCGTTTATTTTAGTCATCTCTTATACTTTAAACGATTTGAGGGCGGGTCAATAAGTCCGTGACTTTTTTAATGAAAAATCATTTTATTTTTCTACATATTCTCCTTTGAGCTCTATAAACTTTGTCCGAGGTCATCAAAATAGGTATTTTTGGTGAGATGATTTCATCCTTGGAGTCAAATCTCTATCCGCCGAGCCATTTCTTCAGGTTTGAAAACAAGAAATAATCACTCGGGGCTAAATCCGGAGAATAGGACGGACGAGTGAGCAATTCGTATACTAGTTCATGGATTTTTTCAAATAAAACTGCACACCTGTGCACCCATTTATGTACCAGATTGTAAGCAAACGCGGCAGCCATCTTGCGGAAAGCTTTCAGGAGATCAGATTTTTTAAAAATAGTAAAATTTCAAGTCATAGTATTGGGTGTATGACAATGGGGGATTTTTTAAAATGTTTATCTTTTATTTTGAAACATTTGTACAATATCAATTTATTCAAAGCATTGGCCATTGTTAGCTATGATCTTTTCACATCTTTCTGGCAACATATGGATTCCGAACCAAAAGAACTGCTCATCTTTTGAGGCCAAGACGTATCAATACCATATCGGATACTCTGTTCTAAAGTGAAGCGTATCCCAGATACAGCGTTCTGCATCGATCGAAACAAATAGTAGTCGGACAGGGCACAGTCTGTACTATAAAGCGAGTGAGGCAAAACTTCCCAACTACTTCCTTCTAAATACTTTTTAACAGGTATTGCAACATGTGGCCGAGCGTTGTCATTTCATGTCTGTCCGCATATTCTGGGCGTTTTTTGACCAATGCTCGCTTCAAACTAATGAGTTGAGTTCGGTTCAGGTTCCATGTGATGGTTTGACCAGATTTCAGCAGCTCATAACATATGGGAACCTTTTGGTCCCACCAAATACGTAACATTGCGGCTGGTTGGTCGAGCTTCACATACGGTCTCTTACGCTTCGGGTTATTGTAATGGATCCATTTCTCATTCAGTACAAAAATTATTTTCTTTTATAGCATTCAAGCACCATTTCGGAAATGCGAAATCGTCTTTCAAGGTCTCTTGGATTCAATTCGTATGATACCCAATTTCCCTGCTTTTGGATGAATACTGCTGCTCGCAAACGTTTTAAAATTGCTGCTTGAATAGCTCCCAATGATTATACAAGCTCTTGTTGAGTTTAACAGCAATATTCATGGAGTAATGCCTCCTATTCTTGGTCTTCAAACTTTTTTGGCTGACCTGGGCGATCTTTGTATTTCGTGTCAAAATCACCACTTCTAAACCGCACAAAGCATCTCTCGCACTTTGAAACCGATGGAACACATTCACCATTAGCTTTGGTGAGCAATCGTAGTGCTTCATAGGCACTTTTTTCAAATTAGAGAAGTAAAGCAAAACTTCCCGCATATGACGCTTTGTTGCCACAAAATTCGATATTTTCGAAGCAAAAAAAACGTTGACAAGAACCTCGTTCAAAAGATACGCCATCTGTTGTGAATCCCGCATTTTTAAGTTATACACCAAATAATAAACGTATTTATAGAAACTGATCTGCTTTTAATTGTAACCCGCTCAAAAAGGTGGACAGGGCAGCTGATTTTCAATTGCATAAAAGTTAGTTTTTTCAAAATGATTTTTCCTATCATTCATTAAAAACATAACAATAGTTTTATATTTTAAAAATTATAACGATACATTAAGCGGCTATTATTTAATGAGCTTTCAAATCCACCCAAAAATATGTAGTCATTGAAATCTGTCCATTTTTATACAAGTTACAAGTTGTTCAAAATTTTGTAAACCAGAGGGGGTCGACATTCACGTCCTGTATCTCATATTGTGTTCTATGAAAGCTTATGTCAACCTGTTCGATTCGTATGCATATTATTTTCCAATCGAACTGGTAGGTTAGAAGATACAGATTTATTACCACTTTTTTCTAATCGACCGTAATGTACGACGATTAAAAATAATTAAAACCCTGATGATGACCAGATCCAACTTATAACTCAACTTAGGTTAATCCCATTTATAACAATTTAGGAATTTTGATACTTTTTTTTTTTTTTTAATAAAAATCAGCTTAGAACTTTAAAAGCTATTGATACAATAGGATAATTGTATTTTATTTCTTACTGAATTTTTCTTCGACAACAACTGAAATCAAATATCTTAATGATTCATTTGTACTCAAATCTCAAAATATTCAGCAGAGACGTTTTTTTTTATGATTTCGTTATAATTTGCAGCATTACTTAACCAACTGTGACTATCTTTAAACAGCAATATAAAACCTCTTCTTAATGTCTCTTTCTTTTTTACTTACACACTTGTCTTTGGTCATTTTCTTTGTCTTATAATGCAGATGAAACAAATTTATGACCTATCTGTTTATAAGAGTTACCAAAAAAATCATAACGAAAAACTGAATTTTTTTAAAACCCCCCAACTCTCTACAAAACTGTCTTTCACCTCAAAATTTCTTGTATATAACAAACCATGAAGAGTGATGATGATACCAATAAACAAAAACAACAACGGCCTAAATCCCAAAATCCGTTGTCACCATTATTTCCAATAACACCAACAAACAACAGTCCAAAAAATGATTTGTCTTCTGCTGATGCTGCTGCCGCCACCACCAACACCACGAGCAACACAAAATCTGAACAAAATATTCATAATCCAATCCAAACCCAAAGTACTCGTTACTTTTCACCTACAGTAAGTTCGTTGGTGCGCGGATTACATGATACTGCTACCCTACAATTGCCGTTATTTGAAACGGATGATGAGGAAGAGGATGAAGAAGAAACTGAAAATCAAAGAAAAAAGAAACATGATGATGATGCGTTAAATGATGAAACAAAGAAATTAAATACCCAGAATGATCATGATCAAGAGGATCATGAAAAGCAGCTGCAGAAACAAGGAACACTTAAACCAAAATCACATTCAGTTATAAATTTTCTGCATCATACAATATCACCCAATACTCTTACCAATAGTTCACCTAAAGCGGAATTAACTTCACCACACGATCACGACCACCAGCAGCAGCAGCATCATCATCACCATCATCATCTGTTTCATCTTCATCCGTCATTGCCACGCTTTGTGGTGGATCTTGCTGATAATAATAATGGTGATACAGCTCATAAATTGGTCGAATCACATGCTCCGCCTAGTCCGGGGGGAGGACGTCGTTTGAGCCAATTTAATTTTAATTTGAGACGTTTCTCTCATGCCACGGTACTGTTAAACAATCTCTTTCTTCTTCTGTGTTCAAAATCTTAATCCTTTTGTTCAATTAATCAATGTTTTTGTTTTTTTTGTTTTCTTGAATGGCCTCTAAACAATTTTGCGCTTTTACTCACTTAACACTGTTTTCTCTCCCAAATGCTTTAACTTTAACCTGTCAACCTGTCTTGTTGGATTTAATATTGGATTGGTATCTAGAAAATATTGGAAATTAAAAAAAAAAAAAATAATTGGATACAAAATTGTACAAATTCGTGAGTGCTAAAAAAAAAAAAAAAAAATACTAAAATAAATACATAGAAACTTTTATTGAAAATTTTGCGAAAATGATTTCCGTATATTTAATAAGTCATATTTTTATACGTTTCAGCATGTAATTTATAATTTCTACATTTTTCATTTGCGACCCCATTAAGTATTTATATGCTGGTTCGTTATAGATAGGGGAGTCGATATAGCCAAGTCCGCGTGTCTGTTGAAATCGACTTTCCGAAGCCAACAAATAACTTACATACATGATTGATACATCAATATATCCGATATAGTCCCGGTTCGGTTGCTATTTAAATTCGGAAAATTTGGTTCAGCAAATCACTAATATATAAGCTAAAATCACGACTACTTTAATTGTTTACCTATTTTTGATCTATTCATGGATTACTAATTCATTAACACAGTTGTCTAATGATACACATTCCAAATACCATTCCAACGACGAATATTAATCCATAGAAATTCGGACCGACAATGGGTCAAAATCGAGACAAATATTTGTTAACCCGATTTTTTTTCACCAACATTTGTTTCCACCAAAGAATCTTCTACAAACCAAAAAGTTCCATTAGAGCAAAAAGTTTCCTTTTAAAATGGACCTAACATTTAACATATAATATCGTTATAGGCTCTTACGTCTTTCAAAATAGGTTACTTAATGTTGAAAATTCAAAAAGTTATATTTGTGGTATAAAAGTACACTTATTCAGGATCATATGTGTCAAGTTTCCATAATATAGAAAATTCAGAAATAGATATTAGTAGACATAAAAAGTACCATTGCACTCATGATTCCGGGTTAGAATCCACAAAAAGGGATTTGTGGATTCTAACTCGCAATCATGAGTGCTTAATTTTATGTTAACGATTAATACATCTGTTTTTATATCGTTTGTACGAAAAAGTACCATTAAGTTACCCTTATTTGACTTAAGGAGTGAGATCTAGCAAATCTTAACATACATAAATGTTAATAAAAAAAGAAACCACTAAACTTACAGTTTTGATTTTTTTTTATTTGATTGAAATTATTATTACAACTTACAAAAAAAAAATTATTTTTATAGTTCTAATCACTAGTGATGAAATTTTGAACCTTTTTCGGAAACCCTTACATTAGCGTTTTTATAGTGCTTTCTGTCACTTTGCTCGAACAGGTAGTCCATCTCCGTTTAAAATCTACCACACTTTTGGGCACCTTTTTTGGGCTCTTCAATTCTCTTTTAAGAAGAGCCTAATATTTCTCCACTGGCCTTAGCTCCAGGCAGTTTGGAGGATTTGCCTCTCTTGGTACAAATACTTCATTATTGTTCACTCAAGACCTTGCTTACCATAGTAACGCTATGCCAAATCAGGTCAAAAATAAGTGGACACATTAAGAAGTCTTATGAATGGAAGCAGCCTTTTTTGTAAACATTCCTTCATGTAAATTTCGGTATTTATGTGCTTTTTTGCCGCAACTGCATATTGCTTGCCATTTGAAGGCTTTTTGGGAACATTCCCTCGAGCATCAGCAACATACAAATATTGACCCGGAAACTGCGAAAAATTTTACTGAACATACGTTTCGTCATCGATTATGCAGCATGTATATTTTTTTTTTTTATAAAATTTGACTTCAATTTCCGAGCTCTGTCTTTGGCCTCTAAATTTTTAGCAGAGTTCCTTTCAGGAACTTTTTTAGCCTTGTATGTTTTTAAACCTGCATTGGCTTAAACTTTTCGTACCAAAAAATAGTCCGAGTACTGAGCTAACCGGGCTGGTTTCCTACCGGATGTGTTGGGAGCTCTTTTGAAAATGCTTTCTATTTATTGGCTTTAGAAACATCATGTGGACCATTCCATCTACCTGAACCAGGTTTTTTTTTATCAACAGACAAGTTCTCCTGATACTGCTTAATAACATTGGAATCAGTTTGACGGCATACCTTTGATTGTTTGGCCAACTTTTTGTAGGACTAAGTTGGGTTTTGTTGAAAATTCTTAATAATTTTAGTACTTACTTTTTTCTCGTCACTAATTTTAATCAGATTAACAACAAATGAACATAATTCACATTAAACAAAATAAAATGTTTAAGGAACAACGTGACTTAAGGTTTTTTCGATCTCACTCCTTAGAAGCTTATATTTCTTGTTCAATAAAATTCAGTTTTATCGAATCCAATGCAAAGTAGAAGTATGGGAATTAATATAGTTAAAATTTCCCAAGTTTGTACAAAATAATTGTCAGAGGATGACAGCTCAATTCTTGACATTTCATAATTTGACAGCCAATTTAATTCCGAACCTCAAATTTACCCGCACATGCAATATTTTGGAACTACCCCGCAGTTAAGAAAGTACTCAATGTAACCTTTATATACAGTAATTATCACTATTGTCTGATCATTTGGCTAACTGTAATTGATATATTTTGGGTCATTTGACACGTATGTGCTCTTTGTAGTGCAGAGAGAAGACAATTGGTTACTTTATACATCCCAGGTAATCTAGCGTGAAGTCAATAGTAACTTAAGTGTCTCTAAATAATCTAGAGTGCATTCGCTTTAAAGGTTGTGTGATTAATTCGTACAAACAGTTTTTTTTACAAATTGTGTTGATATAATTCTCATACAGTTTATTTTATTTTTTGCTTAAGTATACTGACATCCCATGTAACCTAAAGTGAAGTCAATTAAAACTTTAGTGCTTCTAAGTAACCTATAGTGAATGCACTTTAAACGTTTAATTTGTACTGCATTTTAGAAAGTAGTTATTTTACCCACCAGAAGTAATCTATTGGATAGTTTTCGGAGGAAGGTTTGTTTACAAGAAATCGGTTATTACTGTCTATGAGATGTCTTTTTAACTGACTATTTGAGGTCAATTAGCACCCGTACATGTTAAAATTATGTAGCTGATCAAGTAACTAGTAAGGTAGCTAGTAATGTATGTGACTCTGTGTAATCGGTATGTGAATCCAATGCGTTGACTACTTTGGACCAGCTATCAGACACTCTCAATTGAGCCCCTGCTTACGACATGCACGTGTTAAAATAATTAGTCACATAGCTAGTTATGTAACTAGTTGTCACCCTAAATGATAGGTAAAATCACTAGTTCGGGACAGTCTCCTACAACTGCTGGGTAGAATAATACATTATGAGAGGGAGGATAGAGACAGTAGTGTTTGTGATGATTTGATTTGAAAGTAACTTTTGCAAAGCCCCTTACATACTTTGAAGTATTAATTTTGACTCACCGACTGTCGTTCAGCTTCCGATTTGTCAAGCTTTCTGAAGTGTCAAATTAAAATATCGTAAAACGATTTTAAAATACATTTTGAATTATTAATCGTTTTTGTGGCCTTTAAAATACCTTGCTTTCATTTTTTTCTATAAAATCCATATTTTAAGTTTCTCAAAAGTCCATCAACATGTATTGAAGTTAGCACAAGACTGGCCTAAACATTTTTGCTTGATACTCTACCAACTTTTGTTGTTTCTTCTCCTGCTATTGTTTCATGCTTTCTTACTTCCTTTCAATCATTTGTTACAGACATTTCGTTTAAAAATAGCCACAAAACATTACTAAGTTACATCTTTTACACTCACTTTTGTGTTTGAACTGAAGAAGTCTTGTTCACAAGTTTATGCTCCCCTCCTTTATGGATGCACTTTTAGAATAATGACATGATCATGATTATAGTGTTTGTCTATTTTGCTCATTCTTGTTCAAACAATGTTTGTTTTTGTTTTTTTGCTGTTGGATTGTTAGTTTTTATATTTAAAAATAGCCAATTGTGGCTATCCTATCTTCATTTCTCATTTCATACTGATGTTGAGATTTTTTTTAGACAGAGTTTTAAATGTATTTAATTATATATTATTGCGTTTTGGAAATATTATTTATTTTTAACTAAAGTATTAGGATTTTTTAAAATTTTTAGCTTTCATTATGAAACATTTGCACAGTATAAATTTCTTCAAAGTATTGGCAATTGTTAGCTATGACCTTTTTCCTATCTTTCGTGCAATACATGGATTCCAAGCCAATATCGGATACTCTCTCCTAAAGTGAAGCGTATTCCAGAGAGTTTTCAGTAGCTCATAATAGATAGGACCCTATTCCTCCCACCAAATGGATCCATTTTTCAACGATGCAAAAATTATTTTCTTTTATAGCGTTCAAGCATCATTTCGGACATGCAAAACCTTCTTTCAAGGTCGTCTTCAATTCGTATGGTACAAAATTTCCCTGCTTTTTGATAAATCCTGCTGCGTTTTGAAATTGAGCTTTAGGCATTTTTTCAAATTAAAGAAGTAAAGCAAAATAGTTACAGGCGGTAGCTTAGAAGTTGTATGTTTCTTGGTATTTATTTTGTTATCGGCCCCATTGAGTACTATATAGATGCAGAAAAGTACAATGAAAATGAAATCAGCTGAAAATTAAATCATTCTTTAAAAATCTGTCACTGTAAATACATGGCTATCGTCTATAAATACTAGTGCTGACAAATTCTACTGTTTTTGGTTACTAAATAGAAATCGATTTTTTGATTTGAATACTCAATGTTTTTAACGGACTTTTAAGTTTAAAAATAATGATAAATTTATAAAATTTGGAAATATTATTTTCATAAAACCTTAAAATCAAAGGATTTAATTTAAAAAAGTCAGCAATTACAGAGAATGTTGATTGCGATTTCGAATTATCACTTTTTTGGTATGAAGTATCCAAAAAAATAAGCAAATACTCGGTAACCGCTATTCAATAATTTTGTAGCCACTATTAAACAACACTGCACATTTGGCCTCTCTTACAATGTTTGTTATTTTATTTTATTTTGTTTTTTTTTTGTATGTGTGAATGATGATGATCCTTATGGTGGTATCAATGTTTTGTTTTTATTCTTGTTGTTTGTTTGTATCCATCTACTGAAGAGTTGAATGATCTTTTATGTTGTTGTTGTTTGTTTTTTCTTTATTGTTTTGTTTTGGTTTCTGCCCTGCTGCTACACACACTCATGCTTAAAAACACACACTCACACTTTGCCATTTTAGCTTTGCTGTCATTTGAAAAGCTGTTTGTTTATATTTCTCACATAGTCCTCAGGACATTTAACAATTTAATTGTGGGTTTTTAAATATAGAATTTTTATTAAGATTTTTACTTTTGTTTTTCTTCTACATTAAGTATTACCTGGTTAAGTTTACTAATTATGTATGAATTTTCTTTATATATTAGGTATTTTTATTTTTATATTTTTACCTTTCAGATTTTAAAGTTGCAAATATGTAATAATAATACATATTATTAACATGTATTTTGTGCTAAACTTGTATGATTGACATAAATTTTGACATTGAAATACGTTTGAAAGTTAATTGTGCTAAATAGAAGTTTTTATATAAATCAATTATATACATTAAATAATAACTTTATTTAGAAAGTTTTAACTAATGGTACCTATTACATATTTAGAAATAAATATTTATAATAATTAAAATAAAAAAACCATTAATAGTATAGTGTAACCAGATGTCACAAATCAGGAAATATTAAAACAAACAAACAAATTGACAATTCATAATTTAGTCACTAAAAATATGATACAGAAAATAAAATAAATATATGAGTTTGTCATTTCATTTGTAATTTCCATATTTTTCATTTGCGACCCCATAAAGTATATAGTCTGAGATCGTTATAGGTAGCGGAGTCGATGAAATCAACTTTCTTTCATCAATATATCGGCTATAGTCTTGTTTCGGTTGCAATTTAAAATTGGGAAAATCGGCCAATTTATTGGGTTTATAACTTAAAAATGCTGGATTTTGTCAGCTTTTGAAACATTTGTACAATATAAATTTATTCAAAGTATTGGCCATTGTTAGCTATGACCTTTTCCCCATATTTCTGGCAACATATGGATTCCGAGCCAAAAGAACTGCTCATCTTTTGAGGCCAAGAACGAATCAAGCCAATATCGGATACTCTGTTCCAAAGTGAAGCGTATCCCAGAGAGAGCTTTCAGCATCGATCGAAACAAACAGAAATCGGACGGGGCAAGGTCTGGACCATAAGGCGGATGAGGCAAAACTCCCCAACCACTTTATTCCAAATACTTTTTAGCAGGTAAACTTACAGTTTTAATTTTTTTTTATTTGATTGAAATTATTATAACAATTTACAAAAAAAAAAAAAATATATATTTTTATAGTTTTAATCACTAGTGATTAAATTTTGAACCCTTTTCGGAAACCCTTCCATTAACGTTTTTATAATGCTTTCTGTCACTTTGCTCGAACAGGTAGTCCATCTCCGTTTAAAATCTACCACATTTTTCGACACATTTTTTGTGCTCTTCAATTCTCTTTTAATAAGAGCCCAATATCTCTCGACTGGCCTTAGCTCCGGGCAGTTTGGAGGATTTGCCTCTCTGGGTACAAATACCACAATATTGTTATTGTACCACTCAAGGGCTTGTTTACCATAGTGACAGGATGTCAAGTCAGGCCAAAAATAAGTGGACACATTATGAAGTCTTATGAATGGAAACAGCCTTTTTTGGAAGCATTCCTTGATGTAAATTTCGGTATTTATAGAGCCCGTTGTAACAAATGATTGGCTTCTTTTGCCGCAACTGCATATTGCTTGCCATACCAAGAACTTTTTGGGACATTTTGTCTGCTTTTGGGTCTTAAACTTTTCTTCAACATTCCCGTGAGCATCAGCAACATAAAATTTTTTACCCGGAAGTTGCGAAAAATCTGCCAGAACATACCTTTCGTCATCCATTATGCAGCAAAAATATTTTTTTTATAAAACTTGACTTCAATTTCCGTGCTCTGTTTTTGACTTCTAAATTTTTAGCAGCGTTCCTGTTCAGAAACTTTTTGAACCTTGTATGTTTTTAAACCTTCATTGGCTTTAACTTTTCGTACCAAATAGTCCGAGCACTGAGCTAACCGGGCTGGTTTCCTACCGGATGTGTTGGGAGCTCTTTTGAAAATGATTTCTATTTATTGGCTTTACAAACATCATGTGTACCATTACTTCTACCTGAACCAGGGTTTCTATAAACGGACAAGTTCTTCCGGTTGGTTGGTTGGTTTACGTGGTAGTTCACTGCACGCGAACAATCAAGTAGAGTCGAAAGGACTCCGTTTTGACAAGACCACACCACTCGTCAGATGTAATGTCGTTTACATCGCAATTTATATAGAATGTATACAAAAAAAATGTCCAGTTTCCTAGACCCAACCTGTAGCTGAGAGATATCTCAGTAGGTCATTGAGTTTAGACCCAGCTAACTCACCAAGGTCGGTCAATATATGGTTGCCCAGGAATTTATGTCTCTTGACACTCAGGGCTGGGCATTCGCAGAGAAGGTGGAAAATTGTTTCCTCTTTTTCCCTATCCTTACAGCTACGACAATGGTCGTTAAAAGGGAGTCCCAGGCGATTTGCATGCTTGCCTAACGTCCAGTGCCCTGTTAATACTGCCAGCAACCTTGATATATCTTTTCTATTCCGAGTTATCAGTTGCATAGTTCGTTTTTCGTTAAAGGATGGCCACATCAACTTGGCTACCCTACATGTGTCTAAATTACGCCATCTATTCTCGGCCTTTGTAAGAAAGTGTCTGAAGATTATACCTTTAATAGTCCCCAGTGGAATTGCTACTGAGACCGCATTGGAGATATCTAAGGCAGATCCCATTCTGGCTAGTTCGTCTGCCTTTTCATTACCGTAGTGGTCTCTGTGCGCAGGGACCCAAACCAAAGTAATGTCAGATAGACGACCTAGCCTTGACAGAGAATTCTTACATTGCCTGACTAGTGAAGATGAAGATGTGTAGGCCTTCAGTGAAAGAAGTGCCGCCTGGCTGTCGACAAAAATACCTATATTGCCGCGAGTATTATGATCATGTAGTGTATTACAAGCTATCATGATTGCAAAGATTTCCGCCTGGAAAACACTACACTCATTTGGAAGACGATATGAGATACCTACCCCAAGTTCGTCACAGAAGACGCCAGAACCAACACCACAGCTCATTTTAGAACCATCAGTGTATATCCTGGTGTCATATTCGTATACGAGATTACCCCTATCCCACTCATTCCTGGAGGGAATTAAGACCTTGAATAGCCTATCAAAATCTGTGAATGGGGTTAAATAGTCAGAGGGTTGGAGAACGATCGAAGGCAGTAGGCCCAGAATCCCCGCATGGCCATATGTTCTCGATCTCCAACTTCCAGATGCATGAAGCCTCGCTGCACTACAGGCAGAGGTGGCCATTATGTGAAGGTCTATTGGCATAAGGTGCAGTATAGTGTTCAGTGCCTCTGAAGGACTAGTTCTTAGTGCGCCGGTTATACCAATGCAGGCTGATCTTTGGACTTTGCATAGTTGGTCTACGACATACTTCCTTCTAGTTGCAGTCCACCATACAAGAGATCCATAAGTAAGAATTGGACGTACTATAGCCGTATACATCCATTTAACTATGCTGGGACTTAGTCCTCATTTTTTACCAAACATCTTACGACAGGTATAGTAGGCCACCGTTGCCTTCTTAACCCTATGTTGAGTATTCAGTTTCCATGATAATTTAGAGTCCAGTATAATACCTAGATATTTTGCATTATTTGAAAGGGGGATTTCACAGCTTTTCAACCGTGGAAGTTTGAAGCTTGGAATCTTGGTCTTTGTCGTGAAAAGTACAAGTTCTGTTTTGCTTGGATTCACCCCAAGACCACTTACCGTGGCCCAGTTATCGAGCAACCCTAAAGCAGTGGACATAATATCGCTGATCACATCCGGAAACAATCCTGATACGAGTATCACCACATCGTCCGCATAAGCGACAACTTTTATCCCTTTTCTGTCTAGATCAATGAGAATCGAGTTAATAACGATAAGCCATAGTAGTGGAGAGATTACCCCGCCCTGAGGTGTACCTCTACCAACTTGCTTGGACTTAACACTATTTCCAAGATTTGCTGTAACTATTTCAACATGGTTACTAACCAGTCATTGATATATTCTTCAACGTCTAGGTTATTAAGAGCTTGTTGAATTGCAAGAGTAGTAACATTATTGAAAGCACCCTCTATATCCAGGAAGGCTGCCATTGTGTATTGTTTAAATTCGAGAGATCTCTCTATAACTCTTACGACCTCGTGCAGAGCTGTCTCTGTAGAGCGACCCTTGAGGTAGGCGTGCTGACTATTAGAGAGCCTTGTTGTGCCCTCTAGTCGATGCCTTATGTGGGCGTCAATGAGTCTTTCCAACGTTTTAAGCTGGAAAGATGAAAGACTAATTGGACGAAAGTCCTTTGCCTTCTCATGACTTCTTTCGCCAATTTTAGGAATAAAAACGACCTTAACCCTCCTCCAGTTAACCGGAACATGGTTGAGAGAGAGACAGAGCGTAAATATTCTATGAAGCCAGGGAATAATATGCCTTTTTGCACTTTGAAGCATCTTTGGCATTATACCATCCGGCCCAGGTGATTTGAATGGTGAGAAACTGTCAATCGCCCATGATATCCTCTCATAGGAGATGATGTTTCTATCGATGTTGGAAAAAGTTCTACCTTCACTCTCAATATTCGTAGCAACATCCTTGCAGCCTGGAAAATGAGTATTCAGTAGGATGTCAAGTGACTCTGCTGAGGATTCGGACCAGGAGTCATCCTTCCTTTTGATATAGGTAGGATTGGATTGCCCCTTGGCTAGAATTCTGCTGAGTCTTGCAGAGTCTTTTGTGTTATCTATAGATTCACAGAAGCTTCTCCATGAGTTTCTTTTTGCGACTACTATAGCCTTCTTGTAGACTTTTAATTGATCGCGATATGGCTGCCATAATTTACTATTATAGCTAATGTTAAAGGCCCTACGTGTTTCCCTACGTAGTTTAGATAGCTCCGAATTCCACCAAGGAGGGAAGCTTTTCTTAGCCTTAGTGACTGGACAGGAAACTTCGAAAGCTTTGACAACAGTTTTACTAAAGTTTTCCTCTATACTTTCAAGACCAGTGATCGAATCTTCAACAACTGGCATATTCTTAAGTTTGTGTCTGAGGATCCCATTAAATTTGAACCAATCAGTCCTTCTTGGGTTCCTAAATTGTATTTTCTCTGTCAAGTTCTGATGTCTAATATCGAAGAGAATCCAATTATGGTCAGAAAACGATCTTTTATTGGATACCCTCCACCTATCTACTGATACCTTAGACCTATCATTTAAGAGTGTAATATCTAATACTTCCTCCCATCCATTATAGTTATCCGAACTTGGAAAGATGAATGTTGGCGTGTTACCAGAATTACATATACTTAGTTTATTCGAATTAATGAAATTAAGTAAAGACTCACCTCTTTCATTTATTTCACTGCTACCCCAGATTGAATGCCTAGCGTTGGCATCGCAGCCCAGGATAATGTCGTCCGATACCCCTACAGAGGACAGTAGAGCACTCACTTCGACTGGAGGAGCTGTCTTCTCATGTGCCATGTAGCTAGAGGCAATCGTGAGGCTTCTATTATGCGGTAGCTCGACCTTTGCTACTGTAAGGTCCTCTGAGCTTAGCTGCGTACAAAGAAAAATGTTAATCGATTTTTTGGCAATAATACATGATCTTGGCCTACCATTGTTTCTTGCATAGAGGATGTTATATGCTGAGGCCGGGAACCCCTTCACGTCCAAGTCTGAAGCCCAGGGTTCTTGCACCAGCCCAATGTCCAGGTCCTCTTCGGCTAAGAGTACCCGAAGGTTATCTGTAGCACATTTGGAGTGCTGCAGATTTATCTGCACTATCTTAAGTGCCATTGTTGTCTGTTGTGGGGGGTTCGGAGAGCTTCATCCCTGTGAGCAGAGAGTTTGCAGCTTCAACCTCATCCGCTTCACCGCTCCCCGTA
The DNA here is from genome assembly GCA_942486065.2 of Calliphora vomitoria. Classification (NCBI taxonomy): domain Eukaryota; kingdom Metazoa; phylum Arthropoda; class Insecta; order Diptera; family Calliphoridae; genus Calliphora; species Calliphora vomitoria. The sequence goes on from OW818033.2 coordinate 77,713,910, forward strand.
CCTGTGGGCCGAAACACTTTTACCTTAGCGTCCCTCACTCCGAAGAACAGCTTGAAACCCGCCTTCTCAAGCTCGACTGAGTCAGATTCAGTGATGGCGAGAATTAGGCAAGTGTGGCCATCGCCTTGCTCAGTTCTTCCGGTACTGTTTAATAACATTGGAAACAGTTTGACGGCAGATCTTTGATTGTTTGGCCAACTTTTTGTAGGACCAATTTGGGTTTTGTTGAAAATATTTAATAATTTTAGTACGCACTTTTTTCTGGTCACTCAATTTATTCAGATTAACAACAAATGAACATAATTGACATTAAACAAAATAACTGACATGTTTTACAAAGGTAACTTGACCAAAAAATCAAATAATACTTGGGTTAAAAGTTTTAAGGAAAAACGTGTGTTAAGAATTTTACGATCTCACTCCTTAGAACATGTGGCCGAGTGTTGTCATGATGGAATATTACGGTTTCATGTCTGGCCTAAACGAATCAGTTGCGTTCGGTACAGGTTCGCTGTGATGGTCTGGCCAGATTTCAGCAGCTCATATTTGGCTTTGGTGTTGATTTGGCTGATTGGCCGGGCTTCAATGAATCGATTTTTTTCACAAGTAATGATTCGTTGCAAAAATTATTTTCTTTTCGGACATGCAATATCGCCTTTCAAAGTCTCTTGGCTTCAATTCGTATGATACCCAATTTCCCTGCTTTTGGGTGAATCCTGCTGCTGACAAACATTTTGAAATTGCTAATTAATTAGCTCCCAATGATTTTGCAAGCTTTTGTTGAGTTTGATAACAATTGTCATGGAGTAATGCCTCCAATTCTTGATCTTCAAACTTTTTTGGCTGGCCAGGGGGATCTTTGTCTACCGTGTCAAAATCACCACTTTTGAACCGAACAAACCATCTCGATGAAACCGATGGAAGACCTTCACCATAAGTTATGGGGTGCTTCAGCGGAACTTTTTTCAAATTAAAGAAGTAAAACAAAACTTCCCGCATATGAGGCTTTGTTGGTACAAAATTCGACATTTTCGAATCAAAATAAACTTTGTTGTTTACACTATAATGTTCAATAACTTTAGCTTAATATCTTTAGCTTAGCTTTTGGGAAAAGGTTTCCCAATGATTTGGCTTCAGAAACCAGTAAATGCGCATAGAAACTAGCTTATCCCCCAACAATAAATTACAATTAAATTGGGAATTTAGCACACAAAAACTAAATCTTACTAAAATTTGTTTCTTTATTTTCTCTTTATAATTTCGATTCAAATAAAGCCAAATTTTGTTCATATTTGTCAGTTGAATGAATGATTAATTACAAAATAAATTATTTTTTTGAAGAAATGTACATCATTATGTGATTTTACAAAATATAAGTATTTGCATGATTTGGCATAAAATGGCATATTTTGGTAAATGACCTTTTGCAGCGTTCAATGTACTACTTTTTAAATTGATATTTGGATATATGTAATTCAGGCATAAAAATTAACCACCGAATAATAATAATAATTTTCAAATCAATCAGAGCTTCGAATTAATTAAGGGAATGAATTCAATACATTTGAAGTAAAAAGGAATTAAGCCTATGAATTATCTCACAATGAATTCATTGACGGAATGGTTAAGATATAACATTTAATTTGATTTTGAAAATGGAATTATGAATTAATTCTTTCGAATTTTTTTTTTAACGAAATGAACTAAACAAATTTTAATTTCTATATGTATGAAACAGTCCGTTTATTATTTCTTGTTATTGTAAAATAACAATATTTTCCAGGAAATTTAAATGATTTATAATTTCATATTTTTAAGGAAAAAAATAATTAAAACAACAAAAACCAATTGATTAAATAATTAATTTAAGTCATCAATATTGTTTTTTTTTTATATATATTTTAAATTTTATTTTGTGCAAAGTCCAACAATTTTTTTGTTCAAAATTTAAGCGTGCCTTAATAAAAAAAACGGGGATTTTTTTGCTTTGCAACAATTTTCAAACAAGTTTCCATAAAGCCTTTTCAGAGTTATAGTAAAAAGTTATTGAAGCTAATTATGCGGCGCTCTCAACATAAACACACAAATAGTGAAAATAATCAATTAAATTTAAAAAATAAATGTTGAAAAACGCTTGAAGGTGATATCGATTTGTGGAAAAACAAAGCCAAGTTAATAATAAATAGAAGACAAAAATCAACAGTGTCTTGATTGTACAGAGAAAATTTAATGATCAAACCACAAACCATGAACATTGCAGAGAATTTTTAATTCAAATAATAATTGTAGTAAAATGCAGCAATAGTGTGGCCAGATAAAGGGGATATTTGGATATAAGTAGGTCTCAATAAATTTGAAATGTTTTTTGAAATTCTTCATACCGTTAGCTTGGTTTGCAAATGTGTTAAGTCCACCGTTATTTCAATAGTTATTTTATTTTTATAAGTTTATTATTTGGTTTAAAAAACAAAATAATAAACGATGTTAATGCTGGATTGAAGCAAAAAACTATCTGTGATAAATATTCAATTTACAAATCACAAATTTGATATATAATTTTGCCAAAGAACATACATATAAACTAGTCGAGACGGAAGTTTAATAAAGGGTGAGCCAAAAAAAAATCATACTTGTATTGTTACGTTTTTACCTTTTAAAAACGGTGGTTTTTTTCCTTTAAATAAACTGGATACTTTTGATTGCAAATAAAAAGCAGTTTTAGTAGTTTAAAATTTGTAACAACTCTTTATTTATTTAAAATGTACAACAACAACAGTTCTAATAGTCACTCAGTGTCTTTGTACAAGTTTATCAATTCGCAGAAATGCACACACACTTTTAAATGTACAAGACAGTTGATGTTAACTCTAACAGCGCCTATGATAAACTCAACTGACTACTGCAACCTCTGCCACTATTTATACACACGCCATCTTTCGGGAGTATTCTACAATGCTCTTAACGGACAAACTAGTATGTTCGAATTCTAGAGCTTTCGATGTTAATGTTAGCAGTTTAAACATTTAAGGCCTTATTCATAATAAATATTTAAATTTATCAAAGGTTTATAAAACTGATTTTGTATGGAAATTTAGTTTTATAAACCTTTTATAAATTAAAAAAATTGATTATGAATAAGAGGGTTAGTGTTGCCATACTTACAAACAATGCTAATAACCGCATGCTATCAACATTGTTGATAAGTAGAAGCTTCTACTGATAGACGTGTGTATAAACATAATGAATGTTGCAGGCAGTCGTTACGGACCGTTAAATTCAAATTGCTATTGCACAATCGTAACAATATTCTCAAAAATATGTAAATTTATTCAAATATTGTACAAAAACATTAAATATTATAATATTGGCATATTACTCGGTATTTATAAATCTACACAGTTTTTCCGGAAATCCTCCCGTTAAAGATTTTTTAGTTGTTTCTGACATGTCCTGGGATATCTTTCCTGTGTTCTTGAATTATTTATTTACAAGAGCCTAATACCTTTCCAAAGGCCGAAGTTCTGGACAGTTGGGTAGCTTTGCTCCCCGTGGTAGAAAATTGATATTTTTGTTTGACTACCACTCAAGGGCCTTTTTTCATAGTGGCATGATGCCAAATCGGGTAATAAACATTTCAGTGTCACACAAGATACTTCTTGGGGAGATTTGTTTGTTTTTTTGTCCGGTATTGTTCTTGAACATTGCCTCATCTATCAGCCACATAAAAATTTTGAGCCGGAAGTTGTGAAAAGTCTGGCAGTACATAAGTTTCATCATAAAATTTTACAATTTTTTTTCGCTCGTTCTTTTGCCTCTAAGTTATTTATCGCATTGCGATCTGGAACTTTATACAACTTCAACCTAGCATTGGCTTTGGTTCTGTGCACAAAAGAATTAAAGCATTTAACTTTACGAGCCGCTTTTCTGATAGAAGTTTTCGGAGTTGTTCGACTTCAATCTGTTAGACCTTTTTTTCTTCCTGATCTAGCCACGAGGCCATCAAAAGCGTCGTTCTTTTGCTGCTTGGGCTCTAGAGCAGTTGGAAACTGACCCGATGTTTTATCGCAAAATTGTGTTCAGCGACGAGGCTCATTTTTGGCTTAAAGGGTTTGTTAATAACAAAATTGTCGCATATGGAGTGAGATCAATCCACAACATGCCCCACAGACTCCATTACATCCAGAAAAATGCACCGTTTGATGCGCCTTACATGCTGGTGGCATCATCGAACCTTATTTCTTCAAAAATAAAGCCGGAGCTCGCGTTACGGTCATTGGACGGATCTTTCGAATAAAAAAACAAGCTATAAAAACGGCTAATCTTTATATTTACCACTAAAAATATACAATTTTAATATGTATGAATATTAGAGTGCCTCAATTTGTACGGAGCTAAAAAAGTTGCAAATGTACACCCTGTAATAATGTTTGGATTGTTTTGAAATAATTCCCAAAATATGCTGGGTTAATGTGAGCGTTTTTGTGAGCTGGACCATTTTTAAAATAACTCTAAAGGTAAAATTTTCTGTCAACAGTTTACTCAATATTTTATTTGCCACAATGTAGACAATATCTCGCACATTGTCTATTGTCGCAAAAATGGTACTTTACATCAAAGGTACAGAACGAGTTAATTCAATCATTAACCAAATAAATGGTTTAACGTAGAAATGAAGCTTACATGAAACAGTGGGGCAGAATCAAAATTTTTTGGAAAAAAATCTGGCATTTCTAAACGGCTGGTCCGATCGGGATAAAATTTGACACGAGCGTAGCCAAGGAGTATTCGAGTTTATGATATTAAAATGGACTCTACAAATGCTCTAGGCGCGGCGCTATGGGGGCTCAAAGTAGGGTAGGGTACCTTCGACATGTAAAATTTTTAAACACGTGCCATTTTTTTGTTTCCAATCCGATTGCGTGTGCTATTTATCTCTTATAATTTCCGAGTTATAAGCATTTCAAAATTTAAATTTTCAAATTTTGCCATACCATGGTACGCTTTTTTAAAAATATAGGGCGTACTTTTGCTGTTTTTTGGGTGAAAAGGTGACTTTACTCCTTTTTTATTAAAATAAAACTTTCTTTAAGAACATATAACAGTTTTATGTTTTTCTGTAAGATATCTTTACGGAGAATATTTTGGTATAAAAAACATGTCATATTTTTTGAATATGTTGCCCCTACGCCCTTCGGAATTTGACCTATTTTTTAACAAAATTTCAACTTTGGGCCACATGTTCTAAAATCCCATAGCTGGGATCAGAAAACGGAAAGCAGTTTTGGAAACCTTGATGTAATTCCTATTTATTTTTAAAGCATTTTCTAGGCCTCAAAGGAAATGTGGACGTTATGGGCAAAATTGTAAAAAATACCATTTTTGGGATTTTCGATCCAATTTTTAGGAATTGCGGGATTCCCTTTGACAAGTTTTTTTACACTTCGTTATTTGGAATAAGAATTTTAAAAAACCCTGCAAATTTCGTTTAGTTTTGTTAATAAATAATGATTTTACTACATATTACATATTTATTGAGCTCTAAAACTAAAATTTTTATCAAAATTTTGATAGGATTGCAAATATTAGGAACAATTTGGTCCACATTTTCTCCGAACAAACTTTTTTGTTTGGATAGGTTAATTTCTGATATTACAAAATGATGTATCAATCATGGTTGTATGTTATTCGAGGGTTTCGGAAAGTTGATTTCAACAGACATGTTATATCGACTCCGCTATCTATGATGATTCAGAACATATATACTTTATGGGATCGCAAATGAAAAAAGTGGAAATTACAAATGGAATGGCAAACCCTTATGATGAAGGGTATACAAATCAACAAACATCCTTAGCTAACGTACTAAAGTTAGTTTTTCCGGGTCAATATTTTTTTTTGCACTGCGACCAATAAACAAATATTTGTGCACTAAGGAGTGACTTCCAAATAAGTTCCCCGAAAATTAAATGGACATTTCATTAATCGACACATCTGGCAGCAATGCAAGACTGCAACATGGAATTTGTTAACCCAATACAAAAAGATATTCTTGGTCGGGCTTGATCTCTAAATTCATAAAAAGCTACATGTGTATTCTTACGTTTTTCCTGCAATATGCTAAACAAACGCTTAAACGCCAAAGAATTAAACAAAAAAACACACTCACTGCTTTAAAGCAGAGTTTATTTTTAGAGAACCAATGGTTGATCGGTCGGTCGGTCACTGATTGCTTGCGTTTACTTTGTGCGTTTGTTACATGATGCAGCAGGAGACTGTCTGTCTGTCTGACCGACTGAATTACAGACTGAATGTAAACTTTATAAAAACAAACAAACAAAAAAAAAAAAAAAATACGAATACAAATTGCATTTGGTCTTTTAATAAACGAAGATTTAACAAAATGTTAGTTTTAAGAGTGTCTTACAGGTTGTTGGTTCTTGATAGCTTGCGGAAAAACGCTTATTTAGTGCGATTAACTTGGGCGGAAAAATGAAAATAATTTGAAAAATTTACGCGCCATATAGAAGTGTTTTTTGTTTAAAATTAAACAAAATTCTAAAATGTGTGAAACTTAAAATATTAAATAACGTGAGACTATTGAAGTTTTCAAAAACATAAAAAAAAACAGTTTATAATTTTAATAATAAAATAAAAAACAAACGCGTTTTTCTTGTGTTTTGATTTGAATTTGTTACAAACTGAATGTTTGAGTTTTGCTGAAAATACAGTTGTTTTTTGTTTTAGTTTTATTTTTTCATATTAATTTAATTTGCATTTATGAAGTTAATTTGTTTACAGAAACTGTTATTATTATGATTTTTAAAGTGGCACACTCAGTTATAAGAAAGAATTTATTCTTTATTATTATTTTATTTTTTTAATTCAATGGTTGTGTAGACTATGATTTAATCGGATTCCTAATCGGAAAATATTTTATTCTTAAAGTCACAGTAATATATCTGCATATAAAACATATTATCAATCCAACGATCACTTGATTTCTTTAGATAACCCTGGTATCGATTCGAGGAAAACCCTGGTATCGATTCGAGGAAAAAACACTTACTCGATCTTTAGAAAATCGCATGATTTCTTTAGAAACTCTTGTTAACAATTTAACAATCAATCTATCGATTACTTGATTCCTTTATAAATATTTATAAATCAGATTCGTTGCAATTTGTTCTCAATGATACGATTACATCCATCGATCTTGTCGATACTAGCAACATAAAGTCAGTTGCCACACACGAATTGTTGTCACCCCAACTAACATTTTTCAGCCGCAACCTAGGGTTCTATAGTTGAAACAAAAAGTCGACTTTTCGAACTTTCGACTTTTTTCGATTTTTAAAAAGTCGACTTTTCGAACTTTCGACTTTTGGTAATTTATGAAAAGTCGACTTTTCGAACTTTCGACTTTTTAGTTAAATCGACTTTTTTCGACTTTTCGACTTTTTTCGACTATTTTCGACTTTCCGACTATTTTCGACTTTTTTCCACTTTTTACCATTTTTTGTAAAAAATACATGGTTTCTGCATTTATTGATGCGCCTTGTGTTAATTTTACCAATAAAAATTAAATGTATTAAGGCGATAATATATAATATGTAGAAAGAGCATTTTTTTATGAACATTTACTTATTATTTTTTTTTTTTCTTTTGTGATAACTAATCGAATGTTCGACTTTTTTGTGACCAAAAAGTCGACTTAGACTTTTCGACTTTTTTCTGCAAAAAGTCGATTGTTCGAACAATCGAACAATCGACTTATAGAACCCTACCGCAACCGAATAATTCTGTCATTTAGACTGAATCATTTGATTAGCAATAAATTCGGTTATCACAATGAAAAATATTTTCTCTGTGTAACAAAAACAGAAAATTTTTAATTTTAAACAGGAAAAATTAATTACTAACATGCTTAACATAATTTTTATTAAGAATATTTAGAGGAAATAATAACAATAATACTGGTTTTAATTTGTTAACATACTTTCGGATTTGAAAACAAAACGAATTACCATATTTTTTTTCCATATTTAACTTGGTCGGACCTCTTAAATATATTAATACAATATAATATGTTAAAAAAAAATTAAAACACTAAACCTACTACAGTATTGATATATTTATTTGATTGAAATTATTATTACAATTTACAAAAAAAAAAAAAAAAAAAAAATATTTTTATAGTTCTAATCACTAGTGATGAAATTTTGAACCTTTTTCGGAAATCCTTCCATTTTGGTTTTAATAGTGATTTCTGTCACTTTGTTCATACAGGTTGTCCATCTCCGTTTAAAATCCACCACAATTTTGGACACCTTTTTTGTGCTCTTCAATTCTCTTTTAACAAGAGCAGAATATATCTCCTCTGGCCTTAGCTCCAGACAGTTTGCAAGATTTGTCTCTCTTGGTACAAATACCACATTATTGTTCTTGTACCACTCAAGGGCTTGTTTACCATAGCTACAGGATGCCAAGTAAGGCCAAAAATAAGTGAACACATTAAGAAGTCTTATGAATGGAAGCAGCCTTTTATGTTTGGCTTTTTTGCAGCAACTGCATATTGCTTGCTATACCAAGAACTTTTTGGGAAAATTTTCTGATTTTGGGTCCTAAACTTTTTTTTAAAATTCCCTCGAGGATCAGCAACATCAAAATTTTTACCCGGAAGCTGCGAAAAATCTGCCAGAACATATGTTTCGTCATCCATTATGCAGCAGGAATATTTTTTTTTATAAAATTTGACTTCAATTTCCGTGATCTGTTTTTGGCCTCTAAATTTTTAGCAGCGTTCCTGTCAGGAACTTTTTGAGCCTTGTATGCTTTCAAATCTTCATTGGCTTTAACTTTTCGTAGCAAATAGTCCTAGTATTGACCTTACCAGGCTGCTTTCCTACCGGATGTGTTGAGAGCTCTTTTGAAAATAATTTCTATTTTTTTGGCTTTAGAAACATCATGTGGACCATTCCTTTTACCTGAGCCAGGTTTTCTATCAACGGACAAGTTCTCCCGATACTGTTTAATAACATTGAAATCAGTTTGACGGCAGATCTTTGATTGTTTGGCCAACTTTTTGTAGGACCATGTTGGGTTTTGTTGAAAATATTTAATAATTTTAGTACGCACTTTTTTCTTGTCACTCATTTTAATCAGATTAACAACAAATGAATTGACATTAAACATAATAACTGACATTTTACAAAGGTAACTTGATCAAAAAAAATAATCAAATAATACTTGGGTTAAAAGTTTTAAGGAAAAATGTGTGTTAAGGTTTTTTCGATCTCAGTCCTTAAATTTGGTACTGCGAGTTTAGCTTATATTAAACATATTTGAGCTGAATATTGTTTGGATATCTATATAATTAGGATGTTTATTAGAACAAAACTATTACAGTGTTGTTTCAATAAGCTTCATCCTTGGGACAATAGAAAAGTTTGTGTCAAATTTTGTGAAATTATCTTTGAAATTGCGACCTATAGTTTGATTACTGACATCACTTAATCGACTCAGAACGTGATCCTGACCAGACAATATTTTTGAACGTTACACACATCATTACTAACGCAGTATACACTCCCCACTATGGTGGTGTAGGGTGCAAAAATCTTGGGAATAGCCGGTAATGAAAATATTTGTCTTATTATTTCCCGGAACTCTACTATGAACTCAATTAAACGCTGCTTTAATTTAAGCTGTCTAGATTTTTCAAGCCTATTTCTTTATTGGAAACACAATTTTTAAAATTTATATAAAATTAAGATAATTTATTAAGACTTAAAACAAACTTGGTGCCAGTTAAAAATATCAACAATAACTTTTTTTTTAAATTCCCAAGAACCTTAAAGATTTCTTCACATTTGGGTCACTGTAGCGCTTTTTGTATTAAAATTTATTATTTATTACCAGGGCAAGTTTAAATATGCACAAACAGGTTTAAGACAAGCAAGCAAAACAGCTCATAAAAACTTGAGAATATATGCATTATAAATTAAAGCTTTAAATTAATTTTGATGTAATAAAAAAATTGTTTACAAAGAACATTCGAATTTATTTTTCCAGTTTTCAAAATTAAATTAGCTTTAGTTGTTGCATGAACTGACAAAAAAAAAATAATATTTTTGTAAAAAAATTTAAATATTTTCCAAACATCAAAATCCAGTGGCTGGATCGCATAATCGGTCAAGAGATTGTCTGATATAAATGTGCTCTAAACATAAAAAGATGTATCAAAAAGATAGATTTTATCGCTTCTTCAGTTTGCGATCAATATTAGGTTGCATATCGGTATTGCCTAAAATGGCTTGTAATCGCTTTGAAATCGATTTTACTAATTTGAGTTCCGTGCTTCTAGTAAAGACTCTTTTAGCTGAACTGACGTGTTAAATTTTATTTGATGCAATCTCCTAGCTAATTCCTTCCAAAAATGCTCTATTACATTAAAGTCTGGGATCTGTGCAAGTGTTTCTATAAGTTTGGGACAGTTATGGATCAACCATCTTTGGGAGGCAGAGATATAGGAGTGTAAAAAGAAGCGAAAAACATTTTTTTTGACACATCTTTTTATGTTTAGAGCACATTTATATACTCTTGTCCGATTATACGATGGAACCACTGTATGTTTGCCCTCAACATACAGACAAAACGTCAAACATAGCTAGATGGTCTTTAAGTTCCATAAGAACCCACAATATATAAGTTATGGGATCTACAACCAATATTCGCTGAATCGTGGTGGATCAAAAACTCAAAAGCTATATTTTCTTTAAAGAAATTATAATAAAAGTGACAGGTGCAGCAAAAAAAATTTTTTTTTTCTCAAAATTGTGAAATATGCAAAATCTAACTTTTCCAGCAAAAAGCTTGAAAAACTTTCCCTGATTATTAATTTTATTAAGCAAAGCAACCAAAACGCAATTGTATTGCGATTCCTTAAAAGTTTATTTATTAAATCATGAATAAAACATGAGTTCCTCATAATTATTCCTAAAGTTACGAATTCCCTAAAAAAAATTCTAAATAAGTGATTATTCAAGTTGTTGCAGTTTCATTTGTAACTAAAGCCTTATTTTGTTTATTCCATTTGCATAATTATTTATTATTTGTAAACAACAATAATGACAAATTTCAAAAGTAATTCAAAATCTTTTTATCAATTTCACAATTTGAAACGTCAAGTTTCTGGATATCCCTTTATGACGAAATTTGATGACATAGAATCTGCAAATGATTCGAAGATTTGTGAAATGTTAGCTGACTTCTTTTTTTTCTTCGTATCCAAATTAGGGTCTAAATCTTTTTTATTAGATTGAAATTATTATTAGAATTTACAAAAAAATATATTTTTATAGTTTTAATCACTAGTGATGAAATTTTGAACCTTTTTCGAAAATCTTTTAATTAACGTTTTTATAGTGCTTTCTGTCACTTTGCTCGAACAAGTAGTCCATCTCCGTTTAAAATCTACCACACTTTTGGACACTTTTTTTGTGCTCTTCAATTCTCTTTTAATAATATCTCTCCACTGGCCTTAACTCCGGGCAGTTTGGAGGATTTGCCTCTCTTGGTACAAATACCACATTATTGTTCTTGTACCACTCAAGGGCTTGTTTACCATAGAGATAGAATGCCAAGTCAGACCAAAAATAAGTGGACACATTATGAAGTCTTATGAATGGAAGCAGCCTTTTTTGTAAACATTCCTTGATGTAAATTTCGGTATTTATAGAGCCCGTTGTAACAAAGGTTGTTTTCTTTTGCAGCAACTGCATATTGCTTGCCATACCAAGAAATTTTTGGGAAATTTTGTCTGCTTTTGGGTCCTAAACTTTTCTTCAACATTCCCTCGAGCATCAGCAACATAAAATTTTTGACCAGAAAGTTGCGAAAAATCTGCCAGATTTTTTTATAAAACTTGACTTCAATTTCCGTGCTCTGTCTTTGGCCTCAAAATTTTAGCAGAGCTCCTGTCAGGAACTTCTTGAGCCTTGTATGATTTTAAACCTGCATTGGCTTTAACTTTTAGTACCAAATAGTCCGAGTACTGAGCTATTTGGACTGCTTTCCTACCGGATGTGTTGGGAGCTCTTTTAAAAATGCTTTCTATTTATTGGCTTTAGAAACATCATGTGTACCATTCCTTCTACATGAACAAGGTTTTCTATCAATGAACAAGTTCTCCCGATACTGTTTAATAACATTGGAATGAGTTTGACGGCAGACCTTTGATTGTTTGGCCAACTTTTTGTAGGACCAAGTTGGGTTTGGTTGAAAATATTTAATAATTTTAGTACGCACATTTTTCTCGTAACTCATTTTAATCAGATTAACAACATAATTGACTTTAAACATAATAACTGATATGCTTTTTTTGATAAAAAAATCAAATAATACTTGGGTAAAAAGTTTTAATGAAAAATGTGTTTTTAGGTTTTTTCGACCTTAGTCCTTATACGGATTTCAGTAAGGAATTCGATACTGTATAAATTAGGCAAACGTGTTCTTCCGCTTGTATTTCTTAAATGGATTTCCACGTATCTTAAAAACAGACATCAATGTGTTTTTTCAGAGACTATAAATCGAAAATTATTCCAGTTATATCTGGAGTCCCACAATGCACAGTGGGGGATTTGAAAAAAAAGTGGAAATAAATCTGTAACTTCTAAACGAATAGCTCGATTTTAATAAAATTTCCCATGGCTATAGAGGAGGTGTTGATAAGTTTAAGTTTTGAATTTGGGCTTAAACAACCAAGGAGGGGCCGAGCCACAATGCCTCTCGGGGGGCACCTCGGGTATATCAAAAATTAAAAATGTTGCCAAATTTTTGTTTGCGATCCGATTTGAAAGATTTTTATATATATGGATTGTACTGAACGAGATCTACAAAAGACATTGCTTTAGCCATATATTATCTCTTATAGTTTACGAGTTATTCGCATTTGAAAAGTAAAATTTTATTTTTTTTTGCCTACCTTGGTCTGCTATTTTGCTAATCATTGCCATCATATTTTTGTTCTTAAAATATATAATTATATTTTATATATTGGAGTCAAGATTTATGTAAAAAAACGTAAGATGCTCTTTAGAGACGTGATTTATTGATGAGTGTCTTCAGGCACTGTTGGGCATTGCAGACTAGTTTTGCTGCCTAAGATTTCCCCTCATATAGCTAAATGTTTTGTTTTCTTTACTTTGATTTGCATTTTTTTACATAAAATTTTAAGAAAATTATACTAACTAAAACCCGACTATGTTTCAATCTCTAAAGCCCCAAGGGTGCCTTAAGGCACTCATTTAGTTTTTCCCAACTGGCAGGTAAACCATTGATTGTGCAAATTTTGAAATGTTGTTTTTGAAATATAAAAAAAATTATTACCAACATTTGCCATTTTTTTTTTTTTAGAAATTGGCATTAGAGGGTTAAAGAAGTAAAGCAAAACTGGTTGGTACGAAATTCGACATTTTCGAAGCAAAAAAAAAAAAACGTTGTTTACACTATAATATTCAATAGATAAGTGAGAATAAATGACAGATATGTACCCTACAAAATGACATAAGAACAATATACGCCATCTATTGTGTGTAAATCAATTTTTAAGTCATACACTCAATATATTCCTCTTAAGATCCAATATTTCCTTTCAAATTATGCCAACTTTAATCCGATGCCTAGAATTTGTGTTTAATTCAATAATTTGTAGAATTTTATTGACTTTTCTACTGATCCAAGTGTAATTAGAAGGAATATTCTTCTTCTAACTTTAATTGCGATTTAAGAACAAAGCTAGCCTGTAAGAAATTGTAATTTCATTGGCGAATTAAATAAAATAAATAACAAATAAACAAACAAATACGTTCCCAAACAAATTAGATTTTGCCAGCAAATTTCTTATCTCTATATTTGTGCTAATTTTTTACCAGGTGCTCTTTATGCAAGTAGCACTGCACTACTTTTCTAAATTATCAGTTACGAGTTTTAGCCATTGTTAAATATTTGGCAGGAAATATACCAAAATAAAGTTATAAATTTAAATACAAAATAATCAGTTGTATTTATTTAGATTCAGTCTGTGATTTTGCACCGAACTTTTAAGCCATAAAGTTATTAATACTCAAAAGATTAAATTAAATGATTAAATTTTATAAATATTTTTAGCATTCGCCATTAGCCTCAATAAAATAACGATTTAAAATACTTTCACTTAATGCACTTTCAGTTATCGGTAAAAAAACACCATTTAATGTTTATTTAAGGTTGAAAAGGCTTCTTTAAAACTTACGTTCACGTTATGGTTTTGTATTTAAAATTTACATATTAAATGGTTTGATCACAGCACTTTTACTTTTATCAACTTTTAAATATATTTAAGCTGGCATATATATTTCACTATCTATGTTTTCATCTGATTGAAAGAACTGCGTTCTTTTTGATAACTCGTTCGTTCATGAGTTCATTCAAGCAGGTTTTTATCTTCAGGTCTTTATTTCCAATAAATATATTCTCTGCAATAAAAGTTGTGGGTATATGACTTAGAAAATATTATGGAAACAAGTCCTTTGACATGGGTAATTAATTTACAATGAAATATTTCATGAGAAGACTTTTGCATGCTAAAAATTATTATTCCATTATATATATATTACAAATATATACACCCCAGTCAACTGTAGCCCATCCCAGTATAATTACAACTAGTTTTTGAATAGTCTCCGATTTTTATCACATATTAAAGTTATTATATTGATGACCCTTATACTACGTTTCAAGAGTATGGCGTTTTCAGTTGAATTCTATTGATGACTCTTATAGTTTTATAGATATAGATACTACATTTCAAGAGGATGGAACTTTTAAGTTGAAATTTGTATATGTTTTAATAGTTTTGTTTATTAAATTCATCGGGTATTTCTTTTTGAACTATAACAATACTTATTTGAATATAAGTATATTTATTCTCTACTAAGGACTGAGATAGAAAAATTTTTAACATACATATTAAAATGAAACCACTAAACTTACAGTTTTGATTTTTTTTTTTAATTTGATTGAAATTATTAAACAATTTACAAAAAAAAATTATTTTTATAGTTCTAATCACTAGTGATGAAATTTTGAACCTTTTTCGGAAACCCTTCCATTATGGTTTTTATAGTGATTTCTGTCACTTTGTTCGAACAGGTTGTCCATCTCTGTTTAAAATCTACCACACTTTTGGACACCTTTTTGTGCTCTTCAATATCCCAATATCTCTCGACTGGCCTTAGCTCCAGGCAGTTTGGAGAATTTGCCTCTCTTGGTACAAATACCACATTATTGTTCTTTTACCACTCAAGACCTTTCTTACCATAGTGACAGGGGCCAAATCAGGCCAAAAATAAGTGCAGCAACTGCATATTGCTTGCCATACCAAGAACTTTTTGGGAAATTTTTTCTGCTTTTGGGTTCTAAACTATTTTCAACATTCCTTCGAGCATCAGCAATATAAAATTTTTGACCAGGAAGTTGCGAAAAATCTGCCAGAACATACGTTTCGTCATTCATTATGCAGCAAGAATATTTTTTTTTATAAAACTTGACTTCAATTTCCGTGCTCTGTTTTTGGCCTCTAATTTTTAAGCAGCGTTCCTGTCAGGAACTTTTTGAGCCTTGTATGTTTTTGAACCTGCATTAGCTTTAACTTTTCGTACCAAATATTCCGAGCTAACCGGGCTGCTTTCCTACCGGATGTGTAGGGAGCTCTTTTGAAAATGCTTTGTATTTATTGGCTTTAGAAACATCTTGTGGACCATTCCTTCTACCTGAACCAGGTTTTCTATCAACAGACAAGTTCTCCCGATACTGTTTAATAACATTGGAAACAGTTTGACGGCAGACCTTTGATTGTTTGGCCAACTTTTTGTAGGACTAAGTTGGATTTTGTTGAAAATATTTAATAATTTTAGTACGCACTTTTTTCTGGTCACTCATTTTAATCAGATCAACAACAAATGAATTGACATTGAAGATAATAACTGACAAGCTTTACAAAGGTAACTTGATCAAAAACAAGTAAGAGTGCTATATTCGGCTATGCCGAATCTTATATACCCTTCACCTTTGTTTTGGATGCATTACTTGCCCATTTTCAGCGTATATCATCCTAAATATATCAAGAAAACTTTTAAAAATTTTACATTTAATTGCTATATTGTAGAAGTTACAAACGAAACAACAATTTTATATATACCCTTCTCAAAAACAACAACGCCAAACGAAACGAAACACCAAAAAAAAAAAAACAAAATACGCAAGGCAGTGAAACCAACTCACATCCAAACATACATATGTACGTTTTTTTTGCTTTTTTGTCAAACACCAAAAAACAAAATAATGAAGCCAACAAACATCCAAACATATGCACGTTTTGTTGCTTTTTTGTGAAACACAAAAACAAAATATACAAAGCATGAAGCCAACACACAATCAATCCAACACACATACGTTTTGTTGTTTTTTTGTCAAAGCATGCAATAGTCTTTTTTTGATGAAATTTTCAGAGGTTGTCTCGGATTTTTGCTCATATCTCCGTTATTTATGGACGGATTTTGCTGATTTTAAATAGGAAAATTCTCGAAAGCATGTCTGACAGGATTATTGAAGATTTGGATCCCGAAGATATCTGGGGTCTTCAGAAAATTGATTTCAACAGACAGACAGACGGACAGACAGACAGACAGACGGACATGGCTTAATCGACTCCGCTATCTATAAGGATCCAGAATATATATACTTTATAGGGTCGGAAAATTATATTGTGGAAATTACAAACGGAAATTTATATATACCCTTCTCACGAATGTGAAGGGTATAAAAAAAAAACATCAAATAATACTTGGGTTAAAAGTTTTAATGAAAAACGTGTGTTAAGAATTTTTCGATCTCACTCCTTAGAAAGGCCCTAACTCGTGTTTTTTTTTTTTGTAAGCCCAGATTTTCTTTTATTTTGATAAATGGTCCACTCATATATCATATTTAGCTAAAAAATCTTGACTTAAAAAAAAACACGAGTTATGGCCTTTCTATATTAAGGTAACGATATATTATAGTAAATTATTCGAATACTATTTTTTATTGATTATTCTTTTCAATATTTAACTCAAAGAATTGACAACTCTAAATTTGGCTAAAATTCCAACAAAGTATTCAAACTAAATACGTTAAAATAAAACAATATCATTTTCCAATGAATTTTAAAAATGGATATCCCTTACACCCTGTCGAGTAAGTTGAAAGAAAAGTCACAGTTTTGGTATTTCGAATTACTTTCTTTTAGATTTTATAAAAAAAAACAGGCTGTAAATGTCATATTCATCTTTTTTCTAACATATCTAAGCGATTTTTTTTCTTATTGTCAACAAAATATACTTTTGATTTCCAAACTTTTTAAAATTGCCATAAAGTTATGTAATCTGACTAATTAATTAAAAAAAAAAAAAACAGAAATATTACAAAAATCGTGATTTCCCGAGATTATTTTTGATTGGGATTTTCCCAATTCCGGGCTTATCAAAATTTAGTATTTGGCATCCATGTTCAGTACGAATCAGTTACCAATCATGGTCGGTCAAGCCCGACTATGCTTTCTTATAATACTCTACAATGAGTAAATGATCAAAGAAAACTTTTTCTTTTAAAATTTCAGTATGTAATTTATTTTCGTGAGTCAATTATGTCAATTATGGGTCGATCATGATAAAATTAATTATAAAACTTATTAGCGAAATTTGTGTAGATACCTGTAAAAATTTAACATATATGTATGACCGATAAAGTCTTATTTCGGGAGGACTTCGTGGGGACTAGGTGAAATAATGGACCGATTTCAGCCAGTTTCTATAGGCTTCGTTCTTGGACCGAAATATATACAAAATTGCGACCTGTACTTTGCGCACAAGGTTTACAGACGGACATCGTTACATTGACTTTACTGGACATTAAAAACATCACCACAAATTATTAATATCATCCCCATTATGGTAGTGTAGGGTATAATGAAAACAAAACTTTAGAACTTAATTCTAACAAAGATACAATTAAGTTCTAAATAAACATAACACTTGAAATTTCAATTACATATTTACATTTATATCACAGATTGCATAGTTTTTTCTGTTGAAATTTTCCATCAACTCAGTGTTTGATTGAATCGATGAGGATAATTGAATGATTGATACTCATACGTCTAGTTGATCTAAGCAGCAAATTCCATATAGATTTGAAAATTCTTCATCACTTTGCTTTAATTGTGTGTTAGGTATGGTTTTGTTTATATGGTGAGAACAGAAATTATACCATTTGCCAGCGTCTTATGCTTATTAGTTATTTTATCAGCTTTAATAAAAAAAAAACAACAAAAAAATCAACATTAGTATAAGTACCTAAGAGTAGTAATACTAGAGACTGGCGGCACGCTCTATGTCTACAATATATTGGGCTACCGTAAGATTTGCTAAATAAAAAACAAAAAAACAATTCAAATCAAAACACTTTTATTTTAATGATATTCAAAACGTTTTTTACCTTAAAAGTGATCACAACGTTCGTCACAACGAAAAATTCAACGTACATTTTAATTGTTTTTCAAATAATAAATTATAAAAATAAAGAAATTATCACAACAGTTTTTTCTTCGTATGATGAATGACGTCTTTTATAAATATTTAAACAAATTAATGATAAATTTAATTTTTATCATTTTTTTTTTAATATAAGAATTTAAAAAATAAATAAATATCTTCTGTAAAGTGCCACCATCAACTAATTCTTACGCTTACTGTACTCACTCACTCACTCTTCACTACAAATGACACTCAAAACTGTCAACTTCATGAATTTTGCGCGCACCGTTTGTCATCATTAATTAAAAAATAAAAATAAAGAAAAACTGATACAAAATAAAAGTAAATATTAATATTAAAATGCCAAACATTTGATTACTTGGCGTAATAACGAATTAAAAAAAAAAAAAAATAATAAAACTAAATATTTTTTTGCAGAAAAATATTTTTGTTTTACCCAGATTTTTGTTTAATAATACTAGTTAATTGTGTATAAATGTTGTGACTCGGTCAATTAAAACGTTTAGTATGAAATTATCAAAGAGTTGGGATGAGTTAATTTTAAGTGCGTCGCGATTGAGTTTAAATAATTTACGCACACCCGGCAAAAAGAAAAATAAAAATGTTAGTATAAAATAAAAATAAAAATTGCTTTGCTTGATTTAAACTTGAAAGTATGTATTTAAGTAAAACAGTAACAAGTTCAAGTGCTTTTTAAATAATAATAAAAAAATAATTGATAATTGTGTGATATAGGTATTTATTTAAAAATCTTAAAGATAAAAATTAAAGCTAAAGATTTCTTTAAAAAAAAGTTTCAAAATGTTGGCTTGGAAAAAAGTGTTATCTTCTTGTATTTTGTGTAAAATAAAATGATTTACATTAAAGGTAGGTTGTTCAAATATTTGGCAAAATAAGTGAAATCATGTAAAATCAAATGAACTTTAGCGGAAAAGTGAGTGACAAAACAATGAAAACTGTATTCCTTAATTTCAGTTTTCAAATACAAGACCTTTTGCCAAATATTTAATATAATTGGTCAATTCACAAGGTCTCTTATCAGTCATATTGTCATAATGTCCTAATATATCACGACTCGGCGGCTCGGCTTAACCGACTCTTAGGCATTCGACGTTGGTCTCTGCTGGTTCGTTAGGATAACATAATAAACATAGCATAGAAAGTACTATTATTTTAGTACATTTTTTGCTTGAAAAGCAATTAAAACCATTGTGAAATATTAGGACATTATGACAATATGACATGATAAGAGACTTTGTGAATTGACCAAATATGTATATCCAATAGATTTTCTATTAAAATATAGTAAAATATCAGCTTTTTTAAAAAAAAACTATCGGACATGTACTGGTATACCTTTCCTGTGTTCTTTAATTCCCTTTTTACAAGAGCCCAATACTTTTCCACAGGCTGAAATTCTAGACAGTTGGGTGGATTTGCCTTCCGTGGTACAAAATTGACATTATTGTTTGAATACTATTCAAGGGCCTTTTTTCCATAGTGCTGTGCTGTTTTAAGAAAGTTAAAAATCGTTTTTGGGGATACTCTGTAATATATATTTCGTGTTTATCGAGCTAGATGTCAGAAATGATTGGCTTCTGTTGCCACAACTGCAAATGGCTTGCCACACAAGAAACTTCTTGAGAAATTTTGTTTGTTTTTTGTCCGATATTATTCTTGAACATTGCCTCGTCCATCAGCTACATAAAAATCTTGACCTGAAAGTTGTGAAAAGTCTGCCAGTACATAAGTTTCATCATCCATTACACAATTGGTGTTTTTTTTTTTTATATAAAATTTCACCTCTTCAGGTTTGGCTATGTGCCCAATGGAATCAGAGCATTTAACTTTACGAGCTGCTTTTTTGATAGAAATGTTCGGTGCTCTTTGAAAAAGCTGTTCGACTTCTTTTGTCTTACCAAAATTGTTAGACCTTTTTTTCTTCCTGATCCAGGATTTCTTTCAATGCTCAACTCTTCCTTATATTGTTTAAGGGCTTTTGAAACAGTGTGACGATGAACCTTCAGGTTCTTTTGCTATTTTTTGAAAATCCATAAAGTTTTAAATATTTTTTCACGTACTTTTTTTTGGTGACCATTTTGACCGAAATAACAGTTGAACATTAATGATTTAATAAAGATAATATCTGAAATTTTGATTGTGATCTTCACATAAAATCCGACAACTACATTTCTATTTTCTATCCAAGAAAACATGAGATATATTTCAATTACTGCAAATTTATTGCTATTATCGACAATAAAAACAGCTTTATCCTAAGTACTTTATACCCTTGAACTCCCCAACATATTTTATTATAACTCCAATAAAACAACCAGTCCCAAACGAAATGTTCTGTTCCCAAAAGCCTTTCAAAATTTCCATACAGAGCATTACCTTAGCGCCATGGCTATTTGGCTTTGGCGTCGATTCGGCTGGTTGGCCGGACTTCACATATGATATCTTACGCTTCGGGTTATCGTAATGGATCCATTTTTCATCGCAAGTAATGATTCGGTGCTAAAATGATTTTCTTTTATAGCGTTCAAGCATCAATTCGGACATGCAAAATCGTCTTTAAGGTCTCTCGGCTTCAATTCGTATGGTACCCAATTTCCCTGCTTTTGGATGAATCCTGCTGCTTGCTTGGTAGCTCCCAATGATTTTTCAAACTCTTGTTTAGTTTTACAACAATCTTTAATTCTTTGCTCACAAACTTTTTTTGGCTGGCCTGGGTGATCTTTGTCTTCCGAGTCAAAATCACTACTTCTGAACAGAACAAACCTTCTCTCGCACGTTGATACCGATGGAAACATTCACCATAAGCTTTGGTGAGCAATCGGTGTGCTTTTCCGGTACTTTTTTTTTCAAATTAAAGAAGTAAAGCAAAACTTCCCGCATATGACGCTTTGTTGGTACAAAATTTGACATTTTCGAAGCAACAAAAAAAAAAAAAAAAATTTGGTGTTCCATAACTAAGTGAGAAAATTACATATAAGTTAATTATAACAAAAACTGCGTTCAAAAGATTTTGGTTAATATAAATAATAAGAATTTTAATAGAATTATGAGTGTTTCCATTCTATTTCCTCTGATGTGAACGTAACTTAAGCTTTACTTATAAAGCGTATAACTGCTAATTTTGTGCAATAACTTGTTGGCTGATGGAATATTTGTATGTTGTTTTCAAACTTGTATAATTTGATCCAAATGTTTTTCCAGAACATATGCAGAACTAGCCAAGTATTCTTTTTAGTGGTTGTGTACCCAGTTCAGTACTTTTATCAATTATTTTTGATCAACATTTTCTCCTTAGGAACTATGTAGTGATAAAGAAGCTTTACGGAAACAGTTCTATAACCAGTTCTTTCATCAGGGATTGTCTCCGAGACCATATATTTATAGAAATAATACTCGTCAATAGATTTTTTAATCCATTCATGGACCGTTCAATTTGTTAAACATACTCATTAGAATTCTTTTATAAAAAGTCAGTTTCCCAAATTTTTCCACTGAATGCAAAAAGCGCATGGTATATGGAGGGGTTTACTGATTTTGGTTCAAAATTATCACCCTCGTAACTAGTTCCCTGGAAACTTTGCGGAACAAGAAACAGTTCAAGAATTAGTTTTTTCAACAGTAACTTTGAGAACCATCTGATAATTTTATTTGCTCTATTATAGCTACATGCTTATTGTTTAACTAGAACTTGTTCCTATTATCACAATTGTTTTCCAAAAAAAAAACACGTTCTAGATGTAATAAAGACTCTTTCTAGAACTACTTATTTCGGAACTAAAATTTCTCCTGCAATAGCGTTTTCCTAAAACTCTTTCAAAACTAATAATAGTACTAAAAAGCAAGACCTAGATAACACTATATAAGAACTTTATAATAAAGATTCAAAAGAATTAATTCTTCATTAATTTTTCAAAATCAAATTAAATTGTGTCCTCTTAAACATTTATTCCTGAGTACTTTAAACGTATTGAATTCATTCCTTTCAGAATTAATTTTTTTTAGAATTAATTCTTTATTGAATCATTCAAGTTTTCAATTTCATTACAAAAACAAATTAAATTAAGAAAATAATTTAATTCTTTTAGGATTACATTTTAACAATTCAAGAGTTGAAAGAATTTTATAAAGACTTAATTTCATTATAAATTTATTCAACAATGAATGAATTCTGTTTCGACATTAAGAGTTTTAAGACTGATTATACTACATAGTTCTAGACGAACACAATTATTTTCCTGGAATATAAATTTCAATTTAAAAAATGGTCCTTGAGCAACTAGTGCCAAATAAATGGTTCCCCTCAGTATTGTTCCATACAACTTGTTCTAGCACTAGTTCCTTGGATATTATTAAAAAACCTAAAGTGATTCTGATTATACTCGTTCTAAAATTAGTTATTTTAAAACAAGTATTTTCTAACTATTTGGCAACTACATAGTAACCACCTCCTGATAACTATTTGCGGCTTATTTAAGAAAACTTTTCAACATAAAACAAAATGATAATCGTTAATAGAAATGAAAATAAGTTATAAGTTAATTAGAATTTTAATTTAAATTAGTTTATGCGGCTTTTAATGTAGACTTTGTGGCTTATCTATTTAAAAAATTTCTTTTATCACTAGTATATTAAATGATTCACCAAAATTTATTTAATTTTTTTTTTTCAGTTTTATATTCTTAAAATTATTGTATTTTTTAAACATATGTATGGTATGCAAACACGTGAATGTATTTTTATAATAGTCTCCAAAATTTTTGCTCGGTAATGAAATTCTAATAAAATAACTCCGCAATTTACAAAAGACACGTTCAAAACAAGCAAACAAAATTAAACTAAACAATTAACATTAAAAAGAAGAAATATAAATCATTTGACTGTTTTGATGCTTTGTGGAGCAAAAATAAAAATGTGTTATCTAGGGCAAAAATCTAAGTTTTATCTGATATCACCAGTCGGCATCTGTCAGTGTCGTTAATTCTCACACCCAAACAAAGTAAATTAAAGGGATAGCCATTACGCATAGTGTATACCCTGCAGTTTGAAAAACTACTTTTTTTTAAATTTTTATTTCTACTGATAAATGATTTGCGATCATTTGATATATTCATTATCTATGTTGAAAATCAATTAAATCAGCCCATAAATGGCTGAATATTTTTGTACCTATATACATATATATATATCTCGAATACTGTACATAAACATGTCATAATGTCCTAATATTTCACAATGGTTTTTATTGCTTTTCAACCAAAAAAAGTCCTAAAATAATACTACTTTCTATGCTATGTTTATTGTGTTATCGTAACCAACCAGCACAAACCAACACCAATGCCTAAGATTCTGTTAAGCCGAGCCGCCGAGTTGTGATATAATAGGACATTATGACAATATGACTGATAAGACCCCTTCTGAATTGACCAAATATGTATACCCGAAAACGTTTGACTGTTTTCGGTTTCGGCTCAGAACTCTTGTTTAATTTAAATGCAAAAATTACATACAATTGTTTGATTTTTATTTGTCACGTAATTCTGTTACAAACTTTAAGATAAACCAAATATACTTTAAACAAATAATAAATAAAAATAAAAATTTAAAATTGCCAGTTATTATTACACTGCATAGCGAGACTGTTTTTGAACAGATGATAATTTAATCATAAATGATTATAAATTTCAAAGTTAATCTCATTTTAGTTACTGCAACTACATTTTAAATTAAATTTTTTTAAATTAAAATAATTTGAAAAAATTTAAATTTTTAAGCTGCAAATTGTGTCATGAAGAGTGAATTAATTATATAATGTTTGGCAAGGATCAATCTATAATTGGCCATATAAGACAATGCGAAGATCTATATATCGGCCATTAATCCCTTTAAGTCAGGCGCGGATCCAGAGGGGGTGAAATAGGAATTCCGCCCCCCACCCAAAACCGAAAAGTTTTCATATAAAAAAGAACAAAAGAAAAATGTAGAACAAATTTTGATTCCCCCCCTAAAATGGTTGACCTGGATCCGCTCTTGCTTTAAGTACAAGGTGGCGCAAAAGTAATCCTCCTATCAGAAAATGCTATAAATTTTGCGAGGCCCCTAATGTCAGTTCTGTTTTGACATTTGTGTAGTAAACACATTTTCTGATAGGAGGATTACTTTTGCGCCACCTGTTAGTTGCTGTAGATATTAAATTCAGCTTAGCTCAGAAATGACACTCGCAAATATTGCAGAGATTGCTCCTTAACCCGCCAATGGGGACCTAAATGTTTGCGAGACCAGGTGTGTTAACAAAAATCAAAGTCAAATTAGCGTCACTATTGGGGGGTTAAATAACCATATCCCCTATATCAACAAGATCGGGGGTATATTGATTTTGTCATTCCGTTTCTAACACATCGAAATAATCATTGCAGACCCACCAAAGTATATATTTATGTGCGGGGTCCTTATACAATTTTAAGACGATCTAGCTATGTCCGTCGATCCGTCTGTCCGTATATTTGTCTGTTAAAAACACGATTTCGCCTAGCCCCATACAAATGTCCCTCCCGAATACTGTTTGAGCAGCTATAAATATGTTGATTATGCAGCAATCCTGATAAAAATTGGCACAAATTTTAAAGTGCTCTAAAATTATACTGTAAAGTATGGCGAAAATCGGGCAACGTTTGTCAATAGTCCCCATACAAGGTCCCCCTCAGGAAATTACTTAAACATTCATAATTGTCTTATAATAATTAATATCATGATGAAACTGGACATAAACAAGTTTTATATGAACCTAAATCTTTCTAGCAACTTTTGTGATGATCGGTCCATAATTCACCTTAGCCCCTTTATAACCCCTATATCAGAAAAATATAGGGGTTATAAAGGGGCTAGGGTCTTATCTTATTTGAAGTATTGTACAAAAACGAAGTTGGAAAACATACATATGAATTTGGTAAATGGTCATGTTTTTAAAAACTGAAATTACTGAATATGGTTTTCAAGTCAATCACTGTATATTTTAACTAAAAATAGAAATTTCATAAACATATACATAGATAAAACTTTTTACCCATGGCGTCAGCACTTCTTTAAAATAAGTTTTAACAAGAAAATGTTATTAACTTTTTCCTGGCTACAATTTGTTTTTTGTCAATAAATGTCAAAAGTTTATCACAAATAGCACAAAGACCTTATAACTTTTAAACGCCAGCTTGACAGTTTCTTATCCTTTACTTTTCCAATGTCAAAAATGAAATTTATCATAAATTTTTTTGTTGTTGATATTTATCGTGTAGGTATTTTGTTTGAATTGTTATCAATCATTTAAGCACACGAATGATAAGTTGACATGTTGGGATTGTGTTTACTTTGTCATTTTTCATTTTTAATATTTTGTGTATTTTTGAGTGACATAAATGTATGCCTTCATAATATTGCTTATAATAATAGGCAATAAATTATAAAATGATTACAAATAATAGGAAAAATTACACCAAAAACGCAATGATTTTAAACAAACAAGGGATGCCATTAAGGCGAATTTATTTAATTGGCAAAATTCTTAACCATTTAAAATAATATTAATTAAAAATCTATTTTAATAACTTGCTTTTAATTTAACTGTCATTTATCATTTATAGTTTATTTTTAGGTTAAGTTTAGCTTTGGCAACTCTGCGCCTGGTTTATGTCATAACATTTTGTTTATAAACAAACACTCAAGCTAATTTCTTTTAAGTCATTTCATGACAATTGTAATTTTAAGTGGTAAATAATGTTAAATTTGCGTTAAAATAATAATTTTTTGAATTGTACATAAAGGCTTCTGGTAATTTGCAAAAGACACATTAAGTCGTCGATAAATCGCACAACGAACGTCAGTTTCTTGCATTATTTTTTTTTTTTTGATATTTGAAAGAAATCATATTTTTTGGGTTTACAAACCACTTCAATTTGATAAGATTTTTACAAAGATACTATAAAAAAATGTGTACTTTTGCATTGAACGTACACCCAGAGAAAAAACAAATTAAAATCAATTAATTTTTTTATAAGAAACATTAACGAAAGTCTAGTAATGTTAAAATTTTTTATTTCAATATGGAAATATTTAATAGTACTCAGTACCCATTTAAACGCTTAAGTTTACCATTTGTGCAAATTTGCGCGACGTGTTTCATGACCCACCTTTTCAATTTTGTGCAAGTTTACACAGAAAATGTATATTTGTTAAAAATGTCAAATAAAAATAAATTCCACAAAAGCTGTAAAAAAAAGTTTTTTAAATTGTATAAATTTTAATTCTAAAAATGTTGAATGAAAGTTAAATCTTTGGAACAAACAATGATATACATAGTTTGGAAGATTTTGTTTATGTTCTAGCTGTTGGTTAATGTTTCCATACACATTGCCATTCAATCTAATCGTTCTGTTCCAAAGTTACACAATTTTCAGACGCACAAAATATTTATATTTTGTTTGATTTTTATTTTTCATTTCAAGTTTGCGAGTCTAAATTGTCGCGCAAACTTATCGGAGTTGTGCAAACGAATTTCCATACATTTTTTGACAGTTCATTTGCGAGGGTGTAAAAATGCACAGATTCCACAGTTTGCGAGGCATTTAAGCGTTTACATGAGGTTGAAAATTATTGATTTATCGTATTTCAATATAATTTTTATATTATAATCTATAATAAAGAGCAATGTTGAATTAATATGACGCGTTCTTATTTTTAAGTTGCAGATTTTCCCTCAGTGTAATAGTGTAAAAACATTGGTGGAAAACCCATACTAAAGCTACGTACACACGGTTGTCAGATTTTACAATGTAGTCAGATCTTGCAATATGCTGGCAATGTAGTGCCAATGAAATATTATTAGCAAAAGGTAAATTGTCAGTTTAGACGACTGTAAGATAACATATAATTTCATTGTCAGACAATTGTTAAACAATAAATTTATCTGGCAACAAAAATTGTCAGTTCACACGGTTGCTTCACTTTTGTTTATTTTAAATACATATACACAGTTGCCAATGAAAATAATTTATCTGACAATGATGCCACTGGCAGATGCATAAATTTCGCACATATGACAATAAAAAGTTACTGACAATGATCTTACAATGATCTGGCAATGGCAACGTAAGGTGTTTACACGATTGTCAGATGCCTGACTATAGTAGTGTCTTACAATGTACTGACAATACTTTTTATGACAACGTTGTAAGACAAAAATTGTAAGTTCACACGGTTGTTAGACATTTTCTGAACATTTTTCTGACAATATTGTACAATCTGACAACCGTGTGTACGTAGCTTAAAGTGCAAGGAACCACATTTTAAACTTTTAAAGGAATACATTTTAATTTTGAGAACAAAAGTTTTAGAACTATGTCTGATCCAGTTTACACGACACATTTCTAAATCGATTTGACACTATTTCGTCTACCTACACGCAAAAAAATTGTTTTTGTTGTAGATGTTAACCATAATCATTTCAACATTTAAAAATTGTTTTTAGCAATATTATGGTCACTGTAATTATGTATATGTTTGCGGTAACCATAATATGTTAAAATTACCATTTACATGATTTTAGCAACCATAAATAGTTGCTTGATTTCTTCTGCCTTACCAATATCTGTTGGACCTTTTTTATACCCTTCACCTTCGTGAGAAGGGTATATATAAATTTGTCATTCCGTTTGTAATTTCCACAATATAATTTTCCGACCCTATAAAGTATATATATTGTGAATCCTTATAGATAGCGGAGTCGATTTAGCCATGTCCGTCTGTCTGTCTGTTGAAATCAATTTTCTGAAGACCCCAGAGATCTTCGGGAATATGCTTTCGAGAAGTTTTCTATTTAAAATCAGCAAAATCCATCCATAAATAACGGAGATATGAGCAAAAATCCGAGACAACCTCCAATTTTTGCCTATTTTTTGATCTATATCTCGATTACTAAGTCATAAATATAGACAATATGGATATCTAATGATTGATATTTCAAAGTCCATTGCAACGATGTATATGATGCTATACAAAGTTGGACCTACAATGGGTCAAAATCGGGAAAATATTTTTTAACCAGAATTTTTTTTTCACAAAAAACATTATTTTCTCGTAAATATTTTCCACTAATAAATTAAAAAAAAAAAATTTAAAATTGGAAAAAACTTTAAAAAAATTTTGAAAAAAAATTATTTTTTTTAATTTTATTTTAAAGTACAATTTGGTGAAGGGTATATAAGATTCGGCACAGCCGAATATAGCTCTCTTACTTGTTTCTTCCTGCTCCAGGTTTTCTTTCAATGTTCAAGTGGTCCTTATACGGTTTAATGGCTTTTGAAACAGTGTGACGATGAACCAGCAGACCTTTTGCTACTTGTTTGAAAGTCCGTATTGAATATTTTTGAAAAGTTTTAATTTTTTTCACGTACTTTTTTTTCGCTGACCATTTTGCCCGAAATAACAGTTGAAAATTAATGATTTAGAAAATATAATATCTGATACATATTTAAAAGCTAATGTGATTCAAAAAATAATAATTTGTTGGACCTTGGATAAGTTTTGGCTGGAATAGTGTGTATAAGTTTTTTCTGACTCACTCTTTATATTTAAAATGCTGATCAATTACGCTGCGTTAATGCCTGTAACTTTAATTTTCCTAATAAGAATTACCTATTCGAAAATTGTTAACTAATTTATGTATGTATTTCGTTATTATTAAATTTATATTATTAATCATGTTACTCCTGTTACAATAACTATAACTTTTCACAAAAGCTTAAATTTACAATGTTTTATTAAATAATTAAAATAATTCTAAAATATTGCTTTGTCTTACATAGTTTTAAGTAGACCCCGGATTTTACATAGTTTAAAAATTTAACGTACATACATATTTACTTAAGTTCCCTCTAAAGCATGTTTATTAATTTATTTATTTATTTTATTTATCTAACTATTTTAACCACTTGAATAAAAAACAAAATGATCTATATATGTATGTATTTTTGAAAATATCGCTTTTATAAAATATTCACACAACATTCTAAATTCATTGCGTTTTCTTTATTCTTAGAACCTCAATCGTTTTGGAGATTCTATGGGTTCGTTGGGACATCGAGCACTTCTACAATATGTGGATACAAACGATTTATCGGGGCTGCGCGCTATCTTAGATAGTCGTCATTTATCTGTTGATGATCGTGATGAAAATGGCACCACGGTACTCATGGTTGTGGCAGCTCGTGGTCTAACTCCCTTTGTGCGTGAATTTTTGGCACGTGGCGCTGACATTCATGCTGAGGATAATGACAATTGGACAGCTCTGTTGTGTGCATCCAAAACGGGACAGTACGATATAGTTCAATTGTTATTGGATCATGGTGCTGATATTGAACATCGTGATATGGTAAGATTTCAAATTTCTTAGACTACGTACAGAAATATGTGCATTATACTGGTTACAATTCACATCTTATCTCAAAATCCTATGGGGGAATTTTGAGAAAAAGCCGGATATAAATCTGTAATTTGTAAGGCCCCAAATTAGGGTACGTGCTACGCATCCGTATTTGTTGATGATCAAACATTACTAATGTTTATCAAGTTCCTATTATTGTAGGCTATATAATTTGGGGCCTTAGGACTCCGCCCGAACTATTCGTTTACAAATTACAGATTTATATCCACTTTTTTCGAAATCCCCCACTGTGTTATAATTGGAACATGCTACGGTGCTACGCATCCGTATTTGTTGATGATCGAAACATTATTAATGTTTGTCAAGTTCCTATTATAGTGGCATATTTTCCTCTTCCATAATTTTATGGTCTCATTTTATAAAACGAAACGATAAACGTTAAACAAATTTTGTATGAAAAATATTCAAGTTTCAAACCTTTTTCCCAGTATTCTTCATACAAATTGTTTACGTTTCCAAACGCTTCGTTTTATAAAATGAGGCCATTAGTACATTTAACTTTTTCAATTTTTCCATAGTATATATATATATATAAGTTGTACATTAATTTTATTACTTCTAATTTATTTCTCAGGGCGGTTGGACTGCCTTAATGTGGGCTGCTTATCGTGGTCATACAGAATTGGTGCGCTTTCTCTTGGACAAAGGAGCCGATGTTAATGTCCATGGTAATTATCATTTGGGTCCTCTGCTATGGGCCGCTGGTCGCGGTTTTAAGGAGATTGTGGAAATGTTAGTTGGTCGTGGAGCTAAAGTGAATGTGGGTGATAAATATGGTACGACCGCCTTAGTGTGGGCTTGCCGCAAGGGTAATGCTGATATAGTTGATACACTATTGAAGGCTGGAGCCAATGTGGATACAGCTGGCATGTATTCATGGACTCCTCTGTTGGTGGCCGTTTCGGGTGGTCACACCGATTGTGTTATATCTCTGCTGGAAAAGAAACCCAATGTCAATGCTCTCGACAAAGATGGCATGACTGCCCTGTCGATTGCTTCGCGCGAAGGTTACCAAGAAATCGCTGCAGCTTTGATTGCGGCTGGTGCTTATATAAATATACAAGATCGCGCAGGTGATACGCCGCTTATACATGCCGTCAAAGGCGGCCATCGTAGTGTGGTGGAAGCTTTGTTGAAAAAACATGCAGATGTTGATATACAGGGCAAAGATCGTAAGACGGCCGTTTATACGGCAGTGGAAAAGGGTCACAATCAAATAGTTAAAATTTTACTGCAAACTAATCCCGATCTCGAAGCGGCTACCAAAGATGGCGACACAGCGTTACTAAAGGCAGTGCGCAATCGCAACTTGGATATAGTACAAATGTTGTTAGATCGTAAGGCGAAGGTTGGTGCTAGTGATAAGAAAGGTGATACTTGCCTACACATTGCCATGCGTGCTAGATCGAAGGCAATTGTGGAAGCGCTATTAAGAAATCCGAAAAACAGTCAATTATTATATAGACCCAATAAGTCGGGCGAGACGCCCTATGTTATTGATACCTCCCATCAAAAGACAATTTTAGGCCAAGTATTTGGTTCGAGACGTTTAAATACAAATGAGGACTCTGAAGGTATGCTGGGTTATGAATTGTATTCCTCTGCCTTGGCTGATGTCTTGAGTGATCCTACCTTAACCACTCCCATAACGGTGGGCTTGTATGCCAAATGGGGCAGCGGCAAATCGTTCCTGCTTAACAAACTTAAAGATGAAATGACAAATTTTGCACGACAATGGGCTGAACCTCCGCTGAAAACTGGTGGCCTATTGTTTTTAGTGTGCTTTCATTTAGCTTTAATTCTGGGCACCATAGTGGGCTTGGCTACTTGGTCGGCTCTGTGGGGTGGCGTGGCCGGTGTTAGTTTCTTGGTGTTTACATACCTTCTATTAGCCATAATACGTTATTGTAATTATCAAATGGACATGTACTGGGCTTATTCCATTGATCACGGCATCTTGAAGCGCATTGGACGCCTAAGACTGATACTCCAAGTGGCCTTTTGTCATCCACCTGGTGCGCAGGCTGATGCAACAGCAAAACCAGTACGTTTTCACTTTGCCGAAGCCAGTAGCGCTTCGCCTACGGGCGAAGGGGCGGTTGCTCATATGTTGGCCGCGCTATTTGAAGCCATTGAAACGCACTATGGCTGGTTATCGACTAGACTATATAGAGCCTTTCGTCCTAAACCTTTAAAAGTTACGGCTGGTTGGCGTTGGCGGCGCATGTGTTGTGTTCCTATAGTGGTAATCTTTGAAGTTGGTTTATTAGCGCTAATTGCTGGTCTTTCGCTGGTGGTGGCCTATTTTGCTCATGGCACCAATGTGGAACGTGATAATGTCTTGGTGCCAATTTATGTTATATGTGCTCTATTTATTTGTATAATCTGTACAAATCTTCATGTGCTGGCCAAAGCGGTTACTTCGTTGTTTGTGTCACAAGGTCGTCATTTGAAGCGTACTGTGCGTTCTAATGAGGGTGCTCCATTGACGGCTTTGGGAGCTGAGGTGGCGTTAATGACCGATATGGTGAAGGTTTGTGTTGTGGCTTTAAATATATATAACATTCCAGTGTTATAAACTAATATTGTGGTTTCATTTCAGTGTCTTGATGCTTTTACCAGTCAACAGAGCCGTTTGGTAGGCGTAGTTGATGCCTTGGACTCCTGTGATACTGAAAGAATTCTGTCCGTTTTGAATGCCATACAGACATTACTCTCCTCGCCGAATCGACCATTTGTTGTACTTATAGCCGTCGATCCCCACGTTATTGCTAAAGCTGCCGAGGCCAATAGTCGCCGTCTCTTTACCGAAGGTGGTATTGGTGGTCATGATTTCCTTAGAAATTTAATACATTTACCGGTATACTTGCAAAATTCTGGTTTACGTAAGGTCCAAAGAGCCCAAATGACCGCCTTGCTGTTTAAACGTAACTACGGCGATTTACAAGGCGATGATGCTCCCACCCTGGGTCATTCGATTTCGGCAAGACGTTTATCCAACGCTTCGGAAATAATGTCGAGTCAAGAGAAGTTAAGGGGACCCATGGCAGCTAGTGGTGGTCGTGGAGCAGGCCCAGGCAAAAAGTTACGATTGTCGGAGTCGGTGGCCAGTTCAATTGGTTCGAATCTACATCGTTTAGGTCAAAATCCACAAGGTGTTTTAGACATGTCAAAAATAATGTTGACAGACGATTACTTTAGCGATGTCAATCCGCGTAGTATGAGACGTCTGATGAATGTTATTTATATTACGGGTAAGTGAGAGATTTTTGAATGGAGTGTTAAATACGTATAAAATATAAATATTTGATTTCTTTTTTTGCAGTGCGTTTATTAAAAGCATTCCAAATTGATTTTAGTTGGTATCGTTTAAGTTCATGGATTAATTTAACCGAACAATGGCCTTTAAGAGCCAGTATGATTGTGTTGTATCACGATCAATTTATGGATCAGTTTGATGATAGTCTGCCGCTGCAAACTGTATATGAAAAGTAAGTTTAGATTTATAGTTATACACATTCATGGGGAACAAATTTTAATATAAATTTTGCTTTGTATTATTCAAGAGTACGACCCAAATTAGCCTGTTTACGTGAAGCTGCTACCCTATTAGAATTAGATCGTGATGAACGAAAATTAGATGCCTTTTTGCAATTGCATAAGTCTGATCTCCTAGTAGCAGATTTACGTATATTTCTTCCATTCACCATTAATTTGGATCCATATTTACGAAAAGTATTAAAAGGTATAGTTTTGGTTTTTTTTTTTTATTTCTATATTAAGTAAGATGTATTTAAAATATTTTTATTGGCACATTACAGAGGATCAACAATCGATTGAAGATGAAGGTTCAGTGGTTTTACAAAATCGCCCCAGTGTTCAGCCATCAATGCGTTTGCCACCAACACCCACAACATATGTGCCTTCTCCTCTAGGTCCTTATCCGCCCTATCATATATTGCAAAATGAATATGCCCTGCAGGAATTGAGACAACGTAATTTGAGCTCTAGCACTGAACCGCCCATGACTCCTTTGCTAAGTTCGCCTGCAGATTCATTTGGGGTGAGCTTATAATTAAATTACATAATTCATAAATTACTTAACAATTTTATTGAAAATTAGGATGATATTTTACAAACGAAACTTTCTGATCTTACTGTGGAAGGTATTATAAGTTTAATTGAGCGTGTTGAAGATTTAAAGCCAACATTAACAAAATTAGCACCCATTCTAAGGGAAAATGCAATAAATGGACGTGTTCTAAAGTATTGTGAACTGAATGATTTAAAACAGGTAAGTGAAAACATGTTTTAACAAAAATTTCAATAGTTTTCGATTTAATTGACTTGATTTTTAATTAAATTTAAAGGTTCTCAACTTAAGTTTTGGTCATTGGGAACTCTTCCGTTTACTCATTAATACTATGCGAGATTATGAAAAAGTCCCGCGTAAATTTAAACCCACACCAGCTATAGCCGATGTACCAGCTAATCAGGTGCCGCCCACAACGAAAGATCAAGTTGATTCACATAATTTGGCACCAAATCCACCGCACTCCAGAAAAAATTCTACCACATCCCATATGGAAAAACAGGTAAGATGATAAAAAACCATTATAAACTCGCTCAAGTTGTATTATTTTAATGAAGAAAACATTAAAAAAAATATATTTTTTTTTACACTAGACAACAATGTTTACATGTTTAAACTACACAGACTATAAAAATTATAAAAAAACACTCCTCTGTTACGTAGATTAAAGCCGAAACAAAAGTTTTATTTCCTACCAACAATAAAATTAATTATTTTTATAATTTTATATATTATTTTAAGTTTTCAAACACGGTTTCATATGTGATTCATTTACGCGTAAATACACTCAGTGTAGGCTTAGTTTTAAATGATATATTCCACATGTTTAAGGGCAGGTTTTTGACTTGAAGATTAATTGCACAATTTGTTAAATCTAATCTAACGTTAATCCACTTTGATGTTTTTGGGTTCTTGTTTAAATTCGTAATATTGACATACACAACGTCAGAAAATGCCATATTTTGTTATTAAAACAGTAAGTAGTTTGTGAATAAGAAGATGAAAATTGTAGCTGGCTGTTTGTGTTGAGAAAATAAATTAGAAAAATTCCGAAAAATCAATTTAAAAAAATCTGTTTAAATATTATATTTTCAAGTCTCTTATGGTTTCCTACACAAATATTTTTTCATCAGCTGTTTGTAGTTTCGGATTTTTGCAAAACAAAATAATCTACTACCCAAAAACAATATTAAACTTAATTGAATCTCTAATATTCAAGTCAAAACCACAGCCTAAGTAATTTAAAACCATAAAACTGAACTTAATATACCTATATATGTATATTAAAGCTCAAGTGATGGCACCTCGTAACCCACGAATTTAATAATATTATTTGCCAAATACTAAATTGTCAGTTTCGAGATGACCATTGAAAATATGTAGAATACATCAACAAAATTTCACTTTTTTTCATAGTCATATATATTTAATTGAAATCATATTATTTTTTATTACCTCTTTTCAAAATTTGATTTATGCATCACAATATAAAATCAAAAAAACAATATCAGTCTAAAGTACATGATTACGACATACTACAGGTAACAATAAAAACCAAAAACAATTTCATCATTTTATTCTTTCTTTCTTTTATTTTTTCATAAATTTTCATATTGTTGTAATACATATATATGATGATGATTGTTTAATTTTAGTATGTTGACTTTTTAATTAGAATCGTTTTAATTTTTTTTTATTATTTAATTCGAAAAGCATCTAAACTTGTGTTTAAATGTTTTGAGATTTTAATTTCGTAGTACATATATTTTTTAAATAATATTGATGTTGTTCCCTCCATTATTTATTTAAGAATATTCCTATACAAATATTTCGTTCACCCTTTGAAAAAGTTCAATCCGAGTAAATAGAATTTAAAATTAATTTCAAGCTGCTTGAGTTTAATGCAGGCGCGGATCCAGGTCAACCAAATCAAATCAAAATTTGTTCTACATTTTTCTTTTTTTCTTCTTTTTTATATGAAAACTTTTTGGTTTTTTTGGGGGGGGAATTCCTATTTCACCCCCTCTGGATCTGCGCCTGGTTTAATGTAAATAATGCATCAGTAAATATATAAAGTCGCGCAAGACTTAAGAATCCACCAAATTTACTAAACATTCCCGCAAACACTTGGTAATTATTTGCAACTACTCAATGATTGCCGTCTGCATTACTTAGAAGTAGTTGTATAATGACTTATTTATTATCTGTTTTATAACAGATTGACCAGGCCAGTTTTTGCGGGGATATAACTCTATTGCATCATTTGTCCGTACAATGAAACTTCAGAGTACCGTTAGGTTAGGTTACGTGGGTTGCTCGCAAGTTAGCGAGTTCACTCGGAGGCCTTGTGGCCCATTGTGATACCCTTAGAATTACCATTCCCTTATATACATAAAGGGAGAATGGTTGCCCACCCTAATTTCGTTGACTGTGTACTTCTTGTGATCCCCGTGAGAACCAACCAGTACTTTCAATAAATCTAATCATATTCACTAGTGGCATATCTCTGAGACAGTCCAGATCATGGAAAAGAGCTCTACCAAGATGTAATAGTCTATGCTCTTGTAAGGCTGGGCAATCACATAGAAGGTGTTCCACCGATTCTTCCTCCTCCTCATCCAAACAACTTCTACAATAACTATAACGTGGGTAACCCATACGTTCTGACATGCGTCCAATCATACAGTGCCCAGTGATTATACCCGTAAGAAGCCTGATCGAATTCCTACTAAGAGACAAAAGAGTCTTAGTCCTATTCTCCGTCAGAGTGGGCCAGAGCAATCTGGATATTCTACAAGTGATGATATTTGACCACCTGAGTTCCGTCTCACTCAAAGCCCATTCATTTATCAATTTTGATACGTTCACCAAGGGAGTGTGAATATCCCTTTGCGCAAGAGATACGTCCAGGGACGACCCGTTCGTTGCGCATTCGTCGGATACTTCATTTCCCCGGATACCCTCATGTCCTGGGACCCATATCAACTCGACGTGATGTTGTGTCAGTTGTGCCAGTGATTGGATGCAGTTGAGAAGACATTTCGACTTAATAAAGTTGGAATTAAGAGCCTTGATTGATGCAAGGCTGTCCAAGTAAATATGTATAGTCGAATTTTCGAGATTCAGCTCCCGTATTCTTCTCGCTGCTATATCGATGGCATATATCTCAGCTTGGAAAATCGTGCAGGTATCCGGTAATCGAAGAGACAGCGAGAGGTCCAGTTCATCGGAGAAAATTCCCGAGCCCGTGCCTCTTTCTGACTTTGAACCATCAGTGTAGACTGAGATCACGTCGTCCCTTAGGACAGTGTTCGCGGCCCAGTCATCCCTTGTCGGTATCTTGATCCTAAACGTCCTATCAAAATTCGGTGTAGATACCAAGTAATCTGTTTCCTGCCCAATGAATGGCCTGCCTATCTTCCGTAGGATGGTGCCGTGACCAATACGATCATGCTTCAGTCCGCTCGACTGTTTGAGTCGTAGAGCAGACTTAGCAGAAATGCATTTGATATATATATCAAGGGGAGTTATATTTAGCATCGTCTCTAGACTGGCTTGAGGGGTGGAATTCATAGAGCCAGTAATTGCAAAACATGCAAGTCTTTGTACCTTGTTTAGAATAGAGAGGTGAGTCTTGGTGTCCACCGCTCTCCACCAAACAAGAGCCCCATAGGTCAAAATAGGTCTTATGACCGCGGTGTACATCCAGTGTACAATATATCGTTTAAGACCCCATCTCTTCCCAAAGGTTTTCTTACATATGTAGAAGGCACATAGTGCCTTCTTCATTCGACTCTCAGCATTACGCTTCCACGAGAGCTTAGAGTCCAAAATTACGCCAAGATATTTGGCTTCGCTTGAAATCCTTAGAAAAGTACCATCCAGTCGTGGAGGTCTGAATTCTGGGATTTTGTATCTCCTGGTAAAAAGAACCAGATCGGTTTTGGCAGGGTTGACACCTAAACCGTTTTCTCTGGCCCATGATAGTAGAACGCTGAGAGCTGATTCCATGAGTTCACTTATTGTGGGAAGAAACTTCCCTTGAATAAGAAGCACAACGTCGTCAGCATATGCGACTACCTTGGTGCCTGTCCTAATGAGCCTGAAAAGGATTTTATTTACGACAAGATTCCACAGAAGTGGAGAGATGACACCACCTTGTGGTGTGCCCCTTGTCACAACTTTCCTTGTCCTACCAATACCCATATTAGAGTTTATGGCCCTGCTCTTAAGCATATTTTCGGTCCAATTTTTTATCCGCTGGTCAACACCTAGGTCACCCAGTGCATCAACTATAGCGGATATGTATACAGTGTGTACATAATATTTATCTGAAATTTCAAGTTAAAATTGAATACTTTTGTTCTATACTTGCATTTAAATTATTAACAATTTCTGTACACAATCTATGTTTAAAATCAATATATAAAAAATTTAATAAAATTCTATTTACTCGGAAAATATACGTTTGTGTGTTTTATCCATTAATTAATTTTGCTAATGTCTCTTATTATTTTAACCGAGTTAATAGTCTGTTTTTATAAAACTTATTGCTTTTCCAAATCTTTAAAATAACAAAAGACAATCTATTTTATCTAGCGAAAGAAAGCTGAGCCGGAAAATTTTGTAGGGATATCTTTCCAACAAGGGGAATTATGAGTTGTTGTTAAAATTCTATTATATTTAAGCGGGTTTCGACAACTGTATTACCAAATTAATAATAATCATACTTATAGAGGTTGACGTAGGCGTTTTACGGCATCGACAGTTTCGTACTAGATTAAAGAAACAGGTTGCATTTTATCTTAAATCTTCTACAAAACTGTAAAACGCCTACGTCAACCACGATAAGGGTAAATATTTGTTTCTAACGTTAAACCAAATATGTATATAATATCATTACAATATAATACATTTGGGGGATTCAAGCGGTTTGCTATCAAGATGTATTAACAAGGTGGCAGCGCAACTACAACAATTACAACAATACAAGAACAATAGTCATTTTTGTTTGTGTAAAACCTTCTAAATTGTCAAAAAAAAAAAAAAAAAAATTCACAAAAACGCACTTTTTAAAAGGAAATAGTTTTTTTTAGCACTTTCAAATATTTTACGCACATAAAGCGGTGACAAAAACTCACTTTTTAAAATATAAAATAGTCTTTTTACTCTTATAACAAATTTAAAAATTCTTGTAAACAAGTTTTTGATGTTTCAAAAGGTAAAACATGAGTAGAGCAAAAAATAGTCAGCTGGCGTTACGCTGCCACCTGGTAAATATGCCTTGGTCTGCTATTAAGTCATATTGTCGTATACTACGTTTATACGTAACCTATTCGCAAATCAAAATTATTTGTAATGAACTAACTCACTGTTTATATGTCAATTTGGTTACGGAAAATTCTTGTTTTATGTGATGCCTGGTGACAAAATTTAATAATTTTTTATATTTTTTGAAATGCAAAACTGAAAGAATCAAAAAATCTTGTTTGTATTGCAATACAATCACCGCAAAACGTAATGAAAAAAAAAATAGTGTCATTAATCAGGAATTGTTTTCGTGAGTTAGCTATTCGCAAATAAAAATTGAATTCACTGTTAACGCGGAAAATATTTCTACTTGCAATATATTTATTTGCGTAGTAATAACGTCCTACTATATTATGATAGTTTAAACTACCGTTTGCATCCTCCAATTCTATTGATTTCAAAGGTTCGAAAGAATTAATTCTTTATTTACTTTTCAAAATCAAAGTTAATTTTTTCAGTTAACAATTCAAATAAAGAATTCATTATGAATTCCTATATAGAATTACTTCCTTATTGAATCATTCAAATGTTCTATAATTCAAATCCATTACAAAAAATCCTAATAAAATCTATTGAATGATTAAATTTTTCTTCAGTTCAAATATATTACAAAAAGGCTTAAGTCAATTTTTCAATACATTTTGTAAATAATTAAAAGCAAACCGAAAACAAAACTGAAAGAAGAAATAATATTTTCATTCAATTTGTATTAAATTTGAATTAACAAAAACTTAACCATTCAAAGGTTAAATGAATTTTAATATGAATTAGTTTAACAGTGAATGAAATCTATTCAAATAAAAGTCTTCGAATGAATGATTTGCTGACATTTTTAATTCTGAAATAAGTTTACAGTGACTTAAGCATAAATTGAATTAATTAATTAATTCGAAGCTTAAGTCACTGTAAATGTTCGCACATTTTGAAGCTCTAATTTGAGTTTGATGGTCTTATTTTTCTCGGCTTTTAATTGAATAATTCAAAAAAAAAAAAAAAAAAAAAAAAAAAAAAAACTCTTCTATTTAAATAAGACCAAAAGCTCTCAATTCGTTTAAATTAAAAAACATTGGGATATTTTAATATGAATTAGTTTAACAGTGAATGAAATCTATTCAAATAAAAGTCTTCGAATAAATGATTTGCTGACATTTTTAATTCTGAAATAAGTTTACAGTGACTTAAGCTTAAATTGAATTAATTAATTCGAAGCTTAAGTCACTGTAAATGTTCGCACATTTTGGAGCTCTAATTTGAGTTTGATGGTCTTATTTTTCTCGGCTTTTAATTGAATATATTCAAAAAAAAAAAAAAAAAAACTCTTCTATTTAAATAAGACCAAAAGCTCTCAATTCGTTTAAATTAAAAAACATTGGGATATTTTATAACTTCAGAAATTCATGGAATTGAAAAACCACTAAAATTGTTTGTGTGTAACAGTTGGATGCTCGAATAGATAAGAAAAGCTTTCTGTTTTAAAAAATAATCTTTGATGTTTCTTTTCATGAAATTATTCACTTTGTGTTACACAATTCTTAACATACTAATTAGAATTAACGTTTCAAATTAAATTCCAAAATTTGTCATATACAGCAGACTGATTGAGAGCCATATATCTTTACACAATTCTTAACATACTAATTAGAATTAACGTTTAAATTAAATTCCAAAAAAGTCTAAATTTGTCATATACAGCATACTTTGTATGCTCCAATATCTTTACATAATTCTTAACATATTAATTAGAATTGACGATTAAATTAAATTCCAAAAAAGCCAAAATTTGCCATATACAGCAGAGAGATTGAGAGTTATATAATTTTTGGGAAAACTTTGTATGCTCCAATATCTTTATCTTATCTGTCCAAACAAATTCATTTATCTGCCTTTCGATGCCACCCAAGGTAAAATATAACAGATTGTTCCCGATTCAAATAGAAAAATTATCGAAAAATACAAATCGTCAGCTAAAATGCAAAACAACGTATCATCAAAAAAATTCAAAATTTATTTTATTATTGATTAAGATTTACTATTACATATGTGTACAAAATTTTAAATTTCTACTATCAAAATTAACCAAAATTTAAAACATCGTATCATCAAGTGCATGATTTTCTTAAACAAAATAACGTATACGTTTTTGAATATTTAATTAAT
Organism: Calliphora vomitoria; assembly: GCA_942486065.2. Taxonomy (NCBI): domain Eukaryota; kingdom Metazoa; phylum Arthropoda; class Insecta; order Diptera; family Calliphoridae; genus Calliphora; species Calliphora vomitoria. Next base: position 77,755,608 of record OW818033.2, read on the forward strand.
AAATAGTATTTTACTTTATTTAGGTAGTTTCCTAATATTTTTTAATAAATTTGAAATATTTTAATTTTAGTTAAATAAGTAGTTGTTAGTAATGATATCTATAACAGCTTTAATTTAAAATAAAAAATATATTTTTATTTGTTTTTTTTATTTTGTCAAACAAATTTATATTGATGATACCAAGGTGAATTTACTTTACAGGTGGCGTTAACAGCACAGCTGATCTACTTTTTTAATTTCGCCTTGGGAGTCGACTTGTCAAAAATTGTATACAGGCGAATTTATTTTGTGTCAAAAGTTGTTTTGTTTACCTTTTCAATTAAAAAAAAAAGTTACTTTCAAAATTAAATTATTTTAAATTTGAAATTAGTTTTTGTGCTAAACTTACGTTTCGCAGGCTTTAGGCACATACTCTTTGGTGGTATGTTCTTGTTGGAGCTGGCCGCCTTGAAGTTCTCTTGTTTTGCACCGCAAAACATTTTAATAATGTGGGTAACAACCCTTAATTACCTTTTTAATTTATTTTTTAGTAAATTTATTATTTTTGTTTATTTTCAAAAATTTTTGATTATTCTTTTTATTTTACAAATTTTATTTTTTTTTTTGACACATTTGCCCCTCAAGCAACAACAAAACACAATGTTGTTTTTGCAATGTTGTACTTGTTGTAATATCAACGCCACCTGTACAATAAATTCGCCTTGGATGATACGTTATTTTGGTTTTAGAAAACAACAATTCAAAATAACGTAAGACAAAAATATTAAAATATTTTTCTAGTTTCATTGCAATTCGGATTTGAAAATTTTGTTTAAATATCTCAAGTAGTTTTCCTTTTATATCGTTTTTAGCTTCTCCTATAAACTTATGAAAAGTGATTTTACGTTATTTTGCATTTTAGGTAACGAAATACTTTTTTAAGGTAGTTCTTCTTTTGTTAATATTTTGAAATAACAAAAGGCCAGATTTTTAAATTGTTTTTATAAGTATTATGACATAACATAACAACACATTTTGAATTAAAAAGTATTTGTATTTTCTTTCTGAAAAACTTATAGCTTAATTATTTTTCTTTAGCCACCGTCTACATTTTTGTTAACATTTTTTCCGCATACATTAGTAGTTAAGAGGCTTCAAGCTTTATGTTAGTTTCAAATTACACCGAATTATGCTAATATGTACAATATATATTTCTCGTTAAATTTGCTAAATTTTATAAAAACAGGCTATTAACTCATGTAGTTTTTACTATTCTAATATTTGTAATTCAATTTTGACTCTCTTTGGTATTTAGATGACTTTTTTTTATTGGCAAATTGTAACCATACAAAATATTAATAGAAAATCGTGATATTGTATTCTTTTATAGGTTACATTGGAAGAGCAAATGATATGTGGTGCTTTACAGACATTAAATGAGGATGCTTTTGAAGATGTGGCCAGCAGTGAGAGACCAAGTCCATCCGGTTTGCCAACAGGTGAGATGATAGCTGCAGCCGCACAACTGCATTTAGCACCCATACGAGAATCATCGGAATTCGGTTCACCATCCGATGAGCAAAAATTTAATAACAATTTACTACCATATGTTTCCAACAACAACAACATCAATAATAATAATAATGACAATAGCAATAATTTTAATACTACACCAACGTCACAACAACAACAACAAATGCAAAACAAACAAGCCACTACCACCGGTTACAATCGCAGTGCCAGCTCACACTCATTGCATAGTTTAAGTGGAAGTATATACATGGGTAATGGCATTAATAATAGCACGATATCTACTAATAACACTGTAAATATTGGTGCTGGTGGTAATGTTGGTAGTGTTGGAGGTAGTGGTGGTGGTGGTGGTGGTAGTGGAAACATTAATTTAGTTATGAGCTCTAATAATTTACGTCATAGTATAGGTGATGGTGCCCATTTATTATCAGCTTCTAATATAACAACAACCACTGGCAGTGGTGTTCGAGGTTTAGCTCAACGTCATCACTCGGTAGGAGATGATTTGTTGTGCGAACCTTTCACACCGCAATTACGAACATCTTCCAATTCTGGTATACCCACCGTGGTTGTGATACCAAATTCAAATGGTGATCAAGCCACCACTCATCATATTGTTGATGACACCAGATTATAGAATTTAAATTGGTTGGGCAAAGGTTGGTTTCAGTTATGATAATAAACCCTGCTGCACATTAAAAAAACACCCTACAACATATCTTAGTAGCAAACAATTCAAAAACCGTTGAGAAGACAATTCAAATTATATATGTAGATGCAAACAACAACAATAACAAAAATCTTAGAAATTTACAAGAAAATTATAAAGAAATACAACAATTTATATATCAAACTATTTTAACAGAGTCTCACACTTTGTTTAAAGCGATTTAGTAGTTTACAGTCCACATATAGCCTTTAAAGTGTAAGATTTTTCTAATAAGATCTACAATTTAACCTTAAAAATACTTAATGATTTTACTTAAAGTATTTAAGTAATACAAAACTTTGAACTAAATAGTTTACAGGAAACAATAGAATATCGAATCGATATATAAAATATATAATATCACTTATTAACATACATATACTTATATACCTACATATTTAATTATATATGTATGTACACTTATATTCAAATACATACATATTTTTTATGTACTTTAATTAGTGTCAGAAATATTGAACTTCAATTGCAACTACTATATATTTAACAGTATTATTAATCAATACTCAATCCTTGTATAATATACCTTTTTTCTAAAGCAATAGTTTCAAAAGTTTTAAAATTTTTATAATAATCAAACATATTTAGGCACACTGTATTAGGAACATAAATACATAACACTATAACACATTCATGTTGTTCAGGGATCATTTTACAAATTAAGATCAAATCAATCAATACATATCCCTTTTGTGCTGTTTAACAAATATTCAAATGCATATTGTTTAGTTTTCCGGGTATAATTTCTCTTTTTTTTTTGTGTGAACATTTTTTAATTAATTTATTTAATAATTAAACAAAACGAGCTTTTTTTATTATGATAACAGACGCGTTGAATTGAATATAATATACATAAATAATCCTGTATTAAATTTGTTAAAACCTTTTGCTTTGCCGCTGCTCCTTCTAATGAAACACGTTCTAGAGTTAAGTGATTTCGCACACACAGCTGGCCCTAACTAGAAAATTTGGCTGTGGAAAATTGTGTCAACTGCTTTAAACGTATTGATATGTAGACATAAGAATTGACAAATTATGAATAATTTTAAATTATGGGTCGATTATGGATGGCAACCGAACTTCAGTTGCGTTGCCAGGGGGCAACCACAAATTTCTGGTTGCCGATTTGGCAACAGAAATGATAGCTGCCAGTTGCCATCTGTAATACCATTTAGGCAACTGACAACGCAACTGAGGTTCGGTTGCCATCCATAATCGACCCATTAATTTACTAAACCAGTATTAAAATATCAAACGAATCAAGATTCAGAGATCTGTTATGTATCATATATGATAAATGGACTCATGAATCATAAGTGATACAAAATATATTATAAACTTTCATGTATCACAGCTGATACACATTTGTTTACGGTTATATCGCCGTCAAGATGTGTACAGCTAATTCAAAAACCCATTGATAAGCTCGATGTGCAATCTAATTTCAAAAATATATACGGGACGTGTAGCGCTGAAAAAAAAAATATACTTTTGTATGGGGCCAGGGAACCTGTTAAATTATCCTTGCTTAAAGAATATTGTTTAAATTTATTATCATTTTTCCTTAAGAAAATGGTTTTTGGTGATATACTTAGAAAATTAAGTTTCTATGATATATTAAGAGGGCATGACCCTAAAGATACTGTGTACCAAGTTCTGAGATTTTTGAAACGGGCTTGATGCCTTGTCGAGCATTTTTGTTTCCTCCCATATTTAATTTTTTATTTAATAATTGAAAAATTCAATTAAAACTTTAGTTTTTACAGTTTAAATAACTGGTTATAAAGTAAATCATAAGTAGCAATTAATGCTTTAATGCAACTGTTTCTTTAAAATAATATGTATTCGATTGTGTCCATTCCAAATTTTCAATGCGATATCAATCAATAAGTCAGATAAAGACCAGTTACTAGTGCTAGAGTACGAGGTCCAACCAGTGTCATTCAGTCTAGTTCCCAAATAGTTTGCCTAAGAACCTTTGTGTTATATAACATAAGGAGCCGGACACTAACAGAGAAGATGGAAAACTGTATCATCCCCAGAACCTTGTTAGCTACGACAATAGTCGTTGAAAGGGAGTCCAAAAGGATTACCCGCATTTTACCGATTGTCCAATGACTCGTTAATACTGTCATAAACCGAGAAATGTTTCTCCTATTACAATTCATAAGATGTACAGTCAGGCACGGATCCAAGTCAACCATTTGGGGGGGGGGGGAAATCTTTGTTCTACTTCTACATTTTTATTTTTATACCCTTCACCTTCGTGAGAAGGCTATATATAAATTTGTCATTCCGTTTGTAATTTCCACAATATAATTTTCCGGCCCTATAAAGTAAATATATTCTAAATCCTTATAGATAGCGGAGTCGATTTAGCCATGTCCGTCCGTCTGTCCGTCTGTCTGTCTGTCTGTCTGTAAAAAAATTTAAAAAAAATAAAAAAAAAAAATTTTATTTTAATGTATAATTTGGTTAAGGGTATATAAGATTCAGCACAGCCGAATATAACTCTCTTACTTGTTTTCTTCTTTTTTATATGAAAATTTTTCAGTTTTAGTGGGGAAAATTCCTAAATCACCCCCTCTGGATCCGCGCCTGTGTAAAGTGCGTCTAATTATATAAAGGCCATGTTTTCCTTGCTAGCTTATAGGGTAGTACAGTTAGTGTCATCTATTTTCAGCTCTTTGGGGAATATTTTAATTATAACATATGACTTATTCCCATATTTATCTTACTACCGAAATTTAAATAGATTTCAGTCAAAGGTTCGAAAGAATTAATTCTAATTCAATTTTATAAATCAAATTAAATATATATTCTTAGCAAGTCCTTTAAACCATTACAACACTAATTAATTCGTATTGAATTCATTGCTTTAAGAATTCATAATTTATAGAATTAATTCCTTCACATAAAAAAGTTTCAACATAAATAGTATGATATGATTTCATTGATTTCAATTCATAAAATTTATAAATAATTTCTTAAATAGTATGATTTTTTTCATATTTTTTGTTTTTAAATAAAATCTAGGAGGCCTGAAATAAAATATTTCAATTTTCATTTATATTTTTATGTTGTTTGAAAATGTTTGAAATTTTCCTTGGAAAATTTTTATGATTTTTATGATTTTCAGCTACAAAATGAGCAAATATACGTGATATTGATTGCATTTTATGAAGCAGATGAAATGCTTTAATATTAATGGAAGCTAAGTGATGTTTAATGATATTTTTTTACATTTCAGACTTTTTTGATTCATCTTGAATAATTGGTAATATAGGACTATTTTACAAATATATTTGAACTAAGCCATTAGGTAATGCAATTGTAATGCTATTTATTATAAAATATCTAGAAATTTATGCAAAAAAAGCAAAAAATTCCATCATGTACACTTTCATAATATTTATGAACATGTTCTTATTCTGAATGAAAAAAGTTTGGGAAAAAAAAGTCATGTTCGATTAATAATATCTATTACAAAATTCATTCTAATTATGAATTTCTTTTTTCTGTGTTATTGAACCATTCAAGTTTTCTTTAATTCAAATTCATTACAAAATAGGTTAATAAAATATGTAGAATGATTCAAATTTTCTTTAATTCAAATCTATTACAAATAAGCTCAAATCAATTTTTTTTAATTCATTTTGAATTGTTAATACTGAATTTGGTGAATTAATCTTAAATTTAATTAATTAATTCAAAGCTCTAATTTAAACTGGTAAATTTACTCCTAAAATTAATCCCCTGTCTATACTTGACAAATAGTTATCATAACAATTAATGATGTCTGTTGTCAAAACAAAGTAGTCTGAGCAAATGCACTAACAATTTGGTCATAACGATGCAATACTAATAAATGGAGACTATACTTGATAATTTTTTATCTTGACAACATGTATACAAATAGGTTAATACACATTTATTATGATGATTAGACAATATTCAGCATTATGCGCGCCTGTTACATAAGAATTTTTGAAATTACGTGCAAAATTAAAAAAAAATCGAACTTTTTTCATACACAATAACTATTTATAAAACACTTGCAATATTTGTTTTCTTTGCTAAATATTTTTAATAATTATTTATTTTGTTATATATTTTCTTTTTTGGCTTCAGTGTTTGTGAGCACAGCAATTGGTTTGTATTAATCCCAGAAAATCCTTATTTAAAGACGAATTATTTAGCTAATTTATTTTTGCTCCAACTTTTTGGTTTTTTTTTTTTATAATTATAAGCTTTTTACTATTTACACTAAATTGTATGTTACTAATTCATGTTTGTAGGTATAAATACTTATTATTATAACAACAAGATCGACAAAATAAAATAGTTTAATATTAACAAAATCGAATTATGCAAAATAGACGAGCGAAAATTTATTTAAAAAAAAAAAAAACAAACAGACAGAAACTGATATAAAAATGCATGTAAAGCAGAATTTTACTAATAATTGCTATTGTGGTAAAAGAAATAATATTAAAGTAAAATGAAAAAAAAAAAAAAATTAAAGAAATTAATAATAATTATAAGGTATTTAAGTAATAAACAAAATAAATGCTATTCTTTTAATGCAAGCAAATAAAAAATAAATAACTTTTGGAGTTTTTCTGGTTATTTTTATTATCATAATTTAATTCTGGCTATTTCATTACTTTTTAAATAAAAAACCTGGTGTCGGTTTTAATTTTTATTTTTGCATGATTTTTATAATTATTTTGAATTTATAAGGTTTTTTTTTTGTTACATGGTTTATATAGTAAAAATTTCTTAACAAAAGTATCATCAATGTCATATATTAGTATTAAGTGGTATTTTGTAGACATTCATTTACAATCAAGCCTGTTCATTAGAGTATCCAAAACCGAAACCGAAAACCGGTCAACCGGTTTTTTTATCTTTGTAAATCCGACCGGTTTCGGTTTTCTTTAACTTTTCGGTTTTTTGACAAACCGGTTTTTTTAAGACGGTTAACCGGTTTTAACGAAATACTTTGTAAAGCTTATTTGAACATATAATTTAAAAATATTTTGATAACATTTTTAAAAATACTCACTTATTTTTTAGAAATTTTCTGAAAAACCGGTTAACCGGTTTTTAGAATGATAAAACCGAAACCGGTTTTTTGAATTTTCCGGTTTTTTGGACACTCTATTGTTCATATTAATACCCTTTAATATTCGTAATCGAATGTTCATATTTAATAGCATTAGAATATGTCATATGTCATTTGCCACCTGTCATTTTTTACTTATGCCATTAATCCTAACATTATGAATACATAATACTTATTGATAAGTATAAACCTTAAAAAAAAATCACAAAAAAATTAACTTTTTTCACTTATCATAGCTGTCATATACATATATTCGATTTTATATGAATATTTTTCTGGTACAGGTCAAAAGAACTTTTGTTTTTAAATTTTAGACAACATTTGTATGTCGTAAATACCAAAAGACACAGTATTTACTAACAAACCACTGAACATAAAAGAGAGTAGTGTATGTATTTCTGTTTTCATTTTCACAATATTCTTATATTTTGAGATGTATAATCATGACGAATTACAATAACCAAGTCTTTATTAATCCTAAATAATTTTTGTGGAAATTACTATAACGGGTCGATTATGGATGGCAACCGAACTTCAGTTGCGTTGCCAGAGGGCAACCATAAATTTCTGGTTGCCAATTTAGCAACATAAATGATAGCTGCCATCTGCATGGAATAAATTGTTCTTGTATTTCGTAAAAGGCGATTCTTAGATACAATAGTTTAAGGGAATAAAAGATCAATTTATTTTCACTTATATTTGGTCAATTCACAAGGTCTCTTATCATGTCATATTGTCCTAATATTTCACAATGATTTTTATTGCTTTTCAAGCAAAAAATGTCCTAAAATAATACTACTTTCTATGCTATGTTTATTGTGTTATCGTAACGAACCAGCAGAGACCAACGCCGAATGCCTAAGAGTCGGCTAAGCCGAGTCGTAATATATTAGGACATTATGACAATATGACTGAGAAGAGATCTTGTGAATTGACCAATTTAATCCTACATATAAAAATATACGAGATTAATGAAAAATACATTATTCGAGACATAAAGACTTAGATCGAAAAATTCTTAACATACATATATGTTAATAAAAATGAAAACACTAAACTTTTTTTTTTATTTGATTGAAATTATTATTACGATTTACAAAAAAAAAATATTTTTATAGTTCTAATCACTAGTGATAAAATTTTGCACCTTTTTCGGAAACCCTTCCATTATGGTTTTTATAGTGATTTCTGTCACTTTGTTCGAACAGGTTGTCCATCTCCGTTTAAAATATACCACACTTTTTTGTGCTCTTCAATTCTCTTCACTGGCCTTAGCTCCAGGCAGTTTGGAAAATATGCCTCTCTTGGTACAAATACCACATTATTGTTCTTTTACCACTCAATACCTTTCTTACCATAGTGACAGGGTGCCAAATCAGGCCAAAAATAAGTGGACACACTAAAAAGTCTTATGAATGGAAGCATCCTTTTTTGTAAATATTCCTTGATGTAACTTTCGGTATTTATAAAGCACTTTGTAACAAATGGTTGGCTTTTTTACCGCAACTGCATATTGCTTGCCATACCAAGAACTTTTTGGGAAATTTTGTCTGCTTTTGGGTCCTAAACTTTTCTTCAACATTCCCTCGAGCATCAGCAACAGCAACATCAACATTTTGCGAAAAATCAGCAAGAATATTTTTTTTTAAACTTGACTTCAATTTCCGTGCTCTGTTTTTGGCTTTTAAATTTTTGCAGCGTTCCTGTCAGGAACTTTTTCAGCTAAAGCATTGGCTTTAGCTTTTCGTACCAAATAGTCCGAATAGTGAGCTAACCGTACTGCTTTCCTACCGTTAGGAGCTCCTTTGATAATGCTTTCTATTTATTGGCTTTAGAAACATCATGTGGACCATTGCTTTTACATGAATCAGGTTTTCTATCAACGGACAAGTTCTCTCGATACTGTTTAATAACATTGGAATCAGTTTTACGGTAGACCTTTGATTGTTTGGCCAACTTTTTGTAGGACCAAGTTGAGTTTTGTTGAAAATATTTAATAATTTTAGTACGCACTTTTTTCTCGTCCCTCATTTTAATCAGATTAACAACAAATGAACATAATTGACTTTAAACATAATAACTGACATGCTTTACAAAGGTAACTTGATCAGTTTGAAAAGTTTTAATGAAAAACGTGTGTTAAGAATTTTTCGATCTCAGTCTATATGCTTTTAGTGGCTAAAGGGGGAGTATTTCTGAGATTCCCTGCATAATTTTTATTTATTTTTGTTCTCATTTGTATCAATGGAAACTTGGGTTACATTTCTACAAATATTGTCTGCCCTTTTAGTGACTCAGTATTTTGTTGAATATCTCTTGTTTGTTGTTACTGTTTTACAGCGATGATGCATTAAACCAATTAAAGTCAATCGTTTCTTTTGAAATATTTTGCCATTCCCTTATAACAACATCTGAAAAAGCTTTGCTCGAGGTATAATTTTATATAGGCTATAGGCTTTCTATGGGATTGAAATCAGGCGATTGGGTAGTCCAATGACCCCAAACAACCCAAGAGGTATGTTTGGGAACATTGTAGTGATGTAATGGATCTCTATTCAATTCCAGACATAGTATATTTTTGAGGAGGTCCATGACAAAACAAAATAATTCCACTTTATAAGTTCTTGAATGAATCCAATTCTACACATTAAAAATCAATACCAAAGATCAATAATTTTACTATAATTCAATACCAAATAAGACCAAAATTTCCAGTATATATCCTACTGTCTTTAATTAAATTTATTTGTGTACCCATCACTGACTCATACATTGTATTTGGATTCATCCGAAAGGAGAACAGTATTACATTTTTGCCAAATCATCATGAACTGATATAGCTTTGGAAATGATAATATTTTTTTATCAAAATGGGGGTTCCGAGCGCTTCGCATATTTAACCGTGAGGCCAATATCAGCATGAATAGACCTCACATCGAATTTGGGACGATACCAAACTACATGAGAAAAAGTCATTGTTTGGTGTGGATTTTGGGCTAACGGCGTCATCGGTCCATATAGCGGCGAGCGCTATTGGTCGATGATTACCAATTTATTTTGGCCTGAATTGTATGGCATGTGGTTTCAATAGGGAGGCGATACGCGCCACACAGATAATGCCACAGTGGATATTCTGCACGATTGATTTGAGGGTAAGGTCATCTCACATGGAGGTAATGTGAACTGGTCCTGAAAAAGGAATTTTACGATATTTAAGTTTTTGCCAAATGTTGGCAAAAAAAATTGTTGTGCTCATGTACGTTTCCAATTAAACGAAGAACAAGATAGTGGGCCTTATATGGGAGCTACGATCAATTATGTACCGATCCTCATCAAATTAGGTCATGTAATGTATTTCCATATGAAACATATTTCTGTTGAATTTTATTTACATACCAATATTTTTAAGAGTTTTATTTATGATGATTAAAGTTATGTTCGGAACTGAGCCTTGTATAATTAGGTCGCATGATTTCTTTCTATATTAAACTTAGGGTCTAATTTTGTAAAACGAAACGACAAACGTTAAACAAATTTTGTATGGAAAAAAGTCAAGTTTCAAACATTTTTCCCAGTATTCTTCATACAAATTGCTTACGTTTCTGAACGCTTCGTTTTATAAAATGAAGCCATTATTTGTGTAAGAAATTTTTGGGAGTTGGGCTTTATATGGGAGCTTGGTCAATTATGAATCCATCTGCACAAAATGTTCATACATAGATGACAACTAGATAGGTAACTGAGAGCCAAAAACCTAAGTCTGTTGCCAAAAATCTAATTCATGAGAATGTATTGCATGTATATTGTTATTGTATGTGTAAAAAGAGAATAATTTTTCCATTGATATTACTCTCTCCTTCCGTTCTATACGTTTATTCTATGGAAACTACCTTATATTTTTCTACTATGGTTTATTCTATGTTTTCATATGTTTGCCTATGAAACTAATTACTGAGCAATGCCAGAACCATAGATAATACACATAGATCGGAAACTCTCCTGTCAAAGACCTAACTCAGTTGTCAAAAACCTAAGTGGTGAGAATGTATTAGTAAAAAAAACTATGTGAAAACAAAAACAACACTCGTATGTGTAAATTTTTTGAGTAATTTTTTTGTTTGAGTTTTTTTCTAGTTTCCGCTCTATGTTTCTCTATGGCCAGAACTGCTTTGCCTTTTAAAAACAACATATAATTTATATGGAAAACAACAAATTGTTTTGATATTTTGTTTTCCATATAAAGCTCCGGGATTTAGTAAATAATGCCCTTAATTTAATAATTTAACTTATGACTTAAAGATTTAATGTAAATTTTCTTTGGGTTATGACCCTCTTATCGCAAATGAGCGTTATAATTTCAGAAATATTTATTTATATAATGATTTTCTTTATTAACAAATGACGCTGGAACAAAAAAAAATCACTAATCTCTCGACATAAGCTCTTTTAACGCATTGCCACAGATACATAGTATGTACATATGTATTTAGTAGGTATCTATAGCTAAAAGGTAAGATTAACTAAGAGGAAACTTCATCATCTTTCCGTTCATTATCTAACATTTTATTTTTTTTATAATATTGTATCTAAAATCTATTTGCTAATAACTATGTTTTATGTAATTACATTTCTATAGATGTTTCCATTTATTGTACTAAAGTGTCTTTTGGTTTCTTTTCTATATAGTTTTCTATTTCTATTCATACTTTTTGTTCCAATTAAATCTATCCAATTTTCCTCTATACGGGCAATTTCATTACAGATCATGAATTACAAGGACCGCCTTCGGTACTTTCATCTACTCTAATAAATACTAATCTAATGCCACCACCATCTCCCGTACAAACACGCAGAGATTCAATACTTAAACAGCAGGGTAGTGTTAAAACCGAGAAACGAGTGTCAATCAAACAGACATCACCCAATAATAATTCAAAATTGTCATCATCCAATATAGAATATGTATCGGAAAAATCAAATGATGCTGCAGCAACGAGCTCATTGGGCAATTCTAAAAAAAGACAAGGAAAACCTCCATCGGGTAAGTTAGAATTGTTTAAAATACTTATCATTTTTTAATTTATATAAACAATTGGATTTCATTACAATTACAGGTCCCCGACCCGCCTCTTTGGTCATAACTAAAAATGACGGAAATTCACAATTTAAATTGGTACGATCGTCGTCCATAGATTATGATGATATTGAATCACAACAACATACCGCCAACATACAAAGACCAATAAATCGTACAACACTTTTGGAACAATTACAAGAAGATGAATCAGCTCCATTAGTATTTACCGTACACAAGTGACATTTCATATCATATCATTGTGTTTTGTTTCTTAGTTGGTAGATATTTATATACATACATATAATTTAAGACACTTCTATATAGTTATTGTATAAAAATTCGGATAAAATGGAGTTATACCTATATAGGAAATTTATTATAATATATTAAATTTTAATTTCTAATTTTCACATTACTAATTATAACCGGAAGGGTTATTGTGTAATTTGATTCCAAAGACAATACTTTTCAAGATGTTTCATATAAATTCGGTATACATTTTATTCAAATCTAGTTACGCAATAACTCTTTGGTTTACTTTTTGATTATAAAGGCTCTTCCAATAGGGACTGTCGAATTGGCTCTTGTTTATTCAGTTTGTTTTGCCAAATCACCATGGACGGACATAGCGTTCAACAATATGAGCAAATGATAGAATTGTTTTATCAAAATGTGTGTTCTGTTCGGGCAATGTTCCGCGCGCTTCGCCAATTTTACGGTGAAGCTCATTTATGGACGAATAGCTACGTGAACAAACAAAATTGTCGAATTTGGTACGCTACCAATCTACATGAGATCCAAGAGCGTCTGAATTTTACGCTGGCTCCGTCATCGGTTCATATTTCAATGAGAACGACGTTGGTCAAACCATCACCGTCTACGGCGAGCGCTATAGATCGATGATTATCAATTTCTTTTGACCTGAATTGGATGATATGGTTTCAACAGGACGCTGCAACGTGCCACACTGCTCATGCCACATTGGACATTCTACACGAGCGATTTGAGGGCATGGTTACCCGCGTACGACTTGAACCCGATAGACTTTTTCTTTTGGGGTTTTCTTAAGTCGTATGTCTATGCGAATAAGCCACCACAGCGGCCCTCAAAGCCAACATAACCCATCGGTCAAATTCAGCCAGATTTATGAATAATTTGACATTTCGGATGCGCGCCACTAAGCAAAGTCGGGGCGGACATTTGCACTATGTTATATTCCATACATAATAGCGTCGATAAGCCTTTGAAACGAATAAACAAACTTTTTTTTATTTAAATTTAATGATAGGAAGTGCTTTTGATAACTGATTTTCATTGTTCATGAATTCCTATTCTTCTATATCGTTAATTTCACCGTAATAACTCTAAAGAGTTCTTATGTGTTTACGGAATATGATCAAAATCGGAAGACCTAAGATCAATTTGTTTGTGACGTACGGTGGAATGAATGATATAGATAATAGCAGAGAGAATAATTCTTACTTACTAGGTTCTCACACAGACTTATGTTTTTGGTCATAGAATAAAATATGTAGCGTTACAGAGTGACAAAAAGCCCAAGTCTGTTTTTAAAAACCTAAGTCTGGCAACAACAAAATACATGTAAATCAATGTATTTTGTTAATTTGGAAGAGAGTAATTATTTTTACCATCAGTTACTCCTCTAGTTCTACTCTATGTTTTTGGCTCTCAGTTACCTATCTAGTGGTCATCTATGGTTTTATCTTTATAAATTATTATTATAAGTATTTTTCCAGTACACGCTCCAGTTTATCCGCAATTTGTGTGTTTTTTTGTTTATGAAACCAATTATCTTAATAGTATAAAAATAATATATGTAATAATTATGAATTCTAAGACTTAAATTTAAATTAAATTGAGCAGTTAACAAATGGCGGCCTGTTAAGTATCGATTAAATTGTTGAACAAAATTGATCTTAAATTTAAATTATTTGGTCTCATAACAACAAATTCTGCTCAATTTATTGTTTTAATTAAACTTAATTGTTTTCGGAAGTTTTTATTTTTTAGAAAAACAAAATTATACAACATATTTACACACTTATATAGTTATATATTAAATAGATTTATTAGAAAATTGATACAAATATATATTTTCGAATATTTTAATGTACATATTTATATATATACTAAAATCACTGTTAATTGGCTATTTCCTTTCAACGTTAAAAAAAATAAAAATTTAATAAAAAAACACATAAAATTCAATTCAATTGAAAAATTACTACATATTTGAGTTGGTTTATTGCTTTGTAAGATACTTATTTTACATAAGTTGTGTATATGTATACCAAAAGAAAAGAAAAAAAATTATTTTCAAAACTGTTTTGTAACATTATTGAAACTATAATTTAAATAAAATTATTTTGATTTAATCAAATTCTTTGTTTAATTTTTGGGTTAATGAAATGTAAAATATTGTTTTAGTGATGATGCAAATGAATTCCTAATTTTGAATTTGTGTAGAGTTATTTGAAATAAATAAATTAAGTGTAGTTTCAAAGTCGATCAAAAGAATTGATGTTTCCGTATATTTCATGATACTGGTATTCAAAATTGACGATGTCGACAAATTATCTCTAGGATTTTGTGAGCGTAAAAGCAAATATAAAATTTCTTAATATTTTATATATAAAGTAGTGACTGACTGCATCGCCCAGCCCAAACGCCAGAAGATAGAAACATGAAATTTGGACTATACGATCACCTCTGCTAAGAATGGATTTGAAATTAGAAATTCGAAGGTTTAGTGGGTTAAAACGGGTAAATTCGGTTACCTTATTTGTTCTAAACTAATATAGATATATACAAAATTTATATACTTAAATAATAAGCATACATGTATTTAGTACTTTTTTGGAAATTAAAAAAACCGAAGAATTTCAAAACCGTGGTTTTGGTTTTAAAAAAATTGAAAACCGATCGGTTTCGGTTTTTTTCGGTTTTGTGATAATTTGTTAAATATTGAGCGTTATAGAAACAAAGTCAGTTGATAATATAGGAAATGCTATATAAATTTAAAATTCTAACATGACGGGTGTTCAAGAGGATAAAGGAAATACTCGTAGATCAATATTTTTAAATGAGTTTGTGTCATTCATTATTAACAGGTTTTCTTGCCTATCCATGCGAAAGGTAGCCTGCTACGTCATCTGAAGCAATTATTGTAATACAATTTAACAAATTTAAAGAAATCTTATGATATTTTTACCGATCTGTTTTAGAGATATTGGATGAATCATTGGATAAAAAATTTTGTTTCAAATTTCAAATTTTTAATTTTTCTATTGAAAATAGATTAAAAGTAAAAACCGAAGAATAGTTGTCGGTATCGGTTTTAGGCCTTGAAAACCCGAGGTTTCGGCTAAAACCGATCTGGAAACTCTACTTTTAACATTTGTGCAATTGCGGGGGGTTTGAAATTAATTAATTTTTCTATTTTCTTTCAGTTTAGTTTTTGTATTCCAAAATTATTTGCATTTATAAAATAAAATAAAGAAAAATTTAGATTTAAGTTTTGATAATTGTATATTGGCCCTAAGGTCTTAAACAACTACTGAATAAATAAACGTTTTATTTATTTTGGTACTTTTTTCATAAAATATTTTTTTATATCTGAATTGGCATAGCCATATAAATATTTTATTATAACCTACTACGATACTGACATTTATTTAAATAAACATTTATTTAAAAAACGGGTAAATATGGGAAAACACATATTATTCGAAATTAAACATTGGTTCCTGCAGTAATGTTTGGAACTCGAGTGTGAATGTGTAGCTAAATCCAATAAAAAAATCTATTTTTAGTAAAAAAAAAAACTAAAATATTTAAAATTGTTCATAACTTCGTAAATACTGCTCGAGTTTAGAGAAAACAAGCACAATCTGTAATCACACATATTTTATACCAAAGATAGATTTTTAGTATAATAACTTAAATATTTTAAATTGTTAACAATTTCGTAAATACTGCTCAATCTGTTCAATTTTTACTATAAAAAACTCCAATATCTTAAATCGTTAAGAACTTCGTAAATACTGGGATATATTATACATAAAATTGATTTTTAGTATTGTACAAAAAACTCAAATATCTTAAATCATTAATAATGTCGTAAATACTGCGATGTTAGGGACAATGAGCTCAATATATGATCATTCATATTTTATTTTATTCACAGTATAAAATGGATCTATATCCGATTAATATTATATTTTATAATATGAATTTGACCCATAGCTTGTCCTGAAAAACACCCCCGCATTAGAGTAATTTTTGGGAGTTTCTTACATGCTCTTGCTATTAAATGATCTTGTCTTTTAGTAGTTTTACGAGGTCTTCCTCCCTAATGTTGTGTTTTTACTGTCTCATGAACTGTTTTATAATTTTTGAAGGTCTTGATTTATTAATTGAATATTTATCAAAGATAGTTGTTTGCTTTAATCCAGCATTAAAATCGTTTATTTTTTTTTTTTTTTGTGTTCCTAAATTTTAGCAAATCTTGACTTTAGCCATTTTGTCTAACTATAGTGATACTCGTTTGTACTCACGTAAAATATTTCTATAAAATTGCTCAAATTAATTTATAATTATGATTATCTAAAAAGATACCAGTTCTTTTTTTAGTTAGACGTTCGTTTGTAAATAATTTATTTTTTGCTCCCACCAAATACATAGAATTACCTTAGCGCCATTGTTTGGTGTCTATTCGGCTGGTTGGCCGGGCTTCACATACGATCGCTTAAGCTTTGGCTTATCGTAATGAATCCACTTTTCATCCCAAGTAATGATTGGGTGCCAAAATGATTTTCTTTTATTGCGTTCATGCAATATTTCGGACATGCAAAAAGTCTTTCAAGGTCTCTCGGCTTCAATTCGTATGGTACCCAATTTCCCTGCTTTTGGATAAATCCTGCTGCTCGTTTTGAAATTGCTGCTTGAGTAGCTACCAATGATTTTGAAAGCTCTTGTTGAGTTTTACAACAATCTTCATGGAGTAATGACTCAAATTCTTGGTCTTCAAAATTTTTGGCTGGCCTGGGAGATCTCTGTCTTCCGTGTGAAAATCACCACTTCTGAATCGCAAAAACTATCACAAAATTGTATTTCATCTTGCTAAATGTGTATGTGGGGGTTTTATTTTTGAGCTTTCGAACAACTTTTTTTTTGATTTTATTGCCTTTTTTTGAGAAATTTTACGAATATTTGACTTTCTCATAATAAAATCCGGGAGCTCAAAATTCATATTGAGCTATGGTTTCTTCGGCACTTCTTCCACTCACTGTATGTGTTATTTAAAAACCCAAACTAAAGTTAATAAAATACCTAGTTTGTAATTTATTCCCAGAAATTAGTACACGAATTTAATTTGTCTCTTCTTTCTTTGTTATTTCGATAGTCATGGCAATCCTTAAAAAGCTTTTCTAAAAGCTTAAGCTCTTCTATCTAAATTTAGGGTATCTTTAAGGTTGCTTTTCTTAGTTTCGTATCGTCGTGCTTTCTTAAATACACCCAGTGACAGTTTAACAATATTTTATTTTAGTTGCAATTTTTCGGTTTTGTTTACGTCTGTCTACTTTGCCGGTATTTTCGATAAACACAAACTGATAATAAACACAAACTGAGAATGTGTAGTAAAGTCAAAGCAAAAACTAAACAGAATCTAAGATACAAAGAGAAAAATAATAAAAACAAATGTAATCGTCATCAATATGTAATGTGGCAGAAAACACCCGTCAAGAATAAATAATAAACGGAAAGCACAACGTGTATGCATGGAAGAAGCAGCAGCGGCAATTTTTTAATAAAAACAAACCGCAGAAACAGCTGTTCAGTTTACTTTTGTGTTGACTATTGTAAGCGAACGAGTGAGTGGTTGGCCCCAAAACACACAACTGATTCGTATGAGAAGGAATAACTACAAATTTTTCATTCAAAAGGTCACCTTGAAACATTTGAAAAATATTATTTCATTCAAAACGATTCCTGCGTGCGTCTCAAACACATCGTGATTTACAGAAAATTTAGGTAATTTTAAAACAATTTTCACAGCATTTTAACTAAAAATTAATAAAATAAATTTGCTTTAATTTATAATAAAAATGTATAAATTTTCGGCATAAACTGGAAACGAAATTATAACATTTAATTGTTAATCAAAAGTTTTAAATGCCTCTATAAAATAAAATAATTGTGTATCTTCTGTATACATAAGTATAAGTATGTGATAATTGATGGAATGAGTTTGTGAACGTTTTTTTTTTTAATAACTAGTGTACAAAACATTTAAAAGTTTGTTAAAAATTAGAGAAAATATTTAAAAATTATATCAAAAAAATAACGGGTTTGTGCAATAATCAACTGCATAACCTTACTTTCGACAGCAGTGCACTTCATATGTGATTTTCAATGTTAATGACAGAGATGTAAAATAATTATTTCATTCATGAATTTTATGTAAATGCATACAATTTATATATGAGGCCATCAGCGCAAAAGTGGTGTAACACACAATTTTTTTTTTGGT
Organism: Calliphora vomitoria; assembly: GCA_942486065.2. NCBI lineage: Eukaryota > Metazoa > Arthropoda > Insecta > Diptera > Calliphoridae > Calliphora > Calliphora vomitoria. The sequence goes on from OW818033.2 coordinate 77,774,605, forward strand.
TGCTGTTCTGGTGTTACATACAGTCCTTACATTATCAATATCAATAGAAAAGTGGGTTAAGCTAGCTTTTGGTATTCAAAAGAAGATGGAGCTGAAAAATCGTTTTTGTACAGAGCATAATATAACAAAGTAATAGAGCAAAAGTGGTGTAAGTTACCCCTACCTCTAAATAAATAGTTTGGGGTTACAACACTTTCGCAATGATAGCCTCATATGTAGATGAAATATATTAAATATGTATGTATGTATAGAATTTGAATATTTTTCATTGTATAGTAATATTGTACAGTAGACAGTCTAAGAAATAAATTGATTAAGTCAAATTTAGTATAAATAACATTAACTGCATCTCTAAAATTAAATTCATTCTGATAACAATTTCTAATATAAATCCCATGCTAAAAATACGTGTTTGCTGTGTAACTAGGGTTCATAATTTCCAAGAATATTTCCATTCCAGGGAAATATTAAAATAAAATCTGTTTATTTTCGGGAATTTTTTAATTCTTAAAGCAGTATTATTGTCATTATTTTCTTAAATATGAATATCGTTAGAAGTTTCAATTTAAACTTGTTAATAATTAATTTCAAAAGTTCAAATATCAATTTGTATTAAATCAACTTACTAGATCTAAATATTTGGTCATTTAGACTGAATTATATGTTCAGCAATAAATTCGGTTACCACAACCAAAACTATTTTCTTTGTGTCAAAAAAACAGAAAAATGTTCCTGTTGTGGCTGAATAATATTAGATGTTGTGACGAAAATTCCGTTAAATCTTAATTTATTTGTGTCAAATGATTTTCTGTTGCTAGTATCGACATCGGATATAATCGTTTTACAACAAATCACAACGAATCTATTTTATCTGTGCAGAAATATTCCTGTTACTTTAATTTGTAAAGAAATTTCTAAAATGTCCCTTCAGGCATTTCTTAAAAAATATTCTCTTGAACTCCCGTTAAATTTTTACCGATTAGGAACCCTATATGTAACTTCAAAAATGATTTAATACCTTTTAACCTCTGTTTATAATCTTTTTTTATAATCACAACATCGCAATCACTGTGTGTCCCTCTATGCGCAGATAAATAAAATTGAACTTGAAACTATTTTGTCGCTGCTTGCACTTATGTAGTGCATATAAACAAAAAATTGTAACAAATTAGAAAATTTAAATAAGTGTTGTTCAAAACAAATTGAAATAGTTTATTTTAGATTTGTAGGTAAACGCTTTAAACGATTGACATTTAATTTAAAGTTTCTTTATATCCCATCAGAATAATTTAAAAACATTTCAGAGGTGGCGATTTTCAAACTTTTTTTAAAATTAAAATTGTGTTTGGCGTTTTGTCGAATTCTTCTTATATTTACGTGAAGTATCTTAAAAACGGAGTGTATTTTTTGGTTTCTGGTCTAATATTCCACTTGAAAAGTATTCAAATCTAATTTCATCTAAAATCACATTTTAAAAATAAGTATAATTTGCTTTATCCCCAGAGATATTCGGAAAAAATACCAGTATAATATTTTATTCCATCAACTTACCCCTATTTTGGCAATGTCTAGTTATTTTTTAACCTAATGTTATACTGACAGTTTTCATTCAAAATCTATTTAACATAAACAATTTGGGAATTAAAGTGAACAAATGTTGTGAAGCCTGCATATGATATTAAATACGGATAATATGAAAAAAAAATCAGAAATACCACAAACAGAATAAAAATGTTTTCATGTAAATTATTAGTTGGAATGGGGGGTAGTGGGGGCCCCTAAAATTGCTCACCTCGAATGTAAAGAAATTTTATATTTAGATAGGTAGTATTTAAAAAATATCTATAAAAAATACGCTTACTGTGTGGGTTATCTTTTGCAGTTTAAAAATTTTTAAATTTTTATATAAATCTTAAATTTTTCTTAAAAATTTAACGATTTTTATTTCACACGGATTTACTTATGTTAAGTTTTCTTTCAGTAACATATAGGTACAAGCCCGAATAAATTGTTTTCTATAAGAGAAATAATATGATGTTTTAGATGTTTCGAATTTGGATGCGTGTAACCTTTTATATATCCCAGATATATATCCCTCACATCAAAGAAAAAAACTCAAAAGTTTCTGACTTTTCACAGCACTTTCAAAATTCTAATTAGAAATTTTGTAAAACAAATGGTATAAAAAGTATGTCGTTCCTATAAGATATATATAATCTGGATCGTTATAGATAGCGGATTCGATAAGCCCCAAAAAAACTTACATACTTCAGAAAATCGACCCACAAATGACAAAATTCATTTGCGTGTAAAACTAACTTTTAAAATGTTTTTATTTTGCCAATAGGAATAGGCACAACCTTGTGGAATGCTATTTGAACCCGTCTAATCTAACATTAAACCCACTAAATTTTACACCTTGACAAAATAAGAAAAAAAAATATTTGCATGTGAATCTATTCAAGATCATACAACTAATTGTTTAAATAATTTGAAATTACGGTTCTTTAAATATAACAACAACAAAAAAAATGTATTCTGTGTTTTCGTATTTTTCAAAATCATTTTCATTTTGTCAAAGTATATGATGTATGTAGGTATGTTTTATATCCATCTGATATTTTCTGAAATTAGTTTTTCTCAATTTATTTTAAGAAATTCACGTTCATGACGTTCATGGTATGCGGTAGTCAAAACAATAAATACTATCTAATAATACATTGAGAAATAAAATAAAAACTCATTCTCTTACGAATCACCTGATGAAAAGGTAATTAAAAAGTAAAAGTGATTTTTTGCGATACAAAACATTTGTTTAACAACAAATGGCTATGGCGGCGACAATTAAAAAGGAAAACACAATAAAGACAGCGGGACAAATACTTTAGAAAATAAACAAATCCAAAAACAACTGTAGATAAAAACCAAAACAAATGAGCAAATTGTTGAGAGAGACAGGCAGACAGGTCTTTAACTTTTGAGAAACTTAAAATAAACAAAAAAGAAATGTTTGAAAAATAATAAAAACTAAACGCCAACAAAATGCTTTTGCCAAAATAATCACGAGAATAAAGGCATTTTTAGGTTAAAGATCAAATTTTATTTAACAAAAAAATCATCAATTAAATACCTACATATTGAAATTTGTTTACAAGTACGTATTTAAGTTGTTAGGAAATCTACATACGTATGTAGCTACTTACTTGGTTGACATTTAACTTGTTGATGTACAGTTCAGCCGGCGCTTCACACGTGTTTTAATTGTCGGTTTCTTATTTGTTTACATTTTTTGTTGATATGTACATCCATACAAACTTTGAAGTGTTTATCATGTACATGATTGAAATCGACTTCAATATGGTCGATTTTAAATTGGTGTACAATTTCCAAAGCAATCATTTACAAAAATGTTAATTAGGTAAATCTTATATACCAATTTAAATATTAAACAAAATATATGTAAATAACTAGCTAGACCCGATGCGCTTCGCTACCCCTGTCGTAATAAAAATCAGTTCAGCCGTTTAGTAATTATTGTTTAAGAACTAAAGGTACCCATTTTACCGGTTTTTCCCCCTGTTTATCCCTTTTTGTTAAAAGTATTCAAAAAAGTTATAGCCTATTGACGCTGTCAAGTAAGGATCTTTATACGTTCCAAATTTCTAAAACAAGCCAACAAATAAACAAACTTACAAAGACATTTATATATTTAAATGGATAAATATATACACACATAGATTTTCAAAAATAAAACATTTTGGATTGATTGTGACAATACCATTTAGAATTCCAAATGACCTAAATTTAAATGTATCAGTAAACTGACTACCACACAGTGATAGGTCCTAATTTTAGTTATACATCTATTGTACATAGATGGAAACTAGAAAAAGACTCAAACAAAAAAATACTCAAAATAATCCACACACACGAGTGTTGTTTTTGTTTTCACATCCCAGCAATTAAGCATGTAGTCAATGTATCCCTTATAGACAGTAATCGTCACAAATGTCTTATCACTTGGCTGACTCCAATTTATATACTTTGGTCATTTGACACGTATGTGCTCTTTGTAGTGCAGAGATAAGACAATTGGTTACTTTATACATTCCAGGTAAACTAGCGTGAAGACAATTGTCACTTATGTGTCTCTAAGTAATCTGGAGTGTAGTCAGTTTAAACGTGTTGTGTGATAATTCGTTCAAACTGGTTTTATACAAATTGTGTTGATATAATTCTCATACAGTTAATTTTTATTTTTGCTTAAGTATACTGATATCCTATGTAACATAGCATGAAGTCAAAAGTGACTATTGTGTCTGCAATTTATAAAGTAGTTATTTTACCCACCAGAAGCAATCAATTGGAGAGTTTTCGAAGAAAGGTTTGCTTACAAGCTATCGTTTATTGGCCTGCCTATAATATGTCTTTTAGCTGACTATTTGTGATCAATTAACTCTCGTATATGTTAATATAACTAGCTGATCAAGTTACCAGTTAGGTAGCTAGTAAGGTAACGTTGACTACTTTGGATCAACTATTAGACAGTCTCATTGCAGTCAATAAGAGTCAATTGACCCCCTGCTTAGGACATGCACGTGGTAAAATAACTATTCACGTAGCTATTGAAGTAACTAGTTCCCACCCTAAATGATGGGCAAAATCGCTAGTTCGGGATCGTCTCTTAGAACTGCTGGGATAGTTTTTTCTACTAATACATTCTCACCACTTAGATTTCTGACAACTGAGTTAGGTCTTTGACAGGAGAGTTTCAGCTTTATGTCTATTCTCTATGATATAATCATACTTAATAAGCTTTATTTACAGTTAAAACAAATCTAATGAATACGATATTACCATAATCCCTAAAAATGGCTAAAAAATTCAATTCATTAAAAAGTAAATATAACTGAATATATTTAAACTATTTGTATATATTTTAATTGATACTGTGAACATTTAAAGAGGTAATTTTATAAGTTGTTATGGCTATTGGACCTAATTAAGATTTCATTCAAAACATATCATATCACAAATTATTACAGACGTGCAACAAATGACAGTTGTCAAAAAAGTAATATCGAACCGTATGGTTATTTTGACGTTCAGCATAAATTTTTCAACGGTTATGTTTGCAGAGCGAGAGAAAAAAAATAAAATTTGTCATAGGCAACGAGTGTGATATATATTTGTCTCTCTTTTTTTAAACCACAACAATTTTGACATTTTCTTTTGATTATTATATCCTACACCACCATATTGGGGAGAGTATATTGGATTTGTGCAGATGTTTGTAACGCCCAAAAATATTAGCCTAACAGACACCTTAAAGTATACCGATCGACTCAGATCGGCTTTCTGTGCGCAAAGTACAGGTCGCAATTTTGAAGATATTTCGATAAAATTTGGTACATATACAAGGACCAAGCCTATTGAAACTGGCTGAAATCGGTCCATTATTTCACCTAGCCCTCATACAAATGTCCTCCCGAAATTGGACTTCATCGGTCATAAATGTTTAATTTATATAGGTATCTACACAAGTTTTTCTCCAAATAAGTTTTATATATACGGAATTTATGTCAACAAATTTTATTATGATCAGTCCATAATTAGTCATAGCTCCCATATAAGGCCTGCTTCCGATAACCAATTTAACAGTCTATCTGTATAATATCTTATCAGTATCGTAAAGTTGACCCATTTTTCAAACTTTGCCTTAACGGTACTTCAACACAAATTCTGCCTTAATGTGTTCAATTTTCAAAATCAAATATATTCTCTTAAAAAGTCCATTAAAGATTTCAGCACAAATTAATTCATTGTCTTAATTCCGTAGTAATCCAAACGTATTGAATTCAATTCTTCGCTGATGCATTCCTTATTGAATCATTCCAGTTTTCCATAATTCAAATTTTATTTTAGATTAAATACATTTAATTCTAATATGAACAAAATAATAAAAAAAACTAATATAATTCGTATAAATTATTATACAAATAGTTACAAATATTTTGGCTAAATTCAGCCTATTTGAAATTGGAAACAAAAATGTTTAAAACACTTAACAATAAATAATTATCAAAAATAACTAGTTTGAAAGCAAAAAGTATGAAATTTTTGGAAAATATGGTAAAGGTACGGCCTTTACCATATTTAAAATAAATAAAAGAATTAAAATATATTTTATTTAGCGGTTACGTTTTTTTCGTCAAATATTTGCGTGACCCTACCTTAAGATTGTTGATAGAATGACCATATCATAATGATGGCAAAACAAAAGCTGTCATTACTTTAACCTGTACCTTTTAACCATTGACTTATATTGGTTAAAAGCGTACTTGGCATATTGAATGATTACAAGCATTCATTAAATGTAACTAGATGGCATTATGAGATATGTTATAATAAAATAAAAAATGGAAAATGCAGATTTTGCTTCTATACCGCTCAAGTGATATTAGAACATATCTTACAATATGTATCACAAACATAAATTAAATTAAAAAATATATCCCACCTAAAAATATTCTAGTTTTAATTTAATTGGTCACACAAACGGTTCATCATTGTCTTGTCTCGATTCCCAATTTTAATTGAATTGAATTTTTCCAATTAAACAATTATTCGTTAAAGTGTATCTGTTATGTACTCGTTGTTCATAAATAGGTATTGTATATCTGTACACATTGTACAATATTTTCCTGAAGCTTTTTATTTAAATGCTTCACTTGTTTTTCGATTTTATTTTCTTCTAAGCATCATTTAACTTATCGCTTTCAAGCCGTAAACTTGAAATGCAATCCATCTTTATTTAAATATTTTTAACTTTTTTATACATACATATTTATAAAGCATTCAAATTTTAAATTAATATTTATTGATAAAAAAAAAAACAAATCTCAGTTTAATCTTTAACGAAAATGTGGTGGCTCGATGGTCTCCAATGGGCTTTCAAAGTGGTGCAACGAAATTTTTCAACTGTTTTGACAGTTGTCATGAGTCTGTACGTAGTTCGTTGGGCATATGATCGCTATCAGCAGCTGACAAATGGAGAAGAAAATTTGATTGGCGAAAATATAAATGAAAATAGAATCGAACAAAATGATATTAGTAGAAGGGCAAACAAAAGTGACACTCCTGTCGCTAATAGCTCTAGTTCAGACGAAACAGTTAAACGTAAATATCAACCACAACAACAGCAACCAAAAATACAACAGCGATCCGATCAAGAACAAGAACAACAATCACTATCGAACAAAATATTTAAAATTATGGGTAATAAAACTCCAAAATCTCAAAGTAGTGAGGTATGTTTTGGTTAATTTTTTTTATAAAATTAAATTTCTTTTAATCATGTTTTCAAGTGATGTGTGATGTTTATTTTTAAATACCTAAGTGATCAAGACAATTATAAATAATTAATAAGTTTAATCATGTTTTGAATAATAATAAAATAGCATGTGCCTGTGTGATGTGTAAAAATGGTGTAAAGTGCATAAACTAATCTAATGTTATTTTGTGTGTTTGTGTTATTTAATTTTGCTATAAATATAAAGTGTTTACAAAATATATTTAAATGAATTTAGTTCTAGATTTAAAATTGTGATTAAAATATAATACAACACATAAATTGTGGTTTGACTTTAGTAATAATAATAATAATTATAACTATAAGTTATTATATTTCAAAAACAAATGACTCCGACGTCTGAGGCGCCACCACTACAATCAATAATAACAACAATACAATGCTAATAAAACTTAAAATGGTTCATCTATTAATTTAACAAATAGTGTAGTGGTAAATTAAACATAATTGTGTTTTTTTTTTAATTTAATTTTTGTCAGTCATTAATTGAAAGTTAATAAGTGATATGACATTTAAATCTACGAATGACATAATAGTCATGAAATTTAGTTCAACGAGTACATAAGATGTACATATGTCCATCTACACATGCAGTTGCGATCAAAATAATAGCACCACGACTTTCATATAGTTTTAAAGGAGTACTGTGTAAAAACTTTTACATTTATTTCGACTGATTTTTCATAAATATATACTCAATTTACTAACAATATATAAACAATCTATATAATATATAAACAACTATGAATTTGATCAGTCAAAAAATAGGAATTATTTGAAATTAGTAACCATAGGGTAGAACTAGAGGCGCAACTGAGAGTAAAACACATAAATATATTAAAAATATTTACTGTCTCCCAAATTCTATGGCGACACAACAACAAATACATGGATTTACATATATTTTGTTGTTGTAAGATTTAGGGTTTTTGTCTCTCAGTAACGCTTCTATATATATTTTATTCTATATTGATAACAATTATTATTGTTATACTTAACACGTTATTACGTTTTTAATAAATTGATCTTATAGCTTGAAAACCCATATTTATTTCCATTAGCTTGTGTAATTCATATTTCTTATACGGTGAAATAAATTATAAATTATAATTTTGGAATCTCTGAGTTTAATTCAGCTTATAGACAATTTTTGATCGCAATTGTGTGTATAGCACATTCAAAAGGCGAGAATCAAATTTATATTTTTATTGGAATGCAATGCCTTTTGAACCGATTTTTATAGCTATAAATATACTGATCAGGATCAGCCACATTTTATTTTCAGAAATTATTATTTTTTTTAATTTTAGGGCCTACTAAAAAAATAGGAAAATATTTTGAAATTTTAATTATAATTTTATGCTGATTTTTTAAAACGGAAACCCAAACATTCTATATTTTTCATAATTTCTATGCTATTATTTTGACTGCATAAAACCTGAGTATTTTTAAAAATACCGTTTTAATAGATTGTAATGTGAATATTTCAGGGGGAAAAGTATACTTTTAGAATAAATGGAAATCAAGCGATTTTAAATTGTATTTAATTAAAATTAATGTAGAAATACAAATATTTCCCTTGTTTATAGGTTTAGGATTCTGTTGTGCTATTATTTTTACCGTCACTGTATGTATTTTTGAACTGAAATACAATTTTGCAAAGTACAATATGAGCAAACATTAAATAGTTTATTTAAATGTTCATTCTCCTCTAAATTCTGGCAATGACATATTAGTCATTCGGCACTTAACCGGTAAAATGTTTAAATATATACATATGTTTATACTTTTGAAGAATTTTAGACGCATTATGTTTATTTAAACATTTTATAAATGTTTTTTTTTTTAACTAAAAAAAATTAAGATTTTGTTTATCATATTTAATTTTTTAATAGGTAATGACATTGAAAAAAGAAAAGGTTGATTAGTTATTAATCATCAAATTATTTTGTTTACATTCCGAAATATGTACAATGTGGAGAAGTCATATGTTGAACTGTGATACGATTTTTCTCTTCTAAATTCAGGAGAGCACAATTTCGAAACACTAGCTAGGCGTAACATTATTAGTTTCTATTCACTTTACTTAGAATTCATATAAATAAATCCAAAATTCATCAGTTACTATATTGTAAACCAAATTTGAAGACATTTTTGTAGAGCCACTCGATTTGGTAATTATACAAATCTAAAATACTATACTTAAAAATATCAATTTTAGAGAATGAACATCAATTGTAGTTTCCGTTATTTGACCTACTTATACCGGATTTGTTCATGTGCTCAAATTACTGTTGCACGGTGTATTCAGTCTAAAATACATATTTTAGACATTCAAATAACCGATTGCCTGTAAATAAACCTTCCTCCGACTACTTTATGTCTACTACAATGGGACCATTCTTCCATATACCAGCTACAATAGGACAGTGAAATAACCGGTATCAAATAGTCTAAATTTTTTTTATTCGATTTAATAAAAATTATTATTCTACACTTCAGATCGCAAAGGAACACTAAGTGAAACTTGACTCTAAAATAGATGGGAAAATAACTTGTTTCTAAAGTTCAGTACAAAATAAACGTTTAAAGTGACTACACTTTAGATTACGCAGAGACACTAAAGTGACAAATGACTTTTATTGTCTGCAACATTCGTTTTTGTGATTTATATGATTTTAGTTTCAAATAAAAATCATGGATGACCTTTTCAAAAAAGAAATATTTAATAATAAATGATACTTGCTAAACATAATTTTCGCAACCACTAATAAATTTAAGATATTAAACCACAAATAATAAGTGGGCTACTTATTTTCGGTCAATGATTCGAAATTAAATACGACTTATAGTTGTAATTTTCTAGACTTTTATCTAGTTATAATACTTTATTCCACTTAGGTTCTTTTCTGATATTATCTCCTTTCTTTCTTGTTTCTCGTCATTTGAGAACTTTTTAAATCATTTTAGCATTGGACTAATTTAAAACTTTGCATTCTTCATTCAATGTTTCTGATTTGTTATCAATAATTTACAAAATGAATTGAAAACAATTGTCTTAAGCCTATTTTCTATATATATGTAAATGAAATGGAGCGATTTGGCTGATTTTTTTTATTCGATTCGTAATTTTCTGGAGATGGTTTCCACTTTCCTTTTCACTTCTCATTTTTCTTAATAATAGACATTTTTTGGAGACGCTAACATTAGTAAATAGCTACCGAGTGAAGCCGGGCGGTCAAGTAGTTTTTTAATAGATTTGAATTGAAGAAATTTTAATTATTCAACATATTTGATTAAGCTATTTTCTGATGGATATGAATTAAAGAAAACTTAAATGATTAAATCAGGAATTAACTCTAGAAAGAATAAATTTTTAATGAAATGAATTCAATACATTTGGAATATTAAGGAGTTAAGACATTGAATTAAATAGTGCTGAATGGTTTAATACTGAGTTTCATCGCCTAACCAAAAATTGAATTTTCAAATATACATATTGTCAAATAGACATATTTTCAAATAATACACATATTTTAGATAATTTAAATGATACAATTGATCAACCGAGAGCTCGACAGCAACATTTTGTAGATTTTCTTTTATAAATTGAAATACTAATAGCGGTATTCACAATGTAGAGTACTTGGCCTGGTAATATAGTAAAAGAGCACAATATCAAAAAACTAAAAACAAAATACATTAGAAATTGAAATGTTTGCCAATAAATAGCTCTTCTGCTTTTTTATTAGGCCAAGTACTCTAGATTGTGAATACCGCTAATGAAATTAATTTATATATGTAAGTTCGTAAATTCATAATCAACGTTTTTTTTTTTATGAATATTTTTTTTATAAATATGTATTACAAATTATAGTGTTTTATATAATTGTACAGATTTGTAAGCCAAGTTGAAACAAAAACAAGTAAGAGAGCTATATTCGACTGTGCCGAATCTTATATACCTTTCACCAAATTATACTTTAAAATAAAATTTAAAATTTTTTTTTTTAATTTTTTTTTCAAAATAGTTTTTTCCAATTTTTAAATTTTTTTTTTTTTTTAATTTATTAGTGAAAAAAATTTATGACAAAAGAATGTTTTTTGTGAAAAAAATTCAGGTTAAATAATATTTTTCCCGATTTTGACCCATTGTAGGTCCAACTTTGTATAGCCTTATATACATCGTTGCAATGTACTTTGAAATATCTATCATTAGATATCCATATTGTCTATATTTATGACTTAGTAATCGAGATATAGATAAAAAATAGGCCAAAATTGAGGTTGTCTCGAGGATTTGGATCCCGAAGATATCTGGGGTCTTCAGAAAATTGATTTCAACAGACAGACGGACATGGCTAAATCGACTCCGCTATCTGTAAGGATTCAGAATATATAGACTTTATAGGGTCGGAAAATTATGTTATGGAAATTACAAACGGAATGACAAATTTATATATACCATTCTCGCGAAGGTGAAGGGTATAATAATGATTCTCTTATCTAAACTTTAAAATGCACCTCCATATATGATATTTTCAGTGGACTAACATTTCTAGTCGTAGTCTAAATAACTAGTATATACTAATATTTATAAATGTTTATTGCCTAACCTACTCGATTTTACCTAAAATAAAATTTTAAATGATGTCTACATACATATGTATATTTAATTTCAGGACATCAGCATGGTTAAAAATGCCAAAGCCATCAGCGTACCAATAACGCAGGGTACAAATGCTGAACACACTTTATATCGCGTTAAATGCGGTTCCACCGTACACGTTCATCCCGATGCTGGTCTGTTGGGACGTGAAATCGTTCTCTATACGAATTATCCTCATGACGGTAAGTCCTATATTTAGTATTCAATAATTTGTGCACAATGATTTCACTAACCATAAATTATGCTATAATTTCAGATAAAAAATTTAAACGTACCGAATATAGAATATTACATTGGCATTTGAAAAGCGGTAAGAAAATAACTACCAACAAGTATAATTCGTTACATGTGGTGGATACCGATATTTATACGGAACTGAATATGAATATGTCGGGTACATTTCGCTTTTGGTATCATTTTAAAGAGAAGTAAATTATTGAAAATATACTAGCTTTTTCCTTGATGTTTAATTTTAATATATTTTTTTTTTCTTGCAATTTTAGTGTAAAACAAGAAATGGCAGGTTCTCTTTACATACAAGTTGAACCCAACTTGTGTGTTGGTCCACCGGGAGCACAGAAAATCATACCATTAAATTCAGTGCGCTGTCAAACTGTTTTGACTAAGCTCTTGGGTCCCATTAATACCTGGGAACCAAAATTGAGAGTAGCAAAAGAGTCGGGTTATAACATGGTTCACTTTACCCCTATTCAGGAATTGGGTGGATCCAAATCGGCCTATTCCTTACGTAACCAATTGCGTGTTAATCCTCATTTTGCAGCTGGAAAGGGAGCTAAAGTCACGTTTGATGATGTGGAAACTATTATTAAAAAAATGCGTCAGGAGTGGGGCGTAAGTATTGAATATAAATTTGTCTTAATATTTTTATTAAATTTATTTTCGAATATTCAAAGGTTGCCTCAATTTGTGACATCGTTTTAAATCATACCGCCAATGAATCGGAATGGTTGTTGGAACATCCGGATGCTACATACTCTTGTGCTACTGCTCCGTACTTAAGACCAGCTTTTCTTCTTGATGCCCTCTTAGCTAAATGTGGTGAAGATATTGCAAGTGGTGCTTTAGAACATGTAGGAGTTCCCAAAGTAATTAATCATGAACATCATTTGGAAGGTCTTAGTTACCAACTTCATCAAGTTTATTTGCCAAAAGTGAATATACACGAATTATATCAATGCAATGTAATGCATTACGTTGAGGAGTTTATGAAGCAGACGAGATTACGCGAACCTCCTACAAATGTGTCAAAAAGCGAACGGTTTTCGGAAATCCAATTAATTACGGATCCTCAATATAAACGTTTGGCTGCCACCATTAATTTGGAATTAGCTATAGAGATATTTAATGGTTTCCATGGTGATTGCTTTGATGAAGAATCGCGCTTGAGAAAATGTTCAGATTCTTTCCGCCGACATTTGGAGTGGTTAAACGAACAAGTTCGTTGTGAGATCCAAGATTATCTAAACTATGCTATTGAAAATTGTTTGGCTGGTATCAGATATGAACGAGTTCAAGATGACGGTCCCAGGGTTACTGAAATTTCCATCAAACATCCCGTGTTTATGCAATACTTCACACAAACTAAAGCGCTCGGCAAGACTTTGATAGAAATTGAGCAAGGCATGTATGGTAAACTGGGAGAATTCTTTATGGCTCACAATGGCTGGGTAATGGGTTCAAGTGATCCTTTAAAGGATTTTGCTGAGGAACAGCCTGGCCGTGCTAATGTTTATCTGAAGAGAGAACTTATAGCCTGGGGTGATAGCGTCAAATTGCGTTACGGTCGTCGACCTGAAGATAGTCCTTATTTATGGAGCCATATGACGGAATATGTTGTAACAACAGCTCGTATTTTTGATGGTGTTCGTTTGGATAATTGCCATTCCACACCCTTGCATGTGGCAGAATATCTCTTGGATGCTGCTCGTGAAGTTAATCCTAATTTGTATGTTGTCGCAGAGCTATTTACTAATTCAGATGCCACGGACAATGTTTTCGTTAATCGTTTGGGTATAACGTCTTTGATAAGAGAAGCATTATCTGCTTGGGACTCCCACGAAGAGGGACGGCTGGTATATCGTTATGGTGGTGAACCAGTGGGTGCATTTTTGGAAAATCCTAATCGTGACTTGGCACCCAACATTGCTCATGCATTGTTCATGGACTTGACTCATGATAATCCATCTCCAGTTGAAAAAAGAACTGTGTACGATCTCTTACCATCGGCAGCATTGGTAGCTATGGCTTCCTGTGCCACTGGCAGCAATCGTGGTTACGATGAATTAGTTCCTCATCATGTAAGTGTTGATGAAATACTTATCAATTTATTTTGACTATTTAAAATATACTACTATTTCTTAATAGATTCATGTTGTTGATGAAGAACGCCCATATCAGGAATGGGGCAAAGGTGTTGATTTCAAGAGCGGTATTATTGCTGCCAAGAGAGCTTTAAATATTTTGCATGGTCAGTTGGCAGAAGAAGGTTTTACTCAGGTGTTTGTTGATCAAATGAATCCAGATATTGTAGCAATTACACGTCATTCACCCACCACCCACCAAAGTGTGATCCTAATTGCTCACACTGTTTTTGGCTATCCTCATCCAAATGCTGGTCCCACATTTGTAAGACCATTACGATTTGAGGGTTGTTTAGAAGAGATTATTTTAGAAGCTGACTTATGCCTGAAGGGTGATAAGCCATTTGATCGTCCAGCACCTCATCAAAAGAATCCAAATGTCTTGAATGGCTTCAGTCAATTCCAATTGACTTTAAGGGAACACATACCCTTGTCTAAATCACAAATCTTCCGCATTGTGCCCTACATGGATGGAAATATTACACAATTGGAAATTGTTAATTTGAAACCCGGTTCCGTAGTGGCTATAAGGTATTACTTAAATATTTCGAGTTGTTAGTAAATCAAATAAATATTAATTTCAAAATTTGGTTGTAGAACTTCTTTGAAACCAGAATTACATACAAATTTTGAGACTTTACATACGTTTACCAAATCATTGCATCATCAAGAAGGTCCTGCATTCAATGAACTAAAAGCAATTGCGGATAAACTCGATTTGACCGACCTAAACAGAGTTTTATTTACTTGTGATCAGGAAGAACGTGATGCGGGATATGGAGGTGCCGCCTATGATATACCCGAGTTTGGTCAAATAGTGTATTGTGGTCTTCAAGGTTTTGTTTCACTACTTACGGAAATTTCACCACGCAATGATTTGGGTCATCCATTGTGTAATAACTTACGTGGCGGTGATTGGATGATGGGTAAGTTAAATTTGTTGATACTTCTTAAAAATAAATGCAGTTACATTATTTACGATTTCTTAGACTACATTTCGGATCGTTTATGCCATTATGAAAGTACAAAACCTTTGGCCGCTTGGATTAAATCGGCCTTTGAGCCCATGAAAAATATTCCACGCTACTTAGTACCTTGCTATTTTGATGCAGTGGTCAGTGGTATTTACAATATCTTGGTAGAACGCGTCTATCAATTAATGCCTGCATATATAAGTGATGGCCATAATTTCCCTCAAACCATGGCTTTGGCTACTCTACAATTCTTGGCTGCCTGTAAATCAGCCAATTTACCACCATTAAGTCCCGCCCTGACACCACCAAAACCACCACAGCAATGTGTTACATTATCAGCCGGTTTGCCGCACTTCTCTACCGGCTATATGCGTTGTTGGGGTCGCGATACCTTTATCTCACTGCGTGGTCTAATGTTATTGACTGGTCGTTTCAATGAAGCCCGTTACATCATATTAGGATTCGGTCAATGTATGCGCCATGGTTTAATACCAAATCTTTTGGATAATGGCAGTAAACCACGTTTTAATTGTCGCGATGCCGTTTGGTGGTGGTTGCATAGTATTAAACAATATGTTGAAGAAGTTCCTCATGGCAAAGATATTTTAAAAGATAAAGTTTCACGCATTTTCCCATACGATGATTCCGAACCTCATGCTGCTGGCCAATTCGATCAGGTTTTGATTGATGTCATGCAAGAGGCTTTGCAAGTACATTTCCAAGGTTTGCAATATCGTGAACGAAATGCTGGATATGAGATTGATGCTCATATGACAGACAATGGTTTTAATAATCAAATCGGTATTCATCCTGAAACCGGTTTCGTTTTTGGTGGCAATCAATGGAATTGCGGTACTTGGATGGATAAAATGGGTTCTTCAGAGAAGGCTGGTAACAGAGGACGTCCAAATACCCCCAGAGATGGTTCAGCTGTTGAATTGGTTGGTTTGGAATTGGCAGTATTGCGTTTTATGCAATCTCTATCGGAGCACGGTGTTATTGAATATAAGGGTGTGACACGCAAGGGACCAAATGGTATGTAGTAACTTATTTTAAAGCATTCGTATTTCGATTAGTTCGTTAGAATTAAAAACCTGGTACCATAATCAGTGTAAATTATTTGTTTATTACAGGCCAGGAAACGTCGTGGACCTACAAAGAGTGGGCAAACCGCATTGTCCAAAACTTTGAAAAATATTTCTTCGTTACTGAAACCGAAAAGGCACCTCTGGCCAATAAGAAAAACATCTACAAGGATTCTTATGGCGCCTCACAAAAATGGACCGACTATCAGCTGAGATGTAATTTCCCAATTAGCATGGTGGTGGCACCAGAAATGTTCAATCCTCAACATGCCTGGATGGCGTTGGAAAAGGCTAGAGAAAATTTATTGGGACCTTTGGGCATGAAGACCTTAGATCCTGACGATTGGAATTATCGTGGTAACTATGACAATTCCAATGATTCCACCGACTGCACTGTGGCACATGGTGCAAACTATCATCAAGGCCCAGAATGGGTATGGCCTATCGGCTACTATCTAAGAGCACGTTTAATATTTGCCAAGAAATGTGGTTTCTTAAATGAAACTATAGCAGAAACTTGGTAAGTTTTCTTGTTTTGTACATACTTATGTTCCTAAAAAGTCATACAAGCATTAATTGTAAATTCTTAAACGCCTTTAAAGGAACATCTTGAAAGCCCATTTGAAAGAGATGCAAACATCACCTTGGCGCGGTTTACCCGAACTAACCAATGAAAATGGTTCCTATTGCAGAGATTCATGTCGCACACAAGCTTGGAGTATCGGCACCATAATGGAGGTAGAATTTTTTGGAATATCATAAAAAGTAATTTGTAAAACTTGCTCTTTTAATTATAATATTTCTAGGTTCTTCACGATCTTCATGCTTTGGGTGCTGATGTTTAGATAGAACATCTTTAATGCTGCCTTTAATAACAAGGTTGTTACAATTAGAAACTAATATACCTCTGAAATTTTAATACATATTTAAAATTAGTGCATATTTAATTAGAAGTTGAACAATTATTCGCTTATAACAAAGACACTGTTAGTTTATTGCACCTATACAATATATCGTTAGCTAAAATGCAAAACCATATTTTACTAAATTTGTCAGTAAACCAAAAACATGTTTAAAATCTCATATCATTTAGTTTTCTACAAATCAATTGGAATAGGCTTATTGATAAATTGTGCAAAAGCTGTTATAATATCGATTTTTATATAGTTACATGGTTTATAATTTGAGCTAACGATATGAAGTTTGTTACGAAATTTTCTATATATATATGTATTTTGAAGAATAAAACGAAATTCTTAATTAAACTATTTAAACTATTACTTATTTAAGTTCTCATAATAATTTTATTTAAAATTAATAAAAACAATTTAGTTAACTAAATAGAAATCAAATATTATTTTTATTCCTTAATTTTTTTTTATCTACAATGATTTATTTATGAAAAATAACTATTACGAAACATTCGCATATCTGAATTTCTAGGTGGTGTTATGCGTTGCCTATTAATTACAGCATCATTATTATTTTGCAATTTATCCTGTGGATGTTCACCTTGACGACTTTGATATTCTTCCAAGGGTTGTGGTTCATAGTAGAATTCTGTGGCTCTACGTCGTGGATAAAGTTCTAGGTTATTGATGTTAAACCCAAAAAATTGCTATAAATGAAAATACATATTATTAATTTTTATTTAGTAAATAAATAAAATTGGTACTTACATTTGAAGGAAACATATTTCCCAAAATATATTGCAGAAATTTAGTAAAATAATTTAAAACGTTTTGTAAAATATGGAAAATTTTGAATTTTGATAGAAATTTTATAAACATTTCTTTTTTGAAAATTTAAATATTTTTTTTTTTTAAATTGTCTTTTATAATTGTTTTAATACAATTTGACAATGGAAAATTTAAGGGTTTTCAATGAAAGTAGTGTTGCAACAATTAGAATAATAATTTACAAAACTTGAAAAATGAGGGGTGTTTAAACAAGGGGGTACAGAAGCCAAGCTGTAATCTTTTAGTTTCTATAATAAATAACAAAAATTAGGTTAGGTTAGGTATGAAGCATGTTTGAACCAAATTCAAATAGAAGTAAATACCATAGAGAATTATACATAGAGACGAGACACTCCGATTTGTCAAACATAAATACAACAAATCATATTTCTGATACAACAACAAAATACATTGACTAGCATGTATTTTGTTGTTGCAAGAGATAGGTTTTTGACAACAGACTTAGGTTTTTGACAATTCCGTCTCGTCGATATGTTACCCTATGGTAAATACTATATGAAATTTGGAGATTGCTAGGTTTGCTTTAACCAAATGGACATAACAACGTTTGAGATAGTTTGATTAGATCTAAAGTGAATAATACAAACATAATTATAGCTTCAATTCTAACATGAATAAAATATAAAAAAACAAATATTCATATGAGGCTCTGAATTCCAAAACTCGTTATTTACATTTTAAAAAAGGGTCATAATAACAACGCACTGCTTTAGTATCAGAGTGAAACACAAACAAAAGTCTCTTATTGATTTCTATAAATTACATTGAAAATTGGAGTGAGTTCGAAAACTCTTTCTTTGCATTGTATAGTGAGATACAGAACTGCTTCATTGCTTGGGACAAAACAAAACTCGTTCCTTGCAGCCATAAATGCCTATACACCAATACCCTGGTTTGCGTCGTTTCGAAGTTCGGTCATTTTAAAATTTCCGTGATTTCGAAGTAGCGTCGTTATTTCTATAAACAGGGGTTTGCTTCGCTAATTGGGACCGGAGTAACGCGACGCAAACCGAAGCAAGATTTCCATACATTTTTGATTTTCATTTAATTGATACCGAGATTCATAATTTTAGCTGAAAAAATAGATTTTTCAATAAACAAGTAAGAGAGCTATATTCGGCTGTGCCGAATCTTATATACCCTCCACCAAATTATACTTTAAAACAAAAATTTTAAATATTTTTAGGTAAATAATATTATTTTTTTTTTCTCAAAATTGTTTTTCAAAATTTAAAAAATAATTTATTTTTTTTCGAAATAGTTTTTTTTTTAATTTATGAAATATATATTTTTTAAAATTTTAAATTTATGATAAAAAAAATTTTTTGGTAAAAAAAAAATTCGGGTTAAAAATATTTTTCCCGATTTTGACCCATTGTAGGTCCAACTTACTATAGCCTTATATTGATCGTTGCAATGGACTTTGAAATATCTATCATTAGATATCCATATTGTCTATATTAATGTCTTAATAATCCAGATATAGATCAAAAATAGACCAAAAATCGAGGTTGACCCAGTTTTTTTCCTTATATCTCAGCCATTTGTGGGCCGATTTTCTCGATTTTGAATAGCAACCGAGTTGGAAGAATTCCCGATATATTGATGTATGAATCCAGTTATTTGGGGTCTTCGGAAAATTGATTTCAACAGGCGGACAGACAGACGGACGGACATTTTGGTCAAACTTCTTCAAAAGCATTCGTAATCGAATGATCTATCGTATCAAAAAATAAATTCGATATCGAAATTATAATAAAATGTACTATATTTCTTGCTCGATATCGAATGCTATAATCTTAAATAACAAAATTTCGATCAGTTTTGTTCGATATCGAATGCGATAATTCGGCCCCTGAATCCACTTTATAATTGAATTTTAGGTTTATTACATAATATTCTTTAAAATATTTTTTTATTTTATATTGATCAGTTATCCTGTTTTACACACTTAGACCGGGAAGTAGGCCTACTAAACTAATTTGCAAAAAACAATACCTGCTACTTGTAGAAAAGTTAATTTCAAAACTCTTTTCTTGCAGTGCATAGTTCTAAAACTCGCTACATTTTTCAAGGAAAATACATTTCCTTTTGCAAAAATGGACTATATGCCGTGCAATAAAAAAACTAATGAACTTAATTGATGACAATTTTTCAGTTTAGATAAATTCAGCCATAGAATAAACGCAAATTCAGCATTTTTGAAATTGAAAACAAAAGTTTTTCAAAACACATAATAATAAATAATTATTAAAAATAGCTACATAGTTTGCAAAAAGTTCAAATTCGAAAGTAAAAAGTAAAATTTTTGGAAAGCAAAAGCTACCACCACCAATGGACATTGCTATCTTTGATTTAATCTGTAGTTTTTGACCATTGATTTATATTGGTTAAAATCCTATTTGGTATTTGCATATTGACTGATCACAAGCATTCATCAAATATAACTTGATGGCACAATTAGATAAGTTCTCGAAAAAATGGAAATTCCAAAGTTTAATTGTTAATTAAAAAATAAATTTGATTAATATAATATTTTTGATGCATTTCATCAATAAATTTTTTATAAGTTGTAGTGATCTGTTTTGTAGACCTTTTGTAATATAATTTTCGAATAATCCTAACTACCAATGCAACACCTAACTCTTCGGAGTTCAATGTTCTAAGAAGTTTTCACATTTTTGTTTATTTCATCTACATATTGACTTTTATTGATCATCTAATCGATATATTTACAAATAAATAGAAAATTCATTTTCTTAATACATATTTCTTATAAAATATTGAAAGGTACGGATTTATTACATTATAAATTCATTAAACAAACATAAATTGTTTATAGATTCATTCGTTTAATTTTCATTTAACAATAATAAATGTAAATGTTAATTAAATTAAACCTTTAATAACTAATTTACTCTACTACTAAATGCGAGAAAAATATACAGTATTTTTGTTTACTTCTAGTTTAAAACTAAATAATAAATGTTAGTCCTTGGAAATGGTGGTACATAGTAAATATGTTTTGTTAAAGTTTCTCGTTTATTTTATTCTTCGTCCTTAAGGGATTTTAAATCACGGCCAATTTTCATTTCCAATCCCGAACTTAGACTAGCAGCCATAAGATTGTCTACTTTCGGTTCCGTTAGACAGTTGCCATTTTCCACTTGTAATGACTGATAGGAACGTTTATTTCTGTGAACCGACAAATTATCATCATCTGGCGCAGTTGTGGTAATTTCATTGGGATTAGATTTCAATTGTAAAATTTCACGTCTTATAGCTTCTACATTAATCTTTTCCGAGTCTTTATTGTGAGTACTATTTGGCAGAGGTACAACTTTAGCTTGCGTTTTGTTTTCATTGTCCATGGTTTGCATTAATGAAATTTGTGGCTTTGCATATAGGGTTTCATTCATTTTAGCTTGTGAAGCATTTATGAGAAGAGCCAATGGTAGGGGCAAACGTTTTTCTAATATAGTACCATTATGTACACTTTCCATTAATTCCCCTGTTTTATAGGACAATGGTTCATAGACCTTTTCTGGAGCCACTTGCTTATTACTTAATGTTCTATTTTCAGTTAAAATGGAAATCAAAGAACCTTTAAAAGGTTTAACATTATTAGTGTCATTGGCAGTATTTGGGAGATCTTTTGCATCTTTATTTTGCGCATTTACATTATTTACATCTACTTTGGGTGGTGAAATATCTTCTTCATTTTTATGTTGAACTTGGCGTTCAATAGCTTCAAATTTCTCTACTACTTCACCTACTACTTTGGGTGGTGGAATATCTTCTACATTTTTATGTTGAACTTGGCGTTCAATAGCTTCAAATTTCTCTACTACTTCACCTAGTTTTTCAGCCACCAGATTTTGGGTTTCTTGATTTTGTTTAACTAATTCTTCCTTAAGTTCTTCAACTTTTTTCTCAAGCAAATCTTTAGTTTTTTCCAATTCTTTTTGAGTTTTCTTTAACTCGTCATTTTCTTGTTTGTATTCTTCTTTGGCCACTTCTTCATCCTTTTTAATGGCATCATTGTCAATAGTTTGTGGTTGTACCTCTAATACATTAGTTGTACTTTTTTTGTCTACTATTTGAGGAGAATTGTTTTGGGAATCTTTAATTTCGGTTAAATTGTTGGATAATTTCTTTACGTTATCCTTTTCTTCTAACATTACTTGAGGCATAATAACTGATAGTTTATCATCTGGCTCTTTATTGGCCAACTTTTCAGCTAATTTTTCCTTTTGCTCAATTACTGGATGTGGCTCATCGAACGGCAGAGGGGGAGGTGAGGGCTTTTCGTCTACTATGATTTTTGTTTGATTAAGATTGTCTTTTTGCTGCTTTTCTTTTAAGTTTTGCACAATGACTTTATGACTTTCTTCTTTTTCTTTTTCTTCTAGAGCTTTTTCGATGTTTTTAATTTTTTCATCTAAAGACTCTTTTGCTATTTCAGTGGGCTTAAAAAGATCTTCATCAATTTTCGGTATATCCAAATGAGAACCTGAACTTTTCTCATCAATGGCTGAGAGATTGGCATATGTGCCCAATATCATTAGGAAGAAACCGCTAATTACAATAAATTGTGCTAAATTCCGTTCGGTGCTATCTTTTTTGATAATTTTCCTGAAACAAGCAGCTGGAAACATAATGCAAATTGCAACACCTATGGTGGAACCCACCAGACCAATGACCAGTTCAACCGAAGGTATCATTAAGGCAATACATAAAGAGAAGATGACAATAAATACAGTTATGGCTTTAAATCTTGATTCTGGTATATAACCTGAAGCATCAGTTTGGCCCTGAAATTATGAAAATATTTTTTAAATATTTTTCTTAAGAAATATTTAGTAGTTCAAATACCTTTCTATACAGCAAAGAGTACAAACTGGCACGGCAGGGAAATATAACTAAAGGAAAACTAAAAGCCACTGACAAGACGAAACCAATTTTTATAACATCACTGCTAAATGAGGCGGATAAATTCATTAATATATTCCCTGTAATAAGATAAAGTAATATTATACTATTTTTAAGAACTAAATTTTAAGAAATATTTCAACTTACCCGAAAATGTTTGTGTACAAAATGCCACATAGCCAAAGAAACCGACAGCAATGTAAACAAGCGTACATATCCAAGTGGCATTACGAACAATACCATTTAATTTTTCTAAACTTTGGTTATTTATGCTTGTAAATACCTCAAAGATTTGCCTGGAGTAAGGAAATGTGTTTGTTAATATGAAATAAATTTAAATAATTACACAAACTTACATTTGACAGGATAAGGCCATGCTAAAAATAGGCAAACACTGCAGCACACCTCCCGGTTGCCAATATACCACCTTTTCCGTCCAATCATTGGCTATAATATGCGTTTCCGATTCTAATATGATTTTTATGACCAAGCAGAGATAGAAACCAATCGATGCTGTGCATACAGTTGACAAACTGTCCACATTTTTGAGCATACCCAAAGGTATTATACAAAAAAGTGTGACACCACACATTAAAAGTGTACGCAAATGACGATGTTCATTTTCCAGTGAGAACATTTTTGTCACAATCTGTGGTCCCAAGTCGCCGACAACAACAAAATAAGTAATACATGATCCCAAGAGGTAACCAATAATACACAATTCCACTAATAGTTTACCCGAAGTACCGAATGCATGAAAACCTAAAACGGCATATCTTTTGATTTTAATATTTGTGGTTTGTTTTCAGCATAAGATTTTACTTACCAAGAAACTCGAAACTTTTTCTTCGTGTGAGCAATGAGGTTTTGATTAGATAGTGACAACAAACTCTTGTTATCCAGTTGCTTAAAATGAGTAGAAGTGTTGCTAAAATGATGCCACACTGTGTATACAAATAGAAATAATGTAAAAATTAAGAAGATTTTCGTATTACATATATACCAACTAATGATATATGACATATTTCCATTAATATATATTGGAAACAACTTGTGCAAATGATAGATTTATATGAATTTACTACTATGGCATAGGAGGAAAATATAAATTATGCATTAAAAAATAAGAATATTTTTTGATGAACTGTAACACTGTAAATACAAAAAATCAACACTCTGGCTAGATTTAAAGCATTAATTCAATATGTGGTTAATTCACTATATTTTTAATTTTGAAAAATATTCATAATGAATTATATTCAACCTTTCAATGAATACAGTCTTGTTAATTTTTATTTTTATAAATAATGAGTTCTCAAAGCAATGCTGCGATAACTAAAGAATTAAAACTATGAACTAATTCGTTAATGATGATTTAATAAAATGGTTAAGAGATAAAATTTAATTTTTAAAATCGAATTAGGAATTTTTTCTGTCCAACATTTTTGCACACCTGTTTCTTTAAAAGTAGTCACACCAAAAATACAAAATTTTTCGTCATCTTCGAAATTAATAGTATAAAACATTTTTTATGAAAACAAAATACAAAATCTAAGGACATGAATTTCGAGATATACTTCTTCAATGAACCATAATTAAACTAATTATTCTCTTACTGATAAACCTTTTTTTGTTTAATATATTAGAATAAACAACTTTCAAAGATTTTTATATGACAAAGTTTATAAAAATTGGACAATTAGTTGTAAGGTCAAAGTGATGGTAGCAGTGCTGAAGACCTGAATGGCTAGTTAGTGGTTAAAGAAGACTAGTCGCTGCATTAGCCCTCGCTGGTAATAAACCAGCAACAACACCCGTATTGGACACTGTCGATAAGACATGTGTCCCTGCGAAAATGCTACAGGTTGGATCGTCGAACCAGAAGTCGGGTCCAACCACTGTAGCCTCACCCGCCACTACGGCAGAACCGAATGCCCCCACTCGCAAAGAACCATCTAGGAGGGCTTTCGTATAAATGCGCGCCCCCTTGCGCATT
Organism: Calliphora vomitoria; assembly: GCA_942486065.2. Taxonomy (NCBI): domain Eukaryota; kingdom Metazoa; phylum Arthropoda; class Insecta; order Diptera; family Calliphoridae; genus Calliphora; species Calliphora vomitoria. The sequence goes on from OW818033.2 coordinate 77,799,774, forward strand.
ATCGATCGACTTGGATCCAAGTCGGCCGAGGTGCTTAATTGTTACGAGTTGTCGAAACTTAACTGGGCAAGCAGCATCTGCTGGGCCTAAACGGCAACGCTCTGAGGAGGGACTGCTTCAACAGCAAAAGCAACAGCCGAAGACTAAACGTCCGAAGCAATAGGCTCGTGTGATAAGAAGGCCATAAAGTGAGGTTGCTCGCAATCCACTGGTAAGGCCTATTATCGACAGGAGTGTTGAAGACGGGGCCATCTCCCAAGAGAAATGGCTGAAAATCCGTCAGGGTATGCTGAGGGTATACTGGAAAATTCTCAAGGAGAATCCCGGTCCATTCCCGCAAAACGATGATGCTGGCTGGTATCAAGGCCATGTAAAACTGCTAAAACCGCTCAGCTCTATTGCTAAAATTAGCAATTGTGTCCCTAGGGGAACTGTGGCCCGGCGCGAAACTGGACGTGATCCCGGTAAGCGAGATACCTCGTAGACCAAGATCAGTTCTGAAGAGATTCTGGCATACATCCAGAGCGGTAATCCTAATCTACCAACCCACAACTGGAAGGTGGTTAAGGTTTCTGCTCCTGAAGATGCGCACAGAAAGGTAGTCCTTAATAAGGAATCCTTGGCACCACTACGAGAGAGGGAAAGTAAGAAAGTATCAAGCTGCGCATCTACCGTGGTGACGACAAGCTCGACCCCGAAACTTCCGGTGTTAAACCGGAAGCGCCGCAGGATATGGACTGCAATAACAAACTGAATGACCCCGCTAGCTCTGAGGACAAAATGGAGACCCAATTACACTCCAGTATGGTTGGGGAACTATTCTGCACTCTGGCCGATGTGGAGGATGAATATGTTCTTCTGGAATCAGGCCCTGAAGACGTTACGGTCATATACGATGCAGACCATGGTGATGGTGATCCAAGTGAACCTTCACCACTCTAAAGCAGCTTCGCACGCTCACCACACAATCTGGGGTAGCTCAGACGTAAACGAACGAGGTAAGTACATTATAGATATCATATTAGACTCTAATCGAGGTTCAGAACCTCGCCACTAGGCGTAGTTGTGGTAAACTATTCAACGAGGCGAAAAGATCAGGCAACTGGTCAATGTACAAGTCTATGTTGAACAAATTTAAGAATCAGGTTAGAAGCGCGAAACGTAAGTCCTGGAGGAATTTCTGCAGCGGCGTCGAAAGTTCCTCTGAGACCAATCGTCTGCGCAAGATCCTGTCGAAAACACAAACTGTTCAGGGTTACATTCAGAAACAGGATGGTAGGTGGACTACTGATGGACATGAGGCACTAGAAGTACTCATGGACACTCATTTTCCGGGGAACTTGCCACTAGATATGGCTAGTGCATCCCAATCGGACAACACCGTCAAATATAATTGACGAACATATGATAAAATGGGCCATACGGAGTTTTGACTCTTCTAAGTCTCCGGGCTCGGATGACATAATACCCGCTGTTCTACAAAATAATAAAGATCTAGTCACTCCTTGGCTAATAAATATTTATCATGCCTATCTTGTATGGTCGTACATACCGAAACGGTAGACCGAATATACTCTGACATTCATTCCGAAAGGAGGGAAAGCGTCACACACAAAAGCAAAAGATTTCAGACCAATAAGTCTATCATCATTTTTACTGAAAACCCTTGAAAGAATCATAGACTTCCACATACGAGCGTCTTTGAAACAAGGATCATTATCTCACTCTCAACACGCCTACATGAAGGGCAAATCTGTTGAGACAGCACTTCACAGCACAGTAATTTCTCATTAGTGGCCTTTCTGGATATAAAAGGTGCCTTAAATAATGTCGAATCTGCAACTATAGTTTCAGCTCTACAAGACCTTGGTCTGGACCAATCAACCGTAGGGCTCATCTTGAACCTTCTACGATATAGGATCATTCGCTCCGAAAAGGGAAGGGGGTGATCACGAGAATGGGCACTAGGGGTATGCCTCAAGGAGGCATCTTGTCACCACTCCTGTGGAATCTGGCCATAAATTGTCTGCTCAGAAAATTGGATCTCATGGGTTATAAAACTGTCGCCTACGCCGATGACGTCGCAGTGCCAGTCTCTGGGATCCACTTGAGCACAATACCACAACCTCTGGAATATCCACTCAGTGTACTAAGTCGGTGGAGTACAGACAGTGGATTGAGTGTTAACCCAAGGAAAACCGAACTTGTAGTGTTCACAAGAAAGTACAAGATTCCTCATTTCTCGCTTCCTCGATTAAATGCTATTGAACTAACACTATCGGATAATACAAAATACTTATCAGTTATTCTGGATAGTAAACTATCCTGGAAATCCAATGCCCTTTCAAGGACGTCAAAAGCCTTGACGGCTTTGTATGTCTGTAAGAAGGCGAAAGGTACGCAGTGGGGTATTAGACCCCAGTTCGTTAACTGGATATGTGATACGGTCATTAAGCCGACACTATTTTATGGGGTTTCTGTCTGGTGGAAGGCATTAGACAATGGCACAATTTACATGCTATTCGAGAGGGTTATGAGAAGAATGGCAATCCTGATAACAGGAGCTCTAAGAACGACCGCAACAAAGTCGCTCTTCATATATTGAACTGGATCCCCGTGGATCTAATGGCAAGAAAAATGGCATTTACCTCTGCCTTTAGGCTAAACGCGATTGGGGCGTGGAAACATGCTCCATACGGTCACACCAGCATAATAGGTAGTATTCAGACTCTTCCGGATAATATCGATTATTGCATTTCTGGGCCCTTCTTGGCGAGAAATTTCGGTTTCTCAATTTCCTATAACATGAAAGCAATGGACGGACCTTTACATGACACAACGGATCTCTCAGTCTACACGGACGGTTCTATGAAGGGAGATCGAGTTGGCGTAGGTGTCTACATTCGGGAATTCGACATTAGGTTATCTTTTAGACTTCCAAATGAATTGAACAGACATTCAACAGTCGTACTGAAGTGGGTACGGGGACACGGAGATACTACAAGCAATTGCGTTGCTGATGATTTGGCGAAAAAAGGCGCCATGTTAACTGACGGAAACATAAATTTCCTATGTGGAATTCCGCTATCCAAATGCAAGCTACAAATTAGTAATTTCTACTATGAGCTCGCTCGGACAAGATGGGGTTGCGAACCCACATGCACTATAACCAGAATGATACGGCCCCGACTTAATCGTGGGCCAACAACATATCTTCTTGGCTTGTCACGCTCACAATTGCGTGGCGTAGTGGCGGTCATTACCGGCACTGCACTTTTGGTAACCACACGAGGAGACTTGGCTTGCCCAACAACGACTTCTGCAGAAGTTGTCAAAATGAGGAGGAGGATGAGACTATTTTTCATCTTCTTTGTCACTGTCCGGCATTAGGAGATCTACACTTACGGTTTCTGGGACACCGTTCCATAAATAGTCTTTCTGAGATCTCGAATATGAGGTTTGAGGACATTAATACCATCATAAGGAGTAGTAATTGGTTAAAATGACCAGACATGGGAATCTCTCTAGAGTAACCTAATAACCGCTTTCTTATTGATACGCAATTTTTTTGTAATCTTCTTTTTCTCTTTCTTGAGCATCCTCTTCTCAACTATTCAATCTTCCACTTCTCTCTTTTCATTTACATATGCCCCTCTTTCTTTCTAACTTTCTACTTTCAGGTAACACAAAGGGACCATTGCTTGGACCCACGAGAGCTGTTATTCCATTCTTCTCTTTCGCGGCTGCCTGGAAACCTAACCTATAATAATTTATACAAAAACGTATATACATATTGTCGCTGCTCTGACATGATTGGTTATGGGCAAAATCTTGACATTTCTATAATTTGTGTTAGATTTAACATAAGAAAAAGTTAGTATTTTCAAAATACTTCTATTTATTTTTAAACTTTATTTTTGCACATATTATTGTAAAATATATATGGAAGGCCAATTGAACGTACCAAGGATTCCCAAACAGTTAGCTATTAATAATGGTCGTTACCATGGACATGCAAAGCGTTTTGCTATGCCCAAAGTTGCAAGTGTTCGAACATTATTATAAATCGAAACTGGCGGTACATAATTTCACGTTTTATATTAGGAATACAAAGGTAGTTAATCTCTATTTATGCCACGAAGCCGAAGGTACGTTTACGGCTAACAATATTATAAGTTGTCTCGTAAATTTTATCAATGAATGCTGTTTAAAATAAAAAAAGAAGTGATTTTGATTTCTGATGGCTGTTTTTATTAAAATATGTATAAGATTTTGTCTAGCGCATTGGCAAACCTCAATTCAAGATCTGGTATTTAAATAGAGGAGTTAATTTAAAAAAAAGGTCACACAATGATGTTCATGCAACACTGGAAAGATGTGTCCAATATATACACCAATGGCATATACAACAAGGCCAGCACAGCCTTAGATCATAAAGTATTTGGAATTTTCATTTTTAACAATTTCGAAAATATAAGGAAAAAGTTCTGGAGAAGCAACTGTTAACAGTATTCGAGGAATTTTATACAAAGAAAAGCAAATTATGTATATTATCCGACATTCAGACGACTGTAACACCTTACCGTAAAAAAGAAGGAAAAAATGCGGAAGTAAAGAAAAACCATTGTACACTAAAAAAATTTTAATAGAAGAATTAAAATATAAAAGTCTACAAACACTGAAAAAATATATGCTAAAGATTACCACGCATTTTTCGATTATTTAAATCATTAGCTTTTTATGTACTATTTTTTAACGTTTTCCTTCCAAAATACTGAATACTGAGATTTTAAAATACTAAGATATTTCCTTTTTCTTTCGACAAAATTAATTATCATTAGGATAAACCTAAAAATGGTATGTTTTATTTAAAATATTCATTATGTCTTATTGAAAATTTAAAAATAATAAGAAAAGCTCCTACAAAACTTTGTATATTATCAACATAGCTGTGGAGCATACAACATTGAATTAAAGCTTTGAGTGGATCACTATAGAAACAGAACCTTCATGAAGCTACTGGAAGAAAGATGGCGCTGTGTATAAATAGTGGCAGCGATTGCAGTCGGTGTTTTTAGTTGATCATAAAGCTACGGGTAATGCCATGAAAAGATGTCTATTCTACAAGGGATTACAGTTATTCAACATATTACCAAGAGATGTTAAAAATGAACGAAACATTAATATATTTAAAAGAAATTGTGTATTTTTTGTGAAAAATAATAGCGGTATTCACAATGTAGAGTACTTGGCCTGGTAATGTAGTAAAAGAGCACAATATCAAAAAACTAAAAACAAAATACATTAGAAATTGAAATGTTTGTCAATAAATAGCTTTTCTGCTTTTTTACTAGGCCAAGTACTCTACATTGTGAATACCGCTAATGTATATCATCAGAGCCTTTAAAAATAAAAAAATAATTTGAATGAAATGTTATATAATTATAAGATTAAGTATTTAAAATACTACTGAAATAAATAAATAATAATAATTATAGGCGCTGTTACAATTAACATCTACGGCATTACCAGTGTATACTTGTACGTTATAAAGTGTGAGCATTTGAATAAAGTGACTATTTAAATTGTTGTGTAAATATGAATAAATAAAGATGTGTTACAATTTTTAAACTACTAATCTATTTTTATTTGCAACCAAAAGTATCCGATTAAACGCAAAAACGTAACAATATATAAAATTAACCGCTTTTTAAATTGTCAAAACTTATTGTTGTCTCATCGACGATATGTAGTATTTCTATGTTCATTCAACAATTCAAGCAACTATTTGTTAATGTTAATTTATATGGTCTCTATATTTGGTCGTCTAATTACAAAACCGTAGTTACATTCATTTGTATTTACTCTACAATATACATATGTATCAACCATATAAGATGAGAAATCTTCATCTCAAAACTTGTGGGATAAATCAAGATCTTCTTCTTGCATTTTAAAAAATTGGTTGGTGTTGATAGCTCTCATAATTATAAGCACTTAATTTAGGAGTTATGAATTTAAAGTCTTTATGGGCATTTCCATTATGGCGTAACGTGACAATTGTACGACAAAATTTTAAGAAAATAATGAAAAAGTCAAATTTGTAAAAAGTTTTTTTTTTATATTTGCGAAGTAATTAATTACCACTTTATTCAGAAAAACTAAGGAGCTAAAGATATTAGCAAAAATATGCAATTGCGTGACGTTACCAAAAACAGAAGTGCGGTTTGACTTGCATTACAAAATTGCATATCTCTGCGAATTGGGCTAGACTTTTTGTATAAAACCTTTTGTAGTAGGATTTGGAGTAATATAAATTTATTTTTCAAATTATAAAATTTAAAAATCTTTCCTCGTTTTTGTTATGCTGGGTATACACGATACTAATTTTCTAACTAATCATAGTATTAGTATAAATAGGGTTTTGAAAAAAAAAAATATCACAAAATAACTGATATAGGGTAAGTGCTCCTAAGTTCGGCATGAACCAGTAGTCGGCTTTTTGAGTTAAAACTTAATAAATAAGAATAACAATTTTATACAAAAGTAAGATTTAACTTTAATTTAACATACACTCATTTATCTTTTTGTAATGTTTAAATTTGGATGAGATGAGTATTTTCATCTATTTTTGACCTTATTCAGTGACCATCTTGCAACAGGTGCGGTAGTGCCTGTTTTTTAAGAAATTTTTTTGTGGCAAGGCCAACTAAAACAAGTTAGTAACCATATCAATTAAGTAATCTTTTTACCAAAGAGGTTTTAACTGATAAAAATTTGTTTAAATATTACCTCCAATGTGAAAGTTTTCACAAAAAATATTTTTTTTGTTTATTTTAATTGATCCGGCATTAGGAACAAAAATTTCTATGATTTTCCATAGTCGACATAGTGATGCCGACTTCAGGTAAACTGATAATTTGAGCTTAAAGCTCAAATTCTACAAATATGTTTATTACTCACCTCTCCAATAGATTTGAAGAAAATGAGTTTGAAATGGGTTTACCTAATAGTCGGCACAGTTTTAATTGAGTATTTTAAGAACTGCCGAGTATAGGAGATAACGCGTCCTGAGATCGCAATACAGAGTAATATTTTGAGATTCAGGATTATTTGTCCTAACATTTCAGAATTTTAAATATGAACACACCAGGAAAAAGACCAATCCACCAATATACTAAAAAATCATTAAAAAATGCTCTATTCGAAATAATAAAAACATGGAGTTCCCCGTACCTTTGAGAATGGTTCCCTAAACATCGTTGCTTAAATAGTTTTTCTTACTATTTGGAGGACATATGAAGAAGATTTGAATACAGCTACTGAGGATAATGGACTGAAAAACGTAGGATGTGTTATTTTCCCTCAGTGGTTTCACCTCAAATGCATTAATTTTTGTTTTTTATTAGTATTTATTTAAATGGCTGAGATTTAAATAAAAAATAACTTGAATTCTTTTAAGATTTTATTGTTTTCTTAATAAAAAATGCAATACCGACAATTGCGTCATAAATTGCCGACAATAGGAGAAATTGTGCCGACTTTAGGCTCAAACCGTGCTTTTTCAAAGAAACGTAAATTGCTCAAATTTAATAAAAACAGCTTAAAAAGAGTTAATTGAGTCTAAAACTATACAAATTACTAAGCATCAATAACCCATTAACATCCTAATACCATGTTCCCACTCATAAGGATACCACCTTAAAAACTGAAAAAAGTTAAACTGCCGAATACTGGTGCTTACCCTATATATGAATAAACAGTTGAAAAAATACATTTCGTAGAAACAATTATCGTACTTATCTGACGTGACGTTACATGTCGTTACGTTAGTTAAATTTTCATTTGATATATTTTTTTTGGTTAAGAAGTAACAAAAAGAAAACAAAGAAGAAAGTATGTTCGGTCAAGCATGACCATATAATACCCTACACTGAGAAACATATTTTTTTAATTTCAGTCATTTATTTTCGAAGTGTTTTCGGAAGTTCGCGTTATATGGGAGTTATGACCAATTATGGACCGATCGACATGAAATTAGATCGCGTTATTTATGTCTATATGAAACTTATTTCTGTTGAATTGTATTTGGATACCAACATTTTTAAGAGATTTATGCTCGTTCAAATTATTATCGGAAGTGGGCTTATATGGGAGCTATAGCAAATTAAGGACCGATCATCAAAAAATTAACTTTTAATTTTTCGGTCTGGGTGGAGTTTTCGATGGAAATGGCCACATAGGTATAATAGTAAATTTCTCATATACCTATTTAGAAAATGATCTGATCGTTATGGGTATCATTGAATAATGCTTCAAAATACCCATTATATGATATATAATATGGTACTCTTTATTAACATTGTGCACCAAAAATTCCTTTTTGAATTTATATTGTAACACCTATACGGTGTTCGGTACAACTCAGAATTTTTTGTCCCTTGCACGACCGAAAGCCGTCATTACAGAAATATTAATATATTAACCAAAAATAAATTATGGATATTTAAACTGTTACTGGGATCTTGATTTGTTCCCAACTTGTGTATTATTATTTTGTAATTCGTTTATGTTTATCCGATTTTGTCTAATTATTTCATATAAATAGCACTGATCATAGCATTCAAAATCACATTTCCCTAAGAAACTTTAATATTATAAACATCTACAGTCTACAGAAAGCCGGCTATTTATGAAAAAAAATGTATGCAAAGCCGGTTTTCATTGTACCCCAGATTTAAAATATCTTCCAACCGGCCGAACTCCTCATATTATTTTTACGAAGCCAATTACATATTTATATTTGATAGTGAGAAGTAAGTAATTTCTTAGGAATAATTGTACTGACAATAAATATAATATTTATCTTACCTTTTGAAAACAAAACGGCATCGCAAGTATACCAACACCAATAATACTGTTGGCTAAGGTCATCACATAACCCGAATTGGCCAACATATTGAAAAATTCAAGGTTGACTACCTGCTGCTTCTGGGTGAAAGGCGACTAAATTATGCAAAGCATTAATATTGCATATGACCCAATGAACTTTACATTGAAATGACAGTTAAATAAAAAACTTTCACTTTTGATCATAACATCAACCTAAGCCTTGTAAATGGTCTTGTTCCACAATAACAGCAAAATCTTCCAGAAAAATTTTTGCACAGATTTACACGTTGACGAAGTTTATTTATTACTCACTATAATTTTAAACAATAGGCAGTAGCAAAAGATAAGGAAAATATATTTTTATTTTAACACACAATAAAATAGTTTGTTGTGGAAGTTGTGCGATTTGAGATCTGATAATTTAGCACTAGTTTGTTAACGAGAAACCCAAATTTGATAAATGAAGGTGTTAAACATGTATTTACTTTAATTGTTGGACGATAAAATAAATTTAGTTTTGGTTCGATAAACAATAAACGAAAACGTCAGCAAAAACTATATTATTTCTTGTCAACAACAAAAAGAAGAAGCGTACGAAGACACCATTCTTGTATATTTCACGGGTTGTTTTACTATTAATATTTTAATTTTTTTTTGTTTTGTTGTCATTTTCTTGTACGCAACTAGAGAATATGAAAATAACGATAAATGTAAAAAAAGTTATCGAACAGTTAGTGAGTTGCTTATCACTCCATAAATGGCAACACTTAATGTAAGTATTGCCATATATGTGTCATATGTTTCTTGTATGTTTCATTTGCCTGTGGCAATGCTGTCTCCAGTACTGACAACTTTGAAAAACGAAATTTTTTATTTCTGGCAATACTGCACCCTTTTGTTTTTCTTTCCGTTCTGTAAACCGAAACGTCAAGATGGCCGAGGTAAAAATGATTGCAAAAATCTTAAAAAATATTTAACATCCTAGTGAAAAAATATGAATTTTAAAAAGAAATGAAAATTAAATAGTGTTTTCAACAAGATGTAAATTAAATTTTTGCCAATTTATCCAGATTTAAGAGAAATTTATATGTTTTAGAAGGAATCATTACCAAAGTCTCTATTATTACTTTTTTCCAGGTTGATGAAACTCTTAAGAAGAAGCGTACCTTCAAAAAGTACACCTACCGTGGTGTCGATTTGGACCAATTGTTGGATATGCCCAAGTAAGTTTACCTTTATTGCTAAATTTCTTTGTAATTACAGAGAATTAACCTAAACTGTTCTTTTGTTTTAGCAACCAATTGGTTGAATTGATGCACAGCCGTGCCCGCAGACGTTTCTCCCGTGGCTTGAAGCGCAAGCCAATGGCTTTGATCAAGAAATTGCGTAAAGCCAAGAAGGAGGCTCCCCCAAATGAGAAACCCGAAATTGTCAAGACTCATTTGAGAAACATGATCGTTGTTCCCGAAATGACCGGCTCCATCATTGGTGTCTATAACGGCAAAGATTTCGGTCAAGTTGAAGTAAAACCTGAAATGATCGGTCACTACTTGGGTGAATTCGTGTTGACCTACAAACCCGTTAAGCACGGTCGTCCCGGTATTGGTGCTACCCACAGCTCCAGATTTATTCCATTGAAGTAGATTGTATATCTTTCGTCTTCGATTGGAACATTTCTCAACAACACCTCCTTCGTCATCTCTATTACAAGTTTATAGTCTGTTTTATATGTATGCACAGTCCTCCCAAGCGAATGCATATTGTATTTTTATGAGTGGTCTGCTGTTTCTTCGTTTGTGGAGAACATTAAAAAAATAATGATTGGAGAAATAAAAGAAACTCTTTTTTAAGATTTAACTTAAAAACAAGATGCAACAGCGTGTGTTTATATTTCATTTGGTATCAACGAATTTTTAAAAGTTATATAGTGTCCAGTGTATTTTATCTAAATTTCTTTAGACTTTAGTGCATGTGAGCTAATGACAAATATGTACATATGTTTACAATTAAACATCTCATTTAACGCCTTGGAATATCAATTGGCAAATACTATAGTATTGAAAGCTGACGATAGGATTTTGCTAATTCGAATTTACTGATACCTATAAATGGTTTAATTTGAAGATGTCTAATTTTTAATTTCAAGACTGTCCCTTGGAGTGGAGGACTTAAAAATGTATGTATTCCAAAGTTACTTAATCTTTTTTATGCTAAAGGAAAAATATATTTAGTAGTAGAACAGTTTTAGTTTATTTTTTAATTGATAATTTACTAGTGATCAAGGGGTTTTAATTAAAAATCAAATGCGTCGAATAAAACGGATGTTCTTAAAAAATTAAAGGTTTTGTGTTCATCGATTGCTTTCAGCTTTTACTTACAGTTCTGTATTTGGTTTCGTACATAATTCGGCCAAACAAATTGATATCATCATTTGCATTTCCAAACTATAGAATTTATAAACCGATTTTTTAGAAAACTTTTATTTGAAAAATTGCTTTTCCTAAAAACATGTAAAACCAGTAAATCATGTGGATTCGATTTACAGAACAATTTTGCTATTGTTAAATCTTATTCGATATCTAATGCGTTATTTCGCCTCAAGATTAGAAAAATTTGGCGAAAGTGGTACAACTATTCTATAAATATAAAATATTTGAAATCGGCAAGTTAAAAAACAAAATTTTGAATATACTGTACTTATACAAAATAAAACATAGAAAGACATAGGGTGAATGCACCAGTAGTCGGCAGTTTAACTTTTTTACAGTTTTTAAGGTGGTACCATTATGAGTGCGAACATGGCATTGGGATGTTAATGGGTTATTGTTGTTTAGTATTTTGTATAGTTTTGGACTCAACACTTTTCAAGAAGTTTTTATTAAATTAGAGCAATTTACGTTTTCTTGAAAAAACACGATTTGTGCCCGAAGTCGGCACCCTTAATCCTAATGTCGGCAATTTGTGACCCAATAGTCGGCATTACATTTTTTATTAAGAAAAGAATAAAATCTTAAAAGAATTCAAGCGGTCGTATATATGGAAAGAAAACCATTGGTACCACGGTCCTCCCATTTGCTGAAAAGACCAATAGCACTGTAACTGTTTCTTTTTCATTCCCCTTTTGTATGAAATATACATTCCGATATCCTTTTGGAGCCAAAACTTTGCCAGTTTTAGGGCACATACTTAAACTTGTTTCATCACCATTAAATATTCGGGATGGATGAGCTAAAATATCCAAAGCGTTCTGATCATTGTGACATTTCTTTAGTCCATCAAACCATTTTCTTATGGCTTCCTCTGTTACTACCGCTCGAGCCTAACTAATTCCTTCTGCTTCTCTAATTGGTAGACAGGGATGACGTATCAAAAACCCTTGATACCATTTCCTTCCTGGTCGGCCGTTTAAAAACGGTGTGGTTCGCTTTTCTTCCTTCACGAACCGTGTTTGAACCGTGTTTAGCAAATCCTCACTTTTTAATGGAAATCCACATTTTGCTAGATCTTGGCACCATTTTACTAAACGCTTTTCTTCAGAATCAGACAACACGGTTTTGTGGCCCCATTTTCCTAGCACCTTCAGAAACACGTCCGTATAATCTGTCCATATTTTTTACTGGCACCTAATACCGAAATCTTCCTTTCTCTTATTTCACAAAGAGCATATTTTAAGGCTTCTTCAGGATATTGGAGCATGGGTCTTTTTCCTGGTGTGTCCATATTTGTAATTCTAAGATGGTAGGAAAATAATCCCTTCTAAATCTCAAAATATTACTCGGTTTTGCGATCTCCAGCCAAATAAAAGCTGCAGCCGACTTCAGGATTCTTTAAAATTACGCATTTGCCAAAAGTCGGCATCACTATGCCGACTATTGAAAATCATTGAAATTTTTGTTCCTAATGTCGGCAATGATTAAAATAACCAAACAAATTATTTTTTGTAAAATCTTTTACATTGAGGTAATATTTAAACAAACTTTTATCTGTTAAAACCACTTAAATTTTGGCCCTGAATCTAAAAAATTTCTTAAAAAACAGGCACTACCGCACCTGTTTCAAGATGGTCACTGAATAAAGTCAAAAATAGATCAAAATACTCATCTCACCCAAATTTAAACATTACATAAAGAGAAATGAGTGTAAAATTATCGTTATTCCTATTTATTAAGCTTTTAACTCAAAAATGCCGACTACTGGGTCATGTCGACCTTAGGAGCACTTACCCTACATATACTAGATACTCTGATATCAAAAAGTTAAACCCTCTAGTCATTAAATCTATTCGAAAATGACTATTTCATAAAGGAATGAATCAATTCGAACTTAATGATATTTTGATTTTTATTTTCTAAACAGATTTTAATGACATTTGTGATTCAAAATTTTGTTTATAGTTCAAGAATTATTGAATTTCAAAGAATTTTCCATGTATTTTGCATTGCTGTCAATGATTTTTGTGAAATTGTCACTCTTCTTTGTAATGATTCTTGAACTAGTTCTTGAATTATATCGCTCATTTGCTGCAACAACGTCATAGCTCAAAATCCGTGTTTTTTGAACTGTGTAATACAAAATATGCCCCGTTCTATATTCTTTCATATAGTTTTATCAGTTTTCAAAAAAGCCAATTATTTGTTATGTGAGAGTGTTTTTTGTTGAAAACATCAAAATTAATGTTTTCTCGTATATTGACAAGTAAAAATTTGGGTTAAATACAGATTAGAAAGATGTTAAAATCTACTATTTAAATCAGGTTTTATTTTTGAAATCGCATGACTTGTTGAAAATTGATTTAAGAAATAATAAAATGTCGTAAAGCATTCAAATTCGTTTTTCTCGAAACAACTTTTTTTGAATTATGACGTTGTTGCAGCAAAAAAACGATATTTACCTGACTTGGTATCACTTAAGATTCAAATAGTAATTGCAGATTTGCATAATTCTCTTTATTTGTAATTTATATTAATATTTATTTTTTGACTTTTATCTATATAAATATATAAATGTCTTTGTAAGTTTGTTTGTTTATTTGTTTGTTTGAGCATCACGCCTAAACGGCTGAACCGATTTTATTAAAATTTAGAACGTAGATAGATCCTTACTTGAAAGCGTCAATAGGCTATAACGTTTTTCAATACTTGGACCAGAAAGGGATAAACAGGGGGAAAACCGATTTTTTTTTATAAAATCCTAACATATTTTTTTTACTATGACAGGGGTAGCGAAGCGCACCGGGTCAAGGTAGTAATTTCATAATTGTGTTTTTGAATTGACAGCACTTTTATCGAAGTTAAAGTCATAGAGAAAATATACATAGAGCGGAATCTCTCCTGTCAAAGACCTAACTTAGTTGTCAAAAACCTATGTGGTGGGAATGTATTAGTAAAAAAAACTATGTGAAAACAAAAACGGTTAAAGTCATAGATAAATACACATAGATCGGAAACTCTCCTGCTAAAGAATTAACTTAGGTTTTTGCCAATTGAGTTAGACCTAGTTAAATAATAATCAGACATCGTGAAATTGTGGTTTAATATAAATGCTTTTTTCCGGTAATTTTATATGGCCAAATCAGATTTCATGCTTAGATTACTACCAAGGTCTATTAATAAAGTCTGTGCAACAAATCAAGTGATAGTTTTTTGCCTCTTTGTGTTTACATTACTGTGCTTGTCAACATTTTTGTTTATGTTGGCTAGAGCTGTCAAAGTCTCAAAGTCTTTTTTGTCTTTATTTTTGTTAGTGAATTTGACAGGTTCAGGCTCTACTAAACAAGTGAAGAAAAAAATAATTAGCTTTGCTATCGACACCACCTTATGGTAAATTCGCGTTGTTATATTCGTTTGGCTTGGTATTGTATTCAGCTGTTTTTGTCTACATCAGTATAGTTTTACACAAACAAAATGCCAGTTTTTCTTTTTGTTTTCGCAATGTTGTAGAGTTGCATAGACCTTAATTACTGCCATATTTATTTCAGTAATTAATCTATTTTTGATAAACAATTTCTGGCACCACTATGTTTTAATATAACGTTATTAAGCTTTTTGAAAGCTTACTGTAATATAATAACAATATATTATTTTTTAGTTATAATTTTGATACAGAAATATCCATTTTACATTTTACAAAAATTTGATCTTTGATCAATCGTACGTACTTTTTTTTTATGATTTTTCGCATTTACCAGATCGGCGTATGAGTAATATGGACAAATCATAACAAGTATAATTTAATACACCACTAGAGTTTTGACGCTTAGAACATAATGTCCTTTTTTAATGTGATAAACTGTGTAAATCAATAAAAAAAAAATAATTCTTAATTAAAAATCAAATTAAATATATTCTCTTAACAATTCTAATAAAGCATTCAGCACGAATAAATTTATTGTCTCTTAATTCCTTCCTTTCCAAACGTTAAGAATTAATTCTTTATGGAATCATTAAAGTTTTCCTTAATTAAATTCCATTACAAAGTAGTTTAAGAATATTGTGTTGAATGACTTATTTTTTCTTCAATTCAAATCTATTATAAATAGGCTTAAGTCAATTTTTTAAATTAATTTTGTAAATGATTAAAAACAAAACAAAAATAAATTGAATGAAGAAAAAATATTTTAATTTAATTTGTATTAGATTTGAATTAACAAAAATTAAATCATTCAAAGGTTGAATGAATTCTGTTATGAATTAATTCAACGAACTGTATTTAAGTAACCGCCTTTGAATGAAGATAAATACTTAGATTTTGGAATTGAATGGTTGATATTTTAATTCCGAATTAAATGATTCGAAGCTCTGTTAACATGAACCAAATTTAGAACAAATATGAGTAAATAAGTTATTGTTGCATTATGGCCTAGATCTTTAAATTATACTGCTTTTTATGGCGATAGCTTTATGAAAACCATCCACCAGATGCATATAACAGACAATGGATTATTTGTCACGTTTTCATAATTTCCCTGCATTTACCAATCGTAAGTTTTGACATTTTTCTAAGTAAGAAATATATAAAACTGTGTGGGAATACACATATTTTTTTACTAATACATTCTTACCACTTAGCTTTTTAACAATTGAGTTGGGTTTTTGACAGAAAAGTTTTCGATCTATGTGTATTTATCTATGCTCATAACAGTTACGGTCTCTGATTAAAACATATATTCCCGATTTAATGCTTATTTACAAAGTCATTGATGCTTACTTAAATCGGTTCATAACTGGAAAATCTATAAACAGATGATCTACAATTTATCTTCACTAGAATTTACCATTTCACCAAAAATATTTTTCAAAATAAATTTTATTAGAGATTAGAAATTTGTTTTATAAATTTTTATTTAAAAACTAACAATAAAAATACATAATTAAAAATATTAATGTAATGATAGTAATTATTTTATATGTATATATTTATTATAGGAGTATTTAAAGTGAGTGACTTTAAATTATCGTAATTGAAAATTTTCATTTTCTCCTTACATTATTTACTACCGGTCGATCGTACGCTGTATCTTTCATACTCGATGTCAAGGCTCCCGTATAGGCTCTCTGTTGCTGAGAGCTTTGAGTTCGTACTGTAGACGACAGGGTATTCTGTCGCATGAATGAGGAGGGTGTATTACCATTTAATTTACCATTCGATGTTGGTTGATACGAAGTGTAAACATCATTATTAATTTCGGAAGATCCATAAGCACTGTCTTTAACTGGAGAATCGTAATAAGGAGATTTTGCATTATTATTGTTGTTATATTGATAGGATGGCTGTGGTTGGTTTGGGTTCTGATTTTGCGAGGATGTTATTTGATTAGTATTGGAAGTATTGGTATTATTCATATTAATATTTAGATTTGCAGGCATTATGATGGGTGCCAAAGTTTGAAAAGAATTAGCCAAGCCCATAAAAGTAACAGATTTATTGTTGTTATTACTGTTAGATTGTTGGGCTCCCGTGTTTGGCGTATTCCATACAAAACTATTGTTGTTATCTAAAGTTGGAGTACTGGAAAATAGGGCGGCTCTGAGTGAATTCGATTTGGAATTTTGTAAAATACTTTTATTAGGTGTTAGAGAACGTCCCGTATTAACGCCAATCGAATTTTTAGTAGTAGCCAATTGTTGTGGAGTTGGCACAAAATCACCTCCCTGGGCTGGTGTTAATACTAAATTACTATTGCTAAGCGTTTGGTATGACAGTTGGTCGAAACTACCGTTAAGCTCACCTAAACGATTAAGATCTGTACTATTGGAATTATATATTTCCATGTTACTTGCTAGTAAATCGGGACGTGAGCCTAAGGTTAGAATACTACCGGCCAAACTATCGTTATTATTCATCATGGACATGTTACTGGCCGTTGAAAAGGGACTAGCAGATTTTTGTCTGGCAACCACACCCATTTCACTAGGACCTTGTTGTACCACTCCAGTACGTGGATCAAAATGTTTTTGATTGGCATCTTTTAAAGTAGTTTTAATTTCATTTGGTTTTTCTGTGGAGGGAGTGCGCAAGGATGATATATGACCTCGAACTGGTTCTCGCGATACGGAAGAAGATGGCGATGATGCTGAATTGTTCTCTTCAAGTTCCTCCTACAAATAGAAAATAGTTTTAAAATATTATTACATACATAGCTATATTTGCCAGGAAATATGTGTGATAACCTTACCTCATCTTCTTCTGTTATTACAGATGACTCAATCCATTCTTTGATACGCATTTTCTTAGTATGCCTGTCAACATTTGTCTCAATGCCACAATCGGCCAAATTATATAGCAACCGATTCTTCTCATCAGGACTACTGTGAAATGAATACATAGACGGACACAGTTCATCTGTTTCATATTCAGCCATTTCCTTTTCTGCAGTCTTTGCCAACCAACGATCATCCAAAAACTTGGTCAAGTCGGTGAGATTTTTCGGTCTTTTGTCTGCTCTGGGCTCCAGAAATCTCTTAAACATACGTTGTGCTTTTGACGACAGAAGTTTAAACAACTTTGGTGTACGTCGTATGGCCAACATCATGGTATTCTGCCAGATTAAATAGCGCACATAGCGAGGATCATCGGATGCAGCTTTTTGCCATGGCAAACAACCAGTCAGACATACGAATATAACAATGGCAAACTGCCAAACATCGTGACTGGGATCGGCTCTGTAATAATCATAATATTTGTAAAAATTAATAAATAATATTTCGAATTGTGTAATTTATATAGAGACGAATTTTTCTAAGCACAAAATGCATTCAAAATTTCATGTCTTGTACGAAATATTTGGTAACTTTAAAAAAATGTATATCCAAGTTTTGAAAATCTATGTTAAATCTATTGTTAATAAACAAAAAATGGAATTATTGCGTTTTGTTATTGACCTCGTCAAAGGATCAGTTATGAAAGCCTATTATGGAATCAGTTTTTATACCCTTCACCTTCGTGAGAAGGGTATATATAAGTTTGTTATTCCGTTTGTAATTTCCACAATATAATTTTCCGACCCTATAAAGTATATATATTCTGTATCCTTATAGATAGCGGAGTCGATTTAGCCATATCCGTCCGTCTGTCTGTCTGTTGAAATCAATTTTCTGAAGACCCCAGATATCTTCTGGATCAAAACCTTCAATAATTCTATCAGACATGCTTCCGAGAAGTTTCCTATTTGAAATCAGCAAAATCCGTCCATAAATAACGGAGATATGAGCAAAAATCCGAGACAACCTCTATTTTTGATCTATATCTCGATTACTAAGTCATAAATATAGACAATATGAATATCTAATGATAGATATTTCAAAGTCCATTGCAACGATGTATATAAGGCTATAGTAATTTTTTTCTTCACAAAAAACATTTCTTTGTGATACATTTTTTTCACTAATAAATTTAAAAAAATGTATTTTTAAATTAAAAAAAATTGAAAAACTTTTAAAAAACAATTTCGAAAAAAATTTTTTAATTTTATTTTAAAGTATAATTTGGTGAAGGGTATATAAGATTCGGCACAGCCAAATATAGCTCTCTTACTTGTTTTATTTCCATTTATTACTATTGCATTCTTTTATTTTAAAAAGCATATCCTGTACTTAAACAAATGTTCATTACATTGGTGGGTAAATTTTGCCTATTATAACAAAAATCATATATTTATATGCTACACGCCCAAAAATAATATTCTAACACCCACCCTAACGAATACCGATCGACTCGGAATCACTTTTTGAGACGATTTAACTAACTTTTGTGCAAAGTAGAAGACGCTTTTTTTAGTATTTCGATTAGATTTAAAAACGGTCCATCATTTTCTCTAGAAATAGGACACAAAAGCCCTCACAAATAAGTTTTATATAAAAATAAATCACATTTAAACATTTTGTTTAATTTTCCGAAAATTACTTTAGCGAGCATTCAACACAAATAAGTTTAATAAAAAATATATTACGAGACCTAATTTCATGGCGATCGGTCATAATTGGTCATAGCTCCCATACAAGACCCACTTCCGAAAATCTCTTTAAAGTTCATAAATCTCATAAAAATGTTGGTATCCAAATAAAATTTTATAGAAAGAAACCACGCGAACTAATTTCATGTCGATCGGTCCATAATTGCTCATAGCTCCCATATAAGACCAAGTTCCAAAAATCAATCACGAAAAAACAATGTTGAAATTTTAAAAGAAACATTTTTGCTCATTTACTCAGTGTATAATATATTCGGGCCTGACCGTAAATACTGTTTAACTTGTTATACTCTTCACCATGAGTAGTGGTAAGGGTATATGAATATAAGATTGTCATTCCGTTTGTAATTTCTAAAATTTTCATTTGCGACTCCATAAAGTATACATATATATTATGAATCGTTGTAGTTAGCGGAGTCTATATAGCCTTGTCGTTCTGTCCGACTATATGTTGAATTCATCTTTCCGAATCACCCAAATAATTTACATATATGATTGATAAATTCGGGAAAATCGACCCACAAATAGCTGAGATACAAGCAAAATACCGACTACTTCGATTTTTTACCTTTTTTTTATCTATAGACCATATGGATACCTAATGATGGAAATTTCAAAGACCTCTCCAACGACGTATATATCGCCATAGCATTTCGGACCGACAATTACATTTTTTTAAGGTATTTTTTTTTCACTACTAAAATTTTGTTCACCCACAAATATTTTCAATCTTTATCTTAAAGTATACATTGCTGGAGGATATATAAGATTCGGCACAGCCATATATAGTTCTTACTTGTTTTTTCTGATAGTATTTTTTACACTCATGTCATGTTATACGTGTTTCGGAAAGATTCTTGCTAATATATTTATTACAACCCGATAATTTGTTTGAATATTCGTGCTATTTGGCCTATTTTAACAAAAGAAGCAACGTCCTCTCTTAAAAGATTAAAAACTGATTGGGCCGTTTTGACCCATGAGTTCAGGATGAGGTTTAAAATATGAAATATTTGCAGAGCATAGAATTAATTAATTCAATTTAAGCTTTATCCTAACATAGAATTTAAAATTTCAGCAAATCATGTCATAAAACCATTCTCAACATAACAAATTACTTTGCTTCATTCAAAGGCTTTTATCATAGATAAATACACATAAATCGGAAACTCAACTGTCAAAGACATAACTCAGTTGCCAAAAACCTAAGTGATGTGAATGTATTCGTAAAACAAAAAACTATGTGAAAACGAAGGATATGTGATTATTTTGAATAATTTTTTTGTTTGAATTTTTTCTAGTTTCCGCTATATGGCTTTTATTGAATAGAATTTATTTATTTTTGAATTAAATTATAATAAAATTCATTCAACCCTTGAATGGTAAAATTTTTGTTAATTTAAGTCTAATACAAATTGAATGGAAACATGTTTTCTTTATTTAGTTTTGTTTTTCTTTTGCTTTTAATCATTTACAAAATAAATTGAAAAAAAACTAGATAAAGTATTTTTGTAATAGTTTTAAATTGAAGAAAAATTTTAACATGCAGTAAATTTTAATAAGCTATTTTGTAATGGATTTGAATTAAAGAAAAATTAAATTATTCAATAAGGAATTAATTCACTACGTTTGAAGTACTAAGAAATTCATTTATAATTCTTTAATGGAATGGTTAAGAGAAAAAAATTTAATTTGAATATAAACATGTATATGTACTTACTTATAAGTTTCCTCAGGTTTTATATCTAATACTTCTGGTGGACTATAGGGCAGCCATTCATTGCGTCTTTCTACCACTGTACCAGTCTGATATGATTCTCCGAAATCGCATAATTTGACACGTGAAAAATCGGAACGATATATCAAAACATTATCCAGTTTAACATCACGATGGACTATGTCTCTATATGGGGGAACATTAAAATACAAGAACTTTTAAAAATAAGATTAACTGTGATGTATTTCATAACGAATAGTCCTACTTTGAATGCATGTAATCTAAAGCAGAAGCAATTTGTTTGGCCACCCGCTTGCTATAAACTTCACCAACACCAGTATCGGTGACATTAGAAGTAAGATCACCTAAAATTTATAAAATAAATTTAATTTATTTTTTAATTTATAAACATATGTATAAAACCATATTCTTACCCAATGGTGCATATTCTTGTGTGAAAACATAAAAGCCGGCTGTCTCAAAGGCCACATCATATGTCGTCACAATATTTCGATGTATGCCCAAATGTAGACCATAATGAAATTCTCTATAAAAGTCTCTTAATGATACATATGGTTTGGGAACTGCTTTCAAAACCATTTCTGTATGTGAGGCCCGATGTTCGACCAACAAAATTTTGCCAAACCATCCTTCGCCAACGATTTGTAATATATCAAATTCATCGACCAAATGTATCTGGAATAAATTTTTAACACACACAAAGATAATTATTTACAATTGTATAAACATAAATATGAAAATAAAGTTTTATTAAATATACTAGCAATAAACCCGGTGCGCTTCGCCACCCCAATTGGATGAAAGAAATAGTACTATTAAGTCTCCCTTTGTGAATTAAAGCTAATTCAGGATATAATAAAAAAGTACCATTTAGACCCACATTTTATATGCCCACATATGATCATTTTTATAGAAAATGCTAAAGAAATGTACCACTAAAGTCACCTTTTGTGAATTCTAACTCATTCCGAATCATGTGTGCCTAATTTTGAATTTTTAGGTTTAATTTTATAAAATAGTCTAAAAATATTATTAGTTGGAAAAAAGTACCTGTGAGTCCCTTTTTTAGATTCTTATTCGGTCAGGATCATATACCATTCGAAGAGCGAAAAAATACAAATTATTTTTGTATTTAAGCTAACTAATTTAATATATTAACAAAGTTAGTTACTCACTGAGGAGCATATATTTTATATTTCTTGGTCCATTATTATAGAAAATTCAAAATATACCGTTAGAATAATGAAAAAGCGCCATAATGTTCCCAGTTATAGAATCCTACTCGCTCGAGTCCATATAATATTATGTTCATGTTTCTAGATTTATTATAGAAAATTTAAAAAGTACCATTAGAATAAAGAAAAAGTATTAAGTATTCTCTTTGAGTTTTCACTCACTTAAAACAATATGCAGTTAATTTGGTATTTCTAAATCCATTATTAGAGAAAATTTAAAAAGTACCTTTATAATATAGAAAAAGTAGAATAAAGCCCCCACTTGTGGATTCCCAATCGGTCGGGATCATATAAGCTTTATTTCACAATTCTAAGTTCATTGGTGAAGAAGATACAAAAAGTACTATTCGAATATAGAAAAAGTACCATAAAGACTCCCCCTTAAATTCTCACTCTCTTATGACCATATATGTTTAGTTTTATGTTTCTAGGTCCATTATTATAGAAAATTTAAAAAGTACCATTAGAATAAAGAAAAAGTACCATAATGTTCCCACTTGTAGATTTTCTTTCGCTTAGGTCTATATAAGCGTTATATCATGTTCATTGGCGAATAAAGTACGAAAAAGTACCAAAAAGTATCCCCTTAGAATTATCATTCACTTAAGAAATTTAAAAAAGTACCATTATAATAAAGAAAAGGTATCACGAAGTATCCCCTTGATTTTTCACTTACTTAGTGCCATATACGCTTAATTTCATATTTATATGTCCATTATTACAGAAAATTCAAAAAGTACCATTAGAAAACAGAAAAAGTACCAAAAGGCAGCCACTTCTCGGGTCCATATAAACTTTATTTCATGTTTCTAGGTTCATTGGTGAAGAAATTACGAAAAGTACCATTCGAATAAAGAAAAAGTACAAAAAAGTCCCTCCCTAGAATTCTCACTCACCTAGGACCATATATGCTTAATTCCATGTTTCTAAGTCCATTGCTATAGAAAAGTCAAAAAAGTACCATTATAATAAAGAAAAAGTACCATGAAGTGTCCGCTTAAATTTTCACTCACTTATTACCATATACGCATAATTTCGTACTTCTATGTCCATTATTACAAAAAATCAAAAAGTACCATTAGAATATAGAAAAAGTACCAAAAAGCCCCCACTTGTGGTTTCCCACTCACTCGGTTCCATATAAACTTTATTTCATGTTTATAGGTTCATTGTTGAAGAAATTACAAAAAGTACCATTCGATTAAAGAAAAGGTACCAAAAAGTCTCCCCCTAGAATTCTCACTCACTTAGGACCATATATGCTTAATTTCATGTTTCTAAGTCCATTGCTATAGAAAAGTTAAAAAAGGACCATTAGCATAAAGAAAAAGTACCATGAAGTATCCAATTGAATTTTTTCTCACTTAGGATCATATACGCCTAATTTCGAATTTCTATGTCCATTATAACAAAAAATAATCAAAAAGTACCATTAGAATATTGAAAAAGTACCAAAAATCCCCCACTTGCGGTTTCCCACTCATTCGGGTCCATATAACCTTTATTTCATGTTTATAGGTTCATTCGTGAAGAAATTACAAAAAGTACCATTCGAATAAAGAAAAAGTACCAAAAAGTCTACCCTCACTCACTTATTAGCATATATGCTAAATTTCATGTTTCTAGGTCCATTATTATAGAAAATTGAAAAAGTACCATTAGAATAAAGAAAAAGTACCATAAGTACCACTCTAATATAAAAAAAACTGCGATAGAATTTCCTCCTAAACTTCTCACTCACTTATTATCATTAATGCTTAATTTCATGTTTCTAGGCCCATTATTAAAGAAAATTCAAAAAGTACCATTAGAAGAACAAAAAAGTACCTATAGTTCAGTTCTCACATTTTGGTACCTAAATATTATCCCCTACTCCTAACTCTAACTTCATTCAGATACATATCAGCTAACTTTAATGTCGATAAGTGAAATAATTGAAAATATTAAAAAAGTACCATTAGGAAAAAAGTACCAAATGCCCTTTTCCTCCTTGAACACCTCCTTGAAGTTTGAAATTTAAAAATATTCCATTTTGCCAAAATTGTTTATGCTTAAAGACATGCCTCAAACGATTAAAATCTGTGTTAATGTGCTCAAGAAAAATAAGTTTTAAAAAAAGTACCAAACTGTTTTCCCGGATTTGGACAAATATACATCAGTCGAGTTCCAAATAGCACTCTGTTAGTTAATTTTTGCATGAATCCAGGAACCAATGTTAAAAATTTATCAAAATTGGCTGAAAATGTTAAATTAAATGTATTTTTCCGTTTTTACCCCCTTTTTGGTACCATTTTTATCCCCATTGCGGTGTTAAAATTTTAATCAAATAAATTTCTGTATCGTGGTGGGAGCTTAAAATAAAATATTTATATTTCTATATCAATTTGTAGAAAAACATACTTTATGAAAAAAGTACCAAAAATAAATACAATTTTTATCCCTTAAGGGTTCGAATTTCCAAAAAGTACCAAACTTATATTTTTTATTTTTTGATATGTAATGAATACGATTTAAAATTTGTTTCTATGTTTAGTAGTTTAAAAGATACATATGGTGCCAAAAAAGTACCAAAATACAGTTTTTACCCGTTTTCTCCCCTAAAAGGTTCGAATTTCGAAAAAGTACGAAACACCTGTCAGCTTATTTTTTAAATGGAGTAACATGCAATTTTAAGTTTTTTTGTATCTTTATTAGTTTCGAAGATATAAGGTTACAGAATTTACCCGTTTTTACCCTTTTTTACCCCCTAAACGTTCGAATTTCCAAAAATCCCTTCTTATCGGATCGTTTCGGGGAGGGAGGAACCCACAGTTAAAATTTCATGATTCTAGCTTCAACCGTTTGGGCTGTGCGATGATGAATCAGTCAGTCAGTCAGTCAGTCAGTCAGTCAGTCAGTAACGTTACTCTTTTATATATATAGATTAATTATACCTACATAAATATACACTACATAATAAGCCATTGAGAGAAATAAAACAAATTTGTTTGTTTCTATTTACAAATTCTCTGTTTGGTATTTTGTATATGGAGAATACTGCAAAAGAAAATGTTGATATTTGGCATAAATTGGCTACATGCCAAAACAAATTTTATGTCAAAACATATTGAATATATTCGAAATTAAATGGTTTTGCTTTTACTTAGTTATATGCATTTTTAAATGTGTTGAATAAAATCAATTTTATTGTTGTTATTTTTTATATCAATTCGCACTATACGAATTGATGTGAAACACGATTTATAACTGAATTATTAGTGAAAGGGTGCAAGTGAGAAAATCAAATATTTAATTATTTGCAATAATAATTAATTTGTTTAAATATTTACCACCTATTTTCGTATTAATTTTGTTGTATCAAAGTTCAACAAATGAAGAAATTTATGGATGAATATTATGATTTATTACTTCACTGCAGGTTAATGATTGAAAAAAAAAAAACAATTAAGCAACCTATTTAGTTTGAATTTTGCATAATAGTAGTATTACAAAGTCAACTGAATTAAATAGTTTATTTTTCAAAATATGTACCTTTAATTAGAGACCTTAGTAATCTAAATCCATGAATTAGGCTACGAATCTGCCTTATTCTCCGAATTTAGCCCCGAGTGACTATTTCTTGTTTACAAATTTAATACCAGCAATGAAATCATCTCGAATAACAAATCTTTTTTGGAAGGAATATTTAATTTTAATTGGTCTTATTTAATTTTAATTCTTTAATAGCTAAAACTAACTAATCCAAATTTTGATAACGAGAACCCTTCTAAACCGTTGAGAGCAAATTATATTTTCAATAAGATATGAAACCTTAAAAACAAAGGAAAAACAATTAAGAGTGTTATATTCGGCTGTGCCGAATCATATATACCCACCACCAATATAATACGGACACCGATTGTTGTGAGTTTTGTATAAAAACATTTATCTGGTTTAACCGTTTTGGCTAGTTTTATATTTTCTATTGCTATAAAATATCATTTGTAAATTTCACATTGCTATAGGATAATGTATTTTCCGGATGTGCACCTTATATAGGAGCTATTTATAATTACGGATCGATAGTTACAATATCCAGTAGTAAGATATATGCATACTTGAAACAAATTTGTGTTAAATTTTATATCAATATCAATATTTATGCCCATTAATGTATTTTACGTGAGCTATAACCTATTAAGGGGCCATTGTGATAACATTTTGTGTGTTGATATCTATGTATCTTATATGGGAGACATGACCAATTATGGACTGATAAAAACCAATTGTTTGATATCGATATTTATAAGATTTTTATTGAGGTTAATGTGTTTTTCGGAAGTGGTCCTTATATGGAACCTATGACCAATGATGCTCTGTTAATGTGTTTTTCGAAAGTGGGCCTTATATGGGAGCTATGATTATTTATGTCGAATTTAAACCTGATAACGATAGTTATGCGCATTTAACCCGCCAATGGTGACGCAAATTTGTCTTTGATCAATGGTGAAACCGGTTTTACGCACTTAAAGTTCCCTTCGTTTTTAAATGTATGCTTTTTGACAATAAAACAGTGAATTTAATAAATTTAAGCTCTTTTACTTCAATATTAAAATTCACAAAATTTTTTAAAAACAATAACGGAGAATAAAGTTATTAGATTTTTTAACAACCCGGTCTCAAAGACATATAGGTCACCATTGACGTGTTGCGGAAGTGGTCCTTATATAGGACCTATAACCAATTATGGTCGATCTTCATAAAAATTGGTACGGCGAACTCAATATATTCCCATAGGTTTTAACATTTTCCCACGCCATTTATTATAACAAACAACTGGGCGCTTAACCGCCGAGTTTCTTTTTTTAGATTTGCAACAAAATGGCATCGATTTCATAATTTTATTTTAATTAAAACTTTTTGTGTTTTAGTATAGAATTTTAAAAAATTGTCCATATAGAAATGTAAGTTCATATTTATTTCGAAACGGACAATTACTCTTCGGTTATCGGTTATTTTTCTTTTTAAACTACTATGTATGTTTACAAGTTAATTTCCATCTACTTGGATATAAAAAAAAGACCTAACAGTTAATAACACTATTTTTTACCCTGAAATTCATACATAATATTCTTCGAATTTTTTTGGAGCATTTAATTAACTGTGAAAATAAAATTTTCTGAAGACATATTTTGCATCAAGTAATAGTAACTGAGACACAGATTAGATAATTGAAGAGGTACAAGAAAAAAATATGCATAATTTAATGAAGAAGGATTTCTTCAACATTTTTAATGTCATAATATGTATATTCATCCTTATCGTGAAAAGCGTTGGAGTTTTACTCCATTGACAGTTTCGTATTGAATAAAAGATATAATGCAACCAGTTTTTTAATATAGTACGAAACTTTCGATGGAGTAAAACGCCAACTCCTTACACGATAAGGCTGACGAAGTAGTAAGCTGCATTTTGTATGCGAGGCAAGGAACCTATTATAACATAACATCAAATTGTGTTATGACTGCCAGAAAATATCAAACTATGTGATATCATTTGTTAAATAATTATCATAAAATGTAATTAAATATTTATCACCGAGTTTTCAACATATTACGTAGCATTTTTTATATTAACATAATATTTTATAATGTTGAAGATAAAAGCCAAAAACCGAAAACAAACCAAACCGATCGGTTTTCAATTTTTTAAAACCGAAACCGCGCTTTTGAATTTTCTAGGTTTTTTGGAAACTCCAATTATCTGATGTCAAAAGTTGAAAATTATTTTCAATTTCAAACTTTTTTAAAAAAATGTTTATAATTTAAGACTTTGGCAATATATCATTAATTATAAATTTTATATTGTCGCTCAGTTTTTATACCCTACACCACCATAGTGGGGAGGGTATAATGGATGTGCAGATGTTTGTAACGCCCAAAAATATTAGTCTAACACCCACCTTAAAGTATACCGATCGACTCAGAATCACTTTCTAAGTCGATTAAACGATGTCCGTCCGTCCGTCCGTCTGGCTGGCTGGCTGGCTGGCTGTCCATGTAAAGCTTGTGCGCAGAGTACAGGTCGCAATTTTAAAGATATTTCGATAAAATTTGGTACATATCATTTTTTCTGCCCAAGGACGATGAAATCGGTCCATTATTTGACCTAGCCCCCATACAAATGTCCTCCCGAAAGTGGATTTTATCCGTCACAAATGTTTAATTTATATAGGTATCTACACAAGTTTTTGTCCAAATAAGTTTTATATATAGGGAATTCATGTCACCAAATTTTATTATGATCGCTCCATAATTAGTCATAGCTCCTATATAAGGCCTGCTTCCGATAATCACTTTAACGAGCATAAATCTCCTACAAATGTTGGTATACACATAAAATTCAACATAAATAACTTTCATATAAACATTAATCACGTGACCAAATTTCGTGGTGATCGGTCCATAATTTGTCATAGCTACCATATAAGGCCCACTTCCGAAAATCGCTCACGAACATAAATTATTGAAATTTTGAAAGAAAAATGTTTTTGCTCATTTACTTAGTGTAGGGTATTATCTGGTCGGGCTTGAGCGACCATACTTTCTTACTTGTTAAATTTTCAAAGGTTTATAAAACGAATTTTGTATGGAAATTTTGTTTTATAAACTTTTTATAAATTGATTATGAATATAGGTGTCAATGTAAATGTTCTTAATATTTGGAATGGGCTGATCTAAAATTTAAATATTATTTTTGTTTTTGTAAAAAAAATTGTTTCGTGTTTTTGTTAAAAAAGTACAAACTATAAAATAAGATTTAAAAACTAATTTTTCGAAAAATATAATATAATTTGAAGTTCATTCAAAGCAGATAGGGCTTCAGAATATATAATTTCGACAAAATATACAGAAACTGCAATATTATTTAAAAATATCCATATATATTTCACCCTACACCATGAGTGGCAAGGATATATATACGTTTTTCATTCCGTTTGTAAATTCTACATTTTGCATCCAATCCATAAAGTATATATATTCTGGATCGTTATAGATAGCGGAGTCGATATAGCCATGTTCGTCTGTATGTTGACAACAACTTTCCGTAGCCCCAACAAAAACTGACATACATGATTCCTACATCAATATATCGGTTATAGTCCCGGTTCGGTTGCTATTTAAAATCGAGAAAATCGGCACACAAATGTCTGTGATATAAGCAAAAATGCACGACTACCTCGATTTTTTACTTATTTTTGTATCTATATTTAATTATATATAATAATAGATACTTTAAAGACCTTTCCAACGACGTGTATAACGCTATAGTAATTCAGACATACAATGGGTCAAAATCGGGAAAAACATTTTTTAACCTGAGCTTTTTTTTATCAGCAAATCATTTTTTTAACCATACTTTTTCAGGAAAAAACTCATAATTTTTTTTTTTTTTTTACCAAAAAATATTTTCAATCTTTACCTTTACTTTGCTGAAGGGTATATAAGATACGGCATAACCGAATATAGCTCTCTTACTTGTTTTTATATATAGGTATTTATACAAATTTTAAATCGATTAAGAAATTACTACGTCAGAATTCGTAACAATAAATATAACTCTAAAATTTCAGAACTACTTTAGTCACCTAACAAAAATTTAACTCACCTTTTCTAATTCGAATTCACGAATTTTATGAATGTTCCCTCGGGGTTTCTTCGACATGTTTGATGAATCAGCTAAGATATATCATTGGATTTTTATGAAGATTGTGTAATTTTTCTGCTTAATAGTTCAATAATATTTTATGATTTACAAAGCAAATGTTTTGTTGTTGTTACAAATTTTTGTTTATTTTGTATTTATTCTGTTTTTCCAAAAAATATTTACATTTATTTAACCAATATAAACACAAATATTTCAAATAAGTGTCTGTGTACGAATATTTTACTTGCACGTTTTTTTATTCTTTGAAAATTGTAAAATACAACCGTGTTTCAAAATTTTTATTATTTATAACTAAATACACACACACACATGTACAATTGCAGCGACTCGACACATTTTTCGTATGAAAAACAACAATAATTTTCTTAGTTTTTTATACAGTAATATATTTTTAGGAATTTTTTTATTACTGGCAATTTGAATTAAATGATAATTTTAATAATTATATTTGAAATTCTGTTTTTTTTTTGTTTTGAATTTTTAGTTAAATTAAGCTTATTTTTTGAAAATTTTATTTTGAAATTTTCTTATATTTTTGTTGGTGAAAATTTAGTAAAGTTGTATTTTTTTTTTTGTTATTTCTATGATGAATTTTTAACAATAATTTCCTGGAAAATAAAATTAATTTATGATAATTAATTAAAACAAAATTTTCTTCGTAGACTTTTGAATGTGCACATTTTATTAATAGCCCATTTCAACGTGTGCTGGTTGGCTGGCTGACTGGCATTTAAAATGTGCACATGTCCTTTGTTATAATAAAATTTTCTGTTTTTTTGTGCTCTTTATTGTCCAAAGATGTAAAAAAGAAGAATAATCGAGCATTAAATGTTGATTTAATGAACAAGGAAGTATTAATAAACAATTAAATACTTATTATTAAAAAGATTTTTTTATATTTTTATTTGCTCTTGTAATTTCTGGACTGTGACAGACATAAGATTAATTTTTATTGTTAATGTTCACATAAAATAAATGTTTAATATCTATAGAATCCTTTCGATTACCCATTCGACGCCGATACAATTGTTTCCCTAATAACGAAACCGTTAAGTAATTTCGAAAAAAATTGGCATAAATCTGTAATTTCTAAACGAATAGTGCGATTTAATAAAACTTTAACTTTTGAATTTGGACATTATATAATATCGGAAGGCGGTGCACCGTTCTTTGTCCCATAGGCAAAAATATAAAATAAATTTGTGTACATGATACAACGAGGGTTATATTTCTGGAAAGATAATATAATAGGCTCTCTGAATGTAAAGAACAAATTTTCGTTGACATCAGAGAGCTATAAAGTCTAATATACAATAATAATTTTTGGTTGCATCGAAAGTATTTGATTTGCCTAAGAAGGCCCAGGTCAGCCAAAAAAGTTTGAAGAAATTTAAACATTTAAAGGTCAGAAAACTTAACATTTAATGGTCATTTGTAAGTTTAAATGTTTAATTATTTAGTTGTTTGAAAAATAATTATGTTTTGGCAAACCATACTCAAATTTATAATTGCGACAAACATAAGAATAAGAACATATAAGAACAATAACTAAAATATTGTTGAATTAAATTAAAATAACAATTATAGTTGACGACAAGAAACCAACGAACCAGTTCAATTGAACGATTCCATTATTTGAACGATTCCATTATTTGAACTAAATGAACTAGTTCAAATAGTTTGCTGACTTAGTTCAGTATTGAACTATGGACTTAAATGGTTCATATGTACGCTCTTAACCAAATGCGTATTTTCGTTGATTTTCCAGCTTCTTTTTATACGAATTTTGACATAATGACGAAATAAGGGTAATACTGGATAGAATCCGTTCTCAGAATTATACGTCAACTGACAGTAAATTAAAAACCCAAGGAGCTTTTTAGCTCTAGTATCATATCTGCTGTTTTAGTTCAAAACAGAGAGACGATTTTAATATTTTATATAAATAGGTAGTTCAACAAAATGAGCGATTGAACTGGAAGAGCTACCTAGTTCATTTTTGAACTATGATCTAAAATGAGCGGTCATTGAAATGAACTATTAAGCATAAGTCTGAATTGTAGTAGGGAATGCAAGAAATTATAAAATCACTGTTTATTGTTGGTGTTCTGTTTAAGCTTTGATATTTTTACAAATAAAGCTTGAGTGTCTGTAACTCTCATTCACTCTATTTTTGTTTATTTGTTTAATATCTTTAGTTTTTCTAAAGTTTTTTGGGAAAAGGTTTCCTGATGACCTGGCCTAAGCAACCAGTGAAATGCGCATAGGAACTAGCTTATCCCCCAACAATTAATTTCAGTGAATTTATTGATAAAATTGGGAATTTAGCATATGATAACTAAATCTTACAAAAATATTAATTTTGTATTCTCGAATAATCTTTTAATCATACTGAATCCTTTTTATTCCATTAATTCACTAAATTTATGATCATTCACATATTTAATAGGTTTTTTCCTTCTGAAAGCTTAAAAATTTCCAAATTTCGATAAAGTATAATCAAATATATATAATAACGCGTTTTGTTTTATCAATAGTCCTTTTAATAAGCTAACAAACTGTACAAAGGTCAGCTTAACAATAATATTGAACCATTTCTGTGTTATTTGACAAGAATTTAAAAATCCTAAAATACATAACAATGCCCCCCCACCAATGGCACACGATATAAAAAAAATATAACTAATTTGATCTAATTTTAGTTTTTATACAAAAAAAAAAAAAAAAAATCCCCAACCCAATTCATTCATACTTGTATAATGAATATTACATGTTTTTTTTTTGTTTCTAACGACAGTAAACACTTCTGTGTGAGATACGATCGAATATTTAGTAAAACATAACATAAACTATAGTATATATTAAGTACATGTTAGAAATCTTGGCACAATTTTTAATAGAAACAAACAGCTTTGCATGAGTGACACAAGGTATGGTGTGGTTCAAAATATAAGTTTAAACAAATGTATTAACAAATAAATAAATAGAAACAGAAGAATAATATGTACACATACATATAGAAATAAACAATATAAACAAAAAGTATTATTCTCTGTGTTTTATAGATTTATAAGGTAAATTTTCTAAAACATTTATATTGTGTTGATACATACAATTTAAAAGTATTTTATTACTGCGAGCCTTTTATTTTTATTTGTTTTTATACCCTTCACCTTCGTGAGAAGGGTATATATAAATTTGTCATTCCGTTTGTAATTTCCACAATATAATTTTCCGACCCTATAAAGTATATATATTCTGGATCCTTATAGATAGCGGAGTCGATTAAGCCATGTCCGTCTGTCTGTCTGTCTGTCTGTCTGTCTGTCTGTCTGTCTGTCTGTCTGTCTGTCTGTCTGTCTGTCTGTCTGTCTGTCTGTCTGTCTGTCTGTCTGTCTGTCTGTCTGTCTGTCTGTCTGTCTGTCTGTCTGTCTGTCTGTCTGTCTGTCTGTCTGTCTGTCTGTCCGTCTGTCCGTCTGTCCGTCTGTCTGTCTGTTGAAATCAATTTTCTGAAGACCCCAGATATCTTCGGGATCCAAATCTTCAATAATTCTGTCAGACATGCTTTCGAGAAGTTTGCTATTTAAAATCAGCAAAATCAGTCCACAAATGGCTGAGATATAAGGAAAAAACCAGGACAACCTCGATTTTTTACCTATTTTTTGACCTATATCTGGATTACTAAGTCATTAATATAGACAATATGGATATCAAATGATAGATATTTCAAAGACCTTTGCAACGACGTATATAAGACCATAGTATGTTGTACCTACAATGGGTCAAAATCGGGAAAAACCAGATTTTTTTTTTCACCAAAAGTTTTTTTCGCTAAATATAAAAAAAAAATAAATTTAAATTTAAAAAAAAAAAAAAATATAAAATTTAAAAAAAAATTTACATAAAAACTTAAAAAAAAAAAATTCGAAAAATATTTTTTTTCCAAAAAATGAAAAAAAAAACAACTAAAAAAATTTGTTTACCTAAAATTACCTAAAAATTTTTGTTTTGAAGTATAGTTTGGTGAAGGGTATATAAGATTCGGCCCAGCCGAATATATCTCTCTTACTTGTTTATTTTGATTTTTTTATTCATATATTTATCTTTCTCAAGGTTCAAGTGCATTCAGATATTGCTAGTTACTATGATAGTGGTCTATAAAGACATACTTTATTCAGGAAAGAGAGAGAGAGGAAAGTGGAATAGATAGAGAAAGATTTGCCTGTACTCGAAATTAGGTTTGCTAGATATTGCAGAGTTTTTCTCCTTAAAAAATAGCAAAGTAACGATTTTTGCAAATCAAAAATTACGATTTTATAGATTTATTTTATAAATTGTTTAAATAATATTATTGAAGATATGAATGAAATATTTACAATTGAATTCAGCAACAAATTTAAATTTATGTATACGTTGAAATCGAAAAGCATTTCAAAATCTTTATATTTGTTGTATTTTGATAAAGAGTCTAATTTTACATGCTTGTTTTATCTCGAAATTATTATGTAGTTTATCTATCTGAATCACACATTTTGCTGTAAAATAATATAGATTTTTTAGTGCATATTTTATTGATAGTGCATATTTTTTATGTAGTTATATGCTTATCTATATACGCACGCAGAAAAAAAATATAGTTGGGTATTGTTACTGTGACCATTTCAACATTTGTGCATGGTTACTGTAACCATTTCAAAATTTTTAACAATATTATAGTCACTGTAACTATATATATGATTGTGGTAACAATAATATGGTTAATTTACGATTCACATGAATATTTCAACCATATATATAGTTACAGTAAACCTATATATGTTTGTGACAACCATTTATATGATGAATAATTTTATCATAATATGTTGTTCTCAGATTATGATATAAGAGCAACATAAAATGATAAATCCTTCATCATATAAATGGTTGTCACAAACATATATATGTTTACTATATTTTTTTTCTGCGTGCGGGTAGATCCATTTCATTTTAGGGTACGTTTGTAATAGTTTATAGTAGATTTATTCCCAAACATATATGTTCCCAAACAAATATCAACAAAATGCCCTCCATTTTCCATATTTTATTGTAACTTGCAAAGTTATAAAACCATGTATCGTAATGTACATCACGTCTTATGTGTACAATGACATTCGGTCTTTCTAATTGGAATGTTGAGCTGAATATTTTCAGTCGTTGTTTCGATTGGATTGTATCAACGGTACTTTTGCAAGCATTGCAGTAAAACAAATTAATACAGAATTTGATTGAAGCCAGAATATTGACTGGCAAGCGAAAAGTGAAATTGTGCTTATATCGCGTATTATACTGAAACAAACAGACATGCCATTTGAATTCAAGCGCTTGTAATTCCCAGTATGTCTATCATTTGCCATGTCCATCAACAAGGCGGAAGGACAAACGCTTCAAGTATGTGGATTGAATTTGGAGGAGCCGTGCTTCTCTCATGGGTAGCTATACGTGGCTTGTTCAAGGGTTGGCATTCAAAACGCTTTGTTTATCATGCTTCTGATGGAAAATCGAAAAATGTTGTGTATCCAAATGTATTACATTAAGAATTAAGATAAGACCTCAAAAATAAAACAAATTCTTGAGATTTCCATATAAAAAAAAATTCTAGGACGATTTGAAAGGAAACCTTTTCGAATTACAATGTATTTAGCACACATTTTCGGAAATTTTCGTTTGTGTTTTGTGTTCTTCATACAAATTTGGTCGTCTAACATCGAGAAACTGACGAACATAATTGCGATAAACAAATATTTATTTACCACAATCATATATATGATTGCTGCAATGATGTGAATGGTAACTTAAAAATATTAAGGTTACGTTAGTCATATACATAATTACAGTGGCCATAGTATTGTTAAAAAAAAAATTTAAAAATGTTATGGTAAACAAGTACAACTATATTTTTTCTCTGGGTGCACCGAATTTGGTCCGTTTTTAATAACACATTCCTGATTTTTCAATGTTAAAGAATGATATTTTTCGAAAATTTTTCCCTGGTCGAAACTTGTTTTGAATTTTCATTAAACAAAAAAAAAAAAAAAATTAGTTAAAAGAATCGAAACAGAAAATTTCTGTGAATAAATCATTAATGAGAGAAGAAAATCTAGGATTACACCTGAACAAAACACACATAAACTTGGTTCATAGTGGGAATTCACTATACAAAAATCATGTATTCTGTAAGGGATGAGCTCTCCAGCTTCTGCAAATTTGTTTTAGCTCTCACTCTGTCCCTTACTGAAAACATAACTTTTTAACGGGAATTGCCACTTGGATGCAGGTTGGTTTGTGTTTCAATATTAAATAAAAAATGTTGTGTGTGAAACAAAACACTTTTCCCCTTGTAAACACATTTTCAAATTTCAGGGCCGATGCAGATCGGGTTAAAATTGTCTGATTTTATTTAAATATTTAGAATATTTGAGCTATCTTGTTGCAAATGATCGGTATTAATTACATGTATTACAATTGTAAATAATATACCCATTTTAAATAAACTAAAAGCATTTGATTAAATGTGAAAATAATAAAATTTCTTAAAATATATATTCTGCATACATATCGTAAAGGTCCATAACCAATCGCAATAATGCCACTTTAATTTTGTTTGCATAAATTAATAAATTTAATTTTGGTCTGAACCATTACATTCGATATTGAAATACAGTAAAATTATTGACCTTTGGAATGGTTTTTAACAATTGTTACATAGACTTTAATGTGTAGAACAACTTAAAATTTTGGAATTCGGACGTATCAAATGAACGTTAGGTATCATTTACATGTATTACGATTGAAAACTGTACTTTGGTCCTCATTTTGTGAAACTGAAAGACAAATGTTTGAACAAATGTGAAAACAATAGAATTTATAAAAATATTACAGTAATTCGTATCACAACGTTTCTTTTTTTTAAAATAAAACTCTATATCTTTCTTATTT
Organism: Calliphora vomitoria; assembly: GCA_942486065.2. Classification (NCBI taxonomy): domain Eukaryota; kingdom Metazoa; phylum Arthropoda; class Insecta; order Diptera; family Calliphoridae; genus Calliphora; species Calliphora vomitoria. Next base: position 77,836,789 of record OW818033.2, read on the forward strand.
ATTTTTTTGTCAGTATTTTTATTTCGGGTAACTTTTTTATTTTGAGAAAATTTCACTTTCATTTAAATTTGTTTAGCTTTTGTTGAATATCTCATTACTGAGTATTTAAATTGTCCATTCTATGCTGTATTTACTGTTGTGGTATTTCATTGTATTATATATACATTATCATGTCACTGTCGGCATTCTTAAAAACAATATATATACTCGTATATACACCCCGTTCACAATAATTTCGAAATAAAAATTAAAAAAAAAAAGGAAAATCCGCAAACTTGTAGTTTTTGTTTTATATTTGTCTTCATACGAAACAAAAAAAATTCTTTTTGTATGAACAATTCTATGTTTGAGACACAAAACAGAAAGAAAATCTTATATAAAAGACACTCTAAATGAATATGTATATATAAAAAAATTATGAATGATTTCAAAATTTATATTAATATGCAGTTTAGTTAGTTTCGTTTATAACCGATCTAATAATTCACTTTGATGTTTGTGTTAATTTAATTACGTTGTTTAAAAAATCGTTTAAATTATTTTGTGTTTTTTTTTTTTTTGGTAAATTTTCAAATGTTTCTTTACAGATATTTCACATTAAAAATATATTATTTTTAATCGCATTTTCATTATATTTTTCATTTATGATTTCTTTTTATTTTATTTTTTTGGTTTTTTGTTTTACTATTAGTAGTGGTGGTGGGCTATTTTTAAAATGCAATTTCAGGCACTCAGAATGCGTAGTTTTACCGAGCAGACAATTTTCATTTTTTTTTTCAGACCGAACCGTAGGAAAATCTAAAGAAAACTGATGTAGAAATGGAAAATGATTTCGAAAATGTTTTGCTGAAAATTGTGTGTTTTTTCCTTTTTTTGCTGAAGATTTATAACCCAGCAATATTTTTAGAGATCGAAGAGAGAAATTGGTTGGTATGTATTTATAAACAATGCTTTATTCAACTTAAAAAAATACTTATGAGTAAAGTCCTAGAACTGTTATAGTTGTGGCTTAACCATTAATAAAATATATTTTGTTTAAACAAAAAATATGAAATAAAAGATTTATAAAATGTGAATTTTATTTTGGAATTCCTAATGAGCTTTTTTGTAAAATTTTTTGCTGGGTTTAAAAAATTAAGAAAATAATGTTTTCTTTTTCTTGTTTCATAGAGAATTTCCGTTGAAATTTTCGAAATGTTCGTATTAAATATTTGAAATAAACAATTTTAGCTCTCGCTCATTTTCTCCCAATAAATCTCACATTTTCGGAAATTTTCATTTCATTGTGTTGCTCATAAAATGCCGCTAACAAAATCTGAAACACACTTTTATTAGCCTTTAGCAACCGTTTTAGGTTTATTTTCTTTGTATTTAAATACAAATTTTATTTAATTATTTGCTTTTGGTTATTATGAATTTAATTTCATATATATTTTTTTTGTAGCAGACATACTGCTAGACACAATCGTCATCGACAACGACCCCATGCCACATGGAAAGAAATGAGAATGTGTTGAAATTTATATGAAATTATAAAATAAATAAATTAAACAATAAATTGAAATCTGAATGTTGTTAAAACGATTTTAATCAAATTTCAATAATTAAAATTGCGAATTGTAATAGTAATATTAAATTCGTAGATATGTATATTTTATAATAACGTCCTTGTCTGAGGTCTACATTTGTCTCAATATTACCGTGTTCAAAAATTGAATGAACTAACTTACAAGTTTAATACTAAGTAATATATGATATACTAGCAAACCCGGTTCGCTTCGCTACAACAATCATAGTAGAACTATGAAAGGATTTTTTTTAAACTTTATGTTACTTATTTAGTAATGATTCTGGTAGTTGTTAAAGACATACCATTATATCGAGGCCCTATATTCAAAACCCTCTATCTTTGATTTTCACGAAAATGACTTTTTGATGGTAAAATGTTCAGTAAAACTGGCTTCATCTATGGTGTGAATTTCATAACAAACCTTTTTTTGTGTGTTTCATTAGCATTTTTGTTATTTCTCAATCTTACACAATTCATTTTTCTGAATGTAAAACTCTCATCTTTTCAAATAATCAATTTTTATTTATTTTTAATGTTTTCTTAATTTTTTTGCATGCTGAACTCATAACATTTTTAAGGGTTTATTAATATAGCGAAAGCTGATTCTGAATTGAATTACCATGAACATATTTTTCCTTTTTGATTTTGGAAAATATAATGTCCATGGCATAAAAATAAATGGTTAAAGTTGGAATTTGCTTAAAAAAGTGTCCACTTTTAAAGTGTCATCATCATGGTTGTTGCTACCAAAACCGCAACCATTATTTATCTAAAGCTCTATCCAATTTTGCTGAGGAAAATAATAAAGTTGTTGAACAGATCACATTGATCCACCTGTTCATATTCAATCTTATACATATTGAACCAAAACCTCTATATTCTGGTTCACTATCAATTCAGCCAAATAAGTTGAAGAATTTGTAAGATTTTAAGAGCATAATACCTACGGAATACCATTATTTTTACTATAATTAACACCAATCAAACTCCAAAAAAAAAACTTTTTACTTATTATTGCTTATTGTTAATTTTTGTATCTTATGTTGTTATTAGCAGTTATCTTAAATAAATCAAGTTAAAAACTGACAGATGGCATAAATGATATCAAACCCCTCTTTCTGATCATTTTCATACTTACATACACATTGAATATTTTTGAGAAACAAAACCCTCTATCTATCATAAAGTGCAAAACCAATTACATTGAGATTTAGTAGTTGCTTAAAAAAATATTGTAGAATACTGAATTTTAATAACTCAAGTAATAAGCGAAAAAACAGTTTTTTTACTCTCCTGAAAAGTTGTGTTTTTGAAGATAGAGGGTTTTGAATATAGACCCTCGATATGTGCTTTTGCCATCGAAAGTGGAAAAATATTTGCCAGCAATTATCTAATAACAAACACCCATTGTTCTGATCTTAATTTTTAGACTGTAAAAAAGAATAAAGGAAAAGTATGTACCAATAATTACCCCCGTTAATGCTGTATTTTCTGTTTTTAGTTACACTTTTTAAAATGTTTAATTAGTTCCATTAGAATATTGAAAAAGTTCCATTAGTTCTCCCTATGTTTGATTCTGATGCACATCAGCTGCTAACCTTTATGTCGATAAGTTTAATAATTAATAACATTATTGGGTGTATGACTTAAAAATGTGGGATTTTTTAAAATTTTTAGCTATTACTTTGAAACATTTGAACAATATAAATTTATTCAAAGTGTTGTCCATTGTTATCTATGACCTTTTCGCATCTTTCTGGCAACATATGGATTCCGAATCAAAAGAATTGCTCATCTTTTCAGGCCAAGAACGAATCAACCCAATATCGGATGCTCTGTTCCAAAGTGAAGTGTATCCCAGAGAGAGAGAGAGTTCTGCATCGACCGAAATAATAGTAGTCGGACAGGACACGGTCTGGACTATAAAGCGTCAAAATCACTCGGCTTCAATTCGTATGGCACCCAATTTCCCTGCTTTTCATACTAAAAATCAATGTTTGCTTTACAATATGGGTGATCACAGATTGTCCTTATTTCCCCTAAAATCGCAGTTATCAACGATTTAAAATATTTGAGTTTTTTTAAACTAAAACTCGATTTTATGTATAAAATATGAGTGATTTCAGATCGATTTGAGTTGTATTTACACACTCGTTTTCCAAATCGTATCTTTGTATGACTGCAGGAACCAATGTTTAATATTTTATCAAATTTGGCTTGATAATTTCTATAAATATGTTATCCCGTTTTTGCCCTTTTCGGTACTTTGTTGTGTCCATTAAAGTTATACAAATTTGATTTAAAATATATTTCAGTATTGTAAAAGATACATAGAAAATCTAAGAAGTACCAACATACAGTTTTTACCCGTTTTCTCCCCAAAAATGTTCGAATATCAAGAAAGTTCAAAATACCTGCATCTTTAATTTTGTTTGATAAGCTAAACGAATTTACCCGTTTTTACCGTATCTCTATGTAGATCCAAGATTCTATATTTTTGGATCTACACATGGAGAGGGGAACGAATAGTCCAAATTACGAATTTAATCAGTCAGTCACTCAGTAACGTTAAATGATTGCTTCCTTATGACAAAATTGTTTGTGATTTTGCTCAGACAACTTTGTCTTGACAACAAACGTCATTAATTGTTATGATAAATATTTGTCAAGTATAGACAGGGTGTTACCCAATGTCTATACCTGATAAATTTGTGGCATGATAAACCTCAAAATCGTTGTCAAGATAAAAAATTATCAGATATAGTCTCCATTTATTAGTATTATTGTCTTGTTATGGCAAAACAACTTTGTCTTGACAACAAACGAAATTAATTGTTATGATAAATATTTGTCGAGTATAGACAGAAAGTTAGAAATATTGTAATTAAATACATATATATAGAGAGTGACAATGCAATGGAAACTTTTTTTGAAAATTATATTCCGTAATATCAGTTTTCAAAAACATGACCATTTCTCAAATAATCGCAGGTTTAGAAATTACAGATTTATTTCCAATTCTTTTCGAAATTAACCCGCTGAGCTATGTACAATGTTAGCGAAATGAATAATGATATTCGATATTATTTACTTTGTATGAGAGGTGCGACACCCACTTGAAATTTCAAACTGGAAAAAAAACTTACATAACGTTCAAGGTATAGAGGAAGATACTTTGAAAATTTCAAGAAAATCGATTTATCAGTTTAGCCTGCTTAAAAGATACAAACAGTCAATGGACCTGAGCTACTTAAGTATATAATAGACAACAATGAAGTTGTAAAATTTAATTAAAAAGAAAAGATCTAAATTAAAATTTTAGAAACAATTTTCTTTTTTTTGGAATGACCCACACAAATATTCATCCTATAAAGCTAATATGTATTTACCATTACAGCCAAGTAAATACGTATAAAATGTTAAATAACATATTAAAAAGCTTAAAGCTTATTTACAGACAATATGTACTGTTAACACAAAAAACACAATTAATAAAACAGTAGCAGCACTTTACAATTGTTCTACATTCGTAGCACCTGTTAGACAACTTTGTTCATTCTTTATACCACCAACCAACCACTTGCTGGACATGGCGCACGCGTTACAAGCCACTTGATTTCCTATTGAAATTTTGTCATTATGCACATTTTTTACCACTTTGCTGAGGAAAAATGGTATAAAAAGCCTTGTCCTTCTGTGGAAATTCACATTCGTTTAACAGTTACCGTTGTTTTAAAAACATTTTTTTTAAATAGAAACATTTTAAAATTAAATTAAAAAAAAAAGTTTAAAAAAGTCTTAGTTTCAACTTGGTGTTAAAGTTTTTTTGTTTGGAAAAAAAATCTAAAATAAAATTGTATTTAATTTAATTGTTCCTCATCATTTTCTACTCAATGTGCAATATTTTGAGATATATACGCATTTTATATAGTTTCTAAAATTTTTTTTAAAATAAAAGTTCTACGAAAAACCGTATTATAAAAGTGTAACTGCCAATTGAGTATGATTTGGGAATAGTATTTAATTATTTTTGGAATTTCAAGGTAAATAAAGTGGTTTTAATTGAATTACATATTATGGGAATATTTGCAATTTATGTACATATATAAAGAGTTTATAGTATAAATAATAATGGGTTGTATATGTATATGAATATATTTCATGTTTAATATGTAAAGATGTACGAAGTTGTCTACAAATTAGTAAAATTTATAATAATTTTTTCATATGAACGTTTAGTTGTTTTTTCATTGAGATAATAACTACTTTATTAAATGTTTTCTATCAAATATAAATTACAAAAGTTATGTGATGTGATTATTTTAATTTGTAAACTATGTACCAGAGCTTCGAATTAATTAAATCAATTTAAGCTTAATTTACTACAATCTTAATTTAGAATTAAAAAATTTCAGCAATTCATTCAATAAAGAAATTATTAAGCTTCACTCAGTAATTAATCCATAACAAAATTCATTCAACCTTTGAGTGGTTTAATTTTTATTAATTCAAATCTTTTGAAAATATTAGTTTTCATACAATTTACTTTTAATCTTTTACAAAATTATTTTAAATAATATGTCTAAAGCTTAAATTGAATCATTCAGAAAATTGCAATGATTAAATTTTGTAAATAATTATTAATTTTATAAATAATGAATTCTCAAAGGAATGAATTCAATACATATGAAGTACTAAAGAATTAAGACTATCAATTTATTCGTAATGAATTCTTTTATAGAATGAATGGTTGAAATGGAATTTGATTAAGTATATATTCCTTCGAACAGTTTTTCTTGAACGAATTAGAACCTCATCCCTCAGGAATGAGAAAGTTGATACGATTGTAGTTTTTGTGATACTATTTCATAATGATAAGTACAATGGTACTCCCGAGACATATTTTAAACTTGCAAACACTTTTCAGTATTTTAGACTAATTTACAAATTTCTAGAGACTCAGATAATTATTTTCCCGGGAAACGGGAATGAAAAATTTCATCACGTCAATTTTTTTACAAAAAGAAAAATAAGTAAAAAAGAAAATTATTTTATAAAATTGCGTCATTTTATAAAAAAAATAAAAACAATGAATTACAATTCAATTCTATTAACATAAAACAAAACATAAAAAATGGTTAGAATATTTGTTGATCATTTGTTACTATAAAAAGAAATATTATTTCATAGAAATAATGTTATATATTCGTGATAGAACTTTTTTTTTTTTTTAATTAGTTTTCAAAATAACTAATGCATTCAATCATCTGACACCCGATTTCTTATTTTAGTGGCAAAGTTTCCACCCACCGAGAAAACTCTTTCGATTTTCATTATAAAGACAATCTAAATTTTTTGTCTGATTGCTAATTGCTTCAGATAAAGCTAATACCCGCTTAAAAAAACCTTCAGCATTTTTCTTTTGCAATATTGATTGCATAATCATCATCGCTTTGAACAGATGAGGGAACATTGTGGTTAAATAGGCGTTCATAAATTTGCTGTCCATAAATTTTGAACATTGTCTTTGTTATATTATAATTTAGCTGATTATGTTGTGCAATTTTTAAGTAATTAATCAATGACATAAGTCAGATGTTATATCGTTTAAGGCTTTTATAGACGGCAATACTGAGTATTAATACTTTTCAAATTTATAATATTAATAAAATCATCCAGTTTGTCAAGAAATCATTATGAAAAATACATTTCATGTTTACACGACAGTATTAAACATATTTTTGTATTGATTGTTGATGTTTTTCTGCAAATTTTATTTATTTTTTATATTTTCTTCACGTTAATTATTTGTCTTATTTGTATTTATAAATACATACGCATATTGAAATAAAAACACATATTGAAATAAAAACTTTTTGAACTGTTTTAAAAAATTTATAAATACCGACCGTAAATCAAAAAAAAATCATTTGTATTATTTGAAAATCGAATACAATTTTTCTTTAGACTATGAAATTGTATTATGATACATAAGTTTTTGACAAACATTAATACTCAGTATTGCCGTCTATATAAGCTTTTTATAGAAAAGTTATATGACTTTCTATAGAAAATAGCTGTATTTTAAATTTGAAAAGTATTAATACTCAGTATTGCCGTCTATAAAAGCCTTTAACAATACTTTTACAAAGAAAATCTTCAGTATAACATTATTCTGAATCTTGTGCATATAATTATTTTCTATAGAAAAGTCTTGTGTATAACAGTATTTTCTATAGAAAATCTTGTGTATAACAAAATTTACTATGTATAATCTTGTGTATAACAATATTTCCTTTAAAAATCTTGTGTTTAACAGTATTTTCTATAGAAACTTGTGTAGAAAAATTTTGTGTATAGAAAACCTTGTGAATAACGGTATTTTAAATAGAAAATCTCGTGAATCTATTGAAAATCTTCAATATAACAGTATTTTCTCTAGAACATCTTCAATATTACATTACATTTTCTATAGAACATCTTCAGTATAACAGTATTTTTATTTTACATATGATTTTGTAACACAAAACTACGCTAATTTGAAAATAAATACAAATTTTAATTTTTAAGTAGTACTCTCAGGTTAGAAAAAATAACTATTTGATACCGAACACATCTTAAATATTCCATCACTGTCTCTACAATATTGAAACTGGGTTGAAGGCGTTTGCAACAACTTTGCCAGAATTCTATATAAAAAATATAAAAATTCGATTTCGAAATTTTTTTGATTTTAAAAATCTGCAATGAACGCAGCAATAACTAGTTTTAAGGTTTACAATATTGAACAAAAATCATTAGTTAAAGGGCTTGTCGAATGTTTTTCTGTACCTAGATCTGAAAGTGACAATTTCAAACAAGAATCACAAGAACGAATACTGCTTAATGCAAGCGTTAAAGAACTTCTAATGCTAAAAGAGTGTGGATATTAAAATTTATACAAAATCTTTCCCAAACTGGTTCTTGAATTAGTTTCGTATTTTCTATAGAAAATCTTGTGTATAACAAAATTTCCTATGTATAATCTTGTGTATAACAATATTTCCTTTAAAAATCATGTGTTTAACAGTATTTTTCTGTAGAAACATTTTGTGTATAAGAGTATTTTCTATAAAAAAACTCTAGTGTATAACTGTATTTTCTATAGAAAACCTTGTGAATAATGGTATTTTAAATAGAAAATTGTGTGTATAATAGTATTTTCTGTAGAAAATCTCGTGAATCTATTGAAAATCTTCAATATAAAAGTATTTTCTCTAGAACATCTTCAATATTACATTATTTTCTATAGAATATCTTCAGTATAACAGTATTTTTACATATGATTTTGTAACAAAACTACGATAATTTAAAAAAAAAATTTCACTTTTAATACTCTCAGGTTAGAAAAAATTACTGTCTCCACATTATTGAAATTGGGTTGTGGGCGTTTGCAACAACTTTGCCAGAATTCTATACAAAAAATATAAAAATTCGATTTCGGAATTATTTTAATTTTAAAAATCTGCAATGAACGCAGCAATAACTAGTTTTAAGGTTTACAATATTGAACAAAAATCATTAGTTAAAGGGCTTGTCGAATGTTTTTCTGTACCTAGATCTGAAGGTGACAATTTCAAACAAGAATCACAAGAACGAATACTGCTTAATGCAAGCGTTAAAGAACTTCTAATGAATTAGTTTTGAGTGGCGCTGTGGTCACATCAGACATGCAAAACACTAGAAAATTGTGATTGTGTTTTATATAATTTCAAAGATTTTAATATATACTTAAAGCCTATAAAAAAATGTGTGTTATACTTCATATTTACCGTGTAATACGCATTTAACTATTAAAATTTCATCATATGGTTTTTTCGAATTTTTGATTAGACTTCCACTAAAGTTTACTATATTGTTTAAAATGTGTTATCTCCTATTAAAGGAAGAAATTTAAAATCAATATTTTGTACAAGTCAAACAATAATTGAATTTAAATTTTAGATTTATCTAAAAATTTCTATATCGCTACCTTAATATAGAAAGGTCCTAACTCCAGTTTTTTAAGTCGAGATTTTTTGGCTGAATATGATATATGAGCGGACCTTTTATCGAAATAAACGAAAATCTGGTCTTACAAAAAAACACGAGTTAGGGCCTTTCTATATTAAGGTAACGATATGTAATTTAGATACACAAAAAGTTAATAAGACATCACATGGTAAATAACGGCTGTTTTAGGAAAAAAATTCTTGAAGATATTTTCCCCGTTTTTGGAATTTTTGTATTTAAATAAAGGCAAAATGGCAAAAGTTGATTAAAATATTTTTTACGATCTACTATATACATTTTACTACCATATCTTAGATTGTTCTATTTTTACTTCCACGTCAGGGAATTTTGTTATGAAATCATATTCTTAAAGTTAATAAAAAAAATGTTGTGTTTAAAATGTTAATCCTCAAGTTATAATAATACCAAATACTTATATATAATGCTTAGTTCTTACATTCAGCAGACTCACAAAACTTGTCTTCTCATGAATATAAAACATTATTTAGAAAAACGTAAAATGCATTAAAATATAAAATTTTGGTGATTTTTTAAGTTAACCAAATTTGGGTGCCACCCACTCCCATTCCAAATATTAACCCATGTAAATACAAATCCATTCACTACAGCTCTGACTGTGTACAACTTTATAAATATTTTTTTTATTTTATAAATACATTTCAAATCGTTCACGAGCTACCGAATTATTTTCAAAATAAAATGTTTTTAAACTACTTTACATCTGATTGAACTAAAGGGCCTTCCAATAGGGACTTACAAACTTTGACAGTTGATAGCGGTTATATTGTTGAAGCTTTATCTGTCGAATATACTGTCATTTATACAGTTTCAGAATGGGCGGGTATAGCGTTCAACAACACGTGAAAATTATAAAATGATTTTACTTTGAGGACCTTTCACCAAACAAAATTGTCGAATTTGGGACATAACAAATCCACATGTGATTCAAGAGCGTCCAATGCATCAAGACAATGTCACAGTTTGGTGTGAATTTTGGGCTGGTGCCGACATCGGTCCATATTTCTTTAAGAATGATGTTGGTCAGGCCATCATCGTAAACTGAGAGCGCTATAGGTCGATAATCTACCACTTTTTTGTCTGAATTGGATGATATTGACACCAACGACATGTGGTTTCAACAGATCGGCGATACGTGCCACATAGCTCATGTCACATTGGACATTCTGCACGAGCTAGTTGAGAGCATGGTTATCTCACGCGTAGGTGATGTGAGATCGTACAATTTAACCCCGTTAAACTTTTTCTTGTGCGGTTATCTTAAGTCGCAGGTCTATGCGAATAAACCACAAATCACCTCAAAGCCAACATAACTAATGTCATCGGTCAAATTCAGCCAGATTTATGCGCCAGAGTCATTGGACATTTTGGAAGCACGATGTTATATTCCATACATAATGGCATCGATAGGCTTATCAAACGAATACAAAATGACGATGATACCTTTTATACCTCACTATGTTTTATTTAAATTTAAAGATAGGAAGCGCTAAATGAAAGACCCTTTACTTAAATATGTATAAATAAGGTATGTGTCATATAAAAATTAAGGATTTTAGAATTTTCTAGGTCTGTTTAGATAAATAGAGTTTTGTCTGTTAGTTTCAAAATGTTCTCATATTTAAGAGATATTATCAAAGTGATTATATTATACCCGAAAATTAGAAACCCCAATTATATACTGCTTATATATTAATTCCTGTTATTCCTATAAGTATCATAGGGCCATAAACCCCAATGACTTCCCTTTAAATATCAGCACAGAATGAAAAATACCGTTACAAAATAAACTTTATCGAACATTACCCATATACCTTTCATTTTCTAACCTTGAATGCATATCAATTGAAATTGAGCTACTGCTGCGGTAAAATATGATATTTGTAGGTATATGTGCAGCATTTAAAGATAGATTTGAGAAACAGCTTCAAATTTTAACTACGTTTTGTAGAATTAAGTATAACCATAACCAAGCCAAGTACAATAGTGTGAATGTATCTAACTAAGTATGTAAGTGGCAAACACAATTTCGTTATTTTTTAATTATTGCCTTAAAATAAGCGTATGTACGAAATTATTATTTTCTGTACTAAATGCTTTAGCATCATATTCATTATTAAATTAGCAAAGTTCAAACGAATTTTAAATGTAATCAAATTGTCGATATTTTATAAACTTTTCTTTTTTCGTTTTGGCACTTATTAAAACTCAATCTTTCCTCATAACTAGACAACAATTACAACAGCAACTACGGCGACAGCATTAGAAAAAAGGTCCATTATTATTTGTTAGATACAATGTACTTGCTTGCAATGTTAATTTCTTCAAACAATTTTTTTTTGTAAGGTTTTTTGTTTCAATTTATATTACTGTATAATGCTGTTTTTTCATAACTTCTAAATATGTATGTAGTAATTATGTTGTGATATGCAGCTTTATTATGTTGGAAGTATAAAATACATTAAAATACACATAGATACTTATGTACATATGTACAAACGAACATTCATATAAAAAAGTATGCTGACATACAACAACAACAACAAAAAGTAGACAAAAAGCAGCAACAACAACATTAAATAAGTATGTATGTATGTAGTAAATGTTTGCTGTCCAGAGTATCTGTTGGATTTGACAGTGTTGTTGCGTTTGTTGTATCCATCCACACTGTTGTATTAAATCAGTTCATTACGGTTAGAAGAACGAACAAGATGTTAAAATTACGTTACTAAAATACGAGCGGATAAAAAAAGTGGTTTAAATATTTTAATAATATTTTAATATTAAATTAAGCATACATAATCTATGCATAATTAATATTCTAAAATAATAAAATTCTAAACAATAGAAATGACGAATAAAAATGTTTACACTAGTGTTAACACCGAGCCAGGTAAAACAATTCTAAAATGCATAACTTTTCGAAATCGAAACAGGTTGAAAAACTTATAAAATTTCTAAAAAAAAAATAAAATCAAAAAGAGATGAATTAAATTTTAACAACAATGAATTGAATGAAATGTAAAATTAAAGGAATCGTTAAAAAATACTTTATTTAGAAAATATTGTAGAAGTTTTATTATTATAAAAAAATCTGGCTCCATTAAGATCTGAAGCGGATTTCGGGAATTCTGAAAATAAATCATCATTACCTTTTACCTTATTTCGTATAATATTGGGACCATATTTACAACTAAAGCTAATCCACAGGATGATTTAATGTTTTAATGTACATTGAATCATCCGATGGATTGAAATACTAGTGAAATTTAAAAATATTTTATTATAAATTTTCCAAATTGGTAATTAAAAACTTTATGAACTTGGAGTACTTTTTTTCTTTATATTTAGTTAATCCAATATACATTTTCAATCAAGTTTCAATACCGTTACCGCTAAGCTACCATTACCCCAAAAATACGTTTTCAGCTCGACTACCGTTTCTGCTAAAATACCGTTTTTGCTAAAATAACGTATGCGGAATGAAATTACAACAAAACGGAAAACTTTATATTTGTTTCCAATGTTAAAACAAATATGTAACATATAAAACCTTTATAAAATAGCCCATTGTACTGATTTAATGTAAGAAACAAATTTATTATACATGTTCATGTACTTTTGTGGCAGTTATAAAGAAATTTGACGGGTGGATGATGAAACAGAAAGCGTGACAGTTGGATGGTGAGACAGTTAAGAAAAACTTTCTTTTTAAAAAAATAATTTCTGATGTTTCTTTTTATGAAATGATTAATCTTGTGTACACATTTCATAATATATTAAGGGTACTCATTTAAACGCTTAGGTTTCCCATTTGTGCAAATGTGCAAATTTGCGCGACGTGTTTCATGAACCCACCTTTTCAATTTTGTGCAAGTTTACACAGAAAGTTTATATTTGTTAAAAATGTCAAATAAAAATAAATTCAACAAAAGTTGTAAAAAATAAGTTTTTCAAATTGTATAAATTTAAATTCTAAAAATGTTGAATGAAAGTTAAATCTTTGGAACAAACAATGATATACATAGTTTGGAAGATTTTGTATATGTTCTAGCTCTTGGTGAATGTTTCCATACACATTGCCATTCAATCCAATCATTCTGTTCCAAAGTTACACAATTTTCACATGCACAAAATATCTATATTTTATTTGATTTTTATTTTTCATAAATAAAAGTAAACAAAAGCAGCTGATATTCAAATGCACAATAAATTTAAGTTTGCGTTTCTAAATTGTCGCGCAAACTTATCGGAGTTGTGCAAACGAATTTCCATACATTTTTTGACAGTTCATTTGCGAGAGTGTAAAAATGCACAGATTGCACAGTTTGCGAGGCATTTAAGCGTTTACATGAGAACCCTTATTAATTAGAATTAATTGACAAATCAAATTCCAAAAAAGTCAAAATTTTCAATTTACATCTGTACCGCAATTCTGTAACTTTTTATACTTTCCTACCGATGTCGTTAAGTAACGAAAAATATCGGTTGCTTTAACGAATTTAATATTCACTGTTTGAAGTTAACGATTTCTCGTTATGGCTTAACTAGAACATTTTATTTGTCGTTAACCTACCGACAAATTTCGTTATCTACCGACTATTTTTAACGAAAATAATCGGTAAAATTTAATTCGGAATATCTCTTAACGATAAATATAGTTAACTAACGAATTTTGATTACTTAACGACAAAATTTTGTCGTTAAAAAGTTACAGAATTGCGGTACTGATTAATTAAGATCGATATATATTTTTTTAGAAAAAAGATTTTGTTATACTTTGCACATCTTATAAATAATAGGTGTTTTTACTTCCAAAAAAGTCCACTTCTCTGCCACATGATGTAAAATATAACCAATTGTTCCCGATGAAAATATGAATAATATGGAAAAAATTACAAATGTTTTTTCAAGGTAGTTCTTCTTTTGATAACATTTTGAAATAACTACAAGCCAGATTTTCAAATGGGGGTTTAAAGTATTAAGGCGAAACATAACGTAATTCAAAATAAGTCCTAAAACACTAATAGCTCATGTACTTTATCTTTGGCCAATTTCAAATTTTTGTTGCAATTTCATTCCGCATACGTTATGTAAAGAGTGAGCCGTAAAAACGTAAACTCGTATTAAGTTAAATAAAACTCAAACCGTTCAATATAATAATATAGCAGTTTCCGTTATTTTTGACGAGTTGGTCTACACTTACACTTAAAATCGGGCATGTCCGGATACCTTTGCTGTGTTCTTTAATTTTTTATTTACAAAAGCCCATTACCACAGGCCGAAGTTCTGGACAGTTGGTTACAAAAGTGGTACTATTTTTCCATTATTGTTTGAATACCACTCAAGGGCCTTTTTTCTATAGTGGCATGATGCCAAATCGGTCCAGAAATATGAAGGTATTCTGTGCAGTTTTTGTAGACACTCCGTAATATATGGGGCATTTTATGTCAAGTGAACCAACTTTTGAAATCGATGTCTTCCGATTGGGATGAAATTTGCACCATAGTTAGTTCTATTGGATAGTAATTCAGACACAATTTTTCAACAAGATCGGTCGAGAACTTTCTGAGTTGACATTTTGGCCAAGCAGGTGTTTTTTCTCATCTATGTAACTTATTACCTATTGTTCTTAGTAAAATGTGTCCCAAATAGTTTAGATAGCTATTTCTTCAATCTTTCAAAAAATAAAAATTTTTTTAAATTTTTTTTTCCAAAATCAAAAAATTTTTTGGCTTTTTTTTCAAAATGGGCCCTTTTATTTTTTTTCTCAAAAGAAAGCTTAGATATTTCCCATGAAGACCTATTTGGTCGCTTAGTGGGATATCTATCAAAATAAATGTTTTGTAACTCAAAACATACAATTTTTGACTTTTTTTGCAAAATCAAAAACTTTGTTGACTTTTTTTTTCAAAATAGGCCCTTTTTTAAAATTTTTTTTTTGCTCAAAAGAAAGCTTAGGTCCTTTCCTTTAAAAGGTTCTTGGTCGCTTAGTAGAATGCGAGTGGGATATCTATCAAAATTAATATTTTTTAACTCAAGACATACAATTTTTGACTTTTTTTTCAAAATCTAAATTTTTTTCCAAAAAGGGCGACTTTTTACATTTTTTTGTGCTCAAAAGAAAGCTTAGGTCTGTTGCTTTAAGAGGTTTTTGGTCGCTTAGTGGGATGCGAGTGGGATATCTATCAAAATAAATATTTTGTAACCCAAGTCATATAATTTTTGAGCTTTTTTGCAATATCGAACTTTTTTTCCTAGCTCAAAAGAAAGCTAGGTCCATTCCTTTAAGAACTTTTTGGTCTCTTAGTGTGAAATACTATATTAAGGAAAAAAATAAGTTATTTAACAAAACTGAACATCATCCATCACACAACATCTATATTTAACTTTACGAGCTACTTTTCTGACACTTAGAAGTGTTCGGTGCTCTTCGAAAAAGTGGTTAGACTTATTTTGCCATACCAATATCTGTTAGAACTTTTTTTCTTCCTGATTTAGATTTCCTTTCAATGTTCAAGTCTTCCTTATACTGTTTAATGGCTTTGGAAACAGTATGATGATGAACCTTCAGAAAGTTCATATTAGATTTTTTTTTTTTAAGTTTTGTTCACGTATTTTTTTTCGATGACCATTTTGACCGAAATAACAGTTCTAAATGAATGATTCAGTAAAGATCATTTATTCATTAAAAGCTAATGTGATAAAAAAAATTATAATTTGTTGGCCTAAGGATAAGTTTTGACTGGAATAGTGTGTAAGTTTCTTTTGACTCACTCTTTATAAGCCTTGGCCTCCTCCACCAAAAATATTTTCACTAATTTCTAATGTATTTAGTTTATAGACTTAAAAATGTAAAAAAAAACATATATTTTTACAATTTTGTAAAACTTCGAAGTCCTTTTATTGAGTCCTTCAACTACAGATAATGAAAATATCAAATTTTGTTTTCCGTGATTGAGTTTATTAAAGCCTATAGTGGTTAAAATGTATTAAAATACCGACTTTGTCTTATCAACTTATTTGAAATGTTTTTAATTTTCTTAATAATTTAAGTCAGACTTTAAATTACCGTTATAAATAACAGCAAATGCCGTTATTAAGCCACAATTTATTTACCGCTAAATCAACGTTACCGAAATAATCCAAATTAGCGTCACCGTTACCTTTTTTCGGCATTTCAAATCTGTAAATGTAGATGTATATTAACACCAAATAAAAAAAAATATATATAAAAAAAAACTGCTCAAAAAACCTGTCAATTCAGATATACATTTAAGTATGTACTATTAAAGTACCCGCGAAATTTTAAATATTTCCTTCATTATTTAGCCTACATTTTAACTGCAAAACATGTATGTAATTCAGCCAGTCGACTACTCAATTAATCAATTAACATTATTAAGATTTTGTGCATATTTTTTGTTAAAAAAAAAACTAGACATTTTGTGAAGGTTAAGCTTTAAAAAGTGAAGTTATATTAATTACTATGCAATGTACATATACGTACTTACTTAAACCGTTTATTCATACACACATAAATAATATTCATTTTATAAAGAATTTAAATGCAAAAAAAAAATATTAATAAATTTTTAAGAAACAGCAATTCTTAAAATCTTTTTATAACCGGTTGTGAATTTAAATGTATAAATTACAAATATCCATTAATGGTATTATAAACAGATTATAATGAAACGTAAATACATATTTTAACACTATATTAGCTGAAAAAAAGAGCTATACCAAATATGATACTTATTTTGAAAAAGAATTAACACAATGATCTTTAAAATGTTTTTTTTTTTTTTTTTTGGTTTGATCATCATGGTTAAAGTGTACGTATAAACATTAGCTCGGACTTTTAAGGAAACTGCAAATATTATTGATAATAATAATTGACATTTATTAATAACGCCAAATCATTAAAGTTCAGCAATTTAGGATCAATTATACAAATTATTTTGTTATTTCTCTCATGCTATGTTTTTGGGACAATTTATGAAAACTAGGTTTTAAGGCTGAGTCTACCAGATTTGAGAAGTATTTTCAGAGCTTTATTGGTTTGAGTATTAATCTAGATTAAATTTCTATTAATTTGAAAGATTAAAGATAGAATATATTGTACAAGTAATCATTTGACAGATAATGAACAACTTACTTAAATTTCATATTCGAGTGATTTACCTAAACGAATAATTGAAACTAAGGTTAATGCCAAAGGTACTTAATAATTTTGAATTGAATTTACAGAAATAAACGTCCTCAGGTGTAAAAATTGTATGGATTATATAATGCAGTAATATAAAATGTAGTTTAATTTTTACCAAGGCTTTCTAACGTTACCGCTAAGCTACCGTTTCTTCTAAGAACTACCGTTGCCGATATTCTATTGTATAAACAATTAAAATTATAACAAGTAAGAGTGCTATATTCGACTGTGCCAAATCTTATGTACCCTTCACCAATTTATACTTTAAAATAAAATTAAAACAAAAAATTGTTTTTTTTTAATTTTTCAAAATTTAAAAACAATTTTGAAAAATGTTTTTAAATTTTTTCCAATTTTTAAAAAAAAAAAAAAATTTAATTGAAAAATGTATTTTTTTTAATTTATAAGTGAAAAAAAATATGACAAAAAAAGTTTTTTGTGAAAAAAAAATTCGGGTTAAAAAATATTTTTCCCGATTTTTACCCATTGTATTTCCAACTTTGGAATATCTATCATTAGATATCCATATTGTATATATAAAAATAGGCCAAAAATAGGATTTTTGCTCCTATCTCCGTTATTTATGGACGGATTTTGCTGATTTTAAAAAGGAAACTTCTCGAAAGCATGCTTGACAGAATTATTGAAGATTTGGATCCCGAAGATATCTGGGGTCTTCAGAAAATTGATTTCAAC
Organism: Calliphora vomitoria; assembly: GCA_942486065.2. Lineage (NCBI taxonomy): Eukaryota > Metazoa > Arthropoda > Insecta > Diptera > Calliphoridae > Calliphora > Calliphora vomitoria. The sequence continues at coordinate 77,855,337 of OW818033.2, forward strand.
AGACAGACAGACGGACATGTCTAAATTGACTCCGCTATCTATAAGAATCCAGAATATGTATACTTTATAGGGTCGGAAAATTATATTGTGGAAATTACAAACGGAATGATATATACCCTTCTCACGAAGGTGAATGGTATAAAAATACTTATTTCTGATTTCAATAATTGAGTTTATTGAGATCTTCATTTGCAAAAATTTTAATAATAATTTAATTCAGGATCCAAATTAGTCAACTTTGATTTTTACTGAACATTTTTATTTTTTTGAGTTTGCTGTGTTATTTTACATACGCTTTGACCACATTTATACCACTAGAAATCTATAAGCAATCACTGAACAAGGATGAAAATCAGTATATGGGGGTTTTCAAGGTTGCTGATTTGGAATCTGAGGTACAATTTTTCAGATTCAAAATGGCGGATCCAATATTGCGGTGTAAATTTTAAAATATTTTCTGATTTACATGAATATCGGTAGGGGAATATTCAAGATTGCTGATTTCAAATTTGAGGTAAAATTTTTCAGATTCAAAATGCCGAATCCAATATGTCAGGAACTCTTTCATCTAACTAAGATATTTTTACAAAAATTCGCACTTTTTCCTTCACATAATCCGATTCCTGATTCAAAACATTGCCGCATTCAACTTTACCAACAATAAAATTATAAACAGCAGCATTCTTCTCCTCTTTCTTTTGCTCATCCAACCAAACTTCGCTATTTTGCAGGCGGAGACTGGCACGAAAAATTATATTTTCAAAAAAATAAAAGAAGCAACATGAAATTGACAAATTCTTCATTTAACATGTTTCTGATTCCGGCCAAATTCGGCCAACTTTTTAAAAGCTTATCCAAAATTAATTTTCCAGAAAAAAATTATAAAATTAAAGGTTATGCTAGTAGTATGAGTTTTTTCGCCAAAAACTATTTTTTTTTTTTGCAAAATCTTTTTCTCAAACTATTAGGCACTTACTATCACTTTTGTTTTCCATATTTATGTTTGTTTTTAACTACATATTTAAATCAACTTAAAAATTCGACCAAATTGCACTGAATATGCAGCTTTCAACACTTTGTTCACAAACAATGACTTTGACCACTTGCTAAGTCGCCGTTAATGTTTTACAAAAACAAAACTTGCCGTTATTTGCTTCAATGTTTTCTTTATCAAATACCAACAACAAAAAACGCATTCTTGAAAGTGCAAAACATGACTTTTTGCCTCAAAAATGGGCGAAATTACCTTTAGTGCACTGTATTGTAGATATATGATCAGCTATTGCCGGGAATTTAAAAATTAATTGATATCACTAATTTGAAATTAAATGCGGGTTTTATATTTAAAATATTAAACATAAGTAACAAATATAACATTAATTACAGCCATGAGCAAATAGAATAATATAAATAAAAACATATAATTTTTCAAACTAAATATCTCAAAATGTCCAATAAGTGTTTCTTATTGACAACTAATGAGTGGAAATGCTAATATTTTTACACTTCACAACATACACAACAACATTTTAAGTAATATTATTAAAACGGTGATATCATTGAAAAACTCACAGCTACCATTGTCAGTGAAAAAGTAAATAAGCAGCTAATAAATAAGTCATTATTCGACTACTTCTAAGTAATGCATACTGTTTGCATTACTTAGAAGTAGTCATTGAAAATTATGTTATTCAATGTTAAGTTTTTGCTGGGATAAACATGTATGTATGTATGTATGTTTGTGTAAAGCTTGTTTTAATAAAGGCACATATTACTGGCTACTGGTAACATTTAGTCGTTTTTATATTAAAAGGTGGGAAAAAGCTGTTTACAACATTTGAATAGGAGTTTCTAACATGTTTAAGTACTTTTCAATGTGTTCAAACACACACTCATTCTAATACCAACCAGTATATATGTAAATGTATATTTCAATTTGTAAACATGTTTTCTGACTTTGTTTGCATTTTTATTCATGGATGATGATGATGATTCCAAACCAATGGTCAATGGCTTTGACATTAATGGGTTAAAAAAAAGCTAAACCTTTTTTTTTGTTTTCTTTTTTCGTTTGACAAAGGTTCTATTGTTTAGAGATTTTTTGCTGTCACAGTAAATTCATTTTTTATTTATTTTCTTTTTGTTTTATATTTTTTACTAAAACAATTTGCATGTTTGCTAACTTTATTTTGTTTATTTTGTGTTCGATGTTAATATCTTTGTTGTTTTCATACTAAGTAGCAGAAGTGTTGAGAACTGATGGCTGCAGCAGGTAGTGCACTCTAATTTTTTGACATTAGAACTATTTTTTCAGTAATTTTAATGAAAATGCATGTTAGTAGTTAGTAATTAATCGGATTTTTAATATAGACTATTTGAAAGAAGTAAGCCATTGTTTTGAACGTACTATTCCGTTGACATTTAAAACAGAACATTTCACTTAGTTATGAAGTAATTTTTGTATATAAAAGAAATTGGATTGAAATTGAATTTCATGCACTCAGAACTAATTCTAGAGAAGCTTTACAGAAAAAACACAAATTTTTAGGAATTCTTCGGGAACTAGTTCATTCACCAGTGATTTTCATTTGTAATTGTCACTCTTAAAACTAGTACCTAGAAGCTGATACTGAATATTGAATCTATTTGAAAATTATGATTTATTTCTTATATTTGGCTTACGAACGCAATATGTTATAATTCTTATAATTTTATTCAAAGTATTGGCCATTGTTAGATGTGACCTTTTCCCATATTTCTGGCAACATATGGATTCTATGTCAAAGGAACTGATCATATTTTGATGCTATGAACGAATCAAGCCACTTTCGGATACTCTATTCCAATGTGAAGCGTATACCAGAGAGAGCGTTCTGCAAGGGGCAAGGTCTGAACTTTAATGCAAAACTTCCCAACTACTTCATTCGAAATAGTTTTTAACAGGTATTGCAACATGTGGCCGGGCGTTGTCATGATGGAATATTACGGTTTCATTTCTGGCCGCATATTCTGGGCATTTTTCGGCCAATGCGGCTTTCAAATAAATCAGTTGCAGGTTTCATGTGATGGTCTGGCCAGATTTCAGAAGCTCACAATATAAAGGAGCATTACCTTAGCGTCATGGATATTTGGCTTTGGTGTCGCTTCGGCTGGGCTTCACGTACGATCTCTTACGCTTCGGGTTTTTGTAATGAAGCTATTTTTCATCGCAAATAATGATTCAGTGCAAAAATGATTTTCTTTTATAGCGCGCAAACATCATTTGGGACATTCAAAATCGTCTTTCAAGATCTGTCGGCTTCAATTCGTATGGTATGAATGAATCATGCTGCTCACAACCATTTTGATATTGCTGCTTGAGTAGCTCCCAATGATTTTGCAAGCTCTTGTTGAGTTTTACAACAATCTTCATGGAGTTTTGCCTCCAATTCTTGGTCTTCAAACTTTTTTGTCTGGCCTGGGTGATTTGTCTTCTGTGTCAAAATCACGAATTCTGAACCGCACAAACCATCTCTCGCACGTTGAAACCGAAGGAACACATTCACCATAAGCTTTGGTTAGCAAAACTTCTAGCATATGACGCTTTGTTGACACAAAATTACATAGAGACGAGATAACATGTATTTTGTTGTTTTAAGAGATAGGTTTTTGGCATAAGACTTAGTTTTTCACAATGACGTCTCGTCTTCATGTTACCCTATACTTTAATGTTCAATAACTAAGTGAGAATAAATGACAGATATGTAACCTTCAAAATGACATATAAGTTATTAAAAAGAAGATTCGCCATCTATTGTAAATCCCGCATTTTCATACACCCAATATATTTAATTTTGTATTTTTTGCAAAAAAAATAAACGCTTTTAAAGCGGATTCGAACTAGTATCACAAGTACCAAAGATATTGTTGAATAGTGTTACTGCCTTCAAAAACAGTGTAAACAAATTACACTCTTGCTTATTTATACCTCGCTCAACTTAATTTTTTTAGCACTTTGACAAAATTTCGATAGTTTTGCTAAAAAATTTCCTTTAAATCGCTTCTGATTGTTATCCCTAGTAGTATATATTAGAGTCGAACATTACACTTTTGCTTACTTATGCCCCGTTCAACTTAATTTTTTTTTGCACTTTGACTAAATTTCGAAAGAGTGTGACTTTTTGTTGTTTTGTGCAATTAAACAATTAAGAATTGTTTATACATATGTTTAAATAAGTTTGAGTCTTTGTGTAAATATGTACTCGTATGGAGGGGTCTATGAGCAAATGTTCATATACTTTAGGCTTACGACTAAATGTCTAATTGTGCTAGAAAAAGATTTACGCACTTAATTGAAGTTAAATAAAAATTAATTGAATACTTAAGTAGACTAGAGAATAGAATCTGACACAAATCTGACATAATTGCTAATGCTTAAGCAGAAAATTCTGTAAGAAAACATAAACAATAATATTTTGAACTTAATTATTCTTATGATGCTTTAATAATAATTCGTTGTAGATGATTTAATATAAATTTAAAAAACCCCATCGTGCCTTCAACAGACAGACAGACAGACGGAAGGACGGATCTGCAAGATATTTAAAGAAAATAGCAAGAAAGTTTTGAAAAATATCAAAATTGTTGGAGGAAACAACATGTTGGTGCCTAAATCTGGTTCTGCTTGACCAATTTCTCCCATTTTTAATAACAAAAATTTCTGATCAACAATGAATATTTGAGGACAGACAGGCAGGCGGATAAACATAGCTAGGTCGTCTTAGAACTTTATAAGGATCTAGAATATATATACTTTTGTGGGTTGCGATGTGTTACAAACGGAATGACAAAATCAATGGAATCAATAGAATTGTGGTTTTAATTTTTTGTTTGCCTGATTATGGAGTAAATGCTCACGTGCGTAAAATGTAACCAAATTTTGGAATGAAATATCAGTTTAGTAAATAAAAGTATTATGAACCGAAATCTGAATCAATTTGTACAATAAATTAAAATAAACTGAATATAATATTTAAGTAACAGTCCCAATATATTTCTAATTACTTAAAAATTTAACTCTTATTATTTTTAGATTTAGAAGGCGAAGAAAACGACGTCGCCTTGGCGATGTCACCGACGACTAGACAAACAGCCAAGACACCAACACCACGCGATATCAGCGAAAATCCCGATGAACGTGAGACATGGAGCGGCAAAGTCGATTTCCTGCTATCCGTTATAGGATTTGCTGTAGATTTAGCAAACGTATGGCGATTTCCTTATTTGTGCTACAAAAATGGCGGTGGTAAGTTCTTCTGCTTTACACTTCTCACCCTAACTCTACCACATTAAAGTACATAGTTAATGTGTTGTACGTTTGGTGTGGTGGCAACTAAAAATTAAATATGGCATATGACCACCGCAACAGTCATAAGTAGTGGTATTAAGGGTAAGCTTTAGCAGCGACTAAAGCTAATTTGAAGCACTTGTCAGCTTAATGCCACAGTGAGCACAATTAGAATTGTAAAACAATTTACGCATGAAGAAAAAGGAGAAAAAAGTTGTTCATTTCTTGAGCTTAAGACTTGAGGATGCTGACTTGCTTGTGTGTTTAGAAGTAGGACACAGTCACATCAAACTAAAAAGGATGTAAGAACATACTTTTGTTTTGTTCTTAGCTATTTATATTTCACTTGCAGCAAAACAATTATGAAGTATAAAGTGTGTGCAATTGTCTATGTTCTACATACAATGATTTCTTTCTTTTATTTCTATAAGTTTTATTTCCGTCAGTCAGTTTTGACTAAATCTTTTGCCATTTTTTATGGGAGTTTGGTAAAGGGAAACATATTTTTCGGGAAGTAAATGTTTTCTTTCATCTACAGTTTTTATAGTTTAAAAGAAATTTCTTTTAGTAATGATAAATTTTTTATATTATTTATTCAAAAGACCGAAATTACTGCAAATAAAATAATTCAATAGTAAACCACCACGTATTACTAAAAACGTTCTACAGAAAAACTGTTATACACGCAATTTTTGATAAAAAATGTGATATACACACAATTTTCTCTATAACAAAAACTGTTATACGAGCAATTTTCCATAGAAAAGACTGTTATACAAAAAATTGTCAGTAGGATAATCTTTAAACAAACAATTGTCTATAAAAAACTTTTATACACAAAATTGTCTATCAAAAAAAAAAAATCTGTTATACACATAATTTTCAATAAAAAGAACTGTTGTACACCACAAATTATTTAGCTTTTGTTTAAATACAACTTTTATACACAATAATTGTCTATAAAAAACTGTTATACACATAATTTTCTATAGAAAAAAACTGTTATGCACAACAAAATCTTTGGCTTTTGTTTAAATTCAACTTTTAAACACAAAACTGTATATCAAATAACAGTTATAAGCATAATTTTCTATAGAAAAAACTGTTATACACAACAAATTATTTAGCTTTTAACTTTTACACACAAAAACTGTTAATAAAAAAACTGTTATACACATAATTTTCTATAGGAAAAAACTGTTATACACAACAAATTCTTTAGCTTTTGATTAAATTCAACTTTTGTGTACAAAATTGTCCATAAAAAACTGTTATATACATAATTTTCTATAGGAAAAAACTGTTATACACAACGAATTCTTTAGCTTTTGTTTAAATTTAACTTTTATAAACAAATTCTCTATCAAAACACAGTTATACGGATAGTTTTCTACAGAAAAAACTGTTATACACAACAAATTCTTAAGCTTTTGTTTAAATTCAACTTTTATACACAAAAATTGTCTATAAAAAAAACTGTAATACACATAAATTTCTATAGAAAAAACTGTTATATAAATTGATCTTTTATACACAAAAATTGACTATAAAAAACTGTTATACACATAATTTTCTATTGAAAAAACTGTTATACACAACAAATTCTTTAGCATTTGTTTAAATTTAACTTTTATACCCAAATTGTCTATCAAAACACAGTTATACGCATAATTTTGTATAGAAAAAACTGTTATACACAACAAATTCTTTAGCTTTTGTTTAAGTTTAATAATACAATTGTAAAGTTCTTTTATTACAAAATATACAAACAAATTTCGATAAAAAAACAGTTTTTTCTATGAACAATTTTTCATAAAAAACTGTTATACACAAAATTGTCGATATAAAAATATGTTAAACAATAATGATAAACAGAAAATTTTCTACAGAAAAAACTGTTATACAAAAAATGTTCCCGATTAATACAACATGAACGGACATGCAAAAATCGAACAGCAAATTATTCTGAGTCTATAGGTGTGTCTACATTTGTCTTTTCAAAATAAAATTCTGAAAACTCTTTAAAAGTATTAAGTCAGTAGCGAGAGTACTTTTAACAACAGTAAATTTAATTTTTTAATATGTTAAAACAATTGACATTTTCTGAAGATTCTATCAATAAGACTGCACCGTTCGATTGGCATGTAATATGATGCAAATATTTGGTGCCAGTTGATATTTAACCTGAAAATTATTCAGATCTATAAAGATCGCGTTTTAACAGAAACTTGATAGCTGTGCTACTTTTTTAAATATATTATCAAGACAAGAGTACATCACTAAACTTATACTTTTGGCGATAAAGCTTTACCCTTTGACCCAATAAAAGCTTGATAACATGTTTAATTATGGTCTATCTCAACTAGGGTTCTTAATCAGAAAAAATTCTGGGTAAATTTTGAAAATTTACAGTATTATTTCTGCACAGATATAAGAGATTCGTTGTAATTTGATTCCAATCGAATGATTCGATTAATCCATAGATTTTTTTGATACTAGCATCAAAAAATCTGTTGACACAGAAGACTTTCGTTTTTAAAACCGAATTTTTGTATTGTAGCTCAACAATTTTAGTTGATTTAAATCGTAATAGTTCTGTGCCATCTGATTTTCTGTTGCTTCTATCGAAAAAATGGTTGGATATAATTGAATCATATTATCCGTTTTCCTGTTTTATCTGTTTATCCGTGTAGAAACAATTCAGTAATTGTAAGAAGAACTTCTCTTCTCTTGAATTTCTAAAAAAAATATTCCCGAATATTTTTCTGACCCCAAATCTTTGCGGATTTTTTCCATAAATAAGAGTAATAAAACATTAAGTATCACACATAAATATAAATTAAATTTAGTAAGTAAAGCTGACATATGCCCAATATGTATTTTTCAAATATACGAAAACACTTTCTCCCCTAAAACATGATCTGGTATTATGTAGAAGATTGCTCATATTTAGTGGTATTCATCATTCAAAAAATAAAAATAATTTTCAAAGTTAAGTGCTTTAATACGAGTGTATGACTGTGAATAAAGTCCTTCGTTCCCAACTAAAGTATGCTTTTTACCAAACACTTTCCAAAAGCTATCATAATTGTCAACATCATCATCATCATCGTCGTCGTCTCCATCATAATAATCACATTTAATGCGATTCGGTTTCGTTGTCAAGGCACTCATTCTATTTCTATTGCACCCCATCCCCCTTCCGTAACAGCAACAAATCTTAACAACATCTTCAACAAAAGGATTTTCATACTCGATTATTATGTCTTCTGAGGAGAAATAAAAAATTACAAAAACATATAAAAAAAGAAAATAAAAGTAGAAAAACTTATGGTTAAAAGCATAATATTAACACAATTGGCTGTGATTTTCGTTTGCCTTGATTTCTTAGCAGTCCTTGCACGTTTCTTATCCTGTTGGTTGTGCGGCTTTGAAAGCAACAAGCTGTACAACAACTACATTGTACTACACATCTTAATCTGGATATTTATCATTTTATTACTTTGATTCCATTTTTTTATTCAGTTATTATTCATATTGTATTATTACCCACATTCACACAAGTAAACGCCTGTTGCTCTTTATGCTCAATCGTACGTTTTAAGTGAAAATAATCAAAAAGTCATATTTTCAATTTCAGTTTTCCATTCGTCCTTTTTTTTCATATTTCATTTTCTTACTGTTAAAATTGTTATATTATCCGCTTGAATGATTTCAATAAGTGTTAGTATTTATATTATGCTTTTGTTACAGCTTTTAAAAGTGGTCCTCTAAATTGTTAAACATTATTTTTAGGTTGACAGGATTATAATTTTACTTTACGTATTTAGTGGTCTTAAAATTTATGAGGCCAAAGCTCAGGGTATTATATAAAACATTTATTTAAGACATATTTAACTTCTTTGTAATAAGTACTTAGTAAATATTATACTTTTTATTAGTATGCAATTTATTTCAATATGTTATTGTATTTTAATGCGTAAGACATAGGACATAGAACTGGAATAAAAAGTAGATGTGAGGGCAGAGATATTTTTTAAACAAAATTAAAAAATCAATGAATGTACATGTGTATTTTCGGATTTGTGATTTCCGATGTCAATGAAATTTACCACAGATTAACTATATTGAAAGTGTTCATAAAATCGTTGGCTTTTAAAATTAACGAGCATCCACTTCTCAGGAATATAAAGAGACAGAGATAGAGTTAAACTATCATATTTTTGTAAGAATTAAAAAAATACGAGTTTTGAGATATAGGCCTTTGAAATTTTTATCTCTGTATTTGACCTTTGATCTATTCATATAGAACAATCTATATCTTCAAAATTGAAGTTGTACATTGTATAGTTTAATATGTATGTATACTTTTATGAAATTTTTATTTTTTTATTAAATGTTTTACAATACAATGGAAACTTTTCCAAATATTTAAATAATAGGTCAAAATCCAAAGAAAATTCGTATGAAAATTGTTGTTTTTAGTACTTTCTTAATACATAAGTAATATTATTTAAATACTTATATTAAAAAAAATAAAATTAAGAACATAATTAAGTACATTCTGAAAATAGAAAACAAATATTTTAATATTAACAAAATAATGGAAACTTAGGTTTAATTTTACTGGCTCAGTATTTTGTTGGATATGGCTTGTTTTTTATTACTGCTTCACAGCGACGATGCATTGCACCAAATAAAGATTCAAGCGTTTCCTTTGTCATTCCCTTATAACCGCATCTGATAAAGCTTCCTTCGTGGTATAATTTTGAGTCCGTTTTTTGCGATCCACAATTTCCCATAGTTTTTCTAGGGGTTGAGATCTGGCGATTGTTCAGGCCAAACACTTTAAAACACATACCTCATTGATTGTAAGAACTCGGTTACAATTCTAAAGGTGTGTTATTGTTGTGCTAGAATCTCAAACACATATGTTCCACAGCGTATGGATATATATCATAGTTTAAAATGGATGTGTATACGATTCCTGATCTTATATATGAATTGGAGCTCATACCATAATATTGTGACCGCCAAACTTGACTGTCTTATTTGTATACTTGGGGTCCAGTCTCTTTCCCTTCAGCCGCTTTACAAATGTTCTCCCATCACACAGTGGTTTAGAAAAGTTTTTTTTTTTTGAAATAATTCGTATCTCGGGAACTATTGCAGATATTTTTACGCAATTTACTTTGTTGGTGCTAAGGCGTTTTCGAGTTGATTTCAGTTGTTCCGCTTTCTAGCGCTAATGGGGGCCAGTGCGTTGACCTTCAAAGTTGATCACCTCGGGTCTCAAATTTTTTCTAAAAATCGCCAAAAATCCATTTATGATCCGAATGAGAATATAAATAGTGCTTAAGAAGATCTACAAAATATATGCTTACATGTGTAGGTTATCTCTATTAGTTGAACAGATATTTAGATTTATTCATTAATTATACCCTACACCACCATAGCATAGGATTTGTGCAGATGTTTGTAACGCCCTAAAATATTAGTCTAACACCCACCTTAAAGTATACCAATCGACTCAGAATCACTTTCTGAGTCGATTAAACGATGTCCGTCCGTCCGTCTGGTTGGCTGGCTGGTTGGCTAGCTGTCCATGTAAACCTTGTGCGCAGAGTACAGGTCGCAATTTTGAAGATATTTCGATAAAATTTAGTACATATTATTTTTTCTGCCCAAGGACCAAGCCTATTGAAATTGGCTGAAATCGGTCCATTACTTCACCTAGCCCCCATACAAATGTCCTCCCGAAATTGGACTTTATCGGTCATAAATGTTTAATTTATATAGGTATCTACACAAGTTTTTCTCCAAATAAATTTCATATATACTGAATTTATGTCACCAAATTTTGTTATGATCGGTCCATAATTAGTCATAGCTCCCATATAAGACCTGCTTCCGATAATCACTTTAACGAGCATAAATCTCCTTTAAATTTTGGTATACACATAAAATGCAACATAAATAACTTTCATATAGACATTAATCACATGACCAAATTTCATGGTGATCGGTCCATAATTTTTCATAGCTCCGGAAGGATTTTCGGAAGGCCCACTTCCGAAAATCACTCACGAATATAAATTATTGAAATTTTGAAAGAATAATGATTTTGCTCATTTACTTAGTGTAGGGTATTATATGGTCGGGCTTGACCGACCATACTTTCTTACTTGTTTTTTTTTTTTAATTTTGCTCGATCTTTTTATGGTTTTTTTATATGTGACGGTCCTACGGAGATTCGAATTTTTTGTCTAAAATATCACCTGTATTGGCGATAAAATTGTAAATAAAAAAAGTTACACGGATCTAAATTTGGAACATGTAAAAAGTGACGTATTTTTTAAGTTTTTTTTTCCAAAAAGACCGGGAGGGACTATATACAATTTTTATATGATCCGGAAAGAGAATTTAATGCAAACGCGTATAGTAAATTTTCGCTCACTTAAGCGGACAGACCAGACCCAGACCTATCCAAACATGGCCAATTTAAGAAAGGTAGAATTGAGTAAAAAATTCTAAAAAGGCAAAGCACAGATCCTCGATAAAGCTTCACATTTGTATAACCCTATATGATTCTTAAATACTAACAATGCTTTTTTACTATCACACGGTAAATAACGTCACAGTAGGCACTTTTCTAAAAAAAATATCAGTTTTTGGGACACATTTTCCCCGGCTTAAGAATTTCGGTATTTGAAAATAAAAAATGTCAAAAATTATAATGTTGACGATTTAAGGATTATTAGGTTATATTAGTTCTAAATTATGTTTTGATATCTTTAACCGTTAAAATTTTACATTAATTCAAATTTTATATTTTTCTTCATGGAAAATCACCATATTATAATTTTTTAAGTAAATGTCGTCACAAAAATTTATAAAATTATTTAATTTTACTAAAATATCAATCTTCAAGTCCTAAGGTTGTCAGCAATGTCAAATACTTATACAAAAAGCCTTTATTTACTCCTCAGAAGTTCCACAAACCTTGGCCCTTTGGAAAATTTGTACATTTTTTGACATATTTCATGCAAAATGTTACTAACATATCAAATGTAAATTTTGAATTTAAACACATACTGACTTAATAGAATATTTAGTGTAACACATAATAAAAAATTTAAGCAAAAAATATATTTTGTATGTGAAAATAGCAATTATTTTTGTTTTAAAAAATTCATGAAAAATCGAAAAGGCCAGAAATTGTTCAGATTTATGGCTTTAGTGCAAAGCCACATGTAATAGGAACAAAATGAGATATCGGTAATAAAAATCAATGGATTCTTTTCGAATTTATGGACAATTAAGTGAATTCGCTCATTTTCACAAAATTTTATGTGGATACGCTTCACTTGGTCTTAAAAGATGAGCAGGTCTATATGTTACCAGAAAGATGGAAAAAGTTCATAGCTAACAATGGCCAATACTTTGAATAAATTTATATAGTACAAATGTTTTAAAACAAATGCTAAACATTTAAAAAAATCCCGCACTTTTAAGTCATACACCCAATATAATAATATAATAACCTGATGCATTTTACATAATTTTCTTATGTATTCTATTTGTTTTAGTTTTCTTTCTTGCAGAAGCTTAAAAAGTTTCCATTGTTTTGGCAAAGTATTACCACATTCTATAAATGTATTTTTATTAAAATTTAATGCTTAAAAACGCTGAAATTTGGAATTTGAGTAAAAACAACCTAGTAAATTTGAATTTATGTTAGAAATGACGGAATAAAGTTTTCTATAATACCCAGTGGTTTATTATATTCTAATGTCATAACTTCATTTCATAGCCATATAAATATAGATACATATGCTTGTTTATAAAAAGATAATATCATTTAAATTTATATTGATTTCATTATCATAATATTATATTTTAGCATGACCACTTACTCTCGTAAATAGTACAATATCTATTCAATACAGGTATTGTTATTAAACTAGTTTTATTTTCCAACAAATTTACATATAAACTTGTAAAAAAAAAAAATATAATAAAACAACCATAACAAAATGTAAAAGCATTTAATTATTTTATGACGTCATTATTAGTACAGTAACTTTTCATACAGTTCCGAACAATAACATTTGATATGACTATGATGATAAAACACAATATACATCAGACATACATACATATTGTCATACTTTGTTCCATTTTAAAATAAAAACAACAAAAAAAAAAACATAATACTTTTCTGTTATAACAATGAAAGAGTACTCAACACCTTAACACCATCAGCAAATAGAACATCATCATAACAAACACCAGCCAACATTGTCCTTATCAGAGGCCATCATCAACACCATCAGTTAAATAAAAGTCCTTTGAAGTGTATTTTATATGTATGTATGTATGTATGTGTGTGTGTGTGTAGGTCTGTCTGTATACATATGCAAGTATATTTGTATTTATGTACGTAATACTGTTGTAATATTTTAGCTCTTCTTCCATTTCATAATGGTTTTCAAATCATTAGTACTTATAACGGGTAGTGTTTGCTATTACAGTGGTGGCCTTAGAAAAAAAGATATTCATAATTTTATGTAAGAGTGTGAAATTTTTAAAGTTTTAATCCTGAGTGGTAACGGTATAAGTAGGTTTGTCATTTAGTTTGAAATTTCTACCATTTTCATTTACATCCGCATACATTTGAATCCTTATAGTTGATATAGCGATGTCATCTATCTGTTGAAATCAACTTTCTGAAGGCTCAAAATAACATGCACTCCACGAACTTCAATGATACATCAATATCAGACATGGTATCGATTAGGTTGCTATTGAAAACCTAGAAAATTAATTTAATAATGACTGAGGTAATATAAAAAAAAAATCCATCAGAAATACTTTGTAGGTTATGTTTCGGTCCACAAACGACCAACATATAAGCGATAAAATTTAAAAAATCTTTAAAGATCAGCGTTATAAATAATATCTTTAGTTTTTCTAAAGCCTTTTGGGAAAAGGATTCCTGATGATCTGGCCTAAGCAACCAGTGAAATGCGCATAGGAACTAGCTTATCCCCCAACAATAAATTTCAGTGAACTTATCAATAATTGGGAATTTAGCACAGTTCTTACTAGAAAACTATTTTGTTTGAGTGACAAAAAAAAATTAAATGAAAATTATCTATCCTTAATAAATATTGAAATTTTAAGTTCATAAAGGAATTATTAAGTTGCTTAACATGACAACTCCTAAGGATATTCATATTTAGAATAAATAAAATCAATAATAGTGGTTAAAATTTGTTTCAATACATTATGATTTCAAAATGTTCCCTTTCAAAACGAATTACACATTTTTTCCAAATTTAACTTAATCTAAACTTTTAAATCTTTTAATTTTACCGATTTATTTGACAAAATTTTACTGGTTTTTGGCTTAATTTAGTAAGCCAAAACCAAGTACTGAATGGAAAGAGTTCGGGAATTTAGGAGTCCTACTTCCAATTCATCTATCAATCACCAGTAATTTTATATCGGGAAATTTCGAGAATTTCTTTATAAGTTTTCTTCTTAAAATTACAATATTATTATGATCAAAACGAATTACTTATTTTTTCCAGATATAATTTAGTCAGACTTTATTGAATTTTGACCGATACCATTTTGATATATATCCCACTCGAATCCCACTAATCGACCAAAAACCTCTTAAAGGAAAGGACATAAGCTTTCTTTTGAGCAAAAAAAAAAAAAAAAAAAATTAAAAAAGGTCCCATTTTGAAAAAACCGTCAACAAAGTTTATGATTTAGCAAAAACAGTAAAAAATTGTATGTTTTGAGCTACAAAACATTTATTTTGATAGATATCCCACTCGCATCCCACTAAGCGACCAAATAGGTCTTTAAGAAAAAAGTCTAAGCTTCATCCCAATCGGAAGACATCGATTTCAAAACATGTGTGAAACTATTTCGGTTAAATCAATAATTATTAATTAACAATTTGTATTAAGAATGCTGGGAAAAAGGTTTGAAACTTGAATATTTTCCATACAAAATTTATTTAACGTTTGTCCCATAGATAAATACACATAGATCGGAAACTCTCCTGTCAAAGACCTAACTCAGTTGTCAAAAACCTAAGTGGTGAGAATGTATTAGTAAAAAAAACTATGTGAAAACAAAACCAACACTCGTATGTGTAACTTTTTTGAGTAATTTTTTTGTTTGAGTTTTTTTCTAGATTCCGCTCTATGTTTCTCTATGGTTTGTCCTTTCGTTTTATAAAATTGACAATACAATGGAACAATTTTTTTACCCAATATACGTATATTTATAAGATAAATTCAAATTTATTATATAATAAATTTCAGCGTTTTTAATCATTCAAATTTAACCTTCTTGGTATTGGCAAAACAATGGAAACTTTTGAATTTCTTCAAGACAGAAGACTAAATCAAAAATTATATGCAAATTATATTTTATTTTGATAATTTATTTTTGTAATTTTTTAGCTCATTATGTTTATACCCTACACCACCATAGTGTGGAGGGTATAATGGATTTGTGCAGATGTTTGTAACGCCCAAAAATATTAGTCTAACACCCACCTTAAAGTATACCGATCGACTCAGAATCACTTTCTGAGTCGATAAAACGATGTCCGCCCGTCTGGCTGTCTGGCTGGTTGTCCATGTAAACCCTGTGCGCAGAGTACAGGTCGCAATTTTGAAGATATTTCGATAAAATTTTGTACATATCATTTTTTCTGCCCAAGGACCAAGTATTTTGAAATTGGCTGAAATCGGTCCATTATTTCACCTAGCCCCCATACAAATGTCCTCCCGAAATTGGACTTTATCGGTGATAAATGTTTAATTTATATAGGTATCTAAATCGTACTACTAGTATGCAATTTGCCAAAGAACATTCAAATTGGTCGATACATCAATGGAATATATTTCTGGGAGAAAATTTGTATGAAAAGAGATTAGACCCCAAGTACACAAATAAGACAGTTATATTGGGCGGTAGTAATATTATGGTGTGGGGCTGTTTTTCAGATTCATATCATAAAAGATACTATGACATGAATCGAATACAGATCCATTTAAAGAGATTTTATGTATCCATGCACTGTAGATTACAGCACGACAATGATTCCAAACACACCTATAGGATCGTAATCAAGTGGTATTTAACAGATATTTAACAAAACACTGAGTTACTAAAAGGGCCAGAAAATGTTTTAAAAAATTAAACCTAAATTTCCATTGTTTTGTCAATACCATTATGAATACTTTTTACTTGTTTTCAATTTTCATGTTAGGGCCTGATTCAGAAACAGGTCTGGAAAACAGTTATCAAATATTTGTAGAAAAACACTAAAAAATTATTTGAAAATAAAAAAATTTTAATATTGTTTTCCGGTCGTGTTTCTGAATCAGTCCATAGAGAAAATATACATAGATCGGAAAAAAACTCAAAAAAGTTACACATACGAGTGATGTTTTTGTTTTCACATAGATTTTTTTAGGTTTTTGACAACTGAGTTAGGTCTTTGACAGGAGAGTTTCCGCTCTATGTATATTTTCTCTATGAATCAGTCCCTTAATATAAGCAAATAAATTTATACATATATTAACGAAATATGTACTAAAAACAGTTCATTACTTTTTTTTGAACCATTGCTGGAGAAATATCAAAAAATTTATGAAACTCTTTCAGTTAAATCCAATAAGAATTAAATTTTATAAATTTGATCCAATAATATTTAGTAAAGCTGTATGAAAATACAAAAATTTCGGGAGCGATGTATTAAGCAAATCCCTTTCAAAATATCGTTTCCTTTTTCTCCCCATAATCATCAAGCTAATTACTCCATTATAGATGTTTGAACTTGCAAAACTTTTTTGTTTTATACAAATAACTTTGCAAATGAATTGAAGCGATAAGTGTGTTTATACGAAAAACATTGATCCCATTTCTATGGACAATGACTGTTAAATGTTCGTTCCTGTTGGCGTTGCTGGTGCTGTGCTATTGACATGTTGATTGTTTTAAAAAGGCACTTTAGATTGTCAAATATGTCTCATGTACATTCAATGTACAAATAACAAACACTATTACGTACAAAAAAACTGTATGTTCTCTGTAATCATCCCCCAGCAGTTCTGGGTGGCTGTCCCGAACTAGTGGTTTTACCTATCATTTAGGGTGACCAATAGTTGCATAAATATCTACGTGACTAATTATTTCGGCATGTGCCTGTCCTAATTGACCCTACATAGATTACAAAGATACTATCTTATTGCTGGTCCCAAGTAGATTTAGCATAGAATTCACATACCGGTTACATAGAGTCAGTGTCCTCACTAGCTACATAAGTTAAGTAGTTGATTTGCTACATAACTAGTTATTTTAACATGTACCACTGCTAAGTGGAAGCTAATTGACCCAAATAGTCTGTTAAAACTTATCTCCTAGACATTCCAAAAACCGACTACTTATAGATAAACCTTCCTCCGACTACTTTGCAATATATTACTTCTGGTGTACAGTACATAATAAACATTTAAAGGGACTACATTCTAGATTACTTAGCGACACTAAAGTGGCAATTGACTCACGCTAGATTACCTACGATATAAGTATACCTAAGCGAAAATAAAATAAACTGTATGAGAATTATATCAACACAATTTATATAAAGCCAGTTTGTATGTGTCATCACAAAAAAGTGCAGTTTAAGGTTTAAAGTGACTACACTTTTTCTTAGAGACACTTAAGTGACAATTGACTTCACGCTAAACTACCTGTAATGTATAAAGTATCCAATTGCCTTCTCTCTCCACTACAAAGAGCACATAGGTGTCAAATGACCCAAAATATATAAATGGGAGTCAGTCAAATGATCCGACACGTTGATATTTATGTAACTGGTAATTACTGTCTATTATAGATAAAATCACTAGTTCGGGACAGTCACCCAGCACTGCCGGGTATGTATTGATTTCAAAGTCACATACATACACCGATACAGGTTCGTTTATTTATTCAAGGAAAATGACACAGACTCTCTCTCCCTTCTCCTAAATGTATGCATGAGTTTTTTGATTTTTTTACAATATTTTTAACAGGGAAATTAGATTTATTCATAATAGTATTTTGGACCTTTTAACATATTGTTGTCATCATATTAATATGATTTTAAAAGCATTGAAGTTGTTCTTGTTTTCTCCTTGTATTTTTTTTATTGTTGGTGTTACTTGCTAAAGGAGGCAATAAATGTCTGTGTGTGAGTGTCAAAAATATGAAAAAAAGAAAACCACCACTTTTAATTTTGACCGGAAATTAAAGGAAATTGTTGTGTCATCTTCCATACACAGCTTAAGTTTGATAAGTGTGTAGAAATTCTGTTTAAAATTGTGCAGCTTATAAATATGTAATTTAAATAATTGGTTAAAGGCAATTTGATATGGGTAATTATGTGGAGTAGGTTAAGTAGAATGGGTTTTATTTTTGACAAAGAACTTATTGTTAAACATGATCTATCAGCAGGTATTAATTATAAAACAATGAGTTTTAGCAGCTTATATTTTTTTTTAATAGAATTAAATATTATTTAAATGTTTGAGAACAATACATAATTTAGACCTAAATCAAAAATATTTTTGGAAATAAATTTTATTATGTTTTATGTAAAATAATGTTGAATTATTATTTATCAAGTAATTTAGAGGTTCATTTATCTCTATACATTACAACTTCTAAATGGTACTAAATATAAACTACAGCAACAATACTTACTATCCTAAAAATAAACCATCTTAAAAAATGTTAATCACATAACTGTTACACACAATATTTTGTATATAAAACACAATATAATCCATTTAGATTAATATATTTTCTATAGAAAATACTGTTATACACAATATTTTCTATGGAAAATGCTGTTATACATACTATTTTCGCTAAAAATGGGTGCTAAGGAGTGAGTTGTCTGCCAAACTTACTCACTTTCCAACAAATATGAATCCAAGTAATAAAGAGTTTAAAAAAAAAAAAAATACTTTTACTTGTATTAAGTAATAAAACTTAAACCGTTCAATATAAAAATTCTCAAAAATACGTAAGTTTATTCAAATATTGTACACATTCATTAAACATAACATGGAATATTAAATTTTATATATTTCTGACCACTCTGGAGGAACTCAATTTTCTCATGAATGGGTCAGCAGATTTTTAGCACGGAACACTTTTCTTTATCTATAGTATGTATACTACCATCTCCCATATAGCTGTTCCTGTGGCACTGCCCACGTTCCATGGAAATTTAATTTTCGTTTTTGTAAATCCCATAAAATTTTTCATTTCCGGCGTTGCTAAATATCTTTGCTATCTTGATACACTTAAAAATTGGCATACTCGGTGCTGTTTTAAGAAATGTAAAAGCCGTTTTTGTAGACACTCCCTAATATATATTTCTGTGTTTATCTTGCCTGATGTCACAAATTATTGGCTTCTTTTGCCACACAAGAAATTTTTTTATCGGGTATTGTTCTCGTTCATCAGCGACATAAAAATCTTGACCCGGAAATTGTGAAAAGTCTGCCAGTACATAAGTTTCATCATCCATCATACTACAGTTAAAAGGTTATCCAACAAGAGGTGTTATTTTTAAATCACCCGGTATTTCGGTAGCTGTCACTTTTGAAGCTTTTATTCTTGGACATTTGACAAGTAGAAACTACGCCATTACTAAAAATGGAACGATGCACGCTTCAACAACGCATTGAAATGATTAAAATTCACTACAAAAAATGGTGAAAATCTTGCAGTCACAGTTTGCAAAACTAAAGCATTTTTGTGTCGTCGTGAAGCACCTTGTCGGACTGCAATACAAAAATTGGTGGAAAAATGCGAGCTGTTGGGACAAGTTAGTGATGTGAAGAATAAAACCCGTGCACGTCGCTCAAGAACAACTGAGAATATTTCTGCTGTAGCCCAAAGTGTTGAAGAAAATCCAGGTTTGTCCATTCCTCGTCGTTCTTTGAAATTGGGCATTCCACAAACGTCATTACACCGTATTCTGCATAAAGACTTCGGTTTTAAGACTTATAAAGATCAGTTAACACAACAACTCAAACCGGTCGATCATCAACAACGTCGTGTCTTTGCTGATTAGGTCCTTGTTATTATCTCCCGAAGAGGTGATCACAATTGTCCACCAAGATCGTGTGATTTAACACATTGCGACTTCTTCCTTTGAGGCCACGTGAAAGATAAGGTCTACGCCAACAGCCCAGCGTCGATTCAAGACCTCAAAGATAGAATTCGTTAGGCTATCGAGGACATAGGACAGCCACTTTACGATTTGGATACGGAAAATTTCATGAAAAGGATATGGTCCTGTAAGCGTGGTCGTGGTGGCCATTTGGCTGGTGTTGTTTTTCATTATTAACGGCATTCCTTCCTCTTTATTATGAAATAAACATCCGATCATTTATCTCAAAAAATATAATTTTTCTTTAAATATCAAAATAACACATCGTGTTGGAAAACCCTGTACATTTTTTTACAAAATTTGATCTCAATTTTTTCGCTCGTTCTTTTGCTTCTAAGTTCTTTTTCGAATTGCGATCTGGAACCTTCTGAACTTTACACGACTTCAACCCAGCATTAGCTTTGGCTATGCGCACAAAAGAATCAGAGCATTTATCTTTACCAGCTACTTTTCTGATAGAAGTGTTCGGTACTATTTGAAAAAATTGTTCGACTTCTTTTGCCTTACCAATATCTGTTAGACCTTTTTTCTTTCTGATCCAGGATTTCTTTCAATGGTCAAGTCTTCCTTAATGGCTTTTGAAACAGTGTGACGATGAACCTTCTGATCTTTTGCTATTTATTTGAAAGTCCATATTGGATTTTTTTGCCAAGAATCAGTTCATAATTAGTCATAAGGCTCACTTTCGGAAATCACATTAACATGCACACGTTTTTTACAAGTATTAATATCGAGTAGAATTTAATTCAAATATGTTTTATATGCACATCATGGTATTAAATTTCTTTGTGATCGGACATTTATTTTAAATTTTGTTTGGTTAGACTGATTTTGCTCATTTTAAATACCAAACATTTCTGATCAACAGGGAATATTTGCGGAAAATTACAGGTCGATCGTCTTAGTATTTTATAAGGACCCATAATATATATATTGTGGCTCTACGATCAATATTTTGTTGTGTTATAAACATAATGAAAAACTCGTATTTTTTGGAAGAAACACAATCAAATTCTAATATGTATTTCACTTTAATTTTTCTATTTCTAGGTGCCTTTCTCGTACCTTATTGTATTATGTTGCTAGTTGGTGGCATACCGCTATTTTATATGGAATTAGCTTTAGGTCAACACAATCGTAAAGGTGCCATTACATGCTGGGGACGATTGGTGCCGTTATTCAAAGGTTCGGACATAAACGATAGAATTTCAAATAAATTGATTTTAATATTTATTACGATTTTAATTTTAGGAATTGGTTATGCCGTGGTATTGATAGCATTTTATGTAGATTTCTATTACAATGTTATTATAGCCTGGTCATTAAGATTCTTTTTTGCATCATTTACCAAAACATTGCCATGGACATCATGTTCAAACTATTGGAATACAGAAAATTGTCGACCGGTAAGTAGCTTTTAGTGGAATATTATTAACCCTTAAATAAAATATAAATTTCGAGAATAATATTATTTGGAATTTATCTACTTTGTAGTTTGAGCAACAAGCTGGTGGCCTAACCGTTATGGGAAATATAAGCGATATTTTTATGAATTCAACAATTACCTCCGAACTAAATGTAACATTTTCAAATTTAACCACCTCTTTAAGCACAACGCTACCACACAGTGAACGTTTTCAATCAGCAGCTTCGGAATATTTTAAGTAAGTTATAAATAAAAGCAATTGTTTTAATAAATTTTTATTAAAATTCTTCTTTCCAGTCGTTACATTTTAGAATTAGATAAAAGTGAGGGTCTTCATGATTTGGGTGCCATTAAGTGGGATATGGCTGCTTGTTTGTTGGTGGTTTATTTAATCTGTTACTTCTCCTTGTGGAAAGGTATTAGTACCTCAGGTAAAGTGGTATGGTTTACCGCCCTGTTCCCTTATGCTGTTCTTCTAATATTGCTGATACGTGGCATAACGCTGCCTGGTTCTGCCATGGGCATACAATACTATTTAAATCCAAATTTTGATGCCATTTATAAGGCTGAAGTTTGGGTTGATGCTGCCACTCAAGTGTTCTTTTCGTTGGGACCTGGTTTTGGTGTACTGCTGGCCTATGCTTCTTATAATAAATATCATAATAATGTTTACAAGTGAGTGGTTAATTTATTTAATTATGTCAATATTTTTTTACTAATTTGTATTTTTTGTTATTGTTAATTTTACAGAGATGCTTTACTTACTAGTTGTATTAATTCGGCTACAAGTTTTATAGCTGGTTTTGTGATATTCTCGGTTTTGGGTTATATGGCTCATAAATCGGGTCAAAATATAGAGGACGTTGCCACTGAGGGTCCTGGCCTAGTGTTTGTTGTTTATCCAGCTGCAATTGCCACCATGCCGGGTAGTACATTTTGGGCTTTAATATTTTTTATGATGTTGCTGACCTTGGGGCTGGATAGTTCGGTAAGTCAAAACTGAAAAGTGAGGGGTTGAGGAATATTCACATAATAAAGTTAGGATACACATGTGTGACAATACAATGTAAACGTTCTTAGCGATAACGGTTGCCAACTATAAACGATTTTAGTGCTGTATTGAAGCAAACAACTATTTGTCATAAATATTCAACTAATAAATCAGCTATCGTAAAAGCTAAACAATTGGGAGAAAGTCATCGTAAATCTACTCCTGGACTTAATCACTTAATAGCAAGAGAGTTTAAGAAATTCCCAAAAATTACTCACTGGGAGGTTATCAATAATCTAAAGTTGGAAACTAGATCTATGTAGATCTGTTAACCGAAAGGCAAATTATGCTTGTCTTGGTTGCTATAGCCCCTGAAAAAACTCTTGTTTCTAAATAAAACCATTCTGCTCGTATACAATTTACGAGTGGTCCAGTCTCTTGTAGGGAAAAATACTGTACCCCAAGTACACAAATAAGACAGGCATTTGGCAGTGGAAATATTATGGTGTGGGGCTGTTTTTCAGAGAAAAGTATGGGAATAATTCATATCATAAAAGATAATATGACTTGAATTGGATACATATTCATTTTAAACGATGTTATGTATTCTTATGCTGAGGAAAATATGGCTCTTGTTTAGAGATTCCAGCACGACAATTACCCAAACACACCACTAGTATTGTAACCGAGTGGATTCAATCCAATGAGGTACATTGTATATCGCAAAACTCGGACTCGAACTCAAAGTTATACTACGAAGGAAGCTTTATCAGATGCGGTCATAAGGGAGTAGGACGATTGAATCTTTAATTGGTTCAATGCATCGACGTGTCGGTGTGAAGCATTAATAAAAAACAAAGGGATATCCAACAAAATATTGTGTCACTAAAAGGGTCATACAATTTTTGTAAAAATGAAACTAAATTTCCATGGATACATTTTAGTTAGTTTTCTATTTTCAGTAATCAATTGCTTACATATGTTCTTATTTTTTTGTTGTTAATATAACCCCCTATGCACAGAAAAAAGTTTCAACTTAAATAGTATGATTTGATTTCATTGATTTCAATTCATAACATTTATAAATAATTTCTTAAATAGTATGATTTTGTTCATATTTTATGTTTTTAAATAAAATCTAGGAGGCTTGAAAAAAATATTTTAATTTTCATTTATATTTTTATGTTGTTTGAAAATGTATGAAATTTTCCTTGGAAAATTTTTATATTTTTTATGATTTTCAGCTACAAAATGAGCAAATATGGGTGAAATTGATTGCATTTTTTGAAGCAGATGAAATGCTTTAATATTAATTGAAGCTAAATGATGTTTAATCATATTTTTTTACGTTTCCGACTTTTTTGATTCATCTTGAATAATTGGAAATATAGGGATATTTTACAAACATACTTTAGGTAATGCAATTGTAATGCAATTTGTTGGCACGTATTTAGATTTTTAATAAAAAAACCAACAATATATTTTGTATTTTATAAAAAAGATTCTTTATTCATTCAAATTCAAAAAACGATTGAAAAATTATTTTTTCATTTGTCATTATAAAAGCAAAGTAAATGTGATTAATTTTAGAAATGTTTTATTTGTTACAATTTTTGTGTGACAAGTATATTTTTGCAAAGTGTTTGTTTTAGAGGCACCACAGTACTCCCCCTCCAGCGTTGTCAAACAGCGAATCTGACTATTTTTGTTTTCTTAAATACATCTGGGGAATCTGTAAAACTTAAACAAGGTTTTAATCTATCTATGGTAACAACATTTTCCTTTCCGTTAATTAGAAGTTTAAAAAATTTATCAGCTCTTGAAATAACTTTATATGGCCCATTATATGGTTGTTGAAGGGGTTTCTTTACTGCGTCACATCTGACGAATACATGTTGACAATCTTTAAGTTTATCATTAACGTATGTTTTGCTGTTGCTATTACAACCAGTTATTAAAGGTTTGATACTCAACATATGATCTCGAAATAATTTAATCCACTCTGTGTCACTAATATTAGGAGATTTTTCTTCGATTAGTTCACCTGGTAAAGTTAGAGATGCTCCATATACCATTTCTGCAGCAGACACATTGGAGTCCGTCATAATTCTTGTGCGCAGACCAAGCATGACAAGTGGTAGAATGCTTACCCAATCTTTCTTCTCATAACACTTCAGAGCAGACTTCAAAGTTCGGTGCCATCTTTCAATTAGCCCATTTGATTGAGGGTGATAAGAGGTCGTATGTGTTACTCTTGAGCCGAATAATTTGGAAAGTTCACGAAATAATTTACTTTCAAATTGTCTTCCTTGGTCGGTTATTATTTGTTTTGGTACACCAAATCTAGATATCCAAATATTAGTAAAAGCGGCTGCAACTGTTTCAGCTTTTATGTCTGTTAATGGAATAGCTTCCGTCCACTTTGTATACCTATCAATACATGTTAGAAGATATCGATAACCTTGGCAACTTTCCAATGGACCAACAATGTCTATATTGATATGCTTGAATCGTTCAGTTGGTGGTTTAAATTCGCCCAAAGGACTTTTCGTATGTCGGTTTACCTTTGATTTTTGACACGCAATGCAAGATTTAGCCCATTCTGAAACATCTTTTCTTAAGGATTTCCAAATATAACGCGATCGTACCAAATCTACAGAAGCTTTAGAACCTGGGTGGGATAAGTTATGAAGATTCTCAAATACTAATTTCCGAAAAGATTTTGTCAAATAAGGTCTTATTTTCGAATTGGAGACGTCACAAAAAATCTTATATTCCCCATTGTTTACTAATTGTAAATTAAGAGAAGAATTGTTGTTGTTTATAAGTGACATTAACTCTTCATCAATCTTTTGTTCTTCAGCCAGCTTGAGGAAATCAAAATTTGTAGGCATATCGATTGCTTGAATGCGGGACAGAGTATCAGCAACAATATTGTCTTTTCCTTTTATGTGACGAATATCGGTAGTATACTGACTTATATAATCCAACTGTCTTAACTGTCTAGGAGAAGCTTTATCAGGTTTTTGTTTAAATGCGTATATGAGTGGTTTGTGATCGGAAAAAATACAAAATTGACGACCTTCCAAAAAATATTGAAAGTGTTTCAGTGTGGAAAATATGGCCAGTAATTCACGGTCATATGCACTGTATTTTATCTGGGTCTTATTAAATTTTTTAGAAAAAAATCCCAATGGTTTCCACTCACCTTCTATAAACTGCTGTAGTACTCCTCCCATTGCTGTATCTGATGCATCCGCAAACAAGGAAGTGGGAACATTTTCTTTTGGATAACATAAAAGAGTTGCATTGGAAAGTTGTTGCTTACATTCTTCGAATGCTTGTTTTCTTGATTCATTCCATTCAATAGGACGTTTATCATTTTTAATATTACCTTGATGTATTCCATGTAAAATTGCTTGATATTTTGCGGCATGTGGTATGAAACGTCGGTAGAAGTTAATAATACCTAAGAAACACTTGAGTTCCTTAACAGTTTCAGGTAGTTTGTACTGTAAAATGGCTTCAACGCGACTGGGAAGTGGTTTCAAGCCCTTTTCCGTAACCAAATAACCAAGGAATTCAAGTTGTGAAACTCCAAATACGCATTTCGAAAAGTTTATGGTAAGACCATATTGACGCAGCCTTTCAAATAAACTCCTTAAATGCATCTGATGTTCTTGCTCGCTTTCTGATGCAATTAACAAATCATCAATATAAACGTATATGAAATCCAAATCTCTTGTTACTTCATGCATAAAACGTTGGAAGGTTTGTGCAGCATTGCACAAACCAAATGTCATTCTGAGAAACTCAAAATTTCCCATCGGTGTTGTTATTGCCGTCTTTTTAATGTCGTCTTCTGCGACAGGAATGTGGTGGTATGCTTTTACTAAATCTACTTTACTAAAAACTTTCTTACCATCCAAGAGCATTCCAAAATCGTGAATATGTGGAACAGCGTAACAATCAGGTATGGTACGTGCATTAAGATTACGGTAGTCACCACAGGGACGCCACTCTCCATTGGATTTCTTGACCATGTGAAGTGGGCTTGCCCAGTTACTACTGGAAGGGCGACAAATTCCAAGACGAACCATTTCATTGAATTCTTTTTTAACTACAAGTAGCTTTTCAGGTGAAAGACGTCTTGGTTTGCAAAATACTGGAGGACCATCTGTGGTTTCTATAAAATGTTGGACTGAATGTTTTGCTTTAGAATGAAAATTTATTTTTGATAAATCATTATATTCCATGATAAGAGAATAGAATGGAGACGAAGGTGATATGGTTTTTATTGAAAAATTTTTATCATTAACTACAATACCTTTAGCACTGATTTTAGATTTGGGATCGACGAGGCGATTATTTCTAACGTCAATGAGTAGGCCATAATTGCCCAAAAAATCTGATCCAATGATAGGTTTATCTATATCAGCAACGACAAAATCCCATGTGAAATTCCGTTTTAGTCCCAAATCGATAGTAAGGGTTTTGGTTCCAAAAGTTCGAATTGTCGACTTATTTGCAGCATATAAAATTAGTGAACTAGGTTGTTGTTTGTGTTGCAATGATGATACTGGAACTACTGAAACGTCTGCTCCAGAATCGACTAAGAACCTGGATTTCGATTTAATATCTCGAATAAACAGGCGACATAGCTCTTGGCTGCTCCCATCCGTCACCGAAGATGGAGCGCCGATTAGTTTTCCTGATTTGATTGGTTGAAATTGCAAGGGACAACACATTTCTTAGCTCTGTTTCCAAATTTGAAGTGATACCAACACAATGGTTTGTCTTTGCTTGAAACTGACTTGGAACGACTACGTTTACCTGTTGTCTTGCTCTTACTTCTCGATCTTCCGAAAGATTCCATTTTGTTGCACAGACTTTCCAGCTGACGTTCAATATTATCGAGCCTGCTCGGACGGTTTTCTGATGACGAGGAAATCGTGTGGAGTTCTGTATCTGAGCAATCACAAATCTTATCTGCCATGGTGGCCAGTTTTTCCAAGCGGTCTTCACTGACGGATAAAATTGCTTTCATTTGGGATGGTAGCCGCTGCATCCAAAGTTGTTTTAAAATATCTTCCGATACTCTACCTTGAGCTAAGCAACGCATTTGACTTAACAAATCTGATGGCTTCCTGTCTGATAATTCGACCTCTGTCAAAAGTTTCTTGAGACGCTTATCTTCAGAGTCGGAAAATGAACTAATGAGTTTTGCTTTCAAGGTTTCATACATGTTGGCAGCCGGAGGGTTGATTATAATGTCTTGCACTTTCTCGAGGATGTTGCTCTCTATTGATGCCACAATGGTGTGAAATTTCGTTGCGTCTTGAGTAACACCAGCCATTATAAACTGCGATTCCATTTGTTTAAACCAAAGCAATGGGTCTGAACGCCAAAATGGTGGTGCTTTAACAGCGACTCTTGAAATTTCCATATGAGGAGAATTTGATGGTAGAGATGAAAAATCGTCTTCTGAAGTTGACATCCTTATAGCTTAAAATCTTTAAAATGTCGGGGTCACCAATTTGTTGGCACGTATTTAGATTTTTAATAAAAAAACCAACAATATATTTTGTATTTTATAAAAAAGATTCAAAAAACGATTGAAAAATTATTTTTTCATTTGTCATTATAAAAGCAAAGTAAATGTGATTAATTTTAGAAATGTTTTATTTGTTACAATTTTTGTGTGACAAGTATATTTTTGCAAAGTGTTTGTTTTAGAGGCACCACAAATTTATTATAAAATATCTAGAAATTTATGTAAAAAAAGCAAAAAATTCCGTCATGTACACTTTTATAATATTTATAAACATGTTCTTATTCTGAATGAAAAAAGTTTGGGAAAAATAAGTCAAGTTCGATTAATAATATGTATTACAAAATTCATTCCAATTATGAATTTCTTTTTTCTGTGTGCATAAAAAAATTTTAAATTTATAAAAGGTTTATAAAACAAAATTTCCATACAAAATTTGTTTTATAAACCTTTGATAAATTTAAAATTTTTTATGCATATATAAAAGTACTTATTAATGAAATATTTACAAAAATGTCTTAAGAATTTTTTAAGAACAATTCTGTACCACCTGTGCAATGTTTATTACAAAAATATTTTATTAATAATGAATAGCTTATCCCCCACAAAAAATATGCAGGGGTTCTAATATAGCAGTTCTGTTTTATTGGAGTCCATAGAATTGGGAAATACTTATACTTTTTCAACACACTCAATGCACTCTATGCGAAAAAGCATACTAAAGTAGCTTTCCATGAAATCAATTAAGAAATTAATGAGTTGTGCTAGCTTTTATTTTGGCATCAGACTGAGTTTAAACTGCCGTTATTCAGCCTTTTTATACCCAACATCAAAAAAGTTTGATTTTGTCACTCCGTTTGTAACACATCAAAATATTTGTCGCAGACCCACATAAGTATATATGTATATTCTGGATCCTTATAAGATTCTAAGACGATATAGCTATGTCCCTCCGTCTGTCTGTCTGTTGAAAACACGATAGGGCAAAAACGAAACGAGCTAGCTACAATTTTTCACAAATACTCTCTGTTGATAAAGTTTGTTTGGCATTGAAAATTTTAGTTCTAAGTACTCTGACATTATATTGTAAAGTATGGCGAAAATCGGGCAACATTTGACACTAGTCTCCATACAACATTCGGACCATAAATGGATTTTTGTCGATTTTTTTAAAAAATGTGAGGCCCAAGTTGACGTGTAATTTTACTAATTAAGCGTAAAGAGCTTTATTTATAACTTTGGTATCTTTGGTGACCCCCACTGAAATATTCCGGCTAAAATTTTCATAAAATATTTTAATCCTTAAATGTCCTTTTTGAAAGTACTTTTTTGATTTTCTCGAAAAAAAAGGTCAAATTGACCCCTAAAGAGAGGAGCTAGAGGGTTAAGATCTTCCTCAAAAATTATTCCCATAAAATTCCACAATATAACTCTGACAATAGGAATTCTCTCAGACATTAGTTTACAACATTTTTTTCATTTAGTATAATGTTCCCTTCGGTAAAAAAATTAAAACTTTGACCAGCTGGACTATAAGTTTATTCTACAAAAATGATCTACTCAACATGCCCTTTATAACACTCTTACTTGTTCCAATTGGTTTTTACAAATCCTTTTATTTTATGTTTAAATGGTGAAACATATATTTTTCAAACAAAATCAAGAATTTCAAAATTAGTTATGATTCTCTGAAGTTGTAATTTTAAGAATACCTCTAATTCACTAAAACGAACTGATGGAGAAAAACTACAAGTATTCTCACTTTTCTATCACTGTGTAATTTTTGATGATACATATATATAACCTGTTTCACGCTGCAATGTATGTATTTATAATGAGAACTACCTCAAGTCTTGCACTGATCAAACCAGAAGTTAAAAGTTCTAAGTAACGCCTTTGGAGACGAACTTTGAAATGGTTTTAAAATGTTTCTTAAATTTAGGAAAAAATATTGTTTATCAGAGACCTTAGTCTTGAAGTTAATAATATAATCAACTGATTGTAACTCAAGATTATGCTTGAGTCGTTCATTCTTACATGTTATAATTAATTGATTTTAAAATTTGCCAGTTATACGTTTTGAATTTTAAACCAAATTTTTATTAAATTTACAGTTTGGCGGTTCTGAGGCCATTATAACTGCTTTGAGTGATGAATTCCCGAAAATAGGAAGAAATCGTGAAATCTTTGTAGCCGGCTTATTTTCACTGTACTTTGTGGTGGGCTTAGCTAGTTGTACCCAAGGTGGATTTTATTTCTTTCAACTTTTGGATCGTTATGCGGCAGGCTATTCGATCTTAGTGGCGGTATTCTTTGAAGCCATAGCAGTATCCTGGATTTATGGTAATTATATTGAAAAACATTAATTAGATTTAATAAACATTAATACCAAAACAAACTTTTATACAAACTTGTAGGTACAGAACGTTTCTGTGAAGACATCAAAGACATGATTGGCTTTCGGCCAGGCAAATACTGGCAAATATGTTGGCGTTTTGTAGCACCCATATTTTTACTATTCATCACTGTCTATGGACTCATCGGCTATCAACCATTGACCTATGAAGGCTACGAATATCCAGGTTGGGCTAATGCTCTAGGTTGGTGTATAGCGGGTTCATCGGTTATGATGATACCAGCTGTGGCCATATATAAGTTATGCACTACACCGGGATCGTTGAGACAACGTTTACGCATACTCACCACACCGTGGCGAGATCAACAGGTGTCGGTGAATGGTGTAACGGCGGATGCCACGCAAGTACGTTTAACCGATACCAAAGAAGCTTCAGAAGTTTGAAATCAACCATTCGCAAGATTTCAAATATATTATGTATAGAGTATAATTAATATATATGTAATATTTATTACCAATAACCATTTTATGTTTATTGCTCCTAAAATTAGGCTTAAAATCTATTTCATTTTAGTTTAAACAAACAAAAAAAAATGCTCAAGTGAAAATTCGCATGCAAAACAATGTTTAGGGAATTAGTTTATAAGTTTTGAAAGAAATTTTCAAATGAAAACATTTTGTACACTTACATAAATAACTTAATAAACCAACAAATGCAAATTTCATATACAACGTACTTAGGTTTCTAAACTAAAACGAACAAAAAAAAAATTCATAAATAAAACAATTCTTGTAATTATAATAAAAATTGTTAAGAGAAAATATAAAAGTACATTAAATGCTGTGTAGATAATATTAGAGGGAATTTAAGTAAATTTATAAAAAAAAAAATAATAATGATAATAATGTTAAATTGCTTTGTTAGAAATATTTTTGAAAAACAGTATAAATTAACAGTTTTCAATAATTTACTGAATATGCCAATCGGAAATTGATAAAATTGTACATAAATATCAAATCAAAAACAAAAGTGTAGTTAAAAGCTTTAAAATTAGTTAAGTTAAAGAGATAACAGGAAAATCCCCTCCCACTAATAAGCCATAATATTAGAGAAAAAACAAACTATTTTTTTTTTAAATTATTAAAAATTTCTTAATGCTATCAATTTTTCAAATATTCATCAATATTTTCTATAAAAATCTGGAAACTTTTTAAGCAGCCATTTAAAAAATTTCAGGATTTTTTGTTCATTTTACAAAATGTATAAAACAAACTTTTACAGCCATAAAGTTTGTTTACAGAATTGTATTCTTCCATAGTTAACATTCAGGTAAAAGCTTTTTTCAACAGCCATAGAAATAAGCTTTTACTATAAAATATATTTGAAAATATGTATTTGCTAAAATCATTTTAAAAACTTAACATTCCAATAATTTTTGATTTATAATTTTAAACTTATAATTTTAGCTAAAATCTTATAATTTACTTAAAAAAAAACTTATTTGTGCTTACCAAATTACAGCCATATTTGGTAAGTGGGAATAATAATAGTTTACACCTTTTTAATTTAGTTTATTAGTGTTATTTATTTAAATAAAAATATTAAGGAATTTTCAATATGACAGCCATATATTGAAAATTCTATGCATTACAATATAATTTATAGAAATTATTTGAATAGACAAAAACAGCCATTTTGAATATTCAAATATACTTGTTATTTTTCACCTGTGTAAAATAGTAGTCACTATAAACTGTAAATTTTTTGATTTTTGTTCTTTTAATAAATAAATCTTTTTAGTTAAACAAAACTGTAACTGAAGTTTTACTTACACGTAAAAAGCTGAATGAATGTTTTTTATGCTCTAAATTAATAATAGAAGGGGGTATTGGAACTTACCCGCTCCAAATTTGTTAAAATTTAGTGCTTGGTAGCTGAAAAACTTTAAATTCAAGGTTCAAACTTTATTTCAAAGTTGTGTACAATTGCTTAATTTCTATTGTATATAACATTTAGAGTGCTTATCCGATTTTTAAAATTTTTCATAACAATT
The DNA here is from genome assembly GCA_942486065.2 of Calliphora vomitoria. Taxonomy (NCBI): domain Eukaryota; kingdom Metazoa; phylum Arthropoda; class Insecta; order Diptera; family Calliphoridae; genus Calliphora; species Calliphora vomitoria. The sequence goes on from OW818033.2 coordinate 77,888,306, forward strand.
CTTGTGTACCCTGGTTTCAATATATTGTATTTTCTTAAAAATGCTTTTCTTTTGAACACAGGAATTGAACCAAAAAAAATTATACTTGAACAAAGGATAACTCAAAAATGATATCTTCTATTTTCTAAAGATTTTCTTCAATTATAAGCCAGTTCGCTACGCTACATCAAACATAATAAAACTATGAAAGGATCGAAAGTGTAAAAATATTTGTCAGCGATTATCTAATAACAAATAATCTACATATAAACAGATACGATGTGAAATAAAAACCTCTTACTGATATCAAATAAAAACGTGTTCTGAAATTTATTTTTAGACTGTTAAGAATAATAAAGATACCAATAATTACTCCCTATTCTATTTCATGTTTCTAGGTAAATTATAATAAAAAGTACCAATAGTTGTCTACAAGGTGGCGCAAAAGTAATCCTCCTATCAGAAAATGCTATAAATTTTGCGATTGGCCCCTAATGTCAGTTCTGTTTTGACATTTGTGTAGTAAACATATGCGAAATACACGTTAATAAACAATGTTACGCTACACTGCTCCAGAACGCGGAATATTGCTGACTATTTATTTGACCAATAATCGGTCGGTGACTTTGGCACAACGTGAATTTCGTCGCAGATTTCCTGGCCATCCAACGCCTACTGGTGAAACACTGCGACGTTTTGCCGCTCGCCTCGAAGAGACTGGCACAACACGAGATGCTGCCAGGCGTGGCAGACCCCGGTGTAGCCGTTCTGCAGAGAATATTGCTGCTGTAGCCGAGGATGTCATGGAAGCGCCGTCGACATCGACCAGACGACGTGCCACGCAAATGGGTATCAGTCGACGGTCTTTACAGCGAATTTTGGTACAAGATTTGAAGATGTTTCCGTACAAAGTCCAGACGGTGCATCAGCTATTAGCTGCTGACCGCCAATCGCATCTAACATACGCTCAAGCCATCCTTAATCACCACCAAGAGGAAGATGATTTTTCATCAAAAATAATCATGAGTGATAAGGCCCATTTCCATCTTATCGGGTACGTAAATAAGCAAAATTTACGCTTCTGGGGCACTGAAAATCCGCGTGTAACCCTCGAAGAGCCATTACACCCGCTCAAAGTCACTGTATGGTGTGCTGTTTTCGCTGGAGGAGTCATCGGACCTTTTTTCTTCGAAGACGTCGCGGGCCAAACGGTTACTGTGAATGGTGAGCGCTACAGAGCAATGATCAACGAGTTTTTTTGCCGCAATTTGATGAATTGGGATTGGAAAACATGTGGTTCCAACAGGACGGTGCAACGGCACACACTGCACGTGCCACAACCGATATGCTGAAGGATGCATTTCCCGGGCGCCTAATCTCCCGTTTTGGCGATTTGCACTGGCCAGCAAGATCACCTGATTTGACCGCTCCAGACTTCTTTTTGTGGGGCTTTTTGAAGTCGCGGGTTTTTGTCAACAAGCCTCAGACTCTTGCAGCTCTTAAAGACAATATACGTCAAGAATGTGAGGACCTATCGCCGGAAGTTTTGGCCAAAGTGATGGAAAATGTCATAAAAAGGGCTCAAATCAGCTTTTATGACGATAGGATTAATCATTTCTAATACTACAAAAATACACTCCATAACACTGCGGGCATACAGATATGTCTCAAACGATTCAAATCTGTATTCATATTTTAAAAAAGTACCAAACTGTTTACCCGGATCTGTCTACAAGATATTTTATATCAAAAATCAATCTATTTTTGGTATGAAATATAAGTGAAAACATATTGAGCTAAAAATCTATTTTTGGTATAAAATATGAGTGATCACAGATTTAGCTTATTTTCCCTAAAATCGCAGTGTTTTTGAAGTTATTAAAGACCTAAAATATTTGAGTTTTTTATACAAAAAATCGATTTTTGGTATGACACATGGGTAATCACAGATTGAGCTTATTTTCTGTAAAATCTCAGTATTTACGAAGTTATTAACGATTTAAGATATTTCATATATGAGTGATCACAAATTGATTTGTGTTGGATTTGTCTGCACATTCACAGTACTTTTTTGTGCAGATTAAAATGATACAAATTTAAAAGAACGTTAATATGCATTTAAAATAACGTTAATAAGCTGTTAAGAGCATAAATCAGGGACCGTAACAATTATGACATTTATAATAAAAATCACAACATAATTGTTATTTTTTGATTTTTATTTTTTTTGTCAGAAATATTTGTCAAACTTTGATTTTTATTTTTTTTGTCAGAAATATTTGTCAAATTTTGAGTTTTATTTTTTTTGTCAGAAATATTTGTCAAACTTTGAGTTTTATTTTTTTTGTCAGAAATATTTGTCAAACTTTGAGTTTTATTTTTTTTGTCAGAAATAATTGTTATTTTTTTATGATACATATTTGTCAGACTATATAAATAAAAATCATAGTGTGACAAATATGTATCACAAAAAAATAACAATTATTTCTGACAAAAAAAATAAAAATCAAATTTTGACAAATATTTCTGACAAAAAAAATAAAACTCAAAGTTTGACAAATATTTCTGACAAAAAAAATAAAACTCAAAGTTTGACAAATATTTCTGACAAAAAAAATAAAAATCAAAAAATAACAATTATTTTTGACAAAAAAAAATAAAAATCAAGAAATTAAAAATCATGTTAATTTATGAAAATATAGTTGAAAACGATCAAAATGGTATGCTTGACTTGACTCTCCGATATTTTCTAGTGATGGCTTTTTTCCTTTGAAATTTCAAGAATAATTATTATTTTCGGTCCCTGGCATAAATCAATGAAATTTAGCGCCATCTACAGTTAATATCAATCAAACTAATATAAATTTTCCTTAAAACTAACGTACTGGCAACTCTTTAAAACGTAAGCAAACATATGTTAAACTTACTTCACAGCTGTTCACAACAACAAATACAATTGTCAAACAGACTGTCACATTTATAAATAAAGTGCATTTTTGGAAAAGTTTTTGTTATGAAATTATTTTAACGCACCTTTTATTAAATAAACTTAAACAAAAAACTATGAATAACTTAAGATTTGTCAAGGAATTAAGCAAATTCAGGTAAATCTTTACACAAATTACAACATTTTAAGTTAAAAACCAAAAATAATACAATCTTTACAATTATCAGACAATGGCCGGCATTAACTTTGCACCGCAGTATGGCACAGAAAGTTGAAACTAAAGCTAGTGGCTCCAAACGTACTCAAGCAGAGGAGGATGAAGATAACGAACCTATTAAGTTCTTTGGCAGCCGTGCAGCTACGTGGCGTGCTAAGGACACGAGAAGTGGAGGCTCGGATGAGCATTTATGGTACCAGCCTTACGTTATTTCTGCCAGTTTGGGAATATTTCTTCTTTACTTCTGTGTATTGCGCGAGGAAAGTGATATCGATATTAAATTGGAGGGAAATTTGTTTGAACATGTGCAGGGTTTGGAAGAGGTGCAACTTACCATGAATTATAAGTATAATAAGGAGAATGGTTTGGATAACAAAGAAGTCGTCCAGAGGCTTAAGGATTTAGGTATTGATGTTAATTTATTGGATACTAAATTGGCAGAAGGTAATTAAGGCGATTGCTATTAATCTTAAGTAGTTTTATGTTTGTGAGTTTTCAAAAAAAGGAATAAAATTATAAAAAAATAATGTAAGGTTATTTTTTAATTCTCGCATTATAGGCAATTATATTAAAGATACGAAAATATGAATTTTGTATTAATAAAAGAGGGTTTCGCATTGTAAGAAGAAATACATTTTGAATTTGATTTATTTTGGAAATGCTAATTCCAGCATTTTTTTATAAGATCAATAGATACACATGTATTATAAATAACATACAATATTATATTCCTGTTTTTATTAAGAGAGAGAATTAATATAGTAAAATAATAGTTTCATGCATAGGGTAACATAGACGCGAGACTTAATTGTCAAAAACCTAATTTTTGCAACAACAAAATACATGCTAGTCAATGTATTTTGTTGTTGTATCAGACATATGATTTTGTTTGACAAATCGGAGTGTCCCGTCTCTATGTATCACGTTTAGTTAAACAAATTTGTAATCTGGGGGTATTAAATTTTGCAAATTTCTTCATTTATTTGAAGGTATTGTAAATGGAATGGAATATACGGGATTCGGTTCAATATGACTTGCATTAATTCGAATAGGTACATCAACGTAATATGTCAATAAAATTGCAAACAATATTGTTTTACCTTTGAAATGTATAGCCATAGAGAATTATACATAGAGACGAGACACTCCGTATTGTAAAACAACAAATTATATATCTGATACAACAACAAAATACATTGACTAACATGTATTTTGTTGTTGCAAGAGATAGATTTTTGACAACAGACTTAAGTTTTTGACAATTCTGTCTCATCTCTATGTTACCCTACGTGTATAGCATTTTTTGCAAAATATTTTTCCATCAAAAATTTAATAAAGTCACTCGATATTATTTAAAACTAATTTCTATGTTTATTGGTTTAAAAAATACATACCAAAATTCAGTTTTTATTCGTTTTTACTTCTAAAAAGTTTGAATTTCAAAAAAGGATCTGCCCTTTTTTTAAATGGATGAAAAAGGATTTTAAATATATTTTATATAGCAAACCGTATTAAACCCTTAAACATTCGAATTTCTAAAAATCTAAAAATTGATCTATCTATTTAAGGGAGACGAACTACAGAACAAATTACATGTCTCCAGCTTTAGGCATTTTGTGCTGTGTTATGATGAATAAGTCAGTAAGTCAATCCTTTAAGTTATTACTATTTTACATATGAATTTCATAAGAGATCACACCAACAAATTAACCAACCTTATAATAGGTCTTCCGATTTTGATCATATTCGGTAAACACACTCTTTCTTTAAATAATTTTCTTTAATTTTCAAAAACTCACGATTTTAATTTTTGAAAAATTAAAAATATTGGTTAAACATTCGTATCATATGGAGCTGATGTCGGATGTTCTCTTTAAATTAAAAAAATAAAAATAATTTAGTTTTCAAAAACGGAAACAAATGAGCCAGGCCACTAAATGCGAACGAACATTTTCTTTCTTATTTTATATTGAAAACAATAAAAAAATTTAAAATTATTTTTAAATTTCTTTATATTCAACACCAATATAAAAACGTTATTTTTTTCTCCATACAAAAAACATATTTTCAAAATAAATACAGTATTATTGTACTTTTATTCTGGATCTTTAAAGATAGCGGAGACGACATTTCAATGTCCGTCTGTATGTTGAAATCAACTTTTCGTAACCCCCAAAACACATATAAATAAATCGGACCACAAATGGGTCAACCTTTTAAATTTTTTAATAAATTTAAAATTTTACATTTCCAAAAAAGTGCATGCGAAAAAGGAATCAAATGAATCTTAAATCATTAATTTAAATCCGACATTAGTTTCATAAGATTATTTAAATAAAAAGACCACGTAAATTTTCTTGATTTTTGAAAAAAAAATTAATATGAATGAAATCGAGATTGTTTTGATATTTTTTCAATTAAAATTGTTGTTTAACCAATCGCCTTGCATACTACTCTGATTTCAAGGCGTATTAACAAGGTGAGTGCATAAGATCAGCTGTTTCTTAATTCGCCGTAGTTTAATGTAAGTCTTCTGTCAAACTATGTTTATGTTTACATTTGTTATTGTAAATAACATAGTAATATTTTAATTCGCCTTGATTTTGACATTTGTTTTACATTTTAACAAAAACAAAATGCCTGTTGTTTTTGCATTGTTGTATTTGTTGCCGGGACGCACTCACCTTGTTAATTCGCCTTGTCTGATTTTACGTATATATTTATTTTTTAAACATTCTAACAGTTGTAATTTTACAACTGTGAAAGAAAATCGCTGGATTAGCATCACATCTTTTAAAACATAGTTGTATTGATGTGTAGTATTAGTTGTAATAAATAGCAGTTAAAAATTTGTTTCATCCTCAAAGTAGGCTTTTTATAGTTGAACAAAATTGGGGTTTTGTTAATATGAATATTGGTAAAGATGAGTTGCTTGATGACCAAAGGGCTGTAGGAAAATTTGTATTAGATTATAATTACTCGTACAAGTAATTATAATGGGTGTTTCGCCAAAATAAAAAGAAATAAACATAGGGAGTATTAGTTTTGAGTTCTAATGTTTGTTTATTTGGGTTGAGTTATGTTGCTCACCTTTAATAAGAAGATTTACAATTTCAGGTTACAAGAATATGTTTATTGTAATTCACAAAGGGTAAAAATAGTAAGTTTATGTTGATTTAACTGATATAAGTATAAAAGTAAGTGTTCACTCAAGTAAGTGCACACAAGTAAGTGGTTTAAAGAATTTAAATATAATTACATGAAACCTCGGTGTGTTCAAGAACCTGAGGCTGAATTTAACCGACAATTCACGAATCTATATCGAGTACTAAATTCAATAGATTAATCTTTTACAATACAAAATATTATTGTTATACAAATGCACTTAGCAAAATTCAGTTACAATTCAATAGTTAATTATAAGAGCATTTAAAAAATATATAAAGAAATTCATAAAATCAATAAAAAATACAACAATTATAAATTATATTTTAATTTATAATAAAGTGTTCAAATGTAGTTTGAACATGGCGCCGTCCTTGCAGTATTGCAACAAATAATTAAGCTGAGAGGACCTGAGCCAAAGACTTGATAGCTTTTACGATAATTTTGGCATCTGGCGTTGCTAAAAGCTGTGATGATTGTTGGTTGGTTGTAGACGTTATTGGTGGTTGATTGTTGTGACTGGTGGAATTGCGTCGCTGCTTTTGTGGTGTAGGGTGAAGCAAGGTGTGGTGAAGATTCTTACATTTTCGGCACGTATCTCTTGACGTGCATGTTCGTAAAATATGGCTTCTTGCTAGACAATTGTGACAGTAGCGGTGTCTTTTGACCACATTTAGGCGCTGTTGTAATGACATCTTCAAAAATTTAATACAAAATCTTAATGCATGAAACTTCTTGCATAATACGCATTTGTAGATTTGTGATTCCCTTAGTATTACACGTCTTCGGTAGGTTTTCCTGGCGCTTTGCTGCTGGCTTGGGCGAGTGGTTTCTAATCTTCGATTTGGCCTAAGAAAATAGAACATATAGTTAGTAACTGGAAATGAGAGTTGGGAAAATAAATAATGAGAAATGTGTTATGTGAGATATGACAAATATGTGATTATGTATACAAATTCAAATTTCAAATAAGAGAAATTTTATTGAACATTTTCATTATCTAGGAAAGGAAGAAAACATAATTTCGCTATGGGCCGGGTTATTACACCTGATGCTATACGTACGTCGGCAACACGTACATTTTCATCTGAACCGGGATGTGTTTTTTCTACTCTTCCTAAGCGCCACTCATAAGGCGGTTGCAGATCATCCATTACAACTACCAGATCTCCTGCTTTAAGGTTTGGGAAAGAGTTTTTCCACTTGTAGCGTTTGTGTAGCGATTTTAGGTAATCCTCTTTCCATCGAAGAGAGAATTGATGATGAATTGCCTTTAACTTTTCCCATCTATTTATGAGAGACATTTCTTTAGCATCTTGATCTGGGAAAGCCATAAGCGGAGCACCTCTTATGAAGTGTCCTGGAGTAAGGGCCGTTAAATCTGAAGGGTCCTCTGACAGAGCGGAGATTGGTCGAGAATTGAGAACACCTTCGATTCGAGCTAAAACGGTAGAAAATTCTTCAAAATTAAACTTTTGAGAGCCAGCTATTCGTTTTAAGTGATATTTGAAGCTTTTAACGGCGGCTTCCCATAAGCCGCCCATGTGAGGTGCATGTGGAGGTATAAATTTCCACTCAAATCCATGCGTAATATACTTTTGGGCTATATCTTGAGCTGAGTTTTTTATGAATATTGCGAATTCGCGTTCGAGTATCCGACTAGCACCCAAAAAGTTTCTTCCATTGTCAGATATTACCTTTTGGGGGAGCCCCCGCCTCCCAACGAAGCGAGAGAATGCAGCTTGAAATGCCGCTGAGGATAGGTCTGAGCAGAGCTCCAAATGAATAGCCTTGGTACTAAAACAAACGAATACACTAACGTAAGCTTTCATGTAAGTAGATTTTCGTAAGGGTGAGATTTTTAGTTCAAAGGGGCCCGCGAAATCAATACCAGTTATCTGAAATGGAAGAGATAAATTGCATCTTTCTGAGGGTAAAGGGGCCATAATCTGAGAAAGTGGTTGCTTTTTGTAGATAATACACGTTTTGCAGTGATGAATTATCTTTTTAATCCGAGATTTGAGCCTAAAAACAAAAAATTCAGTTTGTACCATTCGACAAAGCTGGCTGCATTCTGCATGATAGAGAAATTTATGCAAATGTGTAAGATATAATTGACAAATTCTTGAATTACCGGGTAATATCACTGGATAACGCTCATTGTATGGAAGCGAGGATTGAGATAGTCTACCATTTACACGTAGAAGAAAGTTCGAATCGAGAAATGGATTCAGATTTTTAAGAGAACTTTTATTGGGTAAAGGTTGTGAGTTTAACAGACATTGGTACTCTTCTAGGTGGAATGATTTTTGAGCTAAAATTAAAAGTCTCGTTTTAACAAATTTCATCTCGAGTTGAGTAAGAGAGTCTTGGGTAGCAAAGTTAACAATTTGGTTATTATTTTTTCTGCATTTGTTAAAAAATCTAAAAACATAACATATAACTCGCAGAGCTTTGTTATAAGATGAGAAATGATTTAAAATGTCATTTACTAGAGTTTCTGTATGTAGGGATACAATTTTCTTTGGAGTTTCAATCAATTTCAGAGGATTTCTTTTGGGCCATTCAGATGGAGGTTTGTTTAACCATGATGGTCCATGCCACCATAAGGAATTATTTGCGAGGTCTTGAGGTCTACAACCCCGTGTTCCAAGGTCCGCAGGATTGTCGTGGGTTGGGACATGTCGCCATTTTGCATTCGGTGTTAGAGTATGAATTTGAGAAATTCGATTAGCAACATATGTTTCCCAAGAAGAAGGTAGTTTTGAGAGCCATCCTAGTACAATGGACGAATCAGTCCATAAATATATTTCCTTGACATTAAAGTTCAGAGCTGACATGACGTAGTTTACAAGATTAGAGAGCAGTACTGCGCCATTTAGTTCTAAGCGAGGAAGGCAAACTGTTTGTATTGGGGCAACTTTACATTTTGCAACTAATAAATTCGAAAAAGTATTATAGGTTTGGGTTTGACATCGAATAAATACTGTCGCACAGTAAGCTGCTTTAGAAGCGTCTGAGAACCCATGAATCTGAATGGCGTCTGAAGGCGTGTATTGCAACCATCTGGGAATCGATATTGTTTCCAACTGGGTAAGATCCTGAACGAGACCATTCCATTTATGTAGGGATTCTGGAGAAACATCCTCATCCCATTCTAACCCTTCTAACCATAGTGTTTGCATAAGTATTTTAGCTCTGATGACTATAGGGACTAGCCATCCTGCTGGGTCGAAGAGCTTTGCTACTGACGAAAGAATTTGTCTTTTAGTTATTCTTGTAGATTGATCAATTGGGGAAAAACTGTATGTAAATGCATCTGTTAGTGCATTCCATTTAATACCGAGTGTTTTTGTTGAGCTAGCTTCATGAAAGCGAAGAAAGTCTAGATCGTAAAGATCTTCTTTAGGTAAGTGTGAGAGCAATCTTGGATCATTTGCTGTGATTTTCTTTAAGGGAAATCCAGCTGAATTCAATACTTTAATAAGTTGGGTTTGAGCGGATAATGTTTCTTCTATCGAGAATCCTCCAGATAGAATATCATCAACATATGTTTCTGTGCGCAATATTGATGCTGCTTTGGGACATTCTACTTCGGTATCAGACGCGAGCTGAAGGAGCGTACGAATAGCAAGGTACGGAGCACAATTTACCCCAAAGGTTACAGTATTTAACTGATAATCTGTAATGGGACCATCGGGTTGATTTTGGAAAAGAATTTTTTGAAAGGGTCTATCTTCTGGATGTACAAGAATTTGTCGATACATCTTTTGTACATCTCCACTGAAAACATATTGATATTTTCTCCAATTTAGTATTACAGTTATCAAATCGTTTTGCAAAGTAGGTCCTGTATAGAGAACATCGTTAAGAGCAAATTGAGATTTTGATTTTCGTGAAGCGTTAAAAACAACTCTAACCTTCGTGGTTTTATGTTCTGGCCGAACGACAGCATGATGAGGTAAATAGAATGAATCGCATTTATTTTGGGACATAAGTTCTTGCGATGAAGTTTCTTCCATGTGACCGAGAGCTAAATATTCGTTCAGAACTGCCATGTAATGGGAATAAAGTTCGGGATTTTTATTTAGAGTTTTCTCCATTCTAGCATATTGTGCTAGAGCAATAAATCTGGACGAACCAAGGAAGATTTTCTCGGGATACTCTTTTTTAAATGGCAATCTTACTATGTATCTGCCATTTTCATTACGTTTAGTCGTTTGCGCATAAAAACGTTCACAAATTTCATCTTCAACAGAATTTGAAGGCGCTGAGGGTATTTCTTCCTGCTCCCAGAATTTCTTTAAGAGAGTATTGAGATCTGTTGTGTCAGCAGGGACAACAGTGGTTGTAAAAGATTGGACTATTTGGGCTTTCATGGGTCCACTAAGTACCCATCCGAAAATTGTATTGTAGGCTGATGTTTGGCCACAAATATTTTTCTTTATTCCAGCAATGTTAATTGAGTGTTCATAATCATTGCCTAAAATCAGATCTATTTGGGAAGTCTTGTTAAATGTTGGGTCTGCTAAATCTATTTCTTCAAGTTGCATTGAATAAGGGATTTCGAAACTGACCGCTGGAAGTTGTTTTGTAACTTTGGGCAACACTATTGCTTTAACGGGGATTCGTATATTATATCTTTTGGCGTACAATACGAACTCGCATTCCTTGTTCGCTGATTGTTTTTGCCCGCCAATGCCCACAACTTCGAAGTGAGATTTTTGATAAGGAAGTTGAAGTCGGTTTCTTACTCTTTCAGTTATGAATGTTCGTTGGGAACCTGGATCAATTAGAGCTCGTATCGTAAAGAGTTCGCCTCTATACTCTATTTGCATTAAAGAAGTGCGCAATAGAATGTTTTCGTTACTTGTGGAACAATTAGCCTGAATTTGCTTTGATCCAGAAGGGCCTTCAACTTGACTTTTAGTTTGAAGTATTTGAGTAACATGTGGGGAAAGTTTTTCGGAAACATTGCTAGGAATATCTTTCTGTTGAGATTTTTCCATATTCTGAGATGGGTTTTGAGATGTTCTTGTCATATGTAACAGTGTGTGATGAAGTTTTTTACAAAAGAGACAAGTTTTCTTACTTTTGCAATTTGCTTTTAGATGTGATGAGCCTAAGCAATTATTGCAAATTTTATTTTTATATATAAAGTCGATTCTTTGCTGTATTGAAAATTTTCGAAACTTAGGACAAGTTCTTAGAGTATGATCTTCATTGCATAACATGCAAGATACGTGCAAATTTTCATGTGAAGTATACGCTTGTATATTTGGTGATTGTGATTTGTTCAGGCTAAAGTTATCTTTTGAGGTTCTAATACTAGCGAGGCGTTCTACAGCTTCATATCTATCTACCAGAAACTGAGACATTTGCGACCACTTAGGAAGATCGCGAGGAGATTTAAGTGACTGTTCCCACATAGAAAGGGTTAAATCTGGCAATTTAGTAGATATGAGACGAATGAGAATTGGGTCCCAACTTTCCACTTGTACTCCGAGAGTTCTAAGAGTGGCTAATGAATCATTAACCGAAGATTGGATTCTTCTAATAGACTCACTGTTTTCGTTAGTTGCAGCTGGGATATCAAAGAGGATTTTGATCTGGTTATCTACAAGTACCCGTTTATTCTCATACCGAGTTTTCAAAGCATTCCATGCCAGATCAAAGTTATCATGAGAAAGTGGATATCTTTTTACTATTGCACCTGCCTCACCTTTAGTTTTGTTACGAAGGTGATATAATTTTGTGACGGGAGAAAGTTTTGAATGATTTATGTACACTGCGGTGAACATGTCCCGGAAAGATGGCCATTGTTCATAACTGCCTTTGAAAACTTCAGTGTCACAGGGAGGTAGTTTTATGCAATTATTATAATTATCGGGTACAGAGTTTTGGGTAACAGCTTGTGGTGGGAGAGAATAACGTGCAGACGTATCAAAACCTTGGACATTGGAATTGTCCATTCGGAAAGCTTTCATTAAATCAAGAATTTGGGATATACAATGGTAATAAGCGTCTACACACACATCAAAATTCGTCTTTGCCTCCTGTTTGAATTCGGGCTTAACTAACTCATCTTGAGCTAATATAACTTTTTCATAGGAAGCTTCTACTTTGTTCCATCTAGTGTCTAAGTCTTTCAATTTGACTTCTAAGACTGATTCGGTTTGGTCTTCTATAGGTGTTTTGTTAAATCTTTCACAGAACTGGAGCATATGGTCACAATCAAATACAAACCGCTCCTTAGGAGATGGGTTAGCATTTTTCTGAGATGTAGAAGTCATTTTTACAGGGTTTAAGTATGCTAATTTTAAAAATAAATTGAGTATTTGTTTTACTTTTTAGAAACGTGTTAGATATTTATATCTTATTTAGAAATAGTGGAATCAAAGTGGGATAATAGAGTTTGTTTTTACGCTTTATGGATTGAAAAACTGCTCTATTTAAAGTTTGTGTTTTTGATAAGATGAATTGGGAATTTTTAATATTTTATTCTCAAATTAGTGTTAAGGAGCTAGTAAGTACTAGCACTAGATACCCGTTATCTAGTTCAAATTAATAAAAAATGAGAATTTATCAATGTATTGTTTTAGATTATAGAGTTAACTTGGTAGTAGAGTTAAGGGGATAGTAAGCTCTAGCACTAAATATCTGTTAAGTGTTTTTAATCTCGTTATAGAGTTAAGGGGCTAGTAAGTTCTAGCACTAGATACCCGTTATCTAGTAAAAAAAATAAAAATGAGAATAAAAACAGCTTGAACAGATTATTTATGTTGATTTTTGCAAACTTCAATATTCGTTTTTGATTAAAGGGGCTATTACTAGCACTAGATACCCGTTATCTAGTTCAAAAGAATCAAACTGAAATGAAGTTAGTGTGAGTTTAGTAGAATTATATTTGATTTTGGAGTTTTACGAAATTCTATTCTCGTTTTTGAATTCGGGGCTATTGAAGAATAGCACTAGATACTCTTTATCTAGTTAAAAAAAATGTTTCAAAAACGAGAATGAAGATAGTTCAAACTATTTTGCTTTACGAAATTCGCTTTTGAATTCGGGGCTATTAATGAATAGCACTAGATACTCTTTATCTAGTTAAAAAAAATGGTTCAAAACGAGAATTAAGATAGTTCAAACTAGTTTACATCACTATTAGTGATAAAATGTTAAATTCATAACCTGTGCGGTTTATTGAAATAACCAGTTCTTATCCCACAGGGAAAAATTTTTTAATTTATTTTGTTTAGCAAAAATAGCAAACGATGAGCACAATTTAACATCCACTTCGTTTCTTAGAGGGTTAAGTACAGAATTTCAGATCAGTGTTACCGCTGATCAGTTTTATGTTCAACGAGAAAAAAATTAATGTTTTTCCTTTAATGGTTAAGTGTATAAGATTCACTTGTATCTTAAATTGGTATTTACAAATTAGCTTTTCAAAATAATAATTATGTAATAAGATGAGATAATGTGTATCCATAAAATATTTGATATATTTCCTTCATTTGTGTTTAAATTTTCTTTTTTAGTAATTACTGGTTTCTACTGTGTTTGAAATTTTATTTAAAATCGGCAATATTTTATTATTTAGTTTTTTGATTTTTACAAAAAATAAAAATAAAATGGTAATCCTTTATGAGAATTGCCTGAGAAATATGTTAGTGTTGTTAACACACCAATGTTAAGCTCTTTTTTTTATTATCCTGAGAGTAATCAAATTTATCGTATAGATGTAAAAATTTATTTTTAATGTTTATCCGTTTAACTATTCGAAAATTTAATTTTAATTAATTATTATAATTTGTTCTTTATTGCCAAATGATTGTTTCACAATAGCTTATTTTTTTTTTTTTTTTTACTTTTGAAAAAATGATATTATAGCAGCTGGTTTTCTTTTTGTAGCGGACTGTATGAATTTTGTTTTTAGATTAGTATTATTTTAAAAACCAGCGTTTATAATAAGAGATATTGAAAACACAATCTGATGCACCAAGTCAAACTGAAAAGTAAACTGTTTTAATTTTCACAAAACACAGTGTAAAAATCGCTGCTTTGACAATATAGAATTTTTCACCACACTTTTTCTTTTCTTTATTATTGGAGAGAATTAGAAACAAGGAAGAGCGTGAAGTTATTTTTGCTTATTATTTGCTTTGATTTTACAAAAACGTTTCTCTTACGGAATAAGCAGTAAACAATAACTGTATTGCTTTTGGTTTTTATAAAGAATATAATAGTAAACCAATTACAATTTTCTTCTTTTAAATTTTCTTTGAAAATAAACTTACCCCAATAATTCTGTATAGGATGATTTTTTCCTTATTTTATTTTCACTGATGATCGCAATAAATTCCAAGAGCGATTGTAAAATTTGGTGGTTGAAATACAAATTAGTTTTTATTAAACTGAAGAGCACAATAAATTGATTTTCAAAGAGCAAGTAAAAATTTTTTGTAGATGAACACAAATTACTTTTTTCTTAAACTGAAGAGCACAGTTAATTGTAAGAGCGATTATTAACTTTGGTGGTTGAGCTTTTGATTTAACCGCAGAGTGTAGTAACTTTAAAGAGCGATTATAATTTAGTTTTATAAAAATTTGCAAACACAGTAAATACGAGTTACTCTTAAAATTTTGTTTTTTATATGAGGAGATGAGATAAAGATGATATGAAATGAAGGATAAGATGATGAAAGACAAAATGTTTCAAGTTGTTTTTTTTTTTTTTTTTTTAAAAGTCATACCACAATAACTATTTATTTTTGCATGCTTACTTCTTTTCTTTTTTTGTATTTATTTAATGGTTGTTGTTGTTTTATTTTTGTATGTATAAATGGAAATGTAGCTTTAGGTTAGATCAACAAAAATTTGTAACGGAATTTATGACTAAAATTTTTTTACTTATAGGCACATACATATGTACTTTTCTTTTTATGTGCAAATTTATTATTTTTTTTTTTTTTTTGTTCTAACGGGATGACTGTTAGGCTATTGTCTATATATAGGAATTAATATGCATTTGGCCAATGACCTTTATTCGTACATATATATATCGGTAAACGAGACCTTTTTTATGTATAAAACTTATCAAATATGGCGTTTAACAAGACCTTTTTTATGTTTAAAACTTCTTCAAATATGGTGTTAAACCAGATATTTTCATTATATACATAAGGTAGCCATTTTTTGACGAACACTTTTTTTTTTTTATTTTCTGCCTTCTTGAAATATGGCGACAAATGAGACTTTTTTTCCTGATCACTTTCACGTTTTTTTTACATAAATTTTGCACATACAATTTTATAACCTTTTTTTTCGTATTTTTTCTTAATTTGCAAATAACTATATAATTTTTTTTTACGTTTCGTTGTTTTTAACACTTGTTCTGCTTATTTTTTCTGCTTTACGTTTTTCAATTTTAAAATTTACTTTACACTTTGTTGTTTTTATGATGTTAGTTTTGTCGCGTTGTGGTATGTCTTTTTTGTTTTTTGTTACGTTTGTGAGTTTGAGTGTGAGATTTTAATAATAATTTTATGTTTTCAACTTACTGCTTGATGTTTGATTTGTAACTGATGAGCCCTTAAATCATCGTTTTGTACATTACCTCATTGTTTATTGTTTCGATTGTGGTGAATTTTGTTTTCTCCAAGAGACAATTGTTGTTATTTTTTCCAAGAGACAATTGTTTAATTTTTTCCAAGAGTCACTTAAACAATTTGACGGTTCGACTGGACCATGAACAAAATTGGGGTTTTGTTAATATGAATATTGGTAAAGATGAGTTGCTTGATGACCAAAGGGCTGTAGGAAAATTTGTATTAGATTATAATTACTCGTACAAGTAATTATAATGGGTGTTTCGCCAAAATAAAAAGAAATAAACATAGGGAGTATTAGTTTTGAGTTCTAATGTTTGTTTATTTGGGTTGAGTTATGTTGCTCACCTTTAATAAGAAGATTTACAATTTCAGGTTACAAGAATATGTTTATTGTAATTCACAAAGGGTAAAAATAGTAAGTTTATGTTGATTTAACTGATATAAGTATAAAAGTAAGTGTTCACTCAAGTAAGTGCACACAAGTAAGTGGTTTAAAGAATTTAAATATAATTACATGAAACCTCGGTGTGTTCAAGAACCTGAGGCTGAATTTAACCGACAATTCACGAATCTATATCGAGTACTAAATTCAATAGATTAATCTTTTACAATACAAAATATTATTGTTATACAAATGCACTTAGCAAAATTCAGTTACAATTCAATAGTTAATTATAAGAGCATTTAAAAAATATATAAAGAAATTCATAAAATCAATAAAAAATACAACAATTATAAATTATATTTTAATTTATAATAAAGTGTTCAAATGTAGTTTGAACAATAGTTTTTACTAGTGGTTGTTAAATTAGCTAAAAGTTTGGTGGTGGGTTGTTGGGTTGGGTGTGTCCTCACTAGTGAATGGCATGAAAAGCTAATAATTATTGATTTTCGACTTTTCGATTTTTACAGTCGATTAATCGAACCCAATAATCGATTTGCATTTTTGGGAAATATAGCAAATGACTCAGATACTCTATAATTAAGGCTTAAAATCATATTTTGGAAGAGTATTATAACTCCTTTATATTGAGGTGTTCATTTTATAAACATTTATACAAATTTCTTAAGTTTGAAAAAATTTCGCTTTAAAAAATTAGATCCTCCGTGAATATTTTTCGATGTCAGCTGAAGATAAATATATTGTCAAATTTAATGAAAGCAAAAACGTAGACAATACTAAAAATTCCGGAATTTGATTTCTATTTCGATTAATCGTCATCAAAAATAGATTTCAGTATAAAAATCGGAGTATATAATCGATCACGAAAAAATCGGTTTTAGACCCTGAAAATCGATGTTCTACAAAAATTTCGAAATTTAAAATTTTTAAAAAATTTTTTTTTTTCAAAATTTTTTTTGAATGGCGGCGTAAATTTTAAAATATCTTCTGATTTACATGAATATCGGTATATGGGGGTATTCAAGATTACTGATTTCGAATCTGATGTAAAATTTTTCAGATTCAAAATGGTGGATCCAATATGGCGGGAACTCTCCCATATAACTGAGATATGCATACAAAAAAATTCGCACATTTTGCTTTACGTAATCCGATTCCTCATTCAAAACATTGCAGCATTCAACTTTACCAACAATAAAATTGTAAACAGCAGCATTCTTCTCATCTTTCTTTTGCTCATCCAACCAAACTTCCGCAAGTTCGCTATTTTGCAAGTGGAGACTGCCAGGAAAATTTATATTTCTCAAAAATCTCAATAAAGCGAAACATAAAATTGACAAATTAAACATAAAATTCTTCATTTAATACGTTTCTGATTCTTTAAACCCGGCCAAATTCGGGTAAATTTTCAAAAGCTTATCCAAAATTAATTTTTGAGAAAAAATTAAAAAATTAATGAGTTTTTTCGCCAAAAAAATTTGTTTTACAAAATCTTTTTCTTAAACTATTAAGCACTTACTATTTATCGCAAATGAAAAATGTAGGAATTACAAACGGTATGACAAACCTTTTCCACTCATGGTGAAGGGCATAGATGACAACTAGATAGGTAACTGAGAACCAAAAACCTAAGTCTGTTGTCAAAAACCTAATTCATGAGAATGTATTGCATGTATTTTTATTGTATCACTCGTATGTGTGAAAAGAGAGTAATTTTTCCATTGATATTACTCTCTCCTTCCTATCCTAAAAAAGTAGAGTTTCCAAAAAACCGAAGAATTTAAAAAACGCGGTTTCGGTTCGGTTTTGTGATAATTTTTTAACTATTAAATCAGTTCATAATATTGGAACTGCTAAACAAATTTAAAGTTCAAATTTTACGACTGTTTACGAAGATAAAGGAAAATTGGTACTTTTTCTTTTAATGGTATTAAATTAGTTAAAGTTGCCTAATATGCAACTTTAACTAACTAAGAAATAATCAAGAATAGGGTGCTCAATTGTATTATGATACCAAAAATGGAGAACTAAACCAAACTAAGGAGTACTTTTTCGTTCTTCAAATTGAATTTCCTATCAGAATCAGGAAATTACTTTGAAATTTCAAACTTGACAGTGGTTTAAGTGTGGAACATTTTTACTTTTTCTTGTAATGGTACTTTTTATTATAATAAATTATTTTACTTATCTATATAAATATATAAATGTCTTTGTAAGTTTGTTTGTTTATTTGTTTGTTTGTTTGTTTGTTTGTTTGTTTGTTTGTTTGTTTGTTTGTTTGTTTGTTTGTTTGTTTGTTTGTTTGTTTGAGCATCACGCCTAAACGGCTGAACCGATTTTATTGAAATTTGGAACGTAGATAGATCCTTACTTGGAAGCGTCAATAGGCTATAACTTTTTTCAATACTTGGACCAGAAAGGGATAAAAAGGGGGAAAAACGGGTAAAATTGGAACCTTTAGTTTTTAAACAATAATTACTAAACGGCTGAACCGATTTTTACATCGACAGGGGTAGCGAAGCGCACCGGGTCAAGCTAGTTGTATATACATAATAGTTGGCTGATATGCTTCTGAGTAAAGAAAGAATCAAGGATAGAGGGCATAATGATATTGAGGTAACAGAAACTATTATTGAAATTTCTATAATATTGAACCTATAAGCATGATATTAAACACACATGATCCTGACTGAGTTAGAATATAATAAAGGGAATTGCAGGTACTTTTTCGAAATAGTAGTAGTTTTTGAATATTTTATAACGATGGACCTAGAGTCGCGAATTCAAAACGGATAATTAATGTTACTATTTCTTTATTCTTTAACATTCATGATGCTGAGTAGGAATACAAAATGTGGGTATTTATTCTGATAATACGTCTAGAATGAACTACAATCCACATTTCAATGAATCAATAAACATGAAACTTGAGATATGTTTTCCTGAATTAGTTTTAATTTACAAAGCGAGACTTAATAGTACTATTTCTTTATTCCAATTGAGGTGACGAAGCGCACCGGTCAGCTAGTACTCCATACTTTTATCGGATATTTGAAAATAGCTAAGACTTTGTTACAAAAAATTTTCATTATTTAACCTGCGAAAGGTAGCCTGCTACATCATCTGAAGCAATTATTGTAATACAATTTAAAAAATTTAAACAAATCTTAAGATATTTTTACCGATCGATGTTAAGAGATATGGGATGAAAAAGTTTGTTTCTCATTTCTAAATTTTGAATTTTTCTAGTGAAAATAGATTAAAAGTGAAAACCGAAGAATATTTGTCGGTTTCGGTTTTATGCCTTGAAAAACCGCGGTTTCGGTTAAAACCGAATTGGAAACTCTATAAAAAAGTAACTAACATTATTAAATCTTAAAATAACTAACTTAAATTTGTATAAAATAAAACCTTAATTAATATCTTATAATGATCAGGTTTGAATTTTAAAGAAATTTAACTGAACTTAAATTAAATGACCCAAACATAGAGAAAATATAGATAGAGTGGAAACTAGAAAAAAACTCAGACAAAAAATTACTCAAAAAGTTACACATACTCGTATGTTTTTGTTTTCACATAGTTTTTTTTACTAATACATTCTCACTACCTAGGTTTTTGACAACTGATTTAGGTCTTTTACAGGAGAGTTTCCGATCTATGTGTATTTATCTATGGACCCAAATGTAACAAAAGAATTTATTTAAAAATTGTAAATAAATTTATGAAATATTTATCAAATAGAATTAATGAGCCGGAAATAATGGTATCTTATTTGTTAAGTTTTAAATATTCCATTCATTTGATTAAAATAATTCTTATTCAAAAAAGCAACTTACTACGCACAGTGGTTTAGAAACGTTTTTTTGTTTGAAAATAATTAGGTATCTCGGGAACTATAGGTTGGACCTGAGGTGTTTTTGAGTTTATTTGCATTTGTTCAGCTTCTTATCGCTAATGGGGGGCCAGTGTGTGGCCCCTCAAAGTTGGTCACCTTGGGTCTCAAAATTTAAAAAAAAATCGCCAAAAATTCATTTGTGGCCCAAATTAGCTGAAATTTTAAATATAAATAGTCCTTAAGATGATCTTCAAAATTTTGATATTTGATACTTTTGAAAACCTCATTTTGTAAATTTTTGGGACGTCATTTACTTTAAAAACTTAAAAAACTATAATATCGTGATTTTCCATGAAGAAATTATATAAAATTTGAATTAATGTAAAATTTTAACGGTTAAATATAACATAACAAAATTTATAACTAATGTAGACTCAATTATCCTTAAATTAACGATATTATATTTTTTGACATTTTTTATTTTAAAATTCCGTAATTCCTAAACCGGGAAAAATGTGTTCCAAAAACTGATTTTTTTTAGAAAAGTGCATACTGTCACGTTATTTACCGTGTGATAGTAAAAAAACTTTCTAAGTGTTTAAGTAACATATAGGGTTATACAAATATGGAACATCTTTGAGGATCGGTGCTTTGCCTTTTTAGAATTTTTTACTCAAACCTAAAATTATTTTTTAAAACTGGCTAAGTTTGGATAGGCCAAATTTTACTTTACACGCTTTAGCATTAAGTTCTCTTTCTGGATCATATACAAATTGTGTATAGTCCCGAAGATATGTACATTTTTTCTACAAAAGAACTTTTTTGGGAAAAACCTTAAAAGACACTTTGGATGCGTGTTACTTTTTATATGGACAAGATAACTGTTAGCAATTATTTCTATTTTGTTTAGAACTTTATCACCAATATAGTTGATATTTTAAAAATAAAATTTCGACAATCCGTTGGCCCGTCATATCTAAAAAACCATATAAAGATCGAGCAAAATTTAAAAAAATTAATAAATAAACCTAAATATCTCTTCAACTAATAGAGATAACCTACATATCTTCTTAAGAAATATAAATAGTCATTTATGACCCAAATAAGCTGACATTTTAAAAGGATTTTTGGCGGTTTTTTTTTAATTTTGAGACCCGAGGTGACAAACTTTGAGGAGCCACGCACTGGCCTCCATAAATGCTAGGAAGCAGAACATTTGCAAATCAACTCAAAATCACCTCAGGTCCAGCCATGTGAAATTTTGTAACAATATCTCCAATAGTTCCCGAGATACCGCATTATTTCCAAAAAAAGTTTCTAAACCACTGTGCTACGCTCATATGTATATGGTGCTTTACATACATTTTATAGAAATTAACAAAACAGTGCAGTTTCCTTTAAATTTTATATAATAGAGTAAGTGCTGTAATTTATTGAAAGTGTTAAAGCTTAAAACTATTTAAATTGATTTTCTTATCATTTATATTTAAGAATAATTTAAGTGCAGTGTGGCCTATAAATCTACAACAGTGATTCCTGCAAATAAAAAAACAATTAAATATAAATTGATAGGACTTTTTTAAAATTAGATAAACAGTTTTTATCACTAAAATAAAAGTTAATGGTATTTTATAAGAAAATAAAAAAACATGCTGAGAAAAATATGGAAAATATTAAACAAGAAAAACTTACCTGAATTTACTATGCGTGAGAGTTAATAAAAAACATAATTTTAATATTTTTTTTTTAATTTTAGCTATAATTTGATTTTTATTATTTAGTTTATAAGTATTTTTTCAGCTAATTTTAAATCTTTTTTTTTTAATTCAACGTCCATTCATTACTTTGCTTTCTTTTGCATCGATTTATTTTTCATTTGCTATAAATTTAAATACATAGTTAAAAAAATAATATTTTAAAGTCATACACAACATTTTCATTGAGTTGGTTTTTTTTGTTTTGTTTTCAAAAATAAATGCACAGACAAATGAGTTGAAATGATAAATAAAATTAAGAACTGAAAACAAAAACAATCTTTATTAATTTGCTTATTTATTTATTTGTTGTAAATGAATTACTGTCATTTTTATTTGTGGTATTAATGCTGTTTATTTATTATTTATTTTTTTGTTAATTTCTGTTTTATATTTATGTAGCAATATGTATTATTAACAAGAAGTTAATTAAAATACTGTATGATTTCAGTATGTATGTTTTTATGGGAGTGCCGGAAATTATGGTTTGCGAATTGATTGTTTTTTTTTTATAACATGAAGGGTATTCACAGTTCGTTGAATTTTATTTGTATGTACGAGTATTATGAAATATGAATAATAAAAAACCTTAGTGTTGATTAACACACTTAAAGTTTACTTTAGCAAGCCTTGAGTTTATAGAAGAGAGAGGAAAATCTTTCCAATCACCTCTCCTTTCTCATCAACTCAAGACTTGCGCAAGTAAACTTGACATGTGTGAACCAGCACTTATTTTAAGATTTTATTTATCAGAATCATTGAATAGAATACTGTGAATACCTTTAATTTGTTTATGTTTTTGTTTATACTTTTGCTTGTACTTAATTTAATGGAAAACTATGATTTTCTATAAATTATATGATTATTGTATATAAAGCATTTAATCCTATTTGCATGTAGTCCATTTATTACTAACACCCATAAGTGTTCAAGTGATATGCAGAAAGTCAAGAAGTTTAACAAATTAACACTGTTTCAAATATGTAAAACAGTGGTCGTTATAATGGCAACATGGAAGATGATTTATAATAACATCCCTGCAGTTAAGCATGTAGACAATGTAGCTCTTATAGACAGTAATTGTTACTAATGTCTGATAGCTTGGCTGACATTTTTGTGAGTAATTCGTACAAAATGTATTGATATAATTCTCATACAGTTTATTTTCTTATTGCTTAAGTATACTGGCATTTCATATAACCTATCGTGAAGTCAACTGTCACTTCCCAGCAGTTAAGCAAGTAGTCAATATATCCCTTATAGACAGTAATCGTCACAAATGTCGTATCACTTGGTTGACTCCAATTTATATATTTTGGTTATTTGACACGTATGTGCTCTTTGTAGTGCAGAGATAAGACAATTGGTTACTCTATACTTCCCAGGTAATGTAGCAAGAAGACAATTGTCACTTGATTGTCTCTAAGTAATCTGGAGTGTAGTCACTTTAAACGTTTTGTGAGTAATTCGTTCAAACTGGTTTTATACAAATTGTGTTAATATAATTCTCATACAGTTTATTTTTATTTTTGCTTAAGTATACTGATATCCCATGTAACATGCATGAAGTTAGTGTCTCTTAGTATCCTATAGTGAAGTCACTTTAAACGTTTATTTTGTACTGCACTTTAGAAAGTAGATATTTTACAAACCAGAAGCAATACATTGGAGAGTTGTCGAAGAAAGGTTTGTTTAGCTGACTCTTTGAGGTCAATTAGCACCCGAAGGTAGCTAGTAAGGTAACTGACGTTATTTAACCAGTATGTGAATCCAATGCGTTGACAAATTTGGACCAGCTATTAGACAGTCTCATTAAAGCAAAAATAATCAATTGACCCCCTGCTTAGGACATGCCCGTTGCTAAATTTAGTGCAGGGAAAGATAACTAATACTATTACATTTTACGATTGTATTAGTTATACACTCTCTCCGCTCTCATCAGGAATCGGTGTTGCCAGTAAGCTTTCGTCTCTTTTACCCAATTGAAAATCCCATATTGTTTATTATACATCTAAAAAAGTTGGGACCATTTTATTTTCTGGCAACCCTGATTTTTAAAGTGTTCGATATACAACCTGCTTAGTTGAATGTTCAAGCTTGACAGATTAAAGTTGTTTATTTCTCTACAATTTGTGTACACATGTACGTAAGAGAAGAGCAAATGAAAAGGCGCGGCGCCCATCATATGCCTTTCCCTACTCCAGTGTCTCTAGGTAACCTAGAGTGTAGTCACTTTAAACGTTTATTTTTTACTGCACTTTAGAAAAAAGTTATTTTACTGACCAGAAGTAATCTATTGGAGTGTTGTCGGAGGAATGTTTCCTTACAAGCAATCGGTTATTAGACTGTCTAGAGATGTCTTTTTAACTGACTATTTGAGGTCAATTAGCAGCAGCCTTAGATGTTAAAATTACTAGTTATGTAGATGATCAAGTAACCAGTTAGGTAGCTAGTAAGGTATCTAACTGACTATTGACTCTATGTAATCGGTATTTGAATCCAATGCATTGACTACTTTAAACCAGGCAGTCTCAATGTAATCCAAAAGGGTCAATTGACCCCCTGCTTAGGACATGCACGTGTTAAAATTGCAAGTCATGTAGCAGTTATGTATCTAGTATATTAAAAGAAATCCCCAGTAAGGAGCAAAGCTCAAAAATTCAACATTTTGTTGGAATTTGTCTTGAACGCAAAAAAAGTTTTAAACAAATGTTTCAAACATATTTGAAAAAATTAAATATTTTTCAAACAAAAAACATATGGCTTGAATTTATGTTTCCTTTTTACTGGAGAATGCTATTGAAATAATCTGTAATACAACTGTAATTCAATTGCTTGACTATAATTCAAGACTTGAATTACACTTCCGCTCAACTTTTCAGAAATTCCCTGGAATTTTTCAATAGTAAGTTAAGCCAAAAATTAGTAAAATTAGTAACAACAATAATTCAATTCACATGTCATATTGTCTTAATATTTCATAATGTTTTAAACATGTTGTTATTGCCATTCAAGCAAAAATGTCCTAAAATAATACTACTCTGTATGCTATGTTTATTGTGTTATCGTAACAAATCAGCAGAGACCTGCGCCGAACGCCTAAGAGCCGGTTACCTAAAATATGCAGGGGTTCTCATATAGAAATTCTGTTTGGTTTGAGTTCAAAGAGTACGAAAATATAAGGTGTTTTTTTAAGACCAATAGAACTTGAAATTGTAAAAAATAACACGAAAAAGTAAATATTTATCCAAAAAATGTTTTTATTCGAAAGATCAATACATTACATTAACATTTGAGCTTGTTTTCGGGCATATGTTCCCCGTGGTAGTTCTTGACGAGGCACTTTTTGGACGTTCAATTTTAGTCCACTTTTTCGAGCATTGTGTCACGAACATTGTTGCACTCCAAGGTGTCAATTGTGGCTGGTTTATCATCATAAACCAGTGACTTCACGTGACCCCATAGGAAATAATCGAGAGATTTTAAATCGCACGACATTAGAAGCGACAGGTCCAAGTTGTGGCCAAAGTTTGATTTAAATTAAGCGATAGTTGTGGTCGCTGTATGGCAAGTAGCGCCATCCTATTGAAACCACATCTTGCCCGGATCAGTGTCATCTATATTTTCAAACAAAAAATCATTGATCATCATGCGTTAACGATCTCCATTGACCGTAACGCGAGTTCCGGTTTCATTTTTGAAGAAATAATGTCCGATGATGCCACCGTAAACCGCCCAAAACGGTGGATTTTTCTGGATGTAATGGAGTCCGAAGGGTCTGTTGTGGATTGGTCTCACTATACATTAAGCCAAAAATGAGCCTCATCGCTGAACACAATTTTTCGATAATATTTTCAAAGTAAATTTGGATAATATGGTAGCGATGTTCCAGTGTAAATTTATTCATGATGATTTGCCGCAGTATAATGATAATTGTATAATTGTCAAAAAGTAGGTGCAGTATGACAACTTGTTTGGCAGTTAACCTTTTCGTAAGTTCTATCGGACTTAAAAAACACCCTTTACTTATACTTATTAGCAAATGTTGTGCAATGTTTTACAACTACCAGATATCATAAGTTCGTTGTTTTGAAATTGATTTTTGAAAATCTATTTGGAAAATGATTTGATCACGAATGCGGTAATTCGGTCCCTGGTTTTAAAAAGTTTATATACAAACTGATTTAAAAAAATTCCTCTTTCGAAATCAATAACACATTTTTCCAGATTTAAAAATTTTATAATTTTTACTGGTTTTTGGATTAATTCAGTATTGAAAAATTACCAAGAATTCCCGGATATGAACAGATTTGTGTAATACTTCCCGGGGATGAAAAAAAGTATGAGACACTAGGAAGCCTTACTATGACCTAAAACTCGAAACTTCAAATAAAACATTATCCGATTTCTTTAAAATGTCCAGCATTTCGTCTTAAAATAACCGGACTTTTCAAAAATCGAAAAATTCCACAATTACTGCCACCTCTTTTGATGGTAGAGGGTATAAAAACAACCAAATATTAATATTTCTTTTAAATCTCTTTCCATTTTACACATTTACCGCAATATAAGTAAACCAAAATTCCTTAATAACATTGCCCTGGTTTTGATAGCAAATTTTTCATTAACAATTTTTAGGACATTTAGGATTAAAAATAACTTTCGTTGCATTAATAAATGGAACATGGATTAAATGCTCTTTGTAATTGTTCTGGTAATAAAAAAAAAATAAAAATTCATAATGAAAAAATAAATGAATAAATATTCATTTGCTTTGTGCATGTTGGATGGGGTGACTGGTCTGGGTGGTCGGGTATGATTCTCTAAGGGTGCGTTTAAAAAATATATTTATGTATGTATGTACGTAATTATGTATGTATATTCGTAAGTAGGTTCTTATGTATTTAGTTAGGTATATGTGTTTTAAAGTATATAAAATTGTACTAATGTACTTCATATATTTATATACATAAATATATTTATAAGAATGTATGCATGTATCTATGTATGTATATTAAGGAAGCCCCGTTTGAATGCAGGAAAACTTGGGTGTAGATGTTCCCAACTAATATGAAAGTTTAGTTTGTTTGTGAAGAACATTTCTGAAAATGTTTGTCCTGGAGGCAGTATTTGATGAGCTGGAGCAAAGGATTAAGAGTTTTATGCCTTTTTCATATTTCTCGCTAACAAAACATATGAAATATTGGCATCATGTAATAGGTCTTTGAAAGGCTCCTTTCTTTAAATTTATATAAAACAGATTGTGTGTGAGATATCATCGACATTTTTTATTCGTTTGAAAGGCCTATCGATATCATTATGTGTGGAATATAACATCGTGTCATGCTGGGTGGTGTCCATCCCAAAGGAGACATTTTCCATGACTCTGGCTAATAAATCAGGCTGAATTTGACTGATGGCATGGGTTCGCTATGGTCTGTGACTTATTCGCTATGGTCTGTGGCTTAATCCCAAAGACCTTCGACTTAAGAAAACCCCATAAGAAAAAGTCTAACAGTGTTAAATCGCAGGATCTCGGTGGCCAGTTCACATCACCACCACGTGAGATGCCCATACTCTCAAATCTCAAGTGCAGAAATTCCAATGTGTATGAGCTGTGTGGAGCGTAGCGCCGTCCTGTTGAAACCACATGTCGTTGGTGTCATTATCATCCAATTCAGGCCAAAAAAATGTTGGTAATCATCTACCTATAGCGCTCGCCGTTGACGGTGATGGCCTGGCCAACGTCGTTCTCAAAGAAATATGGTCCGATGACGGCGCCGGTCTAAAATCCACACCAAACAGTGAATTTTTCGGATGCTCTTGGTTCTCATGTGGATTTCTATCGTCCCAAATTTCCATCCAGAAAAGGACCTCAACGTAAAATGGGCGAAACACGTGAAACGTTACCCGAACAGATAACTCATTTTGATAAATCAATTTTATTATTTGCTCGTGTTGTTGAACCCTATATCCGTCCATGGTGATTTGGCAAAACAAAGCTGAATACATGGCAGCCAATTCGACAGATGTACCTTCAAAGTTCGGAAGTCCCTCTTGGAACAACCTTTACTTGCAACATTTCATGCAAAAAATGTTATTTATCTGTCAAGCTTCTTTGTGATTTAATCTTGCACTATCTATTCTTATGCAGACGACAGCAACATTTGCAATTCATATTCATTCAATTCTAGATCTAGCCTGTCGGAGATTGGGGCAATAAGGCAAAGCATGAATGTTACGTTTAACTAAGATCTTGTGACAATCTCTGAATGCGGATGTGCTAATACAAATTATGTTGCTTCATCTGTTTTTATAGGTGGTGTAAATATTAAAGAATCGGATGCTCTTGATGTTCTAGGCATCAGTATTTAGAGCAATGTCCGCTGGATAAAACAAATTTTTAAGTGTAGAAGGAAGCATTCAAGTGCCTTGGTTTTCTTAAACGGTGTAGGAAATATTGCACTCCATCTGATCTCCTTACTTTTTACACCACTTATATCGGACACAAAATGGAATACAACTCTCATGTCTATTTTGGAGTTACTCGACCTCGTAAACAAGAGGGCGAATGTGCTTATCGGTGACAGTAGAGTATCAAGCTCTATTGACTCTCTGGAACATCGTCGCAATGTTTCACTGTTCTACCGATACTACAACTTCAGAACTTGTTCCCTAAATCCGTAGTTCTTCGACAAGGGCTCATCAATTCGTGGTCGACTGGACAGTGGATCGCACAACACATTACAGGGAAAATGCATTCTTTATCCGTATAGTCCGTATAGTTCTTGCTGAAGTCACTTTCAATATAGGAAAATTCAATTCAAATGTCCACAAACACTACTCCCTCTATCCTCCCTCCCATAACCTATTTTCCTAGTTCCAACACAATTGGTCAATTCACAAAGTCTCTTATTAGTCATATTGTCATAATGTCCTAATATATCACGACTTGGCGGCTCAGCTTAACCGACTCTTAGGTATTCGGCGTTGGTCTCTGCTGGTTCGTTACGATACCACAATAAACATAGCATAGAAAGTAGTATTATTCTAGGACATCTTTTGCTTGAAAAGCAATAAAAACCATTGTGAAATATTTGGACATTATGACAATATGACATGATAAGGGACCTTGTGAATTAACCAAATGTATTTCGGGGTCATCCCCTGAGTGAAAAAAAGTTCGAATATTGTTGGACTTATACTATAATTTTAGATACGACATTGCATGCGCCTTTCAAAGACCTTCACCATGATACTAATAAAAAATCATAAAAAGCTTAAAAAAGGATCTTTCTATCCTATGATCCAGCTCACCAAATATCGAACCCAGGACAAACATTTTGAGAAACTATATCTTAGATAAAATAAAACTTTTATTTTAATTAGGAACATCAACATATTTTGTTTGGGGCCACCCTAATGTTGTATATAATTTTCATTGTATTATTTTTCAAAATCATAAAACAATACTAATAAAGCAACAACAATTAATGCTTTTTAATGGTGTTGTTTTTGCTGTTATAAACTATATGTATATATTTCATACTTGTACATCAAATGTAAAAGTTATTATTATTATTTTGTTGTTAATTTTCTTTTTGTTGCTACTTGCTTTCAAACCATCATCATCATCATCATGTTACTCGTACTAAAGTAGGTCAATACATAGATTGAAAATAATAATAATAAAAAAAAAACTATTTATTTAAGGTCAGTAAATATTAAGGATTCCATTTCACAATTGAAAAAGTACATATATAAAAATACCAATAATTGACTATTGTAAACAATTATGCCATAAATTAAATCAGGGTAAATACATAAATAAATATTTATTAGTAGAATTATTTTTTAATTTAATAGATTTTATTAGATTTGCACAAACATTTGTTTAGTGTATTATTGTTGTTAGAAATTAATATAAATGATTATAAACAAATTTACAAATACAATTTATAAGCGAAAACTAATTTGTATAATTTGTTTACCAATTTGTGTATGTAGACAGTTTTATATGAAAATATTTTTTTATATTAAATGAACAGGATAAATAGAATTTAAGCTGCTGACAATGTTGAAATAGTTAGTGACAAGATAATTTTGAAAACTATATTCAGGAATTTCAGTTTTCAAAACATGAACTTTTAATAAAAATAAATGTATATTTCAAGATAAATTAAAATTTACTAAGTTTTCCAAGTTTAATTTTTAACATGGTCAAAATAAACGACACTTTTAAATTTCTACAAGAAAGAAGACTAAACCAAAATACAGTGAGGCCTCGATTATTCGTGATTCGATTAACTGGCAACATCAATTATCCGGGAAAGAAAAACAAAATGTTTTTGGATCGATTTAAATTTTTTGCATAGATTAACCGTAACTACCTCTATTATCCGGGATTATAATTTTTTTTCGATTATTTTTGAACAATCAATCGATCGATTTGTAAGGCCAAAATTGTTGGATATTGTGCCATTGATTTTTTGATAGCATTTGGCGTGAGGAGTGTTAGACATTATAAAAATCAAAGTGATTCTGTAATTGGCTTTGGAAACCGAAAAACTTTAAAAACTGCTTAAACAGCAGTTCCGGGTCTGGAAGGAACGATTTAAAGGAACTCCAATTTCTGGATAAACAGTGAAGGAAAGTCTAACCTGATTAGTTTGCGTTAATGCTGTTGATACACACAAGTGCAAAGCATTATTGAAAAGAGCTTTAAAAAATTTCCATAAGAATGGTTAAACAATAACTTAGTACCAGAAGTGAGAGAGAATTTTAAGAAAATCGGTCTAAAAGATGATGGTGAAATCATTCAGCCATTGGACAACATCAAAACGTGCAGGATTTCAATTGTGAAATTTGTTCCACCAAATTGAGCGATTTTGATCCAACCGATGGATCAGTGTGCAATATGGAGCTTTAAATGTCATTATTAAAAAACTACTAAAAATTGGTACTCAATTAACCGGGAAAATTGATTATCCAGAATGCTCCCGGTCCCGACCATTACGGATAATCGAGGTCTCACTGTATGTTAGAAAACGATGTAAAGACATCTTGTTTTATCGTTATTTCAATATTTATACAGGGATTCTCGGTATTGGCATTCCTGAAAAGTTTCTACTGTATTATCAACCGCTGTATTCATGAGTGATACAAGATGGAAAATAAACTATAAACTGCGGACCGTAACATCATCTCTAATTTAATATTCCCAAATATTAGGACCCAAATCTTGTATAAATATATCAGTTATATGTTCGAGAATTTTGTTATTGAAAATTTGCAAAATCTGTAATTGGCCTAGCATATTAGTACCTACACGCAGAGAAAAAACATGGTTGTGGTAAACATAATCTAAGAGCTACATATTATGATAAGATTTATGTTTGTAGTCCAAACATATTATGATCCTTATTACTTAGTATCTTAAAATGTTTTGAAATAATCATATTATGATTCAATGAAATCAATCATAATATGGTCTGAAATATTCATATTATAATTCAAATCAATCATAATATGACCCAAAGTAATAATATTTATGTTCTAATGAAAAAAAGTGGAATTATTTCATTTTGTTTGTGGACCTCCTCAAGTGATCTATACACGCAGAAAAAAAAGATAGTTTCATATGTTTACTGTAACCATTTCTACATTTTTACAAGTTTTTTAACAATATTATCGTCATTGTAATTATTTATATGATTGCGTTAACCATAATATGATGAAGTTACGATTGACATGATTGTAACATTCATACATATGGTTGCAGTAAATAGTATATTTGTAACAACCACTTTTTTATAAAAGTTTTACCATATCATGTTGTTATAATGATTCATCATGAACATAATTCCCATAAACATATATTTATTTAATACAATCATGTATATGATAGCGACAATCATGTCAATCTTATCTTTATCATATTATGGTTACCAAAATCATATAAATAATTACAGTGACTATAATATTGTAAACAAAATTGCTCTGGGTGTAAATAACATAAATGATATCCTTGATATTCTAACAAGGACGTCCTATTTTTAGCATTTTGTCGATTTTCTATGCACCAAATCTGCCACACTTTTGGATATCTGTTTTGTGCTTTTCAATTCTCTTTTAACAATTGCCCAATATCTATCCACTGGCCTTAGCTCCAGGCAGTTTGAAGGATTTGCCTCTCTTGGTACAAATACCACATTATTGTTCTTGTACCACTCAAGACCTTTCTTACCATAGTGACAGGGTGCCAAATCAGGCCAAAAATAAGTGTACACACTAAGAAGTCTTATGAATGGAATTATCCTTTGTTGTAAACATTCCTTGATGTTAATTTCAGTATTTATATTGTAACAAATGATAGGCTTCTTTTGCCTAACATATGCAACTGCATATTGCTTGCTATGCCAAGAACTTTTTGGTAAAATTTTCTGCTTTTGGGTCCTAAACTTTTCTACAACATTCCCTCGAGTAGCAGCAACATAAAAATATTGACCCGGAAGCTGCAACAGATATATTTTTTTTTTATAAAATTTGACAAAATTTTCGTGCTCTGTCTTTGGCCTCAAAATTTTTAGCAGAGTTTTTGTCAGGAACTTTTTGTGCCTTATATGCTTTTAAACCTGCATTGGCTTTAACTTTTTGTAACAAATAGTTCGAGTACTGAACTAACCGGACTGCTTTCCTACCGGATGTGTTGGGAGCTCTTTTGAAAATGCTTTAGAAACATCATGTGGACCATTCCTTCTACATGAACCAGGTTTTCTATCCACGGATAAGTTCCCCCGATACTGTTTAATAACATTGGAATCAGTTTGACGGCAGACCTTTGATTATTTGGCCAACTTTTTGTTGGAACAAGTTGGGTTTTGTTGATCAGATTAACAACAAATGAACATAATTGACATTAAACATAATAACTGACATACTTTTCAAAAGTAACTTGAATGAAATAATACTTGAGTTAACAATTTTAAGAAAAAAAGATGTTAATCTCACTCCTTACACTCTTCGTCATCTAAAAATCAAATGTCGAAAATTTTAGTCAAATCGGATAACGTTTATTTTAAAGCACATTCTTTTTTGAAGTTCAAAAGTATTGAAAAAAATTATATAATAAAAAATAATCCAAATAAAAATAGTTTTCGTATTTCAACTTCGTTATCTATAACGATCCTGAATATATATATGCTTTATGGGGTCGCAAATGAAAAATGTAGAAATTACAAACGCAATGACAAACTTATGCATACCCTTGCGTATGATGAAGGGCATAAAAATAAAAAATAAAATACATTTTTACTTGGACATCTTTAGCCCATATAAAATTAAGCCGAATGAATTATTATACCCTTCACCTTCGAGAGAAGGGTATATATAAGTTTGTCATTCCGTTTATAATTTCCACAATATAATTTTCGACCCTATAAAGTATATATATTCTGGATCCTTATAGATAGCGGAGTCGGTTAAGCCATGACCGCCTGTCTGTCTGTTGAAATCAATTTTCTGAAGACCACAAATAACTTACAAACTTGATTCATTCATCAATATATCGGGAATTCTTCCGGCTCGGTTGCTATTTTAAATCGAGAAAATCGGCCCACAAATGGCTGACATATATATGAGGAAAAAACCGGGCCAACATCGATTTTTGGCCTATTTTTGATCTATATCTGGATTACTAAGTCATTAATATAGACAATATGGATATCTAATGATAGATATGTATTTTAAAGTCCATTGCAACGATGTATATATGGCTATAGTAATTTGGACCTACAATGGGTCAAAATCGTAAAAATATTTTTTAACCCAATTTTTTTTTTAACAAAAAAATTTTTTTGTCATAATTTTTTTTTTTCAATAGTAAATTTAAAAAAAAATTAAAAAAATTTTTGGAAAAAAAAAAAAAAATTAAATAGCTACATGTTTCGAAAAAAAATTTATTATTTTTTATATTTAGCCGAATATACCTCACTTACTTGTTTTTTAATTATTAATGTTCTTAACAAACAAAGAACTATAATAAATAATATCGTGATGAAATTGGACGTAAACATGTTTTATATGAACCTAAATCTTTCTACCAATTTTGTGTAGATCGGTCCATAATTGACACTACCCCCCATATAACTCCTAAATGAGAAAAGTGTTTTATTGTCAAATATTGATGTACGATTCGGTACAGCCGCATTTAGTGTTTTTTGAAATTTCGTTTAAAAATATTTGAGATTTGATTTGAGATTATTGCAATGGGTTATTAATGTCATAACTGAAATACAAAAAAGTATTTTTAATTGGATTTTTTTAACTTTTTATTTCTGTTTTTTTTTTTTTGTAAATATTGCTATTCTAAACGTGCAACCTTTAAACGTTATCCAATTTAGCTCAAACTGTCAGCATTTGATTTTTTAATAATTTTAGACCTTGAGAGCATCGAAAATTACTAAAGTCTAAAATTAAGGACACCTTAATGTGGATACATGTAATATTCATTTTCAAAATTCTTGAGAAAAGCGAAAACTTAAATTTTTTACTTGACAAGGGTTAAAGTTGATCGATTTGACTCAAATTGTCATCGTTGTAATACCAAGTGCCACATTTATTTCGAACCGCTTCGCTTATAATTTTAGAAAAAAGGAAAATGTATTATAAACAAACAAAAAATCCTGCTGTTTGTAATAAATATTTTATTGGTTTGTGTATGTTTTATGATTTTTTCACTTTAATATTAATTATTAAATATGTATTATTGAATTTGTAAATAGTTTTGTTTATTTTTATATATGCATGTATATGTATATGTTTTGTTTTTTTAATTATTTATTTACCGATGTACATATACATTTAAATATATATATTTATATATATGTGTGTATGTATGTATTTGCATTTAATAATAATTTCTAGCACTATATATAATTTATTTTGTTTGTTAATTTTACTATATTTTTATTTCTATTTATTTATTTTGTTTCTTTGTGTTATTGATATGACTTTGTTTGTTGTTATAAAGATGAGTTGAGTTGTAGTTGTTGTTGTTGTATTTATGTTTTGTTTTTCGTTTGTTTAAGCTTGTTGTGGCGCTTCATTCCAATTATTTTATTGAAAAAATATGAACGCTAGAAATAAACTTTATTATAATTTTTGTAAAAACAATATAATGGTTTTACATTTCCATTCATTAAAATGTTCCTACACATCGCTCATTTGTTGAAAAAAGTCATGAGCTACATCATACATATCGAAAGCTTAGTAGTGTTATATCCGCTTTTTATAAAAAAATTAGATTTTAATACAAAACGTTAGAATAAAAAAATTATTTCGTTTTTTTGTCAAAATTGCAGAATTACTCTGCAGTTCATTGAACTAGTTGAGCCACGTCGAATTAGTTAGCCACTGAGAACTACTACTTGTGAATTTTCAACCTACGCGCAATGTTAATGACTGGTGAATTTAACATTGCTGGTGGCCGATTGCCACACTCTGCATAATACTTCATTATTAAATTCAATAGTACTAATTCTACTGCATTTGAGAAAAAAAAATTATCAAAGAGTCGGGGTTGAACTCATAAACTCTCGTTTTCTAGTCAAATGTTCTGACCACTGAGCGGATTTTCTTTTTCTCAAATTTATTTTCAAAAAATTAAGACGAATATCTGACTATTGTTTATTACTGCATATGCTGGTGAAATGTAGTGCAAATGATAAACATTTAACTACCACTTTAGCAGCCACAATAAGATTTGTCGAGGTCATCAAAATATGTAGTTTTTGTGAGAAGATTTCATCGTTGGAAACAATAAATAGTCACTCGGTGATAAATCCGGAGAATAGGGCGGAATCCATAGCCAAATCGATGCATTTTTACCATGTAAACCGCACATGTGTGTACCCTTTTGTGCATTTGATTGTTGGAAAACGCGGCAGCCATCTTGCGGAAAGCTGTCTCATACCCAAATGATCATTCAAAATTGAAACCACTGAGCCATGTGAGATGCCTATGGCTGCCACAATATCTCACACTTTCAATCTACAATTGGCCAACACAATATCGTGATTTTTTTTCAATTGTTTTGAGTGTAGAGACCTCAACTGGGCCTTCAGAACATTTGTCATCTTCCGTGCTTGTATGGCCACAACAAAATTCAGTAAACCACTGGTATTTATTAAGCTTAGCTTTTATTAGAGTGGTGATTTTTTTCACTTTTTCCCAATTTCTCCTCAAGTCATTTGGTAGTCTGCTACCAATGGCTGTCGAACACAAACTAAATGAAGCAGCTTGTTAAAATTTTGACAGGATTCAACTGACAGATGCCTGTTGACAGGAGCAGTGTTGCTCTTTCAGTTAACAGTCGGGAAATTCAAAAAGTCAGGGACTTATTGACCTACCCTAAAATGAGCAAGCAAATATTTGATAATTTTGAAATTTATTATCATTTTGACTCTATTGATATTAAAAGGGAAACATGTCCATTTAAAAATACAAAATATGTGAGGAGCCGCATAACAAAAGGTACTTTTTCGCATTATTTGACAAATTGGTTTTTTGGTATTTTTATAATATTTGGGTTGAAATCTTCTAGAAAAAGTCAAGTTAGCAATATTTTTTAATTTTTTTACTAAGAAAATGGGTTCTAAAAAATTGGTGCTTGATAGGAGACCAAATTGACCAAATATATTTAATTTCAATTTGTAATTTGTTTATATATTAGCTCAGGATTAAAACCATTCATTTAAAAATTTATCGTAAAAAAAAAGGAAAAAAAAAAACGGGTTCTTTTTCTGATATAAAAATGGTTTTATATCAAACATCCTTAACATTTATTGTGGTGACTTATGGCAATTAGATGTATCTATTGATAAGTAAGAAACTTGTTACCATTTTCAGTTTCATGCAGTTTTTTAAGAGGGTGAAATAAATAAAACTCAATTTCCCAAAAAAATTAAAAGAGCAAAAAAGTACCTTTTGTTCTGCGGCCCCTCATGTAAGAGATAACGTGTTAAGGGACTTTTTTGTGTCTCCTGTAAAATTTGTAAAAATGGACTTAGCTTGTTTGCACATTCAGCTAACGATATGAATTTCTTAGTTTTTAAACTCTTTTAGATAATATATGAACATTAGGGTACCCCCAAAAGACATGTGAGTGAGCTGGATCAAAGGAAAAAATGGTAATTTTCTACTGGTCACAAAATGTCTTGCATGTCATGCCAACAAATTTACTATTATATCTTTGAAACAACTATGAGATCGAATCGAAAAAATCTTAAAGTAAAGTATGTCAATACCTCTCATAAGACAGTGCAACAGTGCAAAAAAACACACGGTCATGGCAGTATAGGTTCGTCTAATCTACCAAAGGGTTATAAAACCTTATACACAGTTTGGAGATTTTGGTGATCAATTTTTTTTATGGGCCTCCAAAGACTCTGAAAATCAGTGGGCCCTCAAAAAAAGGTGTCAATAATTTTTGGCCAACAGCTAATTCAAACTTGGTGATACCGATTAACTAAATATGGCAATAATATAACTAAAAGTCCACCAAACAAATTTTGCTTACATTTTTTGACTTAAAGATAGCTTTTTCGTGTCTTTTTTTTTTTTTGAAAAAAATATAGGAAGAAACAATTTTTTGTTAAATAACTTACAGGGACTCCTTAGTTTCCATTAACAATATTCAGCAAATTTTCGTTTTTTTACTATTTATGACGCGAATACAAAGATTTTTTTGTTAAAAAAGTATGATCAAGTGCACACTTCTCTATTGAGCTGCAATAGCAAAGAATGGGCAAATCATTATCAGTATGATCCGGGCCCATCACGTTACTCAATCTTGATCACGCAAGATTGGCTTGATGCAGTAAATGAGCTTCTGTGGAGCTTCTGAAGAGTAAATATAAGCTTTTTATATAAGTATTGGATATTGGTGAATTAATTAATATTTTAGTAAAATTATTCTATAACTGTTTCGGTCATTTTCAAGAAAAATATACAATTTTAGTCAATGTAAAATTTTACTGGTTAAAGATATCATTTCATGGAACTAATATAGATCTAAATCTCCTTAAGTCAATGGCATTAATATTTTTTCCATTCTTTGTTTTCACCGAAATTTTTAAAATTGAGTTTTCTTAAGAGAAGTGCCCAGTTTGACAGTGTGATAGTAAAAAAACTTTGTATGTATTTAAACAACATATAAGGCTATACAAATATGGGGATATTTTGAGGATCGGTGCTTTTCGTTTTTACTCAAACATTCGGATAAGAACTGAATTGTTGGTGTTTTTTTTTTTTAAATTTTGTAGGCGAGGAACTTTGGGGGAATAGCCAATAGCCCCCAGGTTTCCTCATCTGGTAGCAACGATTTCTCAGGTAGCAACGATTTCTTGCGAAATTTCGTGCGAAATAAAAATCGGCTTTCTGAAATATTATAAAACCTTTCTGTAATGAAAGAAATCTTTTCTGAGCGAAGCAAGTTTTTGATACACCCAAGAGGAGGAAACCTTTGCGCCACGCCATGGACCGCAATGCAAAAAATGTTTGGTGAGCGAAGATTTATTCCACCTTTGTAGTTCTTTATTTCATTGGGAGTTAGATTACATAAATAAATTGCTTCGGATTGGGAATTATTTCATTTCTATTAGGATTTATTTCATTGGGAGTTATTTCGCTTTTTTTGGGACTAATATGTTTAAAATTATGAAACCGCCGATTATTGGGAGTTATTTCATTTTACCCTTTGGTAGTAATTTAATTTTTCAAGTTTGGGAATTGTTTCATTTTTGATGGGATTTATTTCATTTGCGAGTTATTTCACGGTACCTTAATAAATACCTTGCTTTCGAATTGGGAATTATTTCAATTTTGTCGGGATTTATTTCACATTTTTTGGGAGTAATTTAATTTGTAGTTAAGTTTGGGAATTAATTCATTTTTGTTGGGATTTATTTCATTTGGGAGTTATTTCGAGGTATCAAAGGGTTAACGTTTACCGAGTTCTGTAAAATATTCAATGTATATTTCCTCATATGGATTGTCTAATAATATTCCAAATTGCTTTATTAAAACTGGAATGTAGTTAAAATTAATGGCAAATTGAACCGGTTTTTTGCAAAACTTTAGTTTTTATTGATCCAATTATAGAGAGGTATTGGCATTATTTAGCTCCTTAATAATTTCCAGAATACCAAATTGAAAATTCTTTTTGAAAATGTTATAACAAGTTTTTGTATAACAAATTGTAATTTTCTTAACGAACACGAAAACAA
Source organism: Calliphora vomitoria (assembly GCA_942486065.2). Classification (NCBI taxonomy): domain Eukaryota; kingdom Metazoa; phylum Arthropoda; class Insecta; order Diptera; family Calliphoridae; genus Calliphora; species Calliphora vomitoria. The sequence continues at coordinate 77,927,505 of OW818033.2, forward strand.
CCTTATTATACTCTTTCCAAAAGCTTTATTTTCATTTATATAACCTAAACTATTTATTCCTTTCTTTGTATGCATTTCTTTTGTTAAACACAACTCCAATGCAAAATAGTAAATTGCTACAAATTGGTATGATCAAAGGAAGCAATTCCTCTTTTTCAAAACTAATGCAACTCATGAACCACAAACTGACACATGAAAAATTGAGAGGAGAATTTAAAGAAAAGAACAAAACGCGTGCTGCGCTAGAAGGAAAAATAATGAGGGAACAAACACAAACAACTTTAATGAATGGAAGTCTGAAACATTTTTTAATTTTTTACATTTTTTTTTGTTATTTTACACGTTCTGTACAAAAAATAATTATGTATATGTACGTATTTCTTTAAATAATGTGATTTGTAGTTTCTTTAATGAATCGTATATTTTGTTCTTTCTTCCTAAGGTTTTATTTATTTATTTTTTTAATGGTGGTGGTTTTGAATATTTTGTTCCTTTTTGTTTTTTTTTTATTTTATTTTATGTTAAATTTAATTTATTTAGTTAGTTTGTTTTTCATTACAATGAAGAGCTAAAAAATTTCAATGTGGATGTAAAATGTTGTATGTATGTATCTGTTGTTGTATGTCGTAAATATTTAAGACGTAGTTGCTTATTTTTGGTAGTAAGTTTATATATATTTTTGCAAATTTTTATTTTATTTTAGTTTTTATTTAACAATTAAAGACACAGTTATAAATTGACGTTTTATTTGAAAAATAATTTAAGACTAAAACTTAAAATATGAATTAAAACAACATAAAATAGGAGTTAATATTAAAATTCTAAAATTTAAGTTAAAATTAAAGCAACTAGAAATTTTTGTTCAAGTTTTTTTTGTTTAAATGTTAGCATCTTAAAAAGCCAAAAACTGATTTATAAAATTTAAAATTACAGAGTTTTTTTATTATTATTATTAAAGTTAAAGACAAATTAAATTTCTCTTTTGCTTTTCTAACAGTTTTTTGTTTATTATTGATAATTAAACTTAAATAAATTATTTAGCACATCACTCATTTAACAGTGGTTTCTTTTCGTTTCGTTTCATTACCGTTTCCATGGTTTATATATTTTATATTTTCATTTGTAGAAATATAAGAATTTGTTTAAATTGTTTCGTTATTTCTTTCTTTTGAATTTTGTTTAGTTAAGTTTAGATTTAATGATTAATAGTTTTTAGAAACAAGAAAATTAAAGGCCAATATCTGTGTATTTTACTTTTTTAAGTAGGTTTTTTTGGTTTTTTTTTTTTAAATAATTTTTTGAATTATGAAAATATTTAGACTACCATTAATAATTATGACAAGTTTATAATTTACACCATTAAATAAGATCCTGGAGTGGAAAGATATAATTTAATTTAAGTTATTTTGCGTTTACTGCAAACATTTATTTTAAAATGAAATTGTATATTTGAATGATTGAGTAAACAAGTTGTACAACAATAAATATAATAAAAACTCTGAATTGGAACATGGGAGATTCTCGAGATAATTGAAGTTTAGGGATATATTTGAAAGAATGTATTTACGTTTCCGTAACGAGATAAACAGAAAAATTGTTTGTCTTAAGTAAATTCGTGTGCCCGTTTCGTAATCTTATACAGCAGTTAAGCATGTAGTCAACGTATCCCTTACAGACAGTAATCGTCACAAATGTCTTATCACTTGGCTGACTCCAATTTATATATTTTAACATTTGACACGTATGTGCTCTTTGTAGAGTAGAGATAAGATAATTGGTTACTTTATACATCCCAGGTAATGTAGCATGAAGACAATTGTCACTTAAGTGTCTCTAAGTATTCTGGAGTGTAGTAACTTTAAACGTTTTGTGAGTAATTCGTTGAAACTGGTTTTATACAAATTGTGTTTATATAATTCTCATACAGTTTATTTTTATTTTTGCTTAAGTATAATGATATCCCATGTAACATAACATGAAGTCAATATACACTTTAGTGTCTCTTTGTAACCTATAGTGAAGTCAATTTAAATGTTTATTTTGTACTGCACTTTAGAAAGTAGTTATTTTACCCACCAGAAACAATCCATTGGAGAGTTGTCGAAGAAAGGCTTATTTAAAAGCTACCGTTTATTGGACTATTTGAGGTCAATTAGCATCCCTACATGTTAAAATAACTAGTTATGTAGCTGCTCAAGCTACCAGTTAGGTAACTAGTAAGGTAACTGACGCTATTTAGCCAGTATGTGAATCCAATGCGTTGACTACTTTGGACCAGCTATTAGACAGTCTCATTGTCAAAAAAAGGACAATTGACCCCCTGCTTAGGACATGCACGTGTCAAAATAACTAGTCACAGTAACTAGTTCCCACCCTAAATAATAGGCAAAATTACTTGTTCGGGACTGTCTCCTAGAACTGCTGAGCTATAACAGACTTATTTCATATTTCAATTACTTTTAGATAGAGATTAAGGTCCTGAATAAGCCATGGGTGTAAAGTGTGTAGTGAACATTTAGGGCAGTAGAATAGCGGTAAACTAAATGGTTGTCACAAACATATACATGTTTACTGTAACCATATATATGGATGATACAATCATATGAATCGTAAATTAACCATATTATTGTTACAACAATCATATATATAGTTACTGTAACTATAATATTGTTAAAAATGTTGAAATGGTTACAGAAAACATGCACAACTATATTTTTTTTTCTGTGTGTGCACAGTCATTTAGAAAAGTATCCTGAAAATCCTGAAACGTATAGCAAAGAACAAGGAGAACGTTTCTATCAAGATTTAAAACTGATAAAAGGTAGATATCAAGGTCGATGGGATGAGTATATGATGGCAAAAAAAAGAAGCTTCTAACCTTCAAAATAAGTTAATGAAATGTTGTAAAATCGTTTATTTTCCTTTTTTTATCCCTGAAATTTTTTGAAAACTACACATGGCACTGAAAAAATAAGTATGCAGTTAGAATCAGGTATCGAATATAAAGCCAGTTTTAGTTTTGGTGGCACCAAAATCATTGTAGACCTGTGTTACTGAATACCTTTCTATAGTTTCTTCAAAATCCACCAATAGTAATGCATCATTTAGGTGTATTTTAATTAAAAATCCCAAATATTCAGAAATTTTATCATTCTATAGAAATTTTACCAGTGCGATCATCTAAAGACAGTCAACAAAAAACTGTTTTTTTAATGCATTACAATGTTTAAGACGTATACAACTATATATTTTGGAGAAAGAGTAGAGAAAATGATGTAAGATTTTTACAGTGGGTAGATATGACCACTGTACATCGGTTTCTTGCAAAAAGTAAAGATTGAAAAATTTTGAGTTGACTCTCTTTAGAGAAACCAGTGAGATGTATGTAATCCAAATGCAACGAAATACTTAATTATCCAAAAGCAATTCAAGACCTTCGACGTTTTTTGTGTATGATTCATTTTTACAGGAGCTTTAGTCCACATGCAGCGAAACATCATGCATTGCTTAACGAATATCTGAAAGGTTCCGTTAAAAACAATAATCTTTTGGTAAACTGGAATACAGAATCTGAAGAAGCATCTGAGTAATTTAAAAGGGTATATTGCTAATACAACAATATTAGCCCATTCAGTTAAAGATGCCCCACTTTCTTTGAAGGTCGATGCTTCAGACTTTGCGGTTGCAGCTGTTCTGGAACAAGAAGTAAATGGTAATTTCCAACCCCTTGCATTCTATTTCAAGAAGTTGAGTCCTACTAAATGTATGGCCTACAAGCCATAAAACCTTTCCGGTCACAGATTTTATTCAAAATCCTTTAAAAGTCTCATCCAGACAGCCTAAACATTTGGATTTTATAGAACAATTCACAACAAATATTGTCCATATATCCGGCTCATCCAACAATGTTGCTGATGCTCGTACAGAAGATATATCATCAATAAACTATACAAAACTTTCTGAATCGGTCATCAACTTCAGTTGTATCAATGTAATGTATTGAAATGTATTCTGAAGAGTTCAGAAATCTCATTTTTGATATGATTCACAATCTTTCGTATGCTGCCACTAAGGCAACAAGCAAATTGATTTCTCGACGTTTTGTTTGACCACAAATGAGCAAAGATTGCAAAATATTGAAAAATTCCAGTAATTCTAATCAAAAAACAAAAATTTCGTTGCAAAATAAAAATTAGTTCATTGCCACAATCTGAAGGATTTACATACATATTGGCAATCATTGATAATTTATGCAGATGACCGGAAGCCACTCCCTTGCATGATTGGTACAGCAGAATCAGGAACGTCTGTATTTATCAATAATTGGGTATCAAGATTTGGCTGTCCTGAAACAATCATTTTTGGGGGGTTACTCTCTATTGCGATGCGAAAGAAATATTGAGAATAATTGATAAATTGGTACCCTTTATTGCGCTTTCGCATCGCACAAAAATTTTTCTTTAAATGCTTTTATTTACAAGTTTTGACATTTAATTTTGTCATTATTCGCTATTGTATATTTCGTGGTGCCAATATTGCTTCTTTTTGCGAAATCATTTGCCTAGACGATGCAGGGTACCAAATTGTATTCTTATAGCATTTACCTTTTGCATCGAACTTGCTTTCGCATCGCAATAGAGAGTAACCCACCTGATCGCGGTAGACAATTTTCTTAGAAAAATTTTAATGATGTATTAAAATCTATTGGCACGAAATTCAACACACCACAGCATACCACCCACAATCCAATGGTATGGTAGAGCAGTTCCATAGAACTCTCACAACATCAATATCATGTCTTCATAACCTACAGTGGACGTATATCTTTTAAGGAAGATCTAGAACCCTCAGCAACAGAATTTGTATATGTTGAAAATGTTTCTCTTTCTGGTGAAATTCTAGAATCGAAATTGTAAAATATACAGTCATTTTCAACATTTATTTTGTCAAGAAGTAATTAATACCTTAAGGGCCATTATTACAACTTGCCTTTAAGTTCGTAATAGTAAAATATAACTTTAAGTAATAGAAAAAGGTTGCTTTAAAGTTAACTTTTACTATAGGGAACATAAAGGCAAGCTGTAATAATGGCCCTAAAACTACAATCTTCAATTAACCTTTCTAACAAAAATTTTTAATTCAAAAACATGAATGAATGCAAATTCGTTTGGATAAGAGAAGATGCGATAACAAACCACTTTAACCTAAATATGTAGGTGTATACGAAATATTCCAGAGGCATACAAATATTTTACACTTAATATAAAAGAAGATAACGTGCCTATTGACAGAATCAAACCAATCATTCAAAATTCGAAAAACCAATCCAAACCTTCAAAACATTCACAAAGAGGGGACCCTTTGTCTAGAAGAGGGGGAATAATGTAGTATATAATCTACAAATACAATTTTTATTTCTACAAATTGCATTTTTAATATAATACCTGTGTTACTTGTTTTATGTTTTTTGAAAAATGTTGGTTTACATTCTTGATTTAAATTTTAAAAAGAACAGTCACAATTTTTCAACAGTATTTTCTATAGAAAATCTTGTGTAGAACAGTATTTTCTATAGCAAAGCTTGTGTATAACAGTTTTTTCTATAGAAAATCTTGTGTATCACAATATAGCAAAGCTTGTGTATAACACTATTATAGCATATAGAAAATCTTGTATATAACAGTATTTTCTTTAGAAAATCTTGTGTATAACAGTATTTTTTATGGAAAAATCTTGTGTATAACAGTATTTTCTATAGCAAAGCTTGTGTATAACAGTATTTTCTATGGAAAATTTTGTGTATAACAGTATATTCTATAGAAAATCTTACGTATCACAATATTTTCTATAGCAAAGCTTTGTATAACACTATTTGCTATATATAGCATATAGAAAATCTTGTACATATATAGGAAATCTTGTGTACAACAGTATTTTCTTTAAGTATTTATAGTTTTAAATATTATTGCTTCGATATTGAAAAAAATAAACTATGCCGTTTTACTATAATTAAAGCAAAAATATACTGTTATACAGAGCACACTGAATATGGAAACTGTTAAAAATCATTATATTTTAATTGATTAGTGCATATTTGTAACAGTTTATATTATTAAAATACCTATATATTTTGCTTTCAAATCTTTTTAAGATTTTAAAATCGTTTAAAGCATAATTGCGTTAGGAATTGTTAAGTGTGAGAGTCATCACAATATATTTTTTACTATAACTCAAAATTTCAAAAAAGAGTACATAGTCATTTAGCAATTATTTTATCACTGTAGCACAGTGTTAACGATTACGTTTCTAAACGGCACAACACTAATTGTCCTTAATCTTAACCCTCTGTTTAAGCATGCCTCAAGGCACTCATCGCAAAAATGCCAAAAAATGCAAATTTAACTGATTTTTCATTTCAAAAACTTTTGTAACAGTTTCTAAAAAAACGTACTTAAATATTTTAATAAGCTTTGAAACGTCTTAAAAGCTCTCCTCTTTCTTATTTACTGCACTTTTTAGAATCTAAGTGCATTAACGACCAACCAAAAAAAGTCCATGTTGTGTTATCAAACGTTGATTAAAGTGTTTTAAAGTTTCCCGATTACAATTATATATTTTTTTTCTTAAAAAGTATACTTATATTTTATATATTTGAGTCAAGATTTATGCAAAAAAATGTAAGCTACTCTTTACAGACGTGATTAATTGATGAGTGTCCTCAGGCACTTTTGGGCATTACAGACTAGTTTTGCTGCCTGTTTTATCCTCATATAACAAAAAGTTGTTTGGTTTTCTTTGCTTTGACTTGCAATTTTTTATATAAAATTTTAAGAAATGAACAAACGTTTCAGATTATCTGATTTGAGTGATGAACATTTAGAAAAGTTGTTTTCAATAAAAATTGACAAACTATACTAACTAAAACCCGACTATGTTTCAATCTCTAAAGCCCCATGGGTGCCTTAAGGCACTCATTTAGTTTTTCCCACCTGGCAGGTAAACCATTGATTGTACAAACTTTTAAATGTTGTTTTTTAAATCAGATGCCCAAACTTACCAAAAAAAAGGAATTGGTATTAGTGGGTTAAGTTCCCATTGTGTGAAAAGAAAAAAAAAAGTTACGCTTTCCCCTATAATGGTGTAAATTATATTATAATCGATTTAAACCGATCTTTAGATAGATTTTTATATAGATTTTTTTGTTATTATTTATATAGTTAAGCTTTGCTAAAAATTGTTTATTTATATTATAAATGAGCTTAAGGTTTTCTTTAAATTTTTTTCTTTGTATGCCAATTTCTTACACAGTTTTTTTTCCTTGTTCGATTAGTAATTATAAATATAATTATATCAATTTAATATACAAATTTATTTTATAAATTTTTATCTAAAAAATTGTTTTTAAGTCTAATTTATGAAGACTTTTTTTATATTTTTCTTTTATGTTGCAACAACATTTAAGTTTATAATAGTTGAATTTGTTTTTTGACTTTAATAAATAGTTTGTTTTTTTTTTTGTGTGTGTTTTGTTTTGCTCTTTTTGTAAGTATAAATAATTTTGTTGATTTTTATGGTAATAAATAATTTAATTAATAATAATTTTATATAAATATTTATGTAAATTCATACTTACTTATTTATAAACATAGTTTTGTTTTTTGTTTTCAATTTATTTATTTATTTAGTTATTAAGTATAGCACTCTCGTACAACTCTAATGGATTGTTTTTTTTTTTTTTTGTATGTTTTTTAATTTTTTGTAATTGTTTAATGGCAAAAAACAAAACTGTTGCATTTGTAGTTGTAATGAGTTTAAGTCTGTTGAATGGAACTTAAAAATGCTGGATCAACAGACGCAACTTTAGCTGTCAGAAATGCATGCATACAAAACAACAAACTCTGTAGTACTTGACATTCTAGTTCCTGAGATGCCAATTGTTTTTTTTGTTTTTTTTTTATTGTTTTAGACAGGAAGAAGGAGCAGGCGAATGATGATACATAAAAATGAAAGAAAAACACACAACGTATAAATATTTTAGCATACAAATGTATATAAATATAAATAAATTAAATTATATTAACTAAGTTTAGTTGTAAGTGGGCTTTTAAAGATTTTAACCCAGCAAAATTGTTTGTTGGAATTTGGTGTTCTTTTTGGTTTGTTATAAAAATAATAAAAACATTTTCTTAGCGCCTTACAGTGGAGGAAATTCGATAAAGGTGCAAATAAATCTGTAATTTCTAAACGGATAGTACGATCTTAATAAAACTTCCCATGTCTATAGAAGAGGCTTATGTTTTGAACTTACAATCGGGGGGCGTGGCCACTAAACCCCAAAGTAGACCACCTCAGGTATAAACAAAATTAAAAACAATACGAAAGTTTGTACTACATATGGAATCTAATTGTTAAGGTATACTTAGTTACACCTATAGTTTATCTCTTATAGTTTACGAGATATTTGCATTTTTAAATAAAAAAGTATTTTTTAACTGTCCTAATATGGTCTATTAATAATAGTAGATCCATATCTAAACGTAAATTAACAAATATATAAGTTTTGTTTTAAATTATTTTACATATCGCAGAGGAAGTTTCTACGAAGGTAGGCTATTTGGTTCTCAATAGCTAATTGATAAAAATTAAAACATTTTGTAAAAATATAAGGACTGAGATCGTAAATTCTTAACACACGTATTTCATTAAAACTTTTAATCCAAGTATAATTTGATTTTTATCAAGTTACCTTTGTAAAATGTGTCAGTTATTATGTTTAACGTCAATTATATTCATTTGTTGTTAATCTGATTAAAATGAGTGACCAGAAAAAACTGCGTACTAAGATTATTAAATATTTTCAACAATATTTCCTACAAAAAGTTGACCAAACAATCAACGGTCTGCCGTCAAACTGTTTCCAATGTTATTCAACAGTACCGAGAGAACTTGTCCGTTGATAGAAAACCTGGTTCATTTAGAAGGTATGGTCCACATGATGTTTCTAAAGCCAAACAAATAGAAAGCATTTTTAAAAGAGCTCCCAACACATCCGGTAGAAAAGCAGCCCGGTTAGCTCAGTGCTCGGACTATTTGGTAGAAAAAGTTAAAGCTGACAGAAACTCTGCTAAAAATTTAGAGGCCAAAGACAGAGCACGGAAATTCAAGTAAAATTTTGTACAAAAAATACACCTGCTGCATAATGGATGACGAAATGTACGTAAGGAAAATTTTTCGCAGCTTCCAGGTAAATATTTTTATGTTGCTGATGCTCGAGGAAATGTTGTGGAAATGTTTAGAACCCAAAAGCAGACAATTTTCCCAAAAAGTTCTTAGCATAGCAAGCAATATGCAGTTGCGGCAAAAGAAGCTAAATATTTGTTACAAAGGGCTCTTTAAATACCGAAATTTACATCAAGGAATGTTTACAAAGGAGGATACTTCCATTCATAAGACTTCTTAATGTGTCCACTTACTTTTGGCCTGATTTGGCATCCTGTCACTATGCAAATCCACCAAACTGCTTGGAGCTAAGGCAAGTGGAGAGATATTGGGCTCTTGTTAAATGAGAATTGAAAAGCACAAAAAAGGTGTCCAAAAGTGTGGTCGATTTTAAATGAAGATGGACAACTTGTTCGAACAAAGTGACAGTAATCACTATAAAATCCTAATGGAAGGGTTTCCGAAAAAAGTTCAAAATTTCATCACTAGTGATTAAAACTATAAAAATATATTTTTTTTTATATTGTAATAATAATTTCAATCAAATAAATAAAAAAAAATAAAACTGTAACATATATGTATGTTAAGCATTTTTCGATCTCACTCCTTAAACCCGTGACAATTTTAATATTATTGGGTGTATGACTTAAAAATGCGGGATTTTTTCAAATGTTTAGTTTTTAATTTTAAACATTTGTACAATATAAATTTATTCAAAGTATTGGTCATTGTTAGCTATGAACTTTTTGCAACTTTCTGGCAACATATGGATTCCGAGCCAAAAAAAACTACTTATATTTTGAGGCCAAGAACTAATCAAGTCAATTTCGTATACTCTGTTCTAAGGAGAAGATTATCCCAGAGAGAGCGTTCTGCATCGATCATAACAAATAGTATTCGGACGGGGCAAGGGCTGAACTATAAAGTCGGTGAGACAGAACTTCCCTACCACTTCATTCTAAAATGTTTTTAATTATTGTCATTCATGGAATATTACGGTTTCATGCCTAGCCGCATATTCTGAACGTTTTTGGGTGGATGCTCTCATAAAACGAAACAGTACCATACAAGTTTCCTATCTGGTCAGATTTCAGCAGCTCATAATAAATAGGACCCATTTGCTTCCACCAAAGAGAATTACCCGGGTTGGCCGTACTTCACATACGATCTCTTATGCTGCGAGTTATCGTAATGGATCCATTTTTCATCGCAAGTAATGATTCGGTGCAAAAATGATTTTTGAATCATCTTCAATTCGTGTGATATCCAATTTTCTGCTTTTGGATGAATTCTGCTGCTCGCAAACGTTTTGTAATTGCTGCTTGAGTAGCTCCTAATAATTTTGCAAGCTCTTGTTTGGTTTTAAAACAGTCTTCATGGAGTAATGCTTCCAATTCTTGGTCTTAAAACTTTTTGGGCTGGCCTGGTCCATCTTTGTTTTCCGTGTCAAAATCACCTCTTCTGAAGCGCACAAACCATCTCTCGCACGTTGAAACTGATGGAACACATTCACCATAAGCTTTATTGAAAAATCGTTGTGCTTCAGCGGCATTATTTCTCAAAATAATGAAGTAAAGCAAAACTCCCGCACATGACGATTTGTTAGCACAAAATTCGATATTTTCGAAGCAAAAAAAACTGTTCTTTACACTTTGTTCAATATCTACACAGAGAAGACAGATTCGTAGTAGCAACCGAATTTGTTGCCAAACGAATGAATGATTCGGTTGCAAACATAGAATTTTTCGTTTCTATCAACCTAAAGTCCGTTGATAAAGAAGAATTTCGGTTGAAGCAACAAAACTTTTGTTACCCCTTCTAAAATTTTTTAGCCACAACTGTAAAACTCGGTCACTAAATCATTCGATTGGTAACAAATTGACAAATATGTACCCGCATTCAAAAGATACTCCATCTATTGTAAATCTCGCAGTTTTAAGTCATACTTCCAATAGGATTTTTGCCAATTTTGACCACATATGTTCCGAGAGTGGTAAAAAAAATTAAAAAATATACTAAGATATATAAACGTAAGTCTGAAAATTTGATATAAAGTCGGTTAAATTTGGAAGGTCTTTTGAAAATAATACAGGACCTAAAATTTTTATGTGGGTTTTCCACTAAAAATCTATGAAATTCAAAGTTTTTGCAATATTTAACTTTAAAGTCACACATATTTTGTTGAGTCATAGACAATATTGTTTTGAAATTTTTTATCTTGTGATCGCTAAGGGCATTTTCTAAACAAGAGAGTTAGTTTTTGAAATTTTGATATCCATAAGCCGAGAGCAACATGATATGGTAAATCCTTCATCATATAAATGGTTGTCACAAACATATACTTGTTTACTGTAACCATATATATGGTTGCTACAATCATGTGAATCGTAAATCAACCATATTTTTGTTACCACAATCATATAAATAGTTACTGTGACTATAATATTGTTAAAAAACTTATAAAAATGTTGAAATGGTTACAGTAAACATTCACAACTATATTTTTTTCTGCGTGTAGACGCTTCAACTGATGCACGTGTTTATAAACATGATGAATGTTGCAGGCAGTCGTTACAGACCGTTAAATTCAAATTGCTATTGCACATTCGTAACAATATTTAAAAAAAAATTGTGAAATTGGAGAATACATAAACATATAATATTCAATTAAAGGGTTGTTCGTTAACATATAGCAATGAAATTGCTAACGTGGGTATATCTTTTGACACCAAATGTAACGGTGGAAGCAAGTAAACGATTTAGGAAAAGCAAATTCCTCAATTACCGAAAAACAAACTAAAAATATAAATTTTAGCATTTTTTTGGAATTTCGCCAATAAAGTTCACATTTGGTGTGAGGCTGGTAAAATAATAATATGAATGATTTAAAATACATCATAGTATCTAAAACTGATGTAAATTCTGGAATCCAAGCTTTAGGATTATAAAACACTTAACCTAAATAAAAACTTTTGATAAAAAATTGGTTAAATCCGGAAGGGCCTTGGGAAACCCCTACTACAATATTTTAGGAGTTTTCTATTTTAAAGCTATCCTTGTTAAGATACCTTTCAAAAAAATATAAATGCATTATAAGTTCCCTAGCACCATTTTTTGCAAATTTTCGTCCAAAAAAAAACAAGAAAATTCTACATTTTCCCAAATTTTTAAATTCAAAATCGTTTATTTTGCGGACTCGTAAAAAGCAATATAGCTTTGAAACTAGTTTCATATGCATTTCTGATTAATTGTTTAACTAACAGAATAATTAATGAAATCAGTGATATATTGTGTCACATATTATGAAAAAAATGTACAAAGTGAAATTTTGAAATTTGAATTTTAATTAGCACACTCCACACTGTATATGCCTAATCAATGTCTTTAAGAATATATTCAAATCTTTGATTTTAGACAAACAAATAAAAATGTATGCAAAATGTTGCATATCAGAGGTTTCCTACTTTGAGACCCGCTCCTGATTGATTTTTGGGTCCATCGTAAAAAAATTAACTCGAATACTCCTCTGTTATAGCTATGTGAAATTTCATCCCATTTGGATTAGCAGCCTGTTGGAAATGGTGGAATTATTTCCATATATTCTGACCGGATTCCGTTTTCTTTTAAATTGCAAATTTACACAACAATTTACTTTCTCTCTTTTAATGCAAATTAGAGTGACTCTCTTCGTATGGAGATATTAAAAGTTATTTTGTTATCCCCTCATATTAAACATTGATTTGTTTTAGAATGCCTTCCAAAATATTTTGTGTCTAGTGATAACGTGAGCTGGCACATTTTCAAAAACAAAATTTTTTATATTTTTTTTAAATACTTGCATTTTCACCCAAAACACATATACTTAATATAGGATATCATTTAAAAGGGCTCCACCAATCAAGGTTTATTTTGAGGGGGGTAACAAAATAACTTTTTTCTGTGAGTCTGTTTAATGCTCATACTTATATTACGAAACTTTGAAAGCACACTTGTACTGCGGTTGATATTAACTCAAGCAGTGCTTACGTTATATTGACTCCTAAACAACTCGCTGTTAATATTTATATACACAGCAACATCTTCTAGGAAATTCCAGTATTATCTATTTCTATCCAGCTATTTTAAAGCTGTTTCACACTATTTAAATGGGTTTTCCAACAAGAGGTGTTATTTTGGTATTCAAAGAAAAAATGGCATTTTTTGAGATAAATGATCGGAAGTTTATTTCATAATAAAGAGGAAGGTATGCCGTTAATAATTAAAAACAACGTCAGCCAAATGGCCACCACGACCATACCCTTTTCATGAAATTTTCCATAGCCAAATCGCAAAGTGGCTGCCCTATGTCCTCGATAGCCTCATGAATTCTATCTTTGAGGTCTTGAATCGACACTGGGCTGTTGGGGTAGACCTTATCTTTCACGTGGCCCAAAGTCGCAAGGTGTTAAATCACAAGATCTCGGTGGCCAATTGTGATCACCTCTTCGAGAGATAACACGGTCCGGAAACTTTTCCCGTAAAAGAGCAATGGTTTCGTTGCTTGTGTGGCACGAAGCGCCGTCTTGTTGAAAGTAAACGTTGTCCAGATCAATATCATTCAACTCCGACCATAAGATAAGGTGTAATGACGTTTGTGGAATGCCCAATTCCAAAGAACGACGAGGAATGGACAAAGCTGGGTTTTCTGCAACACTTTGGGCTACAGCAGCAGTATTCTCAGTTGTTCTTGAGCGACGTGCACGGGTTTTATTCTTCATATCACTAACTTGTACCAACAGCTCGAATTTTTTAACCAATTTATGTATTGCGGTCCGACAAGGTGTTTCACGAACACCCACAAAAGGCTTTAGTTTTGCGAACTGTGAAGTGCAAGATTTTCACAATTTTTGTAGTGAATTTTAATAATTTCAATGCCTTGTTGATGCGTGTATCGTTGCATTTTTGGTAATAGCGTAGTTTCTACTTGTCAAATGTCAAAGACTAAAAGCTTCAAAAGTGACACCTACCGAAATACCGGGTGATTCAAAATAACACCTCTTGTTGGAAAACCCTTTACTTATATTATACACTTTAAAAACACACGGATGATATTGCGATATACTGACTCCTTAACAACTCGCTGTTACTGTTTATATACACAGCGACATCTTCTAGCAACTTCCAGTATTATCAACAGAGTGTTATCAACATTGTTTATAAGTAGAAGTTTTTTACTGATGGAAATGTTTATAAACTTGTTGCATATTGCAAGCAGCCGTTAACACCAAATTGATAATGCAATTTCGTAACAATATTTTATGTCATAACAAAAATGTTCAATTACAAAACCTTAACTGAAACATTTTTGCTTTGATTTGGCTATAAGTCATAAATAAAAATTTTTATTTATTAAAACATTTTATACATTTTTAAAAATAAGACACTATTTCATATACTTATGAATGATGATATATAGGTCTATCATATTTTGTCCACTAGTCAAATGAATGGATTCAACAACACATAGGGAAGTAGCAGAATTTTGTAATGGAAATCTCTCTATCTATTTAGAAATTACAGATTTATTTACATTTTTGTTTAAATTCCCCCATTAAGCATCGTATGACCATCTAACCTTTGGCGACTTCTAATAAAATCCTACGAATGTCTCTAAAAATGAGTAATAGACTAAATTCTAATTAAATTTTCTCCATTCGGTTGTTAAACTGTAATAATTAACACTGTTTTTATAAACTAATTTTTTAATAACTTGGTGCAAAACGAAACTTAGTAGGACATAAAATCTTAGGCACTCAATCCCAATTTAATGCAATTATTATATGTATAAAAAGTCCACCATCCCAACTTTACTGTGGAATCTTACTTAACTATAACTAACTATAAACTTATAAAATCAAATCAATTACACAGTTGCTCCTAATTTTTTAGTTCTATTTAGTTTACAAATCTATTTAAATCCACTCAAAAACCATTAAATTAAATCAAAGTGAAAAAAGCTATAAAATTATATACTTTTAATTTTATATGTATATCCAGAAAAAAGAATAACAAACCTTAAGTAATATGGTATTTTATAAAGTAGAAAAAAAAAAAAAATAAAATAGAAGCTGAACAATATAAAATAAATGGCGTTTTATGCGTTGCTAATGTTAAAGTTTATTGGCAGGAAGCGGAATAATGAAAAACTAATGTAGGAAAATTTAAAAAAAAAAAAATGTTCTTTTTGCATACTTATTTCCAAACTAGAACAATGAGGCAAAGCAAAATATGATATCAACAGTACTCTATTATAAATGTTTGAATTTATGAATAAAACAACTAAAAAAAGAAAGAGAAAGAAGAGCAAACAAATAAAACCAACAACTAATCCAAATCTCAAACACCCGTAAAATATATACTTAGACTATTCGTCTACTCCCTGTAAATCGTATTAATACAATGATAAAAAAATAATAAAAATATTTAAAGACAACTTTTGTAAAGCAAAAACAACTGCAAACTAAGAGGCTGAGAATAGGAAATAAAAAAATGTCAAACCATAAATTAACGTTAGACTTTTAATGTAACAATATTAACTTGTAATTAATTTTATTTCAATTTTTATTTAATAGAAAAATGCTGATAAATCTCTAAGCCAACCATATAATAAAATCCAATTTACTTTGATTCAATTGTAGTCATCGAATTTATATGATTTAATAATTATTTGTTTTAAATTTCTGCCTGTATTTAGCTGAACGAACAGTGGTTTGGATAATTTTTACTTTGAATTTTGTTGATGGTTATAGTCAGTGATAGTCACATTTTTGGAACCTAAGCTTTGGGAAAGTTTTATTCATATGCGAGTAAACCTTCTAGAAAACCATATTAAAAAGGTGATAGGTATATTGATGTCCAAATATGAACAATATAGGTTGAATTGGTAAAAAGTTTTGGATAAAAATATATAAAAAAAACTTTGGTCCGATGCTGGTAAAAGACTTATATGGCAAATGAAAAACATACTAATGTATATAAAACTATATTCCGTTTGAATTTTAAAACTAATAGGCTAAATAACTACGAAATTTCAAGATAAAATGGGTTAAATTTGAAAGGATCAGTGAAGGATCCCTATAAAAAATTTAACATATTTTTCATGTTGGAGTTGTATATGAAATGTTTAAGAATATAATAAGAGTAATTGAAAACAATTTTCCGCGTGTCTGAACTTGCACAGTTGATATCGGCCATATTGTTGTACATCTGTCGAATTGGCTATCATTTATTCAAGTTGTTTTCAAAAAATCACCATGGTCATATATATCGTTCAACAACACGTGCAAATGATAAAATTGTTTTATTAAAATGGGCCCTGAAGCAGCTGGAATCTGATACTAATTTTCATAAAACAATCATCTGCAGCAATGAGACCCATTTCTGGATAAATGGGTACGTCAGTAAACAAAATTGTTGAACTTGGGACGATACCAATCCAAGAGCGTCCAATGCATCTCGTGAATGTCACTGTTTGGTGTGGATTTTGAGCTGGCGGCACCGTCAACGGTGTGCGCTATATGTCGATGATTTCCAACTTCTTTTGGCCTGAATTGGATGATATGGACACCAATGACATGTGGTTTCAACAGGACAGTGCTATTTCCCATATAGCTCATATCACATTGGACATTCTGCACTAGCGATTTGAGAGCATGGTCATCTCACGTGGAAGTGATGTGAACTGGTCACCAAGAACGTCCGTTTTGACCTGGTTAAACTTTTCATTGTAGGATTTTCTAAAGTCGGTCTATGCGAATAAGCCACAAATCATAGCGGCCCTCAAAGCCAACATAACCCTAGCCATCGGTCAAATTCAGCCTGATTTATGTGCCAGAGTCATAGAAAATTGGACATTTCGGAAGCGCCTCCAAGTGAAGCCACGTGGATGACTTTTGGGACAGTAAAACAAATAAAAGCCAGCGTATTACATCTAAAAATAACATATTGCTCTCTTGTTATGTTAAAGCTGTAAAAAACTCACTTTACTATCCCAGCAGTTAAGCAACTATGGTGTGAGATCGAAAAATTCTTAACATACATATATGTTAATAAAAACCATTAACGTTTTTATGGTGCTTTCTGTCACTTTGCTCAAACATGTAGTCCATCTCCGTTTAAAATCTACCACACTTTTGGACACCTTTTTTGTGCTCTTCAATTCTCTATTAACAAGAGCCCAATATCTCTCCACTGGCCTTAGCTCCGGGAAGTTTGGAGGATTTGCCTCTCTTGGTACAAATACCATATTATTGTTCTTTTAGCACTCAATACCTTGCTTTCGTAGTGACAGGACGCCAAATCAGGCCAAAAGTAAGTGGTCACATTAAGAAGTCTTATGAATGGAAGCATCCTCCTTTGTAAACATTCCTTGATGTAAATTTCGGTATTTAAAGAGCCCTTTGTAACAAATGTTTGGCTTCTTTTGCCACAACTGCATATTGCTTGCAATACCAAGAACTTTTTGGGAAATTTTTTCTGCTTTTGGGTCCTAAACTTTTCTTCAACATTCCCTCGAGCATCAGCAACATAAAAATATTCACCCGGAAGCTGCGAAAAATTGTCCATACATACGTTTCGTCATCCATTATGCAGCAGGTGTATTTATACCCTACACCACCATAGTGGGGAGGGTATATTGGATTTGTGCAGATGTTTGTAACGCCCAAAAATATTAGTCTAACACCCACCTTAAAGTATACCGATCGACTTAGAATCACTTTCTGAGTCGATTAAACGATGTCCGGCTGGTTGTCCATGTAAACCTTGTGCGCAGAGTACAGGTCGCAATCTTGAAGATATTTCGATAAAATTTGGTACATATCATTTTTTCTGCCCAAGGACCAAGCCTATTGAAATTGGCTGAAATCGGTCCATTATTTCACCTAGCCCCCATACAAATTACCTCCCGAAATTGGACTTTATCGGTCATAAATGTTTAATTTATATATGTATCTACACAAGTTTTTCTCCAAATAAGTTTTATATATACAGAATTCATGTCACCAAATTTTATTACGATCGGTCCATAATTAGTCATAGCTCCCATAGAAGGCCTGCTTCCGATAATCATTTTAACGAGCATAAATCTCTTAAAAATGTTGGTATACACATAAAATGCAACATAAATAACTTTCATATAGACATTAATCACACCATTTAAGTTCATGGTGATCGGTCCATAATTGGTCATAGCTCCCATATAAGGCCCACTTCCGAAAATCGCTCACGAATATAAATTATTGAAATTTTGAAAGAAAAATGGTTTTGCTCATTTACTTAGTGTAGGGTATTATATGGTTGGGTTTGACCGACCATACTTTCATACTTGTTTTTGTATAAAATTTTTCTTCAATTTCCGTGCTCTGTCTTTGGCCTCTAAATTTTTAGCAAAGTTCAGGAACTTTTTGAGCCTTGTATGTTTTTAAACCTGCATTAGCTTTAACTTTTCATACCAAATAGTCCGAGCACTGAGCTAACCGGGCTGCTTTCCTACCGGATGTGTTGGGAGCTCTTTTAAAAATGCTTTCTATTTTTTTTTTTGGCTTTAGAAACCAGGTTTTCTATCAACGGACAAGTTTTCCCGGTACTGTTTAATAACATTGGAAACAGTTTGACGGCACACCTTTGAATGCTTGGCCATGTTTTTGTAGGAGCAAGTTGGGTTTTGTTGAAAATATTTAATAAATAATTTTAGTACGCAATTTTTTCTGGTTACTCATTTTAATCAGATTAACGACAAATGAATATAATTGACATTAAACATAATAACTGACCTGTTTTACAAAGGTAACTTGATAAAAATAAAATCAAATATTACTTGGGTTAAAAGTATTAAACGTGTGTTAAGAATTTTATGATCTCACTCCTTAATTGTCACTAATGTCTGATCACTTGGCTAACTCCAATTGATATATGTATTTTGGGTCATTTGATACGTATGTGTAGTATAGAGACAAGTCAATTGGATACTTTATGTAATTGTCACTTAAGTGTCCCTAAGAAATCTAGAGCGTAGTCACTTTAAACGTTTATTTTGTACTGCACTTTTTAGTGAATAATTCTTATAAACTAGTTTTATACAAATTGTGTGAATGTAATTCTCATACAGTTTATGTTATTTTTGCTTAAATAATAATAAGCACCCATAGATGTTAAAATAACTAGTTATGAAGCGAATCAAGTAACCAGTTAGGTATGTGAATCCAATGCGTTGGCTTCTTTGGACCAGCTGTCTCATTTGTAATCCAAAAGGGACAATTGATCTCCTGTTTAGAACATGCACGTGTTAAAATATTCAGTTATGTAACCAATTGTCACCCATCCGTATGATAGGTAAAACCAAGCAGTTTGATTTTTGCATACATATTACTTATCTATGTAAAATATTGGTTCGAAAACAATATTTATGTAGGTTAATGCCATAGATCCATATTCCGGAAGAAATTTGTATGAGAACTGGGAGAAATCATGGACAGATTCTACACGCAGAGTTGAAGTTCTGTGATACTAGTATTAAGTTTGACTTATAGTATATGTTGTGTTGCAATGATTAATTATTTATTTATTAATTCTGTGTCGTGAATATAATATAATTGACGAACAATGTAAGCAATAGAATTTCAATTCAACAATAAAAGGAAACCCCTGAAGAAGTTTGGAACAAACAAACGATACGTTGGGTGAAGAATGAAAATATTTTGATATTTGGATTTTTATACCCTACACCACCATAGTGGGGAGGGTATATTGGATTTGTGCAGATATTTGTAACGCCCAAAAATATTAGTCTAACACCCACCTTAAAGTATACCGATCGACTCAGAATCACTTTCTGAGTTGATTAAACTATGTCCGTCCGTCCGTCCGTCTGACTGGCTGGCTGGCTGGTTGTCCATGTAAACCTTGTGCGCAGAGTACAGGTCGCAATCTTGAAGATATTTCGATATTTTTTCTGCCCAAGAACCAAGCCTATTGAAACTGGCTGAAATCGGTTCATTATTTCACCTAGCCCCCATACAAATGTCCTCCCGAAATTGGACTTTATCGGTCATAAATGTTTAATTTGTATAGGTATCTACACAAGTTTTTCTCCAAATAAGTTTTATATATACGAAATTCATGTCACCAAATTTTATTATGATCGGTCCATAATTAGTCATAGCTCACACATAAGGCCTGCTTCCGATAATCACTTTAACGAGCATAAATCTCTTAAAAATGTTGGTATACACATAAAATGCAACATAAATAACTTTCATACAGACATTAATCACACTACTTAATTTCATGGTGATCGGTCCATAATTGGTCATAGCTCCCATATAAGGCCCACTTCCGAAAATTGTTCACGAATATAAATTATTGAAATTTTGAAAGAAAAATGTTTTTGCTCATTTACTTAGTGTAGGGTATTATATGGTCGGGCTTGACCGACCATACTTTCTTACTTGTTATTTATACATTTGGTATCAAATGATTGACCGTAAATAGCCCGTAAGATTGGAATCTTAGGAACAAAAAAAAAAATATATAGTTGTGCATGTTTGCTGTAACCATTTCAACATTTTTACAAGTTTTCTAACAATAATATAGTCACAGTAACTATTTATATGATTGTGGTAACTATAATATAGTTAATTTACGATTCACATGATTGTATCAACCATATATATGGTTACAGTGAACAAGTATATGTTTGATACAACCTTTTATATGATGAAGGCCTTGCCATATTATGTTGCTCTCGGCTTATGGATATCATAATCTGAGAACAACATATATTAATCACATTACTCATCATAAAAATGGTTGTCTCAAAAATATACTTGTTTACTGTAACCATATTATTGTGACCACAATCATATAAATAGTTATTGTGACTATAATATTGTTAGAAAACTTGTAAAACTGTTGAAATGGTTACAGTAAGCATGAACAACTATATTTGTTCCTGCGTGTAGCTATTTTAAACAGAGTTTGACAGAGTAAAACTTTTTTGATTTTGAATTACCACATTTTTTGTAGATTGTCTTACATTTTTGTCCATAACCCTAGTTCTACTTGAACGATTTTGCCCATTTTCAAATCCAAATATTTCTTATCAACATGCTAACAACATATACACGGACAGACGAACATAGCTAGATCGTCTTAAAATATTATAAGGACCCAGTGTATATATACTTTTTTGTTTGTATGACCAACATATCGATATTTTACAAACGGCATGACAAACTCAATATACCCCCCATCTGTTTGGTGGTGGGTATAAATATATGAATCAAGAACGAAGTTATTTTTAATAGTGTCTACTAGAATGTACTTGACTAGAAATACGAACTAAGTAAATAATTTAAATATTCTTAGCAATTTTTTATCCAAACCACTGTTTTTTCTATTAACACATACAGACGTAAAATCACAAGGAATAACCACTCTCATACTTACACATTTGTATGTATACACTAGGGTGGCTTTTATTTTTGCTCTTTTTCGATGTTAGATGTTTTAAAAACTCTATTTTTAACTATCTTGGGTTAATAAAATTCAAGAAAAGGTATGTTTTTATTAGAACCGAAAATTGATAATAGATGGAGTATCTTTTGAACGCTGTTTTTTTTTAAACAAACACTAACTCCGAAGCGTTTTGCTTGTCTGCAGATTAACCCAGAGTCTCCGGCGGGAATCGAACTTGGATTAATAGTCCAGCACACTATCGACTAGTCTATCGGGGCACCCAAAATAACTTATGTGTCATTTTGAAGGGTACACATCTGTCACTTATTCTCACTTAGTTATTGAACATTATAGTGTAAACAACCAAGTTTTTTTTATATCGAAAATATGGAATTTTGTACGGGAAGTTTTGCTTTACTTCTTTAATTTGACAAAAAGTGTCGCTGAAGCATACCGATTGCTCACCAAAGCTTATGGTGAATGTGTTCCATCGGTATCAAAGTGCGAGAAATGGTTTGTGCGGTTCAGATGTGGTGATTTTAAAAGATCGCTCAGGGCAGCCAAAAAAGTTTAAAGGCCAAGAATTGGAGACATTACCCCATGAAGACTGTTGTAAAACTCAACAATAGCTTGCAAAATCATTGGGAACTACTCAAGCAGCAATTTCAAAACGTTTGCGAGCAGCAGTATTCATCCAAAAGCCGGGAAATTGGGTACCATACGAATTGAAGCCGAGAGACCTTGAAAGACGACTTTGCTTGTCCGATATTATGTTTGAATGCTATAAAAGAAAATCATGTTTGCACCGAACCAGTACTACGATTAACAATGGATCCATTACAATAATCCGAAGCGTTAGAAATCGTATGTGAAGTTCGGGCAACCAGCCGAATCGACACCAAAGCAAAATATCCATGGCGCTAAGATAATGATCTGTATTTGGTAGGAGCAAAAGGGTCCAATCTATTACGAGCTGTTGAAATCTGACCACTACAGGGAACCTGTATCGAATGCAATTGATT
Organism: Calliphora vomitoria; assembly: GCA_942486065.2. Taxonomy (NCBI): domain Eukaryota; kingdom Metazoa; phylum Arthropoda; class Insecta; order Diptera; family Calliphoridae; genus Calliphora; species Calliphora vomitoria. The sequence continues at coordinate 77,950,241 of OW818033.2, forward strand.
CGTTTGAAGCGAGCATTGGCCGAAAAAAGCCCAGAATATGACAATACAAGGCCACATGTTGCAATACCTGTTTAAAAGTATTTAGAATGAATTGGTTGGAAAGTTTTGTCTCACCCGCATTATTGTCCAGACTGGGGCACATCCGGCTACTATTTGTTTCGATCTGGGATACGCTTCACTTTGGAACAGAGTATACGATATTGATTTGATTCGTTCTTGGCCACAAAAGATGAACAGTTCTTTTGGCTACGAATCCATATTTAGCCAGAATGATGGCAAAAGTTCATAGCTAACAATGGCCAATACTTTCAATAAATTTATATTGTTTAAATGTTTCAAAAAAAGCTACAAATTTAAACAAATTTCGCATTTTTAAGTCATGCACCCTATAAGTTTTATATTTAAACATATATGGCTAATGAAATACACAAACAATTTTTAATTGCTTTTTTCCAACATTTAATTTTTAAAATTGTTCGGAAAATATAGTTGTTTTCGAAACTTCAAATAAAATCTAAAAACTTTAAACGTGCGAAATAAGAGCCACCCTAATATACACTCCCACAGACATATTCATCTACTTACTTTTGTTTCAATCGCTCGCGTTTCATGATCCTGGAAATGTAACTTTAATTTTGATTTGCCATCATCGCTGGAGCCTCGCAATTGTGAGAATTTATACTGCCACACTATGGCTGAATCAGCACCCTCAGCTAATGAGAAGCCAGTTTGCCAGTCTAATGTAAGTCCTCCACTCTTTCCATGATGTGAAACGGCAAAAGTTTTGCGCTGCAAAGAAAAGGAATAAAATTATGTTGCCATTGTTAGTGTTATTGTTTTTGTTGTTGGTATTATTATTATTATTTGTTGTTATTGCTGCTGCTATTATACATAGTATTATAGGAATTTTGTCGACGATGTGAAGGATGTGAAAATAAAAAAAAGCAAAAAAATTAAATGAATGAAAGATATTTTGCTTGTATATACATACTTTAATTCAACATAAAAATGCTGTAAAAAACGTGATGGTGAAAAGATGGTTATTCATAAAAAAAAATATTTTCCTTGGGCCTGAACAAGTGGAAGAGAAACGTTGAGGATTTTATTTGTTGTTGCTGTTACTTTTAAGTAGGTTAAAAATAAATAAACAAACAAATATCTCGACAAGCAGTCAACGGTATGTAACTAACTGAAGTTTAACTTGGAGTTTGAGTCGAAGTTAATATTGTTAATGTGCAAAAAAAAAAAAAAAAAAATTAAAGCAAACGAAAAGTTGACAACCAATCAAGATAAATTTATTTAGTATTAAAAGTATTAAATAAATGTCTACGCATATTTTAAATTAATTTGTATGATTTTATAATGGATATTTATTGACATATGGGAATTAAGAGAATTTTTTGAAAGGGCAGGTTTGAGCAGGTTTATGGTTTTAATAATAATAAATAACTTAGTGTCTTAAGCAGTTCTTTAGCACAGTGGGACAGAATCAAAATATTTTGAAAATAAATCCGCAATTTCTTTTTGATGACGGACCTCAAAGAACTTTCACGAGCGGTACTGTGATGTCCGAATCTATATATATAAAAGAGTAACGTTACTGACTGACTGACTGAATGACTGACTGATTCATCATCGCACAGCCCAAACGACTGAAGCTAGAATCATGAAACTTTAACTGTGGGTTCCTCCCTCCCCAAAACGATCCGATAAGAAGGGATTTTTGGAAATTCGAACGTTTAGGGGGTAAAATAGGATAAAAAGGGGTAAATTCGGCAACCTTATATCTTCAAAACTAATAAAGGTACAAAAAAACATAAAATTGCATGTTACTCCATCTAGAAAATAAGCTGACAGGTGTTTCGTACTTTTTCGAAATTCGAACCTTTAGGGGAGAAAACGGGTAAAAACTCTATTTTGGTACTTTTTTTGGCACCCTATGTATCTTTTAAACTAATAAACATAGAAACAAATTTTAAATCGTATTCTTTACTTATCAAAAAATAAAAAATATAAGTTTGGTACCTTTTGGAAATTCGAACCCTTTAGGGATAAAAATTGTGTTTAGTTTTGGTACTTTTTCATAAAATATGTTTTTTTTATAATTTGACATAGAAATATGAATATTTTATTATGAGCTCCCACCACGATACAAATTTATTTGAGTATAATTTTACCACCGTAATGGGGATAAAAAAGAACCAAAGAGGGAATAAAATCGGGAAAATAAATTTTTTTTAAATTATTAAGCCAATTTTGATAACTTTTTTAACATTGGATTGATACAAAAATTAACTAACAGGTTGTTATTTGGAACTCGAGTACCAAGGTTTATATTTTTTCTTGGGCACAGTAACACAGATTTTAATCGTTTGAGACATGTCTTTAGCATAAACAATTTTGGCAAAATGGAATATTTTTAAATTTCAAACTAGAAATACGAAATAAAGCATATCTGGTCAGAAGTGAGAGAGAATTGAAGGTGGGGACAATATGGTACTTTCTCTTTATTCTAAAGGTACTTTTCAAATGTTTTATAAAAATAAGTGAGTTTGAATTCTAGGGGGAGACTTTTTGGTACTTTTTCTTTATTCGAATGGTACTTTTTGTAATGAATTAATAAACATGAAACTAGAGACATGTTATCCTGAATTAGTATTAATTCACAAACGGAGACTTAATAAAACTATTTATTTCATCCAATTGGGGTAGCGAAGCGCACCGGGTAAGCTGGTACTCAATATAATCATTGAATAAAAGGTAATAATTACTTATGTATTATTTTAACATCTAAAAAAAACCTTTATACGGCCAGACTTAACATTTACCAATTACTAATAAGGTAAAAAGGTATACAAAACAAAAACCCTCTGTAACTTTGTAAATACTGCGTTTATCGAGAAAATAAGGTTAATATCTGGTCACTTATATTTCTTATTAAAAATTGAATTTTAATAGAAAAATTCTATAAAAAACTAAAACCCTCTAAAACTTTGTAAATACTGCGTTTATCGAAATAAGATTAATCTGTGATCACTTAAATTTCTCACTAAAAATTGAATTTTAATAGAGAAATTCTATAAAAAGCTAAAATCCTCTGTTTCTTTGTAAACACTGCGTTTATCGAGAAAATAAGATTAATCTGTGATCACTTATATTTCTTATTAAAAATTGAATTTTTATAGAGAAATTCTAAAAACTAAAACCCTCTGTAACTTTGTAAATACTGCGTTTATCGAGAAAATAAGGTTAATCTGTAATCACTAATATTTCTTATTAAAAATTTAATTTTTATAGAGAAATTCTATAAAAAACTAAAACCCTCTGTAACTTTGTTAATACTGCGTTTATCGAGAAAATAAGGTTAATCTGTAATCACTAATATTTATGATTAAAATTTTAATTATAATAGAGAAATTCTATAAAAAACTAAAACCCTCTGTATCTTTGTAAATACTGCGTTTATCGAGAAAATAAGGTTAATCTGTGATCACTAATATTTCTTATTAAAAATTTAATTTTTATAGAGAAATTCTATAAAAAACTAAAACCCTCTATAACTTTGTAAATACTGCGTTTATCGAGAAAATAAGGTTAATCTGTGATCACTTATATTTCTCACTAAAGATTGAATTTTAATAGAGAATTTCTATAAAAAACTAAAACCCTCTGTATCTTTGTAAATACTGCGTTTATCGAGAAAATAAGGTTAATCTGTAATCACTAATATTTCTTATTAAAAATTTAATTTTTATAGAGAAATTCTATAAAAAACTAAAACCCTCTGTATCTTTGTAAATACTGCGTTTATCGAAAAAATAAGGTTAATCTGTGATCACTAATATTTCTTATTAAAAATTTAATTTTTATAGAGAAATTCTAAAAAAACTAAAACCCTCTATAACTTTGTAAGTACTGCGTTTATCGAGAAAATAAGGTTAATCTGTGATCACTTATTATTCTGACTAAAAATTGAATTTTAATAGAGAAATTCTATAAAAAACTGAAACCCTCTGTAACTTTGTAAATACTAGAGAAAATAAGGTTAATCTGTGATCACTTATATTTCTGACCAAAAATTTAATTTTTATAGAGAAATTCTATAAAAAACTAAAACCCTCTGTATCTTTGTAAATCCTGCGTTTATCGAGAAAATAAGGTTAATCTGTGATCACTAATATTTCTTATTAAAAATTTAATTTTTATAGAGAAATTCTATAAAAAACTAAAACCCTCTGTAACTTTGTAAATACTGCGTTTATCGAGAAAATAAGGTTAATATGTGATCACTTATATTTCTGACCAAAAATTGAATTTTAATAGAGAAATTGTATAAAATCCTAAAATCCTCGGTATCTTTGTAAATACTGCGTTTATCGAGAAAATAAGGTTAATCTGTGATCACTTATATTTCTTATTAAAAATTGAATTTTAATAAAGAAATTCTATAAAATCCTAAAATCCTCGGTATCTTTGTAAATACTGCGTTTATCGAGAAAATAAGGTTAATCTGTGATCACTAATATTTCTTATTAAAAATTTAATTTTTATAGAGAAATTCTATAAAAAACTAAAACCCTCTGTATCTTTGTAAATACTGCGTTTATCGAGAAAATAAGGTTAATCTGTGATCACTTATATTTCTTATGAAAAATTTAATTTTTATAGAGAAATTCTATAAAAAACTAAAACCCTCTGTATCTTTGTAAATACTGCGTTTATCGAGAAAATAAGGTTAATCTGTGATCACTTATATTTCTCACTAAAGATTGAATTTTAATAGAGAAATTCTATAAAAAACTAAAACCCTCTGTATCTTTGTAAATACTGCGTTTATCGAGAAAATAAGGTTAATCTGTGATCACTAATATTTCTTATTAAAAATTTAATTTTTATAGAGAAATTCTATAAAAAACTAAAACCCTCTGTCACTTATATTTCTCACTAAAGATTGAATTTTAATAGAGAAATTCTATAAAAAACTAAAACCCTCTGTATCTTTGTAAATACTGCGTTTATCGAGAAAATAAGGTTAATCTGTGATCACTAATATTTCTTATTAAAAATTTAATTTTTATAGAGAAATTCTATAAAAAACTAAAACCCTCTGTATCTTTGTAAATACTGCGTTTATCGAGAAAATAAGGTTAATCTGTGATCACTAATATTTCTTATTAAAAATTTAATTTTTATAGAGAAATTCTATAAAAAACTAAAACCCTCTGTATCTTTGTAAATACTGCGTTTATCGAGAAAATAAGGTTAATCTGTGATCACTAATATTTCTTATTAAAAATTTAATTTTTATAGAGAAATTCTATAAAAAACTAAAACCCTCTGTATCTTTGTAAATACTGCGTTTATCGAGAAAATAAGGTTAATCTGTGATCACTTATATTTTTTATTAAAAATTGAATTTTTATAGAGAAATTCTATAAAAAACTAAAACCCTCTGTAACTTTGTAAATACTGCGTTTATCGAGAAAATAAGGTTAATCTGTGATCACTTATATTTCTGACAAAAAATTTAACTTTTATAGAGAAATTCTATAAAAAACTAAAACCCTCTATAACTTTGTAAACACTGCGTTTATCGAGAAAATAAGGTTAATCTGTGATCACGTATATTTTTTATTAAAAATTTAACTTTTATAGAGAAATTCTATAAAAAACTAAAACCCTCTATAACTTTGTAAACACTGCGTTTATCGAGAAAATAAGGTTAATCTGTGATCACTTATATTTTTTATTAAAAATTGAATTTTTATAGAGAAATTCTATAAAAAACTAAAACCCTCTGTAACTTTGTAAATACTGCGTTTATCGAGAAAATAAGGTTAATCTGTGATCACTTATATTTCTGACTAAAAATTGAATTTTAATAGAGAAATTCTATAAAAAACTAAAACCCTCTGTATCTTTGTAATTACTGCTTTTATCGAGAAAATAAGGTTAATCTGTGATCACTTATATTTCTGACAAAAAATTTAATTTTTATAGAGAAATTCTATAAAAAGCTAAAATCCTCTGTTTCTTTGTAAACACTGCGTTTATCGAGAAAATAAGATTAATCTGTGATCACTTACATTTCTTATTAAAAATTGAATTTTTATAGAGAAATTCTATAAAAAACTAAAACCCTCTGTATGTTTGAAAACACTGCGTTTATCGAGAAAATAAGGTTAATATGTGATCACTTATATTTTTTATTAAAAATTTAATTTTAATAGAGAAATTTTATAAAAAACTAAAACCCTCTGTAACTTTGTAAACACCGCGTTTATCGAGAAAATAAGGTTAATCTGTGATCACTAATATTTCTTATTAAAAATTAAATTTTTATAGAGAAATTCTATAAAAAACTAAACCCTCTGTAACTTTGTAAATACTGCGTTTATCGAGAAAATAAGGTTAATCTGTGATCACTTAAATTGTTCACTAAAGATTGAATTTTAATAGAGAAATTCTATAAAAAACTAAAACACTCTGTAACTTTGTAAATACTAGAGAAAATAAGGTTAATCTGTGATCACTAATATTTTTTATTAAAAATTGAATTTTAGTAAAGAAATTCTATAAAAAACTAAAACACTCTGTAACTTTGTAAATACTAGAGAAAATAAGGTTAATCTGTGATCACTTAAATTGTTCACTAAAGATTGAATTTTAATAGAGAAATTCTATAAAAAACTAAAACCCTCTGTATCTTTGTAAATACTGCGTTTATCGAGAAAATAAGATTAATCTGCGATCACTTAAATTTTTCACTAAAAATTTAATTTTTATAGAGAAATTCTATAAAAAACTAAAACCCTCTGTAACTTTGTAAATACTGCGTTTATCGAGAGAATAAGGTTAATCTGTGATCACTTATATTTCTGACTAAAAATTGAATTTTAATAGAGAAATTCTATAAAAAACTGAAACCCTCTGTAACTTTGTAAATACTAAAGAAAATAAGGTTAATCTGTGATCACTTATATTTCTCACTAAAAATTGAATTTTTATAGAGAAATTCTATAAAAAACTAAAACCCTCTGTAACTTTGTAAATACTGCGTTTATCGAGAAAATAAGGTTAATCTGTGATCACTTATATTTCTCACTAAAAATTGAATTTTAATAGAAAAATTCTGTAAAAAACTAAAACCCTCTGTATCTTTGTAAACACTGCGTTTATCGAGAAAATCAGGTTAATCTGTGTTCACTTATATTGCTTATTAGAGAAAATCTATAAAAAACTAAAACCCTCTGTAACTTTGTAAATACTGCGTTTATCGAGAAAATAAGGTTAATCTGTGATCACTTATATTTCTGACCAAAAATTTAATTTAAATAGAGAAATTCTATAAAAAACTAAGACCCTGTGTAACTTTAGATAGAGAAATTCTATAGAAACTAAAACCCTCTGTAACTTTGTAAATACTGTGTTTTACCCTTCGAACGGGTAAAAACTCTATTTGGTACTTTTTTGGCACCCTATGTATCTTTTAAACTAATAAACATAGAAACAAAGTTTAAATCGTATTCTTTACTTTTAGAAAAATAAAAAATATAAGTTTGGTAGTTTTTGGAAATTCGAACCCTTAAGGGATAAAAATTGTGTTATTTTTTTATAATTTGACATAGAGATACGAATATTTAATTATGATACAAATTTATTTGAATATAATTTTACCACCGTAATGTGGATAAAAAAGGTACCAAAGAGGGGATAGAATCGGGAAAATACATTTTATTTGAAATTGTTAAGCCAATTTTGATAACTTTTTTAACATTGGATTGATACAAAATTTAACTAACAGGTTGTTATTTGGAAATCGAGTACCAAGGTACTTTTATTAAAACATATTTTTTCTTGGGCACATTAACACAGATTTTAATCGTTTGAGACATGTCTTAAGCATAAAAAATTTTGGCAAAATGGAATATTTTTGAGGGGTGTTCAAGGAGGATAATGGAAATTGGTACTTTTCTCCTAATGGTACTTTTTTAATATTTTACATTATTTCACTTATCCACATTAAGGTTAGCTAATATGTATCTGAGTGAAGTTAGTGTTAGGAATGGGGGATAATATTTAGGTACCAAAATGTGAGAACTGAATTATAGGAACTTTTTTATTGTTCTAATGGTACTTTTTGAATTTTCTATAACAATGGACTTAGAAACATGAAATTATGCATATATGGTCCTAAGTGAGTGAGAATTCTAGCGGGTGACTATTTTGTACTTTTTCTTTATTCTAATGGTACTTTTTGTAATGAATTAATAAACATGAAACTAGAGACATGTTATCCTGAATTAGTATTAATTCACAAACGGAGACTTAATAGTACTATTTATTTCATCCAATTGGGGTGGCGAAGCGCACCGGGTCAGCTAGTATTTTAATAAAATTTGGCACGTACATTCTTTGGTCCATTGATGAAGCCTTTTGAAACTGTTTGAGATCGTTCCATTATTTCAGTTATCCCCCATACAAAGGTCCATCCTAAATAGGACTATTTTGTCATAAATGCCTGATCTACTTCCACACAAATTCATCCACAAATAAGTTTAATATAAAAAGGAAATCACATAGCTACCATGTAAGGCCCACTACCGAAAATCACTTTATCAAGCATAAATCTCTAAAAATTGATGATATCCGCTAAAAATTTAATATAAATATGTTGCATATAGAAATAATTCATACTATCTAATTCGATGACGATCAGACCATATTTGGTCATACCTCTGACATAAGGTCCACCGCCGAAAATCACTTTAACGGGCAAAAATCTTATAAAAATGTAGGAATCCAAAAAAAAAAAAAAAATTACCAAAAATAAGTTTCTTATAGAATGAAATCATAGCTCCCATGTTAGGACCACATCCGAATATTACTCATGAAAAAAAGTTGTTGATATTTTAAAAGAAATATGATTTGCTCATACACTCAGTGTGGTGTATTATTTGGTTTGACCGACTATACTTTTGGCTTGAAAACTCTTTATTTAATAAAAAAAAGTTTCTTAACCCTTTCACAAACATAAGACTAATTTAGGAACAATTCTTGAATACAGTACCAATAAAACTGTAAATTTTCAAAGGCAATAAAAAATAAGTGCTGTAACCGAACTTGTTTTAATCTAAACATATTAATAAGAGACACGTTTATGAACTAATTAAAATTAAAATAGAACCCATTATTTTTATCGTTATTTAGTTATTCAATATTTTTGTGTTGGGTCACCGGTGTCCCCGTGGTCGTCAAAGGGTTAAGCAAATTATGTGTGGGTTTTGACTAAAAATCAATAAAAGCTATGTTCGTTAACATATCGCAATGAAATTTGTTACATCGGTTGACTTTTTGAGAGCAAATGTAAAGGTTGAAACAAATACACGATATAGGAGCATCAATTTGGTTCGAGGATGGTAAACGAACAATATGAATGAATGAAAAGAACTGCTTATGTAAATCAAATAAAGTCAATTTCGGATACTCTGTTCTAAGGAGAAGCGTATCCTAGAGAGAGCGTTCTGCATCGATCGAAATAAATAGCATTCGGACGGGGCAAGGCCTGGACTATAAGGCTGGTGAGCCAAAACTTCCCAACCACTTCATTCTTAATAGTTTTTAACAGGAATTGCCCGATGTGGCCGAGCGTTTTCATGATGGAATATTACAGATTCGTATCTGGTCACATATTCTGGGTGTTTTTCGGCAACTGTTCGCTTCAAATGAATCAGTTGCGTTCGGTACACGTTCCATGTGATGGTTTGACCAGATTTTAGCAGCTCATAATAGATATGACCCTTTTGCTCCCACCAAATACAGGTAATTATTTTAGCGCCATTAATATTTGACATTGGTGTCGATTCTGTTGGTTGCCCGGGCTTCACATACGATCTCTTACGCTTCGGATTATCGTAATGGATCCATTTCACTTCGAAAGTAAGGATTCTGTGCAAAAATGATTTTCTTTTATAGAGTTCAAGCAGCATTTCAGTCATACAAAATCGTCGTTCAAGGTCTCTCGGCTTCAATTCGTATGGTACCCAAATTCCCTGCTATTTTTAGATTAATCCTGCTCTCAGTGATTTTGCAAGCTCTCGTTGAGTTTGACAACAATTTTTAGTAGAATTAATTTTTTTTTCTAAACAAAAATTTTATGAAATTGATTATAAAGGGTCTTCCGAACTTTGACAGTTGATATCGGCAGTCATTTATTCAGTTTGTTTTGCCAAATCACCATGGAGGGATATATCGTTCAACAAAACCGACGCGTGATCGCTAAATAACCTCTGGAGGAGTTGGAAACTGACCCTAATTTCAGCAAACAAAATTCTCGAACATGAGATACGTCGCCAAAACTTTAACTCAAATAATGACCATTGCTTTTTGTGGTGAAAAAAATAAAATTGAAGAAAATGTGAATATTTATACATTTTAAAAGGAAAAAATATGAAAATTGTGTGTATAAATTTTTTGTTACTGGAAAAGCGTTCATTTACTTTTTACTATTTTTGAGAATTTAAGAGAGTAATTTTGTATATTTTGATTTTATTCTCCCGTTGCAAGTATTTACTGGGGAAGTAAATGAACAGACCTAATGAAAGTTTTCAAAATATTCAATTAATAGTTCAAAATCCAAACTCTTATCAAATTTGTATTTTTTAGTATTTTATTAATATATTTTTATTTACTTATATTAACAACTCAAAATAAGAACGTTATTTATTAAATTCTGAAAATAGAAAACAAACTGAAAAGTAATCATTACAACATTAGAAAATTGGGTTTAATTTTTACAAAAAGTGTCTGCCTCCTTTAGGGACTCAGTATTTTGTTAGATATTCTTTGTTTTTTATTACTGCTTCACAGCGAAGATATATTGAATCAATTAAAGAAGGAATTGTCTCATTTGATAACCGCATTTGATAAAGCTTCTTTTGAGGTATAATTTTGAGTCCGTATTTGCGATCTACAATTTCCCATTAGTTTTCTATGGTATTGAATTCTATAAATGTATTTTTTTAAACTTGTATGCTTATACTTTAACTCTTTGCGGTTTAGTGGTTACTTTTCTAACCACCTTTTCTAGAGTCTTTAAAACATTTTATTGGCGTTTTGCTAAACAATTAAATTTTTTAAAACTTTGTTATCAGGTTGCTATGGTTAAATTAATGTTGTTTTTCTAAGGGGTACTCCCGGATTCACACAAAAAGCTCAGAGTATTTATAGTTCATCGAATTCAGTGTTACTTTATTACCTAGTGTTTGTTTGCTTGTTTTTTTTTTTTTGCTTGGACCAGCACTCAGGGGATGACCCCTATTCATGGATTTCATTGTGTTGCAACTAGAAAAATAGGTTATGGGAAGGAGGATAGAGGGAGTAGTGTTTGTGAATATTTGATTTGAATTTTCCTACATTGAAATGAACAGGAAATACTTAGACAGGAAGCTTATTCCACATACGGACGGTACGGCTAAAAAACGAATTTTCTCTGTAGTGTGTTGTGCGATCCACTGACCAATCGACCACGAATGGATGAGCCCTCGATGATGAACGTGTATTTCGTAAGAAACTACGGGTTTCGGGAACGAGTTCCCTAATTTCAACAGAACACATTCCATTGCAGTATCGATAGAACAGTGAAACACAACCCACATTGCGACGATGATCCAGAGAATCAATAGAACTGGACACTCTACTGTCACTGACAAGGACCTCCGCCCTCTCCTATACTCGATCAAGTAATTCCAATGTGAAACAGATGAAGCAACATGATCTGTCGTGCGTTTATGTGTTAACATACAACATTGAGTCCTATGTGCATTAAAATCGACTCTGTTCGCATAACCCCACTCAGAGATTGTCACAAGATCTTGGTTAAGTGTATCATTCATGTTTTGCCTTATTGCCCCAATCTCCGAAAGGCATGGCCTATAGTTGAATGAATATTAATAGAAAATGTTGCTGTCATCTGCAAAAGAATAGATAGGGTTGGAAGTTTGACTTAGAAGGTCATTTAGAAAAATAAGGAATAGAGTAGGAGAAAGAACGGAGCCTTGCGGTACCCCTGAATTAATCTTGAAAACTCGTATAGTGCGATCTCTGAGAAACCTCGACATAAATCGAGAGAAGTCATTACCGACACCAAATGCAATAAGTTTCAATAAGAGCGCACTTTGCCACACCCTATCGTACGCCTTAGAAATATCTAGAGCCACCACTTTACTTTCGCCAAAACAGTGAATGGAACGGCACCATTTTTCCTATAGGAAGGTGAGCAAGTCCCCCGTAGAACGTCCTCTACGAAAACCGTACTGCCGGTGTCTTGTGCTAACAAAGTAATATTTTATACTAAACTCTTTGATAAATAACGAAAGTGAAGAGTGGTTAGATTACTAACCACTGTGACTGAAATATGTTTTATATAATGTGTTTCTCTACATAACAGTGAATATGGAAGATATTTTGTTGGAAGTTAAAAGTGTCTATAGTCTTGAATCCGACAAAGAAGAGAATTATAACTAACTAATCGATCGGTGACATAACCTTGGAGCTCCAGTCAAAATTTGATGGTGAAATTTTGCTAATACTTCTGTTAGTGACTTATCTATCCAAACTGTTGTGGTGGAACCAAAATGTGGAATCAATTTGAGATTGGAAGAGACGGGGGATCACACATGATAATAATATAATAAAATTGGAGAATGTCTCACCTACATTGCTATTTCGTTTGTTTTGGTCAAGAAAATGATTAGCTTTCAAACAAATTGATACACTACGAAAATGTTTATCATAATTGCTTTCATTATTTGAAAACCTTTAGCTGTATTTTTATTTTTTCTTATTTTTCATAATAAATGAACCTTAATTAAAGTAAAACTGCAATTTTTTAAAACCATGGCTGAAAGAGTTAATAGAAAACCTAGAATATTTAAAATTTATCTTAGAAATTAACATTTATACCTGTTAAATGGTCATGTTTTTGATAACTAAAATTATGGAATTTAGTTTTCAAAAAAAGTTTCTATTGTATTGTCACTCACTGTCAATTTTAATTATTTGTTTATCATTTAAACTTTTTAAATACAGTTTAAAAACTTATTTAAGACACAATTTCTTGTTTTCCTAAGCCACAGGCATATTTTTTTTTTGGTTAAAAAGAATAATAACTAAATTTGTTTACCGTCTTCCTAATTCAAACACGCAATCATGTTTCAATAATAAAACAAAAACTTTTTTATGAGCCAAATTTTTTGTTCACAATAATTTTACATTATCTTTAAACGATTTAAATGTACTACTTTTCAGTTGTAACATACAAACACACTCTAAATTCAGGCATGTGAAGGAAAAAGTTCAACTAAAGTTCAAACGGAAATGCAGGCATTAAACAATTACTGGTAAAAATTGCCACTTTCTACATATTGGAACATGTGAACGAACAGTATTGCTAAAACTTGTTTTTAGGATCCTTGGCGAGCAAGGAAAATTATTGCAACAAAAAAAAAATTGTATTAGAAAAAAAGTTCAATGACTGTTAGATGCTTAAGTATGAGTACGAGGCTTTATAATTTCATTTTTTACTTTTTTGTTTCTTCTTGTTTCTGTGCCAACCGACAAGACTACTGTAATATATTTATACTAAATACAATAGACCTGTCCTTACAAAATAGATTTTGGCTCGGATGGGTCTTATTTTGTTCTTTTATATCTCAAACTAACTGATGCCACAAATCTATTGAATGTTGTAAAATTATGTAAACAATGGAATTAAGTAGTACTGATTTCTCCAAAAATCTATCTATTAAATTATTGTTTAAACGTTTGATATAAATCTTATCTTTTTAGAGAAAATAATCTTTCTAGCTTGTTTTAAAACATTAAATCAGTTTGTTTTATATACATCAGAGAAAAAATATAATTATACATGATCACAGCAATTATTCTAACATGATTACAAGTTACTTAACAATATTATGGTCACTGTAATGATTTACTTAATATGATTGCAGCTATCATTTATATGATTTATAGTAAATAAATATATGTTTGCTCTCGGATTATAATCACCATAATCTGAGAGCAACATAAATATGATTGTCATAAACATATAATAAGTTTATACAATCATATATATTAATGCTGCAATCATGTGAATCGTAACTGCAACATATTATGGTTGCCGTAGGCATAAACATATTTACAGTGACAATAATATAGTTAAATAGCTTGTAATCTTGTTAAAATGATTGCTGTGATTGGTGTAAAACAAAATTAGAGCTATTTGAGACAAATCTATCTATCTCTTTTAAGGGCTTGTCTAATGTTTATGTGTGTGTATGTTTTATATCCTTGATAGCAATTTTTATTTGAATTTCAATGTGAATCGATAAAGATTTCGTGCTGAAGACCAACATCACGCAATCTGAACTTTGTATGAGATGTAATCAAGAACATTTTTTATTTCGTTTCCTAGTTCTAAGTTTCTTTTTGTTGCAATATTGAGAATATATTCAAAGACTGGTCAGAAGACATGGAATATTGAAATTTATTGTTAGCTTTTTTTTTATTTGGAAATTTTTATACTGTGTAGAATAGAAACATGCAATAATTTAAGTCATTTTAATTACACTAGTCAACAAGACGTTGGTGGTCTCTTTGTGCGAGAAACTATTAAAAATTTTTTTATTTTTTATTGTTTAAAAATCTACTAAAAATGTTAGCAGGTGGTCGCACTGTGGGCCAGGGTTCTTATGACAACAAGTAGAAGATTTAATGTGTGTAAAATACTGTATCATAATATTATTTTTGTATGATTGTTAAAAATAGTTTAAGGAAAGAAATTATGGCATATTATAATACTGAAAGCAAGGAAAACTGTATTAGTTTCACAACTAGTTCTAGAACGTATGCATATAGCCAGTAATCGCTCTAGTTTGACTTTGCTACTATTGATATCTATTTGAAATTGTCACCATTGGTACAAGTTCTGCGGAATGGTTACGAAGACCGTACCCATTCCTTGGATCGGTTCTGGAAAAAGTTCTTTAGAACGATACTAGAACTATTTATACCCTTCACCATGAGTGCCAAAGTATATATTTTCTTGATCCTTATGAAATTTTATGTCGATTGAGCAATGTCAGTCTGTCTGTTCGTGTATCCGTCTGTGTTAATACTCTCGCGTCCAAAATAGACACACTTAGCTCGATTTCAATAAAAATGTTTATTATTGTCCTAAACAGTCTGGGATTAAAAATCAGCAAAATCTTTATAGGTATGAACTGAGATCGAAAAAACCCAAGACTTTTTTTGAAGTTTGAAGAATTTTTAAAGAATGTAAGTTATTATGTTTATTGTCAATTATGTTCATATGTTGTTAATCTGATTAAAATGAGTGACGAGAAAAAAGTGAGTACTAAAATTATTAAATATTTTCAAGAAAACCCAACTTGGTCTTAGAAAAAGTTGTCCAAACAATCAAAGCTCTGTCATCAAACTGATTCCAGGAGAACTTGTCCGTAGATAGAAAACCTGGTGCAGGTAGAAGGAATGGTTCACATGATGTTTCTAAAGCCAATAAATAGCATTTTCTAAAGAGCTTCCAAACACATCCGGTAGTAAATCAGTCCGGTTAGCTCAGTACTCAGATTATTTGGTATGATAAGTTAAAGCTAATACAGGTTTGAAAACAGAAATTTTATACAAAAAATACACCTGCTGCATAATGGATAACAAAACGTACGTATGGACAATTTTTCGCAGCTTCCGGGTCATTATTTTAATGTTGCTGATGCTCGAGGGAATGTTATAGAAAATTTGAGGACCCAAAAGCAGAAAATATGCAGCAAGCAATATTCAGTTACGTCAAATAAAGCCCAACATTTGTTACAAAGGGCTTTCCATACATAAGTCTTCTTAGTGTTTCCACTTATTTTTAGCCTGATTCTGTTACTATGATTAGCAAGGTCTTGAGTGGTACAAGAACATTAATGTGGTATTTGTATAAAGATAGGCAAATCCTCCAAACTGCTTGGAGCTAAGGCCAACGGATTTCCGAAAAAGGTACATAAATTCATCACATCGTTAATTATAGTGGAGTCGATATATCCATGTCCGTCTGTATGTTAAAATCAACTTTTCGAAGACCCAATTAACTTAAATATATGATTGATACACCAATATAACCGCTATAGTCCAACTTAGATTAATATTTAAAATCAAGAAAATCGGCACACAAATTAAGCAATTTTTCACCTAATTTATATTAAAAAAAAAAATTATTTTTATTCCAATTTTTTTTAATAAAAAATTTTTTCAACAAAATTTTTCTACATTTTTTCACCAAACTAAAAAATTTTTTTAAATATTTTTCTGGCGATGGGTGTACTAGATTCGGCATTGCCGAATATAACACTCTTACTTGTTTTTGTATAATTTGGAAAGCTGATCAAATATTAGGCAAACATTTTAAAATAGTACGGTCAGTTTTTGACATATTTTCGATTTTTATACCCTACACCACCGTAGAGAGCAGGGTATTATGCGTTTGTAAAGTCCAAAAATATTAGTTCTTAAAGTACATACTAGAGTTTCCAGTTCAGTTTTAACCGAAACCAAAACCGCGGTTTTTCAAGGCCTAAGACCGAAACCGACAATTATTCTTTTAATCTATTTTTAATAGAAAAATTCAAAATTTAGAAATGAGAATCAAACTTTATTATCCAATATCTCTAAAAACAGATCGGAAAAAATATCTTAAGATTTGCTTAAATTTTTTAAATTGTATTACAATAATTGCTTTAGATGATGTAGCAGGCTACCTTTCGCAGGCTAAATAATGCAACATTTTTGTAACAAAGTCTTAGTTATTTTCAAATATCCGATAAAAGTATGGAGTACTAGCTGAACCGGTGCGCTTCGCCACCCCAATTAGAATAAAGAAATAGTACTATTAAGTCTCCCTTTGTGAATTAATACTAATTCTGGAAAATATGTATATATAGTTTCATGTTTATTGATTCATTGTAATGTGGATTCTCATTCCCAAGGTATTATTAGAATAAAAACAGTATCATAAAGACCCAAATTTTGTATTTAAATATACTCAGCATCATGAATGCTTAAGATCATATTTCTGTGTCCATTATTATAGAAAAAGAAAGGTACCACTAAAATCACCTTTTGTGAATTCTAAATCATTCAGAATCATTTGTGCCTTATTTTCAATTTTAAGGTTTATTATTATAAAATATTCTAAAAGTACCTTTACAATAAAGAAATAGCAACATTATTTATCCCTTTTGAAGTAGCGTTTCTAGGTCAATCGTTATAAAATATTCAAAAAGTACTATTAGTTGGAAAAGTACCTGCTAGTCCCTTTTTTATATTCTAACTCAGTCAGGATCATGTGTGATTCATTTCCTGCTTATAGGTTCATTATTATAGAAATTTCAATAATAGTTTCTGTTACCTCAATATCATTATGCCCTCTATTCTTGATTCTTCCTGTACTCAGAAACAATATAATTTAATATAATAAAAAGTACCATTAGAAGAAAAAGTAACAATTTTCAATACTTTCCACTGTCAATTTTGAAATTTTAAAGTAATTTTCTGATTCTAGGTTCAATATTATAGAAAAGTCAAAAAGTACTATTTGAAGAACGAAAACATACTCCTTAGTTTATTTTAGTTCTTTATTTTTGGTATCATAATACAATTGAGCACCCTATTTTTGATTATTTCTTTACTGAGAAGCATACTAGCCAATTTTATTGTATATAAGCTAACTAATTTAATGTATTTAAAAGGTACCATTAAAAGAAAAACTACCAATTTTCCTTTATCCTCTTGAATAATCGTCAAGTTTGAACTTTAAATTTGTATAGCATTTCCTATATTATCAACTGATTTAATAGTTAATAAATTATCACAAAAGCGAACCGAAACCGATCGGTTTTCAATTTTTTTAAAACCGAAACCGCGGTTTTGAAATTCTTTGGTTTTTTGGAAACTCTAGTACATACCCACAGAAAAAATGAACACATCCGTGTACAATTTGTCGTTTTTCCCTCAGTGTACCGATCGACTCAGAATCACTTTTTGAGTCGATTAAACGATGTCCGTCCGTCAGTCCATCTGGCTGGATAGTTGTCCATGTAAACCTTATGCTCAAAGTACAGGTTTCAATTTTGAAGATATTTCAATGAAATTCGGCACATACACATTTTCAACCTAAGGACGAGGCCTATTGTGAAAAAAGTTCATCTATAATTATGTTTTATATAAATGAATATCACATTTAATTTTTTTTTTTACCAATTCATAATTGACCAAAGCTCACATATATGTCCCACTTCCGAAAATCTCTTTAGCGATCATAATTCACATAAAAATGTCGATAGCTACATACAATTCAACAGAAATAAGTTTCATATAGAGGAAATGACGTGACCAAGTTTCAGGACGTTAGGTTTATTATTGGTCGTAGCTCCCATATAAAGCCCACTTCCGAAAATCGCTTAAATATCTTAAAAAAAAGGCTTAAATATCTTAAAAATGTTGGAATCCAAATAAAATTTAACAAAAATAAGTTTCATATGGAAATAAATAACAAGACCTAAAATTAACATGATCGGTTCATCATTGGTCATAGCTCCAATAAAACAGAGCTGTAAAAGAATGATTCATTTTTGAATGAATCTTTGAATCATTCATGCAATGAATTGTAATTTGTATACCCTTTCCACAATATAATTTGCCGACCCTATAAAGTATATATATTCTGGATCCTTATAGATAACGGAGTCGATTAAGCCATGTCCGTCTGTCTGTCTATTGAAATCAATTTTCCGAAGACCCCAGATAATCTTCAGTAATGATTTCGAGAAGTTTCCTATTTAAAATCAGCAAAATCCGTCCATAAATAATGGAGATATGAGCAAAAACCCGAGACAACCTCTGAAAATTTCATCAAAAAATAAGAAATTTATTGCATGCTTTGACAAAAAAAAAAAAAAACAAAACGTATGTTTGGATGTGTGTTGGTTTCATTGCTTTGCCAATTTTGTTTATTTTTTTGGTGTTTCGTTTCGTTTAGCGTTGTTGCTTTTATATAATATTGCCATTTCGTTTGTAACTTCTACAATATAATCTGTTCGTCAGCAATTAAATGTAAAATTTTTAAAAGTTTTCTTGATATATTTAGGATGCTATACGCTGAAAGTGGGCAATTAATGCATCCACAACATAGGTGAAGGGTATATAAGATTCGGCATAGCCGAATATAACACTCTTAGTTGTTTTTTTAATGCATTAGATTTGCTAATAATATGAATTGAATTAAATTTGAATGAATTCATCTTGAATTATAATATTTAAATATTTCTTAAAATATTAAAAAAAAAAAACTGTAATTTTTGGCAGACATTCTTTTTAATGTATTGTAATAGAATACTTTGAATGACGAATAATAAAAAATCTATAGATTTAAAATATATTTTTATTTATTTATATTCTTTTTATCATTTAGTTTTTAATTAACCCACTGTGCATTGTTGGAATTCCATTTATTCGAATTTAATGTAAAGTTATGACCAGAATTGCATGCACCGGCTTCAATGCCTAAAACATTTACATTACAAAAAGTTTCCTAAAATAAGTTTTAATGTTGAGTAGTGTTTTATTTTCATTCTTATTTATTTTGCTTTTCCTGTATGAAAGTATTAAGTTTTTACTATTGGCCTGAATATAAACATTTTTTTTATAATAAATTATGATTGATTTTGTGTGTTTTTGTTTATACAACAAATTGTATATTTTTCTCTCTGTTTTATTTAGATTTTCGGGTGAATGACCGAGTTGGCAAAATAAAAACAAAGAATTTATTTCATATTTCAATAGCTATAGAAAAACCAGCATTTCAAAGGACAAAAAAACAATGCCACAGAAATTGAAAAAATAAAATTATTTATTCATGGGACAAAACTGTTAGAGAGTCTTATACTCTTTTCATGAGTAGCAGAAGAAAATGTTTAAAGCAAAAAAACCTTTTAATTTGAAGGAGTTGGTAAAGCGATTTTGTTTTTTTATTTTCTTCTTTAAATATTATCAATAACATGTAAGAGCAAATAAAACATAATTTTGTACTTACAATATTTGCGAGATGTAGTTTCTTAGCATAAAAAGTTTCTTATAATGTTTTTGTAATAAGAATAATAGTTTTAAACCGCCTTCCGAATTTGACCTACATTTGAGAGAAATTTTGATTTTAGGCAAAGTGTTGTAAAATCTCAAAGCAGGGTTCCCAAAACAGGTTTAGATATTCTGATGTATTCTAAATCAATCAAATTATTATTTTATCAGTCTCGGACCAAATGTGAGCAAAATTCCCAAAAATACCAAAATTTGGACGTTTTGTTGTTTTTTTTTTTAATTTCTGGGATTTGCTTTTCACCTTTACATTTCTTATCAAAACCAAACAAACTGCAATTAGTCTTTTGCATAGAAAATGCTCTTTTCGATCTCCAATTCTTTTATCCCTTTGAAAAAATTAGATTTGTTGAGGTCATCAAAATAGATAGTTGTTTGTGAGATGATTTCATCGTTGGAGTCAAATCTCTTTCCATAGAGACATATCTTTAAGTTTGGAAACAGGTGCTGAATCCAGAGAATAGGGCGGAATATGGAGCATTTTTCACCCTTTGTACATCTGATTGTGAGCAAATGTGCTAGACATCTTGCGAAATGCTTTCTGATACCCAAGTGATCATTCTAAATTGAAACCATTGAGCCATGTGAGATGCCTATGGCTTTCACAATCTCTCGCACATTCAATCTCCGATCGGGCAACACGATATCGTGATTTTTTTCAATAGTTTCGGGTATATAGACCTCAACTGGGTGTCCAGATCGTTCGGCAATTTCGGTGCTTGTATGGTCACAAGGAAACCCATAGTAAGGACTGAGATCAAAAAATTCCTAACACACGTTTTTCATTAAAACTTTTAACCCAAGTATTATTTGATTTTTCTTTTTTGATCAAGTTACCTTTGTAAAGCATGTCAGTTATTATGTTTAATGTCAATTATGTTCATTTGTTGTTTATCTGATTAAAACGAGTGACCAGAAAAAAGTGGGTACTAATATTATTAAATATTTTCAACAAAACCCAACTTGGTCCTACAAAAAGTTGGCCAAACAATCAAAGGTCTGCCGTCAAACTGTTTCCATTGTTATTCAACAGTACCGGCAGAACTTGTCCGTTGATACAAAACCTTGTAGAAGGAATGGTCCACATGATGTTTCTAAAGCCATAAAAATAGAAAGCATTTCAAAATAGCTCCCAACACATCCGGTAGGAAAGCAGCCCGGTTAGCTCAGTGCTCGAACTATTTGATACGAAAAGTTAAAGCCAATACAGGTTCAAGGCTCAAAAAGTTCCTGACAGGAATGCTGCTAAAAATTTAGAGGCCAAAAACAGAGCTGCATAGTGGATGACGAAACGTATGTTTTGGCAGATTTTTCGCAGCATCCGGGTCAAAATTTTGATGTTGCTGATGCTCGAGGGAATGTTGAAGAAAAGTTTAGGACCCAAAAGCAGACAAAATTTCCCAAGAAGTTCTTGGTATGGCAAGCAATATGCAGTTGCGGCAAAAAAGCCAAACATTTGTTACAAAGGGCTTTATAAATACCGAAATTTACATTAAGGAATGTTTACAAAAAAGGATGCTTCCATTCATAAGACTTCTTAGTGTGTCCACTTATATTTGTACCAAGAGAGGCATATTCCCCAAACTGCCCGAAGCTAAGATCAGTGGAGAGATATTGGGCTCTTGTTAAAAGATAATTGAAGAGCACAATAAGATGCCCAAAAGTGTGGTAGATTTTATACGGAGGTGGACAACCTGTTCGAACAAAGTGACAGAAATCACTATAAAAACCATAATGGAAGGGTTTCCGAAAAAGGTTCAAAATTTCATCACTAGTGATTAGAACTATAAAAATATTTTTTTTTGTAAATTGTAATAATAATTTCAATCAAAAAAAAAAAAAAAAAAAAAAAAAAAAATCCAAACTGTAAGTTTAGTGGTTTCATTTTTATTAATATACATTTATGTATGTTAAAAATTTTTCGATCTCAGTCCTTACTCATCAAGCTTAGCCTTTATTTGAGTGATGTGTTTTTCCGCGAAAAAGAATGCTTAATGATGATGAAATTTACTTTTTTTTCAATTTCTCCTCAAGTCACGAGGTAGTCTGCTATAAATGGCTGTCAAACACAAACTAAATGATGCAGTTTATTTAAATTTAGACAGTAGTCAACTGACAGATGCCTATTGACAGAATCAGTGTTGTCCTTTCAGTCGCGGACTTATTGACCCACCATCGTAGCTATGTCCGTCCGTCTGTCTGTTGAAAATATGATAGGGTACAAATGAAAGGAGCTAGCGGGCTGAAATTTTTCACAAATACTCTATATTGATAAGGTTTGTTTGGTAATGAAAATGGCCAATGTCGGTTCATGATTTCACCAAGCCCCCATCAAATGCCCCTCCAGAATACTGTTTGAGGTCCCCCTCAGAAAATGACTTGAACATTAATAATTGTCTTATACCAATTAATATCGTGATGAAATTGGACTTAAACAAGTTTTATTTGAACATAAATATTTCTACCATACTATTGGACTTTTAGAATAGTCGATAAAGTCGATTTCGACTATTCGAATTTGTTCAGTAAAACTTATGGAATCCTAGTACAAATTTGTGCACTAATGGTCTGTATACTTTATTAAAGAAACATTCATGCAACTCAAACAGACGTTAGAATGTTCTTCAAAATAATTTTCATGATCTGGCCTAATATACTTTAAAATATATATGTATATTTTATTTGATATTATTCTCAAACAAACTAAACTTTTATTTTAGTTGAAAACATTGTTATACTTTTTTGGGGCGCCTTCCTATAGATTTTACATTCCATTAAAATGTTTTTGCTTTAAACATTTTGCCCATTAAAATATCAAAATATTTTAAAGTTTCTTACTATAACATGTTTATATAAAACAAACAAATTAAACTTCAACTAAACTTTTGCCCGTTTCTCATGTAGAAAAGTTTCCTTGTTATCCGAAAGTTTGCGGTAGAATAATTTAAATAAAACAACTTTATTTTGGATTTTCCTAATATCGATTTTTGTTGACCTTTATAAAATGTAAATCAAATACAAAACAAATTCAATGATATAAAATTTTAAAATATTCAACCTTTAACCGTGATTATTTTGAATGATAGACACAAAACATTAACAAAAACTTGTACAAAATGTATTAACAATTCAAACAAGGTCACCATAAACGTATTCATACATACAGACAATATAATGTTGATATTAAAATTACATTTTAACATGACAGCCTAGTTTCGTTGGGCCAAACAACCATTGAACAAAATACATTAAAACCTTTAGTGGCATTTAAATCAACGTCCATTATATATTTATCTATACAGCAAAATAGTATTAACTATTTAATGGCTAATAACCACTGGAATGGTTATCTGTGGGTTTTCGTATGAAGTGGTATTAAAAACAAAACTTACCCCTAATTTAATAACACTTGTTACTATGGCTGCATTCCAACTATTTTCAATGCGTAATAATTCCTGACGTGTTTCCACACTCAGGTAACGTGGCTCATGTCCAGCACTCTGCAGCAGGAAACAATGTTGACGACTGTCAACAGTTTCCGACTCCTTGACAACACGAAACATTGTTTGATATACTTTGTAGACAACCAAAGCTTTCGTCAAGCCGGCTACATTTAGCTGTAATTGTAAGAAGAAATGAAAATTACTTATGATGAAAACTTTATTTGCTATATTTTGTGTTTGGTAGTTTTCAAAGTAAATGTTTTTATTAGGACAACTGTTGAAAGAATTTGGAATAAATAGGTATCTAAAGGAAATGTATAAACGTAATTTAATATGTTATAATGCTGGAACTATTTTTACATTCTTTATATTTTAAACTATATCTTGAGCTTAGTGAGCAAGTGTGCTAAGTCCACTTTTTATGAAAATTAAGATTTTAAGACAAAACCTAAATAATTAGTGGAGGTATGACTTAAAAATTGGGGATTTTTTCATATTTTTTAGCTCTTATTTTGAAAGATTTGTATAATATATATATATTCAAAGTATGAGCCATTGTTTGATAACATATGGATTCCGAGGCAAAAGAACTGCTCATCTTTCCAGGCCAAGACGCGTATCCCTGAGAGAGCGTTCTGCATCGATCGAAACAAATAGTAGTCGAATGGGGCACGGTATAGACTATAAAGCGGGTTGGAAAAACTTCCCAACCACTAAATTCTAAATAGTTCTTAACAGGTATTGCAACATGTAGCCGAGCGTTGTCATGATGGAATATTACGGTTTCTTGTCTGGCCGCATATTTTGGGCGTTTTCCGGCCAATGCTCGCTTTAGATAAATAAGTTGCGTTCGGTACATGTTCTCTGTGATAGTCTGGCCAGATTTCAGCAGCTCGTAATAGATAGGACCCGCATGGTCCCACTAAATACAGAGCATTACCATAGCGCCACGGATATTTTGGATGAATCCTGCTGCTCGGAAACTTTTTTAAATTGTTGCTTGAGTAGCTCCCAATGATTTTGCAGGCTCTTGTTAAGTTTTACAATAATCTTCATAGAGTAATGCCTCCAAAATAAGTTTGAAGACCAAGAATTGTCTTCAAACTTATTTTTAAGTCATACACCCAATATAAACATTAGAGTGACAATCAGTTGTATGGAAAAAAATTTCAGTTCGATTTTTGAAGAGTGCCGGGTGGAATATTGTGACACTAGGTCTAAAAGATAAGTACTGAAAATTTGAGCCATATCGGACAACGATTTCGGGACGCGCATCGAGGTCAAAGGTCAGATATATGTAAAATTTTACTATTTATATGAAATAAATTTGTAAAACTCCTTAACTTTCTGCATTATGTTACATAAATATGTAGATTTATTTATATTAATGAAAATTACAGTCAAAAATATATTTTTCAGATTAAACCTATATCTCCTTTGGGTCAAATTGACCCACAAACTGTATTATCGTTAAAATTCGGAAAAAATGCAAATTTTTCAGTTTTTGTAAAAATTTTGCTACTAAATAATTATTTTTGCAATCGAATGCATAAGAACCGAAATATGAACGTAATTGTCGTTCTAATGAGATATAAAAGATAACAATTGGTTAAAAAATTTTAAAGTTATTAAAAATTCCCCAGACCATTAACGTGTCTCAGGCCACTTGAACAAAAAATGTAGGAACAAAATTAACATATTTTAAGAAATATTAAAATAAAAGCTAATTTTTACTTAAAACATATTCGTATTTACATTCATATAGGTTTTTGTCTTTGTAGAATATCGTTAACCTATTCGCAGGGATGGCCAAAAAAATTAATTTTTTTTAACGGCAGTTTCAAACTTCAATTTTCAAATTTTTAAAAATTTTCTTAAACAAATTTCAGAATTTTTTGATCATCACATTGGGATTTATTGAGATCATAATAGAGAATAAAAATATGAAAAAATTATGTCAATACCTCTTACAGTTTTTCCGTATCTACGAGTTAAATTTTGTGATTTTCGGGAAAAAATATTTTTTTGGCCATATTTTGGCGAATGAAAGCAATTTCCTTACTGTTACGAATTTTAAGTAAAACCTATACAGAATATTATAGTTCAGATCATTTTAAATATACTCTGAAAGTTTTACTGAAATCGGATAACTTTAACCCTTAAATGGTGAAAGTCAAAGGTAAAATTTAGAAATATTTGGAATTTCTAAATGAAAGATAGCGAAATATTATACATTTTTAAACAAATTTTAAGGAAACTTGCGAAAAATATACCTTAAAATCTTAAATATATAATAACAGTGCAAAAATAGAAATTAACCCTTAAAAGCACTTGGGGTCAAAATGACTCTATATTTGACTGTGGTTTTCGCGATTTTAAAAGTTTGGACCCCAAATTATATTAAGGGTTAATTTCCATTTTTGCACTGTTATTCCATATTATAGACTTTATGTTATATTTTTCTCAAGTTTCATTAAAATCGGCCCAAAAATATATAACATTTTGGCATCTTTACATTAGAAATTCCAAATATTGAAAAATTTGACCTTTGACCTTCACTGTTTAAGGGTTAACGTTTTCCGATTTTAGTAAAACTTTCAGAGTATATCTGAAATCATCTGAATTATAAGATTATGTATAGATTTTACTTAAAATTTGTAACAGTAAGGAAATTGCTCTCATTCGCCATATTATGACCAACAAAAATATTTTTTCCCGAAAATCACAAAATTTAAATCGTAGGTACGAAAAAACTTAAGAGGTATTGACATAATTTTTTCATATTTTTATTCTCTATTATGATCTCAATAAATCCCAATGTGATGATCAAAAAATTCTGAAATTTGTTTAAGAAAATTTTTAAAAATTTGAAAATTGAGGTTTGAAACTGCCGTTAAAAAAAATTAATTTTTTTGGCCATCCCTGTGAATAGGTAGACGGTATTCTACAAAGACAAAAACTCATATGAATGTAAATACGGATATATTTTAAGTAAAAATTAGCTTTTATTTTAATATTTCACAAAATATGTTAATTTTATTCCTACATTTCTTGTTCAAGTGGCCTGAGACACGTTAATGGTCTGGGGAATTTTTAATAACTTTAAAATTTTTTAACCAATTTTTATCTTTTATATCTCATTAGAACGACATTTACGTACACATTTCGATTCTTATGCATTCAATTGCAAAACTAATTATTTAGTAGCAAAATTTTTACAAAAACTGAAAAATTTGCATTTTTTCCGAATTTTAACGATAATACAGTTTGTGGGTCAATTTGACCCAAAGGAGATATAGGTTTAATCTGAAAAATATATTTTTGACTGCAATTTTCATTAATATAAATAAATCTACATATTTATGTAACATAATGCAGAAAGTTAAGGAGTTTTACAAATTTATTTCATATAAATAGTAAAATTTTACATATATCTAACCTTTGACCTCGATGCGCGTCCCGAAATCGTTGTCCGATTCGGCTAAAATTTTCAGTACTTATCTTTTAGACCTAGTGTCACAATATTCCACCCGGCACTTTTTGAAATCTAAAAAAAAAAATCGGCTGTCACCCTAATAAACATGTTATAATGCTTGGACAATTTTTACATTCCCTGCTCTTAAAAGTATATCGTTAGCTTAGTAAGCAAATGTGCTAAGTCCACTTTTTGTTAAAATTATTATCTCATCATCGCACAGCCTAAACGACTGAAGCTAGAATTTAAACCGTGGGTTCCTCTCTCCCCAAAACGATACGATAAGAAGGGATTTTTGGAAATTCGAACGTTTAGGGGGTAAAAGAGGGTAAATTCGGTAACCTTATATCTTCAAAACACGAATGTTCATAGAGACACGAATGTTTTATTATGAGCTCCCACCACGATACAGAAATTTATTTGAATATAATGCTATCACCGTAAGGGGTATAAAGAACGTACCAAAAAGGGGATAAAATCGGAAAATGCATTTTATTTGAAATTATTTAGTCAATTTTGATAATTTTATAACATTGGTTCCTGGATTCATGCAAAAATTAACTAACAGGTTGTTATTTGGAACTCGAGTTTATATTGGGCCAAATCCGGGTAAACAGTTTGGTACTTTTATTAAAACATATTTTTTCTTGGGCACATTAAAACAGATTTTAAACGTTTGAGACATGTTTGTAGCATAAACAATTTTTGCAAAATGGAATATTTTTAAATTTCAAACTTGAGGGGTGTTCAAGGAGGAAAAGGGAAATTGGTACTTTTCTCATAATGGTACTTTTTTAATCTGTTAAATTATTTCGCTTATGGACATTAAAGTTAGCTGATATGTATCTGACTGAAGTTAGTGTTAGGTACCAAAATGTGAGAACTGAGGTATTTTTTTATTGTTCTAATGGTACTTTTTGAATTTTCTATAACAATGGACTTAGAAACATGAAATTAAGCAATATGGTCCTAAGTGAGTGAGAATTCTAGGGGAGACTTTTTGGTACTTTTTCTCTATTCGAATGGTATTTTTTGTAATGAATTAATAAACATGAAACTAGAGACATGTTATCCTGAATTAGTATTAATTCACAAAGGGAGACTTAATAGTACTATTTATTTCATCAAAATTGGGGTGGCGATGCGCATCGAGTCAGCTAGTTGAGTATAAATATGCTATTAAATATGTAATAACTCCAAACTTGTATTAATTATTATTACATTCAATTAATTTTACCCAAAAAAAACCTTGCTCCAATGAATTTTGAAACCTTTCAGTGATTGAAAGTCAGGCCTGCAAAATTAAAACTAAAAATCGTCAAAAATTCAGTTCTTATCCCATTTATTTAGTTCTTTAAGTTTAAGATATAGTTATGTTGATACATTTTTTTTCTTTTTTTAAATTTCGATCTACTTAATTTTTGGTTTTCTGATGTGGTGGATACTTAAAATATATTTTAAAAATATGAGTGATATTTCCGATAAAATTTCAAATAAAATAAAAAGTTCCATACTGTTATCTGGTCGGTATAAAAAGTTACTCGTATCCAAATTCGGAACATCCTATATTGGGCATATTTTTTAAGTGTTTTTCCAAAAAGTTCTTCATATTATTAGAGAAAGAACATTTCTGTGGGCTCGTGTAAAATAAAAACTTGCTCATTTAATATAATGAATAGGGCTCTCCAAACTTGGTCAATTTTGAAGAAAAATATCAGATTTTAGATAAAGATTTATTGGAACATATCTTGCACGTTATAGGAACTTCGATATTTAGGGGATGGCAAAAGTTAATAAGCCATTGCTTAAAAGATATTTCAATCTATACACCTTCAAAATTTTATTATGGTATCTTAATTCTTAAAAATTTTACACTAATTCGAATAAGGACTGAGATCGAAAAATTCTTAACATACACATATGTTAATAAAAATGAAACCACTAAACTTACAGTTTTGATTTTTTTTTTTTATTTAAAATAATTATTACAATTTACAAAAAAAAAAAAAATATATATTTTTGTAGTTTTAATCACTAGTGATTAAATTTTGAACCTTTTTCGGAAACCTTTTCATTATGGTTTTTATAGTGATTTGTGTCACTTTGTTCGAACAGGTTGTCCATCTCCGTTTAAAATCTACCTCACTTTTGGGCACCTTTTTTGTGCTCTTCAATTCTATATTAGCAAGAGCCCAATATCTCTCCACTGCCCTAGCTCCAGGCAGTTTGGAGAATTTCCCTCTCTTGGTACAAATACCACATTATTGTTCTTTTACCATTCAATGTCTTGTTTACCATAGTGACAGGATGCCAAATCAAGCCAAAAATAAGTGGACACACTAAGAAGTCTTATGAATGGAAGCATCCTCTTTTGTAAACATTCCTTAGTGTAAATTTTGGTATTTATAGAGCCCTTTCTAACAAATGTTTGGCTGTTTTTGTCGCAACTGCATATTGCTTGCCATGCCAAGAACTTTTTGGGAAAATTTTCTGCTTTTGGGTCCTAAACCTTTCTACAACATTCCCTCGAGCATCAGCAACATAAAAATATTGACCCGGATGCTGCGAAAAATCTGCCAAAACATACGTTTCGTCATACATTATGCAGCAGGAATATTTTTTTAATAAAATTTGACTTCAATTTCCGTGCTCTGTTTTTGGCCTCTAAATTTTTACCGGCGTTCCTGTCAGGAACTTTTTAAGTCATGTATGTTTTTGAACCTGCATTGGCTTTAACTTTTCGTACCAAATAGTCCGATCACTGAGCTAACTAGGCTGCTTTCCTATCGGATGTGTTGGGAGCTGTTTTGAAAATGCTTTCTATTTTGTTGGCTTAATAAACATCATGTGAACCATTCCTTCTACCTGAACCAGGATTTCTATCAACGGACAAGTTCTCCCGGTACTGTTGAATAACATTGGAAACAGTTTGACGGCAGACCTTTGAATGCTTGACCAACTTTTTGTAGGACCAAGTTGAGTTTTGTTGAAAACTCAATTCAACAATTGAACATAATTGACATTAAACATAATATCTGGAATGTTTTAAAAAGGTAACTTGATCAAAAAAAAAAAAAAAATCATATAATACTTGGGTTAAAAGTTTTAATGAAAAACGTGTGTTAAGAATTTTTCGATCTCAGTCCTTATGTCGAAATTTATGTTAATATCATTATAAACGAGTATATATATATGTTGCATATCTGCGGGACCCTACTTTAAGACCTCACAGCAACACTAATTTATGACAATCGACAAATTACAATATTTGATAATTTGCTAAATATTTTCTCCTCCACCGATTCTAACCACTTTTTTTATTATTTCTATTAGGGTAAAAAAGTCTTTATGGCAAAATGTATTGATTTTCAAATATGCAACAAATACTTTGATTACAAGGTTAAACGAAAAATACAAAGAAATTATAAAAAACACTTTGCTTAGTACAGCAAAACAAAAGCATTCTGTCTAACTGACAGACTGTCTAAATCTTTTATAAAATATTTGAAATTGTTAAAGCTGTTGTTGTTGTCGTTGTTTTGTTATTGCTTCGTCCTGTTGTTTATTTATAACAAAAAAAAAAAAAAAAAAATACATATAAAAAACAAAGAGAAACCATTTTTGATGTCAAAGATTTTGATTAGGGACTAAAATACTAAAAAAAAAGAAAAAAACTCATGGACAAAAAATAGAATTCATGACTAAAAAATATTTTACTTTGTTAAACTTAGTTACATGTTTTCCTGTTGTTGTTATTGCACAGCATGTCTATTCATGTTTCTCTTTTGTTTATTTTGTTTTCTATTTAAATAGTAGTAAACTAAGGTCAGAGTTAAGGAGAATGTGGAATAATAGACAAAGAAAACATTATTGTGGTTTATGTCTACGATAGTGGTGAGGAAAGTTAGTTAAATTATAATAATGAGAGGTAGATTTGTTCTACAAATAACATCTCTTATAGTTTACGAGATTTTTTTTTACCAGGTTCTGATTTTGAACGACGTGTGTTCGCGGAATGGTCACTGAAACTGTTAGAAACTGACACTAATTGACGTTAACAAATCATCTTCAGCAATGAGTCCCATTTCAACATAAACAATTGTTAAAGATGTGAAGACACCAATTCACATGAGATTCAAGAGCATCCAATTTGGTGAGGTTTTTGGGCTGGCGGCGTCATCGGTCCATATTTCTTTGAAAACGACGTTTGCCAAGCGTGCGTTCTATGATTTTTAATTGTTCATATTCATGAGTTGGCCTACTTTGGGGCCAATAGTCTCCTCTGTAACCACTAACCATTTATAAATTACAGATTTATTTCCACTTTTTTGGAATATCCCCCACCTTGCCCTGGAGTCTAAGAGTACAATAATAAAAGCTAAATATATAAAAAATGCTCATGTTTTGTCTGCAACATTACCTAAATTCTTCTTAATTTCATTTTAGAGAAAATTTCTTTTTCCCAGGCGAATAAAAACTTCTAAACTGTTAATTGTATTAAGTATGCAAATGTTTTCCAAGAAAAAACAAAATACTCTCTAATTAAGTTAAAAAAACACAGACTCGAAAAAATAGAAAGTACATAATAAAGCAAACTTATTTAAGAATCATTACACTTGCCATTACATTTCGTTTTTGTGTTTTATGAGTAAGTACTAAAAAGAAAATGTTTATTAAAATTTCTAGTTAATTAACATACATATATTGTTGTTGAGTTGAAATGAAATTTCAAGCTAATTTATTTTGTAATTTAATTGTTTACCTGCAAGAAAAAGTAAATGTTGCTTTGATTTTAAAATTGGTAAATTGTATTGCGGTTTTTGGAAAATCTAATTATAAGGCATTGAATAGAACTTATAACTACAATTTCTTTAGCTGTTTAAAAATTTAAATAAAATTAATATTAATCATACGCCCAAGTGTGCAGGTATAAACAAATAAAAATTATTATACATATCATGAACTTCACCAAAGAGCACATAAAAAATAAAAGATTTTATACCCACCATCCAAAAAGATAGGGGCATATTGATTCTGTCATTCCGTTTGTAACACATCAAAATATTTGTCGCAGATCCACATTTGTATATACAAGGTGGCGCAAAAGTAATCCTCCTATCAGAAAATGCTATAAATTTTGCGATTGGCCCCTAATGTCAGTTCTGTTTTGACATTTGTGTAGTAAACACATGCGAAATACACGTTAATAAACAATGTTACGCTACACTGCTCCAGAATGCGAAATATTACTGACTATTTATTTAACCAATAATCGGTCGGTGACTTTGGCACAACGTGAATTTCGTCGCAGATTTCCTGTCCGTCCAACGCCTACTGGTGAAACACTGCGACGTTTAGCCGCTCGCCTCGAAGAGACTGGCACAACACCAGATGCTGCCAGGCGTGGCAGACCACGGATTAGCCGTTCTGCAGAGAATATTGCTGCTGTAGCCGAGGATGTCATGGAAGCGCAGTCGACCAAACGACGTGCCACGCAAATGGGTATCAGTCGACGGTCTTTACAGCGAATTTTGGTACAAAATTTGAAGATGTTTCCGTACAAAGTCCAGACGGTGCATCATCTGTTAGCTGCTGACCGCCAATCGCGTCTAACATACGCTCAAGCCATCCTTAATCACCACCAAGAGGAAGATGATTTTTCATCAAAAATAATCATGAGTGATGAGGCCCATTTCCATCTTAGCGGGTACGTAAATAAGCAAAATTTACGCTTCTGGGGCACTGAAAACCCGCGTGTAACCCACGAAGAGCCATTACAACCGCTCAAAGTCACTGTATGGTTTGCTGTTTTCCCTGGAGGAGTCATCGGACCTTTTTTCTTCGGAGACGTCGCGGGCCAAACGGTTACTGTGAATGGTGAGCGCTACAGAGCAATGATCAACAAGTTCTTTTTGCCGCAACTTGATGAATTGGGATTGGAAAACATGTGGTTCCAACAGGACGGTGCAACGACACACACTGCACGTGCCACAACCGCTATGCTGAAGGATGCATTTCCCGGGCGCCAAATCTCCCGTTTTGGCGATTTGCACTGGCCAGCAAGATCGCCAGACTTCTTTGACAGCTCCAGACTTCTTTTTGTGGGGCTTTTTGAAGTCGCGGGTTTATGTCAACAAGCCTCAGACTCTTGCAGCTCTTAGAGACAATATCCGTCAAGAATGTGAGGACCTATCGCCGGAAGTTTTGGCCAAAGTGATGGAAAATGCCATTAAAAGGGCTCAAATGACAATCAACTGTGGCGGCGGCCATTTACATGACATCATATTCTCGACTTGATTTAAAAAAAAATTAAAAGACCAAATAAAAATAATCCACAAGAAGAATCAAAGTTTTTAATATTTTTTTAATTACTGACAAAAAACATCGGAAGTTTACTTTTGCGCCACCTTGTAGTATACATAGCCTTTTTTTATAATTATAAACAAAAATGATTTTTCGATCCTGTTTGGTAAAATCGATTATGGTAAAAATAGCAACAGTCAAGCTGAAAAACTTTTATTATCTCTGTATTCTTTGGTGAAATTCCATTTATTCATATTGCTACCTAGCGTACATACAATCCAATCCATCTAGCACTCCATAAAGATTGATAGAAATGACAGTTCGAGACATATTAAACAAGTATGTAATATGATTGAGACGAGTACTATTGAGACGTATAAATAAGTTGTTAAGGATATTTCCTAAAGGTTGTTCAACGTAAAAATAATGTTAAATATCAAATATGTAAGTAACTAAGTATTTGTTGAATACTTTAATTTGTTATTTCGCTTTATTTCTACACAAAGTAGAATTTCTTTGTAGATGTATTGAGTGATAGATATTTGTATGATTTATTTGCCAAAATGATTAACTGTACTTTCCGAGTTTTATTAGATTTTAAGAAATTAGTCCTTTTCTACTTATAAGTACATATTTGTATGCAAACAAAAGTTTTCTAAAACATTTGTGGAAACAGCACATATTTGGATGTTTTATTTGGTAAAATGATTAACTCCAATTTCAGATTTTTTGAGATTTTAAAGAATTAGAACTTGACTGACTTTTACATGTTTGTATGGAAAATAAACAATTTTTAGAAACACCAAATCATAAAGAAATATACATAGAGCGGAAACTCTCCTGTCAAAGACCTAACTCAGTTGTCAAAAACCTAAGTGCTGAGAATGTATTAGTAAAAAAACTATGTGAAAACAAAAACAATACTCGTATTTGTGATTATTTTGAGTAAAATTTTTGTTTGAGTTTTTTTCTATTTTCCGCTCTTGTTGTTTCTCTAAGCACCAAATAATCAAATTTTTTCACAT
This sequence comes from Calliphora vomitoria, assembly GCA_942486065.2. Lineage (NCBI taxonomy): Eukaryota > Metazoa > Arthropoda > Insecta > Diptera > Calliphoridae > Calliphora > Calliphora vomitoria. The sequence continues at coordinate 77,984,701 of OW818033.2, forward strand.
TTTATAAAATTTTATTTTAGTTAATTTATTTGTATTTTATTGCCTAAATTTCTTTAATAATAAACATCATCAATATATTAACATTGTAACCTATTTTATAACTTCTCACAACTTTATGTTTTCGGTAGTTAGCCTATTTGCAATGTTAGCTATAAATTTATATGTTTTCATTGCTTCCATAAAATAAATTGAAATGTTTGACATTTGAGTTGAATTCATAACAAAAAATTTCATTGCAAATTTTATGATGGCAATACAAATAAAACAAGTTTAATTTTGAAGTATGTCAAAAGCAATGAAAGCAAAGAAAAAAAAAAAAAAGGATCTGCAAAGGAAAAGGTAAAATAAATTGATATTGGTTTGTGGCAAAATGTACAAATGTTCGCAATATATGTACATAAATAAATATTATTGATTATTGAAGAAAAAAAAAAAATTTATAAAAATTGAAAAATTGTAATATAAGCCAATATTCTTGTAAAAGCGCTGTATATTTAAACAAATTATAAATTTTATACATTTATTATTGACAAGCTGACCTGGTGCGCTTCGCCACCCCAATTGGATAAAATAAATAGTATTATTAAGTTTCCGTTTGTGAATTAATACTAATTCAGGATAGCATGTCTCTAGTTTCATGTTTATTAATTCATTACAAAAAGTACCATTAGAATAAAGAAAAAGTACCAAAAAGTCACCCCCTAGAATTCTCACTCACTTAGGACCATATATGCTTAATTTCATGTTTCTAAGTCCATTGTTATAGAAAATTCAAAAAGTACCATTAGAATAATAAAAAAGTTCCTATAATTCAGTTCTCACATTTTGGTACCTAAATATTATCCCCTATTCCTAACACTAACTTCACTCAGATACATATTAGCTAACCTTAATGTGGATAAGTGAAATAATGTAAAATATTAAAAAAGTACCATTATCCTCCTTGAACACCCCTCAAAAATATTCCATTTTGCCAAAATTGTTTATGCTAAATACATGTCTCAGACGATTAAAATCTGTGTTAATATGCCCAAGAAAAAATATATTTTAATAAACCTTGGCACTCGATTTCCAAATAACAACCTGTTAGTTAAATTTTGTATCAATCCAATGTTAAAAAAGTTATAAAAATTGGCTTAATAATTTCAAATAAAATGTATTTTCCCGATTCTATCCCCTCTTTGGTACCTTTTTTATCCACATTACGGTGGTAAAATTATATTCAAATAAATTTGTATCATAATTAAATATTCGTATCTCTATGTCAAATTATCAAAAAATAACACAATTTTTATTCCTTAAGGGTTCGAATTTCCAAAAACTACCAAACTTATATTTTTTATTTTTTTTAAAGTAAAGAATACGATTTAAAATTTGTTTATTAGTATAAAAGATACATAGGGTGCCAAAAAAGTACCAAATAGAGTTTTTACCCGTTCGAAGTGTAAAACACAGTATTTACAAAGTTACAGAGGGTTTTAGTTTCTATAGAATTTCTCTATCTAAAGTTACACAGGGTCTTAGTTTTTTATAGAATTTCTCTATTTAAATTAAATTTTTGGTCAGAAATATAAGTGATCACAGATTAACTTTATTTTCTCGATAAACGCAGTATTTACAAAGTTATAGAGGGTTTTAGTTTTTTATAGAATTTCTCTATTAAAATTCAATTTTTTATAAAAAATGTAAGTGAGCACAGATTAACCTTATTTTCTCGATATACGCAGTATTTACAAAGATACAGAGGGTTTTAGTTTTTTATAGAATTTCTCTATTAAAATTCAATCTTTAGTGAGAAATATAAGTGATCACAGATTAACCTTATTTTCTCGATAAACGCATTATTTACAAAGATACAGAGGGTTTTATTTTTTTGTAGAATTTCTCTATAAAAATTCAATTTTTGGTCAGAAATATAAGTGATCACAGATTAACCTTATTTTCTCGATAAACGCAGTATTTACAAAGTTATAGAGGGTTCTAGTTTTTTATAGAATTTCTCTATAAAAATTAAATTTTTGGTCAGAAATATAAGTTATATATATTTACAAAGATACCGAGGATTTTAGGATTTTATAGAATTTCTCTATTAAAATTCAATCTTTAGTGAGAAATATAATTGATCACAGATTAACCTTATTTTCTCGATAAACGCAGTATTTACAAAGATACAGAGGGTTTTATTTTTTATAGAATTTCTCAATAAAAATTCAATTTTTGGTCAGAAATTTAAGTGATCACAGATTAACCTTATTTTCTCGATAATCGCAGTATTTACAAAGTTACAGAGGGTTTCAGTTTTTTATAGAATTTCTCTTTTAAAATTTAATTTTTAGTCAGAAATATAAGTGATCACAGGTTAACCTTATTTTCTCGATAAACGCAGTATTTACAAAGTTACAGAGGGTTTTAGTTTTTTGTAGAATTTCTTTATTAAAATTCAATTTTTAATAAGAAATATAAGTGATCACAGATTAACCTTATTTTCTCGATAAACGCAGTATTTACAAAGATACAGAGGGTTTTAGTTTTTTATAGAGTTTCTCTATTAAAATTCAATCTTTAGTGAGAAATATAAGTGATCACAGATTAACCTTATTTTCTCGATAAACGCAGTATTTACAAAGTTACAGAGGATTTTAGCTTTTTATAGAAATTCTCTATTAAAATTCAATCTTTAGTGAGAAATATAAGTGATCACAGATAAACCTTATTTTCTCGATAAACGCAGTATTTACAAAGTTACAGAGGATTTTAGCTTTTTACAGAATTTCTCTATAAAAATTTAATTTTTAATAAGAAATATAAGTGATCACAGATTAACCTTATTTTCTCGATAAACGCAGTGTTTACAAAGTTACAAAGGGTTTTAGTTTTTTATAGAATTTCTCTATAAAAATTAAATTTTTAATAAGAAATATGAGTGATCACAGATTAACCTTATTTTCTCGATAAACGCAGTATTTACAAAGATACAGAGGGTGTCAGTTTTTTATAGAATTTCTCTATTAAAATTTAATCTTTAGTGAGAAATATAAGTGAGCACAGATTAACCTTATTTTCTTGATAAACGCAGTATTTACAAAGTTACAGAGGGTTTTAGTTTTTTATAGAATTTCTTTATAAAAATTAAATTTTTAGTAAGAAATATTAGTAATCACGGATTAACCTTATTTTCTCGATAAACGCAGTATTTACAAAGTTACAGAGGGTTTTAGTTTTTTATAGAATTTCTCTTTTAAAATTTAATTTTTAATAAGAAATATGAGTGATCACAGATTAACCTTATTTTCTCGATAAACGCAGTATTTACAAAGTTACAAAGTCTTTTAGTTTTTTATAGAATTTCTCTATAATATAAGTGATCACAGATTAACCTTATTTTCTCGATAAACGCAGTATTTACAAAGTTACAGAGGGTTTTAGTTTTTTATAGAATTTCTCTATTAAAATTCAATTTTTAATAAAAAATATAAGTGATCACAGATTGACCTTATTTTCTCCATAAACGCAGTGTTTAATAAGTTACAGAGGTTTTTAGTTTTTTATAGAATTTCTTTATTAAAATTCAATTTTTAATAAAAAATATAAGTGATCACAGATTAACCTTATTTTCTCGATAAACGCAGTATTTACAAAGTTACAGAGGGTTTTAGTTTTTTATAGAATTTCTCTATTAAAATTCAATTTTTAGTGAGAAATATAAGTGATCACAGATTAACCTTATTTTCTCGATAAACGCAGTATTTACAAAGTTACAAAGGGTTTTAGTTTTTTATAGAATTTCTTTATTAAAATTCAATTTTTCATAAAAAATATAAGTGATCACAGATTAACCTTGTTCTCTTGATAAACGCAGTATTTACAAAGATACAGAGGGTTTTAGTTTTTTATAGAATTTCTCTATAAAAATTCAATCTTTAGTGAGAAATATAAGTGATCATAGATTAACCTTATTTTCTCGATAAACGCAGTATTTACAAAGTTACAGAGGGTTTTAGTTTTTTATAGAATTTCTCTATAAAAATTCAATTTTTAATAAGAAATATAAGTGATCACAGATTAACCTTATTTTCTCGATAAACGCAGTATTTACAATGATACAGAGGGTTTTAGTTTTTTATAGATTTTCTCTATTTAAATTAAATTTTTGGTCAGAAATATAAGTGATCACAGATTAACCTTATTTTCTCGATAAACGCAGTATTTACAAAGATACAGAGGGTTTTAGTTTTTTATAGAATTTCTCTATAAAAATTCAATCTTTAGTGAGAAATATAAGTGATCATAGATTAACCTTATTTTCTCGATAAACGCAGTATTTACAAAGTTACAGAGGGTTTTAGTTTTTTATAGAATTTCTCTATTAAAATTCAATCTTTAGTGAGAAATATAAGTGATCACAGATTAACCTTATTTTCTCGATAAACGCAGTATTTACAAAGTTACAGAGGGTTTTAGTTTTTTATAGAATTTCTCTATTAAAATTCAATCTTTAGTGAGAAATATAAGTGATCACAGATTAACCTTATTTTCTCGATAAACGCAGTATTTACAAAGTTACAGAGGGTTTTAGTTTTTTATAGAATTTCTCTATTAAAATTCAATCTTTAGTGAGAAATATAAGTGATCACAGATTAACCTTATTTTCTCGATAAACGCAGTATTTACAAAGTTACAGAGTGTTTTAGTTTTTTATAGAATTTCTCTATAAAAATTCAATTTTTGGTCAGAAATATAAGTGATCACATATTAACCTTATTTTCTCGATAAACGCAGTATTTACAAAGATACAGAGGGTTTTAGTTTTTTATAGAATTTCTCTATTAAAATTCAATCTTTAGTGAGAAATATAAGTGATCACAGATTAACCTTATTTTCTCGATAAACGCAGTGTTTACAAAGTTACAGAGGGTTTTAGTTTTTTATAGAATTTCTCTATAAAAATTAAATTTTTAATAAGAAATATAAGTGATCACAGATTAACCTTAATTTCTCAATAAACGCTGTATTTACAAAGTTATAGAGGGTTTTAGTTTTTTTATAGAATTTCTCTATTAAAATTCAATTTTTAATAAAAAATATAAGTGATCACAGATTAACCTTATTTTCTCGATAAACGCAGTATTTACAAAGTTACAGATGGTTTAATTTTTTACAGATTAACCTTATTTTCTCGATAAACGCAGTATTTACAAAGTTATAGAGGGTTTTAGTTTTTTATAAAATTTCTCTACTAAAATTCAATTTTTAATAAAAAATATAAGTGATCACAGATTAACCTTATTTTCTCGATAAACGCAGTATTTACAAAGTTACAGATGGTTTTAGTTTTTTATAGAATTTCTCTATAAAAACTAAATTTTTAATAAGAAATATTAGTGATCACAGATTAACCTCATTTTCTCGATAAACGCAGTATTTACAAAGTTACAGAGGGTTTTAGTTTTTTATAGAATTTCTCTATAAAAATTAAATTTTTAATAAAAAATATAAGTGATCACAGATTAACCTTATTTTCTCGATAAACGCAGTATTTACAAAGATACAGAGGGTTTTAGTTTTTTATAGAATTTCTCTATAAAAATTAAATTTTTGGTCAGAAATATAAGTGATCACATATTAACCTTATTTTCTCGATAAACGCAGTATTTACAAAGATACAGAGGGTTTTAGTTTTTTATAGAATTTCTCTATTAAAATTCAATCTTTAGTGAGAAATATAAGTGATCACAGATTAACCTTATTTTCTCGATAAACGCAGTATTTACAAAGTTACAGAGGGTTTTAGTTTTTTATAGAATTTCTCTATAAAAATTCAATTTTTAATAAAAAATATAAGTGATCACAGATTAACCTTATTTTCTCGATAAACGCAGTATTTACAAAGATACAGAGGGTTTTAGTTTTTTATAGAATTTCTCTATAAAAATTAAATTTTTAATAAGAAATATAAGTGATCACAGATTAACCTTAATTTCTCGATAAACGCAGTATTTACAAAGTTACAGATGGTTTAATTTTTTACAGATTAACCTTATTTTCTCGATAAACGCAGTATTTACAAAGTTATAGAGGGTTTTAGTTTTTTATAAAATTTCTCTATAAAAATTAAATTTTTAATAAGAAATATTAGTGATCACAGATTAACCTTATTTTCTCGATAAACGCAGTATTTACAAAGATACAGAGGGTTTTAGTTTTTTATAGAATTTCTCTATAAAAATTAAATTTTTAATAAGAAATATTAGTGATCACAGATTAACCTTATTTTCTCGATAAACGCAGTATTTACAAAGTTACAGAGGGTTTTAGTTTTTTATAGAATTTCTCTATAAAAATTAAATTTTTAATAAGAAATATAAGTGATCACAGATTAACCTTAATTTCTCAATAAACGCTGTATTTACAAAGTTATAGAGGGTTTTAGTTTTTTTATAGAATTTCTCTATTAAAATTCAATTTTTAATAAAAAATATAAGTGATCACAGATTAACCTTATTTTCTCGATAAACGCAGTATTTACAAAGTTACAGATGGTTTAATTTTTTACAGATTAACCTTATTTTCTCGATAAACGCAGTATTTACAAAGTTATAGAGGGTTTTAGTTTTTTATAAAATTTCTCTACTAAAATTCAATTATTAATAAAAAATATAAGTGATCACAGATTAACCTTATTTTCTCGATAAACGCAGTATTTACAAAGTTACAGAGGGTTTTAGTTTTTTATAGAATTTTTCTATTAAATTTCAATTTTTAATAAGAAATATAAGTGATCACAGATTAACCTTATTTTCTCGATAAACGCAGTATTTACAAAGTTATAGAGGGTTTTAATTTTTTATAGAATTTCTCTTATAAAATTCAATTTTTAGTGAAAAATTTAAGTGATCACAGATTAACCTTATTTTCTCGATAAACGCAGTATTTACAAAGTTACAGAGGGTTTTAGTTTTTTATAGAATTTTTCTATTAAGTTTCAATTTTTAATAAGAAATATAAGTGACCAGATATTAACCTTATTTTCTCGATAAACGCAGTATTTACAAAGTTACAGAGGGTTTTTGTTTTGTATACCTTTTTACCTTATTAGTAATTGGTAAATGTTAATTCTGGCCGTATAAAGCTTTTTTTAGATGTTAAAATAATACATAAGTAATTATTACCTTTTATTCGATGATTATATTGAGTACCAGCTTACCCGGTGCGCTTCGCTACCCCAATTGGATGAAGTAAATAGTACTATTAAGTCTCCGTTTGTGAATTAATACTAATTCAGGATAACATGTCTCTAGTTTCATGTTTATTAATTCATTACAAAAAGTACCATTCGAATAAAGAAAAAGTACCAAAAAGTCTCCCCCTAGAATTCAAACTCACTTATTTTTATAAAACATTTGAAAAGTACCTTTAGAATAAAGAAAAAGTACCATATTGTCCCCACCTTCAAATCTCTCTCACTTCTGACCAGATATGCTTTATTTCGTATTTCTTCGTCCATTATTGTAGAAAATTCAAAAAGTACCATTAGAATAAAGAAAAAGTACCTAGGTTCATTGGTGAAGAAATTACAAAAAGTACCAATCGAATATGGAAAAAGTACCAAAAAGTCTTCCCCTAGAATTCTCACTAACTTAGGACCATCTATGCTTAATTTCATGTTTCTAAGTCCATTGTTATAGAATATTCAAAGAGTACCATTAGAAGAATAAAAAAGTACCAATAAGCAGCCACTTGTGGATTCCCACTCACTCGGGACCTTGTAAGCTTTATTTCATGTTTCTTGGTTCATTTGTGAAGAAATTAATAAAAGTACCATTATAATAAAGAAAAACTATCAGGAAGTATTCGCTTAAATTTTCACTCACTTAGGACCATATACGCTTAATATTTCTAGGTCCATTATTTTAGAAAATTCAAAAAGTACCATTACAATATAGAAAAAGTACCAAAAAGTAGCCACTTGTGGATTCCCACCCACTCGGCCCATGTAAAATCTTTATTTCATGTTTGGTACCTAAATATTATCCCCTATTCCTAACACTAACTTCACTCAGATACATAACAGCTAACTTTAATGTCGATAAGTGAAATAATGTAAAATATTAAAAATTACCAATTTCCCTTATCCTCCTTGAACACCCCTCAAGTTTGAAATTTAAAAATATTCCATTTTGCCAAAATTATTTATGCTAAAGACATGTCTCAAACGATTAAAATCTGTGTTAATGTGCCCAAGAAAAAATATGTTTTAATAAAAGTACCAAACTGTTTACCCGGATTTGGCCCAATATAAACCTTGGTACTCGAGTTCCAAATAACAACCTGTTAGTTAATATTTGTATCAATCCAATGTTAAAAAAGTTATCAAAATTGGCTTAATAATTTAAAAAAAAAAAATGTATTTTCCCGATTTTATTCCCTCTTTGGTTCTTTTTTATCCCCATTACGGTGGTAAAATTATACTCAAATAAATTTGTATCGTGGTGGGAGCTCATAATAAAATATTCGTATTTCTATGTCAAATTATAAAAAAAAACATATTTTATGAAAAAGTACCAAAACTAAACACAATTTTTATCCCTTAAGGGTTCGAATTTCCAAAAGGTACCAAACTTATGTTTTTTATTTTTTGATAAGTAAAGAATACGATTTAAAATTTGTTTCTATGTTTATTAGTTTAAAAGATACATAGGGTGCCAAAAAAGTACCAAAATAGAGTTTTTACCCGTTTTCTGCCCTAAAGGTTCGAATTTCGAAAAAGTACGAAACACCTGTCAGCTTATTTTCTAGATGGAGTAACATGCAATTTTATGTTTTTTTGTATCTTTATTAGTTTTGAAGATATAAGGTTGGCGAATTTACCCCTTTTTACCGTCTTTTACCCTCTAATCGTTCGAATTTCCAAAAATCCCTTCTTATCGGATCGTTTTGGGGAGGGAGGAACCCACAGTTAAAGTTTCATGATTCTAGCTTCAGTCGTTTGGGCTGTGCGATGATGAATCAGTCAGTCATTCAGTCAGTCAGTCAGTTAGTAACGTTACTCTTTTATATATATAGATTACACTGTCCAAAAAATTAAGACTTTTTGTTTAGAACAGAATAGCGACCCTATAATTCTGAAAGGGCATGTTGAGTAAATCATTTTTGTAGGTTCAAAGCTTAAATTTTATGTTCGAGGAGAGCATTATACTTAATGAAAAACATGTTGTAAGTTAACGTCTGACAGAATTCTTATTGTCGGAGTTATATTGTGGAATTTGATGGGGATAATTTTTGTGGTAGATCTTAACCCTCTTGCTACTCTCTTTAGGGGTCAATTTGACCCTTATTTCGAGAAAATCATAAAAGTCCTTTCAAAAAGGACATTTAAGGATTAACATATTTCACAAATATTTTTGCCAGAAAATTTCAGTGGGGGTCACCAAAGATACCAATGTTGTAAAAAGTTGGACTATAAAAATGATCTGAACAACATGCCCTTTCAGCTATTATGTTCCAAAAATTCTGTTGGACATTGTTATTATTTTAACAACTTCCTAAATGTTTATAACTGCTATTTTGGAATTTCAACTTTTTGCTTGTATTTTTTTTTAACATCTTACCCAAATAATAGTTTTGTATTTTATTTTATTGTATCTATAAATTACCATTTTATATATAAAACAAATTGGCTTACAATAATATAAATAATCGGATTAGTATTTCAGGCATTTCTCTCTTTTAATCTGGTATTTATTTATTTTTTTGCTGCTAATTTTTAGCATGTCCCTTAATCGATTATTAATTAATGAATAAAAAAAGTATTGTGATTATAATTAGCACGTTGTCTAGAGTATATACGTGATAAGTATATTTTGAAATGTAATGCAATAATAAATTATTACATTTGAAAAGCAAAAAAACCAGCAAATTCATAAAACCGGTTTCCGGTTTAACCAAAATTTTTTTTTTTTTTTCATAAGTATTTATTAAAAAAATAAATTTAATACAATTCATTATAAGATGTCTCGCGCCACGTGTGGCTTAAGGATACAAGTTGGCAATATTAAATAAAAACTTTTAATACATGTTACTAAAAAAAAATACATTATTTACAATTATTAAAAATTTTTTTTATTAGTAAAGAAGCATTTCTAAGTTTTGCAAAATATACCATTTTATGTTTTTCTTGAATATTGATAAACGATTGCAGTCTTTCAAGTCACTTGGTAAATTGTTAAAGTTCACACTGCCGGCATATTCTAATCTTTGTTTGGTAGTTTCCAATCTGCACCTAGGTATTTTAAGATTATATATGTTTCTCGTATTTAATCTATTTTGATTTCTATAAAATTTTACGGATCTATGTCCAATATTATGAAGTGATTTGTATGTATAGAGCAATATATGTTTTAAATATATTCCATATATAGGTAATGTTGTTTTGCAATAATCCTTGAACAAAGAATGTGTATTATGTCTTGTATTTAAATTATACACACATTTCAAAGCTTTATTTTGTACTGATTGTAAAGACTTTAATTCATTCGACTTTTTATAGGCATAAGCAATAGCAAGGTACTCTAGACGACTATGGATTAAGACATTGTAAATCAACATTTTTGTTTTGATGTTGAGTTTTCTTTTTAATTTAAATAGAACACCGACCGCTGATGCAACCTTAGTTTTCAGTGATTAAATATGTGTATCCCAAGTTAAATTGTTTTTTAAAAATATACCCAAATACTTGATTTCATGCTCCTCACTTATGACATTTCCATCGATATAAATACTGAAAACTTTATTTTGGTTCTAATTTAATGTACCTTTAAACCAATCAACTAGAAATAATTTTTGAAACGTATTATTTTTATATCAAAAAATATCTAATATAAATTTGTTACTTTTAGGAAGTTCCAAACATTAAGTGGTAAAAATTATTTTTACTTTTTTACTTTTTTACTTTTACTTTTTTCATAAAATGAGTTTTTCTATTAGAAAAACAATTTCTTCGGGATTGTATACATTTGCTATAAGTTTCTCAAAAGAAAACTAATCGTAAAAGCGTGTAAATAAAAATTGGTTGCTCTAAGGCAATAGTGCACTTCTCAGTTCACTCCTGACTTGGCCAATTTTGAAGAAAAACTTCAGATATATCTAAAAAAAACCTATTTAGCAATCTAAGAAAACAATTTAAAATTAAATATAAGAAAATCGGCTATAAAATGTATTTTTAAGAAACAATTTTAACAAATGTGTGACTTCGATATCCGCCTAATTCAAATCGGCCCCATGCCAACCCATAATAGGTATATTTTGGTATTGTTAATTTTGGGATTTGATATATGCATGAAATTATATGATTTTTTTCTGGTTCAAATTAAAGTGGGTTATTAAAGTCAGATAATATATATATATATATAAATATAAAAGAGAGTGACGTTAGTTACTACGCTTATAACTTAAGAACGCCTGGACTGATTTCGATGATTCGCACCAATTCACACTGTATGTTTTTGAAAGATGCCGAACTGGAATTCATGTATCATAAATCATTAACAACAAGTTTTGAATTGAAGGCACTTCAAATGCCCAATACTCTCCATAAAATTATTTGTGACACTTCGACAAAAAAGAAGTTTAGACCATTAATAATAAAATGTTTATAGTTCCGGTTCAAAATCTTCAATCAAGATTATTTCAAGCAGATTTGTTTGGCCAAATATAAAAATGGATATTTCAACTTGAATGCACTTTATATCAAAAACTAAAAAAAAAAACATTTGTGGTTCATGTTAAAGGTAAACATGAGATCGATTGAAACCCGCTGTTATTTCAAAAAAACTAAGCTGAAAAAGACCTTTCAAAATTCCCATATACTTCAACTTCTGAATCAAAACACAGAGTACTTTGATATGGTCAAACCATTCGAATTAGTATCTGACATTACCACTGAAGGACGAGTGATGTGGTGGACAATTGACCACAGATTTTCCGCAATTTGAAAGCAAAACAACGGTTGATTTATTACACTTGGAATGACTTATCGAAGAAATTTCAACGTCGAAAGCAAGGCGCTGTAGTTCCTGGTCATCCAGATGTGCGATCTACTGAAGCTCTTGGCCGTATTTATACAGTTAATCCGAAGAATGATGAATGCTTTTACTTGCGACTATTGCTGGTGAATGTTCGTAGGCCGACATCATTTGAGTCACTTCGAACTGTTAATGGTGTAGTATTGCCAACATTTCGTGCTGCATGTCAGGATCTCAGCTTGCTTGAAAGCAACTCTTTCTGCATCTCCAAGTCAAATACGCACATTATTTGCGATCATTTACACAAGATGACATGTCAGAAGATATTTTGCATCGAGTTCGTATCCATTCAGAGAATCCCCATCTTCAGATGAATGAAGATATGCACAACCAGGCTTTGGATTTGTGATACCTCATGTGCGGCAGTTTGTTAGTCAGGTTAGGAGTGCCATCACCAGATCGTCGACCAAACGACGCTTCCGAACGAGAATTGCAGCGTGAACGTGAATACAACACAAATAGATTATGTCAATTGTTTCAAACGAATGTATGCCAATTGTTTCAAAGAGAAGTGTACGATACGGTGATGAACACAATTGTTGATGGAAATGTTGGCATGTTATTCCTTGATGCGCCTGGTTAGAGTTCGTGCACGATTTCTGTAGCAGTTGCTTCTTCTGGAATAGCGGCTTCGTTTCCCGAATTTTGCCGAACCGCTTATTCGGCGTTGAAATTGCCATTAAACCTTCAAGCGCCTGAAGAACCAACATGTAACATAGCGAAGCATTCAGCAATGGGCAAAGTTTTGGTAGCAAGCAAAATCATTATCTGGGATGAATGCAGAATGTCACATAAACGTTCGTTACGTATCAGTATTACCTCGATCGACAGCTGCCGATGAGATCAATGCTTGCCTCAAATCATCGACATTGTGGCATTATGTGAAGAAACTTCAGCTGACGACAAACGTGCGAGTTGCATTGCAAAACGATCCATCATCCGAACTTTTCTCCAATCATCTACTAACTATTGGTAATGGTTGTGTTCCTGTCGACGCATCGAAGGGATTGATTTCGTTCCCGCCAAATTTTTACAATTTCATCTCAACGAAAGAGGAGCTCATCAACAAAGTGTTTCCGAACATCATTGCTAACCACAAAAACTAATATTGGTTGAGTGAAAGAAAAATTTTAGCGGCAAAGAACAAGGATGTGGATCACATAAACTGCACAATTCAAAATCTAATCGTTGGTTCACTGCATTCTATCAAATCTGTCGACTGTGTAACAAACGAACACAAAGCAACCAGCAATCCAACTGTGTTTTTGGATTCATTGGATGTGCCTGGCTTGCCACCGCACAATTTACAATTAAAGGTTGGTTCTGTTGTCATCATGCTTCGCAATCTCAATCAAGTAAAATTATGAAACGCAACGCTTTTAGCGATCACAAAACTCATGAGCAGTGTGATTCACGCAAGAATACTAAAAGGAAAGTTTATAGGTGAGGAAGTTCTCATTCCAAGAATTCCAATGAACCCAACCGATACGCCATTCGAGTTTAAGCGAAACCAATTTTCAATTGGTCTCGCATTCGCTATGACAATCAATAAATCACAAGGCCAATCATTGAGTGTGTTTGTGGCTTGAATCTGGAGAATGAATGTTTTTAACACGGTCAACTCTATGTTGCATATTCACGTGTCGGAAAACCATCCGCTTTGATCGTTTTCGCAAGTGACAACAAAAAATATTGTATATAACAAAGTGCTTTAATGAGGGGAAATACAACTCAAACCGACCAGACCGCAACCCATCCAGCTAATATTTCAAAAAAGAATCAATTGCAATGGACAATTGACCACAGATTTTCTGCAATTTGAAGGCAAAACAAGGTTTGCCGGGTCAGCTAGTTTTTATATACAAAAACTATTTTTAATTGGATTTTCTTCAAAATGATTTTTTTTATTTTTTTAACCCTCTAACCGGTAAGACGGGCTCAAGACAGTCTTCGATTTTTTGGCCCTAGTGCTGTATTAAAAATGTTTTCGCTTTAAAATAGTGAAAACTGTCTGTAGAGAACACTTGTTTACACTTGTTATAGTTAAAGTTTGATTTAAAAACGAAATAGTGAAGGCCTTCTCAAGACGGTTTTGCCGGTTTGTGTGTAAATAGTTTACTTTACTATTGTGTTAAAGATGTATATTACTAAACATCCATATAAGAAAAATATCAATTTGGCGAAAATATCTGATGAACAATTGCTCGAGTTCATTGATTCTGTAGAGTTCTGTAGACAGCGCAGATGAAAGTACTGATAGCGATGACAGTGTTGCTGATTCCACTTATGTTCCAAAGACGACACACCATCTCCAAAAATACATGCCCAATAAGCCGCATAAAAGGTGAATCAAATTGTTCGTGCTTCGTGATTCAAACGGTTTTGCCTACCTTTTTGAAATCTACTATGGGTCCGGAGATAATATCATTTTACCTGTTACACCGGTTATTGGAGCTATCTTAAATGTTTTGAGATTCCTAATTTCGTCCATCACATCCTGTATTTTGATAACAATGAGAGGTACTTACTAATTTGTTTGTCATATTTCTTGTTGATCATGATTTGCTTTTGTGTAAGCTGCGAAATGAACAAAGAACAGAGATGATTTTACGTGGAAAATATGGCCACAATCCATGAAATCGATGTGAATACTGTATTATGGAAAGATAACTAATATGTCCGCCCGTCATCGACATATGTAGGTATTGAAAGTTTTAGAAGAACCAATCCTGGTGAACAACAATCAAAGGTTCCTCGGTATGATAGAAAGCTCAAGAAATTCATCGTAATCAACTGCCCTCAAATTAGTCGAGAATGGGTGGAGTAGATCTCTTAGATTGTTTCCAGGGTCGATACCATATTTGAGCTAAGACTCGCAATATTATGATTAGGTTGTTCTAACATTTTTTGGACATGGTCTCTACAAATGCATTTATTTTATACAAATGTCTGCACGCCCACATGTGTCCGACTAAAGAACTGGTTTTACAGCTTCCAGATTTGCGTGAGGAAGTATCTGCTGGACTTGTTTCCTTCAAAAATATACAGTCTGATGGAAGACCTTCTGTTCCACATCTCGGTGAGCTTTTATCACTACAGCCTGGCATATCAGGTGTTGGGAAAAGAGCTGTTCATCAAGATGCTGATGTTCGGTTCGACGCTGACGATAATTTTCTTGTTTGGGTGGAAAGAAAAGCCAAAAAAGGTACAAACATTGCAAGAAATGTGACATCCTAGTCGTTTGTTCCAAATACGACCTGGCTTTATGCGGTCAATTCGATCAAAATTGTTTCTGGAACTACCACCATCGAAAATAATGTGTATTTTAACTTTGCTTGTTAATTTCTCTCAATAAAATTTGTTTATATATAAAATTTACCTGTGGTGTTATATTACATATAAACCGGCAAGGCCGTCTACAGGCGGTCTTCACAATTTTTTACCAGACGCTCGTTCAGAATGTTTTTTTCGCCTGAAAATTAAAACTTATGGTTCTATTCTACTTGAAAAAAATTATTGGCTTCATCGGATAATTTTTACGGTCTTGCCAGTTAGGGGGTTAATATTTTGACCCAAAACTCGAAACTTAAAAAAAATGTGAGAACTCTTAACGTTATCAAATTTTCAGCATTTGATTTTAGACTTTGGGATGATGCTCCCAAAATATAAAAAATTCAAATAATTTTTTGATAAATTCTTGTAAGTGAACAGAAATTATGTAAAATTGGCATAGGCTAATAAAAAATATTATAAAAAAGAAAGTTTACAAGCTTTATAACATTTTTATTGTCTTATGTTAAATTGTCTTAATGGTTTATGTGTCCTTATTCGCGTTTTTACTTCAATTGTTAAAACGTAATATTTTGAAAATATGTATATTAAATTCTTGCAATACATAACGCTTATCTCTCGTATATTTCATTGGAACATGAAAAGTTAAATTAATGAATATATCCTGAAAATATTCCTGTTGTTACATAAGTTTTATTTTTAATTTTGCATGTATATTTAAATATTTGCTTTATATTCATCATTAAAATTTCTCATATAAATTTAATCCCTTACTTACATATTAAAATATTAAAAACGGAGCGACTCACTTTTTATGGTGATGAAAAAGTGTTTTTGTTACTCCCTCAAGATAAACTTTGATCTGTTTCATGATATTTCCCATAATCAATCTAATAATTACCGTTCATTAAGTGGATCCTAATGCACTGTTCTTCCTAATTCAAATCTAGCTGGACAAAATTATTTAGTGCTTTTATTATTATTTTTTCTTTAAGAAGAGAAGTAAAGCTTTGTTTGGGCGGTTGTCAGATCTGAAAATATATATTGACAATGAAAAATTGTTACTAAAAGGTGAATTGTTAGTTCAAACGATTGTTAAAAAACCTTATATTCTCATTGTCAGAAAATTGTCAGATAATATATTAATCTGCCAACAGAAATTTTCAGTTCACACGGTTGTCAGATTGTTGTATGGCACAATTTGCCAGATCCGTTATAGACATTGCTAAGGCTGTCAAATCATTTCAAACAAACATTTCAAAATGGTTCATCAGTGCCATGGCCAGACTTTTTTCTTCCGAATTTTTCCAATTTGGAATCATTTACATTGACTTGGATGGCATCTGTAACCTCTTGCCATAAAAAATCTATGGGAAGTTTATACTCAGCGCAACAAGCATCCTATAAACTTCGCAGTGCCTCAACTTTCTCGATAAGTTTCATTAATTAAAATGTCGCTATCCAGGGTATAACTTTCACCATGAGTGGCAAATTTGTCATTCTGTTTGTAATATCCACAATATAATTTTCCGACCCTATAAAGTATATATATTCTGGATCCTTATAGATAACGGAGTCGATTAAGCCATGTCCGTCCGTCTGTCTGTCTGTTGAAATTAATTTTCTGAAGACCCCAAATAACTTACAAACTTGATTCATACATCAATATGTCAGGAATTCTTCCGGCTCAGTTGCTATTTAATATCGAAAAACGGCCCACAAATGGCTGATATATAAGCAAAAAACCGGGCCAACCTCGATTTTTGGCCTATTTTTGATCTATATCTGGATTACTAAGTCATTCATATAGACAATATGTTATTTAATGATAGATATTTCAAAGTCCATTGCAACGATCTATATATGGCTATAGTAATTTGGATCTACAATGGGTCAAAATCGGGAAAAATATTCTTTAACCCAATTTTTTTTTACCAAAAAGTTTTTTTCTTTCAAATTTCAATAATAAATTAAAAAAAAAAAAAAAATTTGAAAAATTAAAAAAAAAAAATAATATCGAAAAAATTTAGAAAAAAAATTTTTGAAAACAATTTTGAAAATTTATTTTTTATTTTAAATTTTGAAAAACAATTAAAATTATTTTTTTTTTAAATTTTGAAAAACAATTTGAAAAAAAAAAAATTTTAATTTTGTTTACCTAAAAATACTTCAAATTTTTGTTTTAAAGTATAATTTGGTGAAGGGTATATAAGATTCGGCACAGCCAAATATAGCTCTCTAACTTGTTTTAATTAATTTGTTTTCCAATTTTGTCTCACTTTTGTTTCCAAATATTATTAATACGAACTTTTGTTTATTGTTTTTAAATGGTCTGATATTGGCAGATGCATAAACTTCTCACATCTGACAATAAAACGTGTCTGACAATTGTCTTACAATAGTCTGATAATGTGAACGTAAAAAATTATAAGTTCTGAAAATTTGTCTAATAATATTGTAAGATATGACAACCACCTGTACATAGCTTTAGTCTAATATTTAAAAAAAAATTGTTGATCGATAAAGCAATCAAGGTTAGAAAAATACTAGACAGTACATTTTGTAGTTGTACTTGATATCGTATTGGAACGACAGTGTAATTCTAACAATAGTTCTCATTACTAATTAAGCTTATTTCTTTAAAATATCTCCATTTTTCGCTAAAAAACAGGGTTTATTTCAAAGTGAGTTACAACAAATGTTTATATGTGAGTCTTTCCAATGTACAACATTTAAATGCATACATTCATTCATCGTAAGTAATTGTAAACTAAAAAATATTAATACCTTTTCATTTCAGTTTTTCAATGTTTTAAAAACACACTTATTTTCGAATTATTCAACCAAAAATTTGTGTTATGCATAAAAGTGTTATGCTTTTTTCAAGGGAATTTTAATAATTCACACAGAAATTATTTAAATATTCAACATATTGTGAAAAATATATGTAAATGTAATTAATCGAAAAATTAAAATTTTCCTGAATTTCATTTTCAGAAAATTGTGTTGGCGCATCAAGCTATTTGACTATAAAGCTACATTGCGTATCATATGTATCATATGTGAATATGTGAATACATGATGTGACATTGTGTGTGCACAGGTTATTTTCAGGCAATTTTCGTTTTGTGAACTACGAGTATTTGCAAATAACAGTGTAGAGTATAGATGGTGTACAAGTGTAATACACAGGTGTATGTATGACTTCGCAGCAATGTATTTATAAAAGCAATTTCCCCATAAAATGAACAAATGGAAAATGAATATATGACAACCATTTCCGTCAATGTTATGGCAATTAAAATATACGTATTAGGGTGGTACTGTTTGTAGGGACAATATACATAGCTGGGTGATGTTCTTAATTCCAATTAAAGTTATTTTAAATATTTACACAACCCACTTTCTCGAAATGTTTTAAAGTACACACATATATAACGCATCCCACTAAGTGATCAAAAAGCTCTTCAAGGAATATACCTAAGCTTTCTTTTGAGAAAAAAAAAAAATATAAAAAAAGGAATAGACCTGAGCTATCTTTTGTGTAAAAAATTAAATGGGATCATTTTGAAAAAAAAAAATTTAAAAAAAAAAATTGATTTTGCCCACAAAAGTTAAAAAAGTTTTTGATTTAAGAGAAAAATTTCAAAATTTTTGTTTTTTAAAGATGGAAGAAAAAGCTATCTAATCTATTTGGGACACATTTTGCTAAGAAAAATAGGTAATAAATTACATGGATGAGAAAAAATACCTAATTGGCCAAAATGTCAAATTTTAACCCTATCTAATTCAGAGAGTTCTCCATCGATCTTGTTGGAAATTTGTGTCTGAATTACAATCCAATAGAACTAACCTTGGTGCTAATTTCATCCCGATCGGAAGACATCGATTTCAAAACACAATTCACTTGACATGAAATCCCCCATATATAGATAACTAGCTAATACCCGGTGCGCTTCGCTACCCCCTCGAAGTAAAATGCATATTAAGTAAAGGTTTAAAAAAATATTTATTTAGTAATTAAAATATACATTGTTTCTTTAATATTATTTCTTATTCTATTTTTTTGATGTACAATATATTCAGTCTATATATACAATTTAAAAATAATAAATTAATGAACTATTTATTTCTTACTTCAAATTCCAAAATATTCATATTGATACTTAATATGAGGACTATATCTGTTATAGTTTTCCAGATATGCAGTTTTTTGTCAAAAATATTTCTATTGAAACTAAAATTACTTGTACAAAATTTGGAAACTCTAACTGATATAGTTTTCTTGATACGCAGATTTTAGTGTATACTACATATGGGAAGTGACACGCCCACGTTTGCTGGTCCGCCTATTTTTGGTCATAATATTCATATTGAAACTAAAGTTACTTGTACAAAATTTGGGAACTCTTGGTGTTATAGTTTTCCTGACATTCAGACATACAAAGTTACTTGTATTTAATTTGGTAATTTTAGCTGTTATAGTTTCTTAGAATTTCAGATTTTAGTATTTACTACGTATGGGGGGTGCCACACCCACTTTCGGTGGTCCACCCATTTTCGTTCAAAACATTCATATTGATACTAAAGTTACTTGTACAAAATTTGGGAACTCTAGCTCATATAGTTTACTTCACATTCAGATTTTAGTACTTACTTCATATAGAAGGTCCCACGCCCACTTTTGCTGTTCCGCCCATTTTTTGTTCATAACATTCATATTGAAACTAAAGTTACTTGTACAAAATTTGGGAACTCTTGGTGTTATAGTTTTCCTGACATTCAGATTTTAGTATATACTTCATATGGGAGGTACCACGCCCACTTCAGTTGGTCCGCCCACTTTTTGTCCAAAACATTTATATTGAAACTAAAGTTACTTGTACAAAAATTAGGAACTCTAGGTGTTATAGTTTTCCTGACATTCAGATTTTAGTATTTACTTATTATGGGAGGTGCCACGCCCACTATTGCTGGTCTGCCCATTTTTGTCCAAAATATTTATATTGAAACTAAAGTTCCTTGTACAAAATTTGGGAACTCTAGCTGATATACTTTTTGAAATATACGCATTTTGTTTTTGACTTGAAATAGGAGGTAATGTTGTATAAATGGGCGTGGCACATCGCCCACGTAAAATTTCAAAATAAAAAGTAGCCTATAGTTCCTTCCAGAGATACGGGAAGACATTGTGAAGATTTCATGAAAATCGGTTCAGCCGTCTATAAAGTCCAAACAAACAAATATACATACAAACACACATTGACTTTTATATATATAGATGATAGATGATAAATAGTGCGTATACGTAATATTTATATGATTAATAAATAAATATTGCTTATACGCACAGTGTAGTTGATTCTCAAAAATGCACAGTGGGGCAGAATCAAAATTTTTTGAAAATAAATCTGGCATTTCTAAACGGCTGGTCCGATCGGGATAAAATATGACATGGGCGTAGCCCAGGAGTATTCGAGTTTAAGTTATTAAAATGGACCATACAAATGATCCAAGGGCGGCGCTATGGGGGCTCAAATTAGGGTAACTTCGACATGTACAATTTTTAAACGGGTGCCATTTTTTTGTTTCCCATCCGAATTCAAAGATTTCTATATTTTTGGAAAGCGCTTGACTAGGTCTTGAAAAAACATGCTTGCGTGTGCTATTTATTTATATATAATTTCCGAGATATAGGCATTTCAAAATGGAACTTTTAAAATTTTGCCATACCTTGGTCCGTTTTTTTTTTAAATATAGGGCTTAGTTTTGGACCGAATGGACTTGAATTTCATTTGTTAGTTAGACAACTAAATTTCCAATAACACACAAAAGATTTCAGGGCAATATCGATTATGGATCCAAAAATATACGATTTTCAATTTAACAATTCAAAAAATAGTAAATTTTTGCAGTTTTTTGGACGAAAAGGTGACTTAAATTTTTTTATTTAAAAAAAACTTTATTTAAGAACATATAACAATTTTATGTGTTTCCGTAAGGTATCTTTACGGAGAACATTTTGGTATAAAAGACACGTCTTGTTTTTAGAATATCTCGGCCATACGGCTTTCGGTATTTGACCTATTTTTTATCAAAATTTCAAGTTAGGGTACAACTATAGTTGTACCCTATGCTTTAAACATTAGTGATTGAACTTTAATTTGAATTATTTACAAAACTACTTGATTTGATTTTCTCTTCATTTATGTCAATAAATAAACTACTAACAAACTATTACACTGCGTTACAAATGAAAAAAAAAAAAAAATTGACTACCCGCTTTGAAATGTTTTCTTATTTATACCTATCTTTTTTAAACATACATACAACTTTTCTTTTCATCACGTCATTTCATTTATTTTAAAACTGCTGGTACTGCTCCCGATCATTAGAAACAGAAAAAACCCAATAAGCGTTTTTATTGGAATTCAATTTGAAAGCAAGTGTAGTTCAAGCCTTGAATTATAGACAATCAATTGAATTATAGTTGTATTACACTTTATATCAATAGCCATAGATGACAACTATAAAGGTAAACTGAGAGCAAAATCCCAAGTCTGTTGTCAAAAACCTAATTCATGAGAATGTATTACATGTATTTTGTTATTGTATCACCCGTATGGGTGAAAAAAATAAATTTTTTCCATTGATATTTCTCTCTCCTTCCGCTCTATGTCTATGTCAATAGCATTCTAACGTAAAAAGAACACATGCATACATAAACTCAAGCCATTTGTTTGAAAAATATTTAATTTTTTCAAATATTTTACAAGTTTAAAACATAATTATATTTGTATTTAAGTCAAATTGTAGCTGAGCTGTTGAACTTGGACTTTAAATACAAAAGGAGTGGTGGGGGGTAGTGTGCGATGTGTGTGATGTGCGTAATATGAAACATTAAAAATTAAGCCAAATTTGTATCCTCAATCAAATTTGAAAGAGCGCTTCCTATCTTTAAAATTAAATAAAACAATGTGTGAGATTTCATGCACAATTTTTATTCGTTTGAGAGGCTTATCCATGTAATTATGTATGGAATATAACATCGTACAAGTGCCCACAACAGGTTCGCTAGATAGCACGCATCTGACTCTGATGCAAAAATCATGATTAATTTATAGAAAATTAATTATATTGGTTTTGAAGGCCGCTGTGGCTTGTGCCTTATTCAAATAGAACTGCAACTTAAGAAAACCCCACAAACCCCCCCAAAAAATTAACGGGGTCAAATCGAACATTCTCGTTGGCCAGTTCATATCACGTCGACGTGAAATTACCATGTCCTCAAATAGCTCGTGCAGAATGTCAAATGTGGCATGATCTGTGCGGCATATAGCGCCTTCATATTTCTGGCTCATTTTGGAATCATTGCACTATGGCAAAAATGCCTTGAGTGGTATTCAAACAATAATGTCAATTTTGTACCACGAGAGGCAAATTCACCCAACTGTCCAGAACATCGGCCAGTGGAAAGGTATTGGGCTCTTGTAAAAAAATAATTAAAGAACACAGGAAAGGTATCCCAGAATATGTCTGATCTTCCAAGAAGGTAACGGAAGCAACTATAAATTCTTCAATGGGAGGATTTTCGAAAAAAGTGGATAAGGACTGAGATCGAAAAAATCTTAACATACGTTTTTCATTAAAACTTTTAACCCAAGTATTATTTGATTTTTTTTTTATCAAGGTACCTTTCTATAGCATGTCAGTTATTATGTTTAATGTCAATTATGTTCATTCGTTATTAATCTAACTAAAATGAGTGTCAATAAAACCCAACTTGGTCCTACAGAAAGTTGGCCAAACAATCAAAGGTCTGCCGTCAAACTGATTTCAATGTTATTAAACAGTATCGGGAGAACTTGTCCGTTGATAGGAAGCCTGGTTCTTGTTGAAGGAATTGTCCACATGATGTTTCAAAAGCCAATAAATGGAAAGCATTTTCAAAAGAGCTCCCAACAGATCCGGTAGGAAAACAGTCCGGTTAGCTCAGTACTCGGACTATTTGGTACGAAAAGTTAAAGCCAATGCTGGTTTAAAAACATTCAAGGCTCAAAAATTCCTGACAGGAACTCTGCTAAAAATTTAGAAGCCAAAGACAGAGCACGGAAAAGTCAAATTTTATTAAAAAAACTATATGATGAAACGTAGGTATGGATAAATTTTCGCAGCTTCCGGGTCAATATTTTTATGTTGCTGATGCGCAAGGGAATATTTTAGAAAAGTTTAGGTCCCAAAAGCAGAAAGTTTTCCCAAAAAGTTCTTGGCATGGCAAGCAATATACAGTTGCGTCAAAAGAAGCCAAACATTTGTTACAAAGGGCTCTATAAATACCGAAATTTACATCAAGGAATGTTTACAAAAACGGATGCTTACATTCATAAGACTTCCTAATGTGTCCACTTATTTTTGGCCTGATTTGCCATCCTGTCACTATGGTAAACAAGGTCTTGAGTGGTAAAATAACAATAATGTAGTATTTGTGCCAAGAGAGGCAAATCCTTCAAAATGCCTGGAGCTAAGGCCAGTGGAGAGATATTGGGCTCTTGTTTAAAGAGAATTGAAGAGCACAAAAAAGGTGTCCAAAATAGTGTGAGATTTTAAACGGAGATGGACTACCTTGTCGAACAAAGTGACAGAAAGCACTATAAAAACCTTAATGAAAGAGTTTCCGGAAAAGGTTCATAAATTCATCATTCATTAGAATACTATTAAAAATAAAATTTTTACATTATACCGCTAATGCCATATATGTATAAGCTGAAGCTACAGATGTCGAACGCTATGAACGATCATGTGTCTGCATTTGCTGCAATACCCTTCTGCCGAAACCTTCTCAAGGCAATTGTTGGACATCGGAAATGGAAAAATACCAGTTGATCCCTCCACAAATTAGATATCGTTCCCGAAATTCTACCGAATGCAAATGAATATTCAAGCCGTTGTCGAAAAGGTATTCCCAAGTCTTACAATCAACTACAAAAATTCGGATTGGCTGTGGGAGCATGCAATTTTGGCACCAACAATTTATGATATTAATAAGCTCAATAAGCAAATACAATTGAAACTGCCTGGCGAAACAATAAAATACAAATCGATTGACACACTAATGAACGAAGAACAAGCCGTCGATTATCCTACTAAATTTTTGAATTCATTGAAACCAGACGGACTGCCACCATATGTATTAACATTGAAGGTTGGATCACCGACTTTGTCCGAAATCGAGATCGAGATGCAATATAAAACAAATGTTTTCTAAGGACCAGCAACGCGTACCGGGTTCAGCTAGTATTAATATAAATATTATTTAATTTTTCTTACAAACATACATATTATTTAATTTAATATTTATTATATGTATTTGTAAAACTGTTTTCACAACTCTTACATTTCTATCTAAATATTTTTGGTCAACAAATTTATTTTCCATTACATTTGAGAAACTTACGTACATATATGACAATAAATTATACAGAAATATTTAACATTTCAATTCAATACTACGTAGTTTTGGTTTTACTTACCGGTGGTGTTTCGAAAAGCATCACTTCGGTGCCTTTTAATACTAAAAAGCGTGGTTTATAGCTCTGCCATGAAATGTTGTTATTGATGACTCCCTCATTCACCCAACCCATGTATTCGATGCGTTCGCCAACAGCAAAATTACGATTGTAAAGTTTCATCTGCAAAACACATACAACAGTTATAAAAATTTTATAAAAATTCACACATAAATTGTGCCATGTTATGTATTTAAAATATGTAAAAATAAATAAATAAATAAAAATGTGTTTTACATAAATGGCATACATGAAAACATATATGGAAATAAAATAAATAAACAAATGTGTATTTAATGATTTCCTAAACAACAATATTGTATTAATATATTTCTTAAACTTCTTAATAGCTAACAGTTTCAGCTGTTTTATGACTGGAATATGTGTGTTTCTTAAATGCTTAAAATTTGCAGGTATTTTTTTATTGGAACGGGGTTTTTTCGGTGAATTTAAATAAACGAATAACTGAAACTTAAAATACACATCTTAAGTAGAAGCTCTTTATAAAAAATAAACTCCTGTTAATGGTGACCAGCATGCATACGCAAGCCCATAAATATATACAGTCGCACAGAAAACTATACATACCCCCTAAAAAACTGCAATATATGCAAAACTTTAAACATTTTATTACCAAAATTTATATTGTACCACTCCTTGTAAAAAAATAAACTGTTTAAAAATAAAATTTTTTTCAGAAAACCCTTTTTATTTAAAAATTTAAGAAAATTCAATTTTTAAAACACAAAAAAGTATACATACTCTATACATTAAAATCCTATTTCATAAAAAAAAAGATTTATTAATATTTTGTTGCACCTCCTTTACTCTCTAACACAGCATTTAGACGTGTTTTCATGGAATAGACCAGCTTACTGGTTGTTTCCGAAGAAGTTTTCGACCATTCTCTGATTAGAGCATTTTTTAGGTCCTGTTTGCTCTTAATCGTTGTTTTTCTTACTCTACGGTCTAATTCATCCCACAAATTTTCAATTGGGTTTAAGTTAGGCGACTGAGGTGGAGAGTGCAGCTGTTTTGGTACATTGTACAGCAGCCATTCCTTTACAATGGCCGCTGTATGTTTAGGGTCGTTATCTTCTTGGAAGACCCAGCTTCCAGACAGACCCATTTTGGATACCGAATCCTTAAGATTATCTCTTAATAGATTCAAATACATAAAACGATCCATTGTTGTGTCAATAAAAGCTAAATTGCCAACCCCAGCCGCCGACATACACCCCCAAACCATAATGGAACCGCCTCCATGTTTTACTGTGGGGATCAGATTTTTAGGTTGGAGCTGCTCATTCTTTTTGCGCCAGACTTTTTGTTTCCCATCGCATCCAAATAAGTTAAACTTACTTTCGTCGCTGAAGACTACATTTTTCCAAAAACTTTCATCGTCATTTATATGCTTCTTAGCGAAATCCAACCGCTTGGCTTTTTATTTCGCTAATGAACGGTTTTTTTCGGGGAACGCGGCTATGATAACCTCCACTTCTCAATACTCTGCGTACTGATTCAGGATGGACTGTGACTATGGACATATTTTCCATCTCTTTTGCTATGTCAACAGCCGTTTTTCTCGGATTTTTATCAATTTCATTTAATATGTGTCGCTTTATGCGTTGAGTAATTTTTGGTGGACGGCCACTTCTTGGTCTACTAGTTATGCTGTTGTTTTTTTTATAATTTCTTAACACGGTTTGTACACTTGACTTTGGGTAGCCAACAATTTCAGAAATTTGGTGCAGCGATTTTCCATTTTTTTGATGCTGCACAATTAGATTTCTTATATCTAAGCTAATTTCTTTAACTTTTGGACTCATTCTTACAAAAAATAAAAGCGACCGATTACAAAACTTTTTAATTTTTAAGTGAGGTTATTTTGGAATTACAACGCAGAAAAAAACATACATAAATTGCTTTTATTGGAAAAGTACCGTTGACCAACAATGGGAGTATGTATACTTTTCTGTGTGCTAAAAACTAAATTTCTTAATATTCTTTTTAAATATTTTTTTTTTTTTGAAATTTGTTGTTTTAAATGAGTTTAATTTTTTATAAGGAGTTGCACAATACAAATTTTGGTAGTATAATTTTGAAAATTTTGCATAAATTGCAGTTTTTTAGGGGGTATGTATAGTTTTCTGTGCCACTGTATGTATCTTTTTGTTGTCTTGTTAGGTACATAAATACTCGTAGATTTGATATTTCAGGTGTGTTTTTGTTCCTGATTTTTTCACTGCAGTTATTGTTATTTTACCAACAACTGCAAAAATTCGCAAATTGAATTGGATTTTTTCAGTTATTGCGATATTGACAGTGTTTCCGTGTGTAGATATTTTAAGCAAAGTTGTTGTGAACATGACATTTGGGGAGTCCGAAAATTTATGTTAGATTATAATTTGCCGCCATTTGTGCAGTTCTGTGGTGCCAACAAAAAAATAAATTCTGACAGCTAACTGTTACTAAAAATACCATGACAATAATGGTTTTTTTATTTTAGAAACATATTTCGAAAATATTATAGGTAACTGTTGCCGCAACTACTCTGAAGTTTTGTATTTTAATGTAAAAGAATGTACAAGACAAACATGTTTTAAAAAATTTAAAAGTTTTTAAAAAAGTCTCAAACCATTTGAATAAGAAATATGGGAATAATTAATTTAATGGCTGCTTGCAACACTCATTATGTTTATAAACATTTTTATTAGTAGAAACTTCAACTTGTAAATAATGTTGACAACATGCTGTTACTAACATTCTTTATAAGAATGACCGCATTAGCAGTGAAGCAGCTTCAAAAGTTCTAGGTGATCATTGTGGAAATAGAACATTTTATTATTTCCCTGAGATCGTGAAATTCTTAACACACGTTTTTCATTAAAAGTTTTAACCCAAGTATTATTTGATTTTTTTTTTGATCAAGTTAAATTTGTAAAGCATGTCAGTTATTATGTTTAATGTCAATTATGTTCATTTGTTGTTAATCTGATTAAAATGAGTGACGAGAAAAAATTGCGCACTAAAGTTATTAAATATTTTCAACAAAACCCAACTTGGTCCTACAAAAAGTTGGCCAAATAATCAAAGGTCTGCCGTCAAACTGTTTCCAATGTTATTCAACAGTACCGGGAGAACATGTCCGTTGATAGAAAACCTGGTTCAGGTAGAAGAAATGGTTCACATGATGTTTATTAAGCCAAAAAAATAGAAGGCATTTTCAAAAGAGCTCATAACACATCCGGTAGGAAAGCAGCCCGGTTAGTTCAGTTCTCGGACTATTTGGTACGAAAAGTTAAAGCCAATGCAGTTTTAAAAACAAGGCTCAAAAAGTTCCTGACATGAGCGCTGCTAAAAATTAAGAGGCCAAAAACAGAGCACGAAAATTGAAGACAAATTTTATAAAAAAAAAATATTCCTGCTGTATAATGGATGACGAAGGATTTTTGGCAGCTACTGGGTCAAAATTTTGATGTTGTTGATGCTCGTGGGAATGTTAAAGAAAAGTTTAGGATCCAAAAGCAGACAAAATTTCCCAAAAATTATAGCAAGCAATATGCGGCAAAAAGCCAAACATTTGTTACAAAGGGCTCTATAAATACCGAAATTTACATCAAGGAATGTTTACAAAAAAGGATGTTTCCATTCGTAAGACTTTTTAGTGTGTCCACTTATTTTTGGCCTGATTTGGCACCCTGTCACTATGGTACGAAAGGTTTTGTGTGGTAAAAGAACAATAATTTGGAGGCAAATCCTCCAAACTGCCCGGACCTAAGGCCAGTGGAGAGATATTGGGCTCTTGTTAAAAGAGAAGTGAAGAGCACAAAAAAAGTGTCCAAATGTGTGGTAGATTTTAAACGGAGATGGACAACCTGTTCGAAAAAAGTGACAGAAATCACTATAAAAACCATAAAGGAAGGGTTTCCGAAAAAGGTCCAACATTTCATCATAAGAGATTAGAACAATAAAAATATTTTTTTTTTTTGTAAATTGTAATAATAGTTTCAATCATATAAAAAAAAGTCAAAACTGTTTAGTGGTTTCATTTTTATTAACATATATGTATGTTAAGAATTTTTCGATCTCAGTCCTTATGTCGCTATGTATATAAATAGTAAAAGCTAGTTGTGAGTGAGCTAGTGTATCGTAGGCGCTGTTATACTTACCCAGCAGTTCTAGGAACTAGTGATTTTACCTATCATTTAGGGTGGGAACTAGTTACTTCAATAGCTACGTTACTAGTTATTTTAACACGTGCATGTCCTAAGCAGGGGGTCAATTGACCCTTTTTGATTACAATGAGACTTTCTAATAGCTGGTCCTAAGTAGTCATCGTGTAGGATTCACAAATAGCGTCAATTACCTTACTAACTACCTAACTGGTAACTTGATCAGCTACACAACTAGTTATTTGAACATGTACAGGTGTTAATTTACCTCAAATAGTCAGCTAAAAGACATATCATAGGCAGTCCAATAAACGATAGCTTTTAAGCAAACCTTTATTCGGCAACTCTCCAATGGATTGCTTCTGGTGGGTAAAATAATTACTGTCTAGAGTGCAGTACAAAATAAAAGAGTAAAGTGACTTCGCTATAGGTTACTAAGAGACACTAAAGTGACTATTGACTTCATGCTATGTTACATGGGATATCAGCATACTTAAGCAAAAATAAAAATGAACTGTATGAGAATAATATCAACACAATTTGTATAAAACCAGTTTGAATGAACTGCTCACAAAACATTTAAAGTGACTACACTCCAGAATACTTAGAGACACTTAAGTGACAATTGTCTTCACGCTAGATTACCTGGGATGTATAAAGTAACCAATTGTCTTCACTCTGCACTACAAAGAGCACATACGTGTCAAATGACCAAAATATATAAATTGGAGTCAGCCAAGAGATAAGACGTTTGTGACAATTACTGTCTATAAGGGATACATTGACAACTCGCTTAACTTCTGGGTAGTTAACATCAACCGTATTACCAGTGTGTTTTGAAAGTGTGTGTATTTAAAGAGAGTGAAAATTTGAACTGTTGTGTAGATTTAAATAAATAAAGAGCTATTACATTTTTTTAAACTACTGGTCGATTATATTTTCAGTTAAAATAATCCTGTTTATCCGTTTCTGAAAGGTGAAAACGTAACAATATTTTGTGAAATATTCAAATAAATGCATATTTTTACTTTAAATATATTCGTTTAGAACGTTTGCCTATGTCCAAAAAAGCTTGATTTTTTTAACGACAGTTTCAAAACTCCATTTAAATTTCTTTGTTTGATTTTGTTACACAAATTTTAGAATTTTTAGAACATCTCTCTGGGATTTATTGAGGATACGTAAGGCAATTAAAAAAATAAAACCTAATCGGAATATTAATAATCTAGATAGTATTATATAATAAAATTGGACAACGTTTATCAACAAATCGTGAAGGTAAAATTTTGTAATATTTGGAATTTCTTAAAAAACAGCTCAAAAAGATATTCAAGAACTTCAGAAGCTCTCTACAGAGAATACTTACAAATGTGTCCCTTATTTCACACTTTGGGAAATTTTCAATGCTCCCAAAATTATCTAAAAACCGACAATTGTGAGCAACCTCGTATATCGTTTAGAGGTTGGACATTTGATTTGAAGTTTCGGGTTTCATTAGAAATAATGAAATAACTTTAAGGTTGAAAAATGAGGGATTTCTTAAAATTTTTATATTTTATTTTGAATCATTTGTACAATATAAATTTATTCAAAGTATAGGCCATTGTTAGCTATGACTTTTTCCCATCGTTTTGGCAACATATGGATTCAAAAGAACTGCACATCTTTGAGAACAAAAACGAATTAAGCCAATTTCGGATACGCCAGGTTACGCTTCATTCTTTTCCAAAGTGAAGCGTATCTCAGGGAGAGCTTTCTGTATCGATCGAAACAAATAGTAGTTGGACGGGGCAAGGTCTGGACTATAAAGTGGGTGAGGCAAAACTTCCAATCACTTCTTTCTAAATAATTTTAAAGAGGTATTGCAACATGTGGCCTAGCGTTGTCATGATGGAATATTTCAGTTTCATATCTGGTCGCATATTCTGGGTTTTTTTTGGCCAATGCTTGCTTCAAACGAATTAGTTGCATTTTTCAGCAGCTCATAACAGATAGGACACTTTTGTTCCCACCAAATACAGAGCATTAGCTTACAGTCATGCATATTTGGCTTTAGTGTCGATTTGGGTGGTTGGCCGGGCTTATCATGCTATCTCTTAGCGTTCGGGTTTTCGTAATGGGCCCATTTTTCATCCAGTAATGATTCGTTGCTAAAATTATTTTCATTCATAGCATTCAAGCAGCATTTCAGACATACAAAATCGTCTTTCAAGGTCTCTCAGCTTCAATTCGTATAGTACCCAATTTCCCTGCTTTTAGATGAAGCCTGCTGCATGAAAACGTTTTGAAATTGCTGATTTAATGATTTTGCTAGCTTTTGTTTTGGTCTTCAAACTTGTGTCAAAATCCCCACAAAAACTATCTAATGCACGTTGAAACCGATGAAACACATTCACTATAAGCTCTGGTGAGCAATCGGTGTGCTTTAGCGGCACTTATTTTAAATTAAAGAAGTAAAGCAAAACTTCCAGCAAAATCCCGCATTTTTAAGTCGAACACACTATAGTATTTATATGTAGTTTATTCATAGATGTTTAAATTCGATAACTCATTATTTCCAATCCGAAATTTTACATTTTCTAATTTTTTTTAATGAAATTTCATAACACAAATATAGCACTCTTTCTTGTTCTAGATAATAAAATTATTTTTATTTATAAAAAAAAGTTTTTTTTATGATTTTCAAGGAAAATTCACACAATAAATTAAAACATTCGTTGCACAGTGCCATCGATACGATCCATCTTAATTGGAAAAGACAAAAACCATGGTTTTTGTTGCACAAAACTGTATTTAGGTTGGTGTGTTGTGTACAACTTTTTTATTTCCGTTTTCCGCACACACATACACACACACATGTCATATTGTTAGCCTTTTATTTATTTTTTTTGTATCTGTGTACGAATACATTTATGTCGAGTTTGCTTTTCGCCATTTATCATGTTTGCTATGAGAGAGTATGAGCATTTGTGTGTGTATGAATATTTGCATGTTTGTTTGTACATATTTTTATTTGTGAACAAATTGCTTTATTGTACAATAAATTTTTTATTTATACTTGTATTTTTAGCAAGAGTAACAATAACAGCAACAGCGACAGCATCACAAATAACAACAAATATGTAAATGAATGTGTAGTTTGAAACAAAACAAAAAAGAAATGAAAATAAATAAATAAAAATAATAAAAACTTTAAAAACAATATTAACTAAAAGTGTTGATTATTCACAGAATTTCTGTTGACTTAATAAATAGTGGGGCAAAGCAAAAGTTTATTATTTTTTTAAACAAATACGTGTATTTTTCATGAAAAAAAAAGAACACAAAAATCTTGTCAACTGCTAATATCTGTACTCACCTGTAAATGTGTTAAACCCACTACATTGTCGTTAATTAATTTCAGCCATTGACTCAAAATCGCCAACTCATCACAGTGTATAATGCCAGTTGAGGTCCCATTTATTCCACGAACTTCGAAAGCGTTTTGTCTTAATTTATCAGTGCCATAAATGTAACGTGTCACATAAGCCATCATTAGGGGTACTAAAAAAGAAGGAAATTTTTAAAGAAAAAATAATAAAAATTTTTGTAAATAAAATTTGTTAAACGAGTGTAACTTTTTAGCAGAGATCGATAATAACTTGTCCAAAAATTCAAATAAAACAAGTAAGAAAGTATAGTAGGTCAAGTCCGGTCATATAATACCGTACACCGAGTACATGGGCAAAAGCAGTATTCTTTTTAAATTTTCTTTTTATATAAAACATAATTGTGGTAAAATTTGTAAGTATGGATACCTATATAAATCCGAAAGTTATGGTCGATAATGTATTATTGCGGAACGACATTTGCATGAGTGCTAAGGACTGAGATTGAAAAATTTTTAACATACATATATGTTAATAAAAATGAAACCACTAAACTTACAGTTTTTAATTTTTTTTTGTTGAAATTATTGTTACAATTTACAAAAAAATATATTTTTATAGTTTTAATCACTAATGTGAAAATTTGAACCTTTTTCGAAAACCCTTCCATTATGGTTTTTATAGTGATTTCTGTCCCTTCGTTCGAACAGGTTATCCTTATCCATTTAAAATCGATCACATTTTTGGACACCTTTTTTGTGCTCTTCAATTCCCTTTTAACAAGAGCCCAATATCTCTCCACTGGAATCAGCTCCAGGCAGTTTGGAGGAATTGCCTCTCTTAGTACAAATACCACATTATTGTTCTTGTACCACTCAAGACCTTTCTTATCATAGTGACAGATTCCAAATCAGGCCAAAAATAACTGGACACATTAAGAAGTCTTATGAATGGAAACATTATTTTTTGTAAACATTCCTTGATGTAAATTTCGGTATTTATAGAATCCTTTGTAACAAATGTTTTGCTTTTTTGCCGCAACTGCATAATGCTTTCCATACCAATAATTTTTTGGGAAATTTCTTTGTCTGCTATTGGGTCCTAAACTTTTCCTCAACATTCCCTCGAGCATCTGCAACATAAAAAAGTTGACCCAGAAGCTGCGAAAAATTTTCCATACGTAAATTTCGTCATCAATTATGCAGCAGGTATTTTTTTGTATAAAATTTGACTTCAATTTCCATGATCTGTCTTTGGCCTCTAAATTTTTAGCAGAGTTCCTGTCAGGAACTTTTTAAGTCTTGCTTGCTTTTAAACCTGCATTGGCTTTAACTTCTCGTACCAAATAGTACGAGTAGTGACCTAACCGGGCAGCTTTCCTACCGGAGATGTTGGGAACTCCTTTGAAAATGCTTTCTATTTGTTGGCTTTAGAAACATCATGTGGACCATTCATTCTACCTGAAGCAGGTTCTATATCAACGGACAAGTTCTCCCTCTACTGTTTAATAACATTGGTAACAGTTTGATAGCAGACCTTTGATTGTTTGGCCAACTTTTTGTAGGACCAAGTTGGGTTTTGTTGAAAATATTTAATAATTTTAGTACGCACTTTTTTCTGGTCACTCATTTTAATCAGATTATCAACAAATGAATATAATTGACATTAAACATAATAACTGACATGCTTCACAAAGGTAACTTGATAAAAAAAAATCAAATAATACTTTAAAAGTTTTAATGAAAAACGTGTGTTAAGAATTTTACGATCTGAGTCCTTATATTGAATAATTGTCCGAAAATTTAATCGAAATATCTTCAAACTGTACTTTGCATACAAGCTTCACATGGACAGCCAGCCAGACGGACGGGCGTCGCTAAATGGACTCAGAAATTGGTTCTAAGACAATCAGTATACTTAAAGGTGGGTGTTACACTAATAGTTTTAGGAGTTATAAATATCAGCACAAATACCGTTATGGTGGTGTAGGTTATAACAAATAAAATAATTATTTCTTCTTGTGGGAGAAAATCAAAATTTGTAACTGTTGCTATTAGTAGCGAATAAAGTTTGTTATTCGGGATTTACAATAGATAGCGTATCTTTTGATTGCGGTTTTTGTTTTTTATAACTTATATCCTCCTCAGTGCCAAGGAAAAACCAAGCGTCGGAAGTCTTCAAAAACATTTTTTTTGTACACAGAGAAAATAGATTCGTGATGGCAACCGAATTTGTTGTCAATCGAATGATTCTACCTTAGTAACCGAATTTTACAGTTGTGGCTACCAAATTTTAGAAGGGGTAACAAAAGTTTGGTTGCTTCAGCCGACATTCTTCTTTAGTAACTGACTTTCTGTTGATGGAACCGAAAAATTATATGTGTGCTACCGAATCATTCGATTGGCAACAAATTCGGTTGCTATCACGAATCTGTTTTCTCTGTGTATGCTTCTGGAAGAAACAATAGAATACAAAATTTGTTCAAGGACATAAAGGACGAAAGGATTCAGAGATATTGTAGGTGCAGCTTGACATTCGTAACGAAATGAAAATAATTATATTCCTGCATGAAAATTGATTGATTTAGAATGGAACTCCATGAAGAACTACCGATCATTTGTAATGCATAGAATCATGCTAAAATGAAAGTAATTTTAGCCGCTTTATATGTGCTTGAGACAAAACTTCGGATGGTGTTGACTCTTCTCTTTCCATTAATTCTTTCGCTATTTCCTCTTCAAAGGCCAAACAGTTTTGTTCCACCCCATTTTCTTCATCATCTGAAATATCTTCAATATCACTTTCCATGAGCAGATCAACAATCTGTTTCTCTGTAAATTTACTTGACATTTTTTTCGTAATAGGTTGCAAATGTGCTGTGGGCTGGAATAAAGGCCTATCAGAAAATTTAAGGAACATTTATGTACCTTACTTTGATTATTGAATTGTTAACAATAAAATTATATATTTCTTTTAGTTTTTGTACTTCACAACTTTAAAAAAATTAATTGAAATGGTTAAGTGCTCAAGAAAACGTATTCTACGAACAATTGATCACAAAAATAAATAAAAAATTTTAATGTAGCCTTCTTGAAAAAAAATTCCTGGTTTTTAGAACAAAAAACATGTTCAGCTAGTTGTATAAATGGTCGTAAGACGAAAAATTATTTTTTAAGCAGGTCAGCACACGTTTGAAAAATATCCAGTATGCTGCACGGCAGGACCGAGAAGGATATGTCATTTGAAGGGTACACATCTGTCATTTATTCTCACTTAGTTATGGGACATTAACCAACAAAGCGTAACCAACAAAGCGTCATATGCGGGAAGTTTTGCTTTACTTCTTTAATTTGCAGAACACCGATTGCTCACTAAAGCTTATGGTGAATGTGTTCCATCGGTATCAACGATATGGTTTGTTCGGTTAGAAGTGGTGATTTTGACATGGAAGACAAAGATGGCTTAGGCCAGCCAAAAAAAAGTTTGAAGACCAAGAATTGGAGGCATTACTCCATGAAGATTGTTGTAAAACTTAAAAAAAGTTCAATCAGCAATTTCAAAACATTTGGAAACAGCGGAATTCATCGAAAAGCAGGGAAATTGGGTACCATACGAATTGAAGCTGAGAGACCTTAAAAGACAATTCTGTATGCCTGAAATGCTATTTAAACGCTATAAACGAAAATAATTTGAGCACCGAAGCACCTGAAGCATAAGAGATCGTATGTGAAGTCCGGCTAACCAGCCGAATCGACATCAAAGCCAAATTTCCATAGCGCTAAGGTAATATGTACTCTGCATTTGGTTGGAGCAAAATAGTTCTATCTACTATGAGCGGCTGAATTCTGACCAGATTATCACAGGGAACCTGTACCGAAAACAACTGATTCGTTTGATGCGAGCATTGGCCACAAAATGCCCAGAAAATGCTGTCTGACATGAAACCGTCATATTTCATCATGATAACGCAAGGCCACATTTTGCAATACCTGTTAAAAACTATTTAGAAGGAAGTAGTTGGGAAATTTTGCCTCACCAGCCTTATAGTCCAGACCTTGTTCCGTCCGACTACTTTTTGTTTAGATCGATGCAGACTGCTCTTTCTGGGATACGCTTAATTTCAGCAGAAAGTTTTAAAAATTGCCTTGGTTCGTCTTGGCCTCAGAAGGTGAGCAGTTCTTTTGGCTCAGCATCCATATCGCACTCGTGCAACAATACTGTATTAACTAAAAATATTTTAATTTTATATTTTTTGGAAAAAAACAATACAGACTTTCAGGGCTATTCCATTCACCGTATTTTTGGAAGCATGATTACAACAATATTATGTAATTTCCTCAGCATTTCTAATTATAAATGTTTACACGTGATTTTTTTTAACTGTCGTGTATACGTGTATACTTGTACATTATAAAGATATGTATGTGTATTTCTGCGAATTGATATACGTGTATAAAGACACTGAGTGACTATTTAATTCTGATGTTGTTGTACATTCTAAATAAATAAAGAGTTGTTACAAATTTTAAACTATTAAAACTGCTTTTATTTGCAATCAAGAGTATCCGGTTTATTTAAAGGAAATAAACCAACGTTTTAAAAAGGTTAAAACGTAACAATATAAATATTGTTGTAATTATGCTTCCAAAAATACGGTGAATGGTGAAAGTGGGAACAGGAATAGGACTGAATGAACATATGATGGATTTTCTGAATATAGCGGAATTTTCATTAAAGAAAACTATCTTAAGCATTTAGAAAACAGTTGTTTGTCTCTCCTGAACACTTAAAAGTTTTTGAGTTAATACAGTATTGTTTAACGAGTGCGATAAGTTGTCAGAAAGATGGGAAAAGTTCATAGCTATCAACGAACTTTGAATGAATTTATGCTGTAGAAATGTTTTAAAATTAGAGCTAAAAACTTGAAAAAATCCCGCATTTTTAAGTTATACACTCAATATCATTTATAAGATCTCACAGCACTTAACTGTTACTTCGATCACACGATTTGTTTGATTGTACAGGCTTTTCCAACAAGAGGTGTTATTTTGTTGTTCAAACAAAAATGGAATTTTTTTATATAAATGTTTGTTAATAATGAAAAACAACATCATCCAAATGGCCATCACGACCACGCTCACAGGACCATATCCTTTTCATGAAATGTTCCATAACCAAATCGCAAAGTGGCTGCCCCTTGTCCTCGATAGCCTATCGAATTCTATATTTGAGGTCTTGAATCGATGCTGGGCTGTTTGCGTAGACCTTATCTTTCACGTGGCTCCAAAGGAAGAAGTCGCAAGGTGTTAAATCACAATATCTCGGTTGCCAATTTAGACACCTCTTCGAGAGATAATAAAAAGGACCCAGTCAGCAAAGACACGACGTTGTCGATGATCGGCCGGCTTGAGTTCCTGTGTTAACTGAACTTTATAAGCCTTAAGACCCAACTCTTTATGCAAAATACGGTGTAATGACTATTGTGGAATGCTGAATTCCAAAGAACAACGAGGAATGGACAAACCTGGGTTATCTTCAACATTTTGGGCTGCAGCAGCAATATTCTCAGTTGTTCTTGAGCTGGAATTTTTCCACCAATTTCTGTATTACGGTCCGACAGGGTGCTTCACGACGACCCTAAAATGCTTTACTTTGGCGAACTGTGAATGCAAGATTTTCATCAATTTTCTAGTGAATTTTAATAATTTCAATGCGTTGTTGAAGCGTGTATCGTTTCATTTTTAGTAATGGCGTAGTCTCTACTTGTAAAATGTCAAAGAATAAAAGTTTCAAAAGTGACAGCTACCGAAATACCGGGTGATTCAAATTTATATCTTATATTACTAGAAAATATAAGTAGTACATTGCACCTTGCTAGATTCATGCATTTAAATGTTATTGGGAACAAGATATGTATAGTGTTAACTTCGAAAACAGTTTGCAATAAAGATTTGTGTTAAATATCAGTACTCTATGTCTCCTCGTTAGAGGACTACGGTGGACGGACATTTTGTTCTAAAATATTTTTTGGTTGAACTGTTTGTGCCCATTTATTATACAAAACATTAATGATCAACAGGGAATATTTGGGACACATGTTATTAAAATGTTGGTTTATGCTAATTGTAAATTTATAAGTTTTATAAAATGTCTAATGTCTCCTGTAAGATTTTGTGAGTATACGCGTACATGCCTAAATTATTAAATAAATAAAGTCTTAATTTAAAACTATGTACTTGGCTTAATT
Organism: Calliphora vomitoria; assembly: GCA_942486065.2. Classification (NCBI taxonomy): domain Eukaryota; kingdom Metazoa; phylum Arthropoda; class Insecta; order Diptera; family Calliphoridae; genus Calliphora; species Calliphora vomitoria. The sequence goes on from OW818033.2 coordinate 78,023,428, forward strand.
ATTATACAGCATTTTATCATATAATTTAACAATTTAAGTCTACGTATATTCCTATACCTGTTAGTACTTTTATATGTCTACATTATACTTCATTATTATCATTTTTATAAACACTATCAAAAAAATGGGGGGTATGTTGTTTTCGTCAATCCGTTTGTAACACTTCAAGATATTTGTCGCATACCTCCCATAGTGTTATATTCTGGGTCCATCTAGCTATGTCCGTTCGTTTATCTGTATGTTCAAAACACGACAGGGCCCAAACGAAATTTCCACAAATAATCTGTGTCGATAAGGTAAATAAACCAAATAAGGTATTGATAATGGGCCATGATTTCACATTGGTTCCATACAAATGTCCTCCCGGATTACTGTTTGAGCAGTCATAAATATCTTGATTATGTCACAATCCTGATAAAATTATGCAAAAATTAGTTCTAAGTACTCTGAAATTATACTCCCCCTCTTATAATAATCGTGATGCAATTACATATAAACATATTTTATATACACCTAAATCTGTCTACCAACGTTTGGGAGCATCGGTCCATAATTAAACCTACCCCCCCAAATAACCCCTATATCAGACAAATATTTTATTGTCACATATTTAGGGTGGGTATACAAGATTCGTCACAGCCGAATGTAACACTCTTAATTATTTTATATTTCACTTCCTGTCTTTATTTCATTTGTCTTTCAAGTATTTTGTTTTGTTTCCGTCCTGCTTTTGTGTTGTCATTGTTGTCGTTGTTATTATGTTTTACTTACCTGCCACAACGTCAACCCACTTCTTTTCAGGTTCTGAACAAATTGACATTGGTCTACTACAACTACGACTTATGGTACCATTATTCACTGAGGATTTGTATCCTTCATCAGCCTTTAGTTCAGCACATGTTGTATCATTATCCGAGTCTGGTGTATCTTTTGCCACTTAATAAGGAGAAAGTTGGAAAAAATATGTAAAAAAAAGAGTAAAAAGAAAAAGAAAAGTTATATATATGTATATGAATAAAAACTGTGTATGTATATGTATGTGTATTTGTATTTACAGAGCCAAAAACAATATGAGGAAATAAATGTTAAATAAATAACATTATATCCATGTACACTGGAATGAGCTAATGTGTTCAGTCTGTTACTTTTATATAAAAAGCCACACAGCCATACAAAAATACACATATATGCATATGTATATAGGAGGAATCAAAAATATTCGACAAGGTATTGAACTTAACCAGTTGCAATTTTACTAAAACTTGGCACACAGGCTCAACAATTTGAAATTCACTTTAGTTTGTATTTTATCGAGGTTCAAAGTGAACATTTTATATAAGACTTGTATTATTACTTTAATAATATACCATAACGTAATGATACATATGAAAAAATATTAATTGATACCTAAATAGCGTATTATTTTGAATGTGTATATAGATTTTTTCTTATAAAAATGGAAATAACCTTCGACTTAACAGTCGCTACACTCAAGTGAATTTTTAACTCATAATTAAAAGCAATTTTTCTCATTAATTATTAAGTTAGGCACACGTATATTCTGAATTCCATCAGACATCACCAACAAATTGACCTTGGGTCTCCCGATTTTTATCATATTCGTACATATTCTTTAGAGTCATTTAGACGATTACATTTTAATTGTTTCTAACTTCGAAAAACTCGCGATTTCATTCGCGTTTTTAATTTTTGAAGATTATAAACTTGACGATATGTGGTTTCAACAAAACGATGCCACAAACCACACAACAGGACCGAGTTTGTCTTTATTGTATGGGAAGTTTCCAGAACGCGTAATAGGACGTCTTGGCGATGTCAATTTTCCACCAAGATCATGCGATTTGACACCGTTAGAATTTTTTTGTGAGGCTACGCCAAAGACCGTGTCTATGTGGATAATCCCCTAACGTTGGAGCATTTGAAAACCAAAATTCATCAAGTTATCGCCGAGTTACCGGCCGAAATGTGCGTTAAAGTGGTCGAAAACTACTTCAAAAGGATCGACTGCTGCAACCAATGGCAAGGTCCAAGCATTATAATGAAATGAAAGTTTCATCGAAATCATAGCCTTAGGTGTGTTTTATTTAACTTTACTTTAGAAACCGAAAAATGGATAATCCAATCGAAAGCTTACAAAATTACGCTTATTTTGATATGCATATTGTGATTGTCTGAACATATATGTAGCTAATATAAGATCGGAATGAAAATAGGTTACAAAAAAATTTCAATAAAATTCGAGCTAGATGGAATTTCGAAAAACGGTAATAATAGTTTTGGTGAATTTGTATAGGGTTTATAGCGTATTAATTTTAACTAAGTAATTACTTTAAATAATTCTGTGTCAACATTTAAAATAACTTAAAATGTTTGCTAAAAATTACAAAACTTCGGATATTTTTATACTTGCACGAGAATACAGATACGGCATTGACACCTTTCAAAGAGATTAGAACTAATTCTTGAGCCGGTTGCGATTTATTTTACAATTTTGAAATTCCTTGGATTAAATTATCTCCTGAAATTATAAAGCGCTAGAACGAAAAACTAAATCTCGTAAAACTATTGAAAGCTTTTGCCAATGTTGTGGTCGACGATTTACGCCAAATATCACATTATATACCAATGAACATTTACAGAGAAGTAAATTTCCTGAATCTTTTATAGCAAAAGAAGGAGAAGGAAACATAGTGTTCCATTCTTCTGTTTCCCTAATTGCTACAATGAGAAGTCGCAATAATTTTTCAAATAATCTTAAAATTAAAATGTTGATGTCTTTTCACTTTCTCCATACAAAAAGCGATTTATTTAAATATTTACTAAATACATAAAAAATGATTTGTTTTTTCTCAATGCTCTTTTTGGTTTATTTATTTAAAACAGAGAACACATGTGTTACTAAAAACGTTATACTGAATTAATTAGTTAGAATGATGGATATCAGGCATCATCTGGATTTTAATACAGGAAAGAAATCGCTTAAAACAACAGCAATTAAAAGACCTAAACCTAAAACCACAAAAAATATCGTACCAAAGGCCGTTAAGACATTAGCCCGAGGGCAAAAAAGAAAATACTTCGCAAAAATAGCCATTGAAGCAGAAGCAGCTGCAGGAGAGAATAATATGAAAGAGCTCCATGAACTAGTAGGTCGACTTTCGAATCAAAATATAAGCAAACATGTATAAAGGATAAAAATGGTCAGCTACTTACAAATCCAGAAGATCAAACTCGTCGATGGAAACAACATTTCGAAAGCATTACTAACATCGCTGAAGACAACAATGTAGAAAACCCCTCATCTTCTTTGGTAGCAACTACAATTACAAACCACGATTATCCCAGTTTCGATGAAATTACATGTGCTATTTTAAAGCTTAAAACAAACAAAGGTCCTGGGGAAGATGTTATTCCGCCAGAGCTTCTTCAGGCTAAGCCTTCAATATCAGCAGACATTTTACAACCATATATTCGTGATGCTTGGGCAAATGAACAGTTTCCTAGAACATGGACAAAAGAAGCCGTCATTAAGCTTCCAAAGAAAAACGATTTGATCAACTGCGACAACTGGATGATTTAGTCAAGTTAGCAAGACACATCCAATGCGAGTTCATAACGTCACCGATAGCCAATTCAGAATACAAAACCAGATGATTGTGTAATCACTTTTTATCTGGGATGCATGATGTCATTTAACGGTGGTGTAGAGGAAGATGTGTCTACTAGACTAAAAAAAGCAAGGTAAGCATTTGGTCGCCTAAATAAAAAGTGGAGGGGCCCCACAAATATCACAAAACACGAAGATCCGCATATGCAAAGTTTGCGTAAAGTCTACACTGCTTTATAGAAGCGAAACTTGGCTGATGACAAACACTATAGCACAGAGACTCCAAGTATTTATAAACAAGTGTCTACGAATAATATTTATGTCGCATATTTTGACCAAATAAAATCACAAATGCAGAGCTCTGGAGGCTAACAATGGAAGAACCAAGAGTTCGTCAAATAACAAGAAGAAAATGGAGATGTCCTATCAGGACATACTTTCCGTATGAGATGGCAGCGTTACGAGAGCCGCCTTAGTATGGAATCCCCAAGAAGTCGGCGCTCGTGTCGTCCAAAAAATATATGACGTAGAACAATTTTAAATGAACGTAATGATAGAATTACTTAGTGTAATAAATGATTTTTCTATGTTTTTTGGTGCGATTTATGATATACAGACATTTTTAAATTAATATTTTCATGTTTTTTCTTATTGGCTGATATTTTAGATATAATTGAGAAAATATAAATAATACTGACATATAATATTGTTGCGAGATTGCATTACCAATTTGAATTTAGCAGTCTGTAACGGCTACTTGCAACATTTATCATGTTTATAAACATTTCCATCAGTTGAAACTTCTACTTATCAACAATATTGGTAACACACTGTTATTAACTTTGTTTATATGTATGACAAAATTACCTGTAAATCAGCTTTAAAAGCTTCAGGTGGTCATTGTGGAAATAGAACTTTCGAGTTTTTGACTTAGATAATTCATGAAACTACTAGAAGATGGCACAGTGAATATAAATAGTAACAGCGAGATGCTGAATAGTCAGTGTATTGTAAGCCTTGTTATGTGTAGTGAAAGCGAGTGACTGTTTAAATTTTTAATTGCAATTAAAATAATCCTGTAAAGGGTGACAGTATTAAAATATAATAAATAATATGTATCTGTATTATACTAGAACAAAATATAGCAATATATTTTATATAGTGAATAAATTTATTTTTCTTAAGTAATAATTTATGAGGAAATGCTAAATAGTTTGAAAAAGTAAGTTTATCTTATGACATCATAATAATCCCATTTCCAATGTTATTCCCAACAGTATAAGCTATTTTTTATGAAAACAAAATTCAAACATTTCTAGATATCATTCTTCAAAGAACCCCCCAATCATGCCATTTATCCTCTTTCTGGTATAAATATTTTGCAATGGCTCATATTTGAAGAAAATCTTTGGAAAATGGAAAATATCTTTATTAAAGATATCACTTCTTCAAGGGAGATTTTTTATGCCATAATCAGTTTTGAAGAAAAAAAAAAAAAACTTCAAAATTTGCGGTTCATTAGCTTTAATATGAGATATGTTTAACAATTTAAAGTTATTACCAGTTTTACTTAAGGTATTTTACACGTATTTGTTAATAAACTTTAAATTATGATTTTTTTATCGACATTTTTCGTTTCGTCCCACATATAAATGTATTTATATTAGAGCTGTCCTTAAAAAATTGATTTTGTTTGTATGGGGGTTATTAAGATCTTTAGTATTTTAAACTAACTGGTGTAAGATAATTTTCATTAAATGATAAGATTTATTTCAATTGTTAAAAGCATAATATTTAAATATCAACATTTGTTAAGAAATCAAAAAATACCATTATTTATCTAATTTTACAACTTTCAAGCCATTTCCGGCACATATTATATTTTGCAATATCAAATATGTGTATTTTTTAAGGACCTGTCTAATGTACATACATATATAGGAAATTTTAATAGCTACATAAATAAGTTAAATAAAATTCAAGACAAAGGAGCCCCAATGTAAATGTACTCTTAAGTACTTGTGCCCTTTTTCATATAATTAAGAATTAAATTACATTTGTTTTTGCAATGACATACAGAAATACATACATACATACATATGTACAGACATGCCTGCTCCTACATGCTCATATTTGTATTTATTTATATGTATTAGGGTTGAACTGCATATTAAATGAGCTTTAAATTTGAATACCTCAAGTGAAAGACGAATTTAAAGCTTAAATTATTTTTAAGAAATTACAAATTTTGAAAATTATACTACTTTGAGAGTAACCAAATTGCTGTTTAAGTTATTGGGTTTTTATATTTTTTCTCAGGAAAAAATAAAGTGGAAATAAATCTGTAACCTCTAAACGAATAGCTCGATTTTAATAAAATTTCCTATGGCTATAGAGGAGGTGTTGACAAGTTTAGGTTTTGAATTTGGAATAATTGAATAATTTATTACATGTAAAATTAAAACTAACACGTAATTGCAATCGAATTTTTGGTCAAGTCCGCCCAAAAAATACCATACGCAACAATATTTTTCTTTTAAAATTTTCATAATATACTTTCGTGAATGATTTTCGGAAGTGGGCTTTATATAGGAGCTATCTACGAGAAATTATGGACTGATCGCCATGAAATTAGGTCATGCGATTTAATCTATATGAGCCTTATTTTAGTTAAGTTTTACTTGGAATCCAACATTTTTGAGAGGTTTATGCTTGTTAAAATGATTTTAGGAAGTTGGACTTCTATGAGTGTTATGTCTAATTATGGACCGATCACCATTAAATTAGGCAACATGACTTCCGTATATATACAACTTATAAATTTATGTGGATATCTATATAAGCAAGGCATTTTAGAGGCCCGCTTCAAACCCTTACCAGGTAAATACCCTTACCACGACTGATACTTTTCGCATTTTGGATTTGGGTCCCCATAAAGTATACATTTATATCCAGGATCGTTACAGACAGCAGAGTTTATATAGCCATGTACGTCTGTCTGTTTAAATCAACTTTCTGAAGCCCCCAAATAACTTATAAACATGATTGATACATCAATGTATCTGCTATTTAAAATCGGTCCACGTGGCTACCTCGATATTGTCACTTGGTTTTTTCACCAACATTTTTTTTCCCTAAAACTTGTTTGTAATATTTATCTTAAAGTATAATTAGACGAGACCATAGACGAGACTACTTATAGAAGAGACTTTAGACGAGACCATAGACGAGACTGTTGAAGAGACTATAGACGAGAATTCTTATAGATGAGGCTATAGACGAAACTATAGATGAGACTAAGTATAGAAGAGACTATAGACGAGACTACTTATAGAAGAGACTTTAGAGGAGACCATAGACGAAACTATTGAAGATACTATAGACGAAACTACTTATAGAAGAGACTATAGACGAGACCATAGACGAGACTACAGAAGCGACGAGACTACTTATAGAATAGACTATAGACGAGACCAAAGATGAGACTGTAGAAGAGAGTATAGAGGAGACTATACATGAGACCATAGACGAGACTACAGAAGCGACGAGACTACTTATAGAATAGACTATAGATGAGACCAAAGACGAGACTGTAGAAGAGACTATTGACGAGAATACTTATAGAAGAGACTATAGAGGAGACTATAGATGAGACTATAGACGAGACTATAGAGGAGACTATAGATGAGACTATAGACGAGACTATAGACGAGATATAATCATTCTTGTTATACCCTTCACCATTAGGGTATAAATAAGTTTGTCATTCCGTTTGTAATTTCTACATTTCTCATTTGCGGCCCTACAAAGTAAATATATTATGGATCGTGGTAGATAGCGAAGTCGATATAGCCATGTTCGTCTGTAAGTTGAAATTAACTTTACGTAGAACTCAAATAACTGACATACATGATTCATACATCAATATATCGGGAATTCTTCCGGATCGGTTGCTATTTCCAATCGGCTCACAAATGTCTGAGATATAAGGACAATCTCGATTTTTAACCCTTTTTTTTATTTATATCTGGATTACTAAGTCATATTTCAAAGACCTTTACAATGGCGTATATAAAGCCAAAGTAAGTCGTAACAACAATTGGTCAAAATCGGGAAAATATTTTTTACCCCGAATTTTTATTTTAACAAAAAAATTTTTTTTGTTATAAAATTTTTTCACAATTAAATTAAAAAATGTTTGCTTATTTTTTAAATAAAAAAAAAAAATTATTTTTTGGCTCTTAAATTTTTATAGCTAATAAATTAAATTTTGTTACCTAAAAATATTATTTTTTTTTTAAGAATAATTTGGTAAGACTCGGCACAGACAAAGATAGCTCTTTTACTTGTTTAACTTAAAATTTTCATATCTCAATGTTCAAAACGAACTCATTCAAATTTGGTACCACCTTAATACATGCTATACATTTATGTAATATGCATTTGTGTGTATGCGTTAAATAACATTAAAAACACAAGAGCTGTTTGTTCCTCTCATGTAAATGAAAATTAAGACTGAAAATAAATGTGTAAAATAACAACAACATTCTTTAAATAAGGAATTTTTTTGCAGGACGAAAGTGCATTTTTTTTAATAGAATGTTCTCTTCCATATTTGCATAAGTAAATGGCAGGATGAACAAATTGCATTGACGTTTTAATGGCTCCACTGACATTTTCCAGTACAAAGAGTGAAGTTTATGTAAGTGAACAAGTACGAACACAATGGACCTATATTGATCAGTGGTCAATGTGTGTTAAATTTGCATACATAGATATTTGTCTCTATGTATGTATGGCTATGTATAAGGCAGCCTGGCCTCTGGTGCAGAAAACTCTTTAAAATTTAATTTTATACCATTATGTAACTTGTTTATACTTATATAAGTATTTTACTTCCATATTCAAAACACTTTTTCCAAACAAAATTCCAGTTGTAAACTTTTCCTATCTTTCCTCGTTTTCGATTATGAGGGTAGTCAATTGCACTCATTGCTTTAAAACAGATGATGCCAAGTTTACTAGTTTTTCATTTGTGAGCTTTAGTTACTCCCAGCGTTTTTGTTAATTAAGTCGAAATATAATTTGTTATTGTAGCTATTGTAATAGTAAAATAAATTTTCATAATCATTAAACTTTTACTCATTAACATTCTCTCAAATCACTTAAAATTTCTCGCCTCCTTAATTTTTAGCCTTGAAATTCTTTAGACTTTATTTTTTTCAAATTATTTTCGTTTATTATTTTTAATTTTGTTGCTTAAATATCTTTTAAGCTCCACAATAAAAAGCGTTAAAGCTGAATGCTTGTGCAAAAATTCCAAAGGAAAACAAATTTAATCAAATTTTCATACAAAGACACATTCATTCAAGGGCAGGATTTCAAAGGAGTGCAAACTTATTCCCTTATTGTATGTCTTTTGTAACATTTTTTGTGAATCGGATAACTAGAACTCGTCGGAAAATCGATTAAAAGTTGTGAAATCGTGTAAATAATGGTACTTTGTTTGATTTCTATAAAATAAGTCTTAAGTTGTTGTTCTATGTTTTTAAACTCAAGCACTGTTCACAATAACTGACCGTCTCTGGCAGTCGACGCCTCCATTTATATAACAGCGACATCCTCTAGCAATTTCGTAACAATATTTTATACTTTTTTACTTTTTAATGATCACAACTTTAAGAGTTTGAAGATTAGTAACCTAAACTGTCTTACATCCCCTGATTTTTTTTAATTTTGAATTCAGTTCCAAAGATTCTCGAACATTTTTGAATTTCCTCATACTTATATCAACAACATCCCTGAAACTCAAGAATTTCTCAATAAATAATTCTTTTGAAGCTCTGTATTCTGTATTATACGCACACATTAGTACATATTTAAACACACATTAACATTTTGGCGTGACTTACATTGTTTTTGTAGAAATGGCGTTGCTGCACGATAATGTTTCACCGTTAATACAACAATATCGCCGGCATTTCGCAAAATATTCACAGCATCATCATGAGGGCAGGCTGTTATATATTCACCATTGACTTTAATTATGGCATCACCCACAAACAATTGTCCCGTAATGTCGGCTGCCTGATCCTTATAAATGCGTGAGATTAATATGGGCAACTTGTGTTCGGCACCACCTTTTATACTCAAGCCAAGACCACCTTGTTTTTGACGCGTGATTTGCACCATGCGTTCCTGCAAGTAAACAAAAGCAAACAAATGTAATGAAATTAAGTCAGTAAGTAAGTAAGCGAATGGGTGGGTAAGGGGAAATTCAATAACTCGAATAAATTAGTTTACGCAGTTTATCTAAAAGAACATGCGAGTGAGTGTGTTTTTGTGTATAAGCCTTTAAATAAATATTTAAACGTTTTAATAATCAAAGGATTAAAGGTGTAGCATTAAGGCAACACGTTTTTTTTTTAATTATGACAACACGTATGCGGGTATGTTTGGATGTACATATTTTATTGCTGTATTAATTAAGATTAAAATAGTCACTGTTTTTTTATACTTTTCGTCTGTCTGCGTAGATTTAAATTAATGTTTTAATTGTAATTTATTGTAATTACATGGGATTTAATGACACGCTGCAGTTGAAATACATTTTAATACTTATTTCTTTAAAAAAATAATAATTATAATGTAATAAACATGTCTACATTAGAGTGGCCCTATTAACATGTGTTTTTTTAATATAAATAGAATTTGAAATTGTAAAAAATTACACAAAAAAGTAATTTTAATCAAACAAAATTTTTTATTCCAAAAATTAAAACGTGACATTAACATTTTAAAAGGATTTCGGTCATATGGCCACCGCGGCTGTTCTTGATGAAGCGGCTGTATCGCGAATAAAATGAACAATGCTGCCCTTCAAGGCGTAAATTGTTGCTGGTTTATCAGCATAAACCAGGGACTTCACGTTGTCACACAGAAAATAATCGCACCATACTGTTGAAATCACATCTCGCCCTGATCAATATCGATCTCGGTTGGCTATAATGCGAGTGCCGGCATAATTTTTGAAGAAATAAGGTCTGATAATGCCACCAGGGTGTAATTCGCACCAAACGGTGCACTATTCTGGATATAGGGCCTGTTGTGGAATGGTCTCATTCCATATGCGGCAATTGTGTTTAGTAGAAAACTTATTAAGCAAAAAAATTAGCCTCATCGCTGAACACAATTTTATGATTCCTATAAGATACGCGAATAAATGACTGATTTGCAAATTTTGATTATTTTGTAGCGGTGTTCAAGTTCAATCTATTCATGATGATTTGTCAGAGGATCGTAAGTTCTATCGGACTTCAAAAGACACCCATCATAAGACTTTTCCGATTTTCAGTCTAAATTTGTCTCTCTCATTAAAAACCAAGTGCAGGCAATTTTGGCAAAAACTGATATCATTTAGAGGTTTGACACTTTATTAAAAGCTTCCAGTTTTGGATCAAAGTAGCAATTAATGCCAATTATACATATGTTTAAAAAAATATCCAACTAAATAATAATTTTATATATAATTGAGCCATAGATGTTTTAATATGAAATGTAAATATAATTAGTAAGAAATTATGAGACCCTACACCGAGTATATGAGTATAAACAGATGTATTTCAAAATTAAATTTTGATAACCTACACCACCATAATGGGGAGGCTATTTTGCGTTTGTTTTGACCTTAAAGTATACCGATCGACTCAGAATCACTATGTTCGTCCGTACATCCGCAGTCTTAGCCTAAAATATATAGATATTAAATTAAAAAATTAAATATTGTCAGTTTAAGCAATAATTTTTGCATTTAAAATGTTGTAATAAGCTCTAAGTACTTTCACATAGTAAAATTTTAGTGTTGCAAGGGTTTTTGTATTTTAAGTCGTGGTTGTCAATCTCGTGGAATTGCCCATATTCGAAAGTCATGTCATCTAATTTTGTGATGATCGGTCTATAATTAGTCATAGCTCTCATATAAGGCCTGCTTCCTTATCCTTTAAAGAGCATTAATCTCTTAAAAATGTTGATATCCACATAAAACTCTGCGAAAATAAATTTCATATAGACATAATCATATGAAATTATCCCGCAATTAAAGAAATAAAAGAATACCCCAAAAAATTAAATAACCCCCCAAAAATCGTTGTTGTTGCTCTCTGTACTAATTTTTGGGGGGTTATTTCATGCCGCCGATGTTCGGAAGTGGGCCGAATTGGACAACTGTTGGCTGATGCACACAAACTTCTTAGATGTGATTTGTGGCGGAATTTGTGTGGATACCTATAAATAAATCAGCTAAAGTCATATTTCGGGAAACATTTATGTGTTGGCTAGGTATATTAATGAATTAATTCGCATATACTAATTTTATCGAAATATCTTGAAAATTGTGATCTTGCCCACAACTTTACATGGAGTATTCAAAACCGGAAACCGGTTTTATAGTATTTAAAAAACCGAGTCGGCTTAACCGACAAGTTTAGAATATTTTATATATTTGAATAATTCGACAGGCCGGTTTTTTCTATCGGTTAACCGGTGTTTAAGATTATGAACTTTTTTTTAATTTTTTGTCGAAATAAGAAAATTGTCTAACTTTTTGTGCTAGCTTTTCTTGATTGTTATACTTTTTCACAATATTTTATTATTTTCGTATCAAAAATCACACATGCTGATTAAAATATGTTGTAGAAACTAACAAAAATAAAATTAAAAAGTTTTCGGTTCCAAGACTGATTACGACTTAAAATATTTTAATTTATCGAGCCTTTCTGATAAAATAAAAAACAGCAATTCAGTAGTATTTTATTATTGGAAATACATTTAACACATTTGTATATTCTGATGCACGTTGTCGAACAAACGCTTACACATTATTTATAATCCAATTATTTTTAGTAGAATACTTTAATGGACAGCCCACCAGCCAATTGGGCAAACGGAAGGTCAACGTTAAATCGACTCACAGTGGGGTCAAATGCCCTTTTTTTTTACGGATTTATTAATATCTCAACAACAACAATAGCGACGCTCGCAAATTTTACGTGGGTAGCTCTTAGATCAATCCGCATATTATAACAAAATTTTAGGGATATAGGAGGGGGAAGTCAATTATCCACCATATAAAATAATTATTAACTGTGCTATATCTAAATAACTGCCATAAGTATCCACACTAAGCAAACTACACGTTCCACCAAAATCGGAAAGGTATACGAGGGTGGAATCGGGTTTCCCCCATAGAGCTGGTTCCTGCAAAGCTTAACTGCATTGCATTGCGATATATATAACACAATATTAAAATGAGACAATATAAAAACTATAGATGTGGACGTGAGTGATAACTGGCTTATGATAATTTTTATGAAAATTTTAAAATTCTCGCGATCGCGATCACTAACATGATTTTTTATTAAGCTAAATTGCCTGCTATCGGATGACTCCGTATTAACCACAAAAAAAACATCAAAACGAAGAAAAGTAATTGGTAGAAGTTTATTACTGTTTATCTATTTATAATACAAGGATATAGCCACGTCCAGGCCTGACTTACACGTGACTCTCACAACATTTGCACATCTCTTATAAAACAAAAAATAATGACAATAACAACAATAACGACAGCGATAAAACGTTTACCAGAATCGCAAAGTGCTTTTTGTTGGTAGACTTAACGCAGCGATGCGCAACCTATTTATTTCTGAAACAACGCTTAACTGTCCAGGCTTTAAAATTACATTAAATTCTCTGCCCAACTGAGCCCAGCTAATAACTTTATGTCCATTTGAACTGATAAAATCCATTTTTTTTACATTTCCAATATAAAAACTAATAACAAAGCCACTTCCACAAATAATTCAAATTTTACCCAAATATGTTAATAATTATATGAACTTGATGGTTGCATGATTAGATTTATTAATTTTTTAAAATTACTTATTACTTATTTTTTTTTCACTTTTTTTGACATTAATTTCATTCCTGTTGATGTAGAATTTTGTGCTCTTTAAGCAGGTATTTTCAGTTTTCACGATACTTTAAATTTGTTTTTTTCAATTAATCCGCAAAATTAGTATATTTGGCCCCTCTGTGTTTTGATACATTTTACACACGAAAGTGCCATTCAACTAATAGAATTAGGCCATTAATCTTAATAGATTCTATTGGAAAGGAAATTATTCACTTAATACTTACTTTTGATTCACTAGGTGGTCCGTTTTGTGGATTTGTAGGCGTAACAATTTCTAATCTTTGCAGTGTCACTAGTTCCATGGTTAAATTCAGTCTAAGTGGTTCGGGTTTCGATTTGCCATCGCTGACATTCACCATGCCAGTGCGAATCTATAAAAGAAATGAAATTTTTTTTTTTTTTAAGAATTAAAAGTAGTCATACATTAATTTTCATATACTTCTGCATGACTTTAAATACACAAACAAACAAATGTACTATATGATTAAATAATAAAATAATTACAATTAATGATGAATGTTCAAAATAATTATAATAAAACAGCAGTGTTTATATGCATAATAATTTATTAATACTTTTGACAAATTATGCTTAACTTCATTACATATTGAAATGAAACCAGTTATTAATTGATATTGATATATGAGAGATGCCGAAGTCTCATAGTAAATATTAAGCACTTATGCCAGTGGGAGATGTAAATGCCTGTTGTCTTTATGCATTGTTAGTAGTACTGTGCTACAAAATTAATATTTTGAATACACTTGTTAAATGACTTTGTAAAGGTTATTGAATATAACCCCCAAAATGGTATTTTGGCTACTTATACTAATGCAGTCTTGTCATTTATATTTGTAACGAATGTCTTTCTCTTTATTTATAGCAGAATTAATTGCTCTTTGAGAAACTTGATATACTTTGTAAATATTTAAGCTGATCAAAATCTTGGTAATAACATGTAATTATTCGATAGCATATTTTTCAATGACATTACTTAGAAGTAGTCGTATAACGACTTATTTACTATCTGTTTATAACAGCTTATTGTTTAGTCATTTGTATAAGCTGGCATTACTTGTAACTAGTTATAGTGATTTTAAAGAAACAACATATTTATATGGGGTTATTGTAAGTACTTAACTCCAATGACATCAACCTGTTAATATAATGAGTTGATATAGAAAAGTATTGTGTAGGTAGCGAAATGAAGTGCAAGAATTTATCATTTAACTCATTACTTGATAATGGAAATTTTTCTGGGTAATTACAGTACTTGGCAATAGATGCCTTGAACTGTTGGTGAATGATTCTCTCAGTATACTTAGATTCTATTAAGATGATTGCAAATAATTACTTACCTTTAAATTTTGATCAACTTTTTCCTCTATCGGAGTCGCCATTTTTTCATTGATCTTCATGCTTTTGTAAGTTAAACTGCAAGTAAATAAAAATAATAAACAATATTAATGATCTATTTCACAAAAAATATATAAAATTTAGAAATATTAATAAAAATACAAAAATATATTTTTAATTATTCAAATTTCAAATTAATATTTAGAGTATCATTTTATAAACGAAATTCAAATTTCACACATTTATAAGTTTCTAAATAAACGTCTCTGAATCGGAATTAAATAAGAGGTTTAAATGCACTTTTGTAATAACAAATTAATTCGAATTTTGAATGAAATTTTATTAAAGTTGTGCAAATGAAATTCACATTCCACTACTAACTTTAGTTTACCTTGACGTATGATAAATATTTAATTAATTTAATTAAGTATACGCATAAATGAAATGTTCCAATACACAGTGGATTAAAAACTTTTTAGATTGGAAATAATTCGTTAGCTCGTGAACGATTGGTGATATCTTAATAAAATTTCACATAGTCAGTGCTAAGGTGTTTCTAAGTTGGTTAGTAGTGATATGGGTTTGTTGATGGAATGGGGGCCTATAAAATTTTAAAAAAGTCACCACAAATTCAGTTCTTATGCGAATGTAAAAAACTTTTATATACAGAAAGTACTTCAAAATATTTAAATAATAGTTAAAAAAGTAAAAATACTAAAACTGCCTTGGATTATATTGGACTTTTTCGATTTCAAGTGCTCCTAACTTCTAAATTTTTTCTCCGGCACTTAAAAACCAAATGCAGAAAATTTGTGCCAACTCGTTTACTGTTTAAAAGTTGCATATTTTTGTTCGAAGTTTCAAGATATAGGTCAGAGCAGCAATATGAATGACGTTTTGGAGGTTGCATATTTGATTTGAAGTTGCGAAATTCAGGGTTAGAGTAGAAAATATTATCAAACAACACTTTAAATGTTAAAAAATTCCTATTAAAACAAGTCGGTCAAGAACGACCTTGTTATACCCTAAAACGAGTATATGAGTAATAGCCAGACGGGCAGAATCAGAAAAAGATTCTGAGTCGATCCATATACTTTAATGTGGCTGTTAGACTAATATTTGTTGGCGTTAAAAAAATCAGCACAAATCCAAAATAGCCTCCCCACTATGGTGGTGTTGGTGTTGGTAAGTTAACATGTTAAATTTTTTCATACAATGTGTTCGCACTAGAACAAGTTCTTATCTGCCTGAAACCATTCACTTGACTAATACTGCCTCAGTTTTTATATATTAAAAAAAAGAGTTGTTGGCCAAACATTCTGATGAATTTTATTTTGTATTTTGTATTTTTTTTTAATTCAAGTCATCACTTTATTAAATAATAACCTAAAAAAAACTCATTGACCTCATAATACTTAAAAGTTAGCTGTTTAAATAAAATATCATCTTATTTGATGAATGCTCATTTTTGCTGGCATTTATTTTAGTTAATGTTTGTTTTTAATTACTTCGTCCTCTCAACATGTTTTGTAGTTTTATGAATTGCGTTGCATAGCATTAATATTTTAATTAAGCATTTATTATATTGGACAAAACAAAAATGAAAACAAAAATGAGGAAGCAGAGAGTATATTCACCTGGGTAGAATTCTATACACCCTTCCCCTAAATATATTTTAAAAACAATTAATAATGTATAGTTGGTCAAGCCAGACCATATAATGCCCTACTCTGAGACTATATAAAATCTGATTTCTTCTAAAATTTCAGTACTTTTTTCGTGTGTGATTTTCGGTAGTAGACCTTTCGGGGAGCTATGACTAACCACGAACCAAAGAATCATAAAATTATGACTCATGATTTCCTTAGATTTAATTTGTGCTGAATTTTATTTGGATAGCTAAATTTTTAGTATATTTATGCTCGTTATTGTGAGTTTAGGAAGTGGGTCTTGTATGCGGTCTATGACCAATTATAATTGTACTGCTCTTTAGAAAATAGATACTTTACTCATTAGAAGTAATCTATTAGAGAGTTGTGGGAGAAAGGTTTGTTTATAAGCAATCGGATAGTGGACTGTCGATGCGATTTCGTTTTAACTTACTATTTGATGTACATGTTAAAATAACTATTTATGTAGCTGATTAAGTAACCAGTTAGATAGCTAATAAGCTAACTGACTCTTTGTAAATCCAATGCCTTGACTACTTTAGACAAGCTATCAGACATTATCATTGTAATCAAATAGAGTTAATTTAACTCCCGCATTAGAATGTCCCAAGTTAAAAGGGCGTATTTTTCGAATTTAAAAATGCATACCCCTATTTTTTTCTTTTGGTTAATTCAGTAAATAAAGAATGATTTTATTTGTATCTCACATTTATTAAATAAAATGGATATAAATACAAAGTATAGCTCTGTATAGTGGGGGTACCCTTATCTCTCATCCAATACCTAAAATTGTTTGCCTACACCTTTCCTAGAAAAGCAGGAAATAAGGCTAAATTTCATCACAATCGGATAAGAAAACGAAGGAAACGATTATACTAATTCTTATATATTAGTTTATTCATATTCATATTTAAATTTCACATTTATTATTTAGTTTATTTTTTACTCTCTTCAACAGTGATTAGCCACAATTTTCGCTTTAGTTTCTTGGTCTGTATCGTCGTCAAATAAAGACAAGATGCATACTTCATCTGTAAAGCTGCTTTTGAGATGAATTTGTCGTTTTTTTGCGTAAGCTTTCAGGCCTTCAAAAAAAAAAAAAAAAAATCCTAGACATCCTATGATGTCACGATGAATAAGCAGACGTCTAACAGAGCTTCCTTATATTTCTTTTAAATTCTTAATTGAGAACTAAGTAAAGAAATTTTCAGTGAATAAATTGCTCTCGACATCCATTGAGCTAGGTGCATTGCTCCTGGAGGCCGAATCTTAAATTTCTTTTCCGTATCTCCTACAAGAAACATTATTGAAAGCTCTATTAATTCTCGATAGTAATTTCCTTATTCAATTCAGTTCGGTAAAGTTCAATTAGTTTGTCAATTTCTGTAACATTTATACACTATAACTTTTTTTATTTGGATCACGACTTGTAGAGACTAGGTTGACTTTTACCTAAAATATATATTTTAATACCAATTCATAGATTTGTTGGCGGCAAGCAAAAATAAGCATTTGAAGCAATGACATCACTGCATAAAATTCACACTTTATCTTCAAGATTCCAGTCAATAATAGCGTTCCGCTTGTTCCCTTCCTAAAGAGTTGTCCAATTTTGGTACAGCTAACTTTTGTTCTTTGTTGTCATAAGTAATAACTATTGGTAAGCGGTCTTTTTTAGTTTTACTTACATCTAATGCTGGTAATATTTTGCCATCCCAGTTATATATCGCTACCTCGTTTTGAAAATTACTTTTTATTGCTTCAGAATGCTTTTCTCGCTGTTTTGTACAAATTCTTTGAATTGAAGATTTTTACTTAAAGGAAATTTGTTAGTATTGTGTTCAAGTGCCTCAATAGTTGCTCAAATAAAAAACACAGAATTTCTTATAATTAACTGACACCTATCTAATGCTGCAACTATGGAGTGATTAAATCTTTACTTACATAATATTTATTAGCGTCGGGATGTGTGCTCTTGGTTATAATGTGTAAATATTCTTTAAAATCCATTGTTTCATATTCAGAAGACGAATTTTCTTGTAATGCTTCATGAGATGATGTCGATGGACCTAAGAATTTTTTTTTGAATGTTTAAACAATGTATCAATAACGATACAAAGAAAGAATTATAATTTTGTTTTCAAAGCTCGTTCTACGGTTAATAGACAACTACTGACATGTTTGATGAAAGTCGGCACCGGTTTCCGTGGTTCTAAATACTTGAAACTTTTTGTACAATTGTTATAACAGTATTCGAAAAAAATAACCTTTATTTTTTGTGACACCCTACCCTGCATGTCCTACATGTACTTGTTAAAATAACAAGTCAGGTAGCTTATTAGACATACCAACAAAAGCTTATAAATTTGACTGATGAATATGTATATTCCAAAAGTGTTTCTTTGGATATTTATTGTATTAACTCAACTATTTTTAGATCGATTTTGACATAGCCTATATAATGAAATAACATACATTTTGCTATGTTTTTTGATCTCTTCGGAATGTGGATTTAATATTCCTCAAATAAATCTGATACAATTTCCAAACGCCATGACAAAATTTTACTTTCTCTACTTTCAATGTAAAGGGTATTCAATTATATCAAACAAACCTGCACGTAACTAAATCCGGAAATTGCACTTGTACTTGAAGCTTATCTCTCTTTAAATTGTTTGGTAGAATATGAGTTTGAATTATATACGAAAATTGCTTTTCCAAACCACAATTACCACACACACATGGCAAATTGAAAATGTATTAAGTATGTTTGCCAAAATTATCTATAGAAAAACAACAACTAAAATGAAATAGAAATAGAAACAACAACTTAAATACAGAGAGTAGTAGTTAGTACTTAGTTTTAGCAAAAAGTAAAAATGAAATTAGTTTTGGTCATGACACTTTTCATAAATGAAAAACTTTTTCTCGATTATGGAGTTTTGTTTTAATAAATCATTGTGGGCACCTTGTAACTATCATCTATGTATGGAACGTGTTATAGTAGTTTTAATTGAAGTTTAAATGAATCTAATATGTACATTAGGGTGGCCTTTATTTAGAACTTTTAAGATTTTCTATGCTCCCAAGGTTGAGCAGTTTTTTGGCTCGGAATTCATATGTTGCCAGAAAGATGGGAATAAGTTATAGCTAACAATGGCCAATACTTTGAATACATTTATATTGTACAAAAGTTTAAAAATTTTAAAAAATCGATTAAGAAAAAATTAAGCGCTTCCCTAATATATGTGTTTGTTGTGCTAAAGCAAATAGTTTTTGGCAGTAAATACTATTAAAACAAATGAAATAATGATGGTAAACAATTTATTTTTTTCCTGAAAATTACATTCTGTTACAATTTTACGCTTCAAGCGTATTTTCAACAAACAATCATAAAGCATAAAGTTCAGTAACATTCTGGCCAAGCAAGTTTTAAATAGATTTTTATAAAATGTTTTCATTTAGTTGGCAATGGATTTTGTGCTTAACTAGCTATTACATGACTCTATAAGAATATAATGTAAAATTGTATGGCAATAACCATATTTATAGACTAATAAATAAAAACTTATTCAATAATTCCCCACAAACTGTATCCAAATTAATTAAATTCATTAAATACTTGAAAACAATTATTTAAGACAATTAGCTGAATGTAAAAGTTTTTAATTTTAACCTTTAACTGAAATGTTGAAATTAAAAAGCAATTAATTCCTATAATTAATTTAAGCACATTTGTAAATATTAGTATAAAGTTTTATGCTTTTGTTCTCGCAATTAATTTAAAGGTAAGTTAAATAGCTTTTTAAATGCCCGACCACATTGAAAATCAAGATTTTGTTTATGTGTGCAGTAGAAAGCTTAAGGGAAACGTTTTGTCAAATCATCAAATATGCTGTATTTTCAAAGGGTGAATGTAAAGTACTTTAAAAAGAACACAAATATTTAATTTATATTTCTAGCTAAATCTACCTTTACTCTCTTCGAGTTGAACAACTGTTTGTAAATTTGGCAGCATTAGAAAGATGATTTGTAATAGTATTTAGTTTTATTTGTTAGTACCTTAAACATATCCCTGAGTAGTTTTAAAATTAACTACATAAGATGCCAATGATTTTAAAGAATAAAATCTTTAGGCACCAGACGGATTGTATAGTACCCATTAGAGGCCTGTCCAAATGTAGTTAAATTCCAAACTCTACTTGATTTCTAAACACATTTCACACTTAATCGTTGTATAAAGCCTGTTCGTCCCGAATATGCACTGATTCACCTTTCCCATAGGCAGCTAGTTGTTCTAGATGTACGACCTTCCTATTAGGTCTCGGGCTCTTTTCTTTCTGTATTCTGTACACCACTTTGTTTAGTTTCTTAATCATCTTGTATGGTTCATCCCAATGGGTTTGTAGTTTGGGAGATAGTCCTTTCTTACGTTATGGGTTATATAGCAGTACAAGCTGGCCTTCGTTAAATCCTTCAGAATTCGCTGCATCTCTCATTTCATCGATGGTCATTATTATTCGTCTGCGTACGAATTCATGAAGTTCGTTAAGGTAATCTTGCTCTTGGGAAGTGTTTCATTATTCGTTGATGGGGGCTTACTACCGAATTCTAAATCATCAGGCAACTTGAGATCTGTCCCGAATACAATTTTTGCGGGTGTTCGAGATGTTGAGTCGTGAATAGCTGATCTGTATGCCAATATAAATTTCGGTATGTGTTCATCTCAGTACTTCCAGAGTGTGATTTAATCTTTCAACCATGCCATCAGATTGAAGATGCATTGGTTTTTCTTATTCCGTATAATTCGCACATATCCTTGAATACGATAGATTCTGAATTTCTACCCTAATCCGAGTGCAACTCCAGTGGAACACCATAGTGGAACACCGTTTTAGCTTTCTGATTGGGTATGGCATATACATCTGGCCATTTCCTGAAATAATCCATAACCTCTAGAACGTAACGGTTTCCGGCATCACTGACATGGAAAGGGCCTGTTACAATCCGCTCGAATGGTGCACCTGAGTTATACTGCTGAAGTTGTCCATGACTTCTTCTTCCTGGGCCCTTCGCTGCTATGCATTGTGGACAATTGGCTACCCAATCGGCTACTGCTTGCCAACAATCCACTCAATAAAAACGTTGTTTTAACTTTTCTAACGTTTTTGTCACACCATTTTTTAGAGGATAGATTTGTCAGAGAGATTAGATTTGTCACAATTTTACCGTCAGCACTTTCCCATATGCGGCATAAGCAGCCTGCAGACTATTCCATAGGGCCCAATATGATTTCTAAACACATTTCACACTTCTTCCTTGTATAAAGAGTGAGTCAGAAAAAACTTATACACACTATTCTAGCCAAAACTTATCTTTGGTCCAAGAAATTATTATTTTTTAATAATAATCAGACAATATCTTTTCTAAACCAGTCATTTAAACATTACTTCGGTCAAAATGGAATAATTGAAACTAAAAATTAAAATCCAATATGGAGTTATAAAAAAATAGCAAATGATTTGAAGGTTTATCATCATACTGTTTCAAAAGCCATTAAACAGTATAAGGAAGACTTGAACATTGAAAGAAAACCTGGATCAGGAAGATATTGGTAAGCAAAATAAGTCGAATAACTTTTTAATATGTTCATGTTTTACTGTAGTTTTGCCTAGTTTTAGATAATGTTATTTATTAAGGTTCTTCACAGTAAACATTCTTACGATCGCCAGATTGATAAGGTCACCAGATATAGAAAAAAATAGTCAGATCTGCAAAGATGTTTCACTATTAAGGACACCAAAATGTTTGCATACTGTAAGAAATGACTATGTAGCAAATGAAAATTTCCTGCGATTACTATGATTGGAAGTTGTTTTATAGATAGCTCAAAGCTAAGACTAAAAGCTGTGCTTTTACATCAAACAAATAAGAAACCTTGTGTTTCAGTAGTCTACAGCACAAACAAAAAGGAACCATATTGTTACGAATTTGCAATAGCGATTTGAATTTAACGGTCTGTAACGACTGCCTGTAGCATTCATCATATTTATAAACACGTCCATCAGTAGAAGCTTTTACCTATCAACACTAAATGTTTAAGCTGCTAACATTAACATCGAAAGCTCTAGAATTCGAGTTTATAAGTTTTTCCGTTAAGATCATTGTAGAAGATTCACGAAAGATGGCGTGTGTATAAATAGTGGAAGAGGTTGCAGTCTTTAGTGAGTTGATCATAGGCAAATGCGTTATACATTTAAGTTTGTACATTATAAAGTGTGTGTGCATTTCTGCGAATTGATAAACGTGTAAAGACACTGAGTGACTATTAGAACTGTTGTTGTTGTACATTTGAAATAATTAAGGAGTTGTTACAATTTTAAACTACTAAAGTATCCGGTTTATTTGAAGGAAATATACCAACGTTTTAAAAAGGTTAAAACGTAATAATATGAAAAAGTGGCGCACATTTTAAAAGAAATAAAATATGACGACCATAAGTGGCAATGCTCTGCGGACTATAGGGTGGATACACAAGATACGTTTATGTGCTTTCTATGCAATTGCTATTCCCGATATAAAGGAAACCAGTACCAGAATCATACATGTGGAAATAGACCAGATTCCAAGAACTTGGATTTGTAAAAAAAATAATAAAAGCCATCGTACGTAATAAGGACGCTTCTCAACATGCAGTGGCTGTTTTAAACTTTTTGCGAGAACAAATTTGTTTCTTAACAAGTTGAAAAAGGTTAGTACTTATTTTAATACTTTATTGAAGACGTTCATAAATGTATAGAATATTTGTATTCAGTAATTTGTTCAGGCGTGCTTAATGGTCCGGATATTAGCAAATTGGTGAGAGACGAGAGGTTCGATAACAATTTACTCGACGCTGTAAGATGCATTGAGCTCAATAGAAGAAGTAGTAGCTAGTTTCTTGGGAAAATTTTCCATAACCAAATCGCAAAGCGGCTGCCCTATGTCCTCGTTAGCCTTAAGAATTCTATATTTGAGGTATTGAATCGACGCTGGGCTATTGGCGTAGACCTTATCTTTCACGTGGCTCTAAAAATTAAGATATCGGTAGCCAATTGTGATCACCTCATCGAGAGATAATAACAAGGACCCAATCAGCAAAGACAACGATGTTGTTGATGATTGGCCGGCTTGAGTTCTTGTATTAACTGAACTTTATAAGCCTTAAGATCCAAGTTTTTATGCAAAATATGGTGTAATGACGTTTGTGAAATGCCCAAGTCCAAAGAACGACGAGGAATGGACAAACCTAGGTTTTCTTCAACACTTTGAGCTACAGCAGCAATATTCTCAGTTGTTCTTAAGCGACGTGCACGGGTTTTATTCTTCACATCACTAACTTGTCCCAACAGCTCGAATTTGGCCACCAATTTCTGTATTTTAAATATACGGAGTAAATAATAAAGCACAACAGCGAAGTTTGCATTTGATCATATTACTTTAATGAAAAATCTTTTTTTAGCGTCAAAAAATAGTAGAAAACTAATATAGTATAATAAAATAAAGTAAAAAGATGGACGAGGGAAATGATATTTTGTTAGAGACACATTCCATATAAGTTTCCTTCAGAGATAAAACAGAATGAAGGTGAGGAAAAATAAGGTGAGATAAACATTTAATAAGAGCACATTTCAATGTCTATATAATATTTGAAGTATGAGTTTCCATGTGCTAAAACAGATGAACTATAAATTATTTAGTTAAACATTTGTTAGAAATTTTGAAACAAAAATATGACTTCTCTCTCTTCTCTCATGAAAACCAAACACAAAGTTGAGAGCGAGTTGTTACCTATTCTGAAGCTTTATTCTAAAGCTTTATTCTAAATACACACATCTGTATCAGATTGTATAGCTCTAATTAGGATTGGAACCACAAAATAATGGCGCAAAGGGATGATTGTCCTTTGGTTGTGGTTGATTAATCTTTGGGCGTTGAATGAATCGGATCCCAGGTGGTCAAACTCTCTTGACTCTTAGTAGTAATTTGATTACTTTGCAGACAAGACAAGCTGCTCAATAAAATCAATGGGCATAACAACAAAATAGTAGTGAGCCATAGAACGAAAAAGGAAAACAATATGTATTGTGATTGTATTGTCAGTGCATGTATTTAAAAAAAGACACACAAGAGAACAATTTTACATGCAATTAACAAATTTGTTTCCAATATCAAAGCATTACATCTACTGGTACATGCTAAACAATGGCAACGATTTAAACAGGTACAATTAGGCACAATTTCCGGTGTGTGCTGACAAATGCATTTCAGCACTGATTTCATTTAAAACTAGAGAAAATGCCACAGCATCAATTAAAAGTTCACTGAACTCACATGCAAAGGAATAATTATGGTACATTTCTTTTATTAGAAATTTAAGTAAGTACTTTTAAATTTGAGAAATAATGAAATTGAAAGTCATTAATTTTAATGGAAAACAATAGCCAAATCTTCATTTAATTTCTGTGTAAACTATTTTTAAAACTTTCAAAGAGCTTAACTTTAACATTTCTGTACCCCACCTTGTTTTCAAACTAAAATCTAATATTAATCGTTAAAAATCCTATACAACTTCTGCATTTAAAGTCAAAATTTGTCTGAAAGATAATCCTTATCATTTAAATGTAAAATGTTTATATTTCTGTATATCTATATGTATGTATGAACTTCTTGTTTCATTTGTCAACAATTTCATATTTGAAAAAGATTCACATGGTAAATGCAACTAAATCAGAAACATGTGTACAACTGAAGAAGCAACACACACGTTGCAGAGGCAACAACACATAAATCTCAATAATCCATCCATCAAGTTAAATCCTTTTTTTTACTTTTATTTTTGTTGTTACAGAAGCAGATAAGATACTGTCTAAGTTGAGTAAGAAGAAGGAGCTTTAAATTTAACAGCTGACTTCAAGAAGTATTCATATTACACAAAAGTTAAATTTTAAAATAAAACTATGTAAATATTTACTATACGAAGTAAATAATATAAAAAGCATTTTTGTATTTCATGAATTCCAGCAAATAGCACAGAAGAAACACAAGTGTTTGATCGTGGCTGTTTCGATTTTGACCACATTGAAAGCACATATCCTTTAGAGTCCTTTGGACATTTTCATTTTTTTTAATTTCGCGAAACTCGCGATTTTTTTCATGATTTAAGTTTTTGCAAACATAAGGAAAATTTACATTTGGTCAATTCACAAGGTCTCTTGTCATGTCATATTGTCAAAATGTCCTAATATTTCACAATGGTTTTTATTGCTTTTCAAGCAAAAAATTTCCTAAAATAATACTATTTAATATTGTATGTTTATTGTGTTATCGTAACCAACCACCAGAGACCGACGCCAAATTCCTAACAGTCGGTTAAGCCGAGCCGCCGAGTCGTGAAATATTAGGACATTATGACAATATGACTGATAAGAGACTTTGTGAATTGACCAATTGTTTTGATTTTAGATTCATTTGAAAGATAGTGTAGCGTATTTATATTTAAAAATAAAAACTATAAATATGTACTGTACTTTACACAAAACTACTTTGTTTATAAAACATTTTTATTTAACAAATATGTCGCTGAATAGTTCTGAAGATGAATATGTATCGCTTACACTGGAGAATAAAATAGTTCGAGTTTCAGTCAAAGTACCGCAGTTTTGAAGGACGAATCTTGCTTTATGCTTCAAGCGAGTTTAAAATCAGTTCATCACCGCTGGAATCACTTCAGATTCAATAAAATTTCATAAAATTCTCGGATCCATATGAGGTAAGCGACATAATTTTGCAGCCGCAAGAGACAAATATGTATGAAACTCTCAAACAATGGCTATAAGTACGCTTTTCAGATTGAGAAGAAAAACAATGTTCACCTTATCTTCTGGTAAAGTATTATATGAACTTCTGAAGAATTTATGAATGCAACGTTTACCAAAAAAATGCAAGCAATTTTGTCTTTAAGTTGTATTATGGCATACAAAATCGTCGACACGTCAGAATCTTGGGAAGTAAATATCATATCCACGTTATCTACATTGACAAATAGAGTTATAGAAAAGAAAATTTATGCACTTACTAAATAAGTTGCAGCTTCAAAGAGTCGTGCTCGCAGTCAATATTAACGCACAATAGAGCCATCACATGAGAAGAAAGCAAAACCGTACTGGTGGTAGCATTTTAAATTTGGAGCAAAAGATACAAAGTGCGTTCAGTCATGTACATTCTTCAGCACACGTCCACTGTTGTGAGGACCTTAACTCTAGGAATTTATTTCAAATAAAGGAAATATTACTTGTTTTATTGCTCGTTTTATCCACCAAAGTGAGGCGGATACCAATATTTGGGATTGTTTAATTTCAGATAACCGGAGGGCGATGGGGTACAGGAGGTCGAACGAGCCGTACAGTCACTGGCTGCGAAAATCAACAAAGCGGAGTATAAATAGCAGAAAGAAGTCAATACCGATGGTATCAGCAGTGGGAAGTCAACAGAGTGTAGTCAAGAGAGAGAATCACGAGAGATGATATTCAGCCGTATTGAAGAGGACACAATACAAAGAAGGAAGTAGCCAAAAATACAACAAACACAATATCAACCAGCAATACAACACACACAAGCATCACAAACATAGTACCACAAACACAGATCAATAACAAACAAACAGTTGATGAGGATCAAACAATTGAGATGATTTAGCAACAAACGCTATCGGTTCGAGCATTTTGTACTGCAGTAGCTACAATAGTTGTAGAAAACAATAAGATATAAGCTAGTGTAACAGAGCAATCGATCTATCTTTGTGCAAGTGAACGAATGAGACGTGTGACAAGCCGGTAAGATAAAAATAAATATAAATTAAACAAGTTACAGAGCAGTGCTAGGAAGTAGTTAAATTGGATTTGGTAACACCGATCCTTGTATAGTAAGAACGCTGGTTTAGAATCAGCTAACGAGACGGAGTAAATCCTACCTCGCCCATAACAGATTTACGTCCGTGGAGGGAGGAGAATAGGGCACTGGCTCAGGGCAACAGTGGTGGATATTTTTCTTTGCAGTAACACTCGAAGAAATTAGGGACAAGAGTATATTCTAGGATTACATTATTATAAGAGCAGGAACTAGTGGGCAGGAGTGGTAGGGCACCGGTAAGTGTCACCCGATAGTTCACGGAGCATCAGCAAATTTTTCTCAATAAAGAAGCATTCAATATGCATTTGTGGCTCAATAAATAGAATTAAGTAATTAAAACAAATAAACGGTGAACTGTGAAAAACCCAAGAAAAGTGTTTTAAATTTTATGTTAAAGACACTGGACCAGACTGAGCATTACCCGGTGACAGACGAGGCTTGCCGAGAACTTTGTCGCTTTTTTCTCCAAGATCATGTCTTCTCAACTTCATTAAAGTCATGCCTTTTTAAAATTATTTGCTGCAAATAAATCCACAATCAAAACTTTTGGAACAAGATGTCTTAATTTGAGTTTGGGATTAAAGAGAAACTTTTGGTGGACTTTAATTTTGGCTGATGTTGCAAGGCCAATAATTACTGTGGATTTTTGAGCCATTTTGGATTATTGGTAGACATACAACACAATCGACTAATTGATAATTTTTCACTGTAGCAAAGCAAAGGATCTTTATATATAGCAAATATTCCTTTGGTTGCCAAATCAATCCAAGAAGACTCATATTTTTTTCAAACTGTCGTCATTCACAAAAGATGTCAAACATTCTGCCACACATAATATTCAAACAACAGAACCTTCTGTGTTTGCTAAAGCTCGCAGAATATCACCTGAGATATTGCTCTAGTTTGTCCGTTAAGATCATTGTAGAAGATTAACGAAAGATGGCGTGTGTATAAATAGTGGCAGAGGTGGCAGAGGTGGCAGTTGTGAGTTAGTTTATCATAGGCGCTGTTAGAGTTAACATCAGCTATCTTGTACATTTAAGTTATAAAGTGTGTATGCATTTCTGTGAATTGATAAACGTGTATAAAGACACTGAGTGACTATTTGAACTGGAGTTGTTGTTGCTTTTAAATAAATAAAGAGTTGTTACAAATTTTAAACTACTAAACGGCTTTTATTTGCAATCAGAAGTATCTGGTTTAATTAAAGGAAATAAACCAACGTTTTAAAAAGGTTAAAACGTAATAATATGATCAAACAGGGCATATATAGACCATCAAAAAGTTGCTGGGAGAGTCCTCTTCATCTTGTATTAAAATCAAATGGAGAGTGGGGTCCATACGGAGATCATCGCCGCCTAAATGATGTTTCTGTTCCTGATCGCTATACAGTACTTCACATCCATGACTTTGGATATATGCTAAATGTAATATTATATTCTGCAAGGTTGACTTGGTAAAAGATTACCAACATATACGTGTTTAAAAAGATGACATTGAGAAGACTACTATCATCACGCCAATCAAACGTCATGAATTTCCCTGCATGACGTTTGGTTCGTGCATAATAATTTTCAATCGAAATTCTTTGAACATTTGAAATTTTTACATAAAAATATATCGCTCATCTTATATACCCTTCACCTTTGTTGTCGATATATCAAGAAAACTTTTAAAAATTTTACATTTAATTGCTGACGAACAGATTATATTGTAGAAGTTACAAACGAAATGACAATCTTGTATATATAAGGGTATAAAAACAACAACGCCAAACGAAACGAAACACCAAAACAAAAGCAAAATACGCAAAGCAATGAAACCAACAAACATCCAAACATACGTTTTGTTGCTTTTTTGTCAAAGCATGCAATAAATTGTCTTTTTTTGATGAAATTTTCAGAGGTTGTCTCGGATTTTTGCTTATATCTCCGTTATTTATGGACGGATATTGCTGATTTTAAATAGGAAACTTCTCGAAAGCATGTCTGACAGAATTATTGAAGATTTGGATCCCGAAGATATCTGGGATCTTCAGAAAATTGATTTCAAGAGACAGACGAACATGGCTATCTATAAGGATCCAGAATATTTATATTTTATAGGGTCGGAGCATTATATTGTGGAAATTACAAACGGAATGACAAACTTATATATACCCTTCTCACGAAGACGAACGGTATAATAAACAAATTTTTGTGATTTATAAAAACCAAATTTGTACACACATTCATTTTTTGACGAATCAATTCATCAATTTTATAAAAACAGACTTCAAATTATATTTAAAAAAATGCTTAAAGCAGTTTATTTGTTTAATTTCAAAAATTGCCTTATTTTGAAATAAAAATTAATTAAACAGATTATTTATTATCACATTTTTATTTATTTTTACGGTTTTATTACCGTTAGCAGAACTACACCAAAATTATGTTACAAGCTCTTCACTTTTACACTTCATTTCCTGTTAATATAATCAATCAGGCAATCTTTTACATTAGTGTTGGTAATTTGTTAAGACATCCTATTACTCACACTCTCTCTTTCTCTCTTTTCTTGTTATTTATTTACTCTGTCTAATGCTTTTTAATTTAATGCAAAATAAACCATACAACTTGATGTGTCTTGTAGTTAAAATACGAGGGTACTGTGGGAAGTTATTAGCATTTTATTGAAACAATAAACTTTTTTGAAAATCTGTAAACATATGCATAATTCGATGTGTAACAAACGGAATAATAAACGCCAAAGAAAAGTTTCTCAAAAATATATTTATTGCAAACATTCAGTGCACGAAGAATCATGAGTTATTTCAGACTTTGTACAGATTCTTAGCTAATAATTCAAACAATATTTTTCAATTTTATCAACCAAAGACACTATCAGCAAATCTGTAACATATTAAGCAAATTATTTAAATTGGCAGCAAATGAGCGCATATTGGAAATTCTTGGAAGCTAAAATGCTGAACTGGCCGTGGAGAAATGGGATGTCTTTCATAGTAATAGGTATCGATCAGAACTCCAAAGCCAGTCTTACCAAGAACAATTGTAGGGCTTATTTCGCCTCTAGAACTGTCATCTTCAAAACTGGGACGGTGCCGATTGGAAGGGCTGTTACAATCCTCAACAAGGACAACGTAATAACTAAGAAGGTACCCACAGCATCATCATTGTACAGTACTGATAACGTTGAGGAGTCAAGTCTTAAAAAGGAGGAGGTAACTACTAACTCGCCAGAAAGCAGTGCAGCTGTCCTTTCCAAAATTTGGAAGGTGCAGATTGGATAGGCTGTTACAATGAGTCCCGACAAGGACAGCGAAATACCTAAGACGGTGCCCATAGCATCATTAGCCGCTACTGGTATCGTTGAGGAGTCAAATCCTAAAAAAGAGGAGGTAATGACTTACTCACAAGCTGTCTTTTCCAAAATTGGGATTGTGCCAATTAAAACGACTTTTAGGTCTGATAAAGATACCGAAGTACCAACAATAGTGCCCACTGAATCAGTTGCCACTTCAGGCTACCCGGAGGAGCCAAATCCAAAGAGCGAGGTGATTGTTTCCAACTAGCAAGAAGACAGTTAATGGATAACCATCGGAGCGAAGCGGCTACCAACGCTTTGATGGCTAAAATAAACAAACATATAGCTTTAGTCTAGGAACCTTGGACAATTCGAAACAAGGTTTCTCAATTAAATCATGTAAATTTCCAACTTTTCTACGCTGATACAGGGTCTTGTCCGAGAACATGTATACTATGTCATAAGAACTTATGTTTTCTCCTCTCATCAGTGTTGTCAACATCGGATGCAACGGTGCTGAAGCAAGGACGTTTCAAAATATACCTTGCATCTGTTTACTTGCCCTTCGACTCTCCGATACTGCCACCAACGTCGGATCTGATGAAACTGGTTGAGAAAAAGTAAGAAAATAGTAATAGGTTGCCACCTCCCACTATGTAGCTTGGGGTAGCACAAACACCAATCGCAGGGGACAAGCCCTTATGGATTTCTTTAATACAAAAGACTTGATCACATTGAACATAGGTAATAAGGCTACTTTTGTCAATAGAATCAGGGAAGAAGTATTAGACATAACTATATATTCAGCGGATCTTATAAACGAAATTCGGGATTGGAGAGTTTCGGAAGAGCACTCTTTCTCGGACTATCGGTACATAAGATTCAAAATACTACGGCCACCACCAAAGCCGATTATGTTTCGGAATAAGTCTAAAACTAATTGGACAATGTTCGGGATTTTAATAAGGAACCGTTTAGAACATGACACTTTTCAATGTCGAAATAAAGAGGATATAGACGCCAAAGTAGAAATGAATCGTTCGAGGACAACTGTCCACTACGGAGATCTGCCCAGGAGAATCCCTGGGTAACAGGGGAGATCCGAAACCTTGGCAAACTTTTTAACCGGGCACAGCGTAAAAAGACCGCAGTATACTGGGATGAGTATCGTAGTAAACTTGGTGAATATAAGAAAATCGTTCGAAAAGCCAAACGAGAATACTGGAGAGCTTTATGTGAACAGGTGGGTAGCGTAAATGATATATAGAAGATTAAAAACTTCCTATCCAAAACTCATGTCCAACCAGAATCTATGATAGATTACATGGGCAGGAGAGGATATAGAGGAGACAATGAATTCCTAATGGACTCGCATTTCTCACCTGGTATATCTGGTACCACAGAGGAACCTATATGGGGACAAGGGGAGACTAACATAGAGATAGTTATCAGAACTGGCAAAGTAAAGGAGGCAATCTAGAGTTTTCCACCATATAAGGCTGCAGGACCAGATGACAATTTACCGGCACTTTTACAGATGGAGGTTTAACTGGTTTCCGATCATCTGTCAAAGATATTTACTGCATGCTTCAATAAAATGGCACGATGCAAGGGTAACATTTATTCCCAAACTCAGAAAACCTAGTTATGCGACACCAAAGTCCTATGGACCGATGAGCCTCATGTCCTTCCTACTTAAAACCATGGAACGGATAGTCGATAGCATGGTTAAAAGCAAAATAACAGACACAGACCTCAAATATAAGCAGCATGTTTATGTAAAGGGAAGATCGGTGGAAACCACATTGAATGAAGTTGAAGCTCACTTTACCGCAGTTATTCTTTTTAATTTAACGGTTTAAGAGTCTCAATATTTTTGAGATATTTTAGAAAATGTTTTGTTCACTGAAAATATAGAAAATATAAAAATACTTCCAAGGCAATATTTTACTGCATCAAATAGAAAACAATTATAGAATCACCCGCGTAACTTGCACATAGCTCTGTGGACATTGTATGTGAGACAAGAACACTTTAAAGTTTTCTTTAGCATCTTCTCTCTCTTCATTTCTCTTTTTTCCTGTCCAACAATAGAAGTTGTTATGCATTCCACTTTGTTTGCAAACACAAGCTTGTATATTGTATATTGGTTAGGATGGCCCCAAAAAGTACGAAATATAAATGAATTAATAACAAGTAGGAGTTTTAATTTTAATACCAAACAAACATTATCAACAGAGAATGTTTGTGAAAAATTTCAGAGAGCTAGATCCTTGCGTTTGAGCCCTATCGTGTTTTCAACAGACATACAGATGGAAGGATATAGCTAGATCGTCTTGGAATCTTATGAGGACCCAAATATTTCGATATGTTACAAACGTTATGACAAAATCAATAAACCCTCCATTTTTTAATGGTGGGTTTAAAAGTAGAAATATTTTATTAGAAAATATTGACAACATTAAAGGAATCATAAAAATGGTGCCATCCTAATCTTCGTTTTTACTTTAATTAAGGTGTTTTATAAAATAGTATAAGTGTTTATGGTTAATGAAAGTGTGCGTGTGTGTGTAAGTGTGTGTATTACTCACATACTCTAATGTACGTGTCCCCAATTAACCTACACTTGACATCCTATCAAAGAAAGAAAGAAAGTCGAGATGAAAAGGAAAAAAGCAGAAATGATAAGTATAGAAATGCTACAAATTAGCCAAGTTCTACTACAGCAAGAGTGAGTATTTATTTTGATGAGGATATGAAAAATAACAGCGATACTTTACATTTTTTTCCCCACAACACACATACATACGAGTATTTTTCTCTTTCTCTTTTCAGTGGTAAAGGCCTTAAGACATTTTTGATTGTGTGTACACTAAGTATGGTAGCCATGAAAGCATTTGGAAGTGTTTTGGGGACAAATGTGACTATTGCGTCCTTTCTAGAAGTTTAAAATATGATTCTAGTCAATTTTGCAGCAACAAACGGCGTTCATTGATGTCTCATTCATTACTACTTTAGTACTACCAGAAGTTTATAGAATAACAGAAAATTTTATACGTCCATACAAAACATGTTTCATCTAAAGGTAACAGCCATACCTAAAAAGTGACGAGACATGTGTTTTTTACCACCCAGTGTTAACGCCAAAGTATTAAGGTAAACAAGAGTGTCGACGTTTTGCCAAACAACAATGGCAATTTTAGTTTGTATGTATAAAAGCACTTTCAAAATTGTATTTCCAATATCTTAGCATTGCCGCCGTGTTCTTTCTGTGTACTTCATACGAGTTATATGGGCATGACAATTTTGGACAAACAAACAACACTCAACAGTCTTATATAGGTATAGCTGATAGTGAGATATGAAGCTCATGATGTTGCTCAGTTGAATTATCACATTTAAAGTGAGTGGAAAATGTAGAATTTTGTGTAAACAAAGCGTCATCTGTGTGATGTTTAGATTTACTTCTTTGAAAAAGTGCAGTTGAAGTTCACTGATTTTAAAAAATACAGCTGAACCTCACAGATTGCTCTACAAATCTTATGGTGAATGTATTCCATCGGTTTGAACGTACGAGAGATTGTTCTAAAAAGTTTGAAGGCATAACTCCATGAAGATTGTTGTAAAACTCAACAAGAACTTGCAAAATCATTGGAAGCTACTCAAGCAGCAATTTTAAAGTGTTTGCGAGCAGCAGGATTCATACAAAGCAATGAAATTTGGAACTATTTGAATTGAAGCTGAGAGACCTAGAAAGACGATTTTTTGCTGCTTGAACGCTATAAAAGAAAATCACTTTTTTGCAAATCTTCATAGCGTAAGAGAGCGTATGTGAAACTCGGCCAACCAGCCGAATCAACACCAAATGCAAATATCTTATATCTAAGGCAAATATTTTGTATTTGGTGGGACCAAAATGGTCCTGTCTATTATGATCTGCTGAAATCACAGGAAACCTGTACAAAATGCAACTGATTCAGCCAAACAAGTTTAAAGGTCAAGAATTGGAGGCATTATTCCACGAAGATTGTTGTCAAACTCAACAAGAGCTTGCAAAATCATTGGGAGATACTCAAGCAGCAATTTGAAAACGTTTGCGAGCAGCAGAATTCATTCAAAAGCAGGAAAATTGGGTACCATACGAATATCCGAAATGATATTTGAACGCTACAAGGAAAACCATATTTGCACCGAACCATTACTTCTGAAGAAAAATGGATCCATTAAAAAACTTCAAAGCGTAAGAGAGCGTATGTGAAACTCGGTCAACCAGCCGAATCAACACCAAAGGCAAATAATTCGTATCTATGGCGCATAGTCAATTTTTTGTATTTGGTGAGTGCAAAATAGTCCTGTTTATTATAATCTAATAATTCATATCTATGGCGCATAGTCAATTTTTTGTATTTGGTGAGTGCAAAATAGTCCTGTTTATTATAATCTGCTGAAACCTGAACAGACCATCACAGGGAACCTCTACCGAATGCAACTGATTCAGCCAAAAAAGTTTAAAGGCCAAGATTGTTGCCAAACTCAACAAGAGCTTGCAACATCATTGCGACCATCAGAATTCATTCAAAAGCAGGGAAACTCGGTACTATGCGAATAGAAGCCGAGAGACCTTGAAAGACGATTTTTAATGTCCGAAATGATGTTTGAACGCTATAAAAGAAAACCATAACTTGTGTAGAGAAATGGATCCATTACACTAACCCGAAGAGTAAGAGATTGTATGTGAAGCCCGCCCAACCAGCCGAATTGATACCAAAGCCAAGTATCCATGGTGCTAAGGTAATGCACTGTATTTGGTAGGAGAAAACGGGTCCTATCTATTATGAGATCATCACATGGAACCTTAACCGAAAGTAATTGATTCGCTTTAAGCGAGCATTAGCCGAAAAACACCAAGAATATGGGGCCAGACATGAAACTGTAATATTCCATCATGAAAACGCTATTTAGAATGAAGTTTTGCCTCACCCGCCTTATAGTTCAAACCTTGTCCCGTCTAAATACTATTTGTGTCGATCGATTTAGAACGCTCTTTCTGGGATACGCTTCATTTTGGAACAGAGTATCCCAAATTATCTAGATTCGTTCTTGGCTTCAAAATATGAGCAGTTCTTTTGGCGTGGGATCCATATGCTGCCAGAAAGATGGGAAAAGGTCATAGTTAGCAATGACCAATACTTTGAATAAATTTATATTGTACAAATGTTCCAAACAAGTTTTAAAAATGTCGCATTTTTTTAGTGAATTTTTCATATTTTCAATGGAATTTTTTACTTATAAGTGCCACTGATTATGAGTAAGCAACAAAAATTCAAATTGAATAGTGAATTCTACAACATATTCCTAAAAAATTTGTTACTCGGAACTTTTTTCACACATGTAGACACTTTCTTGACACATTCGGAGGAGTCGTATTCCTTACTTCTAGAAGTCACTAAGTAGATTCGCTATAGTAGTATGAATGCATCGTTTAGAATAAGATTTCATCCGTGACGAGTTTAAACCTTATGAGGCAGATACTTCTACGAAAGAAAATGTTTTCTGGGATATATTATATAAAGTTATAAAAAATGTGTGCAGTAGAGGCTAAAAACCTTTTTGACATAAATTAACTAACAATACGAGGATTAAAAACATGATGCAAATAGAAATATAAACCATTCTACTTAAAACTGTATGAAAAAAGTTCGCGTGAATGTCAAAAGTCTTTTAATATTTACAATAGAATTTAATGAATACAAGTTTAATTTTAGACGGAGTTTTATTCCAAATGCTAAATTCTATTTTATAATCTTAAACTTAGCAGGAAATTTGCATGATAATTATTTGGATTGGCATGATATTTGCAAAAGGACTTTCTATAATATTGTAGAAATGATTGGTGGTGTGCGTGAAATACGAGTAATGGAGTGAAGATATTAACAAATTAACATGTTTGTAAAAATCTCTTTTTGAAATATATTCAGTATACTTATCACAGATTATGTATTACAAGTATATATTAAAGTAAACATATATTGACTCCAAACCCTTTCCGGTCCTAAAATATGAGTAAAATCTTCACAACATAATTCAGATCTATTTAAAAAACAATATGCCTTCAAAGTTTCAAGTTGTATAATGTGAAGGGATGTATCAAAATGTAATATTATGCAAGGTTTTCCTACTAATTCATATGAAACTTTAATAAGAAAAAAAAACAATGTAAGGTACTGACACAAAAAAAAAGTTATGTGGTATCTTCTAAACTACTAGTTCATTTTATTATTATTATGGATGGTTCATCCAATCATCCAGATGTTTTATTTTTTAATCACCATGTTTAAATACAAGGTGAATTATGGGTACTATGAATGTCAAATAAAATTTTTTAAATTCTGAATACGATTAAGTAGAGTGGTGGTTCTATAGTGGCTTAGATCTCTCTATTTAGATTATTATGTTATACCCTACACTGTGCAAATACATTTTTGTCAATAATTTATTTTCTTGAATGATTTTCGGAAGCTGGCCTTATAGGGGAGCTATACCCAATTATGGACCGATCACCATGAAATTAGGTCGTATGATTTACAATACCTAGCATAGAAAACGCAAAGCTATGATATGTGATTTTCAACAGCACTGATTTTGCTCAAAAAGGTATCCAATTGTCCACATCTGTTATTATATTTTTATTGATCATAGGCAATTTTTGTATTACATTTTGTCCAATATTTTTGTACGCAAGGATAATTATAACATTTTTAGTAAAAACAGTGGTAAAATTGTGGGAACAAAAAAATGCAACTCTAAGAAAATTGACTTAAATTTAAAAATTTAAAAAAAAAAATAATTATAAAAAAATTGCTAAAAACTATAACAATATTGCATTACCATCATTTATTTTTAATACAAACAAATTTAAGGACATTAAAATTTAAAAGCATAAACATTTTAACCCAAAAACGCCATGCTCCTATTTCGTTAAAAAATTTGAGATATAATTAAGAATTGTGTTATGATTAGAGTGCCGAAATAATTTTAATGGTTAGTTTTGAAATGGATTTTATTGAAATAAAATTAAAAGGTTAGACATTGAAGTAATCAAGGGTGTGTTACTCAGGCTATCTGGTCAGAGATATTTGATTTCCTTTGCATAGAGCATATCCGTAGGATTTTAAATTGGTAAAGAAATAAATAAAAATTCCTTACATTTTCTTGGTTTTCGAACAATTCACCATATTGAACGGAAAATGCTTAATTTGTTAATTCTGTTATCCTTTGTAGATTTCACATCTTTGAATTTATTAGTATTAACAGTACATTACTGTATTGTAACAGTATTCTAGTTTTTAGCAATTTTATATAATAATTTTCTTCAAAATTTTAAAAATTGAGTCAATTTTCTTGAAGTTTAATTTTTTTTGCTTGCTCAAATTTACCAATAATTTTACTAAAACTTTTATATTTATTCCTACGTACAAAAATATTGGACAAAATATTATACAATAATTGACTATGACCATAAAGAATACAGAAATAGCAGATGGGGAGAATTGGATTCCATTATAAGAAAAATCATACCAGTTGAAGATCACATAGCATAGCTTTGCATTTTTTATGCTCGCTACTGTATATCTATATGATAGTTATTGCTGTTAAATTTTATTTTTCAAGATATTTATGCTCGTTAAAGTGATTTTCGGAAGCGGTCCTTATATGGGAGTTATGACTTATTTAGGACCGATCATCATAAAATTAATTGGCATGAGTTTCGTATACATAGGTCTTATTAGGAGCGCAGTTTTTTTAATGGACAACCAGCCAGACGACATCGTTGAATCGACTCAGATACAATCCCACCATAGTGGGTATAAGGTGTAAACAGAAATAACGGATAGGACTCTACAGGAATTAGCAAGCAGCATTTCAATCCAATTTTGGCAAAAGGATTGATGACTCCTACTCAAAATTTTTAGCGGAATGTTTGGATATTCTACACAATACCCATGTCCCTGTATATATGGCGAAGCTGACACAGTAAGTAACATTTTCAGCTGAAGAGCTCTTCGCGGCTCTCGAGCTGTCAAGAGCCGATCAACGGAGACTGCTCTCCATGAAAAGTCGCAAGGTGGATTTTTCTCTTATCTACTACGAATAATTGTTGTTAACTCGATTCTCGTTCAATTAACAATTGAATAAGGAAATTAAAGAATTATGTGGACAATGTGGTTTTGGTGGTACCTACTAAGTTTTTCTATGTGATTAGCTATATCATGACCCATGCCTTGGGAGTGCTCAAAAAGTCGGTTGACTAGGAGTGAACACAAGTAGAACTAGCTCAGTTTACATTTCGAATTATCTTTTTTTTAGAAACATACTAACATTTTTTGTAACTACTTGTACCGAAGCATGAGAGCTTAATTTAGCAAGTTTTATAACGATAGCGAATGTCAAAGACATATACAATTGCTTACCCAAAAATTACTTATAGCTGAGCCTCAAGAAAACGCCAAACAAACGAAGAAATGGTATTTTTAGAAAGTGCTATGAGAATATAAATGGATTTTTTTTTTTGCTAGCTCTCTTGCAAATAATTTTTGCCGCAATTTTAGCTTTTGGACACATAGTGCAATGGGATGAAAAGATATTAATACTCGTATACTAATAAATATTTACTTATAATAAAAGCATAAATAATTCCATGAAAATGTATGCAAATTGTATGTATTTAATTCGAAGAAATTTGTTTTATTAACCATTGTAACACTTCAATAAATTTGTCGCAGACCCTTATTAGTATATATAGTCCATCTGACCTTCTGCCTGTCTGCTGAAAACAAGATGGCGCCAAAACGAATGGAGCTAGCTGAGATATTCCACAAACACTCCCTGTTGATAAGGATGCTTGGTATAGAAAATGTGCTATTTCGGTCCATGATATCACCTAGCCCCCTTGCAAATATCTCCCCGGATTACTGACAAAATTTTGCACAAGTTAGTTCTATGTACTTTGAAATTATACTGCAAAGTATTGCGAAAATCAGATAATTTTTTTCCATAGTCTTCATGAAAATGATTTATCTTATAATAATCAGTATCGTCATAAAATTGGACATGAAAAAATTTATATGAACCTATCCAACTTTAGTAAGGATCGGAACATAATAGCCGATATATCAGATATATATTTTATTGTCAATAAATAATTTATATATTGTTACGTTTTAAACTTTTTAAAACGTTGGTTTATTTCCTTTACATAAACCAGATACTTTTGATTACAAATAAAAGCAGTTTTAGTAGTAACAACTTAAATTAAATAGTCACTCAGTGTCTTTATACACGTTTATCAATTCGCAGAAATGCACACACACTTTATAATGTACAAACTTAAATGTACAAGGCACTTAATGTTACTTCTAACAGCGCCTATGATCAACTCAACTCACGACTGCAACCTCTGCCACTATTTATACACACACCATCTTTCGGGAATCTTCTACAATGCTCTTAACGGACAAACTAGTATTTAGAATTCTAGAGTTTTCGATGTCATTATTAGCAGCTTAAAGATTTAGTGTTGCCATACTTATAAACAATGCTAATAACCGCTGATGGACGTGTTTATAAACATAATGAATGCTGCAGGCAGTCGTTACAGACATTTAAATTCAAATCGCTATTGCAAATTCGTAACAATATAATGATATTAACATAAATTTCAAGATAAGTCATTTAAAGTTTTTAGAAATAAATCACTGTATCAAGTTTTGTACTGTATCATAACTGATTCTAGTCCCCATAGAAGGCTAAAACTACATATCGATTCACCACAGCCGAACATAATTCTTTTACTTGTTTATTAATCAATTTAAGCTTAAAAAATATGTTTTCACGAAGTGTGTTGCAGATGATAGCTTTATTAAAATATTCAAGGTGTCCGACCCATTTAAAGTTAATTCTGTTATAGGAAAAACTATTTGTAATACTAGTTACAAATGTATAAGAAATGTTTACTAATGAAATGTATTCCATGGTAATACATACTGATAAGTTTGTATGACACATATGTATATAAAATGCAAACCATACCCAGCAGCTCTAGGAGACTATCCCGAACTAGTGGTACCTAACTACGAGACTAGTTATTTTAACACGTATATGAATTACAGCTAGACTATCAGATAGCTGGTCTAAAGTAGTCAATGCATTGAATTCACATACAGTTTACATAGAGTCAGTTATCGTACTAGCTAGTTAACTGGTTACTTGATTATTTAACCTACTGCTAATTGACTTCAAATAATAAGTTAAAAAGACATTTCGTAGTCAATCCAACAACTCGTATATAGTCTGCCAGAAAATACATGAACCTAAACGCATAGAAGGTCCATCATTAACAAGATTCGAATATCGCCAAATTGTATCAAGAAGTATTGTAAATAACTTCACCTCTAGGCTAAGAACAAGGTCTACTGTAAAGGAAGGGACCAAAAGAAAAATTGGAATGAAACGCAACTTGCCAGCACACAACTTGCAAAATTACGGTAAAATGAAGAGATGTGTAAACTGTTCAAAAAAGCGTAAATCTTAGCCATTTATTCAAAACCAATAATATTACTTTTATTACCTATATGGCCCATAGGGATAAATATTTCCCATAAAATTCCAAAAAATCTGTTTGTGTTTTTGAATTTCTTTTATAATTTTTCTTTAATTTAATCTAAAATCACCTAAAAACCCCATTGGATACTAATATTTGCTGTTTATAAGGGATACATTGACTACATACTTGACTGCTGGGTAGATCTACAAGTAGGATCTATCATATAGTCCTTTAAGGGGTAAACTGTTTACATACATTTACATGACATGTGTTTTTTCTATATTTAAGATACAACTACTTACAACTATATACTCAGAAACTTAAATTATGAATGCATTCCTTGTTATAAGAAGGATATAAAGGGGAAAAATAGAAACAAAAAAAACTAAAACAGATTGTAATGAAGGAGCTACTTGAGCTGAAATAGTTTGTCATCATTTTCCTTTTTTTTTTTTTCTTCCAACATTAATGGAACAAACGGAAACTGTGTTGGTTTGAGAATATGTACATATCAGCAGCAGAATGAAAGAGTGTATTTCTTAAAAGTCTATAATGAAATGTCAAGTGTGACATACATACACACTCACTCGCACTGACACATTTATAAATATACATAAGTAATGTATTAGTTCTAGTACACAATGTAATGTGCTGTATTTGTAAAACATGTCATGTTAATAATACAGGAAGAAATATGAACTAGAAATAGGAGAAGATAATAATTATAATAATTGCCTACTATTTGTTTACTGACTAATTAATTTTTCAGTTTTCCACTCAGAAGGAAGAAATTTTCTTTAGTTTCTACACAAATAGCACAAATAGTTACTTACTTTTGTAGTTCTTTCAATATTTTGCTGTAATCAGTTTGTTTTCTTGGGGCTGTACATTTGCAATTGTTTTCTAAAGAATTATAATTAGTTGTAAGTAGTTGACAGCAAAGTGCGTACAAATGCAAGTAGTGTGAAAGGTGAAATTAAAATCTTGATTAAATTACTAAGAAATGTATTAAAGCTTTCCCTGAATGCATTTCAATTTAGTTAATGAAAAAGCTTTTACCTTTTGCAGGGCTTCTCATTGTTATGGATGTTTATATATAGTTGATTATGGTAAATAGTGCCACAAGAAGAAATTACTAAGTACATAGAATTGATTTCTTATATGTAATTAATTAGAATTATTTTCATATTAAGGATACTCATTTAAACACTTAAGTTTCCCATTTGTGCAAATTTGCGCTACGTGTTTCATGAACCCATCTTTTAAATTTTGTGCAATTTTATACTGAACATGTCTATTTGATAAAAATGTCAAACAAAAATAAATTCAACAAATGCTTAACAAAAAAGTTTTAAAAATTGTATAAATTTGAATTCTAAAAATTTCTAATGAACGTGAAATCTTTGTAACAAACAATGGTAAACATAGTTTTGAAGATTTTGCTTATGTTCTAGCTGTTGGTTAATATTTCCATTCACAATGCAATTCAATCCAATCATTCTGTTCCAAAGTCACTCAATTTTCACATGTACAAAATATTTGTATTTTATTTGATTTTTATTTCTTTTAAATAAAAGTAAACATCAGCTGATTCATCAAAGCAGCTGATTCATCAAATGCACAATAAATTCAAGTTTGCGAATTTCCAGGCAATTTTTGACAGTTCATTTGCGAGTGTGTAAAAATGCACAGATTGCACAGTTTGCGAGGCATTTAAGCTTTTACATGAGAACCTTTATTAATTGTTCAATTATAGGAACTTTTGTGTCAGAATTTGAATAGTTCAATAGTTGTGAATATATTCCAAAATTTATGCAATAAGTTATTTTTTCAAAGTATTGACCACTATATGGAAACATATGGATTCCGCGCAAGAACTCATCATCTTTTGAGGCCAAGAAATAAATCAACCCAATTTCGGATACTCTGTTCCAAAGCGAAGCGTTTCCCAGACAGAGCGTTCTGCATCGATTGAAGCAAATAGTGGCCAGACGAGGCAATGTCTCGTCATTTGAAATAGTAACATATAAGATTCTGTATAGGTTTTACTTAAAATTCGTGACAGTAAGGAAATTGCTCTCATTCTCCAAAATATGGCCAAAAAGATATTTTTTCCCAAAAATCACAAAATTTAAATCGTAGGTACGGAAAAACTGTAAGAGGTATTGACATAATTTTTTCATATTTTTATTCTCCATTATGATCTCAATAAATCTCAATGTGATAATCAAAAAATTCTAAAATTAGTTTAACAAAATTTTTAAAAATTTTAAAATGGAGATTCGAAACTGCCGTTAAAAAAATAAATTTGTTTGGCCATCCCTGCGAATGGGCTAACGGTATTCTACAAAGACAAAAACTCATAGGAATGTAAATACGGATATATTTTTAGTAAAAATTAGCTTTTATTTTAATATTTCTTAAAATATCTTAATTTTGTTCCTACATTTCATGTTCAAGTGGTCTGAGACACGTTAATGGTCTGGTGAATTTTTAATAATTCCAAAATTTTTTAACCAATTTTTCTATTTTATATCTCATTAGAACGAGAATTACGTACACATTTCAATTCTTTTGCATTCGATTGCAAAAATAATTATTTAATAGCAAAATTTTTACAAAAACTAAAAAAATTGCATTTTTTCCGAATTTTACGGATAAGACCGTTTGTGGGTCAATTTGACCCAAAGGAGATATAGGTTTAATTTGAAAAAGATATTTTTGACTGTAATTTTCATTAATAGAAATAAATCTACATATATATGTAACATAATGCCGAAAGTTAAGGAGTTTTACAAATTTATTTCATATAAATAGTAAAATTTTTTATATATCTGACTTTTGACCTCGATGCGCGTCCCGAAATCGTTGTCCGATTTGGCTCAAATTTTCAGTACTTATCTTTTAGACCTAGTGTCACAATATTCCACCCGGCACTCTTTGAAATCTAAATAAAAAAAAATCGGCTGTCACCCTAATGTACATACATACCTATAC
Organism: Calliphora vomitoria; assembly: GCA_942486065.2. Taxonomy (NCBI): domain Eukaryota; kingdom Metazoa; phylum Arthropoda; class Insecta; order Diptera; family Calliphoridae; genus Calliphora; species Calliphora vomitoria. Next base: position 78,067,908 of record OW818033.2, read on the forward strand.
TGCGTATGAGTGTTATAAAATATATGGAAAAAAATAAATATTAAGTATACGTCCATAGATTGGTATATGATAATATTAAATATGTATTTAGTTAAACATAATCTCAATTATGAAGCAAAACATTGTTGTTTGTTACTTAATAAATTCATGATTATTTTTTAATATAAAACAGCATTATTATATGTTTAAAATTCCTTTTAGATTCTTAACACAATGTAAAATTTTCCTTTTAATTTTGTCGGACATCACAAAATTGTTCTACAAAATGTGTAAAATTGATATGGAAATACAAACTACAGTAATGCTAGTGATTGTCCTTTTGCTTTAAATTTAATTTCAATATTTCTATTTCTATTGTTATTTTATATTGAGTTTTTTGTTTTGAAATATTGGTAGGTAAATATGTGTTAGTATTTGCATTATTACTTAGTTATATGAGAACAACAACTAAAAACGATCTTAAGTCTTCTAAAGTTATTTGTTCTCAATTTCATATGGCAGATGTTAACATTTGAAATTTAATCATCTGTAGTATGTGGAAGTGTAGACAGTTTTGTTGATTAGACCTGCCCTTGATAAAATCAATTTTACATGCATAAGTAATGTATTTAGGAAACATTAAAACATTAAACATTGGAATTAGAAACATTAAAATTAGGCATTTAGTGTCCTGGAGATCAAAGTGATCAAACAATTTTGGCCATTGTAGCTATAATATTCTGAATTGTTTTTCTTAAAATTATTAAAATGTAAAGTATATTGGTCTATTAACCAAATTAGAATATAAACCGTAAATTTGTTTAAATATGAGAAGTATTAACTAATAAATGTTTGCTTTATATTTATATCCATAAATAGGGGGGTATATTGTGTTTGTCATTGTGTTTATAACATATCGAAATATTGGTGATAGAACCAACCATTACTATAAAATTCTAAGACGTTCTAATTATGTCCGTTTGTATGTTGTTGGTACGATAGGGTCATGAGAAAAGAGAGTAGGGGAATGAAATTACTTAAAAATACATACATGTCTTATAAATACAGTGAGACCTCGACTATCCGTAATGATCGGAACAGGGAGCATTCTGGATAATCAATTTTCCCGGTTAATTGAGTAAAAATTTCTAGTAGTTTTTTAATAGTAACAGTTTTTCGATAATGAAATTTAAAGCTCCATATTGCACACTTATCCATCGGTTGGATTAAAGTCGTCCAATTTGGTGGAAAAAATTTCACAATAACGTTTTCAGCATTGAAATCCTGCACGTCTGGATGTTGTCCAATGGCAGAATGATTTTACTATTATCTTTTAGACCGATTTTCATAAAATTCTTCTATTACTAAGTTATTGTTAAACCATTCTCATGGACATTTTTTAAAGCTATTTCCAATAACTAATGCTTTGCACTTGTGTGTACTAGCAGCAATAACGCAAACTAATGAGGTTAGTCTCTCCTTTGAGACCTTGTGTCATTCTATGAAATTTTCATTATGGCAAGCCAAACTTCTCTCAAGTAAACACTTTTCATTCTCCATTATCTCATTGGTGGGTTTCTTCGTTGATTTGAATTCATATAATTTTTCCACAAAAATTGTGGCAGCTTATCAGCTGAATATTTCTCTCCTGTGAATACCATGCGTTGTTTTCTTAAACTTTGAGTGGAATATTTAAATCGTTCCTTCCAGAACCATTGATAAACTACGAAATGTACTTTTGGTTTTTCAGCAGTTTTTATAGTTTTTCGGTTTCCAAAGCCAATAACAGAATCACTTTGTTTTTTATAATGTCTAACACTCCTTACGCCAAAAGCTATCGAAAAATCGATGGCACAATATCAAACAATTTTGGTCTTATTCACATTGTGTTAGATTGTTAAAAAATAATCGAGAATCGGTTAATCGATGCAAACAAATTAAATTCGATCCAAAAACATTTTCTATTTCTTTCCCGGATAATTGATGTTGCCGGTTAATCGAATCACGGATAACCGAGGCCTCACTGTATCATAATTTAAATTTAAAGACATAAATAATCCTGATGTATACAAGAATCGCTTCGCCTTAGTTTTTGAAGTTTGGTCATGGGCCACTTCCGAAAATTTTATAAACCTAACTGAAAACGTAGGTACAATACAATCGGGGTCACCCTAATGTATACATAAGAATATACCAGATATTCAATATGTTCATCCATATAGACATTAGAGTGCTCCAAAAAAATTAAATTGAGAATAAAATCCGACGAAATTTTACAACATTTGGGATTTCTACTTCAAACATACCAAAATATTATAAATTTTTGAATCGATTTTTATGGATTTTATTATTATTTTATTTTATTTAATTTTAAAATGGAAAATTAGCTTGGGTGTATCTAACTCATGAATACAATTCAATATTCTGGTAACAGGTGAACAATAGTATGGAATACAAGTACTAACATGCAATGCAAGTGTTTTCATATAACTGGCAAGAAAGTTAACCACAACATAATAAGTTAATTTATTCACAATTGTGTTTGCCAGAGTAAATGCAAATACGATATTTTATACATTTTTAATGTTTTTAAGTTTAATGCTAGAATAGGTTGTATACGAGATTTTAACGTTTGTGGATTCCTTGTGTGAAATTATGTCTTGCATTTTTGATTTTTTGTCAGGTTGTACAACACGGTTGCAACGTTAATGGGCATGCTGTAGAACATAATTCTATTTACTTTCGTAGGGACCACAGAACAAGAAACAATGTAATTTTCTTATAAGTATCATTTTGTATCGTTTTAACTCAGCTATTATACTTAAGTTCTCTATTGTCACTAAATTTGCACTCATAGTCATAGTCTAGATGATAGTAATCAATATTTTTAAATTACACTGTGCTAGTTGAAAAAACTGGCAAGTTTTTTAGGAAATAAATCTTTTTAATAACTTATAGTCGTATACTCCTTGGTTGCGTTCACGTTACGCAGCCGTTGAGTAATGCCAGATTTATTTCCAAAAAATTTTGATTCTGCCCCACTGTGCACTGCACGATGTAGCAAATTACTACGAGTTATGTATTTTGATAAAATATTAGGGGTTATTTGTTTTATCTTTTGTGAGTAAAATGAAAAGTTGTTGACAGATTTTAATCATTTAGAGCCTATTTTATTGGGAACTTCATGTTCTTTATGCTTAAAAAAATTAAGAGCATACATGCATTTAACAATTTTTAATGCCGTTTTAAAATTTTTTTTTTTTGGCCAAAGAAATTTATATTTTTACAACGACTGCGAAGATTTAAAACATGTTAAGCCTTGCTTAAAGGTAATTTTGTTGCGGAAACTTTTTCAGTTTATTCAACAAACTGAACCGTTTTTGAGTTACGCGAATATATATTGTGTAACCTCTTCCATTTTCGGAATAACGGTATATATCGAAAATACAAGCTAACTTAAAAACGGTTAGCACCACTGAATTCAGCGTACCAAAATTAGTTTAAGCCCTTTATGACAGAATAAAAAAAGTGTAAATTTCGTGCACAGTGTTATTAATTTCAAAATTATAAAAATAAACAGTGTTAATTTTGTTTTTATATATATTTTTATTTGTTTCCCTCACGACCTAAAAACCTTGAAAATTTCAATCAAATCAGTCACAGAAGGGTCGATTGGGGGAAAAGTGATAATAAATATGTCCTTTATAAACTACTTCTCCGATTGCAAATTAATCGTACAGGAGGATATAGGCTTTCAGAGAATGCAATTTGAGACCACCTTGTAAGAATAGAATATGAGATACGGGGTATCAAAATGTATTAACTTTATTTTGCAGAGCTTTGTAGAGCTCGTTACTTATAAACATATGGATAGATACTAAATTAATTTTAGTTATAAAGAAAATATGATAATAAAATAATCCTATTTATGTTACTAAACTAACAGGTTTTTAAGTATCAATTTTGACATATTCGATGTTTACCATGATTTTATTTTGTTTTTCGCAAATATATTTCGTAATAATTATAAAAAATTGTTTCTGAAAACATTTCTTTATGTGTATCTAATAAACTTTAAACTAATACATAAAAACTTTTTTTTCCAAAATCTTAATCCTTGAAAAATAATTACTAATTATATCGGGTGAATAACTGAAAAATGGGGGATTATTTTAAAATTTATCTAAAAAATTTTTACAATATAAATTAATACGAAATATTGGCCATTGCTAGCTATGACCTTTTCCCATCTGTCTAGCAACATATGGATTCCGAGGCAAAAGAATTGGTCATCTTTTGAGGCCAAGAACGGATGAAGCCAATATCGTATACTCTGTTCCAAACTGTAGCGCACCCCAGAGAGAGCATTGTGCATCATTCGTAGCATACAACATGTGGCCGAACACTGTCCTGATGGAATATTACGGTTTAATGTCTAGGTGCATTTCTGGGCGTTTTTTTGGCCAATGCTCACTTCAAACATTACAGGTTCCCTGCGATGGTCTGGCCAGATTTCACCAGTGCCTTTGGTGTTGATTTGACTGGATAAATTTCCTATCATAAGTAATGATTCGGTGCAAAATTAATTTAATTTTGTAGCTGCATTTTAGACATATATAATCGTCTTTCAAGGTGTCTCAGCTTCAATTCATATGGTACTCAATCTACGTGCTTTTGAATGAATCCTGCTGCTCACAAACGTTTTAAAATTGCTAGCTCTCAATGATTTTGCATGCTCTTGTTGAGTTTTACAACAATCTTTTTGGAGTAATGCCTCCAATTCTTGGTCATCAAACTTTTTTGCTGGTCTTTGTCTATCGTGGCAAAATCACCAATTATGAGCCGCACAAACAATCTATCGCACATTTAACTTTTAATAAAAAGGAACTAATTAATTTATTATAAAAACATTTTATTCAAAAAAGCTTATAGTTTTGGATTTATTGACCGTCCCTTATAAGGGACACGAGCAGTAGGTACACCAGGCTTTTAAAGCATTCTTTGGGTTTAAGCCCTTTTTCACATTTGTTGCAAATAAAGTTTGTTTTTTTTCGCAATGTCCACATCGTTAATTAGGGGTACCATACGTTTAAAGGTAGGATGTTGCAAGATTTCGGCGAAAAATAAGAAGAGAGTCACATGTTGGGTCATTCATCAGCAGCCATGCATTAACAACTGAGGCATCAAGGAGAAATGCTAATATTGGCCAACACCATTTCATGAGAATACCGCCTGAAAATGCTTTCATCTCGTCCAATGTAATTCCTATTTGTATTTGTTTTTGAAGTCCATACAAGTTTGTTTGTTCCTCAAAATGTCTTAAAATATCCTCGGTGAAAAATAATTAAAAAAATTCTGTCCGACTTTTGCATAAGTGAGCCTTAGCACTTGTACAATGATTCCAGTACATTCCGTATTTATTTTATATAAGAGTTCAACTTTTCGCCAACAATTTGAACTCGTATTTGTCTGTCTGTTTGAGTCATAGGAGCATTAATTTCTTTAGTGCTTCATCATCGCTGTCATCTCAATCACTAACTTCCTGTGCTACTTTACATTCTGTAGATAATTATTTTGGACCGTGGTGATTAAGACTTGCTTTGTGCTCATCATCGCTTTCATCGGTATCGGCTCCATCTAATGGTGGAATTGTGTAAATTGCAACGCCATTGCCTATATATGAAATAGATATTTACTCAATCATAGTATCACAATTGTACTACGGACGCAGGGTCACTCTTAGTGAACATTGCATTCAAAATCACTGTATGCATGTAGCATAACCTTTTGTCATAGTTTTTTTAAATCAATTGAATCATTACACTTATTTACAAATACACAACATACATAAATTGGAACCAAAAAAGTACTTAAAACGTTTGCATACCACAAAATGGACTAAGAAGCTTTTTTGCATACAACATAAACGTTTTTTAAGCAAACAGTGTATTTTTACTTATTCTAACGTTTTACTATAGTAAAATCTAAATGTTCATAAAACGTTGACTTATCATGTAACGATATTCAATTTCGTTTTCTATTTGCCAATTAGACAATGAAATAACTACGTTATATTGTTTTAAATACGCATATTCTTCTAGATCAAATTATTGGTGCGTATGAGTAATATATAATTGATGTTGAAATACATACAAAGTATACGTTTATTAAAAAATGTTAAAATGATTATAATAATAGTTGAATCAAATATCATTGAAGTAAGTAAGAGCTAAAAGTAAAACCATTTATTGTTGGTGGTTTTTTTAAATTTCTTTAAAACAAAAGTAATTTTAACTTTTAACCCTTTTGTCATCGGTCAGGAACAGGTTGAGTTTGTTGACAAATTCTGCTGCCTAGAAAGCAGGTTTCATCAACAGGTAGTGCAAAATCAGACATTGAACATAGGATTTGTAAGGCAAACAGTGCTGACAACAAAAGCACTGAATTGTAAGCTACAAGGTTTACAAGTCGCTGCTTGCATTACATTTTGAAAATCTGGTTGAAAAACGTCCAAAACAACGACGAACTATGTAGAAAATGCAACATTGAGCCTATCCAAATTATTATTAAAAGAATCAAATGGAAATGCATCGGACGCACACTCTTAGGAAGGAACCAGATGAAATAAGCCGCCAAGCCCTAGATTGGAATCCACAAGGCAATTAAAGAAGAGGTCGCTTAAAGACCAAATGGAAAAAAAGCTTGCTTAAGGTCATCGGAAACAGCAGAAGAAGCTGGAACGAAATAAGTACTTGTGAATGATCAAATATTTTGAAGAAATTTTGTAGAGGCCCTACGCTCCAAAGGGAGTTAAGATAACCGAAGAAGAATAAATTTCAACTTTCGGTGACATTTATAATACCTATAGCAACATATTGCTCTTTTAGAGGCTTTGGACGCAACAGTGTTTTAATTGGAATATTTGTAGTATTCTGTTATTTTACTATAATGGCATTATTCCAAATTTGGTTAGAAAACTTCAGTACCATGTGCTAGGAATCAAACTATTTTTAATAATAATCTTTAATGTAAAAATATTCTCTGGTTACATATTATTTTCAATATTTTTACTTTAATTAATTATTCAGTATTGAAAGTGGTTGATATTATTGAAATTTTCAAATAAACGATTACCAAAAATAAACTTATAAACACAAAATAAATATAAATAGCCATAAATATTCCTGATGTAAGCATGGATATTCGATTATAACATGCATAATTTAACTCAAGAATTATAGATGCATCTTTCGAACATTCTCTTAAATCCTTTAGACAGGCCTGCTGTACACACACTTCCCACATAATGTTTGATAGAATGCCACACACACACACCCACACACTTAATGGAGGAAAATGTTGATGCTGATGTTTTTCCAGGAAGTTTTTATTGCAGAGAAACAAGTATAAAAAAAAACTTCAATAATACTTATACTAAACATTTGAAAAGTGATAGAAAGCAAATATGAACCGAGCAAGACAAATATTTATGCCATGCACATAGAAATACCAATAAAAATCTACATAAATTGATTTCATATTTATTTAAGGACAAAAATTACAAAACATATTGGAAAATATTCGTATCAAATAAAGAATATAATCCCTAAGACATACATATACTATTTATACACATTCATACACAGACATTTGCACATACTTGTGTATTTATATGTATTTACATTCAGGAGATATAATGATTTTTAAATATTGTGTACAATACAAGCCCTAACAGCGAAAATATCTTATCCAACAAAATTTTGATTTTCATTTTTGCATGCAACTTGATATAGCAAACATAATTTCAGTATAAATTCTCATCTAAATTCACACACAATCACTTCTCCTGTAAAGTTTGTTGTTATGCACTTAAGATATTTTCGTGGTTAGGGCTTGAATAGTTAGACTTGTAGGTATTGGCTGTGGGTTGATGATGAAAGTATTTTCAGTATTAGTGGCTGTTTTTATTTATTGTTTGGTTTGCAGCTGCTATGAGGTTTAGTCTCCATGCTTACATAGTTGATTGCATTCTCATATAAGTAAAATTCTGAGAAATTTTGATTTATGTGGATATTGGACTTTTGTTTAGTTTATTCATCTTATATGTAATTAAGGCAATTAGTAGTATATTATTTAAACTATGTATACTAGGTTAGTATTGTTTTTGTGGAACCAAAAATAGACGAGGACGATGTGCCCATTAAAGATTGGCTGACAATATAATACTTCTAGCTCAGTCGAACAGCTGTTCGCTGTGAATAATAAGGGTATATATAAGTTTGTCAATCCGTTGGTAATTTTCACAGTTTTCATTTGTGACCCCATAAAGTATATATTGTAACGAAATTACATTATCAATTTGAATTTAGCTGTCTGTAACGACAGCTTGTAACATTCATCATGTTTATAAACATTTTCATCAGTAGAAACTTATACTTTTCAACAATGTTGATAACACGCTGTTATTAACATTGCTTAGAAGTATAACAACATTAACTGTTAAAACTGCTAACATTAATATTAAAGCTGCTAAAAGCTTTAGGTAAACATTGTGGAAAGAGAACATTTTAGTTTTGTCCGTTAGATATTCATGAAACTACTAGAATATTGTACTACATATGTATATAAATAGTATCTGCGAATTGCAGAGCAGTCAGTCAGAATACATGTAACACCATATTTAAATTTGGTCAATTCACAAGGTCTCTTATCATGGCATATTTTCATAATGTCCTAATATTTCACAATGGTTTTTATTGCTTTTCAAGCAAAAAATGTCCTAAAATAATACTACTTTCTATGCTATGTTTATTGTGTTATCGTAACGAACCAGCAGAGACCAATGCCGAATCCCTAAGAGTCGGTTAAGCCGAGCCGCCGAATCGTGATATATTAGGACATTATGACAATATGACTGATAAGAGACCTCGTGAATTGACCAATTGTTGTGTAAATTTAAATAAATATATTAAGAGTTGATACAATTTATAAACTGCTGGTTTCTTTTATTTGCAATTAAAAGAATACGGTTCATTTAAAGGAAATAAACCACCGCTTTTAAAAGGTAAAAGCATAACAATATATTCTGTTTCATCTATATGATATAGCTATATCACACATACGTCTTTCTTGAAATCAACTTTCCGAAGCCCTGAAATAATTAAAAATATGGGTGATACATAACTATATTGGCTGTTGTCCTGGTTCGGTTGCTACTTTACATCATTGAAATCGGCCCATAAATGTCTGAGATATAAGCAAAAAAACAAGTCTACCAAATTTGTTGATCAATTTTCTACCTATATCTCGAAAAGTCTTTCCAACAAGGTATATAACGAGTCGAAAATTCGAACCGACAATGGATTTTTTTTTTTTTTTGTTCATCAAAAATAATTTTTTATTTTTATAATACTTTTTCTTTATGACTACAATTGTTTTGGAAACCATACATACTGTCAAGAACATTGTATGATATGATGCAAATGTATGTATGCTGGATTGCCAAAGGCATATGATGGGAATTTAGACTCTGCAAGTTTTGATAAAAATAACACAGGGTAACAAAATTGATATTTTGGTTTGGTGCAGCGAAAAATGTAATTTTTTTGTTTGACGCACAACAACAATTTGTTTAAACTAACTACCGTTTGAATATCCCAATAATGTTTAAATATGTAAAAATTTATTTTATAAAATAAACAAAATCTGATAAAAAAAAATAGTGTTTTTGATAAAAATTTTAAGATATTTGCACTAAAAACGCTGTATATTACGTAAATACAAAATTCACGGTATTTAAAAAACGCAAAATGAAGTATTTATATTGCTGTAATTAGATTTAAATGTATATTTATTTATAAAGAAATATTTTTTTAGGATGTAAAAGTTCGGAGTATTATCTAAATATTTCATTAAATTTTTAACTAATTATTCATTTAATTTAAGAACTATGTTCGCTGTAATACCTTGAATGCGCATTGTTAAATTTTTATTTAGAATTTTCGGCATACAAAATGTTATTAAGAATAAAGCTAAAAGAGTTAAAGAGGCAAATATGCCAAAACATCCACCAGAATTATTATACTCAAAAGAAACATATGTTTACGTAGATTAGTTTCATGCTAAAATAAGTAAGAAAGTAGGGTCGGTCAAGCCCGACCATATAATATTCTACACTAAGTAAATGAGCAAAAACATTTTTCTTTCAAAAATTCAATAATTTATGTTCGTGAGTGATTTTCGGAAGTGGGCCTTATATGGGAGCTATGACAAATCATGGACCGATTACCATGAAATTTGGTCAAGTGATAACTGTCTATATGAAAGTTATTTATGTCGCATTTGATGTGTATACCAACATTTTAAGGAGATTTATGCTCGTTAAAGTGATTATCGGAAGCAGGCCTTATATGGGAGCTATGACTTATTATGGACCGATCATAATAAAATTTGGTGACATGAATTTGGAATATATAAAACTTAATTGGAGAAAAACTTGTGTAGATACCTATATAAATTAAACTTCTATGACCGATAAAGTCCATTTTCGAGAGGACATTTGTATGGGGGCTAAGTGAAATATTGGACGGATTTCAGCCAGTTTAAATAGGCTTGGTCCTTGGGCCGAAAAATTGACATGTACCAAATTTTATCGAAATATCCTCAAAATTGCGACCTGTACTCTCCGCACAAGGTTTACATGGACAGCCAGCTAGCCAGATGGACGGCCGGACGGACGGACTTCGTTTAATCGACTCAGAAAGTGATTTTGAGTCGATCGGTATACTTTAAGGTGGGTGTTAGACTAATATTTTTGGGCGTTAAAAACATCTGCACAAATCCAACTCTATGGTGGTGTAGGGAATAAAAAAATTTAATATTGAAAATCACTTTAACGTGTATAAATCTCCTAAAAATTTTGGTATACACATAAAATTTAACATAAATAGATTTCATATAGACATAAATCGCACGACCTAATTTCGTGGTGATCAGTCTCCCATATAAGGCCCTCTTTCGCAAATCACTCACTAATATAAATTACTGAAATTTTTAAAGAAAAAAAGTTTTTGCTCATTTACTTAGTGTAGGGTATTGACCGACCATACTTTCTTACTTGTTTTTTTTTATAACCTACACCACCATAGGTGGAGCGTATTACGCTTTTGTGCTTATGTTTATATCGCCCAAAAGTATTAGTTTAGTACCCATCTCGATGTACATAGATCGACTCAGAATCATTTTCTGAGTCAACTAAACGATGTCCGTTTGTTCATTCGTCTAGTTGGCTGTCCATGTAAACATTGTGCTCAAAGCACAGGTCGCAGTTTTGAAGATATTTTGATTAAATTTGGCTCATGCATTATTGCGGCCCAGGGACGAAGCTTACTAAAACCGGCTAAAATCGGTCCATTATTTCAGCTAGACCCCATACAAATCTCTTGGCGATCGGTTCATAATTGGTCATAGCCTCCGTATAAGCCAGTCTTCCGAAAATCACTCGCGAAAAAAAATTTTAAAATTTAAAAGAAAAATGTTTTTGCTAATTTATTCAGTGTATGTTAACGTATATTTTCGGTCTCTACCGAACATAATTTCTTACTTGTTATCAGTTGTTCTTTGGGAGGATGACTTGGGGCATTACAAAGGATTAATAAAGCCTTCGTTGTTAGGGATTTCGGTTCTAAAAATTATTCTACCATTAAAAATATCCACCTTTAAATGAAATGCCTATTATTTGAATGAAATTCTTTACGAAACGAGAGGCGCTTCATTACCTTTCCAAAAAAAAGAGTTAATCTTCCTAAATTTTCTACTAGAGCTTTATTCTCATTAAGTAGTCTCACACCATATATTTTATAGAATATAGATATCCAACCATCACTTGCATGAGGTCTAGCATTATAAAACATTTTGGTGTGTCTATGGACCTGGTTTTGAAAAAAATTCAATTAAGTGGAATGTTTTTTTTCCTACACGCAGAAAAAAAATATAGTTGTACATTGTTACTGTAACCATTTCAAATTTGTGCATGGTTACTGTAACAATATCAAAATTTTTAACAATATTATAGTCACAGTAACTATATATATGATTGTGGTAACAATAATATGGTTAATTTACGATTCACATGAATATTTCAACCATATATATGGTTACAGTAACCATGTATATGTTTGTGACAACCATTTATATGATGAAGTACTTACCATATTATGATGCTCTCATATCATAATCTGATATGAGAGCATCATAATATACATGGTTACTGTAACCATATATATGGTTGAAATATTCATGTGAATCGTAAATTAACCATATTATTGTTACCACAATCATATATATAGTTACTGTGACTATAATATTGTTAAAAATTTTGATATTGTTACAGTAACCATGCACAAATTTGAAATGGTTACAGTAACAATGTACAATTATATTTTTTTTCTGCGTGTATGTTCGAGGAATCAATAATAAAACTACTTTTCCACTAGAGAATTACACATAATTTTTTAGAGATCGACGATTTTTTGAGTCATTCTTGATAGCTTGATATAATTGTCAATGTTAAAACTTTGATCGTAATTTCACTAAAAATCAATCTCGAAAACTCGCCCATGTTCCCATCTGAATTTTTTAAATGTTTTAATTAGCGCAATGACTCATATTTAAGAAAAATCTTTGGAAAATTGAAAATACCTTTTTTTGAGTTACAATTTATTCATGGATGACTTTATATTCTTTTGATTAGAAACGGCTTTCTAGAAAAAAACTTTAAATCCAGTTCAAGCGTTTAGTTATTTCGGACGCATATGTTAAAAATTATGAACTTTGAACTTATACAAATATTTAATTTCGAAATTCTGCAGAACTTTGAGGTTTGTATGGCCATAGAAAACATGTATATCAAATATTATTGAAATCAGAAGAGTAAAGGTTAAAAAAATCAGTTTTTCCAAGTATTTCATTAAAAATAAATATAATTTCTCCATTTGGCAAACAAGCGAAATTACTTTTCTACCAACCAATACTCGTTCCTAAGTGGTTTGTAGTATAAATGTTTGTATCAAATATTGTGCACAAAAAAAAAGAACCTAAATTGTTTCCTCTTTTTTATATGGAGAACAAAAAAAAAATAAACTAATAGCAAAGTTCATCAACATTTGCAAAGAGTATGCTTCGCACACACATATTAAAATATGGGTCACACATATACATATATATATTTACACACAGATACAAATACATATATATATGTGTATAATAAAAAGATTTAATGTTCATTTGTTTGCTTATAAAATGTGGGTCAAAACATTCTAAAGTGTTTTTTTCTTTTGTTGTTGTTGTAGTACTCTGTATATATTCAAAATTAAAAGCAAAAACTCCAACACACACAAGCAGAACTACAGTAATAGCAACAAACAATAATAAATGTAGTTTTTATCCACAAAAATAGTTGAAAGCATGTCCTTCGCCCCCTTTAAGACACACACTTGACATCAATATGTATATACATGGCTAAAAAGCAACACTTTTAAAGAGATGATTTGTTTATTTTGCTACAGATTCTGTTTTGTTGTTGCTGTTGCTGTTGTTATTATAAACTTTCTTAATAAATCAAAAACAAACAAAATGATAAATATGAACACTTTTTAAACAAATATCTTTAACGTCAGTAGGTTATTGGAGCTTAAAAGGATTTATATTTTCTACTCTTTGAGTCTTTTGTAGATTGACCTAAATTTCAAAGAAATATAAAACTGAGTTTGAGTTAATTACTTTGATACTTAATTGCATTAAGGTCATTATAATTGTTGTTGTTGTTATTATGGGGTGTAGATATTACGGTCTAATTAAATTCAATATTGAAATTCTCATTTGTGTTATAGAGGGTTGTGGTGTTAATAAGAACTGTTAATTGAGTTTTATGGTTTGGTAATTTTAAGAGAACTATTTTTGAGAATATGGCTTGAAGTATTTAAAATATTATTAAAATAAAGTACATACAATATAAAGCACATACTTTTTAACTGCGTCCTCGATGCTACAGAAGGCAATAATACATCATAATAAAGATATTATATGCGGCTTACAAGGACGGTTGGAGGACTTAGATTATGTCGCTGACAAATGTCTACTTAGCTACTGATTCTCAGAGATTCTATCGAAAATTTCCATTAGTAAGATCAGAAAATTTACATACCCAAAACATAATCATTCCTAATCAATTGTAACACACATCGACGATTCTTCGTATTCGATAATAATATTAAAGCTCTAAAGTCTTTCAAGTACATAAGAAGCACAATTGATTCAACTAGTGGCTCAGCAGCAGATATATCCAGTCACATAAATAAGACACGAAGTGGATTCGTCCAGTTAAATCCGGTTTGAAAATCGTCTAATATTTTAAAACAAACCAAAATCAAATTATTTAAAACCAACATAAAATCTACTTTGTTGTATGGATGTGAGACCTGGAAGTTTTTCTCAACAAAAGCCTCTGCAAGATCTTACGAATATTCTGGCCTGTAATAATATCCAACAACCAACCTTGGATGGAGGCAAATCAGCAGCCTATTAAAACAGAAATAAGAAAGTGGAAATAAACATTGCCAAGAAATGCATAAACTGGAAACCCCAGGAAAAAACGATTTGGGAGACCAGATCATACCTGGAAGCGGCAAATAAAAACAAAACTTTCGAGATTGTGGTTGAAGTAGAACGAAGTCAAGCATCAAGATTATTGGAACCAACTTGTTATGGCCCTATGCTCCCTCGAGGAGTGAAAGGAATATACACAGTATCGGCCATAACTAAAGCACCCCTCAATGGATTTTTTCATATCATAATTTTTTTTGACAAAAAGGGTTTTTTTGGGGTGTATTTTGTATATATTTTATTTACTTATATTGTTAATGTTCATATAATGCTCATTTAGTAAAGGATAATTTTATGAAGAATTAATTTAAAATGATAAAACATATAAAAACACAAAACGAGACGGACAAATCAAAAGCAGTTTATTGTGAAAAAAACAATGTATAGCTAGGAACAAGTACTCCAGTGAATTTAAAATAAAAGTTACTAAAGACTGGAATACGGGATTATAACGGCATGAATTGAGTAAAAAATATTCAATTAACATATCAGTTATGTGCTGGCTGATTCCAAAGTTTATGCAGAGTGGTCGTATATCACCGGAGCATTCTGGACGACGTCCACGTAAAACCACACGACATTATGATTCCTTGATCAAAGAGCAATGCAAAAAGATTCTACAGCATTAGCTAGTCAATTAAGAACAAGTTTACGATTATTTGTTAGCGAAAAAACAATCCGTACAAGAACATTAGAAGACCAGCAAAAAAACCGTTTATATCAGATAAGAACGAGAAAGCTAGACTGTAGTTTTCCAAAGCCCACATCGACTGGACCATCTAAAAATGTTCTCTGACGAATCCAAATACAAGTTAAAAAGTTCCGATGGAACAAGGCGTGTACGCAGACGAAAAGGAGAAAGAGTGTATCTTAAGTACTGCAAAGGAACAATTAAACATGGAGGGGGAATGTAATGGTCTGGGGTTGGTTTTCTGGTCAAGGAATTGGGCCAATTCATAAAGTTAATGGGATTATGGTTCGTTTCATGTACCGTGATGTATTGAAAGATTTAATGTTGCCTTATGCCAGTGAAAAGATGAACAAGATAACGGTCCGAAACACACCTCCAAAGTTTGTAAGATCTGTCTACAGAACAATAAGATTCAAGTTCTTCATTGGCCTGCTCAATCTCCCGATCTCAATCCTATTGAGAACTTGTGGGAGATTGTTAATATGAAAATAAATCGTACAAGATTAACAAAATATTAGCATTTAAAAGAAATAACGTGTCTTAAATATATACTGCACTTTATGGATCTTCGATACTTCTTTTGGTAGCAACTAGAGTATCTAAATTATTCGATTTTTCTTTTATTCGAATAAGAAATTTTAGTTTGGGTACCCCGATAGACTAGTCGATAGTGTGCTGAACTTAATCTGAGGGTTGTGGATCGTTCGATTCTTTCGAATAAATCAATCATTAATTTATAATCAATCGAATTATTTGAATAATAGACATTTTTGATATAATGTAAGATATCAAGTTTTGCTCTTCATCAAGTCACACGTAAAGTCGTTTTGTCTAAAGCCACCATTAATAACATCACTTATTTGCATTTGAACCTATGTCTTGATAAGCCAGCAATTTGTTTAATTGGTGTCCATATCATCCAATTCACGCCATAAGTTGGTAGTCATTGACCTATAGTGCTCGCATTTGACGGTTATGGTCTGGCTAATGTCGTTCTCAAAGAAATATACAGACAGCGTCAAAAGAAAGTGTACATTTAAAACGTTTAATTACATATTAAAAAACTAATTTTTTGTCAAGTTGTATACTTAATAAAATATTTAATTGTTCTCTTACAATATATAAACAAAATTCAACAGCGATAAAAACAGTAACAAAAATACTCAATTTTTAACCCGTCAAAACAATGTGTACAGTTTAGGGAAATTAGAAGAAAAATACGTGTTTAGTATTTTATTTGATATCCTTTGGCTTTTAAAAAAACCTCCTTGACATTGTTTCTACCAATTTTGATGTCACCTCTTTTGAAATTTTTGACCACTCTTCCTGCTGGATTTCCTTTGAGAGTCTTTGGTGGTAATATTTCTCTTTTCTGACCTGTCTGTCTAAATGCTCTAACAGATGTTCAATGGGATTAAAGTTCGGTGACTGCGGGGGGTATTCCAATTGTTTCGGTGTATGATACAACAGCCATTCTTTAATATGTTTAGAGGTATGCTTCGTATCGTTGTCCTGTTGTAAGTTCCAGGTTTGGTCTAGATTTAATTTTCTGACGCTGGGTTCCAGATTTTATTTTAGAATGTTTATGTAATCGGCTTTGTTCATAAAAATATCAATAAATATGAGTTTTGGATAGTACATGGATAGTACATGTTTTGCTTCTCCAAATTTTACTTCTGTTTTTACTTCCGAAAATCTCAAACTTGATTTCGTCCGTAAACAGCACATTATTCAAAAACGATTTTTCTTGGTTTTTATACTTGTTTGCGAATTCTAGACGAGTCTGTTAATTTTCCGCATAATTTTACTGCACTTACTGTGGGTTCTTTCTTCATTGCTCTTACAATTGATCGTATTTCAAGGTTGTTAAGGATTTTGGTCTTCCCCCACGTGGCTAATCTTCTAAACTTCAAATTTTTTTTGTTTGTCTATAATTTGTTCAGTTCATGGCGATTTCACTTAACGATTTGCCTTCATTTTTATATTTTATGACTTACACTCTTGTTTCAATTGCAGTTTGTTGTCTCATTTGGGTTTTAAAGATCTCGCGGTTAAACAAGAAAAGCTAGTATCTTAAAATCTCATGAGACTAAGAGCAAAAACCACAAGAAATTATTATAAAGCCAAAAATAAAGAATAACAATATATTTTTTTATGTAACTAGAAAAATCTTATTGCAATTCTAAATGTGTACACTTTTTTTTGACGTGTTTTTGTTTTTGTTGTTACTGTTTTTTGTGCTGTTGAAGTAATTTAGTTTTTTCTTTTATATTGTGATGCAGTTTTTGTTTCCATCCGGGGTATGCTTAGTCTGTCCAGGGTCTTCAAAGGTCTGCTTCCTTTGAAATCTTTACCACAGAGCTGATTTGGATCTTTGGAATATGTTTGTTCAAGGCCGAAGCTTCTAATAGAGGATTCGACAAGATAAATACTTCGGCTACGACTAATTATTCGTAAATACAGCTAATGGATGCAATCCAACGAGATAAATGCTTCGGCTCTCGGTCGGCTAACGACTAATTATTCGTAATTACTGTCTGTGGATGCAATCCGAGGAGATAAATTCTTCAGCACTCGTCGGCTAACTACAACTTATAGGCTATGACTAGCTAATGAGTACAATATGACGAGATAAATGCTTCGGCTCTCGGTCGGCTAACTACGGATTTTAACTACGATATTAGTACGAAGTAAGAATTTAGGCCTCGTCTAATTATGTTTTGTTACCCGGGCGCAAAGTATAAGTAGATCGAGACTTCGACTCTAGCTTGCCTTTTCATGTCTTTCTTAGATGTCTTATATTAGAATTCACATAAACTGTATGGGAATTATACAGTATTCTAATATGTAATATTAAGGTTCACACAAACTATTTGGGAATTATTAACAACAGTATGCTGATATGTATTGTATTAGTATTAATTATGTTATGTTAGTGGATTGACTTTTGTAACAGCACGTTACAATATATAGCAAGAGAACAATTAAATGTTTTGTAAAATATACTGGAACTAGAGAAAAAATAGTGTTTTAATGTGCAAATAAAACTTTTTAAATGTAAAAACAAGATGTACACTTTCTTTTGATGCTGACTGTAGAACGATGACACCGCCTGCCCAAAAAACAGACCAAACAGTGACCTTTTTGGGATGCATTGGATGCTCTCTTATCTCTTATGCATAATTTTGCACAGTTTTGTTTGAATATTTATGTAATTAAGATATTTAAGAGAGCTTAACTATTTTCAGATAAGGCAGTTGCATGGGTGGCTAGCAAAAATAATGGACCGATTCTAAACAAATTCAACAAGCTGTCTCCATGAAGCCGAATTTTGGCACAATTATCTTTCGAATTGTCTTTGAAATTGTGACTGGTAGTGTGATTACAAGGTTTATATGGTCGGACGGTTGGTCAGAAAGTGATCCTGAGAAGATTTGAGGTGGGTATTGGGACAATACCCACCCACTATGGTTGTGTAGGATATAAATAGTTTTTAATCTAATACCGCACAGCTGAATATATAATGGTAGCTTAAAAAAAAAATAATAAATCCTTTAAAGTAAATATTTATTTTAGAAGTAAAACTGTTTACAAACATTGTAAGCATTGAATGTTATTGGGTGTATGACTTAAAAATGGGGGAATTTGAACGCGGTTTTTGTTTTTAATAACTTATATGTCATTTTGAAGAGTACATATCTGTCATTTATTCCTAATTAGCTACTGAACATTATAGTGTAAACACAAATTCTTTTTTGGCTTCCAAAATGTAGAATTTTGTACCAACAAAGCATCATATGCGGAAAGTTTTGCTGTACTTCTTTAAAAAAAAGTACCGCTGAAGCACACTGAAGCTTACGGTAAATGTGTTCTATCGGTTTCAATATGCGAGATATGATTTGTGAAGTTCAGAAGTTGTGATTTTGAGACGGAAGACAAAGATCGCTCAGACCTGCCAAAACCTGAGCTGCTGAAACACCGAACAAAACTGATTCGCTTGAAGCGGGCATTGGCCGAAAAACGCTCAGAGTATGCGGCAAGACACAAAACCGTAATATTCTATCATAACAATGCTCGGCCACATTTTAGCATTGCCTATTAAAAACTTTTTAGAAAAAGTGTTTGGTAAGTTCCGACTACAATTTGTTTGGATCGATGTAGAATGCTCTGTCTGTTATACGCTTCATTTTCGAACAGAGTATTCGATATTGGCTTGATTGGTTCTTGGCCTCAAATGATGAGCTGTTCTTATGGCTCGTAATCCATATGTTTCCAGAAAGAAAAAACCCCGCATGTTTAAGTCGTACATCTAATAATAAAACTTTGTGATTAATATTTATTACAATTTGTTTTCGTATTTAGTTGCAGTGTCAATTATTTAGTTGTCATTTCTGTCGTCATATCCCCGTCTGTGTGAACTTTACACCACTTCTCTCTTATGTTGCACTAAGTACTAAAGTGCCAAGTAGAAACATATGATGCACACATACTATTATTATGTATTTTTTATGTACTACATGTTTGTGTGTATGGATATTGCACAGATATATTTTATTCGTTTCCCTTGAGTTTGTATTTTCCTGGTGCTTGTTAATGGCAACTAAAATAACACCACTCTAAAGAAACTTAATAGTGTCATGTTTGGTGTATATACAAGCCTTATTTATTCATTGTATATAAATGCCAGAATTATAGCAATTCCTTTGTATACCCACCATCTACAAACAGGATGAGTATATTGATTCAGTCATTCTATTTGTAACATAACAATATATTGATCTTAGACCTCATAAAGTAAAAGACGATCCAACAAAATGAACATTAAGTGATCATCATTGTTGGGGACAAGAAAAAGACACGTTTAGCAAAAATTATAATGCCGCCAAAGTATGGTTGTAGTAAAAATTATTCAAAACTATACCAGGGTTACATTAAAAATATCGACCATATGCTTACTGAAGAAAAACTTTACTTTACAACATTTTTACAATTATTGTGCAGTATTTACAAGTACTGCCTTGTGTAAAACAGTTTGATGAAATGATTTACCAAACTAAGTGAGACTAATAAATATAAGTCTATTCAGAAACAAACACGTACATGTATATCTATGTGTCGTTTGCTAATGTTTTTTTTATTTCAACTTAATACTCAACTAAAACAACTACTCCTTGACTTCAGACAGCATGTCGCAAGGTATTCGATCAATATGTTATGTTGTTATTGTTGTATTAGAGACTTACGTTAAAACACCTGCAATAACCTTTTGACTTGAAAATAGCATGTACTTGTTAAAGAAGTACTCTTTATTTCATTTTGAGCACACACAAATAAACATATGTATTAAAATGGAAAATACTTTAAAAAAATCTACTAAAACCTGTAACATGATTTTACTTTATACACTTTATCCACATCTACAAGTATTTGAAGAAGGCAGAAAGAAAATCAAACAAAATACATATTTTTGACGGTTGTGGAGAAATGTAATTACACTATTTGAAGAAGGCAGAACGACAATGAAATAATGAAGGAAATTTGTTTGCTGCTAGTGTAGAAAGAAATCCATACTCAGCTTAGAGGAATTTTATTCAAATTCAAATCAAAGGCAAGGCATATCTATAAGATTTTATTTGCTTGGGTCTTGTTCTTATGTAGCTCTAATAAACTTGTTGAGTACTTTTCTAAAGTGAGGTTTACTTATAGTATTTATGGAAAATTTTCCCCAATCATTGGGGTATAGAAACTTTTTCAGAAGTATAAAGGTTTCTTCACTTGCGAATGGTCAGAAAAGATTCAGCGGACAAATATTTAAGGCAACTAACACCATTTCGTTCTTAGACTAAGTATACTCTGGTAATGTCGTATAGGCTCCTGTTCATCTGCAGCAAACGTAAGCTCAGCTTCAATGTCACATTATAAGAGCAATGTATCCAGATAGTGAAATATATTTAAGCCGAACCACTTTTACTTTTGCTTAGAGGTATATGATTAGGTTATAAAGAACTCTCGCAGTTAGCGACGCCCTTGCGCCATCCGTTACAGCATTTAGACAGTTATAAGCCAAGTAAAATATACATTAATAAAACTATGTTACACCAAAAATATGCAGGGCTTCTTATACAGCAATTCTATTTTGGAGTCCATAGAGTTCGGAAATACCTATAGTTTTTGTCTACCACTTCGTTTGGTAATTATCTTTATTACCAGTGAAATGACTAAATTCATAACTTAAAAAAAATCGTTAGTTTGTTGTTTTGAAATTGATTTTAAAACTGTTTCATACACAGATAAAACAGATACGTAGTAGCAACCGAATTTGTTGCCAATCGAAAGATTCGGTTGCACACATAGAATTTTTCGGTTATATTAACAGAAAATCAGTTGATAAAGAAGAATTTCGGTTGAAGCAACCAAACTTTTGAAAAATTCGGTCACTAAGGTAAAATCATTGCATTGGCAACAAATTCGGTAGCTATCACGAATCTGTTTTCTTTGAGTATGTTTAAAATATCCTCTATCTTAGATTTTCATAAACAGGAATTTTTGATTGCAAAATATTCAGCAAAAAAACCATTTTGTGTGGTATAAATTAAATAATTACTTTTTAATTAAATAATTTCGTATTATTTATATTTGCAGGTCACAAATCTGAATAAATTTTAAATTGGGTAAAGCGTTTTCTAGTTGAGGCATAAAAATGAGGGAGTTTTTCAAATTTTAGCTTTCGTTTTGTAACATTTGTACAATATAAATTTATTCAAAGTATTGGCCATTGTTAGATATGACCTTTACCCAGCATATGGATTCCGAGCCAAAAGAACTGCTTATCTTTTGAGGCCAAGAACGAGTCCAGCCAATATCGGATACTCTGTGTAGCGTATCCCAGAGAGAGCGTTCTGAATCGATCGAAACAAAATAGTTGTCGAACGGGTACGGTCTGAGCTATAAAGCGAGTGAGGCAGAACCTCCCATCCACTTCATTGTAAAATCTTTTTAACAGGTATTGCAACATATCGCCGAGCATTGTCATATTCTGGTTGTTTTTCGGTTATTACTCAAACTAATCAGTTGCATTCGGTACAGGTTCCCTGTGATGGTCTGGTCAGATTTCAGCAGATACAGGACCCTTTTACTCCTTTCAAATACAGAGAATTACCTTAGCGAAATGGATATTTGGTTTTGGTGTCGATTCGGCTGGTTGAGCGGGCTTCATATACGATATATTACGATTCGGGTTATCGTAATAGATATATTTTTCTTTGCAAGTAATGATTCGGTGTAAAAATTATTATCTTTTATAGCATTCATCGTATTTCAAGGTCTCTCGGCTTTAATTCGTATAGTAAGTAATTTATCTGCTTTTGGATGAATTCTGCTGCTCGCAAACGTTTTCAAATTGCTGCTTGAGTAGCTTCCCATGATTTTGAAAGCTCCTGTTGAGTTTTACGACAATTTTCTTGGAGTAATGCCTCTAAATCTTAGTCTTCAAACTTTTTTGGCTGGCCTGGGCCGTGTCAAAATCACTACTTCTGAATCACACAAACCGTTTCTCACACGTTGAAACTGATGAAACAAATTCACCACTAACTTTGGTGAGCAATCAATGTGCATCAGCGGCACAGTTTTCAAATTAAAGAAGTAAAGCCAAACTTCCCACATATGACGCTTTGTTGGCACAAAATTCAACATTTTCGGTGCAAAAAAAATTTTGTTGTTGACGCTATAATGTACAGTTATAAATTAAGAATACATGAGAAACATGTATTCTTTAAAATTGCATATAAGTTATTAAAAACAAAAACCGAGTTCAAAGGATACTAAATATATTGTAAAACCCGTATTTTTAAGTTTTTTTTTTTTTTTTTTTTTTTGTAATTGATTTTAAAATAAATGTAATACAGTTTGGTTGATATTTTTATAATATCTATATCTTAAACAAAATTATATTTCTAAACGGAAAACCCTATATCTTTTTAAATAGTTACTTTTTAATTCAATTATTTTATATCATTTCCATTTGCTGATCACGAATATGAATAGATTTTAAATTGTACAAAGAATTTTCGAGATATCACCCATTCAATATTTATATACACTGAATCAATTAAGTCTCCGTAGAGACATACTCATAATATAAACTAGCAACTGATGTAAAAAGTCTAACCGAAATCAATGATAGTGTAAAAATACCACGCTCTTCCATTCAGAATGTTATTCAACAGTTCAAAAAAAAAAAAAAAAAAACTGAGCGTCCAAGATAAATTGACCACCGCTTAGAGAGAAGAATTGTACGATTTGTAGAAGGTAATACAAAAATTAGCGTATGTGTAAATGCGGGAAACTTGAAAACTAGTGATGAATTAACGGTAAACTCCCAAACTGTAAGAAACGCTCTTAAACTAAATGGATACAATGGTGGGGTAAGACGTAAGAAGCCCCTTGTTCGAAAAGTGAACATGAAAAAGAAATGGGATTTCGCATTTCGAGCATTTTGATAAAGAGTTTTTATTTTGGGGTCGAGTTACTTTTAGTGATGAAAGTAAATTTTATGTTTTTGTTTCTGATGGAAGAAAAATGATATGGAGAAACCCAAATACTGAAATGAATACGAAGCATGGGGTTGCATGGCTTCATCTGGGGTGGGAAATCTTATTTTTGTTGAAAACACGATGGATAAATATGCATACTTTAATACATTAAAATAAAAGTTAAAACAAAGTGCTGAAAAATGACGTTTGGAACGTTTGCATTGCTTCCAACAAGCCAACTATCCCAAACACACCTCTAAATTAGTAAAGGAATGTCTTAGTTATAATGTTCCTAAACAATTAAATTGCCCAGCTCAGTCACCTGATCTCAACTCGATTGAGCATCTATGGGATCACTAGGAAAGAAAGATTCGGCAGCACAATATAACGAGTAAAGTGGTACAAAATAGATTACCTGACAACAACAAAGCTGGACCATTCCATGCACAGCCATTTAAATGCAGCAATTGCTCAGAAAGGAGGACCTATTACATATTAAATGCAATCAAGTTTAATATTGAGATTCCTTGCCTTAAAACGGTTAACTGTACGGAGACTTTTTTGGTGACACTTTTCGTACAATTAATGAATTTATGTAAATTTTAATGTTTTTAATGAAAATGTTTGTATTTTTTATGTTGATTTCTAGTTTATAAGGATTTTTATAAAATGAATTAAGAAAATGTTTAAATATGTATTGAAAAATTTCCATAAATTGCTAGTTTATATTATGATTATGTATGGAGACTTAATTGATTCAGTGTATATATATATACATTAAAGGAATAGACCTAAGCTTTCTTTTGAGTAAAAAAAATATTAAAAGGGTCTATTTTAAAATAAATAACTCAACAAAGTTTTTGATTTTGCAAAAAAAACTCAAAAATTTTATGTCTTGAGTAACAAAACATTTATCTTGATAGATATACAACTCGCATTCCACTAAGCGACCAAAAAGCTCTTCAAGAATACATAAATGATATGAAATCCCCCATATATAAATATATAGTGGCTTAAAGACATACTTTAGAACTATTCCTCTTAAGTAAACGAAATAAACAGTTTTTTGTATGCTCTCCGAAAATCTTGTATTGGCTTAGATCAGGCGCGGATCCAGGTCAACCTTTTTTTCTTCTATTTTATATGGAAGCTTTTCGTTTTTGGGGGGTATTCCTATTTTACCCCCTCCGGATCCCTGTCTGGCTTAGATAAAGAGTTTTGAATATAGTCACTCGCTATGTCTTACCTTCCAAACAAAAGAGACTTTTTTGAAAATCGTCGGATAACAACACATAGAACCTTTAGAAGCGTTCCTATGAAAGTTTATAGTCCAAAATTACGTCAAGGTATTTGAATTCCTTTGAAAGTTCCAGAATGATACCATCAAACCGATATCAATTCCAGATTTTTTTAATTTCTGGTAAACATTTTCAATTCAGTATTCGCCGGGTTGACCCCCCAGACCATGTTCCTTGCCCAATGTTAGTAATACACTTAGGCTGATTCAGTGAGTTCACCCATGGGTACATATTCCCCTTTAATAAGGATATTATTGTCTTTTATATATATAAAAGATCTTAGGTACATTTTTGTAGTTTATTGTTTCCTTGAATTTGGAAGCGTTTGCTACCTGTGGACCTGAACAGGGGAAAAAAGGTAAACAAAAATCAAATTTTTAAAGTTTTTTACGATTTTGAAGATGAATTTTTTTATTTTATATGTTTACAATTTTTGTTCTTTATGACAAGAGCTACAACTATGTCTCAAAAAACCGCACGGTTTGCAAGATATGAGCTTGAAATGCCAAAAATTACACCGCGGGGACAAATCTTTGGGGGCCCAAACTGGGAGAAGCGGGTCTTTTTTTGGTATTTTATCACGTAGTGGTGTCCGTATATGGTTTTTTTTCGTGTTGCACTGTGTATCTACTGACCTATTGAGCCTATCACTACTTTCATTGCAGTGATCATGTCCAAACTAAAATGTATGGTATCAACTCCAAAGTCACATAGGGAATCGACTATTAAGTATATATTCTTATTGTTAAATGCCTCCTCTTCTGAAGGACACAGTGTAAGTACTCTCTTTGTGTTCCAACTTTCGAACAAATTTATTAGAGCTTACAGAAGACATGATTATTGTATGGTGAGTTTGCACTGTGAAGCACTTTTGTATTTAATTAATTAGTTCTTTTTAAAATATAGTTTTTGTTTTTCAACTTTTACCATTAAATAATATTCTTAATGTTTATCATCATATTCACTAGATTTGACTGATCTCAGGAGTCCTTAACTTACATTTCTTTAAAGTTTATAATGTAAAACTATTCAAAAACCAAATCCCAGATTGGCTTTGAATATAAAACATCTAAAATGTAAAAATCTCTAATATCTTTTTGTAGAAGTTTAACATGAATTAACCAAGTTACATTATGTTCCCACTAACCACAAGTAGTGGTGAAGGGTATTAAAAGTAGCTACTGCCAAAAGAAATTGAAATAAACTAATAATACAAGAGAAAAACGAAAACAAACCAAAAAAAGATTATACATTTGTTTGTGTATATTTGTATATAGGTATATTAGGGTTGGCACCTTTTGTATGCAGGAAAAATAATATGTCAATGTTTCCAACTAATATAAAAGTTTAGTTTGTTTGAGGAAACCATTTCACACAAATTTTTTAGCTGGAATAAGTATGTGGTGAGCTGGATCAAAGGAAGAAATTTTTAATTTTTTTTTATTATTTTTCTTAATATTTATCGCAGATGAAACATACACACAAAAAAAAAAAAACGATTGGAAATCGGTACTATTTATTAATAAGTCACTAAATACTGAAAACGGATCTTTTACTTTAGTTGGAAACATACTCAAATTATTTTTAGGGCACCCTAATGTATGTATGTGTATATATGTGTATATGTGTATTAGTATGTGTTTAAGTAAACTCCAAGTTTTGCAAACAAACAAACAAACAAACAAAAAACGGGTGAAGGAGACAAATTGTAAAAACATAAATGAACATGAAATGTAATAGTACTCATGTTGTTGTTGGTGGTTAAAATCGGCAAAGGGCTGTGGGGACCGTGTAGAGAATGACAAAAGTAAAACCATAAAATGAAACCAAAATGCGCGCCATATATAACTTCAATGCATTTCCGCTTCCGTCTTTAACAACAACCGCTTTTGTAGAGAAGTAATGCAACCATATTTTGTGTTTTTTTGCTGTTTACTTGTTTTTGTAGCACGTTGGTTTATTTTTTTTTGTTGTTGTTATTTTTAGTGATGTTTTTAGCTTTTTGTTTATATGTTGAATGTTATTTTTGTTTTTCTGTTTTCTGTTTTGTGAAAATTGTAAGTTTAATGAAAAAAAAAAATAAATAAATTTGCTAACTGAACTTTTTAATGAAATTTTAGGAGTAGTGGCATTTTTAATATCCTTTAAGCTTTATTTGCTTGCCTTCATTGTGGATTTTTCCTTTTGCAAATATTACTTTGTATAGGAACAAAAGTTTATTTTTCGTCTTTTTTTATTATATAAAAAATAAGGTTTAGTTTTTATTTGATATTTGTTTGTGAATGTCCTTAGCCTAAAAGCAACTGTTACAGAGTTTATTATGATAGATTATTGAGTTGAGGTATTAGTTTTTACGAAAAAGGTTTAGTAACGTAGGTATTTGATACTTTTTGTTTGTGTTTTATCCTAACGCATTTATTTCGTAGCCGATTTGAATTTCTTGGAAAAATTTATTATACATTTTGACAGAAACATGCAAATCTTTACCAAGGACACATTTTTTAATATGATTAAAAGCAATTTGTGTAAACAACTTGCAGATTTTAAAATATATTCGAATAATTTCTAGACAAATCGATTGTAGTTTTTTAAAATACCGAATTCTGTAAATGAAAAAACGGGGATTTATTTAATCATCCCTAAAGTATACTATATTATTTTAGAGTATACTTGTTATAACTGATTAATAATACTCATACGCTGATGTGTTCCAAGTGGAAACTTCTTGTTATAGAAAGGTAAAAAACTTGTTTATGTCTAAAATCGTCACTATTTTAATTATTAAAAGAAAATTGTAAATGAGCAAGTAATTTTCTGAGGGGGATATTTTATGAGGACTAGGGGAAAATGTTGCCCGATTTTCACCATACTTTACACTATAATTTCAGAGTACTTAGAACTAATTTGTGCAAAATTTGTCTTAAGTAACATGACGCATTTATCGGGCTACATTTGTACGGGGGCTGTTTGAAATCAAGTGCAGTTGTTGCCCATTTTCAATACCAAAGAAACCTGTGTAAAATTTCAGCCATGTAGCTCCCTTCGTTTGGGCTTTATCGTGTTTCCAACAAACAGACAGATGGACATGCGAACGGGCGGAGGGACATAGACATAACGATGATGGTAAATGATTCAAAAGATTTAATTCTTAATACATTTTTCAAAATCAAATTAATTTTGTTCTCATTCCATTATACGCCTCATTAGTGAATTAATTCCATTGATAATTAATTAACAGCCTAGCCCACGATGCACAGTGTAATATTTTGCACATCCAGCTGGACAAAAATCATTGTTTTGAGTAAATTTTTATCAAATATGAAAGAACACTTGTTGTAAAATAAGAAAATACAAAAACTTTGCTTAATTTGTCAACAATAACCCTCTAACTGGTAAGACCATCTCAATCTTGGTCTCGATTTTTGGGCACCAGTACTGTATTAAACATTTTTTCGCTTCAAAATTCTGAAAATTGTCTATAGACAACACTTTTTTACATTTTCTTTATACCTTCCAATGTATTCTGACAAGTCGTTTTTCAGCTATGATCAATCAAGTGCAAAAAGTCTTCAAATTAGCAAATTAGAAGGCGGTCTTGCCGGTTTGCGTGTACAAAAATGTTCTCCTCTCTTCTATTGTTGTTTTCGCCTTTTCTTCATAAAATACTATTGTTTGCTTATGGTTATATTACGTACATCCTTTTATTTTACTATTGTGTTAAAGATGAATATTACTAAACGTCCTTATACGAAAAATATCAATTTGGAGCAAATGTCTGATGAACAATTTCTCGAGTTCATCGATTCTGTAGAGTTCTGTAGACGACACAGATGAAAGTATTGATAGCGATGTTCCAAAGACGAAACATCATTTTCGAAAATACATGCCCAATAAACCGCATAAAAGTGGGATCAAATTTTTCGTGCTTTTTGATTCAAACGGTTTTGCCTATCGTTTTTTAATCTAGAATAGATCCGGAGATAATATAATTTTACCTGTTATACCGGACATTGGAGCTACCAAAAATGTTTGGAGATTCCTAATTTCAGGCATCACATCCTGTATTTTGATAACTTTTACAAATCGAAGCCGCTATTAGTGTATTTACGAGGCAGAGGAATTTATGGTTTAGGCACAATGAGAGGTACTGATTTTGTTTTGTCATATTTCTTGTTGATCATGATTTGGTTTTGTGTAGAGTATGAAATGAACCAAGAGAAGAGATGATTTTGCGTAGAATACATGACCTCGATACATGTAGTCGATGTGAATACTGTATTATGGAGGGATAACAAATACGTTTTTTCGATTCAGAAGAACCAATCCTGGCGAAGAACAATCAAAGGTTCCTTGGTATGACAGAAAGCTGAAGAAATTCATCGAAACCAACTACCCGAGAATACAATGATCGCATGGGTGGAGTAATCTCATGGATGGTCTCCAGGGTCGATACCATATTTGAGCTAAGGCTCGCAGTATTATAATTAGGTTATTCTACTATTTTGTGGGTATGGTCTTTACAAATGCATTCTTTTTATACAAACGTCTGCAGGCCGATAAGGCCAATGCTTCCAACTGCTTTTACAGCTTCCAGATTTGTGGGAGGAAATGGCTACTGAACTTGTTTCCTTCAAAAATATATCGTCTGTAGGATGTCCATCTGTTCAAGGTCTCGGTGAGCCTTTATCACTACAGCCTGACATTTCAGGTGTTGGGAAAATAGCTGCTCATCAAGTAGCTGATGTTCTGTTCGATTTTTCTTGTTGGGTGGAGAGAAAAGTCAAAAAAAGCCAAATGTGACACCCAAGTCGTTTGTTCCAAATGAGACCTGTCTCTATGCGGTCAATTTGATAAAAATTCTTTCTGGAACAACCGCCATCGAAAATAATGAGTATTTTAACTTTGTTTGTTCCCTTATCTCAATCAAATTTGTTTATATATAAAATTTACCTTTGGTGTCATATTACATGTAAACTGGCAAGACCGCCTACAGGCGGCCTACACAATTTTTTACCTGGCGTTCTTTCAGAATTAATTTTCTCCTGAAAATTAAAACTTACGATTCTATTGACTACATATACTTGAAAAAAATATTGGCTTTAAAGGGTTAAACGTGAATATTTTTGAGTGAATTAAAAACAACAGAAACACTTACATGGAATTACTCATAATTAAAAGCGTGTAACTTTTTATTGGAATGGAATTTTTAAGGGATTCTTTTTTTCTTGTTTGAAGCTTAACTTAATCGCTGTTAATATCATGAGAATTAATTTTTAGAACCTGGAAAATTCTTTTAGTGCTATTTTAATTAAACAATTACTTTTTTCGTTAAGTTGGGGAAAAAACATTCTATAATCGTTGAATTCTTTTCTCTATAACGCTTCAACACCTATTTAGTTTTAAACGAACGTCTGAAGCACTTACTGTATCTGCCGAGCTTTGCCAATTAAAAAAAAAAGAACAAATAATGACTGATAAGACCACATACATATCGACCTCTTCATTATTTACTTTAAACATGAATGGCTAAATCTTACACTGTGTGATATCGAAAGAAAACTAAAGCGAAATAAAGTCAGTCATTCACTTTCATTTGAAACAGTGACCCACTATCTTACGACTTATTGTTCGCTTTGCTTTACGTTTCAAACCTAGTCCAAATAATTAATTAAGTTGTCATATCTGCAATCGAAAATATATTGAAAACCATTATATGACGGAAAATAAAATATCAATTTTGCGTCCAAGGTTTATCGAAATATTTTTAAAATTGCCACCTGTACTTTGCATACAATGTTTATATGGACAGCCAGCCAGCCAGACGAAATGACGGACTGACAGACATTGTTTAATCGACACAGTAATTCTGAGTCGATCGGTATGGTGGGTGTTTAACTAATATTTTGGGCCATTAAAAACATTAGCTCAAACGCATAATACCATCCCCACTATGGTGGTGTAATAGCACATTTTTCATAAAACTTAGTAAGCTTATGTAAAAGTTATCTAATTTTCTTGGACGTTGAATCATTTCTATTAATTACAAAATTTCTATTGTAGAGTAATGTACAAAGCTTAAACTTAATCTTACGCTCCATAGTGGGGTCAAATGCTCTTTTTTTACGGATTTATTAATATCCAAAATATTGAACAGACTCCAGAAGAAAAGAAACACCCCCATATCATGATCCACCGTCGTGTTTTACGGTATTCTTGGTGTATTTTGGATCATATGCCTTATTGTGTGGGTGCCTAACATAATGATTCCCATGGGATCCAAACAAATTTATCTATGTTTCGTCTGACCACAGCTCAAGAAGACAGTCAAACACAGCGGTGGATCCATCATGATATGGGGGTGTTTCTCTTCTTCTGGTATCTGTTCAATATTTTGGATAAAGAACAAAATATGCGCCCCGGATTACGTAAATATATTGCAAAGCATAATCCTTCCATTTGCTGAGGAAGAGATGTCCTTGAGATGGGAGTTTCAGCAGGATAGTGATCCAAACCACTCTTCAAAATTGGCAAAGTATTTGTTTGCTGTCAACAAAGTACCTCTTATGGAATGGCCTTCACAGCCACCGGACCTTAAACCAATAGAACATCTTTGGGGAGTCCTCAAGAGGAAGCTGGAGGGGATCAGTCGGAGAAATATGGACTAATTGTGGGAAAAAACCAGAAAGAGTGGTTTTCCATTGACAAGGAATTTTTTTAAAAAAATGGTTGATTCCATGTGTCGCAGATGCAATGAAGTTGTGAAAAACAAAGGGAGAGCCTCTAAATATTAAAATAAAAAAATTTTTTAACAAAAAATAAAATAATGTGCCTCTAAAAGTTGAATCCATTTACGCGTTTCTATTATTTTTTCCAGCAAAAATATTGACCCTTTACATTGTTAGTCATATAGTGTATTGAAATATTAATGTTTTTTCTTATGTTGTATATCTGATCAACAAAACTGCATATAAATTTTTTTTAGCAAAACTAAACTTGACTAATATACTTACAAAATTGGAAAAAAATGCTTTCGTTTCTATTATTTTTTCCAACACTGCATATGGTTACAGTAAACAAGTATACGTTTGTGACAACCATTTTTATGATTAAGGTTTTACCATATTATGTTGCTCTCGGCTAATTGATATCATAATCAAAGAACAACATACACATTATGATATAAAGATTGTCACACACATATACTTGTTTACTGTAACCATATATATGATTGATACAATCATGTGAATCGTAAGTTAATCATATTATGGTCACCACAATCATGTAAATAGTTACTGTGACTATAATATTGTTAAAAAACTTTTAAAAATTGTGAAATATTTACTGTAAACATGCACAACTATATTTTTTCTCTGCTTGTATAAAGAAAATTTATACACAATACATACATCAAGTAAACTGCCAATTTTTGTATGGCGACCCCCCATTGGGGTTCCAAGAGGTGTGCCACTAGCATGGGTGGGTCGGCCCTCCAAAGTTATTGGGCGTAGGTCAGACATTTAGACTCGATTGGGGCACTTTAAATTGGTCAAAGAGGGATTTTTCAAAATTTGACCATTGGGTCAAAATAATGAACATCAAAATTCATTTAAGAGGTATGGTTCTGGGGGCAAAGTTTCTTATTACGATTTTCCTTGTCACTTGATCGATTTTTAAATTGACCCGCTCTAGTAGAAAATACATTAACAAAACCTAAAATTATTTTTAATTCAATTGAAATGCCAATAAATTACAGACCTTGTATTAAATTTAGGGAATTAAGTACATTGGATTTTGAACCAAAAAGATACTAACTAAATGTATTATTTAGTAGTATATAATATATAACATATCCGCTACATGTTTATAAATAAATAAAATAAAATAACATTGACAACAACAAATAAAATCAATAAATTATAGCAAATTGTATTTAATACTCGTAGTATGTATTTATTTACACCATTGTGGTGCACCAGCCATTCAGGCACAGTGTTTGTTTGTCCATTTGGTTTTGTTTATTCGGACGAACATTTGACAAATAAAAAAATGGCACTTAAAAGGACATTTGCTTGTCTCGCTCGCTCTCTCTCTCTCACTCCCCCCATTTCTGTCTCTTTGTTATTGTATTTATCTGTTAACATGTTTGTGTGTAAACATGCAAGTGTGTGTTAGATTTGTTGTTGGTCTACTACCATTCACTCGTCCAATTGTGGTTGACATACAGACATAAACATTTATTATAATAGTTTTTTGTGTTTTGCTTTTTTTTTTATTTGTTGTTCTTATTGTTTTACTTTATATTTATTCATATATATGTATGTATTCATTGGTTTATATAAAATTTTATGTATGCCTGTATGGTTGGCAACTTATTGTAACAATTTAATTTATTCGTATATAATACAAAACTAAACTGCATTTATACCAACAAACCGACAAACTTACAAACATACGTAGAAGTAGACTACAATAGTCTGGTTTTTACGATTGTTAAACAACATTATGGCAAGAATGGAAATCATTTGCTTGGCATTGAGCCAAATAAATGTCTGGTCATTGGATTTTTTCATTAACCAGAGACGATGAAATTACTTAAGGGCTCTATTATAAAATATAAGAGGAGACGATTTGAAGGGAAATTTTATTAGGTTTTTGATCTAGAATGCATACTAGGGTGGCACTTATTTAGCATTTTTCTGCGTCATCTAAAAACCAAATGAGCGGATCTACATTTTATTTTAAGTTTCGAGTTTTGTGTCAAAGTGGTGATGACGTAAGCGTTGAGGTGACTATGGACTTCTCCCCAAGCACCTCCAAAGCTGCTAAGGCCCAAACCTTCAAGGCAGTTAAACCCTCTGCCTCGGGTGTTTCTGAACGGCACGGGACTTAGTCGTCCAATCAGTAGTCTCCCTATAATCTAAGATGGTTGTACAGAACAGGTGGACTAATGAAACCACCTGTGTTCTCGCGAGGTCGACCCGGCCCGGCAGGACTAATCTACTTATATAATTCCATGGTTAGCAAATAAGGTTGATTGTTTATTTTATTACAGGACACTGTATAATTGAAACACATACTAGAAGAATGGGCCTACGGTTTAACTACTACTGTTGAAACTGTCGAAACGAAGAAGAGGAGGAGACATTACCACACCTATTCTACCACTGCCCGGCTCTAACATACTTGAGGAAACGAGTTCTTGGAACCCACTTCCTCTCGTGATGAGTTATCAAAGATGAATCGGATATGCATCCATACCTTTATCAGAGAATCTGATTGGTTCAAGTTGGCAACAACAAATGTCGAATAAGTATCCTGCTGTTTAATTCTTGGGTAGCACACTCGGATTAGTATTGAATGGACCCAAGTAAGCTGCTTGATGTATGGCTGCACATGGGACCTAACCTTCTATTATTACTTACTGAAATACTAATGTAAGTTTCTAAAATGCTGACATATTAGTAGAAATCTCTGAATTGGAATTAGTAATTTCTGAACTAAATTGGAATATTCTGAAATACAATTGAAAATGGAGTAGTCTTTGAAAAGGCATAGTGTTTAACATAGAGAAATATACATAGAGCGGAAACTCTCCTGTCAAAAACCTAACTCAGTTGTCAAAAACTTAAGTGGTAAGAATGTATTAGTAAGAAAAACTATGTGAAAACAAAAGCAACACTCGTATGTGTGATTATTTTGTGTAATTTTTTTGTTTGTGTTTTTTTCTAGTTTCCGCTCTACACTCTATGGGTTTTAATGTAGGACTGTACTATGTAATTGACAATTTCATTAGCATTCAATTTCAAATAATTTAATAAATGTTGTATTTTAAAAAAAAATTTGTAAAACTCTGTTAAACAAATGCTAAATATTTAAAATATATGTTGTGGATGGCAGAGGCAAATATACCTTACAATGATGGTCTACCTGCGATTTGAACTTTAAAGATTTGGGAAAAGACGCAATAATTTGGTCATTATGCCATTCTTTTATATTGTTGCCGAAAAAATAATTTTCTTCAATTGAATTAATTTTATTTGTATTATCGTTTAATTATACCCAAAAAATATGGGGGTATATTGATTTTTACATTCCCTTTGTAACACATCACAATATTTGATCTACATATGTAGCAATGTTTGTCGGTCTGTATGTATGTTTAAAACACAATACAACGCACAGTGTTTTTTCTCCATATAACGATGGAACAAAAATAAAAGGAGTTGTAGTAGACTTTTGAAATTTAATATGCTAAAATAAAATACCTTAGTTATGAAACATAAAGTGTTTGTAAAAAATCGGATGAAGGACACATATGCAAAAAATATAATTTTTAATATTGACTACAAAATTGAAAATAAAAATCATGAAAATCTTCATTTGTTATAAGCACTAAGCTTGCAATATTTCTCTTTCCAGTCTAATTAAAGTCTTCAAAATACATAACTCAGAGTAATAACCTCATCTTGTAATGTTTTCCGATTTTTGGTAATGCAGTAGTCGGCAATGCAGTGCACAAAAATATATTACAAAATGGCAAGATTCTGTAAATTTTGAGTTTGTTGTTGATTTTGAATCCATAAATATTCCATAAAAAAAATATTGATAGAGATGTGTCACAAAAACTGATGGATATATAACGTATACTACCTCATCTTGCTAAAATTATATAATTTTAGTGCATCCTGGTTAAGGTTTGGTGTTCAATATGACTTTCATATAATACTATTTCACTATTTCTTTAATCGAATTTAAGATATTATTATTATTTTATATAGCTTTTATAATTAGTTTCAAATTGTTACTCTATAATACATAAAATTTAAGTACAAATTTTGAATTTAAACCTATTTTAAAACGCATTTATTTTTAAGTTGTGGAATTTATTTTTAAGTTTTAACGCCCCTTTTAATAACACTATATACCAAGAAAAAACAAAATAAAAAATAACCGATTTTACACGATTTTTTTTTTTTATAAATTCCAACAAACTTGTGTAATTTTTGAATTTAAAAAAAAAATGTATTTTTTTGAGCGAAAAAAAAAAAATTATTTTATTCGAAATGTTTAAAAAAAATTTTACAACTGCCAAATTTTGAAAATACCAAAGAACTCTAAAATAACAATTTAAACTTATTTAAAAAAAAAAAAATATTTTTGAGAATTATTTTCTTTATTATACCCTACACCACCATAGTGGGGAGGGTATAATGAATTTGTGCAGATGTTTGTAACGCCCAAAAATATTAGTCTAACACCCACCTTAAAGTATACCGATCGACTTAGAATCACTTTCTGAGTCGATTAAACGATGTCCGTCCTTCCGTTCGTCTGGCTGGCTAGTTGTCCATGCAAACTTTGTGTGCAGAGTACAGGAGATATTTCGATAAAATTTGGTACATATAATTTGTTTGGCCCAAGGACGAAGCCTATTGAAACTGGCTGAAATCGGTCCATTATTTCACCTAGCCCCCATACAAATGTCCTCCTGAAATTGGACTTTATCGGTCATAAATTTTTAGTTTATATAGGTATCTACAAAATTTTTTCTCCAAATAAGTTTTATATATACTAAATTCATGTCACCAAATTTTATTATGATCGGTTCATAGCTCCCATATAAGGCCTACTTCCGATAATCACTTTAACGAGCATAAATCTCCTAAAAATGTTGGTATACACATAAAATGCAACATAAATAACTTTCATATAGATATTAATCACATGACCAAATTTCATGGTGATCGGTCAGTAATTTGTCATAGCTCCCATATAAGGCCCACTTCCGATAATCACTCACGAATATAAATTATTGAAATTTTGAAAGAAAAATGTTTTTGCTCATTTACTTAGTGTAGGGTATTATATGGTCGGGCTTGACCGACCATACTTTCTTACTTGTTTTTTCTTAAATTTGACTGACTTTAGCGACCTCTAGTGAAGTCTAGGAGAGTCAAATAAAACCAATTCCTAAAAATGTATTGGAGTTGTGTTGTTAGCTATCGATTAATATATATATTTTATCATATTTTGAGACACAATTTTTTTTTTTTTGATTTTTGTCTTAAAACAAAGCACCGTGCGACGAAAGGAGCAGTTAACGGAAATTTTACACAAATAGCCTCTATTGATAAGGTTTGATTTGTTGTTAATTATGGGCAATATCTGTCTATGATTTTACAGAAGTCCCCCACGTTCCCACGACAATTAGATCTACGCTTCGGAATGACCCGATTCCCAATCGGTCTAAGATTGTCAACTCAGTAACAGCTGTATCAACGGGAAGTTTTCTCCCCAGGGAAGAACTTACAACAACAACAACAAATGTCCTCCGTAATACTGTTTGAGCATTCAGAAATATGTTGATTATGTGGCAATCCTGATAAAATTTTGCACACATTAGTTTTAAGTACTCTGAAATTATAATTAAGGGTATGATGAAAATAGGGAAATATTAAGCCCTAGTCAATATTGAACATTCATAAGTGTCTTATAATAATTAATATCATGATACAATTAGGCATAAACTAGTTTTATGAATATTAAGCTAAATCTTTCCACGAACTTTTGGGAGGATCGGTCCATAACTGAAGCTACCCCCATCTGAAAAATATGTATATATACCCACATATTGATGGTATACAAGATTCGGAGCAGCCGTATATAAGACTCTTCTGATTTTAATCGTCTTCACTCTTTAAGGGAGATTAAAAGAAAATATTTGGTGGATTCACAAGGTCTCCTTACATGTCATACTGTTATAATGTTCTAATATTTCACGACTCGGCTTAACCGACTATTAGGCGTTCGACGCAGGTCTCTGCTGGTTAGTTACGATAACATAATAAACATAGCATACAAATAGTATTATTTTAGGACATTTTTTGCTTGAAAGACAATAACAACATTTTCAAACCATTGTGAAATATTAAAACATTATGACATGATAGGAGACATTGTGAATCGACCAATTATTTAAAAAAATTCCAAACATCTTATAAATATGATATTCTTTTATAGTTGGACATATGTTTTTTTTATTATTTTATTACCAACTTAAATAAAAAAAAATATGCAATAAAATTATATGGCTTTATTGGCAAAACTTTGGTGTCTCTTAAGGTTCAGAAAGGATTACAAAATACATTCACTGTGACATTTTTGTAACAAATTGTTTTACGTATACTTGTTTACAGTATCATATAAGTACTAGATAGACGATATAAATGTCCAGACTAATATTTTCTACTGTTGAAATAAAAAGGAAAATGAAAACAGAAATCGATATTAATCGTAAATGTCTTGTTTTCCAATAAATTATCATACTCCCAAAAGTACTAGGGGCTTGTGAACGAATGAATGTTTGTATGTATGTTTGTTTTTCTATGAGTTGCCATTATGGTTGTTAGTGCAGATCTTTGACGTAAAGTGTTATTGTATTCAGTACTACTACGAAATTGTTTTTGAGTTCATGCTTGTAACCAAAAGGCATGAAAAAATCATCAAATAACCATAATATGGATGGAGTTGCCATTCTGCAAAACAATTGCCACAAGCTGTAGAATTCTATTAGTATTTATATACATATACAAAGGTATAGGGAGTATGTAAAAATAAATATGTATAAGTTCATAAATATGTATGTAAGTGATACGAAAAATGCGTATACATTAGATATAATGTTTGTTATTAAAAATCAATATGAAACAGGGCAAAATGCTGAGTTCTACTGTATAATATAAATGTATTCCTACATATACGTTGGAATATACGTACTTATATTAAGGTGGCCCTTGTTTTGCTCTTCGTCATCGTTTTCAAACTTTTTTAAACAAAATTTAAAAAAATTAAAAAAAATTATTTTCTATTCTAATATGCAAATTTTAACAAATGTACCTTTTATGGATTAGCATGGAATCAGATTTCAAATTTGCGGATTTGTTTTTGGTCACAAATTTGTAAAAATATTTCTTAAAAATACATTATGTATCCTATTTTCTGTATTATATTTTATAGCCAACAGTTTGTTAAAAAAATGTTTCCCAATTTTATGATTATATATCATTAGATATACATATTGTCTATATTAAAAAATCAGTAATTCACAGTAGCCAAACAGGGGCTATAGCGGATATATAGTAGATATATGAATCATATATGTAAGATATTTGGGGGCTACTGAAAGTAGATTTCATCATACAGACGGGTCAGACGATTCAGAGTATATCGCAAATGAAAAATGTAGAAACTACAAGCGGAATGACAAACTTATATATACACGCGAGAAAAAATATAGTTGTACATGTTTACTCTAACAATTTAAAAATGTTTACAAGATTTTTTATAATATTATGGTCATTGTAATTATTTATAGAAATGCAGTAACCATAATATGGTTAATTTAAGCAGTCATACATATGATTGTAGTAAACAAGTATTTGATTGTGACAACCATATGGATATTATTATCTAAGAATAACATATTATGATGTAATAATTCATCATCAACATGATTGCCATAGATTGAATCTAAACTTTACCATTTTATGGTTATCATAATCATATAAATAATTACTGTGACTATAATATTGTTAAAAAACAGACTATGCTCGTTAGTCTGTCTGATGTTAGCATGATATTTTCCCCAAATATGTATACCTAACACCCACCTTAAAGTACACCGTAGTAAATCGACTCAGAATCAATTTCTGAGTCCATTAAACGATGTCCGTCCGTCTAGCTGGCTTTCTGGCTGTCCATATACATATATACAGGTCGCAATTTTGAAAATATTTCGATAAAATTTGGTTCATACAATTATTTCGTCCCATGGACAAAGCCTATTGAAACTGGCTGAAATCGGTTCATTATTTCACCTAGCAATATTTATTGAGCTCTAAAACTAAAATTTTTATCAAAATTTTGATATGAAAAGTGCAATATTTTTGAAGAACGGAGTTTTAAAGTGGCATATTTTTGAATATAATTGAGATATTGACTTGAATGTAATATCAGAAATTAACTTATCTAAACAAAAAAAAAATTAGTTCGGAAAGAACTAATTGACCAAATTGTTCCTAATATTTGCAATCCTATAAAAATTTTGATAGAAATTTTAGTTTTAGAGCTCAATAAATATGTAATATGTAATAAAATCATTATTTATTAATAAAACTAAACGAAATTTGCTGGTTTTTTTAAATTTATCATTCTAAATAACAAATTGTAAAAAAACTTGTCAAAAGGTCAAAGGGAATCCCGCAATTCCTAAAAATTTGAGCGAAAATCCCAAAAATGGTATTTTTAACAATTTTGCCCACAGGTTCTACATTTCCATCGGGGCTGGGAAAATGCTTTAAAAGTAAATAGGAATCACATCAGGGTTTCCAAAGCTGCTTTCCTTTTTCTGATCCCGGCTTTAGGATTTTAGAACATGTGGTCCAAAGTTAAAATTTTGATAAAAACTAGGTCAAATTCCGAAGGGCGTAGGGGGAACATATTTGAAAAATGTGACATGTTTTTGATACCAAAATATTTTCCGTAAAGATATCTTACAGAAAAACATAAAACTGTTATATGTTCTTAAAGAAAGTTTTGTTTTAATAAAAAAAGAGTTAAGTCACCTTTTTGCTCAAAAAACAGCAAAAATCTACAAATTTTTGAATTTTGAAAATTCAAAATCGTTTATTTTTAAGACCTAGTTGAGCGTTTCCCAAAAAAGTAAAAATCTTTGAAATCGGATGGGAAACAAATAGCACGTGTTTAAAAACGTTACATGTCGATGTTACCCTACTTTGAGCCTCCATAGCGCCGCGCCTGGAGCATTTGTAGGATCCATTTTAATAACTTGAACTCGAATACTCCTTGACTAGCCCTACGTCAAATTTGATCGCGATCGGGTCTTCCGTTTAGAAATGCCAGATTTATTTCCAAAAAATTTTGATTCTGCCCCACTCGAACATCCCCCTTGGGGCATGGATAAGCATCTTGGTGAGCTCCACACCTTGATGTTATGTCTCAAGGGGAAATATGGAGCGAAACCGGGGCTCCGAGGTGCACGGACCTCATTCCTGGTAAGAATTTAATTTATTAAATTCGCAGCGGACTAGAGTCTTATCTAGTACCACGGGGATCCTTTGGCTCCAG
Organism: Calliphora vomitoria; assembly: GCA_942486065.2. NCBI lineage: Eukaryota > Metazoa > Arthropoda > Insecta > Diptera > Calliphoridae > Calliphora > Calliphora vomitoria. The sequence goes on from OW818033.2 coordinate 78,109,214, forward strand.
GACTTCGGTTCTGTAGGATCATTGGTGAGGTCACTTCGGTAAGTTTGTGGTGGCTGTGGGTAAAACCCAAAGCGGGGAGAAGATCGTTGGTTAAAGGACTGATATTTGGGCTAGTGCTAAATTTCGGACTACCAAATGTATCTTATTAGGTGCTTACAGAGCCATTGAAAGTAGCGCTTGTGCTCAGAAAACGTATTGAGGCAGTAGCATTCGTGATGTACAGGTCGTTGGACTTGGTTCTCTGTCGAGGTCAAAAGTCTGTGATATCAGAACACTCACTTTGACTTTTATGGGCTGGGAACTTTTGAAGTCAGAGACCATACATTGGACTGGATTACCAGGCCGGATGTTGCATCTTTGATAATTGTCCTGGGCTGGTCAGTTGACTAGCTAGCTGTGGGTGGCAGGGATTAGATAGCCCGAGCTCTCGAGCAAGGGGTTTGTGCTTTGATCTGTGCAATCAATGTACAAGAAGTTGCCAATTGAGTGTTCCTTGCAAGTCACTCAATGGCGGTGATAGACGGATTGTCTCTATCCGGTGTTAAGACCACCGAGGGTTTAAGCCTATGTGGCAGGTACCCACGTAAATCTTAGACACGTTGTGCGCTCGAATATATGTGTGAATGAAATTAAATTCGTTTTATTATATGTAGATATAACTCTATAAGAGATAATCTAGCATACACATACCGAATTTTACAACATTTTGGAAAGGGTAACAAAAGTTTGCTTGCTTCAACTGAAGTTCTTCTTTATCAATTGACTTTCTGTTGATAGGACCGACAAATTCTATGTGTGCAACCGAATCATTCCATTGACAACAAATTCGGTTGCTACTACGAATCTGTTTTCTCTGTGTATAAAAATGCTTCATTAGAAAAACTCATAACTTGTATTTTACATTCATGTTTTTTAGTGGACAATACGATAAAGGTTCGTTAAAGAACAACTACTTTTGAATTTATTATTTTTTTTTGTCATAGTTTTCAGTTCAACCGAGCCTTAAATTTTTTTCATTTTAATATTTTGGTACTTTTTAAAAAGTACCAGAATTTGAAGCTGGAGCGATATAATTATATCTTAATCTTATTTTATATTTTAGGCTTTCTCTTTAAATGTGAAAATATTCATTAATTTCGCTTTATAAATTCCAAATCATCAGGTAGAAAATTGGAAAAACAACACATGTTATTTTCTCTTGACTAATGGTTGAATAAACCAATTTTCGTTTTTATAAACACCTAAATATTCATAAAATATAAGTGTGATGACTGAGTATACACTAAAAGCACTTGGAAATGGACTTTAAAATAAAACATAATATTCATATTTATTTCAAATTAAAATTGAAACTTATCTGCTCACTTATATTTCAATATTAATAACTAATAATTAATAAACTATAAATACAACAGAACACCTATTATTATGGTTTATTATAAATATTCTCAATGCAACCACTTAATTGTCTATGAAAACTGAAGAATATAGAAAAATTCTTTCTTAAGACCCTATTAAAAGCGACCTTCAATTCTTTTCATCTTTTTTTTCGATTTTCTACACAACTACAAAACTATTTTTTTTCCTAACAAGGTACTAAATATTTGTTCAAGTGTCTCTTGAAGAGCTAGTGTTTACTGTTGTATTCATTCATCCTTAAGTGTAGATGAGTACATTATCATAAGTGTATGTTTTGTGTAGTTTTCTTTTTTTGGGGGGTAAACAACAGAAAATAAAAAGAAAAATAATAAGTATCATAATCCAAAAAAGCACCTCAAAGGAATTTAATGGTAACCCATAACCAAAGGCCATATAATAACATACATACAGACTTATGTACATATGTACGTATGTAATCAACCACGTAGAATATAAGAAATTTTACAATCACGTAACTGCACACATATCTGTATGAATATTAGGGTTATTTTTCCAATTTTTAAAAATTAAAAAAAAAAAAATCCAATTACATAGAAAGAGTTTTTGTGTTTCATTTAACTATGCAGTTTAAAATATGAAATATAAGCATTGTGTGACATCGTTGACCAATTTTAACATAATACAGTAACAGAGCTATATTCGGATGTGCGGAGCATTTTTTAAAATTATTAGCGATGAAAATCAACTTTTTTTTTAATTAAAAAAACAAAAAAAATTATTTCAAATTCTTTGTGAAAAAAAATGTGTAACAAAAACTTTTTTTGGTGAATTAAAAAAAATCGGGGTAAAAACTATTTTTCCCGATTTCGACTAATTGTACGTCCAAATTACTTTGGCCTTATATACGCCGTTGTAAAGGTCTTTGAAATATCTATTATTGGATATCCATATTGTCTATATTAATGACTTAGTAATACAGATATATATAAAAAATTGGTAAAAAATCTAGGTTGTCCCGGAACTTCACATCTCAGCCATTTGTGGCCCGATTTTCTTGATTTTAAATAGCAACGGAGCCGGAAGAATTCCCGATATATTGATCATCATGTATGTAAGTTATTCGGGGGCTACGGAAAGTTGATTTCAGCATACAGACGGACATGACTAATCGACTTCGAATATATAACAATCCAGGGTCGCAAATGAAAAATGTAGAAACTGCAAACGGAATGACAAACTTATATATACCCTTGCCACTCATGGTGAAGGGTATAATAAAGTTCCATGCATATCATAAATTATAAATTTTTTCAAACGAAATTTCCTTTTTTTTTTTTTAGATTTTTATGAATGCTAATCTATTTTGCATTATCATTAGCACTGATTTGACATTTACAGATTTTGAGAAAATTTAAATTTTAGTACATTAATTTCGTTAAAAACCATTGAGTAGACTAATATTTTATTTCAGATTATGTTTTTGGATTGCTAATTTAGGATTTTGTAATCTATATATATAAAAATGGATGTTTGTATGTAGGTATGTATATTCCGAATGAACTCAAAAACGGATGAACCGATTTTGATAAAATTTTCAGGGAATCTTCAGAATAGCCTAGCGGGTAACACTGTAGAGTCGGATTTTTATGTATATAAAAGTCAATGTGTGTGTTTGTATGTATATTTGTTTGTTTGTTTGTTTGGACTTTATAGACGGCTAAACGGCTGAACCGATTTGCTTGAAATTTTTACAGTATATTTATGTATGTCTGGAAGGAGCTATAGGCTACTTTTTGTTTTGAAATTTTAAGTGGGCGTGGTACCTCCCATACAAAGTTAATTTTAAAAATCAAATATTTAGGAAACTATAATAGCTATTGTCCTCAAATTTTGCATGAGCAATTCCACTGTTTGTTTAAATATTTGCGGCAAAAATGGAAGTAGTAGCCACAGAGGGCGTGGCACCTCCCATATGATGATAATTAAAAAAAAAATTATATATGGGAAACAATAAGATATATGGTACGGTTATTCTACCATCAATATTAATATTTATAACAAGAATGGGCGGACTATCAATAGTGGGCGTGGCACCTCCCATACATATGATGACAAGTTATAAATAGGGAAAGCTATATCATCTATCAATATTATTATTTAGGACAGAAATGCGCTGAATACCAACAATATTAAGTAAATGTTAAAATTTGTATACATTTGAAACCCTTATCTATATATAAAAGTGAATGTGTGTTTGTTTGTATGATTGTGTGCTTATTTGTATTTTATACGTGGAGAAAAATCATGATCAATCAATAATGTTGAGTTAAAATTAATATACCTGTGAAAGTATATATAAATACTAATCTTCGAAATTACATGAGTAGAATCTTTTATTACCATATTTCCTGTACGAAGTAAATATTATTTATTGCTTATTTAGGAAAATATGTAGATTCTACATTTTGTGTGAGCAATTCAATGACTTCTGCAGGATGACGCAATCTATAGAAGAGTTAATAAATTGCGTTTTCCCCAATATCGGAAAAAATTTTAAAAACAAGCAATGGTTATGTGAACGCGCGTTACTGGCAGCCAAAAATATAGAAGTTAACTCCATCAACAGCAACATTCTGAATACCATCGATGGTAATCTAAAAATGTATAAATCAATCGACACAGTTACAAATATTGAGGATGTCGTCAATTATCCAGTCGAATTTTTAAATTCATTAGATTTACCGGGCTTTCCACCACATGACTTGCAGTTGAAAATTGGTGCTCCTATTATTTTACTAAGAAACATTGATCCACCACGACTTTGTAATGGCACTCGACTTATAGTAAAGAAATTAATGAACAATATAATCGAGGCGACCATTATAACTGGAAAGTACAATGGATCAGATGTATTGCTGCCACGTATTCCGATGATAACTTCGGAAATGCCATTTGATTTTAAGCGATAGCAGTTTCCTATTCGCCTAGCATTTGCAATGACAATTAATAAAGCTCAAGGTCAGTCTTTGCAAGTTTGTGGACTAAATGTAGAAAATCCATGTTTTTCACATGGACAGCTTTATGTTGCATGTTCGCGAGTGGGAAAACCCACAGACTCATATGTATATGCAGCAGAAGGAAAAGCCAAAAATATAAGGCATTAGAATAAAAAATAATTAATAAAAATAATATATATATCAAACATTAAATAAAAAATGTTTTTCTATAAACTTCTATATTTAACATTAAGGTTATAAATAAGAAACAAATAATGTACTACTTATTAAAATAGAAACTAATTTTAGATAAACTACATAAGTATATTGTAAATCATAAGATAATATAATAAGAATTACTTTAAAAGGAAAACTGTAGATTTTAATAACTTAGGGCCTGGCTCACAAAATACGAACGAACATTTTCTTTCTTATTTTATATTGAAAACAATAACAAAAATTCAAATTTATTTGTTGTTTTCAATATAAAATAAGAAAGAAAATGTTCGTTCGCATTTAGTGAGCCAGGCCCTTAATAAATATTGTTTAACTCTAAACTTTTTATTTCATTACGATACGGGTAGCGAAGCACACCGGGTTTTAGCTAGTAATTTATATATACACAAAAAAGACATGTCACAAAATTTATAATGCCCACTTCCGAATATCATTTGAATGAGTATAGATTTCATAAAAATATTGGTATTCAATGAAAAAAATTCAACATATATACAGAAGTCATGGCACCTAATTTTATGGCGATTGGTCCATAATTAGATTGGTGTTGGGTATCATATGGTCGGGCTTGTACGACTATACTTTCTTACTTCTTTTTATTGTAATATTTCACACCCTTCACCATGAGTGACAAGGGTATATATAAGTTTATCATTCCGTTTGTAATTTTTACATTTTTCATTTGGGACCCTACAAAGTATATATATTCTGGATCGTTATAGATGGCGAAGTCGATATATCCATGTCCCTCTGTCCGTCTGTATGTTTTCGTAGCTCCCCAAAATAACTTATACATACATGATGCATACATTAGTATATTAGGAATTCTTCCGGCTCGGTTGCTATTTAAGATCGACACTACAGCCCACAAATGGCTGAGATATAAGGACAACCTCGATTTTTTACCTAGTTTTGATCTATATCTGGATTACTAAGTCATTAATATAGACAATATAGATATCCACTAATAGATATTTCAAACATATTTGCAAAGGCGTATATAAGGAAAAAGGAACCTACAATTGGTCAAAATCGGGAAAAATATATTTTACTCAATATTTTTTTTCACCAAAAAAAAAAAAAAAATTATTCTATAAAATTTTTTCACATATAAATTTAATATTTTTTTTTTTTTTTAATTAAAAAAAAAAAAAAATTGAAAATTTGTTTCCTAAAATTATTTTCGCTAATAAATTTAAACAAAAAATTTATTTTTAATTTTGTTTACCTAAAAATATATATATTTTTTCTATAATTTGGTGAGCTATATTCAGGCTCTGTTACATATTTTATTTAAGTATAATTTGGTGCTGGGTATATAATATTCGGCACAGCCGTATATAGTAGTCTTACTTGTTTTCCTTAATTTTATTGCATAGTTTATGACCTGATAATGACAGAATACAAAAACATATTGTGTAATTAAAAATTAGTATTTCCTGTTAAAAGACTTTTTTTGTATGTTCCCTAGTTTTGGTCATATTTCTGAACACTAAGAATTACGACTGGTTTTCTTTAAACAAATCCTAGTCAACTAGACTATCCCAGATATACAGCTTTAAGCCGTTAATTAAGTACATGGGTTCTTTTAAAGAAATGTTGTTTGATATATGCAAAACTTGTAATGTATTTAGCTTGTAAATTTCGACTCTACCAGCAAAATGTTTAACAACATGTACAAGAATTGTAGCATAACACATGTTTCAATACATTTTATAACTACACTTCAATAAAACCTAAATTGAAAAAAAAAAAAAAATTGCAGAAATTGAAATCAAACATCTAAAATCATTTATTGAATTTATTACACGTCATGTGTATGCCACATTCGTATTCTCACACTACATGATGGTTTGGACTTATTTACGTGCAACAACAAAAACTACAACCACTCACTCTACAGAACAACAGCAATAGTAACCAACAACGATAAATAATATGTATCAGACCAACTACCAGCAACCAACCATACATCCTACGCACTCCATTCAACACACTATCTTTGTGCAAGTATTTCTGTTTAGTGTTTCATGAAACTTTTTACTGTATGTAGTTCTAGCGACTCACACAAATCAATAGATACGTAATTGTGGATCGATAACAATGATGTATGAGTACAATTGTAGATACGCGTGTAAGTACTGGTATTAACAAGTCATTAAATTGTCTTTTTTTTTCCCCAGTAAATGTTTAAGCACACAACTAAGGATAATGACGATAGCAAATGCGTCTACGGCAGTGTATGGAATAAAACAAAAATCAGTCTCATTTTACAGTAAATTAAACAAAGAGTTTCATGAGCCTGAGGTAATTGTATTGCAGAAGAATTTGGGGGGGGGGGGGGTGTAATAATTGGTCAATACAAGAATTTTATTTACTAATTTGTGCCATCAGTTGATGTACAGTGAGCAGATTTGGGAGTGCAAAGCAATATAGCAGACCTTTCTTTACAAACACAGCAAATATGGCCTAAGTTCCTAAATTATGTTTTATTAAGGGGTGGAAATTCTAAAAAAAAAACTTTTGCAAATGAGGATTTTGTGTTTTACCTGTGTAAAGATGATAATGCGAAAAAATTGGTTTTCAGTAAGTTTCATCCAAGTGTGTTCGAGTAATACAACTCATAACACCACCCGATTTTTTCATACTTTTAGTCGAATAAGAAATCCACTATACGGCCTAGAGGGAAGGTCCTAGGCGGATAATATTTTCTCCAAATATGGGTAAAATTTGGTGCAACCATAAATGAAATTCAGAACAAAATCCTATATAAGCTCTTGTCTTCAATGACATCAACGTGTTAAAATAATGAGTTAAAAGGCCAATGTATAAGTAGTGAAGAGTAAATATATTAGCATTTTAACTCATTACTTTGCAATTATAAAAACAGGCAATATCTGTCCAACCAAAATAAAATTTATTTAATAAAAATCTACGTCTGTCTGTTGAAGCTGTGATGCGCCTTAGAGAAAAGGAGCTTAGGGAACGAAATTTTCTTCAAATATTATATGTTGATCGTAAATGTTTGCTATTGAAAATGGCTAAAATCTATCAAAAGAAAAAAAGGTTGGTTCTTATTTTGCACTTTTCCGATTTTTCCATGGTCTAAAATTTCTTAACATCTTTTGGAAACCAAATACTTAAAATTTGAGCAAAATCCAATAACGTTTACACAGAGTATGAAAACAAACGAAACAAATCAAGATTTTTAAATTATATTGAACATGAGCAAAAACAAGGCAATAACTTTGCAAGTGACAAAGAGAGATAAGGAAACAACTCGCTTTCATTCATTTGCATTATTTAGTTTACCGTTACAATCGTACATTTGAGTACAAAACCAGTGTAGCCAGATGTCCACTAGACACAATGAGCAGGAAATCAAACCTATTGTGGATCTGGGTTCGGCTTAATCCAGATTTTCAAATATTTTGGTTCAAACGTCATAACCAGATCTGTGCAGACCTATGAATAATTTGTATGTTAAGATTATGTACCATTGTTAGATGATGTGGCTTCAGATGCTCAGGCAGTGTTAGATATTGAAACGGTGCGTCTATATGACGATGATGAGGACTTGGAAGAATTTTATCGGAATTGTATCGACGAGGAGCCACGTTCGTCGAGGTCGACTATATTTTACAGATCAAAGGATGGTAAGCTTTGGTCAAGTGCTCCGCCGGCCACTGGTAGACCTCGTGCACACAACTGCATCACTGTGGGCCGTGAAGGCACGGTTTTAACCACTGTAAGAAACCCGATTTCCATATTTAAATCTTTAATAACACCCAAGATCGTCAGCATAATTGTTGGTGAAACAAATCGTAATGCTCAGCAGATATGCCGTCAATGGTCCGCGAACGTGGACAAAACCTGTGACTGAAAACAAAATATATGCTTTTATTGGCCTTACTTTGCTTGCCGGCATATTTGGTTCAAATAATCAGCCTGCTCCTGAGTTGTGTGACAATAATGGAAACCCTATCTATCAGGCGACGATGTATGCTATCTGGTATAAATAGATTCTCAAGTACATTCGATTTGATAACAGCAATAAAAGTTCCGCTCGACTAGTAGAAAGTAAATCGGCCGCCATCGACGACATTTGGAATATGCTCATAAACAATTTGGAGCGGCAACATGTTCCGGGTGGCCAGATAACTGTTGATGAGCTATTGTTTCCATACCGAGGCAACACGTGCTTCACCCAATATATTGCATCAAAACCAGCCAAAAACGTCATAAAAATATAGTGAGTGTGCGACTCCAACTGAAATTACCCACTGAAAGGAATAATTTATATTGGAAAAATATGATGGTTCTGAACTAACAATATATGCTGATCATTTTTTTTCGTCATATGATTTAGCCACGATTTTGATGACAAAACGGTTGGCTTATGTAAGAACCATGCGAAGAAACAAAGCCTACATACCGAAGGAGATGCTGGATCCTAAAAGAGAGGTATTGAACACTTTATTCGGTTACCACAACAATAATGTCGCACTACGTTCTTACGTGCCAAAATAGAAGTAGTGCCATAGACTCATCGAACCCAGCGCAGAAGCCAATTCAAATATTAGATTACAATAAGTACAAATTCGGAGTTGACACCACGGATTAGATGGTTGGTAATTACACTTGCAAACGATGCACAAACCGATGGCCGGTAGCCTTGTTTTTTAATATGTTGGACGTTGCGGGATTGGCTGCATTTGTCATTCATGACAAGTGGGAGCATGTCAAGCGAAACTATAGAAGACGTGTCTTCCTCATGGAACTGGCAGAACAACTGGTGCTCATGGAACATGGAACAAAGGGCAACGAATCCAATTGTACGAGGGATGAAAAATGTCAAACAATCAATGGCGTTATTCGGTGTATATGTTAGCATTTCATTTATTTATTTATTAAATTAAATTCTAAATCAATTTTTAAATTTTTTGTCAGGTAGCTGCAGCATACGCGGTATCATCTTTAAGTAGACCATCGTGCTCATTTTATATAAATTGGACAAAAAGCGAAAAACACGGTTTCATTTAAAAAAATCAGTTTGTTTACAGCATTCATATGCTAGGTATTCGTGCCTTGAATGCCGTACTTAATATTTGTTTTGTTACCTTTAAAATAAAATACCGTATACAGCTACCTAATATGTATTAACATGTGTTTCCGTTGTTAATTTTTAGTTTTTCCTAGCATAAAACAAATTTACACACACTTTTAGGACAACTGACTATGTATTTCCATACAAATCCCACATAGGTCTGCACAGACCTAGTTATTTCGTTTAGCTCCAAAAAATCCATATACCTTCGAGGGTTAAAGTTTTAGGTTTTGGTTTAAGAAATTAAATGTTAAAAACATTTCAATTTTAAACCGTTTTTGTATTTATTTTGTAGTCCCCAAATAACTCATATATAATGATTCATTAATAAATATATCTGTTATAGTTCAGTTGGGCCGAGAAAATCGGCCCATGAATGGCTCAGATATAAGCAATAAATCACGAATATCTCGATTAAATCCTCTTAACGTTTAGTGAAACCTCGTAACGTTATCCGATTTGCTGACTTTAGACTTTAGGAGAATAGTTTTAAACTTGGGAGCATATAAAAGCTCCAAAGTGAAAAATAAGGGCCACCCAGTGTGCATGTTTTTCTTGGATCTTGGTTTTTTAAAGACCATTATAAACTTTTAAAGACATAGCTCCAATTGCCTTAACATTTATACATAATTAATTAGTGTATATTTCAGTAAATGTTTTAACATTTCCCACGAGTAACAACGTGTTTGAAGCTAAATACAAAACAAAGCCACATTACTATTGCTGGAACTATAAAACATTTCTTGTTTTCAAATTCAAGATGGATGGATCATCATGAATTATAAAATACAAACTATTAAAAGAACATAATATGTCCATCATAGTAGGGACCCTAGAGATTTTCTAGCACGAAAAAAATACATACATGCATATGTATAGCTGGCTTTTTTTGTACAGTTTATATCCTTTACACACTATTTTACTTATCCATATGTATGAGAGGACAACACGAACTAAAAACTAGTAACATGGTATATTCAGGCAACCCTAATCATCATACGTTTACGTATACATATTTATATGAGTTAATGTGTTCTTCGGGAATCTACATTATATGGAACTTTTAATGGACTGTCAATGTAGATCAGGATCTCAAGACTACAAAACAAATTTATTCAATTCAAACAAAAACTTTTTCAATTAATGTGATGCATACTTTGGGGTCAATTGTCCACCAGGATCAATAGAAAATTAAAAGAATATAAATTGTTGAACTGAGCGTACATTCCACGCATCGTGTCGAAGTTAGCATAATTTGATCGGAAATGTGGGAGCTTAGGAGGTAAGTAATTTCGTGTTGGACGATTTGGAACCGTAAGTTCGATTTTGCGATGCTGGAATTCATAATTAGTTACACTGTTTAATAATTTTCTTAAATAAAAAGAGTTTAATAAGTTAATACTAACCGACTATCAAATGAAGGTAGAATTATGTTAGCAACAGAAGCATATTCTAAAATTGGTGATGTGAACAACTTTATCAAGTTGATACTCATTAATCGAATACTTAAGCAGTGGTCGACGCTAATAACTACCAGTGCCCGAATGCTATCCATTAGGCAGATTCAGCTTACACAAATATTAGTGATACTCGTTAGATCTCCAGAAGAGTAACAATTTGAGATTTGAATGTCATTGGTTGGAGTAGTTTAAGCAAAGAAATAAATTTACGTCATTTTTGTTTTGGAATTTGTAATACAAGATGGTAGTTCAGTAATGGATTTTAGGAACCTCTAGAGACTCTGAATATAACAGTAATAATTGTCGAGTTATTGTATTTTAACTATACACACTAGGGTTTGTCGATATTTTTCATGAAAAATCGTATAGCAGAAATCCATTGTACTGAAAATTCTAATAAATTTTCCCCAAGAAACCATACGTCTAAAATCAAATCCTATCTTGCGCATTTCGTATTTCTTCCAATGATATTTCAGTATTTTTTTCTTTTTTAATAGTTTTTTTTATTGGATAAAAACGAAATGCGCAAGATAGGATTTGATTTTAGACCTATGGTTTCTTGAGGAAACTTTCTCAGAATTTTCCATAGATTGCGTTCCTGCTATATGATTTTCTACCTTTTTGATCGTCCATACAAATCGACCCACCCTAATACACACTGATGTCTGTTTTTAAGATACGTGGACTTCCATTTAAGGCGAAAGTCCAACTTTGTAAACTGTTTACTTTAGAATGTAGGTTTGCCAGATCCGATTAGTGAACTACGAGGGCGGACCAATAAGTCCCTGACTTTTTGACTTCTCCCCCTCTTAACTGAAAGGGCAACACAGATCCTGTCAACAGGCATCTGTCTGTTGACAGCTGTTAAAACTTGCACAAGCTGCGTCACTTAGTTTGAGTTTGCCAGCCATTGACAGCAGACTACCACGTGACTTGATTAGAAAATGGAAAGACTAAATTTCGTGTGTTCATCAAGCATTATTTTATGCGAAAAAACCATCACTCAAAGCAAAGCTAAGCTTGTTAAATACTATGGGAAATCTGCAACATCAATTTCAATGATAAAAAAATGGTTTACTGTATTTCGTTGTGGTCATACAAGCAAGGAAGATGTCGAACGTTCTGGTACAATTGAAGAAACTCACGATATGGTGTTGACCGATCGGAGACTGAAAGTACGGGAGATTGTGGAAGCCATAGACATCTCATATGGATTAGTGGTTTCAGTTTTTAATATGCATTTGGGTATGAGAAAGCTTTCCGCAAGAGGAGTGGAGCGTTCGCTCACATTCAACCACAAACGCAATCCTGTGACAACTTCGCAGGAGTTTCTGCGCCGTGGAAGAAGCGTGGATATACCAAACAGTGCGTTTCTCGGCGTAAATCCCCGCAAAAGAATTCCATGGTGGGTGTGTCGGCCAATAAAGACATGGCGACTGTTTTTTGGGATGTACTCGGTATAATCCCCATTGACTACCTTCCAAAGGGTAAAACAATCAATAACGAATATTATGCCAACTTATGGGATTGAAAACTATGGTATTGGACAAGAAAAAAGTTATTTTTCACCAGGACAATGCAACGCTGCACACATGTGCAGTTTCCATTTTCACAAGATGGATACCGCGTTTGTTCACTCGACCACAAACGCAACCGTGTAACAATTTCGCAGTAGTTTTGCGACGTTTCGTAACCGTGGAAGAAATGTAAATCCACCACAACACACCAGAGATGGTGAAGCGGCGCTAAAGAAGGTCAAGTTAGATTTGTCGCCCAATAAAGTCATTGAAACGCGGTACAGTCTCAATGTAGCAAAAGGGTAAACAAAACAGTGGCGAATATTATGCCAACTTATTGGGTCAATTTAATGAGGATTTGGAAAAAATGTCGTCATTTGGCAGGACAATGCATCGGTGCAGACATGTGCAGTATCCATGGCAAAAATTCATGAATTTGGCAACGTATTTCTCCCTCATCTGCCCCATTCTCCGGATTTAGCCCTGAGTGACTATTTCTTGTTTACAAACCTAAAGAAATGGCTCGGCGGAAAGAGATTTGACTCCAACGATGAGCTTTACAACAATCTTCATGGAGTAATTTCTCCAATTCATGGTCTTCAAATTTTTTTGGCTGGCCTGGGAGATCTTTGTCTTCCGTGTCCAAATAACAATTTCTGAACCGCACAAGCCATCTCTCGCACGTTGAAACCGATGGAACACATTCACCATAACCATTAATCGAGCAATGCCTCATATCCAAGGAAAATCTTTAGAAAATTGAAGACGAGTTTTTATTCCCTTCGCCTTCGTGAGAAGGGTATATACATATAAGTTTGTCATTCCGTTTATAATTTCCACAATATAATTTTCCGACCCTGTAAAGTACATATATTCTGGATCCTTATAGATAGCGGAGTCTATTAAGCCATGTCCGTCTGTCTGTCCCTCTGTCTGTTCAAATCAATTTTCTGAAGACCCCAAATAACTTACTAACTTGATTCATACATCAATATATCGGGAATTCTTTCGGCTCGGTTGCTATTGAAAAGCGTCCCACAAATGGCTGAGATATAAGGAAAAAACCGGGCCAACCTCGATTTTTGGCCTATTTTTGATCTATATCTGGATTACTAAGTCATTAATAAATATATATTTCAAAGTCCAATGCAACAATTTGTATAAGGCTATAGTAATTTACCAAAAAGATCTTTTTGTCATAAATTTTTTTTCACTAGTAAATTAAAAAAAAAAAAAATAAAAATTAAAAAAACTATTTCGAAAAAAAATTTATTTGAAAACAATTTTGAAAAAAATTTATTAGTTTTTAAATTTTGAAATACAATTTTGAAAAGAAATTTTTTTTAAATTTTGAAAAACAATTTAAAAAAAATAATTTTGTTTACTTAAAAATATTTATAATTATACCCTACACCACCATAGTGGAAAGGGTATATTGGATTTGTGCAGATGTTTGTAACGCCCAAAAATATTAGTCTAACACCCACCTTAAAGTATACCGATCGACTAGGAATCACTTTCTGAGTCGATTAAACGATGTCCGTCCGTCCGTCTGGCTGGTTGTCCATGTAAACTTTGTGCGCAGAGTACAGGTCGAAATTTTGAAGATATTTCAATAAAATTTTTTAGGCCTAGGGACCAAGCCTATTGAAACTGGCTGAAATCGGTCCATTATTTCATCTAGCCCCCATACAAATGTCCTCCCGAAATTGAACTTTATCGGTCATAAATGTTTAATTTATATAGCTATCTACACAACTTTTTCTCCAAATAAGTTTTATATATACGGAATTCATGTCACGAAATTGTATTATGATCGGTCCATAATTGGTCATAGCTCCCATATAAGACCTGCTTCCGATAATCACTTTAACGAGCATAAATCTCCTAAAAATTTTGGTATACACATAAAATTCAACATATGTATATAACTTCCATATAGACATTAATCACATGACCAAATTTCATGGTGATCGGTACATAATCTGTCATAGCTCCCATATAAGGCACACTCCCGAAAATCACTTACGAATATAAATTATTGAAATTTTGAAAGAAAAATGTTTTTGCTCATTTACTTAGTGTAGGGTATTATACCGACCATACTTTCTTACTTGTTTTTATTTTAAAGTATAATTTGATGAAGGGTATATAAGATTCGGCACAGCCGAATAAAGCTCTCTTACTTGTTTGAGATATCATTCGTTCAGTGACGATTTTCTATGCGACATACTGTTTTGATGAGAAACGGGTTTCCAGAACAAAAACTTTGAAATCTACGATTCATTAGTGTTAGTATTTTAACTACAAGCTTTTCAAGCAGCTTGGAAATAAATCTCAATATAACTATACCTCTATTATTTTAAATGCTGGATCAGCATCGGGATTTAGACAAGTGAATAATATATGATTATCTCCATAAAAATAACCATTAGAAATTGATGCGTTAAATAAGTACTTGAAATGCTAAATCATTTTCCAATTTAAATTTTTGGCTCTTATGACCAATAGTTCAATGTGTTACAAACGCAATGACACAATCAATATAACCCCTCAAAATGGAAAAATCCAATAAATATAACAACACATAGCAAAATAATGTCAAACAGGGAATAAATACAATTTGGTGATAGAATTTGACACGCAACAGAAAATTTATAGCAAAATAAAGTTTTTTTCCCCTTAAGAAAATTTGAAAAAAAAAGAACGGAGTACAACACACTAGAAACTTCTATTGGTGTAGCTAGATGTAAAAGGGAGTAAAAAGTTTGGACATGTCACGTATGTTTGTGTCAATACGTTAATGTTTGCCTCACGTTGCACTTCTTATTCCATACAGTGTTTGCAAACAAATAAATAGGAGAACGAAGCGAAACGAAAATCACATACGCAAAATAATCTTCAGATCGAAAGGCAAACAAATTCAAATAAAAATGCCAAATAAAGATGTTGGCTTAAGGTTTTGTGTGTTGCTGCATTCGTAGTCATGCAGAATGCTGAGGCAACTAGAGTAAATAAAATAATACATGTGGGAATATGCAGTGAAGTTGCATGAATAAGAATCAGTATTAGAATGCAGGCAATTTTTGGTAAACTAAACATTAGTGAGGTATCGAATTATATGGATGAATTTCATATAAACCAACCTATGAAATGGTGAAAACCCCAAAATACAAATGAAAATGTGTACATATTACTTTAAAAGGATATTTGATCTAAATTTTGAACTTTGCGCTAAAGTTTCCTAAGTAAACTGATTGGAATCTATACACACAGCCAACTGCCAATCGCAATAAAAGCAAAATTACTGTATGTGGCAGAACCTATACCTTTATGGATATGTTTAAAATAATCATTTATATTTACTTCTGGCTTACAAAAATATTGTCCCATATAACAGAAATATGTTGCTCCCTAATTAAGCACACCATGAGATGCGTCCCTATAGTTGTGTACAAAAATCAAACGTGTTAAGAATACATTGAAAACTTTCATTTTATTTACGAGTTATTTCTTTTCTAAAATATAAAGAGAAATAGAGAAAAAACTTCATTCAAATTTCCATACTTCCAAGGTGACTTGACTTCATTGTAATACAATAACTCATCTATACAAAAAATAGGAAACAACACAATATAAAACTTTTTACAAAAGTTGCCAAAGTAATTATATTTAATAACAAAAATTTATAATTGAAAACAATGTTTTTGCATAAAGTTTGTAAAAACAAACTGTACAGGTAAATAGAGTTATTTTTTGGTTGAATCAAATTATAAGTATTGAAACAATTTAGGTCTTGCCACATACATATTTTGGCACACTGAAGGTGTTAATGAAGATTTGTATTGTTGTACAATAGAAGAGTATCAAATGTTATATTCTGCCAAAATATATTAAAAAGTTTTTAGCGGAATTGCAGAATACGTTTACATTTAAAAGCTAAATTGGAATTTTAAAAGTCTACAATAATCCTTATTAAATTTCCTGTGCAAGGCCATTTGCTAGTCTACACCAGATTGAAATTTCTCATAGCATGACATAGGAGTAAGGACTGTGATCGAAAAATGTTTAACATACATATATGCTAATAAAAATGAAACCACTAAACTTACAGTTTTCAATCTTTTTTTATTTGATTGAAATTATTACTACAATTTACAAAAAAAATAAAAAATTATTTTTATAGTTCTAATCACTAATGATGAAATTTTGAACCTTTTTCGAAAACCCTTCCATTATGGTTTTTATAGTGCTTTATGTCACTTTTTTCGAACATGTTGTCCATCTCCTTTTAAATTTTGTTTGTGCTCTTAAATTCTTTTTTAACAAGAGCTCAATATCTCTCCACTGGACTCAGCTCCAGGTAGTTTGGAGGAATTGCTTCTTTTGGTACAAATACCATATTATTGTTCTTGTACCACTCAAGACCATTCTTACCATAGTGACAGATGTCAAATCAGGCCAAAAATAAGTGAACACATTAAGAAGTCTTATGAATGGAAACATCCTTTTTTGTAAACATTCCTTGATGTAAATTTCGGTATTTATAGAGCCCTTTGTAACAATTGTTTGGCTTTTTTGCCGCAACTGCATATTGCTTGCATACCAAGAACTTTTTGGGAAATTTTGTCTGGTTTTGGGTCCTAAACTTTTCTTCAACATTCCCTCGAGCATCTGCAACATAAAAAAGTTGACCCAGAAGCTGCGAAAAATTTTCCATACGTACATTTCGTCATCCATTACAATTTGACTTCAATTTCCGTGCTCTTTCTTTGGCCTCTCAATTTTCAGCAAAGTTCCTATTAGGAACTTTTTGAGCCTTGGCTTTAACTTTTCGTACCAAATAGTCCGAGTACTGACCCAATTGGGCTGCTTTCCTACCGGAGGTTTTGGGAGCTCTTTTGAAAATTCTTTCTATTTTTTTGGCTTTACAAACTTCATGTGCACCATTCCTTCTACCTGAACCAGGTTTTATATCAACGGACAAGTTCCCCCGGTACTGTTGAATAACATTGGAAACGGTTTTCCGGCAATCTTTGATTTTTTGGCCAACTTTTTGTAGGACCAAGTTGGGTTTTGTTGAAAATATTTAATAATTTTAGTACGCACTTTTTTCTGGTCACTCATTTTAATCAGATTAACAACAAATGAACATAATTGACATTAAACATAATAAATGACATGCATTACAAAAATTAAAAACAAAAATTAAATAATACTTGGGTTAAAAGTTTTAATGAAAAACGTGTGTTAAAAATTTTACGATATCAGTCCTTATTAGAGGTTTTTTCGAAAAAAGTGCCGCTGAACACACCGATCCTTATGGTGAATGAGTTTCATCGATTTCAACGTGTGAGAGATGGTTTGTGCTTTTGACACGGAAGACGGCCAGTCAAAAAAGTTTGAAGAACAAGAATTGTAGGCATTACTACATGAAGATTGTTGTCACACTCAACAAGAGCAATTTCAAAACCATCATCTTATAGCAGGAAAATTGGGTACAATACGAATTGAAGCTGAGAGACCTTCAAAGGCAATTTTGTATGCTTGAACGGGTTTTTCAACAAGAGGTGTTATTTTGGTATTCAAAGAAAAATTTCATTTTTTGAGATAAATGATCGGATGTTTATTTCATCATAAAGAGAAAGGTATGCCGTTAATAATGAAAAACAACATCTGTCAAATGGCCACCACGACCACGCTTACCGGATCATATCCTCTTCATAAAATTTTCCATAATCAAATCGCAAAGTGGCTGCCCTATGTCCTCGATAGCCTCACGAATTCTATCTTTGAGGTCTTGAATCGACGCTGGGCTGTTGGCGTAGGCCTTATCTTTCACATGGTCTAAAGGAAGAAGTCGCAATGTGTTAGATCAGAAGATCTCGGTGGCAAACTGTGATCATCTCTTCGAGAGATAACACGATCCGGAAACTTTTCCCGTAAAAGAGCAATGGTTTCGGTGCTTGTGTGGCAAGTAGCGCCGTCTTGTTGTTCAGATCAATATCATCCAACTCCGACCATAAGACATGGTGTAATAACCACACACGTCATGCCCAATTCCAAAGAACAACGAGGAATGGACAAACCTGGGTTTTCTTCAACACTTTGGGCTACAGCAGCAATATTCTCAGTTGTTCTTGAACGGCGTGCACGGGTGTTGTTCTTCACATCGCTAACTTGTCCCAACAGCTCAAATTTTTCCACTAATTTCTGTATTGAGGTCTGACAAGGTGCTTCACGACGACCAAAAAATGATTTAGATTTTCGAACTGTGACTGCAAGATTTTCACCATTTTTATAGTGAATTTTAATAATTTCAATGCGTTGTTGAAGCGTGAATCGTTCCATTTTTATTAATGGCATAGTTTATATTTGTCAAATGTCAAAGAATAAAAGCTTCAAATGTGACAGCTACCGAAATACCGGGTGATTCGAAATAACACCTCTTATTGGAAAACCCTTCATAAAATAATTTTTGCCCCGAATCATTACTTGGTATGAAAACTGGATCCATATCGATAACCCGAAGCGTAAGCGATCGTGTGTAAAGCCCGACCAACCAGCCAAATCAATACCAAAGTATTTGTTGGAAGCAAAAAGGTCCTATTATTTTGAACTGCTGACATCTGGCCAGACCATCACAGAGAACCTGTGCCGAATGCAACTGATTCGTTTGAAGCGAGCATTGGCCAGACATGAAACCATTATATCACATCATGACAAGGCCATGTTGTTAACATGCCAGATGTTAAAATACCTGTTAAAAACTATTTAGAAAAAAGTGTTTGGGAAGGTGTGCCTCACCCACTTTTTAGCCCAGACCTAGTCTCATCCGACTATTATTTGTTTCAAAATCTTGCTTTCACATGGCATCTCACTGAGCTTATGGTCGATCGGCCAACACCATATCGAGAATTTTTGCAATTGTTTGGGGTGTAGAAACCTTAAGAGGGCGTCCTGAACGTTTGACATCTTCCGTGCTTGTACGGCCACAACGAAATTCAGTAAACCACTGTTTTACCATTGAAATTGATAGCGCAGAGTTTCCATAGTATTTATCAATCTTAGCCTTAGTTTGAGTTGTAGTTTATAGAAATAATGCTTAATGAGCAGAGATCAGCTAATTATTCACTTTTTTGCTATTGATACGCTTTTATGTAATTATAAGTAATAGTGAGTGGCCATTATTGAAATAAAACTACTCTGACGTAATCATAATTACAATATATAAGTATGGGTAGAAGTAAGTATGAATCCGACGTCGACATCATACTCAGACGAATTCAAATCTGTTTGATTCATAAATAACCTCAGCCTAACTTATAATTTTAGGAAAATACTCATGGTACTTACTATTGAATCAACTCATTAGACTCATTCATGTTTTTTTTTTTTTTTTTGTAATTATGCAGAATTTCGCAACACTGAAACATACAACCTCATAATGAGAATTTTATGATCGTATTCGAATCATAGTTATTTTGTAACGTATATACAAATTGAGTTATGTAGAGTCGAAATCAACAATGTCATAAATGTTGTAAAGTATGAATATGATGATTACCTCAAACTTTACCAGTGAATATGAGTCTGGACAACATTGTAATAAATATGAATGTGTAATAAGTACAAGAAATTTTGAGTCATGATTTAACTTTACTTAATTTTTCACTACTCATTGCTGATCTCTGTTAATGAGCACACGAAATTCACCTTTTTCCATTTCCTCACCAAGTCACATGGTAGTCTGCTATCAATGGCTGTCAAACACAATCTAAATGACTCAGCTTGTTCAAATTTTTACAGAAGTCAACTGCGAGATGCCTGTTGACAGAACTGCTTTCAGTTAAGAATCAATAAATTCAGAAAGTCACGGTCTTATTGACCTACCAACGTACATATATTATTGATTGCTAGAGATAACGGCTAGAGATTTGCTTTTTAAAATAAGTTTCATAACGTTCAGCATAAGTTACTATTTTAAATCAAGAAACTCGGCCCATTAATAACTGAAATATAAGCAAAAAACCGCGACTACCTCGATTTTTTCACCAACATTTTCCACGAAAATAGTTTCTAGAAATACATATATTTGTATACCCTTCACCTTCGTGAGAAAGGTATATATAAGTTTGTCATTCCGTTTGTAATTTCCACAATATAATTTTCCGACCCTATAAAGTATATATATTCTGGATCCTTATAGATAGCGGAGTCGATTTAGTCATGTCCGTGTGTCTGTCTGTCCGTCTGTCTGTTGAAATCAATTTTCTGAAAACCCCAGATATCGTCGGGATCCAAATCTTCAATAATTCTGTCAGACATGCTTTCGAGAAGTTTCCTATTTAAAATCAGCAAAATCCGTCCATAAATAATGGAGATATGAGCAAAAATCCGAGACAACCTCTATTTTTGGCCTATTTTCGATCTTTATCTCGATTACTAAGTCATAAGTACATTGCAACGATGTATTTCAAAGTACATTGCAACGATGTATATAAGGCTGTAGTAAGTTGGACCTACAATGGGTCAAAATCGGGAAAAATATTTTTTAGCCAGAATTTTTTTTTCACAAAATCATTTTTTTGTCATACATTTTTTTCACTAATAAATTAAAACAAATAAATTTTTAAATTAAAAAAATTGGAAAAAACTTTTAAAAAACAATATCAAAAAAAAAAAAAAATTTTAAAAGTTAAATTTTTTTTTTTTTTAATTTTATTTAAAAGTATAATTTGGTGAAGGGTATATAAGTTTTGGCACAGCTGAATATAGCTCTCTTACTTGTTTTCTATAAATATTTTCGGTTATTTGTTCACCAACATATTTTTTAATATTTATTTAAAAGTATAGTTTGCTGAAGGATATATAAGATTTAACACAGCCGAATAAATCACTCTTAATTGTTTTTAAAAATGTTATATGATACAAAATTGAAAATTGGGTTTTAGATAATAGATAATATTTATAGATTTTGGGAGGATCGAAAAATGTACTAGACTTATTATATTAATTTACTATAAGCCATAAATTTCGCTTACATTTTCATTGAAAAATAACCTCAACAAATTAAAATTTCCAGGATTTTTTCTGATATTTTGATTTTCTTAAAGAAATTCTAAACCACTTTTTCAGTGTATATTTATTCTTCAGCGTAAATTATTGAACAGTTTGTTATTTTCACATTATTCCTTTCAATATAAATACTATAATTTCATTCACTCACTTTCACAGCACATTACATCTAACCACATAATTTAGTTTTTGTATTATCTCTAAAACGTTTGTCAAACCACATGTAAGTACATCTCTATGATAGCACTTATTAAATTGGAAAAAGTATTTATAAGTGTTTTCTATTGTAACGCAAACCTCAATCGCCAAATATAGACAAATTCCATAAAATCAATATAATTATTTTAAAGTACAAAAAACATTTTTGGCTTTGGGTACATTTTAAATTTATTTCAAAATAATTCAATAATAAATAGAAATTAAATTATTTTAATGGATAAATGGAAAAATTCATTAGTCTAATTTCATGTAACTTAATATGTCATCTTTATTAATAAAACTAATTAAATAGTGACAAAGGGAAAACAAAAAAAAAAAAAAATTAATTGCAATAATTACTAATAATAAAAATATTTTGAAAATCATACTTATTAACAGTTTCAGAAAGAAATATGTTTACTATTTATAATAATTTCCATTTCATTCCATATCTCTCCCCTACCCCTTTCCAAAAAAAAAAAAAAACAGCAGTTTAATTAGAAAATAAACATTACAAATAAAAATCATTGAATAGGGAAAGTGTTGGAGTCCGTCTGTCGTTCTGTGTGCATGTTGCTGTGGACATACTCGTCTAACACTACTTCATGGTACATTAGACCTGCCCTTAAAAAATTGATTTGCTTTGGATGGCTTTTAGCTAACTAATTTGTTAGTTTTCACCCGACATTCATGTTTTATACCTTGTTAGAATGATTCGTAAAAAATATGTTTTTTTTGTTCACTGAATGAAAGATATATTTTTGAGAAAGACTGTGTATGGTAGCTGATTAAGTATCTTTTGTTTCCCAAATATACGTCACAATTTTCATGCATACCTTCTTACTTTTTTGGGTTTGAAAACTCAAAATTTCCGCCAAGGTATCGGAATAATTTTTGAAATTTTAAAGTAAAAGTGTTATATTCGACTATGCCGAAACTTGTATACCCACAATCAATATGTAGTTTTGGCCTTCTATGAGGACTTGAATCAGTTATAGACAGACGGAGGAACATATGTAGCTAGATCGTCTTATAGTCTTATGAGGACGCATAATATACATACTTTTTGGTAAACTTCTGATTAATAAGTAGTTCATTTCAATGACCGCTCAATGACAGATCTTCTAGTTAAATCGCTCTTCTAGTTCAATCGCTCATTCTGTTGAACTACCTATTTATAAAATAACAAGAAACGAGTGATAAATTTCTTATAATAAAATATTAAAATTGTCTCTCTGTTCTGAACTAAAACGACAGATATGATACTAGAGCTAAAATGCTCCTTGGGTTTTTAATTTGCTCTCAGTTGCGTATAATTCTGAGAACGGATTCTATCCATTATGACTCTTATTTTTTCGGCATTATGTCAGAATTCGTATAAAAAGAAGCTGGAAAAACAACGAAAACACGCATTTAGTTATGAGTGTACATATGAACCATTTTAGTTCATAGTTCAATAATGAACTAAGTGAGCAAACGATTTGAACTAGTTCATTTAGTTCAAATAATGGAATCGTTCTGTTGAACTAGTTCGTTCATGAACTACCCAAGTCTACGTTTTGGTTCTCCGACCAATATATCGATATGTTACAAACGGAATGACAAAATCAATATACCCCCATATTTTGTTATCATTTGTTATGCTTAAAAATGCGAGATTTTTTCAAATTTTTAGCTTCTAATTTGAAACATTTGTACAATATAAATTTATTCATTAGTATTAGCCATTGTTAGATATGGTCTTTCCCAATTTTTCTGGCAACATATGGATTCCGAGCCAAAAGAAGCTGTCATCTTTTGAGGCCAAGAACGAATCAAGCCAATTTCGGATACTCTGTTCTGAAGTGAAACGTATCCCAGAGAGTTCTACATCGATCGAAACAAATAGAATTCGTACGGGGCACGGTCTGGAATATAAAGCGGTTGAGACAAAACTTCCCAACCACTTTATTCTAAATTATTTTTAACAGGAATTGTCATGATGGAATATGTCGGTTTCATGTCTAGCCGCATATTTTTTGGTCAATGCTCGCTTCAAACGAATCAGTTGCGTTCGGTGCAGGTCCCCTATGATTGTCTGCTTAGATTTCAGCAGCTCATAATATATAGGACTCTTTTGCTTGCACCAAATACAGAGAATTACCTTAGCGCCATGGATATTTGTCTTTGGTGTCGATGCGGCAGCTTTGACGGGCTTCACAGACGATCTCTTATGCTTCGGGTAATCGAAATGGATCAATTTTACATCGCATGTAATGATTGGGTGCAAAAATTAATTTCTTTCATGGCGTTCAAGCATAATTTCGGACATGCAAAATTGTCTTTCAAGGTATCTTGGTTTCAATTAGTAGTGTAACCAATTTACCTGCTTTTGGATAAATTGCTGCTTGGGTAGCTTGCATTACTTTTGCAAGCTCTTGTTGAGTCTTACATCAATCTTCATGGAGTAGTTCCTTCAATTCTTGGTCTTCAAACTTTTCTGGCTGTCCTGGGCGACCTTTGGTTTCCGTGTCAAAATCTCCAATTCTGAACGGCACGAACCATCTCTCGTACATTGAAATCGATAGAACACATTCACTATTATATTGGTGAACAATTGGTTTTCTTCAGCGGCACTTAAAGAAGCATAAAGAATACCGATCGACTCAGAAGTGCTAACGATTACCTAAGTTTATGATGATCTGTCCATAATTAGTAAAAGCTCCTAACGACTGAGATCGAAAAATTATTAACACACGTTTTTCATTAAAACTTCTAACCCAAGTAATTATTGATTTTTTTTTATCAAGTTACCTTTGTAAAGCATGTCAGTTATTATGTTTAATGACAATTATGTTCAAGACCCAACTTTGTATGTTAAGAATTTTTCGATCTCAGTCCTTATATAAGGAACTCTTCTGAAAATCGCTTTAACGAGCATAAATATTTTAAAAATTTTGGTATTCACATTAAATTCAACAGAAAAATTAATTCCTGTTGTTCCTATAAGGAGCATAGGGCCGAAACAGAAATAAGTTTCATATAAAAACTTATCACACGACCTAATTTCATGGCGATCAGTGTATAATTAGTCATAGCTCCCATGTAAGGCCCCCTTCCGAATACCATTCACGAAAATAAATTATTGAAACTTTAAAAGAAAAATCTTTATATGGTCGGGAATAACCGACCATACTTTCTTACTTGTTTAAAAATCAAATGTTTTTAGAAATTAGCAAAAATCATATCGCATAACTGGTTCTAGTTATGCGATTGCAGCAATTTTTTTTAGCTAATATATATCATGATCCATCCAAAACTATTCTATTTTTTATGGGCAAATCTAATGCACATACATTTGTACTCTTGTGGTTTGGCGCCTTTCATGCAATTTAATTGTAGTTGTAGGAGTTTTTATCTAAATAAACATCGAATAGACAAACGTAACACAATGTTTTACCACATGCTACTTACACACTCGCCCAACATTCATATTGTATATTTTTATTTGATTTAAGTTTTACAGGGAAACAACTGATTGTTACATGTTGTAAATACAAGCATTATTTCCTTTATACGCTGGTGGAAACATTTCACACACACACACACACAAAAAAAGAGTGCAACATTTCCAACATTTAAAATAGAATTTGTGTTTTCCACAGAATAAATAATAAAACAGAAATTTTATTTGTTTTTTTAATTGCTGATGGAGTGGCTGCAAGTTGCATGCTAAAAATAGCTGAAGTATTTTTAGTTGGGATTGAAAAATAGAACTCAGAATAATCCAAAAATGATTTATATCGGAAAATACTTTATCTATTGTATTTATCTTTTATGTTTGTATATTTAGAGAGAAAGAAAAATAAGTTTTTGTATGTTAAAGTATTGTTTATTTAATAAGTAAGTAAGTATGTAGGTGTGTTGGTGCTCATATTTATTAAACCTTAAAAGTTAGTGGTGGTAGCAATTTAAAATCATCGAACTGCGACATGAACTTGGTCAATATGCCAATATTTTACTCAGTTTTAAAGCATAAATTTATACTCTAAAAAGTAAGAGAGCTATCTTCGGCTGTGCCGAATCTTATATACCCTTCATCAAATTATACTTTAAAATAATAATTTTGAATATTTTTAGGTAAACAAAATATTTTTTTTTTTTCAAATTGTTTTCTAAAATTTAAAAAAATTTTTTTTCAAATTTTTTTTCTAAATTTTCAAAATTTTGTTTAACTTTTTAATCTTTTTTTTTTAATTTACTAGTGGAAAAAATTTATGACAACATAATATTTTTGGTAAAAAAAAATTCGGGTTAAAAAATATTTTTCCCGATTTTGAGCCAATGTAGGTCCAAATTACTATAGCCTTATATAGATCGTTGCAATAGACTTGAAATATCTATCATTAGATATCCATATTGTCTATATTAATGACTAAATAATCCAGATATTGATAAAAAATAGTCCAAAAATCGAGGTTGGCCGGGCTTTTTCCTTATATCTCAGCCATTTGTGGGCCGATTTTCTCGATTTTAAATAGCAACCGAGCCGGATGAAATGCCGATATATTGATGTAGGAATCAAGTTTGTTAGTTGTTTGGGGTTTTCAGAAAATTGATTTCAACAGACAGACAGAAGGACATGCCTTAATCGACACCGCTATCTATAAGGATCCAGAATATATATACTTTATAGGGTCGGAAAATTATATTGTGGAAATAGCAAACGGAATGACAAACTTATATTTATATACCCTTCTCACGAACGTGAAGGGTATACAAATCTTATTAAATCTCATAATTCAGACTCTGTCACGAATTTTTGAATATTTGAAATTTTTTATGAAAATATATCAAATAATTTTGTGTTTTGGGGGAACTAGAAAGGTATGTACATTGACCGGTTCTTATAATGATATTTTTATATAAATAAATGGCCTCTATTTTTTTTTATAGCCCTTAACAAAATGTACTACCCATGAAATATACTTAATTTGTCAAAGGGGACAAGGTTGGTGGAACTCCTGAAGAGTAAATATAATTTTTTTTTTATAAGTTTTTGATATTAGTGGAAACCTTAGGACTTGAAGATTAATATTTTAGTAACTTTAAATAATTTTATAAATTTTTGGGACGTCATTTACCTTAAAAACTAAAAATAATTTTATATGGTGATTTTCCACGAAGAAAAATATAAAATTTGAATTAAAGTAAAATTTTAACGGTTGAAGATATTATAAAAAATTTGGAATTAATATACATAGACTCAGATGCCCTTAAGTCATTGGCATTCTAATTTTTGAAGTTTTTAATTCTTAAATACCGAAATTCCTATAACAGGGAAAATATGTTCCAAAAACTGAGTGACGTTATTTACCGCGTGATAGTAAAAAATCTTCGCAGTTATTTAAGGAAGAGCACCGATTAACAAAAGAGCTCCATATTTGTATAACACTGTATTTATACAAATATGGAGCTCTTTTGTTAATCGGTGCTCTGCCTTTTTAAAATTTTTTACTCAAACCGAATTTTTTCTTTTAATTGTCCAAATTTGGTTAGGGCTGGGGATCCGCTTCTGTGAGTCAAGTTTTACTTTACACGCTTTTGAATTAAATTATCTTTCCGAAACATATAAAAATTGTATATAGGACCGAAGAAAATTTTTTACTACAAATAAAAAAATATATGGGCTTTTTTGGAAAAAATTTGAAAAATACGGGCCTTTTTACATGTCCCAACTTTGGATGCGTATAATTTTTTATAAGAACAATATAACTGTAAGAATACTGTTTTTTATTTATTTAGAATTTTATCACCAATATAGCTGATATTTTAAAAATAAATTTCAATTCTCCGTAGGCCAGCCATATCTAAAAAACCATAACAAGATTGAGCAAAATTAAAACAAACAAAACAATAATCCTGAATATCTCTTTAACTAATAGAGATAACCTAAACATGTAAGGACATTTTTTGTAGATCTTCTCATGGGCTTATATTTAAAATTTCAGCTCAATCGGAACGTAAAAGGATTATTGGCGATTTAAAAAAAAAATTGAAACCCGAGGTGACTAATTTTGAGGGGCTACGCACTAGACCCTATTGGCACTAAGAAGCTGAACAACCGTAAGCCAATTCAAAAACCGCTCAGTTCCCGAGTTACCGAATTATTTCCAAAAAATCAGGTCGCAATTTTGAAGAAGTTCCGTTAAAATTTGGACATACATTTCTCCCGTCCTAAGGACGAAGCCTATTGAAACTGGTTAAAATTAGTTGATTATTTCAGCTAGCCTCCATACAATTGTCCTCCAGAAATAGGACGTTTTTGTCATAATTAAATACCTTATTGATTAACTAATATAGGTATTTAAACTAATTGCTCCACAAATAATTTTATATAAAAGTTGTTTTTTTTTTTCTCCTACGCCTCTTTGGAGCATATGGTTTCCACAAATCATCTTCATCTTACACGATTTGTTGCAGTTGTTTTCGCGTCTTCCCATGTAAGATTGCACTGTCCTAGATCTTGGAGTATAGTGCGTCTCCATGTGTTCTTTGGTCAACCACGGCTTCTTGAACCTTGAGGGTTCCACTCTAGCATCATCATTGTTATACTGTCAGGATTCTTTTTGATATTATGGCCGATCCACCTCCATTTACTAAGTTTTATTTGCGTTAGTATGGGTTCCTCGTTGGTGAGGTTCCAGAGATCTGTATTGCTGATGTTGTTATCGTTGGAGTATCGTGGGTCTCCATGTGTTCTTTGGTCGAACACGGCTTCTTGAACCTTGAGGGTTCCACTCTAGCACCATCCTTGTTATACTGTCAGGTTTCTTTCTGATAGTATGGCCGATCCATACTTAGTATGGGTTCCTCGTTGGTAAGGTTCCAGAGATCTGTATTGCTGATGTTGCTAGGCCAGAATATTCTGCATATGATTCTGAGGCACTTGTTAATGAATACCTGTAGTTTTTGCGTGATGGTGTTCGATACTAAGCAAGTTTCACTTTCGTACAACAGAGTAGACTTTACACATGCGTTGAATATTCTAAGCTTCTCCATACTGCTTGTAGTCTTCCTAATGTCGCTCTCGCTTTATTGAACCTGTTATTTACGTTTGTATCAGCGCCGCCATTTGTTGATACTGTACTGCCTAGATAGCAGAAGCTTTCTACATGTTCAACTGGTTGGCCTTGTAGCATAATGTTATCGGTGCTAACGTTGTTGATTCTCATAGCTTTGGTTTTCTTGATATTTAGCTCAAGTCCAATATTGCGTGCTAGTCTTTCCAGATCATCTGTCTTTGCATGCATGTTGGAGATCTTATGCGAGAGTAGACAAATATCATCCGCATAATCCAAATTCTCGAGTTGGCGTGAGAGGCTCCATGTTATTCCTCTTATCTCTGTACAGATTTGCTCATGATGTCATCCAGCACCAGCGTTTGTGTGAAATGGTTGACTTATATTCCAGTTGTAAAGAACTGATAGTTCTGCATCCTCGTACATAGCTCTGATGATTCGCGTTATTTTCTGGGGTACTCCTTTTCTTCTCAATGCTTTCCATATGGCAGCCTTTCTGATGGTGTCAAAGGCTTTCTTGAAATCTACGAACAGCAGGTGCAGGGGAGTATATTATTCTAGAGATTGTTCTATTATAATGCGTAATGTGTTGGCCTGGCTTACGCAGCTCTTGTTTGGCCGAAAACATGCCTGTTTATCTCGTATGATGTTCTTCATTTTAATTTGAAGCTTTCCCTCTAATATGACTGCTAGTATCTTGTATATGGTGTTAAGCAGAGTAATTCCTCTCCAGTTGTTGCAATCTTTCAAGTCGCCACTTTTCGCTAACTTTACGATGATGCTATTCTTCCAAGTTAAAAGTTAGCCTTTCATCCTCCCAGACTGATGTGACTGATGTGGTCGTAGAAGTTCAGCTGTGGTTTCGAAGTCAACCCGAAGAATTTCAACTGATATTCTATCTTCGCCTGCTGCCTTGTTATTTCTTAACTTCCCGATGGCCTTCTTAATGTCACGTATTCAGGGGGGCTGCTCGATATTTTTAGGATATTTTCTTTTATATATTATACTAGCTAAAACCCGGTGTGCTTCGCTACCCGTATCGTAATGAAATAAAAAGTTTAGAGTTAAACAAATATATTTATTAAGTTACTTAAATCTACAGTTTTCCTTTTAAATTAATTTTTATTATATTATCTTATGATTTACAATATACTTATTTAGTTTATCTAAAATTAGTTTCTATTTTAATAAGTAGTACATTATTTGTTTCTTATTTATAACCTTAATGTTAAATATAGAAGTTTATAGAAAAACATTTTTTATTTAATGTTTGATATATACATTACTTTTATTAATTATTTTTTATTCTAATGACTTAGGATATACAATATTTTTGGTTTTTCCTTCTGGTGCATATACATATAAGTCTGTGGGTTTTCCCACTCGCGAACATGTAAAATAAAGCTGTCCATGTGAAAAACATGTATTTTCTAGATTTAGTCCACAAACTTGCAAATACTGACCTTGAGCTTTATTAATTGTAATTGCAAATGCTAGGCGAATAGGAAACTGCAATCGCTTAAAATCAAATGGCATTTCCGAAGTTATCATCGGAATACGTGGCAGAAATACATCTGATCCATTGTACTTTACAGTTATAATGGTCGCCTCGATTAGATTGTTCATTAATTTCTTTACTATAAGTCGAGTGCCATTACAAAGTCGTGGTGGATCAATGTTTCTTAGTAAAATAATAGGAGCACCAATTTTCAACTGCAAGTCATGTGGTGGAAAGCCCGGTAAATCTAACGAATTTAAAAATTCGACTGGATAATTGACGACATCCTCAATATTTGTAACAGTGTCGATTGATTTATAAATTTTTAGATTACCATCGATGGTATTCAGAATGTTGCTGTTGATGGAGATAACGTCTATATTTTTGGCTGCCAGTAACGCGCGTTCACATAACCATAGCTTGTTTTTAAAATTTTTTCCGATATTGGGGAAAACGCAATTTATTAACTCTTCTATAGATTGCGTCATGCTGCAGAAGTTAGATGGAAATGTTATACATTTCATACATACATACATACAAACACACATTCACTTTTATATATAGATAAGGGTTTCAAATGTATACAAATTTTAACATTTACTTAATATTGTTGGTAGTCAGCGCATTTCTGTCCTAAATATTAATATTGATGGATGATATATCTTTCCCTATTTATAATTTGTCATCATATGTATGGAAGGTGCCACGCCCACTATTGATAGTCCGCCCATTTTTGTCCTAAATATTAATATTGATGGTAGAATAACCGTACCATATATCTTATTGTTTCCCATATATACATTTTTTTTAATTATCATCATATGGGAGGTGCCACGCCCTCTGTGGCTACTACTCCCATTTTTGCCGCAAATATTTAAACAAACAGTGGAATTGCTCATGCAAAATTCGAGAACAATAGCTATTATAGTTTTCTAAATATTTGATTTTTAAAATTAACTTTGTATGGGAGGTACCACGCCCACTTAAAATTTCAAAACAAAAAGTAGCCTATAGCTCCTTCCAGGCATACATAAATATACTGTAAAAATTTCAAGCAAATCGGTTCAGCCGTTTAGCCGTCTATAAAGCCCAAACTAATAATAATAAACATACATACATACAGACACACATTCACTTTTATATATATAGATAATAGTAAATCACATTTAAAATTTGTTTGCGGATCAATCTATAATTTATCATATCTCCTATATAAGGCCTTTTTCGAGATTCACTTTAACGATCACAACTATCTTAAAAATGCTGGTATCTTCGTAAAATTCAACACAAATATGACTAATATATATAGAAATCACGCGACATAATTTCTTGGCGATGATCGGACCACAATTGGTCATAGCTCCGATATAAGGCTCACTTCCAAAAATCACTCACTCACGAAAGGAAATTATTTAAATTTAAAAAAAAAAAATTATTTGCTATATACTCAGTGTAGGGTATAATATTGTCGGGCTTTCTCACTTGCTTTGTTTTATTAAAAACAGGAATGAATACACTAATAGCAATTACTAATTTCTAACATCAAAAGTAATTATGAAATATGCCAGTCGTGTTATTCTTGGCTAAATTACAAAATGTTTCCAACAATAAATATTTCCTGTCAAAAAAGTGGCTATAAATAGACAGAAACTTGTAAGAGTGCTACCTACTTCAAGTTTTGACAACAACTTCTAAGGGTTAATTTTGGCTAAAAGTGTTGAATGTATGGTTATAATTGCTAACTGAATTATACGTTTCAAATACATCTAAATATTTACACACAAAAACACATACATGCGTTCATATTTACAATATTTATGTTTATAAAATATACATGCATTAGGGTTGTCTGATTTGTATGAAGCAAAAATTTAATTAAATGTTACCTGGTTAAATGGAAGCCTTTTTCATAATATTATTTCTTAAACATTTTGTCGTAACTGATTAAAGTTAAGTTTTTTTTTTTAATTTTTTTTGAGGCCAGCCTATTATACATATTTTGGTAATTAATCAAGTTATATTTTCTATACGAAAATGTGTAGGTTTGTATATTTTTGCTTTATACTTCCGTCGTGTTTCTATGTGTTTCCTTTTATTTGCAGTTTTAGTTTTGTATTTTTGTTTTTGGTTTTTCGTTTCCTGTATGTTGGACTATATGGAATACTGTTTTCAAACTTAATTTCTGTAACAAATTAAGTAATTAGGGCATGTGTTGGCTCTTTTAAGAGCAGCGTACATTGTGTACATGTGTAGATGGAAAGTGTGTGTTTGTTTTATCTTTAAAAAGGCAAATATTATTTGTTAAAACTCAAATTTAAGTCTGAAGGATATCCGTTCATTGTTTTTTCTTTTCTTTTTTTTTTTTTTTTTGTTTATTAAGCAAAAATATTTGCTAAATTGAAGTATGTGTAAGAGACAACAACAAAAGAACATGCTGTCGGAAGCAGATTAACAAAAATCCCCAAAAGCGTACATACACATAAATATGTTCCAACAAATAAATGGTGGATTATTAAGGCTTTAAAACAAGAGATAATAAACATACTTTCAATCTCAGATTATGATGTTTGAAAAGGATGCTAAAGTGAAATAGAGATTAATTAGAGGAAGCATGGTTATGAATAAGGGCGTATAAGGAATTCGCAAAATTTTACATTACATAATATAAACGATGTTGTTTTATTCACATGCAAAATTTCACCAAAAAAATCGAGCCAAAATATAAAACACGGACGGGGCAATGTTTGGACTATAAAGCGGGTGAGTCAAAGCCAACCACTTAACTCTAAAAACTTTTTAAGAGGTATTGCAACAAGCGACCGAGGGTTGTCATGATGCCATATTACGGTTTCATGCCTGGCCGCATATTTCGGCCAACACTCGCTTCATAATAATCAATTGCGTTCGGTACATCAATTGTGAGATTTCAGCAGCTCATAATATAAAGAACATTTTTGCTCCCAGCAAATACAGAGCATTACCTTAGCGTTGGTGTATATTCGGCTTGTTGGCCGAGCTTCACATACGATCTCTTACGCTTCGGGTTACCATTTTTCATTGCAAGTAATGATTCGGTGCAAAAATTATGTTCTTTTATAGCGTTCGGACATGAAAAATCGTCTTTCAAGGTCTCTCGGTTTCAATTCGCATGGTACCCAATTTCTCTGCTTTTGGAGTTTTGAAGTTGATGAGTGAGTATGCAGGCTCTTTTTGACCATCTGGAGTAATGCCCCCAATTCTTGGTATTCAAACTTTTTTGGCTGGCTTTTGGGCGATCTTTGTTTTCCGTTTCAAAAAAATTAATTTTGTCTAAACAATTTTTTTCTCAACAAAAAAATTTGTCAACCAATGGAATACATTG
Organism: Calliphora vomitoria; assembly: GCA_942486065.2. Classification (NCBI taxonomy): domain Eukaryota; kingdom Metazoa; phylum Arthropoda; class Insecta; order Diptera; family Calliphoridae; genus Calliphora; species Calliphora vomitoria. Next base: position 78,143,107 of record OW818033.2, read on the forward strand.
CAACACATGTTCGGTACTATAAGAGTTATTTTATATTGTCAATCGATGACAAACAATTTTGTTTACTGTTGCATATTAGGTGCATGAATAAGAAATTTCCATATAAAATCTATTAAAAAAATAATGGTTTTATTCAAATAAAGTTTGTTTTCGAAAGGGCATCTACGTCTAGAGCCGCAGAAACGGAAAGAGAACGAACATCACGGCTTCATAAAATGCGTCGCAGTGCATCTTCGCCGAGAGCTGCAGAGACATCTCAACAGCATATCGAAAGACTATACAGATAAAACGGATTCGTGATAGTAACCGAATTTTTTGCCAATCGAAGGATTAAGTTGCACACATAGAATTTTTCGGTTCAATCAACAGAAAGTGAGTTGACAAAAGAAGAATTTCGGTTGAAGCAACCAAACATTTGTTACCCCTACTAAAATGTTGTAGCCACAACTGTAAAATTCGGTCACTAAGGCAGAATTATTCGATTGGCAACAAATTCGCTTGCTATCACGAATTTGTTTTCTCTCTATAGAAGCCAATCCATCCTGAATGGCTCGATCAAGAGAAAGAATCGATTTAAAGTTTCCCGCATTTTATTATAATAAGTATGAGACTACGGGAATCGCAGGGATGTACTGATGGGCTCAATGAATAAACATTGCTTACATTGCAACGTTTTGAAGTTCCCTAAGGAATCCCCGGAAATTTGCTGTTCAAACGGTAAAGTTATTCTGCCACCAATTATTGAGCCGCCTGAGCTGCTTCTAAGTAACATTTCCGGCGACAATCCTATTTCCAAGCACTGCCTTCAAAATATCTAAATGTACCACAGAATTGGAACATTGCTCCCGCTTTCCAATAATGATGCGAAGTTCCTTCAAATCTATTTCACTGGAAATCAAGCTACAGAAGCCGAATGCTATCAACGAACATGCGTGTGTATTTGCTGCAATACTCTTCTGCAGAAACATTCTCAAAACAATTGTTGGACATCGGAAATGGAAAAATTCTAATTGATAGCGCCACAAATGAGATTTCGTTCCCGAACTTCTGCCAAATGCAACTGAATATTCAAGGTGTTGTTGACAAGATATTCCCAAGTCTTACAACCAACTACACAAATTCGGATTGGATGTGGGAACGTGCAATTTCGGTAGCAAATTCAATTGAAACTACCTGGCGAAACAATAAAATAAAAATCGATTGACACAGTAATGAACGAAGAACAAGTCGCAAATTATCCTACTAAATTTTTGAATTCATTGGAACCAGCCGGATTGCCATGTATTAACATTGAAGGTTGGATCACCGACTTTGTCCGATACTGTATATTAAAATTGAGATTGAGATGCAATATAAAACAGATGTTTTCTACCGGTCAGCTAGTTTCTATATATATACAAAACTGAATTCCGTGGTTTTGTGGTGGTTTTCTGCTTTGGGATTTTAGAACAAATAAACTACATCCGAAATTTCAACGAAATTAGGAAGGACCACCAAAGGATCCCTATTAAAAATTAAATACAGAAATTATTATGTTGTAATAATTTCTGTATTAAGTATTACAGATACTTAGTAATAAAAATATTGTAGATTTTAAACATCTTTTCCATGGGCTTAAATTGTTAGGTTCGTTTTTGACTAACTAACAATTACTACAATATTGGTTGAAAAAATTCAGGTTAAACATTTTCCCTGATTTTGACAGGTCTTTAAAATGCCTCTCATTTGATATATATATATTGTCTATATACTTATATGAATAATAATCAAGATAAAGGTAAAACATATGTAAACAAAATGGAGGTAGTATTGGTTTGCTTATATCTCAGCCATTTGTGTGTCAATTTTAAATAGCAACCGAACTGGAATTATAGCTGACATATTTATGTATCAATTATGTTTGTAAGTTATTTTGGGTGTTTCGGAAAAGCGATTTCAACCGACAGACTAACAGACGAACTGAGGTATAACAACGGCGGTGTTTATAACGATGCACAAAAATATACTTTATGGGATCGCAAATGAAAAATGTGAAAATTACAAACGGAATGACAAACTTATTTATTTCACCACTCGTGTTGAAGGGTATACAAATATGTTAATTTCGGAAGTGCCTAGGGATTCCGCTATTAGTATATTTTAGACAAAGCGAAGAGTTATATTGGTTTTTGACTTAACATTTTCTCAATTTTCTAATTTAAAATAGGGTTTTTATTGTTTTGAAACTTTCAGATGATTTCTTTATTTGTTGATTAACTAACAGCAAACAATTTTAATGAAATCGTTCAAGCTGTATGCGATATAGTGAAAAGGTATGGTAAAATTTTGAAATCTTAAATTTCAAATGCGGATAACTCGCTACCTATAAGGGATACGAACCACCCGTAAGCATATTCTTTATAGGCCTCATAGAGAGTCAACTTAAGTTTTTTCAAAGAGTTATACGGGAATACAAAATTAATATTTTATTAAGAATTGTGCTAAATTTCCCAATTAATTATTGATAAATTCACTGAAATTTATTGTTGGGGGATAAGCTAGTTCTTATGCGCATTTCACTGGTTGCTTAGGCCAGATCATCAGGAAACCTTTTCCCAAAAGGCTTTAGAAAAACTAAAGATATTGTACAAATAAAACTATAGAGTGAATGAGAATTACAGACACTCAAGCTTTGTTTGTAAATATATCAAAGCTTAAACAAAACACCAACAACAAACAGTGAGTTTGTCTTTTCTTACATTCCCACTGTAAAAATCTTAAATCATTTTCTCTAATCTTTCGCCAAAAAATACAGTTGTATTCGTCATCACCTTTCATTGCAATGTATTAAAAAAAATAGGTTTTTGCCTCTACTGAAAATGTTTAAATTTTGAGTTGATGCTTTTTTAAGTACACATGGAAACCCCTCAATAGCTTCTGAACAACTCCAGTCTCACATCGGCGATTTAGAAAAATGGCTGGGCAAATGGAAAATAATAGTCAATGCAACAAAATGTACTCACGTTACATTTACTCTTAGACTAGAATATTGTCCTTCCATACAGATAAAAAATATAAAACTTCCAGAACAAAGCCATGTGAGCTAAACCCACCATATTGAAGCCAAGGTTATACAAATAAAATTGAAGTCAGTTCAATTGCACTGGCTAATTGGTCCGCGGTCTTTTCTAGACTTGGAATACAAAGTGCTTTTGTTCAAAATAGTTAAACCGATATGGCTTCCTCATCTATTGTTGAAAAATTGCAAAGAAAGCAGTCAGCATTGTTAAAGAAAATGACTGGTTCCCCATAGTACATTCGCAATAGTAATATCCATTGGAATCTCAATGTCCTTATAATACGCGAGGAGATCAAACTCTCCAGTTTAAACTACATATCAAAACTATTGGATCATCCAAATCCACTTGCCAGGGAGTTGCTGTGATTTGAGGGTCATAGACGACTGAGGCGATTGGAAATACTAGATCTAGCCGGATAATTATTTTAATGAGCACTCATGTTGGACATTGCAGCGGCAAAAACAACTTCAGTTTTAGTTTGGGTTAAGATTTTAATACTTATTGTAAATTTCTCAAAAGAAAGATTCAATAAAGAAAAGAAAAGGCTGACTCTCTTTAGAGGAACCAGTGCGATATATGATATTATATGATTTTGGACAAACGACAAAGAATTTAGTTTTTCATATCGGAGATTCCACTTTGAGATTCCACAATGCTGCTCTTAAGAGTCAGTAGGGTTCATCGTCTAAACACTTTCATCGACATGTGCCTGTATCATATAATAGTTAGGGGTAATTTTAATATCTTGAAGATTTTACAACCGATTTTTGACATTTATATCTTTTAAGTGAATTTATTATATATTAGGGTGGGTAGATTTGTATGGATGAAAAAATAAAAAAATGTAGGAGGAAATAATTCAACGAAGTATTCGAAACAACTTTGCCCTGGAAACTAAAGGTCTGAAATGGATTTTGACTGATACCAGCAACATATTTTTGAATTTCCGCATAGTTGCTTAGAATCCTTACTAGAATCGTTTCTTTCCTTGCGATTTTTTGTTAAAAAAATCTACTTCCCCATTAAATAAATACATTTATGTTTCGTTTTAAATAAATGTGGAATTTCACTATTGTTTTTGCCGAAACTGAATTATCTAAAGAACTCTCACAATAAAAATATTTTTTTAAGTCGCACAAATGTTTTACATAAACACAATACACTGCATAAATAATAAACTTACTATAAATTCTATAAGTCTTTTAAAAATTATCACAGAAACAGCATAATAAAACTCTTACAATTCCATAAATATAATAAAATAAAATATTTCAAAAATCCTTTTTTCTCAAACATAAAAAAAAAAAAAAACCGAAAACATTGTTCAACATGGAATAAGTTGGTAAAAAGTACTGCCATTGTTTGCAATGTGTAATCTATTTATAACGAATATAAAATGTAATTAAAGATTTGAATTTATCTTATACTACAACTACAACAGAACTTAAGCAACATATTATTTTTACATTTCCAACCAGTTTATTTTGCTGCGAATTTTTTAGTTTTATTTTACATTTCTGTATCGTTTAGGGATTCTTTTGCCAGGAATGCAAAAGAAACTCAAACAACCCCAAAATAAGAATGTCATTAATAGACAATACAATTTACTAACAGCATGTCGATTTAAAATAACTTTTGTATGCACTTCTTTCTGAACTGTTTATTTCTCTTTGTGCCCTGCTTTGGCATGTACATCATTTAAATGGATGAACATTACAGGCCAGTATGCATAAACGAGGGTCGTCTAACTAAATTTTAAAAATTTTATAATATATTCTAAACACAAGACTTCTCTAAAAGCCGTGTGATTAGCAACAAGACCTAGATTCGATTTTTGAATTATTTTAAATGCAAAGTTATTTGTTTTTTTCTTTTTATCATGCGACCTTCGTATCCATTATAACACTTTATCACCAAAGGGCATTCATCTTCTTCAACATTACTCAGAAATGTTTCGAAAATGATTACGGGTCTGGCATGAACTCACAGTGAGTAACAGGATACTAAAATACAGCAAATGAACTTCCGTTACAGATTCATAAAGAAACAAAGTCTATCCTTTTTCTGTGTGTTTGCATATGTATGTTAATTTCTTGCATGTATTTGTTTTAAATTATCATGTTGGTTGGGTGCGAAAGTTGTACTTATATTCAGTATAATTTTTACTTAAAAAAAGGTGTTTTTTTTTTACAACCTGTATATTTGAAATTACGAAAGGTTTTAAATGGTAACAAGCGATCGTTTGAGCAATTAACGATCTAAACTCATACGCAAAACTTTAATAGTTAAAAAGCTAAGTTTTAATTACATAACGACCTATGATTGAAACTGAAATTGAACTAAATAAAGACTTACGATTGAAGCTGAAATTTAGCTACATAAAAATCTGTGACTGAAGCTAAAGTTAAACTACATATAGACTGAGGATAGAAGCAAATATTTAACTAATTTAACTACGATCGAACCTCAAATTAAGCTACATTAATACATAAGATTGAAACTGAAATGAAACTACACAAAGTCCTACGATTAAAGCTGAAGTTTAACTACATAAGTCTTACGATTGTAACTAAAGTTGAGCTACATAAAAACCTGTGACTAAAGTTAAAATTGAACTACATACAGACTGAGGATAGATACCAGTATTTAACAACATAAAGACTGACGATTGAAGCTAAATTTAAACTGCATAAAACCAAAGATTGAAGCTGAAATTGAACCACATGAAGATCTACGATTGAAGGTAAAATTGCGGAACCTAAAGCCCTACGATTGAAGCTAAAATTGAGCAACATAAATACCTGCATAAAGACTGCGATTGAAGATAACATTGAGCAATAGAAAAACCTACGATTGAAACTAATATTGAGCAACAGAAAAACCTACGATTGAAGCTAAAATTGAGTAGCATAAAGACCTGCGATTGAAGCGAAAATTGAGCAACTTAAAGACCTACGATTGAAACTAAAGTTGAGCAATATAAAGACCTACGATTGAATCTAAAACTGAGCAACATAAAGACCTACGATTGAAGCTGAAATTAAGCAAAATAAAGACCCACGATTGAAGCTAAAATTGAGCACCATAAAGACCTACGGTTGTAGCTAAAGTTGAGCAACATAAAGACCCACGATTGAAGCTGAAATTGTGCAAAATAAGGACCTACGATTGAGGCTAAAATTGAGCAACATAAAGACCTACGGTTGTGGTTAAAGTTGAGCAACATAAAGACCTACGATTGAAGCTATAATTGAGCACCATAAAGACCTACGGTTGCGGCTAAAGTTGAGCAACATAAAGACCTACGGTTGTGGCTAAAGTTGAGCAACATAAAGACCCACGATTGAAGCTGAAATTTTGCAAAATAAGGACCTACGATTGAGGCTAAAATTGAGCAACATAAAGACCTACGGTTGTGGTTAAAGTTAAGCAACATAAAGACCTACGATTGAAGCTATAATTGAGCACCATAAAGACCTACGGTTGTGGCTAAAATTGAGCAACATAAAGACCTACGTTTGTGGCTAAAGTTGAGCAATATAAAGACCTACGATTGAAGCTGAAATTAAGAAAAATAAAGACCTACGATTGAGGCTAAAATTGAGCAACATAAGGACATACGGTTGTGGCTAAAGTGGAGCAACATAAAGACCCACGATTGAAGCTGAAATTGTGCAAAATAAGGACCTACGATTGAGGCTAAAATTGAGAAACATAAAGACCTACGGTTGTGGCTAAAGTTGAGCAACATAAAGACCTACGATTGAAGCTGAAATTAAGCACCATAAAGACCTACGATTGTGGCTAAAATTGAGCAACATAAAGACCTACGGTTGTGGCTAAAGTTGAGCAAAATAAAGACCTACGATTGAAGCTAAAATTGAGCAACATAAATATCTACGGTTGTGGCTAAAGTTGAGCAACATAAAGACCCACGATTGAAGCTGAAATTGAGCAAAATAAAGACCTACGATTGAGGCTAAAATTGAGCAACATACAGACCTACGATTGAAGCTAAAACTGAGCAACATAAAGACCTACGGTTGTGGCTAAAGTTGAGCAACATAAAGACCTACGATTGAAGCTAAAATTGAGCAGCATATAGATCTACTGTTGAAGCTAAAGTTGAGCAACATAAAGACCAACGATTGAAGCTGAAATTGAGCAAAATAAGGACCTAAGATTAAGGCTAGAATTGAGCAACATAAAGACCTACGGTTGCGGCTAAAGTTGAGCAACATAAAGACCTACGATTGAAGCTAAAATTGAGCACCATAAAGACCTACGGTTGTGGCAAAAGATGAGCAACATAAAGACCTACGATTTAAGCTAAAGTTGAGTAGCATAAAGATCTACTATTGAAGTTAATATTGAGCAATAGAAAGACCTACGATTGAAGCTAAAACTAAGCAGCATAAAGACCTGCAATTGAGGTTAAAGTTGAGCAGCGTGAAGACCTTCGATTAAAGCTATATTGAGCTATGATTGAGCAACATAAAGATTTAACCACAAAAAGACCTACGGTTAAAGATGAATTGATGAATTTATACAAAACAGGATGTCTTACATATCCAGCATTTTAATATTTTCTCTTTCAGCAAATTGGATTAAATTATTTTTTGTCTTAATGACAAATTACAAGAATTTATAGTTCAGAAGCACCCCATTAAAATTATTTTCTAATGCCAAATAATACTTGTAAACAATTTTATGTTTGCAATTTGCAAAATCATCTCATACACGTGTAGTGTTGTTTGAAATTAAAATAAATAAAAATAATAATAAAATGTTTAAATATGTTCTTAAACTTCATTAAAATTGCATGTGAAAGTTGTTTTTTCTGTTTTACTTAAACAATAAACTTGAGTATTTTATTTTAATTATTCATTCATTTAAACAACAACATCCAACTATAACAATGTGTCCTTGATGTTGAAGCTAAAAAATATGGAAAAAAATTAAATGCCATGAATGGGGAAAAAAATAATGAGAATAAAAAAGTTTGATATTGTTGTGTCTTGTGTGCAGAGCTTTTCATGTGATTTTCTATATCTGGTATGAAATGTAAGTGGGTGGATGGGTAATGCAAATGGCAGGACAAAAATGTCTGTATAAATATAGAAAAACATTTTATATTAGTCCTCAATCATGTCAAATTTGTAGAAATAATAGAAACCAGGAATTTTGTTATTGTTAATTAACTGCTACCAAAGTGTACACATTCGTATGGTTTTAAGAAAATTCTCAAAAAATATTTTTTAAATAAGATTCAAAGATACACATAGTCTACTATAAGTATTAAATAAAAATGTCTCTTACATCATTCTATTATTCAATTTTTATTTTATTCCCTTTAAAACCTTATCAATCATTCCTCGCATAGTTATTCACCTGCAACAAAGTACAATGACTTGAGCGACAGTTCTTAGTGAAGAGGTTACAGTCGGGAGGTGTGAATTACAAAACGTAAAAAGTAAATTTAACAACCCCCAAAAGAAAGGAAGGTAAAAGAGTATGTACGTATATTGGCAACAAAAAAAAAAAAAAAAAGAAGCCATTGTCAGGGCCATTTCTTATATACATTCAAATATACAACACATGTTCTATAATAAATTAGGGTGGCACCCAACAAAATAATTGAATATTCCCAAAGATAATAAAAGTTAACTTCGTTCTATGATAGCACTTCTCAACATGTTTGTTTTAGGGTTAGCAAGATAAAAAAACACCTTAGTATATTTTAAAGGAATAATTAATTTTTATTCATCATAATTTAATTATTTTAGTAAAAAAATGTTGTTGGTGAACAATTTTTTTTGATGAAAATACCTTTCATTTAATATACGTATTGTACACAACTTAGTATCTAATATACACACAGCCTCAAAAGTGAGTAAACACTACAAATTATTTGTTTTTTTTTTTAAGATAATCCTTAAATCTATCTACTGATTAAAACTTAAAAGCTTCGGTTTGGTAGAATTTGAGCTGAATATTGGATTTAAGCCGCATCTCATGATCTGAAACAAATCAAAAAATTCCCTGGTGTTTACTCACTTTTGTGGTTGTGTGTAATTCCAAAAACCATTCAATCATATCCCAGTAATTTATAAAACAATTTTGCTGTTTTTCAATACCAACTTTCTTAAATATATATTTGATAGGTAGCTACAAGCTTTTGGTCCATCAGATATATGAGACCTTAGGAATGTTGGTTTAACTAACACACGGACAGTCGGACATTATTATATCTACTTCCTATATCATTAGCTCCACAATAGAGCACAGAAAACACACAAGTTTTAACCTATGGTCTTCCGATTTTGACTATATTCCGGAAACATAAAACTTTTCAGTCCGTTGGACCTTCTAATTTTTATTGTCTTAAATTTAAAAAAAATCGCGATTTTATTCACGTTTTGTTTTTTTTAATCAAGAAAATTTACTTGGGTTTTAACTTTAAATATTCATGGGAGGAAACAAAGTATTTCGGCAACAGATTAGATTTTATGATTAAAAATGTGAGATCCTTTCAAATTTTTAGTTTTTTGTTGAAATATTTGTTCAATATAAATTTATTCAAAATATTGGCCATTGATAGCTATAACCTTTTCCCAACTATCTGGCAACATATGAATTCCAGACCAAAAGAACTGCTCATCTTTTGACTCCAAGAACGTATCAATCCAATATCAGCCAAACTCCAAAGTGTGGCGAATCCCAAAGAGAGCGTCCTGCATCGATCGAAACGAATAGTAGTCGAACGGGGCAAGGTCAGTACTATAAAGACGCTAAAACAAAACTTCCCTACCACTTCATTCTAAATACTTTTTAACAGCTATTGCAATATGTGGCCGAACGTTGTCATGATGGAATATTACTGTTTCATGTCTGGCCGCAAACGAATCAGTTGCGTTCGGTACAGATTCCCTGTGATGGGATGGTTAGATTTCAGCGGCTCATAATAGATAGGACCCTTTTTATTCCAACAAATACAGAGAATTACCTTAGCGCCATGGAAATTTGGCTTTGCTGGTGATTTGGCTTCTTTACCGGGCTTCACACACGAGCTCTTACGCTACGGTTTATCGCAGTGGATCCATTTTTCATCGCAAGTCATGATTTGGTGCAAAAATTACTTTTCTTTATAGCATTCAAGCATAATTTCATACATACAAAATCGTCTTTCAAGATCACTCAGCTTCAATTCGTATGGTACCCAATTTCCCTGCTGTTGGATGAATCCTGTTTCACGCAAACGTTTTTAAATTGCTGCTTGAGTAGCTCCCAATGATTTTGCAAACTCTTGTTGACAACAATCTTCATGGAGTAATGCCTCCAATTCTTGGTCTGCAAACTTTTTTGGCTGGCCTGGGCGATCTTTGTCTTCCATATCTGAACAGAACAAAACATTTCTCGCGCGTTGAAACCGATGGAATACATTCATCATAAGCTTTAATGAGCTTTAATATGAAAATCTCGAGAATTTGGAGCATTATTAAATAAAGCATTTTGAATGCCAACTCTTGAACAGTACACGCATAGCTGCCCATGAGTGAAACACGGCTCCTGGAAATTCAATCCGCTTACTTGAAGCGTTTGTCCTTGCGCCTTGTTATTGGACATGAAAAATTATAGACGCACTGGGAATTGCAAATGCTTGAATTCAAATGGCATGTCTGTTAGTTTCAGTGGAATACGCGGTATAAGCTTCATTTCGCTTTGCCAGTCAATATTTTGTGGCTTCAATCAAGTTCGGCGTCAATTTTTTAAGGCATCCCTTGTGCCAGTTTAGGCACATTTAAATTCCGCAGAGATAATAGATGACCCAATCTTTAAATTCAAATACTAGGCGGTTCCAATGAATTCAAACATTCAACTGGATGATTGACAGCATCATCTTGATTCATTTCGGTATCAACAGAATTGTATGATGTCACTGGACCTGGTAACTTTTCTTGATTGGATTGACGTGCACATTTTGAATGATGTAAATTCGAGCGAGAGGTAAAAAAGCATGTGACCAGCTTAACGTTTCAATAAGAGAGATTGAATGTCATTAGTAATCAAAAGTTTAATCGTTTGCATAAAAGTACCATTCTAACAGCAATTTAAAAAAAAAAATAGCAAACGATTTGAAGGTTCGTCGCCACACTCTTTCAAAAGCCATAAAATAGTACAAGGAAGGCTTGAATACACTCTAATAAATTTTCATGTAATTTTACTGCATTTATAGTAGGTAACTTTTCTCCTACTATAATTGGGGTAAAAATACATGTTGTGCCTAAATTCAAAAATTTAAGCACTTTATATGTAAAAAAAGAAACAAAAAGTGTGTAAATTTACACACTTTTTTATTTAAAAAATGTTTAGCAACATACCAATTTCATATAAATTTAAATGTTTTGTGTGTAAAAATACATTTAAAATATGTAAACTATACGTGCATACATACATTTTTAAATTATACAACACTCCCAAATGAAAAGATTTTTTAAAAGTAGATTTTATTAAATTAAAGTATATATACATATTTTTTAATTTAATCAAACCTTAACACATTGACCGGCATTTTCACAATGTGTAATTATTTTTTAACTTAAAGTTATACTGATAGTTTGCATACAAAAATTATTTTAATAGATAGTATAACTATAAGTTAAGAAATAACTAGACGTCGTGAAATTTGGGATAAATATTATGAATAGTTAAATTGATAAAATGCAATACAATAATCTTCTTGAAAACAATCTTGAAACAAACAAATTGCATTAAGTTTGGATACGTTATCATTTGGTCATTCATCATTCAAAGTAAGATGGAAACATCATTTGTTTTGAAATAATTTTGGAGAACTCAGTCGTAAAACACCTTATTGCCATCACACTGTTGCCAAAAAAGTGAGCTGATGAATTATATAAAAAGTTGTATAGTCCATAGACGTTATGAGACCTTCATTTACAATATGAGAGGGATATAAACATTATATTGGTGAATGTTCTTATCAAGTATAGGGGAAGTTAAATTGACCTTAATCATTATTTTGTCCTTAATAACGTTCTTTTTATGGAGTGCATGTTGCCAGCTAGATATTTTGCTCATCATATTAGTTCCATTATATCAAAGCTATGTTGGACCTTTACTGAAATGAAATTGTAGAAATGTCGTCTATCAACCCAAATATATAAAAATATTTCAGCCAAACCTACCCTTATGGACGACGAATTATGTTGTATCGAATGACTAATCCATTGAAATCAAATTTAACTTTACCGCTTTTGCAAAAAATGGTATCTTCGAAATAAATTTCATCGCGTATAAATGATTTTCAAAAAATGTTGCTTGTTGTATAACAGAAATCACATTTATACATTTTAATTATTCCGCATTTGAATGGATTTCTTTAGTTTTTATTCAGCTTTTTCAGGAATTATTTTAAAAACATATTTTTTGTTATTTTTTATTTTTGAAATAAATTTTTGACAATTTCTATATTATTTGCTTTAAATACGATTACACTCTTTGTGTCTAAAACATATCTTTTACGCACAATATATGTAATTTTAAATTTTAAATGTTTATTTTATTATAAACATGTTTCCAACATTCAAAATACTCATGTTTGGGTGTATTTTTGTAGACAAAAGTGTTTAAATTAATTTTATAAACATATTGTGCTTAAATTTACGCATTTTCTGTAATATTACATGAAAAGTTACTTACTTTATAATAGTAAATTTACATGCATTTTTTAGAGTGTAGTGAAAGAAAACAAACATCAGGAAGAAAAAAAGGTCTAACAGATATTGGTAAGGCAAAAGAAGTCGAACAAATTTTTCGAAGAGCACCGAACACTTCTATCAGAAAAGCAGATCGTGGAGTTGCATGGCCTGATTATTTTGCGCACAGACCCAAAGTTAATGCTGGGTTAGATTCGTATAAGGTTCAGAAGGTTTGTATTGTCATGGAAAATATATTTAACAAATATTATGGAATTCAGAAGAGTAAAGGTTCAAACATCAATTTTTGTATAAACATTTTTTGATTCGCCTTATATACTTTATATTTTAGAAATTAAATACTGTAGAAATTCCAACCATAATGTCAAACTTGGATATGTATTCCTTACCATTCATGGCAACGAGTATAATGAAATATTTTTAAGAATACATATGACACTATTTTGAATTTCTCAAAAACAAATTTTAGTTTTATATATTTTTGTTCGGACAACATTATTAGCTGAGCTACCCTAATAATCACTTACACCTTATAATTTGTGTATGTATTGAACAAAAGCCCATAAATGTATGTATGAGTGTGGTAAAGCGTGTGAGGTTACAACAAATTATTAAGTGGAGGAATGAACAAAATAAATTGGAAATAAATGTTAAAGGATATACGCACGCAATGTAAAGGATATTTTTGTATAGTTATTGTTGGTATATTAATGTAAGTAAATAAATAAATTAAGAGATAGCTGTGACATGAAGGAAATAAGCATGGCGTAAAGAATTGACAATTGGAATATATTTCGTACTGTCCATTAGACAGTATATAATTTATGGTTAATGTAATCGTTTTATTTGGCTATAAATAGGAATTACATACAAAAATATATTATATTCTCACAGTATTTAGTACTGGATTTTTTTGTTTTTTATTGGATGGCAGAATTCGTTAAATAATTATTTTAGTTAGATTCAACTTTATTCAAACGTTATTTCTTAGGCTAAATTTCATTAATATCACTGTCCAACAAATTGAGACTTTTTGATTGGAATAGAACAGAGACTTCTGAAAGGTTTCTCACATTTATTGAGACCTACAATATTTATGAAAAAAAAGATTATGACCTAGTATTACATTGGCAGAAACCATTCAAGCGCTGTCACTTGACTTCTTTCTATACTGAACACGAATTTTTCGGCTTTGCTTCACCATAATATGTGGCAGTTTTACCTCAGCCACCTTATAGTCCCGATGTAGCCCCCTCCGACTACTACAATGCAGCACGCTCTCTGTGGGATACGCTTTACTTTAGAACAGAGTTTTCGGTATTGTCTTAATTCGTTCTTGGTCTCAAAAGATGTGCAGTTTTTTAGCTTCGAATCCATATGTTGCCAGAAAGGTCATAGCTAACAATGGCCAAATACTTTGAATAAATTTATATTGTAAAAATGTTTAAAAATAAAAGCTAAACATTTCAAAAAATCCTGCATTTTTAAGTCATACACACAAAATTTACTAAAAATTTAAGTTATTTCTGGTTATTATTTAATGAAAGTTGTTTAATTAAAATTAGCTTATTCATTTAACGTTGATAAGCTATTGAGAGTCAAAACAAAACTTATAAATTGAAAATAATTCCGACATCAAAATAGTAATTTCTCTAAAAAATATTTATTTTACATTTTTTCAATTTGCATCTAAAAATTGTAAAGAACTTGCCAAAAAATTAAAAGTGTTGAAAACTACATTTCATTACCTTTCCATTGATATATAAAACATTATATCTAATTATTTATTATATTTTAAAATAAAGCATGCAAACCACACACCTTGCAAAAAATTCTCTACTATATTACTAAAGTCAAAGACAGCTTACTATGCGCTTCTCATTTTTTCATGTACCCTATGATGATTATATTTTACATTGCTTGTTGTTGTTTTTTGTCAGTTGCAATGCTAGTGCATTTATTTAAAGTGAGCTTAAGTAAACTTGTATTAACCAAACATTGAACAATTTGAAAACGTTATAAGCGTTCATAAATTAGTTACTCTTAGGTTCATAGAGTGCATTGTAGAGATTTTTCATTAGAAAAATATTGACTTTTCAAAAAAAATTTTTTTTTTTAGAAAATTAATTTTTTACTAATTTTTTTTTTTTTTTAGAAAATTAATTTTTTACTAAAAAAATAATTTTTTTTTTTTTAAAATTTACTTTTTACTAAAAATTTTTTTTTTTATTAGAAAATTTATTTTTCATTAGAAAATTATTTTTTCACCAAAAAATTTTTTTTTCGTTAGAAAACTGATTTTTCACAAAAAAATATATTTTTTATTAAAAAATTAATTTTTCACAAAAAATTCATTTTTTTATTAAAAAAAATAATTTTGCTTACAAAGTTAATTTTTCACTAAAAAAATTTATTTTTTAATTAGAAATTGATTTTTCATTAAAAAATTTATTTTTTATTAGAAAATTGATTTTTCACTATAAAATAGATTTTTCGTTAGAAATCTGATTTTTTACTAAAAAATTGATTTTTGATTAAAAAATAGATTTTTGATTAAAAAATAGATTTTTGATTAAAAAATTAATTTTTCACTAAAAGTTTATTTATTTTACTAAAAAAATTAATTTCTCACTAGTAAGACAAGGTGGTCAAGGCTACAGCTAATGCATAACTGCAGACTTTAAGAGTATATTTTGTCAATAATAAATACCATGGAATATTATTAGCTAACATATAACTTCAATAAAATTTTGCGATCGATCAAATCAGTGCTAAATGTTGATTAAATTTAAATTATTATCAGAATTTAGTTTCGAATTACAATTCAATTTCAAAATATTTCAGTAAATCTATTAACAAAATATCTCATTTGATAATTATAATCAGAATTTTTGTCTGAATGTTATTATAATTATCTTAATTTGATTTGCTATTTTGGATTTAATTGCACACAGCATCACTAGCATCAGGGAATTTTTTTTATCATTCAGGAAATAGCATTATTCTTTACTCTATTAACAAATAACCAAAAGTGTTTACTGTCCCGGAAAAACATGATTTGTATAGGAACTTTACGCGTCTTATGCCCGTAATTTCAACAAATAGATATCTTATAGTGCTTAGTTACTTATGGAGTAAAAATATTTGGTAATTTTTACACGTAGATATTGATTTGAAATCAATGTCAAGTTACCGTTTAGGTAAACTTATCTACTGGGTAATTTACACCGTAGATATCTATTTGTTGAAATTACGGGCATTAGTACATTGAATCTAACTGAAATTGGGACCAACATTTTTGTCTGGTTCGAATCGAAAATTTCTTTAATGGAATAAAAGTTTTCATACCCAGCAAGATTATAAGTATTCTCAATAATTTTCTCCATGACATTGATTTTTTTTCCAGAAAACTGAGTTTTCAATTGAAATTATGAAAGAAATCGTTGATCTCAGCCCAACGATGCTTTTCGTAGATAAACATTTATTGGATAAAAGTTAAACGTTTCGTAAATGTCCATTAAAAACATGAGAATAACATTTTTCAATTATTTTAATATGGAGATTAAGTCCCTGAATAAGCCGTGGCTTCTATGTATATAAGGAATTTATAAGGAATTTTACCTGATAATGATATTTGTAAGAGATTTATGCGTATTTATGTGATTTTAGAATGTTTATTATATAGGTGGATATGGTAAATTATGAAACATTGAACTCCATGAAGATTGTTGTAAAACTCAACAAGAGCTTGCTAAATCATTGGTAGCTACTGAAGCAGCAATTTCAAAATGTTTGCAGGCATCACTTTTAAGCAAGGAAACTCGGTATCATGCGAATTGAGGCAGATAGATCTAGAAAAACAATTTTGCATGTCTGAAATGATGCTTGAACGCTATTAAATAAAATAATTTTTTGCGATGAAAAATGGATCCATTACGATAAGGCGAAGCGTAAGAGATCGTATGAGAAGACCGGCCAACCAGCTTAATCGACACTAAAGCCAAATATTCATGGCGATAAGGTAATTCTCTGTATTTGGTTGGCAGCAAATGGGTTCCATATTTTACGAGCTAATCAAATCTGACTACACCATCACAGGGAAACTGTACCAATCACAACATATTCATTTGAAGCGAGCATTGGTCGAAAACGCCCAGAATATGCGGCCAGACATGAAACCAAAATAGTTCTCGGCCACATGTTGCAATACCTGTAAAAACTATTTATCATGAAGTGGTTTGAAGCACCCCTCAGGCCCTTTTTCTGAAGGAACTTCGGTTTTTCGTCCCTGTCCAATATAGAATCTGGCGATGGTATATGGACGGATCAAAGAAAGGGGATTTAGTGGATGAAGGTGTTTACATTCCTGAATTTGGGATAAGAATGTCCTTCAGACTTTCTGATGTTACAGGTATATGGTAGAGATAAACCGGCAATCAAATCCCTGGCAGGTGTTTATACAACATCGAACATAGTCCAGGAATGCCGGGCATCCCTAAATGAGATGGCGAGACATTCGACAGTTGTACTCAATTGGGTACGTGGACACGGGGATAATGAAGGAAATTGTATTGCTGACAACTTGGCGAGGATGGGAACCTCGATGCCGGAAAATGAGATAGACTTCCTATGTTGCATTCCGCTGTCGATATGTAAACAACGGATAAGTGATGCATACTATGAGCTTGCTCAATTACGGTGTGATCACGAGGATGATATGGCCTGCGTTGGACTGTAAACGCACATCGTATCTACTCGGCTTACAACGAACACGACTTAGCAACCGGACACTGCACCTTCGGTAACCATGCTATAAGACTTGGGCTGCCACACCATGATTTCTGTAGAAGTTTTCAAAACGAGGAAGAGGAACCATCTTACACTTCTTCTCTAACTATCCGGCGTGCTAGACTTTTAGGGGAAGGATCCTTTGGCAGCCTCTTCGAACTATCTGGGAGGGAATTAAGGCATATAGATGTTTTTATTAGGAATAGCAGATGGTTGCTTAGACCGGACATTGAAATGGCACCTCTAGTGACCCCGCATCTGTCGCATAATTTTTATAATTTCCATATACAAATTATCTTATCGATCCTATTCTCTTTTATTTCTTTCTTTCTTCTCTCATCTACTCTCTTTATCTTCCTCAGGTAACACAAAGGGAACAATCAATGGACCCAAGTGAGCTGTACAAAGGACGAAAAGCTTTGGATGGCTACCTGAACACCTAAGTAGTTGGGAAGTTTTGCCTCACTCGCTTTATAGTCCAAGGCCCCGTAGGACTACAATTTGCTTCGATCGATGCAGAATTCTCTCACTCTGACACATTTTTAAGTCATACAGCCAATACAATACTTTGAAGGAGGTTTTCTGGCCTAAACAACTCATGTAATGAGCATAAAAAGTGACACCTTCACAATAAATTTCAATTGATTTTTTACTAAACTAGTGATTTAAAATTAGCAAATTAAATTTCTTAAGAAATCGAATTGTTTTCAGTTCTTTTTGTATAGCAAACTAGGAACGTTTATCTATTGTATTAAATATAATTTATACGATTATCCACCACACTAAACATGTTGTCTGTGGCAGCACTCCCAAAATTTCAAATATTTAGTTGAATGTTAAAGAAATAAAGCGAATAATTTGAACATAATACAAATTCAATGAGGCCACAACTGAATCATTAAAACCACCACCATTTAATGAAAATACAAAAAAATCTTAAGAGGAATGTTGATGTAGGTTAAGGCGAATTATTTTGTATTCGTGCCACAAAACCTAAAGAAATGAAATATGTTTTTGTTTTGTTTTTTTTTTTTTGTAAAATAGTTAGAAAAGTGCCAGAACTTACCGTTATATAAAATGTATAATCCTTAAAGGTATTAAGACAGCAGCGAGTGATTACGAAAGTATGTACGTACGTATTTATGTGCAAAGTTTGTTTGAAGGTATTTTGATAATATTGGCTTGGTTGTTGGTTAAGTTCGTTTGATTTCTCGACTTTTAATAGAATTTTTTTTCCAATAAATTCTTTTGTTGTTGTTTTGCTTAAGGTAATTGTGGGCTCGTATCACCACTACAAACACATTAATACTACCTACTACTATTACAAATACAATGGAGTAATAAATTTCATTATTTTTTTTTTTTGTTGCTCCTTTTCTTATGTTATTTTCTATATGTGTGTGTATACAATTTGTTTTGATTTTTTTGTTGTTTTTTTTGTATCCTTAAAAAACGTGCAATTTACTCTCTGTATTGTTTGTATAAATCAAATTTAGAGAGCTATTGAGAGAGCGAACACAATTACTCTCCTATAGAACAGCTCAACTTCTAACAGAAAACAGCTGTAGAAATTGGAGCATGGACAGAAAGCAACACAAAACCCCAAGCTCTTTCCAAAAGTATACAATTAAATTTTTTTCTTTCGTTTTATTCGCTTGGGTTAGAGGAAAGTGTCACAAACCAAAAGAATTCAATACAAATACTGTTTTTTGCTGTATTCAGTTCTTTTTTTCTACCTCACCAAAAAATGTATTAGCTTGAATTGGGTTGTTTTTTTTTTCAATTTTAATTTAATTTATGTAACAAATAATTATTTGATGTATCGTGCAAAATATTTAATTCTGTTTACCAAAAACTAGCACCGCACCCAAATCTTATTAAACAAATATAATTTCAGGTTTAAAATCATCATTATTATCACGATAATTTAACAAATGCCCATCATTTGTTGTGATATAACTTCACTTTTAAATAATATTTTATAGCAGTTTACACTTACAAATCTATTAATTTTCTTTAAATATTATTTTCATAATTATTTGCTAGGAAGTTTACTTCTTTTATTTAACAATAATTTAATTTTTATTTCTTGTTTAAACACAAAACTATTTTTTTTCTTATTTATTATGTTTTTTTTTGCTCTAGCCGTTTAAAATTTTATTTAAAATATTTGACGTTCTTCCGTTTCCGATAACAAGCTCTCTTGCAGTTCACGAGTGAACTGATTTTGTTTAGCTCGTTTCATATGTTTGCAACATAGTTTGACAGTTTTGTTTTTGTGTTTTGCTGCGCTCTTTGTGTGCGGCAGGTCATATACAGACACACTCGCATTATTAAATATGTAAACAAAGTGTTACCAGCTGTGCCTGTCAGAATAATATTGTTGTAATGTGGTGCTGCCACATATTGTTGTAATGGTTTGTGTCTTTACTCAGGGGTTTATGCTATTACAACACTTCATTTAGTACTTGTGGAATGTGTATTATGGTGCTAAATTGCCTTGCCAAACATTTTTACAATTAGGTTTAGGCTTGTGGTAATATTGTTTTAATAGAGTTATTTATATACTTTTCACTTTCGAAAGCATTTTAAAAATCGTTATTTCTAAAAGTTTTTTGAAAGTTGTAAAAATATGTACAGCTTTTCTATGCGACTTTGAAGCTTTGATAAGTTTTCTGTGAATCAATACAGATGGCAGTTGTGTAATACTATCTTACCAAAAATTAAATTTATATTAAGAACAATTTAGAGTGAACATTTGTGAAAATTACCCAATTTGTTTGAGGTTGTCCCCCATTTTGGTCCATAACCCTATGTCTACTCTACCAATTTTGCATATTTTCAATACCAAGATGCTTAGGGCAATTTTTTTGTTGCTGTCCTATTAAGTTTTTTTGTATATTTTGGACATGAGACGAACAGCCAAACGGGCGTAACTCAATCGACTTAGAATTTCATAAGAGTAAAGGAATTATATAGTTGGTTGTGTCTTAGATAAATATTTCTCAATGCTATACACATAATGACAAACCTCTTTTAGTTTTGGTGGTGGAGTGTATAAAAATGCATGATTTGTTGAAGATTGAGATGAAGATGGATCATTAAAAAATGTTATTTGGAAAGGAATATTGACGTTGCAATATAAAAAACAGTTGCCTACGGTTCACAGTTGGATCAGTAAAAAAATTGTAATAACTCTGAATATTCTAAACTGTATGAACAAATCGAACAGGGGGATAAAAGCTTTAAGAAAATGTAATCTGTGACCACCTCATTAGAACACAATGTGAGATAAAAGGTACCAAAACCGACTAACTCTGATTAGGAAAACTTTGTTCAGCTTGCACAGTGGGGCAGAATCAAAATTTTTTGGAAATAAATCTGGCATTTCTAAACGGCTGGTTGGATCGAAATAAAATTTGACATGGGCATATCCAAGGAGTATTCGAGTTTAAGTTTAGTTGCCTAACTAACACAAGAACTTCGAGTCCATTCGGTCCAAAAGTAAGCCCTGTATTTTAAAAAACTATAAGAGATAAATAGCACGCGCAAACATGTTTTTTCAAGACCTAGCCAAGCGCTTTCCAAAAATATACCAATCTTTGAAATCGGTTACGAAACAAAAAAATGGCACGTGTTTAAAAATGGAAGATACCCTATTTTGTACCCTATCATAGCGCCACCCTTGGATCGAATACTCTTTGGCTACGCCCGTGTCAAATTTTACCTTGATCGAACCAGCCGTTTAGAAATGTCAGATTTATTTCCAAAAAATTGTGATTCTGTCCCACTGTGGCTTGTAACATGTGCAAATATGGACAGATTTCAATGAATGAAACTTTGTTATAAAGCAAGTATGATGGTAAAGACTCTTCTGTATAGTTCACTTCATTATTTGAAATATATCCATATTTGTACAAGTGCAGGGGTTTCCAACAAGAGGTGTTATTTTGGTATTCAAAGAAAAATGGTATTTTTATAAGAAAAATTATGTATATGCATAATAAAGGGGAAGGTATGCCGTTAATAATGAAAAACAACATCAGCCAAATGACCATCACGACCACGCTTAGAGGACCATATCTTTTACATGAAATTTTCCATAACCAAATCGCAAAGTGGCTGCCCTATGTCCTCGATAGCCTCACGAATTCTATTTTTGAGGTCTTGAATTGACGCTGGGCTGTTGACGTAGACTTCATGTTTCACGTGGCCCCAAAGGAAGAAGTCTCAAGGTGTTAAATCACAAGATCTCTGTGGCCAATTGTGATCACCTCTTCAAGAGATAACATGGCCCGGAAACTTTTCCCGTAAATGAGCAATGGTTTCGTTGCTTGTGAGGCACGTAGCGCCGTCTTGTTAAAAGTAAACATTGTCCAGAACAATATCATCCAACTCCGACCAAAATACGGTGTAATGACGTTTGTGGTATGCCCAATTCCAAAGAACGACTAGGAATGGACAAACCTGGGTTTTCTTCAACACTTTGGGCTACAGCAGCAATATTCTATTGCGGTCCAACAAGGTGCTTCACGACGACCAAAAAATGCTTTAGTTTTGCAAACTGTGACTGCAAGATTTTCACAATTCTTGTTGTGAATTTTAATAATTTCAGTGCATTGTTGAAGCTTGTATCTTTCCATTTTTATACCCTACACCACCATTGTGGGGAGGATATATTGGATTTGTGCAGATGTTTATAACGCCCAAAAATATTACTATAAGACCCACTTAAAGTATACCGATCGATTCAAAATCACTTTCTGATTCTGGCTGGCTGGCTGGCCATGTAAACCTTATGCCCAAAGTACAGGTCGTAAATTTGATATTTCGATCAAATTTGGTACATATAATTTGTTCGGCCCAAGGACCAAGCCTATTGAAACTGGCTGAAATCGGTCCATTGTTTCACCTAGCCCCATACAAATGTCCTCCCGAAATTGGACTTTATCGGTCATAAATGTTTTATTTATATAGGTATCTACACAAGCTTATACCCAAATAAATTTTATATATACGGAATTAATGTCACCAAATTTTATTATGATCGGTTCATAATTAATCATAACTCCCATATAAGGTCTGCTTCCGATAATCACTTTAACGAGCATAAATCTCCTACAAATGTTGGAATTGACATACAATTCAACATAAATCACATGACCAAATTTCATTGTGATCGGTTTATAGTTTGTCATAGCTCCCATATAAGGCCCACTTCCGAAAATCACTCACGTATATAAATTATTGAAATTTTGAAAGAAAAATGTTTTTGCTCATTTACTTAGTGTAGGTTATTATATGGTCGGGCTTGACCGATTCGGCTTCACATACGATATCTTACGCTTCACAAGTAATGATTCGATGCTAATATTAGTTTATTTTATAGCGTCCTAGCATCATTTCGGTTCGACTAATTTTTGCACCGAATCATTACTTGTGAAGCGTAAGAGATCGTATGTGAAGCCCAAATCGACACCAAAGCCAAATATATATAGCAAATGGTATGGTAACCAATTTCCGTGCTTTTTGATAAATGCTGCTGCTAGCAAACGTTTTGAAATTGCTGCTTGGGTAGCTCCTAATTCCTCCAATTCTTGGTCTTCAAACGTTTTTGGCTGGCGATCTTTGTTTGTCGTGTCAAAATCACCACATCTGAACCGAACAAACCATCCCTCGACCGTTGAAACCGATGTTAAAATTTACCATAAGCTTTCGTAAGCGTAAGTCGATGTGCCTCAGCGGCACGTTTTTCAAATTAAAGAAAACTTAGCGCATATGACGCTGTTGTCACAAAGTTCAACATTTTCGAAGCAAAAAAAAAAAACTTTGTTGTTTACATTATAAAGTTGAAGAACTAAGTGAAAATTAATGATAGTACTTATGTACCCCTCAAAATAATATATAAGTTATTAAAAACAAAAACCGCGTTCAAGAGATACACCATATATTGTAAATCCAGCATCAACCAATATTTAAAAATATTTTTTTTTTAATAATAAACCTTGCAGTTTTTTGACATACATATATGCAAGAAATGGTCCATATCCCTGTGCAAAAGTTCAGTGAAAAATTTGAGTAAGAACTTCCCAAAATTTGTAGGTGAAATAAGGGCATATCGTTAGCATAGAGTGCAAAAAACGAGCTAATTCCACTTTTTATGTATAGTTTTTTTTCTTTTTTTTTATTCATATGCGCTGGAGGAAAAGATACTATAAAATGTTCTAAAAAAATTGTTTGTTGTATATTTTTTTTCACAAATAAAATTAAAATTTTTTTTTTTTTTTGAAAATTTAAAAAAATAAATAATTTTTTTTGTTCGCTAATAAATAAAAGAAATTGCATAGAGATCTACAAAAATCATGCTATGTGCAAAAAAAAAAAAAAAAAAGGAATTATAAGTCACCAACACACTTCTTCTAAACTGTGATTATTTCTCCCTCCAACAGATTTCAAAAATATTTAAAACTTTGGATTTTGCAACGTTTTTTGTGTTTCGTGTAAAAAAAGGATTGAGTACATTTGCTTACTAATGTCTAACTACAAAGTTAAATAATCATAATCAGAAACATCTTTTTCGTTTTAATGTACAAATTTGCCGGAGCGAAAGCCGAAGCATATTTCCATTTTGGTAAAAACTATTAGTCTAAATCTATATAGGCATTCGAAATAATACAATGTTTTTAAAAATATAAATTGATACCATAACAATTTATATTTTTGATATATTTATCTTTACATTATGGTCTATTATTTAAATAATAACATATAAAATTTGGGATATGGCTATTAAAGATTCAAGGCATTTTGATTTTATATTATTTAAGGACAATATATAAAAATTATTTATTTTAGAATGTTCTTTTATTTGTTAAATAATTTGAAGCATTCCATGACATCTTCACAATAAATACACACATACATTAAGGTAATCCATCTTCTGAATTTAATGGTTGTAATAATAAGTCCAAGTGTTTAAAATGGAAACTTATAACATTTGACCTGTAGGTTGAAATTAGTGAGCTTTGTCGGAATACTTAGATACATTCTACCAATTCCGATAACTTGTTAATAGTTTCAATAGAATTCTTAGGATTATACGAATATATACTTTAAATATTTACATCGATGACTTGTAAGCATTTTAATAGCTGAAGTACTTGCTTTAATATGATTTGAAAGCCCTAATATTTACATGTAACTATGATCAAGCACAAAACATTTGCTTTAAATTTACATTAGGTACCTCTACATATGTTTGGTGAATATTTTGTGTTTACACCCAGCAAATAAGTAGATTTGATTTCAGAAAATGTAATTGAAAAAATGCTAAATCACTAAATTTAGTTTTAATCAGGAATCATAAAAAACTATTATGAATTATCACAAATTAATATACAGATGTTATAACAACCACTAATGACGTATAATTTACTTAGAAACTCCTTTACAAAAGCAATAACTTTGCTTTTAATATAGATTTTGGGAAAGTGCTAAAATTTAATTTATTTTAATGATTTAAATTCTTTTTCATCTGTTGGTCATTTGCGAAAGTGTTTGTTGGGTATTTGTGTCTATGCGTATTAGGCTTGCACTTATATTGAACTTATACAATTTCGATGCTCCCAAAACCTAAAAACCTGCTGAAAATTTCAGCAAAATAGGATAACATTTAGACGTTTAGACCAAGGGGGTCTAATTCCCCAAATTGAAGTACCTCTGGTATATAAAAAAGACCGTGTCCTGGATAAAAAAGTTATTTTGTTTGTCAACATAGTCTCCTTTGAGCTCTATGCACTTTGTCCAACGTTTGTATCCCTTTATTGACCGATTCACCCCGAGAAACCCACTGTTATGACTGCTGTTTAGTCTCTGGGTGTTCTGATGAATGCCCCGTATCGTCAACGGTTACAAAACAGCGCAAAAACTCGTCCATATAGTGGTTGATCAAAGCCAAACACTCCTGTGAAGTTTCTACACGATTGAACATACGCGGCAGCCATCTTGCGGAAAACTTTCCCATACACAAATGATCATTCAAAATTGAAACACCAGAGACGTGTGAGATGCCTATAGCTTCCACAATCTCTCACACTTTCAATCTCCGCTAGGCCAACACCATATCGTGAACTTTTTCAATTGTTTAGGGTATACGGGCCGCAACAAATTCAAAAATCCCAAAAATTGGAGTTTTTAAATACTTATTTGGCTCTACTGACGCACGGTGGGGGAAATGAAAAAAAAAAGTGGAAATAAATCGAATAAATCGATTTTAATAAAATTTCCCATGACTATAGAGGAGGTGTTGGTATGTTAAATTTTTGAATTTGGGCTTATAAAACCAAGGGGGGACCGAGACACAATGCCCCAAAGTGGGGCACCTCGGGTATATCAAAAATTAAAAATGATGCCATATTTTTGTTTGAGATCCGATTTTAAAGGTTTTCATACATGTGGAATCTACTCGACGAGATATACTAAAATTTGCTTTAGCCATATATTATCTCTTATAGTTTACGAGTTATTCGCATTTGAACATTTTTTACCTATCTTTGTCTGTTTTTTTGCTGATAACTGCTCCAATTTTTTCCCGATTTTCTTGAAATATATTTTTTTTTGATTTAAGAACAAATTTATTAATAATAGTAAGAAAAAATTGTTTAAAACCTCTCTTGGGTAAAAACTTTAAAAAAATATAAAAGTAGTTTTTTCGCAATTTTTTTTCGAAAAAAGTACTTGCATTAAAATTTTAAATTATACAGAAAATAAGAAACAAAAAGTTTAAGTATTTATATTTTTCTGAAAGATATTATTACGGGAAGTATTATAAAAGCTAAATAATATCAAAGTTCATATTAGTCCGTGATCCAGAGCATTCCGAAGTAGACCTATTTTGTATGTAAATTTCAACTTTAGACAACATTTTCTCAAATCGCATAGCTGCTTTTAAAAAATCTAGACCTGTTGTGTATGTCCTAATATGTTTTTCAATATTGTGCAAAGGGATTTTATAGCCCTAAGCTTGGTGCCTTCAATAGATCCAAAAATAAAAAAAATCACAATTTTGGGATTTTTAAAAGTTTTCTGCGAATTGTGGGATTGTCAGAAACAATTCACAAATTTCTTTTTCACTTTTGCATTTCGATCAAAAGTTTCTATATAAGTGTAAAATTTCATTAAGAACGCTTCATAAACAAAACTTTTATTGCATTTTAAAATTAAAATTTTCCTGAAAAATCAGCTACCATTTTTATTCCCATGTTTTTGAAAGAAGTTTTGCATAATTTTTTTAATTTTTAAAAATATTGAACATTTTTGAAAAGAACACATAATTTTCTGCACTTTGATATATAATATGTATATCTTTTCTTGGCCTCTAGTCAAATTTATGGATTCAAATTCAACAACATAATTATAAAATCTTGCCGTTTTGTAATATATTTTTTGCACTGCCAAAATACCGGAGAAAAAGTCATTTTCTGAGGGGACCTTCTATGAGGACTATGGACACGTGTTGCCTGATTTTTTCCGCATCATGCAGTATAATTTCAGAGAACTTAGAACTAATGTGTGCACAATTTTATCACTATTGCTGCATAATCAAAATATTTATGACAGTAATCCGGGAGGATATTTGTATGGAGTCTAAGTGAAAAATCATGAACCGATGTTGCCCATTTTCAATACTTAACCTTATCGGCAGAGAGTATTTGTGGAATACTCTTGTTTCGTTTGGGCCCCAACAGATAGAAGGACGGACGGACATAGCTAGATTGTCTTAGAATCTTATGAGGACCCAGAATGTATATACTTTTTGGTTCTACGACCTATATATCGATATGTTACAAACGGAATGACAAAATCAATGTACCCCCATCATTTTGGATGTTGGGTATAAAAATCCAATATAAGGGCCACCCTAGTGTGCATGTATTTAGTACTTCTTGTTCTATGTTTTCATGTCAAATTAAGGATGTTTGATAACTTTGTTATGGATAATTATTTTAAAATTAATATTTTATACAAATGTAGTAATTGAAGTTTTATTATATAAGTATACACACATATGTATATAAATATTTTTTCTAAATTTCAATGTGCAGTCAGTTTATTTGGAATAAAATTTACATAAAACAGATACAGATACTCACACATACATGTGTGTAAAAGAGTGTGCTTTTGTGTTTTTCCAATGTGAACATTTTATTTAGATTGTTTTTATTATAAACTTAGTTGTTGTTTTTGTTGTTTAGTATTATGTTTGTTTTTTGTTTTTTTTTTTTTGTTTTAATGCAAAAACACTTGGCTTGTGGGTCAATTGAAGGAAAGAAATAAACATGCAAATTCACTCAACAATTATTAGTGCTCTTGTAATTGTTTTTATTATTGTTGTTGATAATGTTGTAGTTGTTGCTAATAGTGTTGGTGCTGTGTTATTTCATTTTTTTGTATTGTATTGTATTGTACCATCCGTATAGACCATTTGGACATGGGCCAGAAAATGTCATGATGATGTTGTGCTTGTGGCATAAAGTGTTAAAAGTACAATCATTTGTATCGGTCACTACTACATCTATTACTACACAGGCATACATACATATTAACATACGTATGTAGAAGAATACACTTACAAATGAACAATACAAATGCAAATGTACTTAGATGGAAAACACGAATAGTAATAGTAGCAACACTTTTCAATTACTCTAAAACAAAAACATTAATTTCTCTATGTTTGTGGTTTATTTCTGGTTGAATTGAAACGTGTTTGATACAAATACATTTCAAAGATTTCTGCATATATTCACTCATAAGTACAATACGAACTATTTACTGTTTTGACCTTAAGTAATGACGAAATTTGTAAACAGTAAAAAGTAGTTTGAAATTTGTTCATGTTTCAAAATAAACATGTTTTAGTAATTACTTATTTGCTATATGTAAAAATAAACAAGTAAGAAAGTATAGTCGGTCAAGCTCGACCATATTATATTCTACACCGAGTATTTGAGCCAAAGAGATTTTCTTTTAAAATGTTTGTGGTTGTCGTGTATCACTTTGTCGAATAGGCATAATACTTATAGCAATTTTAAGTGACGGTCTATGTCATTACTTTAGTAATGAAGACTAAAAGTATGTTTCATCGATTTGAAACTTTTTGTGTTTTTGCCCATATATACTATAAAAACTTTAAAGGACTACTGTTAATAAAGACTCTTAAATAAATTTAATAATTTTATGGTTTTCAAAAATTTTTTTGAAAGTGTGCTGGGAACTATGACCCATTATGATCTGAAAACATATCTGTATGTATATCAATCGGTTCATTGAAAATTTGCCAGTTTGATTTAAGATATCATCAAAGTCATGTGTACAAATTTAAAGTGTATTCAAAAGTGGGAACATTATAGATCAATTGTCATAGATCAATTGTCTGTGCATATACAACATATTACCCTTCACCATGAGAAGCAAGGGTATATTTAAGTTTGTCATTCCGTTTGTATTTTCAACATTTTTCATTTGCGACCCTACAAAGTATATATATACTGGATCGTTATAGATAGCGAAGTCGATGTAGACATGTCCGTCTGTATGTAGAAATCAACTTTCCGTAGCCACCAAATAACTTACATAGATAGTTCTTACATCAATATATCGGAAATTCTTCCGACTCGGTTGCTATTTAAAATAGACACAATCGCCTCATAAATGGCTGAGATATAAGGAAAACCTCGATTTTCATTAATATACACAATATGGATATATAACAAGTAAGAGAGTTATATTTGGCTGTGCCGAATCTTATATACCCTTCACAAAATTATACTTTAAAATACAAATTTTAAATATTTTTAGGTAAACTAAATTAACTTTTTTAAATTTTTTTAAAAACTGTTTATTAATTTGTAATTTTTTAGATTTACTAGTGAAAAAAAATTTATGACAAAAAAATTGTTTTGGTAAAAAAATTCGGGTTAAGAAATATTTTTCCGATTTTGACCCATTGTAGGTCCAAATTACTTACGTTGCAATGGAGTTTGAAATATCTATCATTAGATATCCATATTGTATATATTTAGAATTAGTAATCCAGATATAGATCAAAAATATGCCAAACATTTATTTATATCTCATCCATATGTGGGTCGTTTTTCTCGATTCTAAATAGCAACCGAGCCGGAAGAATTCCCGATACATTGATGTATGAAATTAATTTGGGGTCTTCAGAAAATTGATTTCATCAGACAGACAGACGGACATGGCTTAATCGACTCCGCTATCTATAAGGATCCAGAATATATATACTTTATAGGGTCGGGGAATTATATTGTTGAAATTACAAACGGAATGACAAACTTATATGTACTCTTCTCACGATGGTGAAGGGTATAATAATACATATTTCAAAGACCTTTGCAGCGGCGTGTATAAGGTAAAAGTAAGTCGGACCTACAATTGGTAAAACCGGGAAATATATTTTTTACTCCGAATTCTTTTAAACCAAACAAAATTTTTTTTAAACATAAATTTGAAAAAAAAAATTTAAAAAAAAAATGTTTGCACTAAAATTTTTTCCTCTAAAAAACTAAAAAAAAATTTTGTTTACCTAAAAATATTTAAAATTTTTTTAAGTATTGTAATCTGGTGAAGGGTATATAAGATTCTGCATAGCCGTATATAGCTTTGTTACTTGTTTCAGTTAAATTTTATTTCGATATCAATATTTATAAAATATTTATTTTTATTTACGAGAGCTTTTAACTGAAAGGGCAACTTTGCTCTTGTCAATATGTTTTCGAATAAAAACCAAAAAATCACTCACACTAAGGCTTGATAAATACTATGAGAACTCTCAGTGGTAAGAAAACTGGTATACAACATTATACCAGTTTTCTTACCACTGAGATTGTGGAAGCCATAAGCACCTCACATGGATCAGTTTTGAGTGATCACTTGGGTATTGGTGTTTTCTCACAATCGGCCATAAACGTAGTCGTGTGACAATTTCGCAAGAGTGTTTTGCGTTCTTCAACAGCAATACAGACGAATTTTTGCACCGTTTCATAACCGGGGCCCAAAACGTGGATCCGCCAAAGTTGGAGCAAACATCAGTAGCTTTCCCGAGGTGAGTTTGTAAGCCAATAAAGTCATGATTACCGTTTTATGGGATGCACGCATTACATTAACTACTCTCAAAATGGTTAAACAATCAATGGCGAATATTATGCCAACTTATTTGGTAGATTTAATGAGGATTTAAAAAAAGCAACGGCATTTGGTCAAGAAAAAATTAATTTGTCACCACTTCATTGCAAGGTTGCACATATGTGCAGTTTCCATTAAAAAAAATGCATGAATTAGGCTACGAATTGCTCCCTCATCCGCCCTATTTTCGGATTTAGCTCCGAGAGACTATTTCTTGTCTCAAATCCTGAATAAATGTCTTAGCGGACAAAGTTGGACAAAGTGCATAGAGCTCAAAGGAGAAATTTTTGAAAAATTAAACTATTTTTTATCATAAAACTATTTTTTATGCAAAACGTCACGGACCCGTCCTCGTAAATGAGCTATTTCTACTTTTGGACCGATCGTCATAAAATTAGTTGGCATGACTTCTGTATATATGGTACTTATTTGTATTGCTTTATGTTGCTACCAATATGTTTAAGACAGTTAAGCTCGCTACTGTTATTTTCGTAAGTTGGCGTAATATGGGTGCTATGTCTAATTATGGACTGATCGTCATAAAATTGTGTCGCTTGATTTTGCTATATATAGAACATATCTGTGTTGAATTTTATGTGACTACAATTATGTTTAAGACTATTATGTTCGTTAACGTTATTTTCGAAAGTGGGCCTATGACCTATGGCTAATTATGGACCAATCGTCATAAAATATAGAGGCAGGACTCCTGTATATATCAAAACAATTTTTCGCGAAATTTATGTGGATACTTATGAAAACCAGCAATTTGTATGCGGGTTAGGCGATATAATGGATCGATTAAAATAGGCTTCGTCCTTTATTCGAGAACATTATATTTACCAAATTATATTCCAATATCTTAAAAATTTCGCACACGGTTCACAAGGACATCCAGCCAGTCAGACAGACGAACATCATTAAATCAACTCAGAAAGTGATTCTGAGTTGATACCATCAGCACTATGTTGAAGTTGGATTAAGTGCATTAGGATTTACTGGGCAGTTGACTATGTAGGGGGTATCATGGGGAGCCTTATGCTCCCTGGGTATACATTTGTGTTGGTATCATCTATTTGATGCCTTGGACAATTTTGACCCCAGATATAATAGGGTTAACAATATCCTAAACATTTTAAATTACATTATCGAATGTAAGCAACTTAAAGCTAGACTGTGAAATTATATATAGGCTATGGAATATCCTGATTTAACATTTATTAGAATCAAAAATTATTTGATTTTTTTTTAAAATTTCGTTTAAATAAAATTTTCAAAATGTAAAATTTGGTATTTGAGATGTGCATGAAATTTTGTGATTTTTTGTTACCAAGTTATAAGATAACAGCAAATCGTTATATTTATAAATCTAATGACATAACATAAAATTTCGGGATTTTTTAAAATGTTTATCTTTTAGTTTGAAACATTTGTACAATATAAATTTATTGAAAGTGTTGGCCATTGTTAGCTATGACCTCTTTCCATCTTTCTGCCAACATATGGATTCTGCGCCAAAATAATTGCTCATCTTTTGAGGCCAAGAATGAGTCAAGCCAATTTCGGATACTCTGTTCTGAAGTTAAGCGTATCCCAGAGAGAGCTTTCTGCATCGATCGAAGCAAATAATAGTCGGACGCGGCAAGGTCTAGAAGGCGGGCTAGGAAAACTTTCCAACCACTTATCTATATATATAAAAATGGATGTTTGTATGTATGTGGGTATGTATGTATGTATGTTTGTATGTTCCGAATGAACTCAAAAACGGCTGAACCGATTTTGATGAAATTTTCAAGGAATCTTCAGAATAGCCCAGCGGGTAACACTGTAAAGTCAGATTTTTGATTTTCGGTCTGTGGGCGGAGGGGCGTGGCAAAATTAAATTTTTACATTTTACCGCTAATTCCATCTATATATATAAAAAACGGCTGGACCGATTTTGATGAAATTTTCAGGGAATCTTCAGAATAGCCCAGCGGATAACACTGTAAAGTCAGATTTTTGATTTTCGGTCTGTGGGCGGAAAGGTGTGTAAAAATCAATTTTTTACATTATACCGTTAATGCCATATATATATAAAAACAGATTTGTGTATGTTCCGCATGGACTCAAAAACGGCTGGACCGATTTTGAAAAAATTTTTATGGAATCTTCTGAAAAGCCTAGCGAGTAACACTGTAAAGTCAGATTTTTAATATTCGGTCTATGGACGCAATGGCGTGGCAGAATCAAATTTTTATACAATACCGCTAATGACATAAAAAAAAAGATTATTGTATAATTGTTGACCGACCTTTTCTTCAATTCTTACAGATAGTTTATTTAGTTTCCTATATACAGGCTTACAAAGTCAGTGATTGTTGTAAAAAAAAATTGGAAAAAAAAAATTTCCAAAAAAATGAATTTTGTCGACCAAAAATTTTTTTTTCAATTGGAGAAATACATAAATACTTTTTTTTTATTCCCAACGTTCAAACAATGACAATTTTCATTTCGTTGCTTAACATCATTCTATAAATTGTTTATCAATCGATGATAAACAATTTAGTTTACTCTTGCATATTAGGTGCATGAATAAGAAATTTCCATATGAAATCTATGAAAAAAATAATATTTTGAATAACTCTCCGCATTCCACTTTTAATAAAAAAAAGCGGTTTTATTCAAATAAAATTTGTTTTAGAAAGGGCATCTACGTCTAGAGCCGCAGAAACGGGAAGAGAACGAGAATCACGGCTTTGGACAAACATTGCTTACATTGCCGCGTTTTGAAGTTCCCTAAGGAATCCCCGGGAATGTGCTGTTCAAACGGTAATGTTATTCTGCCACCAGTTATTGAGCCGCCTAAGCTGCTTATAAGTTACATTTCCGGCGCCAATCCTATTTCCAAGCACTTCCTTCAAAATATCCAAAAGTGCAACTCATGATTTCAAATGACGTCGGCTTCATGCCCACCTTTAAAGTTCAATGCCAAATGTACCACAGAATTGGATCATTGCTCCCGCTTCCCAATGATGATGCGAAGTTCCTTCAAATTTATTTCACTGGAAATGAATCTACAGAAGCCGAACACTATCAACGAACATGCGTGTGCATTTGCTGCAATACCCTTCTGCCGAAACATTCTCAAAACAATTGTTGGACATCAGAAATGGACAAATTTCAATTGATCCCGCCACAAATGAGATTTCGTTGTTGACAAGGTATTCCCAAGTCTTACAACCAACTACAAAAATTCGGATTGGTTGTGGGAACATGCAATTTTGGCACCAACAAATTATGATGTTAGCAAGCTCAATAAACAAATACAATTGAAACTGCCTGGCGAAACAATAAAATGCAAATCGATTGACACAGTAATGAACGAAGAACAAGCCGTCGATTATCCTACTGAATTTTTGAATTCATTGGAACCAGCCGGACTGCCACCGGTTGGATCACCGACTTTGTCCGACACTGTATATTAAAATCGAGATCGATATGCAATATAAAACAGATTTTTTCTAAGGGCCAGCAAAGCGGACCGGGTTCAGCTAGTTTATAAATAGTTTTTAACAGGTATTGTGGTATATGTGGCCGAGCGTTGTCATGATGGAATATAACGGTTTCATGTCTGACCGCATTTTCGGTCGTGTGACGGTCTGACCGGATTTCAGCAGCTCATGAAAGATAGGACCCTTTTGGTCTCTATTTGGTTGGCCTGGACCATCTTTGTCTTTCGTGTCAAAATCACCACTTCTGAACCGCGCAAACCATCTCTCACACACTGAAACGGATTCAACACATTCACCATAAGCTTCGGTGAGCAGTCGGTGTGCTTTAGCTTCCCCTTTTTTCAAATAAAAGAAGTAAAGCAAAACTTCCCGCATATGGCGCTCTGTTGGAAAAAAATTCGAAATTTTCGAAGTAAAGAAAAACTTTGTTGTATAAACTATAATGTTCAGTGAGAATAAATGACAGATATTTACCCTTTATATACGTATTTAAAGACAAAATACGTTATTAAAGACAAAAACCACGTTTAAAAGATACGCCATCGCAATAGATGTATTGGAATTTTTTTAACATTTAATTTTGTTTGAAAATATTGCTACTTTGACTGAAATGAAAATGCTGAAAATTATGCTAAAATTTTCAGCATTTGGTTTTTATATGACGGATAACCAAATGGAAAAGTATAGAAAAAATCCATAATAAGAGCCACCCTAATACACAACCTAGAACATAACCCTGATGAATTTAGTAAATAACAACCAACAAACAATTCAAATTTTAGCTTGAAGGCTAATTTAAATAAAATATTTCAAGTTCATATACAAAATTTGTAATCACACAACTTTTGGTTTTCAAATTTTAGCAGTTATTCAAAACAGCAATAAACCATTGAAAGAAACTTATTTATTAAATAAAATGCTGGTTAACTTTTTTATTTATTTGTTTCTGCCGTAAAAAAGTTATTTCAAATTTATGATTAGCAAAAATGATGAAATGTTTTTCTTAAGCTTTGATGATTTTGGCAAATAAAAATGAATAAAAAAAAAAAATAACACCAAAACTCTGTGATACTCTTTTTAGGACTCTTAGTTGTTTCTTTGTTAAAAGAAAAAAACAACAGCCGTAAATTCTTTTTATTGCCAATAATACTCACAATCAAAATGGAAAACTTTCTCCTCATTGATTTTTACGTTGTACTTAAACGTTTTACCGCTGGCAAAGAAATCAAAAAAATAAAAAATAAGTAAGTAAAAGATGCAAAACAAGAAAAAATTCCGAACAAATTGTAGAAATATGCAAAGTAGTCATAATTTTCGTTTATTTTGTGTAAAATATGAGCGGTACGTTTAATGTTCACATTCTGTTTTACAACAAAAAACAACGAACTATTTATGTTGGTACCTTTTCACGAATTTGTAGAAAATTGTTTGCAAACAAAAACTTTTTTATGCATCAACTAATTTCAATCAGCCAAAAAGTATTTGTATTAGTGTATAAAAAACCAAAAAACAACAAATAAAACTTTGTCAATAATGCTAAACTTGAAATAATATAATTCCTTGAGCAAAAAAGTTTTTGTGGATATTATTTGTCCTTTTATATTCCTGGATTTGTGGATTTGTTTTCCATAATCATCAAAGTAATATTGGAGAGTAAAGGAATTTTATAGACGTACCATACATACTTCTTACTTTGCAAAATGAATTTGTAAAACTATTTGTTAAACAAAGCTGGCATTTGCATATTGCTATAAAAATTTCAAAGAATTCATTGGAAATATTTAAAGATTACATAAATAATAAATTAAAGAGATTTCTAAAAAATTGTTAATTGTGCCTATGAAAATAAAGTCTGATTTATTTCAAAATAAAACTTATTATGAACTCAGCTCAGCCCTAATCTATTTGGAGTAACTACATATGTATGTATATAAACAGACATCTCATATTAAAAAATTATATTTCATAACTGGAAATCTGGACAAGAGCGGCCTTAAACATATTATGGAATTCGAAACAGATTGAAAGTAAAATCACTTAACCGTTTTTGCATAATAATGTAGCTTAATGCTGATTACCCAAGGTATATGAAATACTCATGCAACATCAACTACATAAACAAAAACCATCAGCCACAACAATTTACTTGTCTAACATTAACATGGACTAGAGACTGCAGTTGGTAACAAAAGTATTCAATAGCATATTTTCTTTTTATTTTACAAAGATTAGGTGAATATTTCCACCACCTGGTTAACAAACCTGTAGCGATATGGTGGCTTTAGTGTTGGCTGTGATTTTTATCTTGGTCGTGGATACCGCTGATGTTATCCTCTCCTCTCTTTCTGTCCATGTACGTCGTCAATGCATGGATGGTCCATCCCCTTACGTGCCTACTCGTGGGATCAAAAATTAATCTTAACAACAATAATAACAACAACTCCCTGAAGAAGACCGATGATCTCTGATAATCTTCAGAAGATGACCTACTAGCCTCTGGTCAAGAGACTTTGGTCGAAATGTCAGGCAGCGTGGGTGACCGACACAGCACTCTACTGCCCTCCTAAAACTCGACAAATATTCCTTTTCAATCAGATGCTAAGTCTTCTTCAAGGCGACCAATTGAAGAAGAATAGAAATAAAAGGAAGTGTCAGAAAAACATCCTCAAATCTCGATACGCCAATGCATTATTCATTCTTGACAATATTGACAAGAATGCTGCCAGCGGTGCCCCCCAAGAACGTGATGAGAAAGATCGCGCAAAATACCAGGCTGTGGTAGATGAGTACCAAAAGTTTTTGGATTCTGTACCGAGCTCATCAAAGGCAGCAGATAAAGACACAGAGAGGTCCAAGAGCAATCGCTCTCAGAAAGATAGAGAAAAATCGCCCAAACGGAGAAAGGTTGCCCACAAAAAAGCCGCTCCGGAACCCACATCAACCACAACTACATCCGCCAGATGACCCTTTAACGAGGTGGTTAAAGACCATCTCCTAATGGCTCTGGCGACTGAGAAAGACGGTACCATCAATCATGTGGTAACAGAATGGGGTGATATCGAGTCCAAATTAACTGAACTCGTTATGGAATACTTGTTCGCTAATAGGACTGGTACGGGGTACAGGGTGATGAAATGCCTGGACGAGTTCTCAAAGGACTTTCTTATCAATTGCATCGCAAAGATCAGTGGTGCATGGGAAGGTTTAAGCCTTAAACTGATCCCTGCTCAAGAAACTCCTATAAGACCGCGTGCACGTATTTGGTTACCGAAGATGGTAACCGATGCGCATAAGACGTTGGAGTGTTTGAACATCAACACGGATGACTGGACTATCATCCACACTGAGCAAGGCGATGACCACACGTGCCTAATTCTCGCCATCACCGAATCTGGTTCAGTTGAGCTTGAGAAGGCGGGCTTTAAGCTGTTCTTCGGAGTTAGGGACGCTAAGGTAAAAGTATTCCGGCCCACAGGTTCGGGTAGCGGTGAAGGAGATGAAGTTGTAGCTGCAAACTCTTTGCTCAGAGATAAACATCTCCGAACCTCCCAAAAAACTAACAATAGCGCTTAAAATAGTGCAGATAAATCTGGAGCACTCGAAATGTGCTACAGGTAACCTTCGGGTACTCTTAGCCGAAGACGACCTGGACATTGGGCTGGTGCAAGAACCCTGGGCTTCTGACTTGGACGTGAAGGGGTACCCGGGCTCAGCATATTACATCCTCTATGCAATAAACAATGGTAAGCCAAGATCATGTATTATTGCTAAAAAACTATCAACATTTTTCTTTGTATGCAGCTTAGTTCAGAGGACCTTACACAAGCAAAGCACGAGCTACCAGAATCTTCACGATTGCCACTAGTTACGCGGCACATAAGAAAACAGCTCTTCTAGCCGAAGTGAGTGCTCTACTATCCTCTGTTGCACAGTGGGGCAGAATCAAAATTTTTTGGAAATAAATCTGGCATTTCTAAACGGATGGCCTGATCGGGACAAAATTTGACATGGGGTAGCCAAGAAGTATTCGAGTTCAATTTATTAAAATGGACCCTACAAATGCTCTAGGCCCGGCGCTATGGAGGCTCAAAGTAGGGTACCTTCGACATGTAAAATTTTTAAACACGTACCATTATTTTGTTTTCCATCCGATTTCAAAAATTTTTGGGAAGTGCTTGAAAAAACATGCTTGCGTGTGCTATTTATCTCTTAAAATTACCGAGTTATAAGCATTTCAAAATTTCAATTTTCAAATTTAGCCATACCTAGGTCCGCTTTTTTAAAAATATAGGGCGTACTTTTGAACCGA
Source organism: Calliphora vomitoria (assembly GCA_942486065.2). Taxonomy (NCBI): domain Eukaryota; kingdom Metazoa; phylum Arthropoda; class Insecta; order Diptera; family Calliphoridae; genus Calliphora; species Calliphora vomitoria. The sequence goes on from OW818033.2 coordinate 78,181,706, forward strand.
ATGGACTTGAATTTTTCTTATTAGTTAGACAACTAAATTACCAATAATATCAATTACGGATCCGAAAATAAACGATTTTCAATTTAAAAATTCAAAAATTTTTAGATTTTGGCTGTTTTTTGGGCGAAAAGGTGACTTAACGCTTTTTTATTAAAATAAAACTTTCTTTAAGAACATATAACAGTTTTATGTTTTTCTGTAAGATATCTTTATGGAGAATATTTTGGTATAAAAAGCATGCCATATTTTTTGAATATGTCGCCCCTTACGCCTTCGCAATTTGACCTATTTTTTATCAAAATTTTAACTTTGGACCACATGTTCTAACATATGGTTATGCCTATTGCCATCTATCGTTCTCCAGCCTTCTGACTATATTACTCCATTCACAGATTTTGATAGCGTGTTCAAGGTCTTAATTCCCTCCGGGAGTGAGTGGGGTAGGGGTAATATCGTGCACGAATATGACACTAGGATATATACAGACGGTTCTAAAATGAGCTGTGGTTTTGGTTCTGGCGTCTTTTGTGACGAACTTGGGGTAAGCATCTCATATTGTCTTCCGAATAAGTGTAGTGTTTTCCAGGCGGAAATTTATGCAATCATGGTAGCTTGTAATACACTTCATGATCATAATACTCGTGGCAATATAGGTATTTTTGTCGACAGTCAGGCGGGACTTCTCTCTCTAAAGGCCTACACAACTTCATCTTCACTAGTCAGGCAATGTAATGTCCCTGCGCACAGAGGCCACTATGGTAATGAACAGGCAGACGAACTAGATACCTCTTATGCGGTCTCAGTAGCAACTCCACTGTTGACTATTAAATGCATTATCTTCAGACACTTTCTTACAAAGCCTGAGAATAGATGGCGTAATTTAGACACATGTAGGGTAGCCAAGTTGATGTGGTCATTTTTTAACGAGAAACGAACTATGCAACTGATAACCCGGAATAGAATGAATATATCAAGGTTGCTGGCAGTATTAAGGGGACAATGGAGGTTAGGCAGGCATGCAAATCGCCTGGGACCATTGTCGCCGAGTCTAAACTCAATGACCTACTGAGATATCTCACAGCTACAGGTTGGGTTTAAGAAGCTCAACTTTTTGTATACATTTTACATACATTACGATGTAAACGACATTACATCAAACGAGTGGTGTGGTCTTGTCAAAACGGGGTCCCTTTGACTCTACTTGATTGTTCGCACGCACACACAAATGAGATTCGGTCAAACTTAACACTAGTTGTTTTTTTTTAGAATTCCGTTACTTCTGTAGCCGGCAATTGAAATAATATTAAGGTTTTAAAAAAATTAGCTCAAAATATGTTTACCACGTCTCTTTCGGGTTTACTGAACGATGCGATTAGTTTTTTTTTTTACTGAACGGCACGTTTTACGGTATCTATAAAGAACATTACTGATTTTTGCAATCAGTTATGCCAAATGTGTATTCAGCGAAGAATTATTTGGTTGATTCTAAAAATCTGAACAAAACGTTCAGGTCGCTAGTAGAAAGTAATGGGTTTTAATATGTTGCGTTCAGAAAAACTTTAGCTTGGTCTATTACGAGCTGAACGTGGCGTAGCAAACAACAATATAAGCGTTCAGATCTTGGATATTTGAATGCAAATTTAAAGGGGCGTAGTAAATGCACCTAGTTCAGTTTGACAATTTCTAAATATTGCGTTCAGATAATTTAGTTTTTTTTTTTTTGTAGCTCCTATATACACAGAAATAAGTTCAATGTAGAAATATATCACGCGAACGATCGCCTCATAATTGTTAACAGCTCCAATAAAGGACCATTTCACAATTCAACAGAAATAAGATTCATATAGAAAGAAATCGCAATTTGTAACAACTGCCTGAATACCTAACCTAAACTAAGGCGCAACAAAAAACAGCATAAATATGATGTCCGCTTGAAAGACCATTCGCATATAAGGAGTGAGATCGAAAAATTCTTAACATATGTTAATAAAAACGAAACCTCTAAACCTACAGTTTTATACGAATGATGTTTTCCCGGGGCAGTAAACGCTTTTGGTCATTTGTTAATAGAGTAAAGAATAATACTATTTCCTGAATGATAAAAAATTCCCTGATGCTAGTGATGCTATGTGCAATTAAATCCAAAAAGCAAATCAAATTAAGATAATTATAATAATATTCAGACAAGAATTCTGATTATAATTGTCAAATGAGATATTTTGTTAATAGATTTACTGAAATATTTTGAAATTGAATTGGAATTCAAAACTAAATTCTGATAATAATTTACATTTAATCGACATTTAGCACTGATTTGATCGATAGCAACATTTTATTGAAGTTATACGTTAGCAAATAATATTCTGTGATCTTTATTATTGACAAAATATACTATTAAAGTCCTCAGTTATGCATTGACTGTAGCCTTGACCAACTTGTCTTACTAGTGAGAAATTATTTTTTTTAGTGAAAAATTAATTTTTCAATCAAAAATCTATTTTTTAGTAAAAAATCAGATTTCTAACGAAAAATCAATTTTTTTTAGTGAAAAATCAATTTTCTAATAAAAAATAAATTTTTAACTGAAAAATCAATTTTCTATTAAAAAATCAATTTTCTATTAAAAAATAAATTTTTTAGTGAAAAATTAATTTGTAATGCAAAATAAATTTTTTTTTTAGAAAAACATAAATTTTTTGTGAAAAATTAATTTTTTAACAAAAAATGTATTTTTTAGTGAAAAATCAGTTTTCTAACAAAAAATAAGTTTTTTTGTGAAAAATCAATTATCTAATAAAAAAAATTTTTTTTAGTAAAAATAAATTTTTTAGAATTTTTTTAGTAAAAAAAATTTTTTTTTGTAAAAATGAATTTTCTAAAAAAAAAAAATTTTGTAAAAAATTAATTTTCTAAAAAAAAAAATTTTTTTTTGAAAAATCAATATTTTTCTAATGAAAAATCTCTACCATGCACTCTATGAACCTAAGAGTAACTAATTTATGAACGCGCATAACGTTTTCAAATTGTTCAGTGTTTGGTTAATACAAGTTTACTTAAGCTCATGAAAATGTACCAGCATTTCAACTGACAAAAAACAACAACAAAGCAATGTAAAAGATAAACATCATAGGGTACATGAAAAAATGAGAAGCGCATAGTAAGCTGTCTTTGACTTTAGTAATATAGTAGAGAATTTTTTGCAAGGTGTGTGGTTTGCATGCATTATTTTAAAGTATAATAAATAATTAGATATAATGTTTTATATATCAAATGAAAGGTAATGAAATGTAGTTTTCAAAGCTTTTTATTTTTTGACAACTTCTTTATAATTTTTAGATGTAAATTAAAAAAATGTAAAATAAATATTTTTTAGAGAAATGACTATTTTGATGTCGGAATTATTTTCAATTTATAAGTTTTGTTTTGACTTTCAATAGCTTATCAACGTTAAATGAATAAGTTAATTATAATTAAACAACTTTCATTAAATAATAACCTGAAATAACTTAAATTTTTAGTAAATATTGTGTGTATGACTTAAAAATGCAGGATTTTTTGAAATGTTTAGCTTTTATTTTTAAACATTTTTACAAAGTAAATTTATTCAAATTTATACTCTATGACCTTTCTGGCAACATATGGATTCGGAGCTAAAAAACTGCACATCTTTTGAGACCAAGAACGAATTAAGACAACATCGAAAACTCTGTTCTAAATTAAAGCGTATCCCACAGAGAGCGTGCTGCATTGATCGAAACATATAGTAGTCGGAGGGGACTAGATCGGGACTATAAGGTGGCTGAGGTAAAACTGCCCCATATTATGGTGAAGCAAAGCCGAGAAATTCGTGTTTAGTGTAGAAAGAAGTCAAGTGGCAGCACTTGACTGGTTTCTGCCTATGTAATTTATTTTTTCATAAATATTGTAGGTGAGACCTACAATATTTATGAAAAAATAGATTATGACCTAGTCTACATAAGCAGAAACCAGTCAGGCGCTGTCACTTGACTTCTTTAAAGGTTTTCTAAATGTTTGGCTGTGTATTCACCACAAATGTAACAAAATACATTTAATTTTAAAATCAATTTATTTATAGAAATTAACATATAAGACTACGAAACGGGCACGAGAATTTACTGACAACCAATATTGAAAAATTAAGTTAGATCCAAAGCTGCACATAGGAACAAAATTTAAAATCGTTATTGGCGTTACCGATGCACACCTAATACAAAACCACTAACGTTATCTCGGCACGAAAATATTTTCTTTATTTGTTGGCCTGTGTAAAATGTAAAAAATTAATAATATAAAAATATAAATTTTTGAGTTATCTATATAAGACATAAGATAAAAGACATTTTCCGAATTTAAAGGCGCTTTTACTAGAAAATCTATACTTTTTATAAAATATTTGTAAAAATAATGCTGAATCCTAAAGGGCTGTAAAATATGAACCACATGCGACGAACACTTAAGAGTACAATACATGATTTCAATCTTAATAACAGGGAACGAATGAAAGCCTTAAAACTACATATATTTTGAGTCGATTAATTTTGGAATTCTATTCTTTTAAAAAGGCAAAGCAATACTTCGAAATTTTGGCGTTCATTTAATTTTTTAATGTTTAATATCTTGATTTTGTTTTCTATATTAATAATTTTCCTCACTTAAAGTGGTAGCTAAACTTCATCAGTAAGAATCAACATTTCTTAGAACTCGTCGGGGAAGAAATCTATTAGAAAATGTAGGAAATTGAGCCTGTAGAGGTCACCAACGATACAAAAGTTGTAAATAAAGCTCTTCACGCTTAATTAGCAAAATAATACGCCACCATGTAACTTCTTATAGGTACGAAATAACTATTAGAAAGTTGTTTTGATTTTATTCAAAATTTCATGGCAAAAATAAGGAGTGAGATCGAAAAATTCTTAACATACATATATGTTAATAAAAACAAAACCTCTAAACAGTGTTATTTTCTTTTTATTTGACTGAAATTATTATTACAATTTACAAAAAAAAAAAAATATTTTTATAGTTTTAATCACTAGTGATGAAATTTGAAACCTTTTTCGGAAACCCTTCTATTAACGTTTTTATAGAGCTTTCTGTCACTTTGCACGAACAATTAGTCCATTTCCGTTTAAAATATACCACACTTTTGGACACCGTTTTTGTACTCTTCAATTCTCTTTTAACAAGAGCCCAATATCCCTCCACTGGCCTTAGCTCCGAGCAGTTTGGAGGATTTGCCTCTCTTGGTACAAACACCACATTGTTGTTCTTGTACCACTCAAGGGCTTGTTTACCATAGTGACAGGATGCCAAGTCAGGCCAAAAATAAGTGGACAGATTATGAAGTCTTATGAATGGAAGCAGCCTTTTTTGTAAACATTCCTTGATGTAAATTTTGGAATTTATAGAGCCCGTTGTAACAAATGATTGGCTTCTTTTGCCACAACTGCCAAGAACTTTTTGGGAAATTTTGTTCTAAACTTTTCTTCAACATTTCCTCGAGCATCAGTAATATAAAATTTTTGACCATTTTGCATCTATTATGCAGCAAGAATATTTTTTTTATAAAACTTGACTTCAATTTCCGTGCTCTGTTTTTGGCCTCTAAATTTTTAGTAGCGTTCGTGTCAGGAACTTTTTGAACCTTGTATATTTTGAAACCTGCATTGGCTTTAACTTTTCATACTAAATAGTCCGAGCACTGAGCTAACCGGGCTGCATTCCTACCGGATGTGTTGGGAGCTCTTTTGAAAATGATTTCTATTTATTGGATTTAGAAACGTCATGTGAACCATTCCTTCTACCTGAACCAGGTCTTCTTTCAACGGACAAGTTCTCCCGGTACTGTTGAATAACATTGGAAACAGTTTGACGGCAGACTTTGAATGCTTGGCCATCTTTTTGTAGGACCAAGTTGGGTTTTGTTGAAAATATTTAATAATTTTAGTACGCACTTTTTTCTGGTCACTCATTTTAATCAGATTAACAACAAATGAATATAATTGACATTAAATAATAACTGAGATGTTTAACAAAGGTAACTTAATCAAAAAAAAAAAAAAATCAAATAATACTTGGAAAAACGTGTGTTAAGAATTTAACGATCTCACTCCTTACAAACATATCTCGCTTACTTATTTTACATTCAACAAGAGGAAAAAAATCTGGATGGAATATAATTTTTATGTTTTCAACCATTTTCCACATATAGTGCATTTATTTTCCATTATGAAGCTTGCTTTTAAAGTGATAATTTTTGTATACAACTGTAATTAATCACAACAAAATCACTAAATAAAACTTCATATGTATTCATAAATATGTATGGATTTATGTCTATAGATATAAATCCCATATGGAATTAAGTGAAAAACAAAATTTTACTAATCGAATTTTAACTATTAAATAATAATCATAATACAAACTAATGAACCTTTAAAACATAAAACATTCGATATAAATGCTTATGCACATATGCCCTGCCAGCAATTGGATGTTGTATTTTCGATACATACACTAAAATGTTTCTACTTTGTTTCGAAGAAATGTTAATCAGCTTAAGAACAATTTTTTTTAAGAAGATTTTGTTACGAATGTGCAATGACGATTTGAATTTAACAGTCTGCAACGACTGCCTGCAGCATTCATCATGTTTGAAGGCACGTCCATTCGTAGCATGCGGTTATTGGCATTGTTTGTAAGTATGGCAACACTAAATGTTTGGGCTGCTGGCAATGACATCGAAAGCACTGGAATTCGAACATACGAGTTTTGTCCGTTAAGAGCATTGTAGAAGATTCCCGAGAGATGGCGTGTGTATAAATAGTGGCAGAGACTGCAGTCGTGAGTGGAGTTGATCATTGTCGCTATTAGAGTTAACATCAATTGTCGTGTACATGTGTGTTTGTACATTATAAAGTTTGTGTGGATTTCTGCGAATTGATAAACATGTATGAATACACTGAGTGACTATTTAATTCTGTTGTTGTTGTATATTCTAAATAAATAAAGAGTTGTTACAATTTTAAACTACTAAAAATGCTTTTATTTGCAATCAAAAGTATACGGTTTATTTAAAGGAAATAAGCCCACATTTTTAAAAGGTAAAAACGTAACAATATATTGGAAACATGTTCTTCCTTATGGTTACTTTTAGATAAAAATGTGATACTCATATATAAAATAATTGGACACTATATAGTGCACTATAAAATGAAAATAAATAGTTTTTTCCCCAAAGTTGACACTATATCGATAAGAAAACGGTATCACATTTGACGAGTTTTAACTTCAAGATTATACTTATGTTTCGAAGAGTTTTTCGATAAAAATTGTTTGCAGGGTGTATGTATGTAAATGCAAATTTAAATCTATACATATGTTCGCAATCAAACATACTGACTGAATGAATGAACAAAAATGAATGTACAAAAATATCCACACAAGCTTACTTGCACTAATATTTCCATATTAGTAAATATAAAATAAAATAAATTATAAGTGAATAATTATATAATACTGTGGCTTAAAACATTTGAGAAAGACTGTACTCCTGAAGCCATATTTACACACATACATATTTACACTCTCTAATATTTACAAATATGGATGTCCATTAGTTATGTCCTTAAAAAATGAGATTTGCTTTAGATGGATCTTAGTTTCTTCAATAAAAGCTAAAACAGACTATTGCAATATTGAAGTGCAATCGGATAAATATAAACCGTGCGGAAAATCGCTTGAAATTTTTTAAAATTTGGTAACAAAGGTCATTAGTAGCTATTCTATTTTATAAGGGCTTGTCTAATGTCCATATACTCATATTATACATACATTTAACAGCTGTTATATATAAATATAGATTAGTCTATATTTACTATAAAGGATGTCTTATAACTAGTTATTATTCATATAATATTGAATTAGAAAATAAGTTTATTTCACAAAAATTTTCCATTCACAACTTAACTGTCTGTTTATATTTATTTATAAGAGCATTCGCATTAGTGTCTACATTTATTAGTCTATAAATCTTTTAACGTTATTATAGATACAAATTGACTTGTTTGGGATTATTTTATTTTATCTTAATTCTGTAGAGGAATACAAATGTATTTAATTTATGTTGCAAAATTTAATTAGTTTATTATTTTTACCATATTATATTGAAGAGCATTTTTGACATTTGTATTGAAAAAAAAACAATAAATAATGTAATTTAAAATATAAATAAAAATAGAAAAAGTATAAGTGAAACCCTCAGTGATTCTTATGTCATCCAGCTATGTGGGGACGAAGCGAAAGATTTCTATAAAAAAAAAAAATTTTAAGTTGTTCTCTTCTCATTTCGATAATATTTGTTATACATGAGAAAAAGTATGAACATAATAATTTTAACAAGTAAGAGTGTTATATTCGGCTGTACTGAATCTTGTGTACCAACCAGCAACATGTATTATTGGTCTTCTATGGGGACTTGAATCAGTTATGGTCCAAACTGTACAGAATTTGATAGAGTGATTAATTTCTTTAAACTTTAGATAACTCATGAAATTTATGTTAATATCGTTATATACATGCAGAGAAAAAATATAGTTGTGCATGTTTACAGTAACCATTTCCACATATATTATATGTTTATGATTAAAGTTGGTAATTATGTTGCTCTCGGCTAATTGATATCATAATCTGAGAACAACATATACAAAGATTCATCATAACAATGGTTTACTGTAACCATGAATATGATTGATACAATCATGTGAATTGTAAGTTAACCATATTATGGTTACCACAATCATGTAGATAGTTACTGTGACTATAATATTGTTAAAAAACTTTCAAAAATGTTGAAATGGTTACTGCAAACATACACAACAGAGTGTTTTTAAGAGATTTAGGCTAGTTTAAGGGATTTTCAGAAGTGGGCCTTATATGGGAGCTATGACGAATTATGGGCCGATTGTCACAAAAGTTATTTGTGCTGAATTTGGTTTGGATATCTATATAACTAAAACATTAATGAGAGCTTATCTCTTTTCAGATAGGGCAATTATATGGAGGCTAGGAGCAATAATGGACCAATTCTAAACTAATTCAAAACACTTCGTCCTTGGAGTAATAGAAAAACTTTTTCCAAATTTTGTAGAATTATCTTTGACAAAAAGACACGACTTCGTTATATCATAATTATACATCCGACGGTATATGCAGACTGTTCTGCAGATACTATCGTTAGCAAAAGTTAAATGAGTGATTTCGAGCTTTAATTTTCTGATATTAGGGTGGTACATCAAAGCGGTAGGAATACAGATCTAGTGGATAAATACAAAATCGGGATACTTGAGGTCAATGGCCCTTAGAGCAAAACATTGGTATTCCTGGGACAGAAACATTGATATATCATACTTCAAAATCCGACTGTAAATGGCAAAGATATAACGAAAAACTTAAAAATGCGACCCAAAAAAACAAAAAACTAAAAAAAAAAATTGTTTTTTCGTAACTGCCTTGTAGAATTACTTTATGTTACGGTACGGTCTAATGTACAACTATATTTTTTATATGCGTATATACATTATTTATTGACTATAAAATATTTTTCTGATATCAGGGTTAGTATCAATTGTGGATCGAGTGTGTAGAAAGACTTAGGTTCATATTAAACTTGTTTATGTCTAATTTCATCACGATATTGATTAATTTAAGAGAATTATGAGAGACTCTAATGGGAACCTTGTATGATTACTTTACAGTAGAATGTGAAATTATTTGTGCAAAAACAGCTTCTCAAACAGTTTTCCGGAAGGACATTTGTGTGGGGGCTAGGTGAAATCATGAACCGATATTGGTTATTTGCTCAATACCAAACAAACCTTATCCTATCGTGGGCCCTATCCTGTTTACAACAGATAGACAGATGGACAGACCGATGTACATAGCTAGATCGTCTTTGGATCTAATGACAGCTCAGAATATATTTTTTACAATTTTTAGCTTTAATTTTCAAACATTTGTACATTATAAATGTGTTCAAAGTATTGGCCATTGTTAGCTATGAACTTTTCTGAGAACATATACATTCGGAGTCAGAAGAGGTCGTCTTTTGATGCCACGAACGAAGGCTAGGAACGAAGGCCAGGAACATTTTAACAGGTGTTTCAACATGAGCCCGAACGTTGTCATGATGAAATATTAGTTTTTTATATCTTACCGCATGTTCTGGGAATTCTTCGGCCAATGCTCGTCATACCTTCCCTGTGACGGTCCGTTCAGTTTTGAGCAGCTCATAATAGAGTGAACCCTGTTGCTCCCATCAAATACAGAGAATCACCTTAGCGCCGTGGATACTTGGCTTTAGTGTCTATTCAAATACGATCTTTTACGCTTCGGGTTATTGTTATATATCTGTTTTTCATCGTATGTAATGATTCGGTTCGAGCATAATTTCGGACATGCAAAATCTTATTTCAATTTCTCTCTGCTTCATTTAATTTGTTACCAATTTCTCTGCTTTTGGATTGACCTTGCAAACGTTTTGAAATTGCTGCTTGAGTAGCTCCCAAATATTTTGAGTTTTAAAAAAATCTTCATATAGTAAAGCCTCCAATTCTGGCATATATAATGCCTTTCATCTTCCTTTTACCCTTTTTTGTGTTCTTTTCTGAAAAAATTTAGTTTGGTAAGCCCCGAAAATATGCTACATGTTTCACCCTCAATTTTATCAAAGGGCTAGAAAGGTTAAATTTTTTTAAACAGCTGTTCTTGCTGTTAATAAATTGGCTTTTGTATTTTTTGATTTTAATGTTTAACTGGAAGCATAAAGAATAGTTTTAGAAAGAAAATAAAATTGCATAAATGGAAACGTTTTTTGTTCGTTAAAATTGTAATACATTTGTGTTCGTTAAAAATGTAATACATTATGATGGTACATTAAATGGTACAAAATATGTAGGCAAAATTTTGTGTCAGAAAAGAAAACGCAATAATTTTTATATATGTTCCAAATTGCTTTGATCAGTAGTTTTGACTTTGGCTGAGCTAAAGATGTTCAAATAAAATAGAATATTATTTTTGTAGTAGTCACGTTATAAAAGGGTTTCAAATTGTTTCCTACGTTAACGCATACAACCGTTGAAATTTTCGTTTATAATCCTTATTTAGTGTATATTAGAATTGAATTCATTTTCATTATTTTTTCTAAATTTCGTTTAATAAATATTTTTGAAAATGTAAAATTAAGGATATTTTCTTTTTCAATAATACCAAGTAAATACTTGTATAAAACCCTTCATATACATTTTATTAAAGAAACTACTAAAAGTTAAAACTCGCAGTTTCTGCTGATAATAAGCTTCATTAAAAATTTTTTAATTTTATTTAAACTTCTTATGTTATATCTTATACATATAATGCCTTAAGCAAAATTGTATGTAAAAAAACTCACGTTTAATGCTTTACCTCATTGCAACTTAAATTCATCTAATTGCAAAAATAACATTAATAAACTTATACAGAACTCAGATAGAAAGATGGAGCACAATAAACAAAAGTTTAATTAATTTCTATTAAACTTTAATTAAGTAGAGCCTAAATACGAATATCTAAATTACTCATTAAAACTTTTTTTGCCACTGTTGCTTGTTGTTTTGTTTTCCTCAAATTTTCAGTTTCATTTACAGAAGATAAAATAAAGAAGAAGAATGAGAATAAAACACAGTCATCATCATTTCTACATTAAGTCAGTATGATACTCAGCAGCAGTAGTAGCAGCGGCAACAACAACAGTGGATAAATAACACCAATGCATTATAATGAATATGAACAGCAAATAATAACAACAACACGAGTTGGTAGAGAAATCATGGGCATAGTTAGACTCAGGAATGCTTTACATCTGTGTGGGAATATAGAAGTTTGAACAATAATTATTCAAAGAAGATTGTTGTAAAACTCAACAAAAGCTTGCAAAATTTTCCAAAACGCTTGCAAGTAGTAGGATTCAACCAAAAGCAGACAAATTGGATATCATAAGAATTGAAGTCAATACACCTCTGAAATCCACCAAATCATTACTTCAGTTCGTATATATGGTAATGCTCTGTCTTTGGTGGGGCCAAAAGGGTCCAATCTATTTCGAGCTGCTGAAATCTGGCACCGATCGATGCAGAACGTTTTCTCTGGGATACGCTTTACTTTGGAAAAGAGAAATTGGCTTGATTCGATCATGGCCTCAAAAGATGAGCAGTTCTTTGTACGGAAACATCTTCAAATCTTGTACCAAAATTCGGTGTAAAGACCGTCGACTGATACCCATTTGTTGTGCCAAAGTTACCGACCGATTATTGGTCAAATAAATAGTCAGCAATATTCCGCGTTCTGGAGCAGTGTAGCGTAACATTGTTTATTAACGTGTATTTCGCATGTGTTTACTACACAAATGTCAAGACAGAACTGACATTAGGGGTCAATCGCAAAATTTATAGCATTTTCTGATAGGAGGATTACTTTTGCGCCACTTCGGATTTAGTCAATAGAACCGTAAGTTCCGGCAAGACCGGAAGACCGAAAGACCACACGTAGACGGTTTCGCCGGTTTGCTTGTAATATAACACCACAGGTAAAATTTACATATAAACAAATTTTATTGCGAGAAGGGAACAAACAAAGTTAAAATGCACATTATTTTCGATGGTGGTAGTTCCTGAAACAATTTCGATCGAATTGACCGCATAAAGCCAGGTCGCATTTGCAACAAACGAATTGGGTGTGCTTTTGTCTTCACCTAAACACACACACCTTGGGTGTTATGCTAGCAGACTTCGTCTTGCCGCATTGGTCATCCCATTTCTTTGGGCCCGACGTGGCCCTCTTTAATGTAGATGGGCGTACGTCAAGATTCTCCGCGGCGGTGATCGTGTTCGTTCCAGTGCTGGCATGGGGTACATATTTAGATGTGATCACATACCTGCTCTGGTTTGATTCGGTCGTGGTCTTGGCTGGCCTGACCTCCACAACAGTAGTATTTTGCATAGCCTCATACTTCTGTATGTGGTAGGTATGTTTACGCCACAAACGCTTTTCCCTGGTGGTCAAGGCCGCAGGAACTCGTGAGTCCAACGTCCTGATATACCGGAGAGAGCATTTGTAGCCTGTCAACCTTTTCCGTTCGTCTTGTTCTGTGCCCTGTTTCTTGTTTCTCTGTCCTGGGTCTCCCTTTGCAGGGTCATGGAACTCCGTATTTTCTACATCTTCCATCACTTTTAGCGGCTCAGAGGATACCATGAGTAAGTCCTTCTCATCAGTTTCGTAAAGGTTTAACCCTTTCAGACCTGAGAGGTTGACGTCAATGTCGTCCAAAGTCAATATTTCCTGTCTCGCCAAAAACCTATTAGGTTTGTTTACTCCAGTAGCTTCACCGACTACCAGACCCGGGGTATTTGTCTAATTCATCGCAGTCACAGTAGCTCCAGTGGCACTCGGACCTGTGGCCTCCGTCTGAGTACTAACGTTACCCTTGGAGGACTTAGGGCCGTCTTCCTTTTCCGAAATTTCTTAGGAGGGGGGGGGGGTTGTTTGTAGTTTATACCTCTACCATTGGTAAGAAAAAGACACTGCCGCTCCTCTGGAGTCAGACACAGAGCAGGATGCCGCTCAATGTGAGACAGACGCATCCTGGATTTTTGTTCTTACCAAAAACATTCGGACTGACAGAACCAGATTGTACTATCTAGCCGCCCTTAACATAGGGAACAGACGCTAGAAGGTACGGTTATGTTGCCTAGGTAACCCAAAACCACAGACCCGGACCGACATCAAAACAATGAGGAGAGAGAGGGATTTGGTAGCCGCCCTAGCTAAGGGAACATACCAAATTGAGGTCGTGGTTGCTAGGCGACCGAAAGTGGTCATTTACCCCACAGCCGCTCTTAACAAAGAACTTGCTGCAAAACTACTTCTGGAAGCAGACTTCCGCAAGTTTCGGTTTGTGTGGAAACACTTTAGCAAATACTTGCAGAAGTTCTTCCGCAAGTTTTGTACACATAAATGACATGATAGGAGATCATGTGAGTTGGCCATATGTATTTAGAAAGTAAAATGGCTTATCCCTAAAGTTGAAAGCAAATAAAAAATTTAAACACAAAGCACAAAAGGATACTAAGTGACAACCGACTCTCCAATAGATTACTTCTGGCAAGTAAAGTAACTTCTTTCTAAAATACTGTATAAAATAAAATTGTAAGTATTGATTACTTAGAGAAACTAATGTGACAATTTAATTAACTTCACGCTAGATTACCTGAGTTGTACAAAGTAACCAATTAACTTCCCTTTGCACCTCAAAGAGCATATACAAACATATGTCGGACAAATTGGTGTCAGATATTAGCGACAACTTGAAAAAGTAAAAACTGTACTCTTTAGCTTTTCTATAAACTAGTGCTGCATATTGTAGGGAGTTTCACATACACACACATACATAAAATCTAATGAATAAACAAAAATATTGGTATAAAGAAAAAGTTAATTAATGCACTACAACTTCCCCATAAGATTTTCATTTATTTTTCTTATTTTTTTTTGGCAACAAAAATGAACAGATTTTTTTTTTTCAAGAGAAAAAAAAACTTTATTTCAGTTGTGCATAATTTGTTTTTTTTTCCTTGCTGGTACGCACTAGCATTTGCCATGTTAAAGAAATCGTTAAGATTTCTTAATTATTTTAACTTTTTTCTGTTATTGTTGTTGCTTTTTTTTGTAAGTTAGATTGTGAGTGTGAGTGGCAAACATTAAGACAAATAGCTAAATAATGAGGTGCAAAGTTTCAGTATTTTATTATTTTCTTTTTCAGTTTGTTAAGATATTTTGTTATTGTTTTTATTACATTTTGGCCTTATTAACAGAAGGTAGTGAATGAATTATAGGTGAGCAGAGATTATAATAAATTAGGCTGAAAAATTGTACAAGGTGGAAAAAGTAGCTGAAAAAGTTTGATTAGATTTTCCTTAATGTTTAGAGAGGGGAATTAGTCATTTGCTAATGAGAATGCAATTAATGTAAATAAATGATATGTTCGAAATATTAACAAAGACGAAAAAGTAATGATTATAATTTTGGTATGTAACAAAACTAATAAATTTTATGTTGAATATATTGCAAAGATTTTTTAATATAGCAGCCAAATTACAAGAGCTGTTTTGTGATTATATACATGCTGGTATTCTATTTGAAGAAACAACACACTCTGATTCATTTTGTGCCATATGTGCCAGAGATTAAAAAATAAACAATTTTCTATGATATCTGTGGAGGGCATCTAAGGCCCAACATTCAATAAAATGCAATTGAATATTGTAAGAGAAGAACATCTTTTGTCAGCTTTCGGCCACGCAACGAGATGGTTATTACCCTATTACATTGTAATGAAAGCCTTTGCTGGGAAAGTTTCAACGATTCTCGAAAACGCTTAAGGTCTTATTTTTTAAATTCCGGCGTCAATTGATAGTGTGTATGGAAAACAAAATCAAAATATAAAATTTTCATGTGAAGAGAATTTTAAAATTTAAAAATATTGTCCCATACTGACTGACGATTGACCACAATAACATGATGAATACAATTGAAAAATATTGACTGCCAGTATATTGAACAGATGGGTTGAATAAAACAGCGGTATTGTTTTTGTTTATAATGTTAGAAATGAAGTGAGGGTTGTCATTCGAATAAAAATATAATTAGAATAACTTTGGAAAAATATATTTTTTATTCCAAAGAAAAACAATAATTATCCTTTAATCGAATAAATTTGTTTTCAAGCCAAAATTAAGAAAATAATTAGCAAAAAAAATTTCGAGCAAAATATCTCAAAGATCGAGACCAAAAGTTTATAGTGTTATTTCCAGTTAGTTACATTTGTTAGAAACTGTTTCGCTCGGTAGCTATTTATTATTGTAAGTTCTTCAAGTTTCTCCAAGAAATTTCTCTTATTATGAAAAATGAGAAGTGAAAAGGAGGTAATATATTAACATATGCATTGTTTTGCATTCCCTTTATTGATTTCTTTTTTAATTCATATCAGGTACGTTGCTGGAGTTACAAGATCACCCTGTATTATGTTAATGAAGTATTTGAAGAAGAAAAATCTGATGATGGAGGGCAGTCTAGAAGCAACGTACCTGTGAACACCATAAGTTCTGAATCAGAGTCAGATTCGGACGATGTGGATCCATAACTTAAAAGAGTGAGATTTGCAAGTCCAGGGCCATCAACATTATAAACATAATACGAATATATTTTTTATTATTTTTGTAATAGATAGCATAGTATCTCAATGCTGAAGAAAAGAAAAAAAGCTAATGAAATAAAAAAATGTTCGAGAAAGGTTCACTTTTGCGGCTACCTAAGCGCTACCTAAACGGTGTTAAGAATCATTCCTAGGAAGTTCATATGTTCTAGAAAGTTATTTAATAAGAATTGAATTTTGAACGGTTTGCTACCTATGGACCTGAAAAAGGAAATATAGATAAAAATAAATAGAATTTTGTAAATTTTTTTGTGATTTTGATCTTGAAGATGAAGTTTTTTCGGTTGTATATGTTCACAATTTGAACTCATAATATGAAATCAAAATTCTGAACGGTTTGCAAGATATAAGCCTGAGAAAATTATTACTTTTTGTATAAATGACACCGAGGTGCCAATTCTTTGGGGCTCATAGAAAAGGGCATGACTTTGGGCAAACTGGTAGGCACTAGTCTTCTTCTTTTGGTCTTTTATCACGTAGTGGCGTCCATATACGGTTATATTTCTATGACTTAAAAAATTACACACAGTGCAATCAGCGAGTTTATATACATCTAATAATTTGTTTGTTTATATTTAATACCCAGATGCAAAACTGAGATCGAAAAATTCTTAACATGCATACATGTTAATAAAAATGAAACCACTAAACTTTTTTTTTTTGATTTTGATTTTTATTCTATTTGATTGAAATTATAATTACAATTTACAAAAAAAATTGTATAGTTCTAATCACTAGTGATGAAATTTTGAACCTTTTTCGGAAACCCTTCCATTATGCTTTTTATAGTGAATTCAGTCACTTTGTTGGAACAGGTTGTCTATCTCCGTTTAAAAGCAACCACACTTTTGGACACCTTTTTTTATGCTCTTCAATTCTCTTTTAACAAGAGCCCAATATCTATCCACTGGCCTTAGCTCCAGGCAGTTTGGAGAATTTGCCTCTCTTGGTACAAATACCACATTATTGTTCTTTCACCACTCAATACCTTTCTTACCATAGGTGCCAAACAGGGTGCCAAATCATGCCAAAAATTAGTGGACACACTAAGAAGTCTTATGAATGAAAGCATCCTTTTTTATAAACATTCCTTGATGTAAATTTCGGTATTTATAGAGCCCTTTGTAACAACTGTTTGGCTTTTTTGCCGCAACTGAATATTGCTTGCCATACCAAGAACTTTGTGATAAATTTTGTTTGCTTTTGGGTCCTAAACTTTTCTTCCACATTCCCTCAAGCATCAGCAACATCAAAATTTTGACCTGGAATTTGCGAAAAATCTGCCATAACATGCGTTTCGTCACCCAGTATGCAGCAGGAATATTTTTTTAAAAAATTTGACTTCAAATTCCGTGCTCTGTTTTTTGCCTCTAAATTTTTTAGCAGAGTTTCTGTCAGGAACTTTTTGAGCTTTTTATGTTTTTAAACCTGCGTTGGCTTTAGCTTTTCGTACCAAATAGTCCGAGTACGGAGCTAACCGGAATGCTCTCCTACCGGATGTGTTGAGAGCTCTTTTAAAAATGATTTCTATTTAGAAACATCATGTGGGCCATTCCTTTTATATGAATCAGGTTTTCTATCAACGTACAAGTTCTCCCGATACTGTTTAATACCATTGGAATCAGTTTTGGCCAACTTTTTGTAGGACCAGGTTGGGTTTTGTTGAAAATATTTAATAATTTAAGTACGCACTTTTTTCTGGTCACTCATTTTAATCAGATTAACAACAAATGAACATAATTGACATTAAACATAATAACTGACATGCTTTACAAAGGTATCTTTATCAGAAAAAAAGTTAAATAATAGTTAATACTTAAAAGTTTTAATGAAAAACGTGTGGTAAGAATTTTTCGGTCTCAGTCCTTATCCTTCAGCGGAAAGCTATGTCCTGGAGTAATATGTTGCACTTTGTTTTTCACACGACATTAATTGGGACTTAATATCTTATCAATAGCATTTCTTTCAGAATAATAAGACAAAGTTTTTATGTGGCTTTAACAAATATAAGAATACCAAAACCTAGAACAGAATAAATATATTCGAAAAATGTTCTTTAAATTGCAACATAAGCCCTTTACATACGAAATATCAATTCAAAATATAGAATGCCAATTTTATATTATTCAAAACTGCTACCATTTTAACCCTTCCTGCACTCTATAAAAACATTTTGATCGACAAATGTTTTATGATGATACGAATGCAAACTCTATGATTGTTTTTACCAGTATTGTTGTTCATTATTGTTGAGTTCCTATGAGTATTTGGTTTTGTTTTATTTTTATTATTTTATTCAATTCTCCATTCATTCCTTTATGTATTCATATCGGAATATGAGCAGGTGTGTGTGGTTTTTGCGTTTGATATTTTATGAAATGTTTTGTTCAATATTTAAAATCCCTTGTTTTTGTTGCTGATGTTGTTGCATTCTATGATGATGTTGTTATTTTATTGTTTTTGTTAAAGAATTTTCGATCAACATCCATCTATGGAGAATTGTATTTGTGCAATTGACCAAATATACAATTCGATAATAAAAATTATTGTGGTTTTCTATGGACACGCATTGTACTTGTATTCAGTTGTATGTGTGTGTGTTGCATTTTTCTATATAAAACTCATGAGAGTGATGAAATTTTGAATTGTTTTTAAAATAAAAATTATGTAGAAAAAAAGACATAACATTTCTATGATTCTCGAGACATTATAAATCATAATTGTGTTAGTGTATGAAACAAAAAAAAAAAAAAAACCTTCATTAAGTTGAGAAATGATGGCAAATCTTTTAATGAAAAAGGAATTTTATTAAATCTAAGTAAAAGCACAGTCCAAACAATACTAAAAAATTTCAAAGAAAATGGAAATTATGAAAGCAAAGCTCGTAGTGGGCTTCCCCTCATGCTCGACAAACGATAAGAACGGTCTATTATACGTTCCATTCAAGAAAATCCTAAGCTAAGTGCCGTCGAACTAAATCGGAAAATGAGAACAAATCTAGAAATTACCGTTTCTGATCAGACTGTTCGCCGATGTATCAAGAGAAATGGATACAGTAGCAGAGTTGCCAGAAAAAAACATTACTTAGATCTGTGAACATCCAGAAGCCCTTAAAATATGCCCAAAAGTACGAAAATTATCATGTAAATGACCCTATATTTTGGGAGAGGGTAATATTCACAGATGAATGTAAATTTATGGTTTTTGGAGGTGATGGACTAACAAAAGTTTGGCGAAAGCCTAATGCAGAGTTATTACCACAATATGTTAATTGCACCGGAAAACATGGAGGCGGGTCAGTCATGGTCTGGGGATGTATGGCGGCAAATGGTGTCGGTAAGCTCAGGTTCATCGCTGGTACTATGGTGAAGGCCAGGTATATCGATACTTTAAAGGATAGCTACCTTCCCAGCGTCCAACTTCTAGATCTGGAGGACAACGCAATATTTCTCCAGGTTAGTTAAGAAATGTTAGTTAAGAAATGGCTTCCGTATAACGTTAAAAACAAATATGAACATCCCCCGCAGTCGCCCGATCTTAATGTTATTGAATATTTATGGGATATTTTAAAACGAGGTCTAAAAAATCGACGAGTAACATCAGTTCCTGCACTCAAAGAAGCGTTGATGGAAGAATGGAGCAAAATTACTCCAGAAATAACATAAAAATTGGCTTTGTCCATGCCAAATAGATAATATGCTGCAATTAAAGCCAAAGGACGCCACACAAAATATTAATTTAATTTTTTTTAAGTTTTTTTTTATCCCGTATGTAAACTTATGTAAATTAGCTTTATGCCAAAAAATGAATTATTTTAAGTTTTTTTTTAGTAGAATTTAATGAAAATAAATTAGTTTTTATCTCAATAGATCCGAAAGTGCATAAGAAAAGTAATTAAAGAATTTTTCACTAAATATTTATTAATAAAGATGAAATATATTAGGGGTATGTAAACTTTTGTAAGACTGTGTATGTAGACATAGAAAATAGCTAAGCAATTTTAAACGCTGTTTTTAATGAACAATTCTAGCTACAATTAACCGTAAATTATGATCTAAAAGAACTGCTCATATCGCTAGCGAAGTAAAATAAATAAATAATGGTTGTTGGCTTAGATAATACGCCATATCACCACTAGAGGTGCTGCAACCTGCACTAATAACAAAAATAAAACGCAAAATTGCAGAGTTGTAAATACTTTTATTGACCACTTCTCCTAATTTCACCACTTTTCCTTCTACTATCTATCCCCTTTCCAAAGAAAGTAACACAATTAATATATAGGCATATTAATTACCTGAGTTTTACTTCAAATACAAATGTCAAAGTAAAATTAAATATTTGTTCGAATATCCAAGAAACAAGTATTTGTCGCAATACGACATGATAATAGAAAAAACTGGAGACATTATTGAAAATATTCTTTTATCAGAACTTAACGAAACTATTAAATGTATTCAAAATCTTAAAAAAATCCAAAAAGAACTCTAATGGTATAATGGAGGATTTTATATGCTTAGAAAAAACTAAATAAAAACTGAGATACTGGATATTCTTTATCATGCCTAAGTACTTTTGATTTCTCCAACATCAACAATTAGCCAAAGAGTTTTTTTGCAAGTCAATTTTTACTAAAACTATAAAAAATCGTTTAAAAGGAAAACTAAGTTATATTATTTTTTTTAACAGATTATTTCAGAAGATCGCCCTAAAATCCTAAAAAACTCACATGTGTATATAAAGAGGATCTCAAACACCATATTTGTTTCCAACAATTTATTTTTTGGTTGAATTGCTGCTTATGTTTTGTTTGTTTCTTATGTTTTTGTTCTTATTAATAAAATACTTAAATAAGTACAAAAAATTCGTGGTATTATTTTCCATTTAAATTTAAAATATTAATTATTCGGTTAATCGAATAATTTTAAATTAACCGATTATTAGCCGATTAAATATATGCCCGATTAATTATTTGCTCGATTAACCGATTAAATCAGAAACCGGCTTAATTGAATACTTTACTAAATACTTAGTTGTTACACGCCTATGATGCGTATGAGTAATATATAATTGATCTTCAAATACCAAGTTCCTCATACGCAAGTTTAAACAGAGAAATCTTTATTTTTAGGAAAACATAATTTTATTTTTACAGGTTTTAGTTTTAAAGTACTAAATATCCAATTAAAATATTATTGATAAATTCACAGAAATTTATTGTTATTTACTTAGGAAGGCGAATGAGAACTGCAGACACTTAAAATTTACTTGTAAAAATATCATAGCTTTGGCAAACACCAACACTCTCAAATTAAAAGTAAAAATATTTTGTTTGCATCTTAACATATTATGAGTACACGTATAGAAACTTAAAATGTAATGGTTATTTGTTATTATAAATATTTGTACATAATATATTATTTTTACCTATTTATCATTATTTTGTTGTTCGAAAAATAATGAAGTTTCGGTGAAACATACTCAAATTTGTAATTGTGATGAAAATAAATATGTTTACAGTAACATAAATATTGTATAAATAATACGACAACCATATATTGTTACAAAGAACATAGTATAATTGTCGCAACCATGTCGAACATTTGTTTTTTCTCAATTGAATAAAAATAGTAGTCAAGCGGGGTAGAGTTGTCGTTACCATATCCAACTTTGTTTTTTGTTTACGTGCAAGAGCGTACAATGCATCCTGAGAAAGTCACTGTTTCGTGTAGATTTAGGGCTGTCGACGTCATTGGTCCATTATTATTTGAGAACGCCGTTGGCCACCAATTGAATAAAAATAGTAGTCGAATTGAATTGAATAAGGACTGAGATCGAAAAAACTTTAACATACGCTTTTCATTACATTTGTAAATTTGTAAAACATGTCAGTTATTATGTTTAATGTCAATCATGTTCATTTGTTGTTAATCTGATTAAAATAAGTGACCAGAAAAAAGTTCGTACACAAATTATTAAAAATTTTCAACAAAACCCAACTTGGTCCTACAAAAAGTTGGCCAAACAAACAAAGGTCTGCCGTCAAACTGTTTCCAATGTTACTCAACAGTAGTGAGAGAACAAGTCCGTTGACAGAAAATCTGGTTCAGGCAGAAGGAGTGATTCACATGAGGTTTATTAAACCAACAAAATAGAAAGCATTTACAAAAGAGCTCCCAACACATCCGGTACGAAAGCAGCCCGGTTAGCTCTGTACTCTGACTATTTGGTACGAAAAGTTAAAGCTAATGCAGGCTTAAAAGCATACAAGGCTCAAAAAGTTCCTAACAGGAACTCTGCCAAAAATTTAGAGCCCAAAGACAGAGCACGGAAATTGAAGTAAAATTTTATACAAAAAATATACCTGCTGCATATTGGATGAAGAAATGTACGTATGGAAAATTTTTCTCAACTTCTGGGTCAATTTTTGTATGTTGCAGATGCTCGAGGGAGTGTTGATAGAAAAACTGGTTTATGTAGAATGAATGGTCCACATGATGTGACTAAAGCCAATAAGGACTGAGATCGACAAAATTCTTAACACACGTTTTTCATTCTAACTTTTACCTTTGCAAAACGTGTCAATTATGTGCATATGTTATTAATCTGAGTAAAATGAGTTACCAGAAAAAAGCGCGTACTAAAATTATTAAATATTTTCAACAAAACTCAAATTGGTCTTACAAAAAGTTGGCCAAACAATCAAACGTCTGCCGTCAAACTGTTTTCAATGTTATTCAACAGTACCGGGATAACTTGTCCGTTGATAGAAAACCTAGTTCAGGTAGAAGGAATGGTCCACATGATATTTCTATAGCCAAACAAATAGAAAGCATTTTCAAAAAATCTCCCAACAGCTCCGGTAGGAAAGCAGCCCGGTTAGGTCAGTACTCGGACTATTTTGTACGAAAAGTTAAAGCCAATGCAGGCTTAAAAAAAAGTTCCTGACAGGAACTCTGCTAAAAATTTGGAGGCCAAAGACAGAGCACGGAAATTGAAGTAAAATTTTACACAAAAAATATATACAGCAGGTATGGATGACGAAACGTACGTCTGGACAATTTTTCGCAGCTTTTGGGTCAATATTTTTATTTTGCTGATGCTCAGGGGAATGTTGCAGAAACCATGGCAAGCAATATGCAATTGCGGCAAAACAAGCCAAATATTTGTTACAAAGGGCTCTATAAATACAGAAATTTGCATCAAGGAATGTTTAAAAAAGAGGATGCTACCATTCATAAGATTTATTCATGTGACTACTTATTTTTGGCCTGATTTGGCATCTTGTAACTATGGTAAAAAAGGTCTTGAGTGGTAAAAGAACGATAATGTAGTATTTGTACCAAGAGAGGCAAATCCTCCAAACTGCTAAGGCCAGTAGAGAGATATTGGAAGAGAGGTTCATAAATTCATCACTATTGATTAGAACTATAAAAATAATATTTTTGTAAATTGTAATAATAATTTCAATCAAATAAAAAAATCAAAACTGTAAGTTTAGTGGTTTCATTTTTATTAACATGTATGTATGTTAAGATTTTTTCGATCTCACTCCTTAATAGACGAAACTGAAGACATAACTGAAACGAGTTTTTTATCAGAACTTTACGAAACTATTAAAAGTATTCATAAAAAATCTCAAACAGACTCCAATGCTTAAATATGCTTAAAACTGTATAGAGTACTGAGAAATTGGATAGTCTTTCTCATGCTTTACTTTCGATTTCCTCAACATCTGCAATCAGTGAGAGAGTTTTTTCCAAGTCAAATTTTATGAAAACTAAAGAAACATCGTTTAAAAGGAAACCTTTTAAATTATATTCTTTTCTTTAGAGTATTTCAGAAAATCTCACTAAAGTCCTAAAAAACTGACATATAAGAAGGATCTCAATACATGTTTTTTTTAGCTTTTATTAATTTTTGTTTTTGAAATGCTTAAATAAGTACTCAAAATTCATGATTTTATTTTTAAGTTAAAATTAAAATATAAATTATTCGGTTATCGAATAATTTAAAATTGACCGATTATTAATCGAATAAATCTAAGCCCCGATTAATTATTAAACCCGATGAATTGAATGCCCTACTTGTTACACGCCTATGATGCGTATGAGTAATATATAATTGATTTTTAAATAAAAATTCCTCATACGCAAGTTTAAACACTGAAATCTTGCAAATTTAAAATTTAATATAAGCTAAACTATTTGCAATAAGTATTAGCAAAAGCTAAAAACATTCATTTGTTACTCACAAGCGAAGTGAAATATTAAACTAATACCGCAAAATTAAAATGAATTTTATTACAAGTGCCTTTTGAAAATCTGCATAAACACATATTAAAATTGATTTCATTTCATTTTATTATATTCTACTGGTAAATTCTTACCACATTATCATTTAACTACATGTGATGGTTGTTGATATCTTTCATATTCAACAAAAAAAAAAAATGTTTTTTGCGGTTTAATTTAGCACAACGTTGATGGTTTTTAATTATAAATTATTAAATTTTTGTTGACAAGTTTAGTTGAAATAAAGCAGCAACACAAAAATTCTGAACAATACACACGTTAAATGACAGCAGTTTTTTTTTTTATGCAGCCACGAGAGTTTGTGTATGCATGCAAGTTATAAATTTATCAAGAGATCATTCATTATAAAATTTCAGTTGAATCACAGTCACTTGTGTTTTTTCTGCTGTCTGGTTTTTTTTTTTTGTATTTACCTCTAGTTAAATTATTAATAAAGTTGCATTATGAATATTTGATTAACTTGTAAAAAATGCATAGAGCCATTGGCTTTATAAATTGTGGTTAAAAACGTTAGTTAAATATAATGAAGGTAAAAACATATTAATTTATAAAAAAAATAAAAATTGAGCGGATTGGTAAATTTGTAAATAAAATTACAATGTTAACTACTAGCATCTCATGTTGATCGTTGCTTTGGTCTAAATCAGTTATTTGTATTCTAAACTTTATTTTTAGGTCCACTTCTATTATTCATAGTTGTTTGTTGTAGGGTGCCATAAATATATTTTAATTTAAATCTACCGGAAGCTATTTAACTTCCGGTTATTGGATAATTTCATAAAATGTCACAAAAACACACAGTTTATTTAAAAGAGAGTTCTAAAGGAATGCAATGCAGTGCCTACAGTACCAGTAATATAGTAATAAATAGTTTCACATTTTCACATGTAAAGTATAACGAAGTATTAAAATTATAAGATTCCTAATGTATTTTTAAAGTTAATTCAACACAAATTTCCTATAAATTAAATGATTTGGGCTCTTCAATTAAATATAAAACATTTATAAAATAAATACTAATCATACGTACTGTAGGTTTCTTATATTAAAGGGGAAAACATTTACGTAAGGTTTATGGATGAACCGTCTTTTAAAAATGGCTTTTCATTTAATAAGGACAATTGCCATAATTTAAACACAATTCCAGAATTCACAAAAAATGGGAATTTAAGGATTTTTGCGCCAACGCACAATGGGGCCAAAGATACTTATTTTGCGGATTAATTAATAATTCCGAATAATAATTTAAAAAATGTCATTGTTATGATTTTGTGTAGTTTATTATCTGCCTGTGGGAAGCATAGCTGAGTGCTACCGGATGCATCACAGGTTGCGGATAGTGGTACGATCCGTAGATATGCGGGTTAGCTGCTAATGGCAGTCGCGAACAGTCAGCGGTTACAAGGAGAGAGTCTCGGTGTGGCTTTCGAGTTTCTGCAAATACCGAGTATGCCAGTGATCCTTGTGATGTCATGGTGGGCAATTGGCGCCATCAAAAACCCAATTTCACACATTGTTGTGATATAAAAAGCCTGTATGGAGGCTTCAATCGGCAATCCCGATACCAGACTCGGATTCTATCGGCTAATCACCGGTACAGCCTAAACTTTAAATGATTACTGAAACCACTCAAACTATATTGAAATCGGATCGATTGATGACGACTATTGGCATGAAAAAACGCATAAGAATTGGAGCATGGAATGTACGGACGCTCACTGAACCTTCCAGGCTTAATCAATGAATTCTTAAATTACAACCTGCTAATATTAAGGTTAAGCGAAACCCGATGACCCGAATCTGGCGAAGTTAAAATCTCGAATGGACTGATTTTCTTATACTCAGGAAAGCAAACATCTGAACTAAGGTCCAGTGGAGTCAGAATTCTCTTATAAAAAGAAGTATCCGGTGCTAAGCACCCACAGAATTGTCTGGAGTTAGCGTCAAAGAAGAGTTCTACAGTCAACTAGATAGGACTATGTCGTCTGTTCATCACGGCGACATCATGATTCTGATGGAGGACTTTTACATGCTCTTGTCGCAGCGCAATATGTCGCCACTCTTAAAACTGCTCTCGGTAACACTAATGCAGAAATTATGAACGACTGGGATAACGTTAAACATACTTTCCTGGACGCTGCTGACAAACATTTGGGATACTGTCAGCATAAAAGGAAACCCTGGATTAACGTGGCAGCTGATTGGATACGGAAAGTCAGCTAAAGGTTTACTAAATAGTACAAAAACTCGTAGTCGGAAATGTGAGTTTGCAAAAGCACATAGTAACATTGACCAGTAAGTCAAGCGAACTACTAGGCGAGACAAAAGAGCGTACACAGATGAGCTGGCAAGGGAAGCTCAAGTTGCAGCTGCTACAAACCGCGTGAGAGATCTGTACCGCATAACGAAGAAACTTAAGACAAATTCTTTCGTTTCCTCAAGGCCACTAAAGAACAGCGCTGGTGAACTCACAACCTCAAAAACTGAACAACTGTAGATATGGACAAACCACTACACGGAACTGCTTGAAACACCAAGACAGCCCCATGCAAATCTATGCAACTGTGCTGAGCATACGGTGAGGCCGGATATATCCATTAGCAGTCCTTCAATGCTGGAAGCCACCAACGCTATCAAGGCCTTAAAAATCAACAAAGCCCCTGGAACTGACAACGTCTCGCCAGAAATGCTAAAAGCTGATCCCAAAGTCAGTGCGCGTTTAATCCTCCCAATAATCGAAGAATTTTGATAAACGGAGTGCCTTCACGGTGAGCTAAAAGAGGGTATTATTGTTTAAGTACCAAAAAACGTGAATTTGTTGGTGTGTACGAACTGGAGGGGAATTACTCTTTTGAGTATGGTGAAAAAAGTGGTAGCGCATATAATCATAAGCCGACTTACATCCACCTGGGAACCTGAACTCCGTCCTGTATGGATCAAGTAAACAGCCTAAGGGTAATCGTTGAACAGTCTGTGGAGTGGAGATCTTTATTATATCTCGTATTTATATACTTTGAGAAGGCATTTGATAAGTTCGCTCATAACATCATCTGGACGGCACTTGAATGCAAAGGCATCACACCAAAACTAATTTCTGTTATAAGAAGCCTATAGAATGGCTCTACTTGTAGAGTACTCCATGAGAATAATATCGGCAACAAGATTAATGTAAATACAGGGGTACGGCAGGGATGCGTCATGTCACCTCTTCTGTTTAACATTGTTCTTGATGTAGTAATGACGAACGCAACAGAAGACTCACCGGCATTCAGTGGGGCCTTTAGTACCGGCTATGTGACTTAGATTACGCCTATGACATTTGCCTACTGTCACACACGTTCAACGACATGTCTCAAAAATTAAGACTCCTAGAGTCTTAGAGCGATATAAACTTAAACAAGACTAAATCCATGCGCGTGAACACCGGCAACAGACAGCCTCTTCAGTTGAGTGGCAGCATGGTTGAAGAAATTAACAGCTTCTGCTATCTCGGCAGTATTATCAACAACAATGGAGGATCTAGTGCTGATATCGAGAACCGCATCAAGTGTTCTCGATGGTCATTTGGTCTTTTAAGCCCTGTAAAAAAGAAAATCAGTATGTTCAATTTCAACGTGAAGTCAAACATTATTGTATGGATGCGAGACTTGAAATGCAGCTGCACGCGACATAAATGCACTCCAAGTATTTGCCAATAGATGCCTGAGGAGAATTATAAGAATATTTTGGCGAAATGTTATATCCAACTGCGACCTGTGGACAACCATAAATCATGTCCCTCTGCGCACCGAAATATTAAGGCGTAAGTGGATCGGGATAGTAAAAATTTCAAGTATTTTGATGTGTTTAATTCTCTCAAGTATGTTGAATTCACATATCACAAGTTCGTGTGATGAGAGTAATTATTATTACTCTCATCTTACACTCAGTTGCGCCTGTAGTTGTACCCTTTGTCTTAAATATTCAAGTTACGAACATTTGTATAATTTTATATGAAAAACATATGAAAAATATTGTAAAACCTTGAGTTATTTGCCAAATAGTTTAGTATATTTTTATCAAATTTTAATTTTATTTATATATATTTAAGTTTATTGATATGTTTTCATTTGTATATCGTGAAAAAACTTGGAAGCCTTTTCAAACTTACAAGGATGAAACTGAAAAAAGTTAATTTTCAATATCCTTGCAATATCACCAATATATCCTGGTATTTTGATAAACAAAATTGATGTCAAAGAAAAGATAATTTTATGTTGAATTCCAATACAAATTTTTTTAATTCTGGTCTCCGTTTATGCAATATTCAACCACTAAGAAAAAAAATACAGAATAATTAAAAAAATTTAAACCGCGATATTTTAAAAACAAGAGCTGCTAAAGATAGTTCTGACAATGTAATATCCTATATATGCTTCATCAATTACATTTTTCGCTGCAGCAAACCAAAATGTCAATT
The DNA here is from genome assembly GCA_942486065.2 of Calliphora vomitoria. Taxonomy (NCBI): domain Eukaryota; kingdom Metazoa; phylum Arthropoda; class Insecta; order Diptera; family Calliphoridae; genus Calliphora; species Calliphora vomitoria. The sequence goes on from OW818033.2 coordinate 78,210,804, forward strand.
TTGTTCCCCTGTTTTATCGATAATTGGTTGGTTTTTATTTGCTATATTGATAGGATAATGGTCTTTAAGAACTGGTATGATCTGTCACAGTATTGTTTATAACTGCTGTGTAATTGAATTTTTTCTCAGGTACTATATATTAGTCAATTTGTGCGTATTTAGTATATTTTGTGCATATTTTACCTATTTTTGGGCCTTTTTAGTTTTTATAACTTTTTATTGAACTTATTTATGCTTGTTAGGATATAGTATAACGTAATGCAAGAATAGGATAAAATCCAGCGGTACTCGAATATACACTCAGTTGCTATAATATATCTAAATAATAACAATCAAACTTTGAAATCTTTATGAAACATGGTGAGCTTCAGCTATAAAGAATTATCCAAAGAGTATTTTAAAAACCAAAATCAGGGAGATGTTCTAAGTTACGTTAAAAAAACCAAACTTATATCCATGCAGTACCGAAATAAAACTGGACTTGTAAAATAAAATTACGGATTTCGTCAAAAACTTAACAAAACGCTACAAAACAAGTAAGAGAGATATATTCGGCTGGGCCGAATCTTATATACCCTTCACCAAACTATACTTCAAAATAAAAATTTTAAATATTTTTAGGTAAACAAAATTTATTTTTTTTCCAGTTGTTTTTTTTTTAATTTTTTGGAAAATTTTTTTTTTTTAAATTTTTTATGTAAAATTTTTTTTATTTTTTTTATATAATCCAGATATAGGTAAAAAAATAGGTAAAAAATCGAGGTTGTCCTGGTTTTTTCCTTATATCTCAGCCATTTGTGGACCGATTTTGCTGATTTTAAATAGCAAACTTCTCGAAAGCATGTCTGACAGAATTATTGAAGATTTGGATCCCGAAGATATCTGGGGTCTTCAGAAAACTGATTTCAACAGACAGACAGACAGACGGACAGACAGACAGACAGACAGACAGACAGACAGACAGACAGACAGACAGACAGACAGACAGACAGACAGACAGACAGACAGACAGACAGACAGACAGACAGACAGACAGACAGACAGACAGACAGACAGACAGACAGACAGACAGACAGACAGACAGACAGACAGACAGACAGACAGACAGACAGACAGACAGACAGACGGACATGACTTAATCGACTCCGCTATCTATAAGGATCCAGAATATATATACTTTATAGGGTCGGAAAATTATATTGTGGAAATTACAAACGGAATGACAAATATATATATACCCTTCTCACGAAGGTGAAGGGTATAAAAATTGAATGGAGCAAACAAAGATTTTATACTATGTTTTGGTTAAAGGGCGAACTTATTGTCCAGGTATCTTCAGAAAGTACAAACCAAAATAATCTTGGCAGACCGCCAAAATCAGTCAACAACTGTAGCGATAGATCTAAAAGGTGGAAACTTATGGATATTAATGAGGAAATCGGATGTGGAAATATGCAGGAAAGTTTGTTATATCAATTTCGATCACAAAAACAACTCACAAAAGTCTGCATAATTCAAAAAGTTTGTGACGACCAAAAGTCATATATTTGTTTTTGGTGCACAGAATAAATGAATTTATTTACATTTTTGTTTTTAACATGAATTATTACCCACGACTGTCATAGTTTTATATAGTTAAGCGCCATCTATGGTTCAGTAGGGTAGTAATAAGAAAATAATGATACGAAAAATATACAATTCTACCACATGATCGTAATTTAAAAGAACTATGTATAGTATACGTTACGTATGTGTGTATGTGTATTGTTTTATGTTGTCTGCTGCACTATAAAAGGAGGGAACTTGCGCAGTAGAAAGGAGTTACACGCATACCTAAATTGGAGCGGAAGGCGTTTTTTACTTGTCAAAATTTCTCATGCCCATACAATTTGTATGCAGCATACCGAAATAACGCGGCGGCAACGCTTTGCAATTGGAAAATCCGATTTTGACAGCGCGTTTAATAGTGAAGTTAGTTGCAAAACACAATAAATGTAAACACATACATACAAAAGGAGAAACAAATATGCAAGAAACTCATTTTTTAAGCTTTAATATTTAGTTTTTTTGAAAAAATTTTAGTTTACAAGTCACGAAACAAAAATCAGAAACACCAATACTGCAATGTACTTTATTGTTTAAATAATCCAGGTTGTTATATTTATTTTTTTGATAACCATCTTTTTATTGTTTCACGTAGCGTTGCCGCTTTTATTTAGGTATGACATTTCAGCGTTAAGGCTAAGCGGAAAAAAACGTTCCGCCTTACGCTTTTATTTAGGTAGGCCAGTTAGCCAGTGGCCGTCGACAAGGTAAGACCTTATTTATTTGGGTGTGGAGTTTTACTTCCGTCAAATAAATAAAGTGAGCAAGAAGATAAGAGGTTTTACCCAATCTTTGAGCACCTCCTGTCGTCGAATCAAGTGGCCAGCGACTAGATAATACCTTATTTATTTGGGTGTGGAGTTTTACTTTCGTCAAATAAAGTGTGCAAGAGGATAAGAGGTTTTACCCGATCTTCGAGCATCCATAGTCGTCGCATATTTTTATTAGGCTGGGAGGGAGTTTTATTTCCGTCAGCTCTAATATAAATTGTGGCCTGTGAATATAAGGGAGGTTCTGTGGTTTTACCCAAGCCCTCCGTATATTCACCACTATTGCCCTGGTGTAGAGACAAATTGTTGTGATAGTATATTGTGTTACCGTCAGTGTCGTGTCGCGTGTGGAAACAGTTAGTTTAAGAGTAGAATATAAGAATAATATAAGAATATACGTATTATAACGTTTACCAAAAAAAAAAAAAACAACTGATGGTTTTATTCTTATAAAATTTTGTAACGAACCCTGAAGCCGAGAGCTTTACCCCAGCTAGAGGTGGAAATCACATCGTTACAAGTTTTTAACGCTGTGAGAACAAAACGGATTCGGAACAGTATTCCAATGCCAAGCGATGAAAAACAGTTCTCAAATGAAGAAGCATTAACATTATTTTTGGATCTGAAGTTAACAAAACAGCAATATAATCAGCTCAAATTGCGTGCGATTGAAAAAGGCTCAGATCTCTATCCATCATATCATCATATAACTGCTGCTAAGAAGGAGTGTTTGGCACCAGTGGACACTATTGCAATCACATCGATTTCGGCAGAGGTACTACTTCTAGATCTACTTAATCATACAGCTCAGCGCCTGCTACTGTCATTTAAACGATATGATTTAAAGAAATATTAAAAAATATTAAAAAATATGATTTAAAGAAATATAAAAAAAAAATATCTTCTGGACAAATACAATTCTAGCAATATGTATGTGAAAATACTTCAGACGCAGATACGTTCATAATGTCATTCGTATAATTGCGATTGATAAAAAAATTTGGAAGACTCGGAGCCTTCGACCAGTAGGATCCATACAAAGGATATTTGAAAAAAGTTCAATACCATCTTCTACAAAATACTGCAGACCAATTAAATGTGAATTTAAAAAGGAATCTAATAAAGTCATTAAAAAAGAAATCAGTGATATTAGAACCCAAATTGTAACACTACAGCCACCGAAAAAATGTTTTTAAATATCTCTATCGGTTCAAAAGTTATAGAGTTTTGGCCGATGAAAAACGATACTGAGCCACTGTGGAACGTTTACATGATAGTTTTAAAGTCTATAATTGTGTGTGTATTAATAGGCAAATTAGAATAAGTGAAGACATTTGCAATCCACCGCAAAAGAAGAGATTGAATTTGTATTAATTCCTATGAGATAATTCAAATTCAAAATATGAGGGAGATATAGAAACGAAACTCGTAATATATTTAAATTATTATAAAGTACCGGTGGTACGACTTAATACTTTTAAAGTTCTTTTAACTATTTATTTCCCATATATTCTCATAACCAAATTGCACATTTTATATTCATATTAATTGGCTTCATTTCAAATGCATACAAAATATTACATTTTGTGTTTTTCTCCTGCCATTTTATTTTATTGCTGTCACAAACACCCACAAATACTCATACATACATTTGTACATTTAAAAATTAAAATTTATTTTAAATTAAAGCAATTATACTCTTTGTATATCCTTCCTTTAAATAATAAATTAAGTAAACAATTTGAATTTAAAGGATACACTTAAATTAAATTAGCTTTGTGTAGATTTGCGCAACAAAACTAATTTAATCACAAAATATTTGTTCAAGGAAAATAATTTAATTTAAATAAGAACAGCAAAATATATACTAATATAAACGATTAATATATTAAAACTAATATATTATGAAATTTGTTTGTTTGAATTTAAAGAAAATAACATTGCAATGGTGAAAGGCATATAACTAGTTTAAATAAAGACAACTTTAAGCAATAGATTAATTAGTGAATCTATAATAAATAGTTTTAACAAGAAACTAAAACATTATTATGTGTTTGAAGTTTCTTAATATAAGTAATTTTTTTGGTTAAACTAGCACAAACTGTGAATCTTTTTGACTTGTCTGCAGACACACCAGGAGTTTTTGATAGAACCCTCAACTCTAAGATGGATAGTCCAGCACACTTTCGCACAGAGGGATGGCTTCATGCATTTTTGTCCCCACTGCCCATACAATCCAAATCGATTTTTTCGTATAAAATATTTCCCAAAAGTTTAGAAGATTGGTACATACATTTTCTGAAATAAAAAAAAAACACATGCCGAGTTTCAATAAAATTGGTCACGCCCAACGCCCCTGAAACGCATACATAGATAAGCTTTTTTTTGATATTTCGTTTACCATTTGACAAACAATTTTAAGTTTTCATCCTGTTTCGAAAACTACCGAGAACAACATTTTTTTAATAGAAACAAGATACTCCCACCTTTTATTTTATTATTTTTTTTCTTCCATGGAAAATCAAAAATAAAAAAATTTTTAGAGGCTTATAGATTTGGGCATATCTTCTTAACGGTTTATTGTATGCCCATATTTTTTGTTTTTATTGATTTAAGGAGAAATGCTATATTTTTAAAATATGTTAAAGGTAAATAATTTTATTAGAAAAATTATACATATTGTTACGAATGTGCAAAAGCGATTTGAATTTAACGGTCTGTAACGACTGCCTGCAATATTCATCATGTTTATTAACACGTCCATCAGCAGAAGCTTCTACTTATCAACAATGTTGAAAGCATGCGGTTATTAGCATTGTTTGTGGGTATGGCAACACTAAATGTTTAAGCTGCTAACATTAACATCGAAAGCTCTAGAATTCGAATGTACTAGTTTGTCCATTAAGATCATTGTAGAAGGTTTACCAAAGATGGAGTGTGTATAAATAGTGGCAGAGGTTGCAGTCGTGAGTGAGTTTATCATTGGCGCTGTTAGAGTTAACATCATATGTCGTGTACATTTCAGTTTGTATATTATAAAGTGTGTGTGCATTTCTGCGAATTGACAAACATGTATAACGACACTGAGTGACTATTTGGACAGTAGTTGTTGTACATTTTAAATAAATAAAGAGTTGTTACAAATTTTAAACTACTAAGACTGATTTAAAGGAAGTAAACCAACATTTTAATGTTGTGAAAGATGGAACTGAAGGTATTTTTTTTTGGACGCTCCCGGTGGGATTGGAAAAACTTTTTTGATCGCATTGATTTTGGCAACATACGCTTGAAGAATGATACTGCACTTGCATCATCAGCTACGTTGTTGGAATGCGGTCGAACTGCTCACTCCGAACTGAAGTTGCCATTAAATAAGCAAATCAATCAAAATCCAACATGCAACATTTCGAAGAACATTGCTATGGCCAAAGTTTTGCAGCAAAGCAAACTGATTGTTTGGGATGAGTGTAAAATGGGGCATAATAAGTCTTACGAAACAATCAAAGCCAGTTTGGTGGTGGGATGATTCTGTTGGCAGGTGATTCTAGGCAAATATTGCCAGTGATTCCACGGTCAACGCCAGCCGATGAGCTTAATGTTTGAAGTCCTCCGTTTTATGGAACACGTCAAGAAACTCAAACTCACTGTGATTATGCGTGTCGTGCTGCAGAACTATCAATCCGGAGAATTATTTTCCAAATAATTGCTGAACTTTGGCTGCATTCAATTTCCCGTCGCTTTCTGCCAGTTCACCGAATCAAAATCCGAACTCATCCGAATGTTAAAATTTAGAAACTTTTTGTAAAATTTAAGAAAAAAGCAAAATACAGTTTTCGTAGTACTGTGTATGAGGCTTTGATTTGTAGATTCATTTGTTTTAGAAACAGAGAAAATATTTGACGGAAGTGTTTTACTCTGCATTATTTAAAAGTCTGACACTTTGAGCTTATCGATAATTATTAGCTTTTACCTGAGAACGTGCACGAGCTACTTAAAAGCTAAAGTAAATGCATCATCCCAATGAACTAAAAAGAAAGCCAATGGTGGTAAATCTAAGTGGCAATATCTCATCGTCGAAACGAGTGGGTAAACGACGAAAAGTCCCTCATGCTGTCATTAAACGATTTTGTGGCTCACAGTGATTATAAACTTTTTTTATTTTGGAAATAATTCGGTAGCTCGTGAACGATCCACTTTAATGAAATTTCACATAGTCATTGCTGAGGTGCTTTTGAGGTTGAAAGTTAGAAACCTCGGAACTACAAGCATTTAAAAAATCATAGTTTAATTTTAGTATAAAAATTCAGAATCATTACAATTTGATAACAAAAGAATAACAAAAAAAAAAAAAAAACAAAAATTGTCATTTAAACATTTTTTACTTAAACTAAATTTCAAAAACTTATAATATTGTGTTCGATTACAACATAGTGCGACAAATGGTAGGGGTCAGTGATCAGCGGGGGTTCTGCTTACCGGGAAACGTGATATAGTAGCGGCGTCTTGCTAGGTCAGGTCTAGGAACCGAGATATATCGATTTGAAGTTAGTAGAAGTTATAGGGAAATTGTAATTTTGTGTGCTTTTTTCATGCATTTTGACCAACTTAATGCTGGAATATCGCAAAGTGGTGTTCAGCATAGTTGTTAAGCTCAACATAGGCAATAAAGGAAAGCGGTAATTGTGAGTGAGACTTTGGGGTCCAAGACAGCAAAGCAAAAAAATAAAAACGACTAAGCACTGAGATCAAAAAGCCTTTTACACACTTTTTCCATTAAAACTTTTAACCCAGGTATTATTTGATATATTTTTTTAGGCGGCATGAAATAACCCCCCACGAAATAATGGGGGATTATTTCATATGAAATAATCCCCCAATAAATTATTATGAAATAAATCCCCAATATATATTTTGGGGGATTACTTCATTTTTAAATTTAAAAGGAAAACGTAAAATTAGTAAATTATGTCCCGATATATTTACAACCATTATTTACCATTCACAACAAAAATTTGTGATATCAGTTGAAGTGATAATTTCGCAGAGTTAAGATCATGATAATTTCGAAGTGTAAAGAAAGTTATAAATAATAAATTAATTTTGAAATTATAACTGGGTTCAAAACATCGGATGATTATGTCAAAAAGTCGGTATACAATAGTACAATTAAATATGAGTGCAGGAATAAAACTTGCAAGGCAAGAGTACGTTTGCTCCCAGATGGTAAGTGCTTACTTGCCAAGAATTATGTTGTGCACCACCAAAAGAACGAAGAAGAATTGTGTAAGGAGTTAAAGGCTATTAATAGAATTAAGGATTAATACGAAGATCTTGCAGGAACATTATTAGGCGATACCTATGCAATGAGTTCAATAAGATCTTCTTTCCGTAAAATTTTTGAAACTAAAGTTGTATGTTGGTAAGTTAACAAATCTATTTTTCTCTATATTACTAATGGTGTTTGAATATACTTTCCGAGAACGCAATTCAATTTATTGTTCATATTGATAGACCAAAAATAAAAAGATTTTAAAAAGAGGTCAACTTTTTCATAGGAAATTTGTATATTTAGTCTACTTTAAATTTTTTAATAGGAGATATACCCCCATATGCATAAACAGTTTATAAATTTATCAAAGGTTTATCAAACAAAATTTCCATACAAAATTTGTTTTATAAACCTTTGATAAATTTATAAAATGTTTATGCATATGGGGGATAATCTTTAATTTAAAACAACTTTACTTGAAATATTGAAGTGTAAATTAGTGTATTATTTTGGAAACAAGCGCCGCAGGCGAAAAATTGTGTAAAAAATCGCGCGATTTTTTATTTTTTACACAATTTTTCGCCTGTGGCGCTTGTTTCCAAAATAATACACTAATTATAAATGTATTAACAAATCTATATTTCAAAAAATCTCATTAAACCCAAATATATTTAATATTCAAATATAGTTTTTATTTCATCCAAAAGTCTTAAAAGAGATTTCAACATAAAAAGAGAAAGCTTGAAGCTAATGACAGATGCTATTTCAAATGCCTTCCAAAATTACAACTGTCCATAATGTTGGATTACAGTTCAGGAAACTATATAAGTATTAACAAACATTTTTATTTTATTTTGTCAAAAGTATATAAAAACATTCGCGGTATTCACAATGTAGAGTACTTGGCCTAGTAAAAAAGCGGAAAAGCTATTTATTGACAAACATTTCAATTTCTAATGTATTTTGTTTTTAGTTTTTTGATATTGTGCTCTTTTACTACATTACCAGACTAAGTACTCTACAGACTAAGTACTCTACATTTTATCACCTTCACCGTGTTTGGGGGCTTATTTCATTTTAAAAATTGGGGTTATATTTCATATGAAATAAGACCCCAATAATGGGGTGTTATTTCATTTCTGTTTGGGGCATTATTTCATTTCGTTGGGGTCTTATTTCATTTTTAAAATTGGGGTTTTATTGCATATGAAATAATGCCCCAACTTTTGGGGGATTATTTCATTTTATTTTTGGGGTGTTATTTCGTGGGGGGTTATTTCATGCCGCCATTTTTTTAACAAGTTACCTTTGAAAATAATGTCAGTTGTTATGTTTAATATCAATTATATTCATTTGTTTTTAATCTGATTAAAATGAGTAACGAAATAAAAGTTCGTACTAAAATTACTAAATATTTGCAACAAAACCCAACTTGGTCCTTCAAATGTTGGCAAAACAATCAAAGGTATGCCGTCAAACTGTTTCCAATGTTATTAAACAATATCGGGAGAACTTGTCCGTTGATAGAAAACCAGGTAGAAGAAATGCTCCACATAATGTTTATAAAGCCAATAAATGGAAAGCACTTCTAAAAGAGCTCCCAACACATCCGTTAGGAAAGCAGTCCGGTTAGCTAAGTACTCGGACTATTTGGTACGAAAAGTTAAAACCAATGGAGGTTTAAAAACGGACAAAGTTCAAAAAGTTCCTGACATGAACTCTGCTAAAAATTTAGAGGGCAGAGACACAGCACTGAAACTGAATTCAAGTTTTATAAAAAAATATATATGTTGCATAATGGATGACGAAACGTACTCCTGGATAATTTTTCGCAGCTTACGGGTCAATATTTTTATACTGCTAATGCTCGAAGGAATGTTGTGGAAAAGTTTAGGACCGAAAAGCAGAAAATTTTCCCAAAAACTTCTTGGCTTGGCAAGAAATATGCAGTTGCGGCAAAAAAGCCAAACATTTGTTACAAATGGCTCTATAAATACCGAAAGTTACATCAAGGAATGTTTACAAAAGAGGATGCTTCTATTGATAACTAATTGTTGGCCAGATTTGCCATTATATCACAATCAAGGTCTTGAGTGGTACAAGAACAAAAATGTGGTATTTGTACCAAGAGAGGCAAATCCTCCAGAATTGAAGAGCACATAAAAGGTGTCCAAAAGTGTGGTAGATTTTAAAGGGAGATTGACTACCTGTTCGAACAAAGTGACAGAAAACTCAATAAAAACCGGATGGAAAAGGTTTATAAATTCATCACTATTGATTAGAACTTCAACTATATAGAACAAATAAAAAAATCAAAACTGTAAGTTTAGTGGTTTCATTTTTATTAACATATATGTATGTATGTTAAGATTTTTTCGGTGTCAGTACTTATTGGGTTGATGTTTCGCTTTCATGCTGGATGTAATTTATATACCTTTTGAGAGTCTTCTCAGACCAGATGTTCAACTTTGACTATTAGGTCCGCGTCTCTGATGGGACTTTTGCAGGATTGGCTTCGGGTTCTGATAAACTTATTGAAACGGCACTGTTTAACAATTGCGTAAGAGAAGGTATTGAATTTGCCTTTGAATGACTTCTGTGAAATTGTCAAGATGAAGACATTGAAACATTTCCTTTGGCTTTGTGCTGCTACACGCAGAAAAAAAATATAGTTGAACATTGTTACTGTAACCATTTCAAATTTGTGCATGGTTACTGTAACAATTTCAAATTTTTTAACAATATTATAGTCACAGTAACAATATATATGATTGTGGTAACAATAATATGGTTAATTTACGATTCACATGAATATTTCAACCATATATATGGTTACAGTAACCATGTATATGTTTGTGACAACCATTTATATGATGAAGGACTTACCATATTATGAAGCTCTCATATCATAATCTGAGAACATCATATTATGATAAAATTATTCATCATATAAATGGTTGTCACAAACATATACATGGTTACTGTAACCATATATATGGTTGAAATATGCATGTGAATCGTAAATTTACCATATTATTGTTACCACAATCATATATATTGTTACTGTGACTATAATATTGTTAAAAAATTTTAAATTGTTACAGTAACCATGCACAAATTTGAAATGGTTACAGTAACAATGTTCAACTATATTTTTTTTCTGCGTGTAGAACGGGGATAATGACATGGTTTTTTAAATATTTCAATAAATAAAACTATTTTTAAATAGTTACGAATGTATGCATTTTATGTTATTATTCTCAATGGAATTATAAAGTAGAATGAGATACTTATAAATATATTAAGCTGCTAACTGAACTGTAGCTGTTACTACGAAACATATTTGTTAACCACTTCTTCATTCAATTCAACCCAAAGGCTTTTTTCATTGAGTAACTTATGGCAAAATTGTTAACTTTCTTTAGTAACAATTGTGCTGCACAAAATGCACTGTAAGCCTTCATTATCATGCGTCTTGAATGGAGCATTGTCTGTCGTTCGTTGCATGTACTTAGTTCCTTCTTTTGAGCGTAAATTAATGTTAAATTTCTTTTATGTCCGCTTCTTTTATCTTTGAAAATTGTATTTCATTTTTTTTTTTTTTGATGTTCTTCCTTTTAAAAGAAGAAATACTTACAAGTGTGTTTAATAAGATTTTTACTTTTCTCCTTCCTTGGTCACTTATCTTTAGTTAGTGTTAGTTTCTTAATTGTCTGCTGGCCTTTTGAGGAAATAGTAGAAAAGAGTGGATATTTATCAAGCTGATTGTGACCTCAAGCATGGCTTCAGCAATATTGGTTTGTAACATTTTTTTTTTTTTTTGAATTTTTAGTTTTTATCATTGCTGGAGAATATAATATAATTGATTTATGAGCATAAAGAAGCAGCAATAGAGAAATTAATTAATAAAGCTTTTTAAAATCATTGTAATTAAAGGAAGCAATAAGAAAGAACGTAATTTATTAGTAGAATTTGAATTTTTTTTATAAAGATAATAAGGAAAACAAAAGTTAACGTTTTTAAAATATTGTTATATACGTTGTAGTAATATTTAATATTAACGCTGCTATAAACAGTTAATTAAATTTATTTTCCAAACTAGTTTCCTTAATGAAACTCTTTATTAATATAGTTAAGAAAACCTTCAGAAAAAAATTTTAGTTTCATGTAATAAATTTTTCTCTTTATATAATTAATTTTTTCCTTATTTTTAAGCTCTTAATGAGTATGAAGATGTGCTAATTAACTGAACAAGTATGTCACACATGCTAGTTTTCATAAAATTAATCCAAGAAAATTTCACTAAATAAGTAAAATATAACTTAAAAACAAGAAAAAAATTTATTTGAATTTTATAATTGCAAAGTTTATTTATAACTTATATATTTTTATATGAATTTTGTTTCAGCAGAATCCAAAGTAAATCCTTTTGCCGTTTTCTGGTTTATTGTTTTTTACTTATTTTAAAGTTCTGCTTTTCTAAGCCAAAAACCTTACAAATTCTATTTCATTGAACATTTTTATATAAAAGTGGAAAATGATGCGTTTAATACTTGATATAAATACAAAAATTTAACAACCGTTACAAAACGACCATCAACAATCATCTTCAGCCAACCTTAACCAATGATTTCGTTTCTTTTTGCTTCAAATACAAAGCACGGCAATTGTAGAGTGTACATTTCCACCAATAACAGCAACAGACAATTTTGCAGATATAATAATAATCCAGCGGTACACCCAATTAACCTGATATTTGAAAATAAATAAAAGTTTGCTAAAGGAAAAACTTCTTGGAAATGAAATGTTCGAGTAATTGTAGGGAATTTACATAGTTTGTCTGCTAGAAAGAGATAGACTCTTTATTTTCAAATATGTTTCTCTTTGGAAACAAACGTCGTTTCATGTTTGTTAACGCCAATACTTATGAATTCAGGTTCAGTCATAGCTACCAGCGGGTAAACATATTAATATTTGGAATTTATATCCTATATATAGAGGAAATAGGGTAACGACTAGGGTTAAATATGTCTTTTGTGCAAACAATCGACTTTTTGCAAAAAATTACCGAAAAGTCAAAATCGACTTCTTGATTTTTCTATTTTTAATATTTCTTATCAATAAATCTTTCAATAATTGTTTGCAATAAAATAGCTTGAGAAATCAAAAAAGTCGACATCGGAATCTCGACTATTCAAAAATTTAAAAATTTTTCGTTTCAATGAAGATGAATTCAATTGTGGTATGTAGTGGTTCAAATGGAAAAAGGATGATAATCGGTGATCACTTATATTTTCAAATCTATTTCTTATATGAAAATTAACTAAAATTGTCTGACTTAAAAATGTGGGATTTTTTCAAGTTGTTAGCATTTGTTTTGAAACATTTGTACAACATAAATTTATTCAAAACTTTGGCCATTGTTAGCTATGACATTTTCCCATCTTTCTGGCGACATATGGAATCCGAGCCAAAAGAACTGCTCTTCTTTTGAGGCCAAGAATGAATCTAGCCAATGTTCTAAGGTAAAGCGTATCCCAAAAATAGCGTTCTGCATCGAGCTTAGAACTGTAAGGCAAGTGAGGCAAAACTTCCCAACCTCTTCATTGTAAATAGATTTTAACATTTATTGCATAATAGGGCGTTTTACGGTAAATGCTCGCTTCAAAGCAATCAGTTGCTTTCGGTAGAACTTCCATGTGATGTTCTGGCCGATTTCAGCAACTCGTAATAGATAATATCCTTTTGCTCTCACCAAATACAGAGAATTACCTTAGCGCCATCGATATTTGGCTTTTGGTGGACGATCTCTTACGCTTCGGGTTATCGTAGTGGAGCCGTTTTTCATCGCATGTAATGATTCGGTGCAAAAATTATTTTCTTTTGTACAAATTTCATATTGGACATGCAAAATCTTCTTTCACGTTCTCTCGGCTTCAATTCGTATGGTACCCAATTTCACTAGTATTGAATGAATCCTGCTGCTCGCAAACGTTTTGAAATTGTTGCATGAGTAGCTTCCAATGATTTTGCAAGCTCTTGTTGAGTTTAACAACAATCTTTATGGTGTAGTGCTTCCAGTTCTTGGTATTCACAGTTTTTTGGCTGGCTGGATGTGGGCAAACGGTGTGCTTCAGCGGAACTTTTTTTAAAATTAAAGAAGTAAAGCAAATATTCCCGCATATGACGCCTTGCTGGCAAACAAATTCTATATTTTTGAAGCAACACAAATCTTTGTTGTGCTTAAATACTTATTGAGTAAAAATATTTGGTAATTTTTTCGGGTAGATATTTATTTGAAATCAATATCATGTTACCTTTTAGGTAAATTTATCTGCTTTGTATTTTACACAATAAATATCTATTTGTTGAAGTTACGGGCATAAGTGAGAATAAATAACAGATATGTACCCTTAAAAATGACATAAAAGTTATTAAAAAATGTAAATCCTGCATTTTTAAGTCATATATCCAATACAAAAGTAACTATAATTCGGTAAGTAGTGGCGGAAATGGAAAAAGATAGACAATGTAAAAATCGATTTTTGAAATGCAAATTAAGTGAAACATAAGAGTGGCTGTAAGTCGTAAATAGTGGTCCAAATAGAAAAATTACGATAGTCTGTGACATCATAAACATTTTATTTAAGTGAATTTCAGTATCGTTGTGGGACTCAAAATAAAATATTCATCCGTCTATATCAATTTATAGAAATACTTATTTGATGAACAAATTTCCAACTTTAAGTATGAAATTTTTATACCCTACACCACCATAGTGGGGAGGGTATTTTGGATTTGTGCAGATGTTTGTAACGCCCAAAAATATTAGTGTAACACCCACCTTAAAGTATACCGATCGACTCAGAATCACTTTCTGAGTCGATTAAACAATGTCCGTCCGTCCGTCCGTCCGTCCGTCCGTCCGTCCGTCTGGCTGGCTGGTTGTCCATGTAAACCTTGTGCGCAGAGTACAGGTCGCAATCTTGAAGATATTTCGATAAAATTTGGTACATGTCATTTTTTCTGCCCAAGGACCAAGCCTATTGAAACTGGCTGAAATCGGTTCATTATTTCATCTAGCCCCCATACAAATGTCCTCCCGAAATTGGACTTTATCGGTCATAAATGTTTAATTTGTGTAGGTATCTACCCAAGTTTTTCTCCAAATAACTTTTATATATACAAAATTCATGTCACCAAATTTTATTATGATCGGTCCATAATTAGTCATAGCTCACATATAAGGCCTGCTTCCGATAATCACTTTAACGAGCATAAATCTCTTAAAAATGTTGGTATACACATATAATGCAACATAAACAACTTTCATACATACATTAATCACACCATTTAATTTCATCGTGATCGGTCCATAATTGGTCATAGCTCCCATATAAGGCCTGCTTCCGATAATCACTTTAACGAGCATAAATCTCCTACAAATGTTGATATACACATAAAATTCAACATAAATAACTTGCATATAGACATTAATCACACCACCTAATTTCATGATGATCGGTCAGTAATTTGTCATAGCTCCCATATAAGCCCCACTTCCGAAAATCGCTCACGAACATAAATTATTGAAATTTTGATAGAAAAATGTTTTTGCTCATTTACTTAGTGTAGGGTATCATCTGGTCGGGCTTGACCGACCATACTTTCTTACTTGTTATTTAGTACTATTGATTAGTAAAAAAAAATATATTATTTTCTCATCTTTGAGGCTCGAGGAGAGGTTAAACCTACAGTCCAAATGTCATGGCTATATCTTCAGGTTTGTAATTTGCACAATATAATTTTCCGACCCAATAAAGTGTATATATTCTGGTTCCTTATAGATAGCGGAGTCGATTTGGCCATGTCTGTCTGTCTGTCTGTTGAAATCAATTTTCTGAAGACCCCAGATATCTTTGGGATCCAAATATTCAATAATTCTGTCAGATATGCTTTCGAGAAGTTTCATATTTAAAATCAGCAAAATCCGTCCATAAATAACGGAGATATGAGCAAAAATCCGAGACAACCTCTGAAAATTTCATCAAAACAAGACAATTTATTGCATGCTTTGATGAAAAAGCAACAAAACGTACATATGTTTCTGTGTGTTGGCTTCATTGCTTTGCGTTTTTGTTTTTTATTGTGTTTGACAAAAAAGCAACAAAACGTACATATGTTTAGATTTGAGTTGCTTTCATTGCTTTGCGTACTTCTTTTTTATACCCTACACCACCATAGTTGGGAGGGTATAATGGATTTGTGCAGATGTTTCTAACGCCCAAATGTATTAGTCTAACACCCACCTTAAAGTATACCGATCGACTCGGAATCACTTTCTGAGTCGATTAAACGATGTCTGTCCGTCTGGCTGGCTGGTTGGCTGTTCGTGTAAACCTTGTGCGCAGTTTTGAAGATATTTCGATAAAATTTGGTCCATATCATTTTTTCTGCTTAAGAACGAACCCTATTGAAACTGCCTGAAATCGGTTCATTATTTCACCTAGCCCCCATACAAATGTCCTACCAAAATTGGACTTTATCGGTCATAAATATTTAATTTATATATGTATCTGCACAAGTTTTTCTCTAAATAAGTTTTATATATACAAAATTCATGTCACCAAATTTTGTGATGATCGGTTCATAATTAGTCATAGCTCCCATATAAGGCTGCTTCCGATAATCACTTTTACGATCATAAATTTCCTAAAAATGTTGGTATACACATAAAATGCAACATAAATAACTTTTATATAGACATTAATCACACTACCTAATTTCATGGTGATCGGTCCATAATTGGTCATAGCTCCCATATAAGGCCCACTTCCGAAAATCGTTCACGAATATAAATTATTGAAATTTTGAAAGAAAAATGTTTTTGCTCATTTCTTAGTGTAGGGTATTATATGGTCGGGCCGACCATACTTTCTTACTTGTTTTGGTGTTTCCTTTCGTTTGGCGTTGTTGTTTGTATGCCCTTCAACTGCGTGATAAGGGTATAGTTATATAAGATTGTAATTTCGTATGCAACTTCTACAATATAATATGTTCGTAAGCAATTAAATGTAAAATTTTCTAAAGTTTTCTTTATATATTTAGGATGGTATACGCTGAAAGTGGGCAATCAATGCATCCACAACAAAGGTGAAGGGTATATAAGATTCGCCATGGGCGAATATAGCACTCTTACTTGTTATGTTTGGACCACATTTGTTTTTTCTTTTTGAGACGATTTTGTATAAGTTATCATATACAATTGGTCAATTCACAAGGTCTCTTATCAGTCATATTGTCATAATGTCCTAATATATCACGACTCGGCGGTTCGGCTTAACCGACTCTTAGGCATTCGGCGTTGGTCTCTGCTGGTTAGTTACGATAACGCAATGAACATAGCATAGAATGTAGTATTATTTTAAGACATTTTTTGGAAAGCAATAAAAACCATTGTGAAATATTAGGACATTACGACAATATGACATGATAAGAGACCTTGTGAATTGACCAAATATTTAAGAGTGATAATCTTTGAAGTTAGTGTTATATAGATACAATTTTTGAATTCGTTTAATTTTTTTGGAAACGCTATTAGCTTCGAATATTGTGGTCAGGTGGGTATACACAGCCAATTACAATAAACGCTTCTTAATGCTAATACATATTTATTTAAAATTCTTATGACAGAAAAACTTAATTAACAGAGTCGAATTTCAAATACCTTATTAGAATACTTTGTGGGCCAGTATAATAAAAAATGTTCATTATATTGGTATATTATTTGTCACTCTACATAAATAAATATATGTAAATATATAAATGCATACGATGTGTCAGGAGCTCATAATAAGAAACTTGTACAATTTTCAAATTTCCGTGTTTCCATGTGTGTTTTAAATTTTTCTATTACCAACATTCTTCAAAACCTAAACTACCCTAAGTAAGAAGTAGTGAAAATTTAAAAGCAATAACAAACGCAACATCAATGACGGTCATAAATTTTGTTAAAACCGTTACACTTCATATACATTTTGTACAATTTTTGTTGCCATTTAAATTTTTAATGAAAACTTTGCCGTTAACAGCACCTTTTTATTTCATCTTATAATTTTTCACTCTCTCTCTCCCTCTTTTACACCTCCATATTTGAATCATACTCTCTCTCTTTTGCAGTTTTAGCACTAATTTTACCTTCAACAGCAACAATATTCAATGTTTCTTTTAGATATAAATGGAAATAAAAAACTTTTCATCTTTATATATTTTAGTATAATTTTAGGGGGTTTAAGTGCAATACGATGTGTTCCTCTTATTGCCACTACTGCGTCTACTACTGTCCGTAACAAACAAAAAAAAAAACCAAAATAAAAAGAACGCAAAGAAAAAGGCATTTTATTGTTTTACCATTATTACAGGTGTGCTTAAACAATTTTTATGACCCAAAAGATGGTTTGATTCGTGTGTGAGTGTATTCGTTTATGTTTATCCAAAAGTTGTATATTCATATAGACGGACGGACTTAGGGATACATGTACATATGTATGTATGAAGGTACATACAAACATTATAAGAAAAAGTTTATTTTCATTGTTGCTGTTGTTGTTATTATTTTATATTCGTTAAGTACTAAAAGAGTCCAGGCAACAGGACTTAATGTGTACTGTTGATGTTGATTATAAAAAGAAGTTGATCCTTTTAGAAGTTGCAGAGGAGAACGGAATAAACGAAACAATAGCACAAAGTATTTATTAATACACTGTGAAAAATTTTGAGTGACCAAATTGTACTTATGCCTTCAAATAAAGGTTAACTAGGGCTTGAATTGAAAATTAGGTTTAAATGCAAAAAGTTGTCACTTTTTTTTAAATAGAGGTTCATTAGCGAGGCTACGTTTGTATGGCGGAGATATAAGATTTCGATATATCAACTCAAATGATGTCTTTTTTATTAAAAATTGCCTTCCTTTCATTTATGAAGAATTCAAATGAAATTCGAACTAGATTCAATTCAAAATTATAAAAGGCTTAAATATATTAATTTAAACTACTTTTTATCTTAAAATAATAAAAACTTAAAATTTTTGCAAAAACTTAAGAATTTTTGTATAGTATTGGACAATAATTTAAGATACGTCATTAAAAACGCTTTTCAAAGTGCCGCTGAAGCACACCGATTGCACACCAATGTAATAGGGAATATGTTCCATCGGTTTCAACGTACGAGATATCGTTCGTTCGGTTTAGAAGTGGTGATTTTGACATGGAAGACAAAGATCGCCCAGCCCAGCCAAAAATGTTTGACCGAGAATTGGAGGCATTAGCCCATTAAGATTGTTGTCAAACTCAACAAGAGTTTGCGAAATCAATGGAAGCTGCTAAAGCAGCAGTTGTAAAACGTTTGCAAGGAGCAGGATTCATCCAAAAGCAGAACAATTAGGTATCATACGAATTGAACCCGAGGGACCTTGAATGACGATTTTGCATCTCCGAAATTATGTTTGAACCCTATAAAAGAAAATAAGTTTTGCACCTAATCATTACTTGCGATGAAAAGTGGATCGATTACGATAACCCGAGGCATACACAGAGAAAACAGATTCGTAGTAGCAGCCGAATTTGTTGCCAATTGAATGAATTGGTTGCACACATAGAATTTTTCTGTTCTATCAACAGAAAGTCAGTTGATAAAGAAGAATTTCGCTTAAAAAACCAATCTTTTGTTACCCCTTCTAAAATTTTGTAGCCACAACTGTAAAATTCAATCGCAAAGGTAGAATAATTCGATTGGCTACAAATTCGGTTGCTACCACGAATCTGTTTTCTCTGTGTAAGGGATCGTACGTGAAGCTCGGCCAATCTGTCGAATCGACATCAAAGCCAAATATTCATGGTGTTGAAATCTGAAAACTCGGCCACATCTTGCAATACCTGTTAAAAGTTATTTATAATGAAATGTTTGGGAAGTTTCGCCTCTCCCGCCTTATAGCCCAGACTTTGGCTCGTCCGACTACTATTTGTTACGATATTTCTTGGCCTGAAGAGATGAGCAGCTGTTTTGGCGTAGAATCCGTAAGTTGTTAGAAACGTGGAAAATGTCATAGCTGACAATGGCCAACTTTAATAAAACTCATATTGTACAAATGTTTCAAAATAAAAGCTAAAAATTTAAAAAGTCCCGCACTCATATGCCTATAGAATAGCAGTATCTATACAAAATTCAGCAAAAATAAGTTTTATGTAAAATTAAATTACACAACGATATTTTGTTTGGATGACCGATCCAAACATTTTCCCATATAAATTCCACTTCAGATAATCACTGAAAAAATTATAAATACAGATATTGATCCAAAATTTCACACAGATCAGTTGTATCAGTGGGATGAAATTCCACCAAAATAAGCCTCAAATACATAAATAGTACATTCTTGTTTTGTCCATTAGATAATTCATAAAACTACTGGAAGATGGCACTGTGTATATAAATAGTTACAGCAAGATGCAAAGAGTTAGTGTATTGTAGGCGCAATAGTATTACCAGTGTGTTTTTAAAGTGTGCGTATTAAAATATATAAATTAAATAAATAAAGTGTTCTTAGAAATTTTAAACTACTGATCGCTTTTATTTGCATTTAAAAGAATACGTTTATTTAATGAAATCAAACCACCTTTTTTAAAAAGTCAAATTGTAACAATTGGTGAAGTTTAAGTGGAACAACTTAAGAAAGAATTGAGTAAGTTGCAGCTGCAGGTAAAAAAGCGGAATTGCAATGATGCTGATTGACGAATTCATGCGGCGTGATATTGACATCGAAGCTTACAAATTTGATTTTAAAGAAGAAGTGTAAGTCTGTAGTTATGCGACAACAAGGATCTAAATTTTTGAACAAAATTGAAGCGGTAAAAAAACTTTGTTTGGACTTATCACTACACATGTTGTGTTCCCGACAATATTAGTGAAAATTCTGGTGAAGAAAGTTGTTGTTTAACAAATTTTTAGTGAAAAATAGATGAAACAAATCTATGTAGCCGCGGTTGCTTATAAATCAGCCATTTGAGGGCTGATGTTCTCGGTTTTAAATATCAACCTAAGTTGGATTATTGAGTATATATTGATATATCAACCATGTATTTAAGTTATTTGGGAGCTTTATTAAGTTAATTTCAACATGCAGACGGACATGGCTTTAGCGACTCCGCTATCTAAAACGATCCAGGATGGAGACGGAAATGAAAAATGTTGAAATTACAAACGTAATGACAAACTGATGTACCCTTCACAATCATGGTAAAGGATATAATTCATCCAATTCAGATAAACCAGATATTAATACAAAATGAACAAAAATCGGTACGGTGCACAGTGTGGTAGATCGCAAATCTAACTGGACAAAATTAATAAATCGCGTTGGGTTCACTTCTTACTTATGAATTAAATAAAAAACGAGTTCAAATATATAAAGGATTATAAGAAGTCAACTTTATTTTTGCGATGTATTTTGGGAGTTTTTACCCATTCTTCAAAAGCTTTCTTTCGGTAAAGAGTGGAGGTCATAATGAGAAAGTGAAAATAAATATATGGCGGTCGTAAAAATGCGCAAGATGTTTTCGATTAACCTTAAAGTGAACACTTGAAAGATTAACCCGAATATAGTTTTACACCGAAACTATTCGGAATAATCAGCTTTAAATCTACATGAAAAAAGAAAATATTTTATTTTTTTCACTTTCTAAACTTCTCACAAAAAACATATTTTTTTAATACTTACAATGGAAATAATTAAATGAAAATTGTAATATATTTCTTTGATATAAAGCTTAATAATAATAACAAAAATGATGACAGTAAAATCACCATAGCCTTTATAATCATATATCAAATTCACACAAAAAATACACTTCTCTTTGATATCTAAATGTACTTGCTGACAACAACTGAATTCAAAGCTTATTTTTTCCTAAAAACAAAAAAAAAAAAATATCAGAACATGAGTTACAGTTTCCTAATGTATTGAGAAGTTCATTAAACGATCAGAAGGAGTTTTCCCGAAATTTGTTTTTAATTTTGTCCAGCTAGATTAGTGATTTAGCACAGTGTGCGGTGGTAGGTATATAAAATTTGAAACAGACGAATAAAATACTATTACTGGTTTTTTATATGAAAGTCTGTAAAAATTCACTTTAATTTCTGTTGATAATCTTGGAACCAATGTGAGAATGGTTTTGGCAAGTCAGTGGATGATCAATAAGTGCCCACTAATAATAATTTTGATCGACTAATAACCATTTTTAAAAGTTGTTATTGTGATAAAATTTAAATATGATGAATTTATACATATTTACCGTATTGTGTGGAATCTCCGTTTTCTTCGGTTTACACTATTTTGGAATATGATTACAATAGTTGTAGCTGTCGCCTAACGTAGTGTTTTCAGCAACTTCGTCTGTATCAGAAAGTGCAACGTTACTAACACATCATATAACTTTCCATAAGCTAAACTCAACTCAGATGATTCGTTACTGAATGCAACGCCTTAAGATATTGTAACAAACCATCATTTTATGCTGTATTAGAGACCGAGTAAAATGGTTACATCCAGAGAACTGAGTCCTGCCCATCATGTTCATGCTTTTTATTCTCATAAGGATTACATTCGGTTAAGGCAAGACAATAGGGCACTAACTTAGGTCTAAGGCCAGCAGATATTTTTATTGCTGGTTAGCACACTATAAATTAGGAAACAAAGAAAAGATTACAGAGTTTACATATATTGAAGAGTCGTATCTAAAGGGCAGGAAGTAAGGCAAACCGACATTTTTGCAGAGTAGCAGCAAAGTTGTCTCAATAAAGAAGCCTTCTTTATCGCACTTTGGGTCAATAAGCAGCATATATGTAAGGAGCTTAGCTTTTAGCTAATTTTATGTAAATTGACCTTGAGCGTGACTGAGTTTTCTGGATGTAACAATCCCTCAATTGAATTTTATATAAATTCATTCATTCAACTTAAATGTTATTGCTTACCAATAATTTCTTTCACTGCTTATTGTATTAAAATAAAAATACGAAACGGCAACAACATTTTTTCTTATAACTCCCGTGTGCAATTCTGCACGTTTTCATATTACTTCTTTGTTTTCTCATGTTTGACTGTAAAAATTTGTTTAAGAAATCCATAAAAATCTTTGTTGTTTTTCGTTTCGTTTCTTTTCGCTACGTTTTCAGTTCCCCACATTTAGAATGGACTTTTGCATTTGCAACTCTACCCTCTAAATGCCAAAGTGAAAAAAAGAAAATCAGAAACAAAACCCATTTGAAAATGATGAAAAATGTTTTGTTATGTACGAATACGAGTGAGTACAACCAAATAATGGCATTGGAAACTTCTTCATGTTTCTTTGCTGCTTTATTTTTTGTTGTTGTTCTTGTCTAGTCGTTTGTGTTACTTGGTGAAATGTTATCGTTGGTGTTAAAGTCGCAGCATCATTTTGGTCTTTGAATAGTCTAAAATAGTAGTACAATGTTGAAAGGCGTATATACATTAGGCTGATTCAAAATTGTATTACGATTCTAGACTTGTTGCATTTATTGCATTTAAAGATAGAATGCTGTATAAAAGATTACGTGGAGGGATTGCAATTTGTATTAAATGCTAATAGTTATTTCTTGAGCACGTTAGATACTGAATTTTCAAGATTTCTCCGTTTTAAAAAGGCGCTCGGATATTTTGTTCCATATTTTTTTGGCTGATCACACAATGCCCATTTTCAACACCAAAAACATTTCTGACCAACAATGAACAAGCCATAGTGTACAGTGGAGCAAGTGAAAAAAATGGATATCAATCTGTAGCTTCTAAAAGGATAGTGCGATTTTAATAATAGAGGAGATGTAGCTGAGTTGAAGTTTTGAATTCTGACTTTAAATCTTAAGAATGGGCGGAGCCTCCAGGGTATATGAAAAATTATGTTTCAGAGGTCAAATTTAAAAACGTGGTGCTCTACAACATTTTTGGTTATAAGTATTTGCCAACATCTTGATACAGTTCAGACGAAATATGTAAATGGTTTCAATTACTGGCATACAGTAGCTAATTTTTATTTTGCATCCCTAATGTGTAGAATATGAAACTCAGTGTGGGTGTACATTTTAGTGTGAGTGTATGTGTTTCCATGGGACAACAACAAATCGAGTTTGCAAATAAATGAAATTACTTTCCGGTCTAATGACCATCATCTGCTGATTTTATTAGATTTGTTTTTGTTACATTTTGTTTGTTGGTGATTTTTATTGCAGTTCTTGTATTATAACTTGGGTAGTCCGTTGTTGGGTTTTTTTTATTATTATTATTTTCTTAAGAAACTATATTCTTACTTATTGAATTTAAAGAAATGAGTATACAAAAGAAACTAATAATTATAAGAAGCTAAAAAATTTACTACAATTGGCAAGTGAATTATTAAAGGTTGTAGGACTGATTGAGAACTATTTGTAAGAACCTAATTCTAAATAATAATAAATTTACTCTCTCATATTTATTAATAATTATAAGTTTAAATACTTACTAAATTTCGAAATACTAAATTCATAACCTCAAATTGTTTAAATGAATGTTCGAAAAAAAGCTCTGCACCATCAATTTCAATGGTAAAATTGTGGCCATATAAGCACGAAAGATGCTGGATAAGGTCTCCACACCTGAAAAAATTGAAAAAAATCAAGATATGGTGTTGGCCGGTCGGAGATTGAAAATGCGAGAGATTGTGGAATCCATAGGAATCTCACATGGCTCAGTGGTTTCAATTTAGAATGATCACTTGGGTATGAGGAAGCCTTTCGCAAGATGGCTGCCGCAGTTGCTCACAATCGAGTGCTCAAAAGGGTACACACATGTGCAGTTTCCATGGCAAAAATCCATGGATTAGGTTCTGAGTGACTATTTATTGTTTCCAAACCAGAAGAAATATCTCGGCGGAAACAGATTTGGCTTCAACGATTAAATCATCTCACAAGAAAATAACTATTTTGATATCCTCAACAAATTTTATTTTTTGGAAAGGATACAAAAATTGGAGAAACGTTGAACAAAGTGCATAGAGCACAGAAGAAACTATGCTGAAATACAAAGTATTATTTTATCCAAAAACATGTGTTTCATTAAAAACGGCACGGACCCACCCTCGTATTATAAATATAATTTCTTAAAACTTAAACAGTCTCAACATAGGAGACTTGAGTATAATTTGTTAAAGTTTCAAGTACATACGTACTTGATTATCCTTTTAAATAATTTAAGAATAAAATATATAAAAAATTCTTGCCGCAAGTCTGAGTTTCTAGGAGAGAGAGGCAAGAAGAAAGAAGAGGAGTACATACTTGCTTGTACTGGCAAGTATCTTCAATTCTCTTTTGTTTTCTCATTTTCAATATGGCGTCTATTAGGTTTTAACATACAAAATCGAACACAGACTTGCTGTGTGTAAACAGACGAGCAAGTTTAAAAGAGAATCGAAGAGACTTGCTTCAAGTAAACTTGCCCTGTGTAAAAGCAGACATACACAGAAAGAATCTATTGTTGAAAAACAAATGCATCTACAACGTATCACTGTTTTGTGGTGTTTTTGGGCTGGAGTCATCAATGGATCATTCTTCTTCAAAAGAGAGGGTGGTCGAGCAGCGACTGTTACTGCTGCACAACAATAACAGAATTCTTTCCATGGTTTCAACTAGAGGCCATGCAGCCTGTGAAACAATTCAATTATTGTATGAGACATTTTCTGTTCGTGTACTCTCTCTTCTCGGTGATTGGAATTGGCCCCCTTGATCGTGCGATTTAACACTTTTGGCTTTATTTGTTGTTTTAAGACAAAAGTTTATGCAAACAAACCCACAGGAGCTCCAGAAGGAGCGAATATGATGCTGCATAAATAAAGTTCATCCAGTATGTCAGGATGCTTATTGGGTTGGTAATTATGTAGCAATTATTCTATTTTAAATTCCAATGCACCCTTCGCAGTAAATTAGGCTGTATTTCGGCAATAACGCATCTAATATTCGCTTCCAAGTGCTCGATCGTTTCTGGGTTATCTTCATAGACCTGGGACTTTACATATTCCTAGAGAAAATAATATGATGGCGGCAAATAACTTGAATGAGGTGGTGAACAGGTCAATTTCATGAAATTATTCATTCACCAAATGTTTCTGCTAGTGAATTTGCCCGCGATTTGTGACACAGTCCTGATGAAACCAAATGTCTGCACAAAAAATGTAGTAAGCATACCTCTCACCGTTCACTGTGATGTTCTGAACATCATTATTTGTGAAGATGTATGGATTAATGAATCCACCGGCCCATAAAGCGTACCTAACAGTGAGTTTTTCTGGATGTAATGGTGTTTCGACAATGACTTGAGGATTATCATCGCTCGGCCATTCTGTTTGTTGATATATCCATAGTGTGGTTCATCACTGAACAAAATTTTGTTATGAAGGGTATATGAAAATATTACCTCCAGCTGCGGCCACATACCAGACATCATATTTAGTCTTTAATTTCCTAAATGATATGATAGATAATAAGAACGTTTTTCTCTGTTTTATTTAAAAAATGGATAATACAGTGCAAGCTCGGTATTCGCGACTAATTATAACCAGACCTTTCGCGAAAACAGAATCCAAAATTGTATTGAAAAAATGTATGTAATTTTTAAAATTAGAATCCTTTTTATTGATACACAGAGAAAACAGATTCGTAGTCACAACCGAATTTGTCGCCAATCGAATTTGGTCGGTTGCAAGTACTATTCATTATTCGATTGTAGTAACTGATGAATATATGGTACTCACAACCGTTTACAAAAATAATTCGGTGAAAACGACTGATAAAATAGGTTTCTTATTGTGAATTGAAATGAAAACACCTAATGTTTTTTGTTTAAACACAAATGATTTATCATATGTAATTATTATGTAAAATTACATTACATTAAATTAACAATAAATGTATATTAAAATGTGTATTAAAAACTTTGTTCTTGAATAGATGCTGATTTCTTGGATTAGTAGTTGATATCATACCATAAAGATTTGCTTAAGACCATTTTGTATCATTATGCGTTTTGGAATCTGGTTAAAAGTAACATCCTTCATAGGTAGGCTAGAATTTTGGTAACGATGAACCGCATACCCAAATTGTTGGTGATAAAACAGCTAAAAGAATAAATATTGTTACTCTAGATACAAAATGGTAAACATAAAAATGCATCTACAAAATAGGTATATGTATGTATGTAGGTGCATAAATATGTTTAAAATTACATTTAAAGATACTGGAATTACCCTTTTACTCTCAAAAGAATCTCCAATCTTCTATTTATATTATTCTATTTGCTGGAATATTTTGTGTTCTTAAATATTATTTCAATTAATTTTAATTTTGTTTCAGTTGTCAGAAGC
Source organism: Calliphora vomitoria (assembly GCA_942486065.2). NCBI lineage: Eukaryota > Metazoa > Arthropoda > Insecta > Diptera > Calliphoridae > Calliphora > Calliphora vomitoria. Next base: position 78,237,908 of record OW818033.2, read on the forward strand.
TTATTACCATTTCATTATTGCTTTCGGTAGAGAACATCGAATTAATTTGTATTGTAATCAATTATTCAGTTAAAGTAATCGAATAGTTATTTTTGCAGTTAAGTTTTTTATTAGAACCAATTTTATGATTACAATAACCAATAATTTGGATTTGATGCCAACAAAGCTAAATTAAATTCAGTTGTAATTTTCGAATTAGTTAAATAAAGTTTAGCAAAGACACATATCGGTTAAAGTGACCAATTTTTCAATTGTTGAAATCATGATTCGATTGCAATTGTGATTTTGCTTTTCTATACATTGAAAATGGGTTGTGTTTATATATTTTTAAGATTAACAACTAATTTTCTGTTTGTCTTATTAAATAATAATATTAGGAACCGAATTCCGACCAATTTGTTTTCTGTGTGTATATATATTACATATTAAACATTTTTAAAGAAATTGGAGATATTGAGTTGCTTTTTTGGCAAATTATTTTTTAAAACAACAGCTGAATTACATAGTTAATATATAGTGCTGTTGTTGGCTTATCATTTTCCTAAGCCCATTGTATGTATATGTTTATCGATGTTAAACAATCATCCACTTTAATTTTGTTTTCTTCATTACCACTATCTTATAAATCCTGCGATTCCATATATGATAGTTCCATTTGCTTCTCATTACTACCACATGAAATTCTTCTCGAATCCAGTTGTTTATGTCAGCATTCGTGAAAAGATGTTCCGTATCAATTTGAGCTAGAAGTGTACCAATAGTAGAAAGATCTTCTTTTTCTTTCTGAATTATATTTTGTAAAAAATTTAAAAATCACTCCATTCAGTACCGAATTCGAGCAAGGCGAGACAGGATTTTCGGATATTGGACAATGATATTTTATCCCAGGACGTAGCTAGAATCTGAACTGCATTTTTGAGATTGAAGTTTTTTAGTTTGAGCTCCAAATTTGTTTTTTATAATATAATTTGACCAAGTTGATAAGGTTTTGATCTAACGGTAGATTAGATTTATTGCTATAATTAAACCGTCATCACTTTCTAGTTCCTCAACTGGGTGACACGTCGCGTTATCTAAAAGCAAAACTACTTTTTGCGGCAGACCTTTTGAAGCCGAAAATTTTTGAAAACAAATGACTGGCTTTTGTTCGTAAAATCGCTGCTGATATAGGAACATTTTTTCTCTTTGTTTTAGAAACCACTTATAAAGCATTTTTTCCATTCTTGGGTACTCAGCTTTCTTTAAGATGCAACGTTTGCCAGGGCCACTTTCTGTTATACGTATGAAGTTTTTTATTGAATTTTCTTGCTTTATAATGCGGTAAACTGAAGACTTATGTAACTTGTAATTCACTCAAATTGAGTTTATGGAATCTCCACTTTTAAATTTTTTTAAAACCTCTAATTTTTGAGAAGTCGTTGGCTTTACAATATGTTGAACTTTTCCCATATTAAAAGATGTAGTTACACTACAAATGACACGAATAAACTGACAAAATTGAAGATCAAAATCAACCAAAAATGTTCATATACCAAAAGACAGGGATTTCCCTTTTTTGGTTATAGACATAGTAATCAAATTAAAAACAAACAGATAAAAGTCGCAAAAATAGAACTTGTTTTTCGTAAACTGTCGCGATTATAGAACCTGCAATGTTAAAGAATAAGCCGCCGCTATAATGGGTAGTCACTAATACCGAGCTTGCACTGTAGTTAAAAATTGCACACTTTACTTAAAGTTCCGAGTTTTGGGTCTAGGTAAAAAAAACAAGTAAGAGTGTTATATTCCGTTGTGCCAAACCTTATATACCCACTACTATTATAATACGGGCACCGATAGTTATTCATTTTGTATAAATATAATTATCTGGTTCATCCGATTTGGTTAGTTTTATATTTTCCATAACTAGAAAATACCTGTGGTAAATTTCATTTAGCTAGATTCATGCATTTATATGTTAGCGGGATCAAAATATTATAGCTGTCCAAACAAAGGTTTTTATATAATTTGATCCAAAACTTTTTACCCATTCAGCCTAGTTTTGGGTAAGTTAGCTATTTGCAATAAATATTTGTGGCAAATATCGAGTTTCTAGGTCTCCTCGTACTTTAATTGTTTTAAACTTCGGACGAACATTTTGTTTCGAAAGTGTTTTGGTTGGACCGATTTTGTCTAATTTCAATTCGAAACATTTCTAATCAACAAAGAATATTCTCGTGAAAATCTCACCCCATTAGACTTTAAAAGACAGACAGACAAAATTTCATGTTACCACAGCTAATCCGAATTTTTGTAGTTGGTTATAAGATTTGAAAATACCTTGTCGACACAGCTATATTGTCTTATGAATAGATAGTTACAAAATCCAATAGTTTGTTATAGTTATTCTCGGAAGTAGATCTTATGTGGGAGCTATGGCCAATAATGGACAAATCGTCACAAAATTCAGTAGTATGATTTATGCATACATACAACTGATCTATGCAAAATTTAAGATCAATAACTAAATTCATAAGATACTAGATGAACCCGGTCCGCGGTGCTGGCCTTTAGAAAACATCTGTTATATAACTAAAGCACGACCTGACTTCGCACCCGAAACTCTTGTTACCTGTAGCGAAATGACGGCGGATGGGGTGGCCATATGACAAAGTTGTAGCAGATATATATAAGTACAGTGCCATGCTATGCCCTTAAAAAAAGAAACGAATGTATTTAAGGCAACTGGGAAATTATATTTATGAATTCATCTTAAGGCCAGGGGGTATACAATGTATCTTGATTTGTGTGTGCCATTTCGGGAGCCAGCCACATACAATTGACCATGTGAAAAACATGAATTTTCCAAATGTAAGCCAGCAAAAGTCATCGATTGGCCTTGTGCTTTGTTAATGGTTATAGAAAAGGCAAGACGAAACGGGAACTGAAGCCGCTTGAATTCAAATGGTAAGTCGTTGGTAATCATTAGTATGTGTGGAATCAGCACCTCTTCTCCTTTGAATCAGACACCGATGATTGTTGCCTCAATTAAATTTGGTGAACATTTTTTGATGGTCAATCTTGTTCCGTTGCATAATATTATCGGTGCTCCAAGCTTCAGTGTTAATACATGTGGTGACATTCCAGCTTGTTCCAATGAATTCAAAAATTCAGTAGGATAACTGACGGCTTCTTCTTCGTTCATTACTGTGTCAATCGATTTTTATTTTACTGTTTCGCCAGGCAGTTTCAATTGAATTTACTCATTGATTTTGTAGACATAATAATTTTTTGGTGCCAAAATTGCATGTTCCCACAGCCAATCCAAATGTTTGTAGTTGGTTGTAAGAATTGGGAATACCTTGTCGACAACGGCTTCAATATTAATTTGCATTTGGCATAAGTTGTGAGGAAACGAAATCTCATTTGTGGCAGAATCAATTGAAATTTTTCCATTTCCGATGTACAACAATTGTTTTGAGAATGTTTCGGCAGAAGGTTCTTGCAACAAACGATAGCATTCGGCTTCTGTAGCTTCATTTCCCGTGAAATAAATTTAAGGGAACTTCACATCATCATTGGAAAGCGGTAGCAATGATACAATTCTGTGGTATATTTGGCCTTGAACTTTAAAGGCGGGCATGAAGCCAACGTTGTTTATGATATTAGGTGCCCCGAAATACGTCATTTGAAAGCATTAGCTGTACTTCGAAGGAAGTGCTTAGAAATTGGAGTGGAGCCGGAAATGTAACTTAGGCGGCTCAATAATTGGTGGCACAATAGCTTTACCGTTCAAACAGCACATTCCTAGCGATTCCTTAGGGAACATTTAAACACTGCAATGTAAATAAGGTATGTTCATTGCGCTAATCAGTACGTTCTTGTAATTCCTGTAGTCATCATCCTCTTCTTGATCGTGCCATTCGGGCTTCTAGTCTTTCGATATGCTGTTGGAGTGTCTCTGTAGCACTCGATGAAATGCGTCGCAATTTGCTGATGTTGCAATTTTCAACATCGTAGTGCATGTGTACCAGCACACTATTCCAAAAGTAACTTATTATTATTCTTATTCAATAAAAAATAGCAATGCAAAGCAAAAACTGTGTAAATTTAGAGAAAAATTAAAAATTTTAATCTTTTTCTAATTCTCCTTACTGAAATGCAACATAATGTTTTGCAATTAACTTATTTGTTTTAAGCAGAATAACTTTTCAAGTAGTCCAACACTCCTTTTTGCACATTACACCATTTGATTATTGGCTTAATAAATAAAAATATTTGTAAACTCAAAATCAAATAGTATTTAGATTTCTTCATGTTTTGGCAATTAACAGAAAACATTCCTTTTCAATTTGTAATGTTTTTGCCAATCAACATTGAAACCAATTTTCGTTAATTATCCAAAAGCATACCAAATACATCGACATAATCACACAAACACATGTGCATAGACTTACATATACGCTGACACACTCATACCTATTCAAACATATCACTGGAATTTCTATTTTAACTAATTACTCACATACTCAGTACTTGCCAACATCTAATATGTTGTGTCTCAAAGTTGTACTTTGAGTATTAACTTAAATAACAACAGAAGCAGCAGTAGTAGCAACACCAACCCCAGCAGCAATTGTTGTTAAGCGTTGCAATGGTTAGGGTTACAGTGGCTAAAGGTACTAGAAGACTAACATAATATACCTGGCTTTATATTTAATTTACAGAGAATGTATCAAGAATACAACAACTACAATATCAGCAACAGTATAAGAACATCTTTAGTTGGCAGTGAAATACACAAAAAGGATTCTAAAGACTTTCCAGTATTAAATGATTTATTTGTGGGAAAAATATCTCCACATAAATATTTAGTACAAGAAAGGATATTAGGGTGTCCTTATTTAGCACTTTTTGGATTTTTTAGTCCAAAATTGTTCACTGTTATTTAAAAAAAAAAAAAAAATGATGAGCAAAATCTGATAATGTTTCGAGATTGTACATTATGGTGGGTCGAGTTAGCAATCAATATTGTGCCATCGATTTTTCGTTAGCTTTGTATGGGTTCCATTTGTATTCCGATCCTTTCCATTCTTGATCAAAATTTATGCAAAAAGTTTATGGTCCTATTTTATGTATGTTTTTAATCATGCATTGGCTCATATTTAACTAAAATCTTAAGAAAATGGAAAATATATTTTTGAGCTATCATTTGTTTAAGAATGTTGTATTCTGTTTTGTTCAGAAATGGATTTCTTGATAAACAAATTTTAAAATCTAAAATTCAGATCAAAAATTGTAAAAATCAGTTCTAAATATAAAATATGAATTTTGAACCTATATGAAAACCAAACTAAAGCAAATTTCGAAATTCTGAATAATTCCGAAATTTGTTCATGGCATGTGTAGCAAATACATATTATCAAAGTCAGTAGTTTTCATTTATTTCCATTTATATTTAATTTCCAAAAACTGCTTTTAATTTTTGTAAATTTGAATTTCCTACTTCACTGCCACATACTGTATAAATATGTACATTAATTTAGGTATATATTTATATGTGTGCATATACACTGGAGCATATTCCTATAAACGCACACTACTTTTTTTTTAAAAAAAGGTAAAAATTAAACAAGAAAATATTTAGGGGGCTATAAATTTGTGTATTAAATTAATTAAGACTTCACTTAAAATATAGTTTACAAAAAAAATTCATTTGTACTTTAATTATTTTTTTTTTACTTAATTTTCGATATTAACAGCCATTTTTAAGGGTATTTTCCTATAAACGCACTTTAATGTTTGGGCCATTGTAGCATTATTAATAATGTGTGGATGATCCTTTGTTATGGATTGTTTCAAAAATACGGTCTGGCATTGATTCCACTAATTTTTTAAGCAGATCGGAATCAATTTCCTCCCAGACTTGTTTAACTCTTAGTTTCAGCTCTGTCACAGTCTTTATGCCTTCATTCTGGGCATTATTTGCATAAACTTTACGGGCCATGTATCCCCACAAGTTTTCCATTGGATTTAAGTCCGGACTACAAGCCGGCCAGTCCAACAAAGGAATGTCATGTTCATTGAACCAAGATTTCGATTGCTTAGAAACATGGATTGCAGCATTATCTTGTTGGAATATGCAATCTTCATCCATTTTTTCGTCCATAAAAGAGAGAAGAGCATCTTCCAACAATTCGTTATAAATCGAACTATTCATTTTTGTCGGAACAAAACAAATTTTCGACTTGCCAACTGCAGAAAACGCTGCCCAAACCATAACACTGCCACCACCGAAATTACGTTTTGACATCCGAACGTCTTTAGATCTCAAATCGTGCCAATAGCATGAGTATGAGTCTGGGCCGTCTAAATTAAATTTTTTTTCGTCAGAGAAAATTACTTTTTTCCACTCATATGTCCATTTCATATATTTTCTTGCGAATTTTAGGCGATTTTCTTTATGGTGTTGTTTTAGCATTGGTTTACATTTCGGCTTTTTCCATTTTATGTTTTCATCGTTTCGTAAAATGTGTGCAACGTGTTTGGAAGTCACAGGAAGATTTAATTTATTCCTTATTTGTGTGGAATTCAATTTGTTGCGGGTTGCTTCTTGTTTTATTAGATTAAGTTGTCTTCTTGTTAGTTTTGTATTACCCTTTGTTGGTTTGCGAACTCCATAATTTTGACCTTTCTTAAAGAAATTTCGCACCACACTTTCCGAACGACCGATTTTACGTCCAATTTCTCTATTGGAGCATCCTTGGTCGTGAAAAAATTTAATTTGAATCTTTTCTTGATCGGACAAAAAAGTTCCCTTGGGCATCTTTAAAAGTGATGAAATTTATTGATTAAAATAGGAAAAGTTACAGTAAATTGAGATATTACTATTAGAAACGTACCTTTGGTTGAAAACAAACTAAAATTGATAATATTTTATTATTGGTCACTTTTTTAAAAACAAATTTCGCGTGTGCGTTTATACGAATCTTCCACTTAAAATATCACCAAGAACATTTGATCGCATAATTAAGGCAAACAACAAAAATAAGAAAAAAAAATTGTTTACTTTTAAAAAGTACCGTTAAGTTGTCTCTCATTAAAATAGTTAAATATTGCTCTTGGATGAGAACAACAAAGATATAACAAAAATGCAGAAAAAAATTAAGTGCGTTTATAGGAATATGCACCAGTGTATGTAGTTAAGGTAGAGTTTTTCTCTAGTACTAAACCTCGTCATATACTCCTAACGGCAGTAGAGAATATCAACAAAGTATTGGTATTATTTGCACAAAAACTTAAGATCTCAAGTACAGAGTATAGTTTGTAATACAAGCACCACTACAAATATCAAGTAATGTTAGTATATTGTATATGCAACCTCACATACACACGCACACACATTTAAAAGTGAATATATTTGGAAACACCTGAAACACCAATTGTTTACCACCAACTACTTAACATACGATATTATATTATTGCAGACTTCTGATGGTTTTGGAACCAATACATACGAACAAACACATTACATCCTGTATAGAAACACAAATGCAGTCATCTGAGCTAGTGTAGGTACCAAGTGTTCTAGCACCAACGTGTAGAAAATCATTTATACCTCTTCAAGTAAAAGGATTTAATATTGTGGCGAGATAAAAGTTGTTTCGCTTATCTCAACTTTAATGAAAATATATAATTTTTTAAATGCTGTTTTTTTGTTTTGTAACTTAAGAGCTAAAGAAAAGCAAATTAAACTCTAATTACCAGGGCAACCAATAATATGCCATATCATATTTTTTTGTGTGCTTCGTAGAAACATATCAGCTAGTTATTTGTCCGTTTCACACGAGTCTAAGAATTTTGGCATTGATTTGTTAGCACATATTATTGCATATTCTGTTCCTTACAGAATATTTTGTTTTTTATAGCATATTTTACTCATAACTGCATATTTTTAATATAACTTTACTGTCTGCATTGACATTTTTCATTTCTATATATTATAGGGTGTATGACTTCAAAATGCGGGATTTTTCATATTGTTATCTTTTGTTTTGAATCATTTGTACAATATAAATTTACTCAAAGTAATAGCCATTGTTACCTATGACCTTTTTCCATCTTTCTGGCAATATATTGAATTCGAGCCAATAGAAGTGCTCACCTTTTGAGGCCAAAAACGCATCAACCATTTTCGGATAGGTACTACGTTCCAAAGTGAAGCGTATCCCAGAGATAGCGTTCTGCATCGTTCAAAACAAATATTTTATTGAGTTTGACAACAATCTTCTTGGTGTAATGCCTCCAATTCTTGGTATTCAAAGTTTTTTGGCTGGCCTGGACGATCTGGAACACACTCACCATAAGTCTTGAGCAGTAGGTGTGGTTCAGCAGCACTTTTTTTCAAATTAAAGAACTAAAGCAAAGCTACGCTTTGTTGGCACGTTGCTGTTTAAACTATAATGTTTAATAGCTAAGTGAGAATAAATTGCAGACAAAATGACATATGAGTCATTAAAAACAAAACAACCGCGTTCAAAAGATACGCCACACTTCTTAAGTATATAACACTTTAACAAAATTTTGGATACATTTAACCCCAGCTCTGGCACCAATAATTTTCTACAAATCCTGGCACTATTTACATTTGTAAATAGGCGTAGTTTCATACTACGATACTTTATAAACCGTTAGGGTACTGGTGAAGCCGTCCATAACATCACCACAAAGGCTTCTTATCAAGCCAATTATTATGTTTATTGAGAGATCAGCCATAAAGCTCCTCCAATGTACTTCAATCAGCACTACCTTAACATAAGGGAAAACCAGTTTACATCCTCATATATATGGTTGGTAGGTTTATGTGGTAGTTCTCTGTGAACGAACAATCAAGTACAGTCAAAAGGACGTTGTTTTGAAAAGACCACACTCCTCGTCAAATGTAGTTCCATGTACATCGTAATGTATGCTTAAATGTTGAAGTTATTAGACCCAGTAGGTCATTAAGTCTAGACCCAGATACCTACTAAGGTTTGTTAGTATGTAGTTGACCAGAAATCTATGCATTTTGACACTAAGGGCTGGGTATTCGCAGAGAAGGTGGAAAATCGTTTCCTCTTTTTACTATCCTTGCAGTTACGACAATGGTCGTTAAAGGGGAGTCCAAGGCGACTTGCATGCTTGCCTACCATCCTCAGAGATAGAGTCCTGTATGTCAAATTTCCTCTCTATAGCATTATCTGGGACAGCGACAGAATATGGTTCCGGTGCTCATGTCATGCCACTTATGACTAAGTAGCCATCATAATGTCAACGAGTGCCTTTTAGGGATGTAATAGAGTAAATGAGGACACTCGAGATCTTATATCAGGGAAGATAAGTCCCCAGGTGGCCTCTGGCAATTCGACATCACAATTATACTCAAATTGCTCAATCTGCCTCCTAAACACTAAACAACCCAAATGAGTTATGCATATATCTAAACCTGAAACGTAATATATATTCAAGTCTCATTTATCAATTTATGTGGTCGAGGAATGTTCAGGATGGCTCTTAGAGAGGACATGACGCCCTGCCCTACTTAATTAAATGAATTATATGAAAAATAAAGCACATAAAACAAAAATATTTACATATGTAAATAGTGGCAGATAATGAAGGAAAAGTAACAAAATGGCTAGAAATAACGGTGAATTTACATTTTTGGGAATTTTTTTATAGGCGCACGAAGAACGTCAAAAATTAGTCACTGGTCAGACCAAAGATACAAAAATTGTAGCTATTTTAAAATTCAGATGTTGACATATCTAAATAGTGCCACAGCTAGGGTAAATAAAAAAAAACTTAAGGTGGCTGGAGGCAGTTATGGTTGGGAACTAATGTTCAGAATATTAAGATCCATCGAACAACTCGCGTTCAAAGCACGTTGATAGATTTACACAAATTGCAACGAAGTTATTAAGAAATCATTAAAAATCAACATTCATTGATATCAATAGAGGAACAGTGGATGAAAAAGGAAGAAACATAGGAAATCAGTAAACTATTATAAACTATTATTAGGCTTATTGATAATTTTTTTAAGCTGAATTTTTTTAGATGTTAATCTACATACATGATGAATGCTCTAAAGTGCATTTCAGTTTTTTACCAATTAACTTTACAATTATGTTTGAAATTACCATTAATTGAACTAATGTTCAAAGAGCCCTATATATTCAATTATTCAATGTCTCTTCATCGGCAATAAATTCTAAAAGATAAACGATTCCGCACTCAGTCGGCTAACGACTATTTATGTTGCTGCCATATTTTGATCCAATCATATGAGATAAAGTCTTTGGCTCTCCAGAGAATATTAGTGTGTTGGCTAGTTGAAATAATGCACCGATTCCAACCAGTGCTCTTTTAACTTAATGACAAATTTAATAGTAGCTCGTGAACCATTGGACATTTTCTAATGACATTTTACTCAGTCGGAGTGACGAATAGAGACTGGGCAGCTTTCTCAAAAGTTTGTTCTAAATAATTTTAAAAAGTCACTAATAATAAAGTTATTATATGTATTTAAACAAAAAATATTTGTATGTGTAAAACTGCCCATTCACTACATCTATTGTTTCGTATTTAATCCACATTTTTATTTATCTCCAATACTGATACTTTATTTATTACAGAAATCATTTATGTCTCCTATCAAATATTTACAACATTGTTTAAGTACCATAGTATTTCTCCTATTCCCTATCTACACAACTAATAAGACTAAATCTCAATATGACTTCAGGAGTGAATGAATGTGTAGTACATACATACATACATACATGTATGTATAAGTATTAGGGTGCCCGTTATATTTGAATTTTTTTGATTTTCGTTGCTCCCAAGACCTAAAACAGTTTATAGGTTGCACATTTTATCGATTTTAGTAAGTGCTAATTAATTACTAAAAATCCAAACTTTAAAGGTTGCTGCTATTTTGAGTTAGCGGGAATATAGAAAATCGGCTAACAAATGGCTGAGTTATAAGTAAAAAACCTCGACTACCTCGATTTTTTCACTTATTGTCTCCCACAATTTTTTTAACAAAATTTTGTTTAGAGTACTATATATCGTGAGTGGCAAGAGTATAAATAACTTTGTCATTCCGTTTTTAATTTATACATTTTTCATTTGCGAGCCCATAAAAACTACAGTTGGCACCTATTTTCTCAAAGAAAGGAACTTAAGCTTTAGCTGAACAACAACAATACTACAGGCAGCAGTATCAACTGCAAGATTAACATGTAATGTGAGGTGCAAAAAGAGACAAAACATATTTCATTGAATGGCTAGCTTTAGCAGCAGAAAAAGCAGCTAGCTGGAACAACATGAGAAAACTTCACCAGGCGATAGATTGTATCGCTAAGCGAAGGTACAACAGAAGCCAAGTAGTCGCTGATCGCAGTGGTGCACTATTGACATACAATGATGCACAGACGCAAAGATGGAGAGAGTATTTCGAAGAAATTAGTAACGTCATCGTAGATGAAACCTCTGTAAGAATCAACAGCAGTCCTGCAGGAAATATATTGAGAATATCGCGCAATCTCCCAGTCTAAATGAGATAAAAGAGGCCATCGTAAAAATAAGAAGTAATAAGGCAGCAGGCGAAGATGGAATACCAGCCGAAATTCTACGGGCTAACATTGAAACCACAGCTAAACTTTTACAGCCGCACATTAAAGCAGTTTGGGTCCCTCAAACTTTGAAAAAAGGCATAATTGTAAAATTACCGAAATCGAAGATTTGAAATTTTGCAACAACTGGAGAGGAATTACTCTGCTTAACATTACAAACAAGATACTGGTAGTCATCATAGTACAGGGCAGAATCCAAATATAGAACAATCTGCGAGATTAACTGGCAGGTTTCTGGCCAAATAGTAGCTGCTTATATCAGGTCAATACTCCAGGCATTATAATAGAGCAATCTATAGAATGGCGTACCCCAAGGTATCTACTGTTCACAGACTTCAAGAAAGTCTTCGATATCATCAGACGAACGGCCATATGGAAAGCATTGAGTAGGAAAAGAGTACCCCACAAAAAATAATTCGAATCATTAGAGCTATGTACGGAGATGTAGATCTCTCAGTTCTTCACAACGGGAACATCAGTCAACTATCTAATGGTGTAAAATAAGGATGCCCTTTATGATCTCAAATGTTCATCATCGTGCTGGCTGATATAATGAGCGAAGTATGTTTAGAGAGAAGAGGAACTACATGGAGGCTCTCATGCCAACTCGAGGATTTGAATTATGAGGATGATATTTGTCTCGCACACAATCTCCAACATGCTAACGAAACTACAAGATCTGGAAAGATTAGCGCGTAATATTGGATATGAGATAAATATCAAGAAAACTAAAGCTATGTGAATTAACAATATTAGCACAGAGACCATCATGCTATAAGCCCAACCAGTTGAATACGTAGATAGCTTCTACTATCTCCGCAGTATAGTAACAACAAATGGCATTGTGTCAAGCCAAATTTCATAGATTATATTGATATTGCTATACAAATTTATCTTAACACACATTAAAATTTATAAAAAATATTTTATTTCTGAACATAAGTCTTGTCACAATTTTGTCATGACTTAGATTTATTGGTATCTTGATATAATTGTATGAATTTAGAAACTTGTCTTGATATGTTTATATCATGACATAACTGACATATGCAAGACATAACATAATTGTATGGCCAACAATTCTCAAAATAATAATGATAAATTTATTGCCTGACATAATTTTATCATAACATAAAACTGTCTCGACATAATTTTGTCATGACATAGAAATATATGTTATGATAAATTTGTATAGATATAATTATATCATGAGATAAATTTATGTTGATATACTATTTATATCATGACATAAATTTTTGGTAAAATGTTATGACATATTTATATTATAATATAAATTTTGCATTTTGTCAAACCAAATTGATATTATGACATAGATTATATTGATATTATTATAAAAATTTATCTTAACACACAATTTTAATGACATAAATTGCGGCAAACAATTTTTAAATTTATAAATATAATAGGAGGGTCAAAAACTCCATGAGGTTTTTAGATAAAAAAAATATTTTATTTTTGAGTTCTATGCACTTTGTCTCCAATTTTTTATAACAGATTTGGAAACAAGAAAGTGTCACTCGGGGCTAAAGCCGCAGAATAGGGCTGAAGAGGTAGAATTTCGTAGTCTAATTTATGGATTTTTGCCATAGCAACTACACATGAGTTTGTAGAGACCTCAACTTGACATCCAGAACGTTTGGCATTTTCCGTGGTTGTACGAGCACAACGAAATTCCGTAAAACACTATTTTACCATAGAAATTGTTGGTGCACAGTTTCCCTAGTACTTATCAAGCTTAGCTGTTATTGCTGTGATGTTTTCTTTTTCACAAAAATAATGGTTTCTGCTCAAGTCACAATGTAGTCTGCTATCAATGGCTGTCAAACCCAAACTAAATGACGCAACTTGTTCAAATTTTGACAGGGGTCAACTGATAGATATCTGTTGACAGGAGTAGTATTGCCCTTTCACTTAAAATTCCCGGCTTTTAACTGAAAGGCCAACACTGCTCCTGTCACAAACACACGGACTTATTGGACCACCCTCGTAATATAATAAATTTATCCTGACATAATTATGTGATAACATATATTTATCATAACATAAATTTATATTGATGTGATTTCTTTATGCTATAAATTTGTTAAACATAAATATATTATGAAATAAAATGTTCATAACATAACATCATTTTATCATAACAAAAATTTATATTGACATAATATTGTAATGATATACATTAATTGTTTTATGATTAATTCATCTTTATATAATTATAACATGACATAAATTTAGCATAACATAAATTTTTGAAGATATAAATTTATGTCATAAGAATTTGAAGATATATAAATTTGTGGAAAAATTTAAAAAAAATTACAAAATTATATCATGACATAAAATTATTTTGTCATGCTATAAATTGTTAAGATATAAATTTATCATAACATAAAATTTTAAATAATATTATATTAAGGAGCAGACATAAATATGTTATGAAATAAAATTTTCATATCATGACATAATTTTATCATAACAAAAATTTATACTGACAAAATTCCGTCATGATATTTATTAATATTTTATGATAAATTCATCTTTATATAATTATACTATGACATAAATTTAGCATAACATAAATTTTTTATGATATAAAACATCATATCATAACTAAAATTTGTATTGACATAATTTTGTCATGATATAAATTAATTTTTTATGATAAATTCATTTTTATATAATAATATCAGGACATAAATTTAGCATTACATAAATTTTTGAAGATATAAATTAGGATACATATATAAATTTATAGAAAAATTAAAAAAAATTTCAAAATTATATCATGACATAAAATCAAGACAAAAATTTATCATGACATAAAATGTTCCTATCATCAATAAATAACATTATTTTATGACATCATAGTTATCAAGAATTTATCATGCTATAATTACAAATTAACTTTGAATAATTGTAGTAATGACATAAATTTTCCATGATTTAAAAAAATATCATAACACAAATATGTCATGCAATTAGAATGGCTATCTGACATATGAATTAAATTATGCAAATTTAACTTTTATTAACTATTAGCATAATGGTAGCTTTCTATCAATTCGTTTATCTCCACACTTTTATTTTTCGACATGCTTTCAAATAAACTTAATTTTTCATATTTCTAATATTTGAAAATTTATTGAGCTATTTTTGTTTTCAAAATAAACTCTCCGCATGCGGAGCGGAAATCCATAAGTAGTACATTTTATTCAAATGTTTTTTCAATATAAATAATAAAACAAAATTGTTTTTGAATGCTAAGTTTTGCCAATAATTTATAATTTCTCCACACAAACTCTCTCAGCGACCACAAAAAAAGTGCGTTGTGTACTCATATAAATTATTTCAAAAATTCCAGTATGAAAGAGAAAATTTTTCCAGTATTGCGATCATAGAAAGAAATTGAATTAATATTTATTTTACAATTCACCAATACTAATGGTTTGACATAAATATGTTTTTGTATAGACACCTGTTTAGTAAAACAAAAAAAAAATATTATTTTACTGTCTCTTTCCAACAATTTATTTATATTTTATTTTAAAACATTTCAAATTTCTTTGTAGGGTATTTAAATTGTAACAATGTCAATATTTCGCTCTTTTCTTGAAGTGTAACAAAACAAAAAAAGTAATTACATTTCAATCTGTCAGTGGCTGTATTTCATTCTTTTGTGATTTCTGTTTGTAAACATATTGAAAAACTCATGTATTAAATCATTAATTTGTTAATTTGCAATTTATATTATTAAACATTTTGAGTTATAAACAATTTATTATTATTATTGTTTTCAATTGTATTTTGTAATTGTTAAGCGTATTGATACATTTTTATATTGTATGTCTGAATGAATGGATTCGGCTATTTTGCTGGTAATGCAAAAGCAAAAGCAAAGGAAAATTTGTAAATGTTTTGGAAATAAAATAGAAATGAGCAAATATTGATTTCACAAAATGTTTTGAGAAGAACTGTATAGAAGAAATTGTAAGAAATTTGCTAACATTGTCATAAAATAGTATGTATCATATTTCCAACCAAAACTTTAAAATGTTTTGCAAATACTTTAATTCCTATTACAGAAAACTTTTAAATGTTATTCATTTAAACCTTCTGCCTTTTATTATAATAATGATTTTTCTCTTTCCCTTTTTCACACCTCCACTTCATAAATCAATTTATTTGTTTCACTATTTTCAAAATTTTCAAATTATTTTCAATATCAAAATTTAATGAATTTTTAGTGTTTTTCTAACACTAATTGTCATTTGTTTTTCCATTGCAAATGGTCAGTGTTGTTAAGCCATTATTAAATTGTTAAATAAAACATAAATATGCATAGACTCAATACCCAAGAGTCGTGGAAATATGGAAATGCACGATACTCCTGCAGGAGACCGAGAAAGATGGATTGTGGAAGGCATATGCACCCATGAGGGGTAATGTAGAAAATAAAATACTTTGGTAATGGGTATATAAGATTCGGCATAGCCAAATTTAGCGCTATTACTTGTCTTAATTAAATTTGTTTTTCAGCATTTCAATTTTTGGAATATATTGTTACTTTGCCCAAATACACTAAACATCAATTTAAATGTGCAACCTCTAAACGTTATTCAATTTTCAGTAGTCTTTACATAACGGCGAATAATTTTTAGACTTCGGTAGCACCAAAAACAGAAAAACTCCAATATAAGGTCCACCCTAATGTACATACTATGTGTAGTTATGTGTTTTGTGTGTTTGTATATTCGTTCATGTGTCTGGATATTTGATCAAATTGAATTTTATATTTAAATGTCAAGTTGTTAAGAAACATTAGCTTCAAGTTTTCTTTCCCTCCTTTTATATGTGACTTTGATTGCATCAAATGCAATTGGTTTATGTCAAACGTATCTCTTTACATTTGATTCCATTTCTACCATTTAAATTTTTGTTGTACTTTAGTGGTTCTGGTTCTTGTTCTTGTTGTTGCTGTTACTGCTGCTTCATTTGATAAGCAATGAACCAATTGTATTTCCCTTTAACTGTGGTAAAGTTACATCCATATTTACACATGGCATATGTTTACATGTCTTTATGTAAGGATGTATGTATGTAAGTATTTGAATAAATGTACACTTATACTATTATTGATATTTATACTTTATATAAGTTTTCCTGGTTTATGGTTTATAATTTAAATTTACATACAGCTGCATACATACACACATATACGAGTACAAATAGTTACACATCTACACCTGCAATTGCATTTGCACTGAGCATTTAGAAAATAAATGCAAAAGGATTCAATTTACTTTATGTTCAAATAGTTATGGGTTTGTGTGCCTTGGGTAAATGGACACTAGGGTAAACCGAATAAAGTTTTTATTTACATATTTATATATATTTCATGATTCTAATAAAAGTTTTTAAATTTCTATGCAGCCTAGACTAGATGATATATTAACTAAATAGGAATGAAAACCAAAAATTAAAGAATCAAGACAACATGTTAAGTTTTTGTAATGGAAATTTTTAACAACATGCGACTTAAGCAATCAAGTGGAAGAGATATGATTCCGATCGATGAGATAGATCAAGACTATAGTAATAAAGTGTGATAATGTTCCCGATACCTCAAATAAAAAAAGCTTTTCAAATAATTTGTTAAAGTACAATGCCTAAACATAACGTATTTTAAAATATTTCCTGAGAAACCTATAGTTCAAGATGATTTAAGTTTTAACTTTTAATTTAAGCATAGTTCGTAAAATCCTTTTGATATATCTTATCTTTAGGTAACAGTTTAAATCCTTTTTCCATTGGCGTTTTTACTGATTTGCAATCAGCCATTCCAAATTTCGTTAAGATCTTTTCAATACTTGATTCTTGTGATAATATTATTTTTCCTTCATCACATTCAATCTTAATTCCAGGAAAATAATTTTTATACGAAAAGCCCATTTTGATTTTTAAAGCCATCTTAGGTTGTTTAATTACTATTATCCATAGACTTTAGTTCATCGGATATAGCAGCCTTCCACTATTCAGTATCAGGTCTTCAAAACATTTCGGTGTAGTTTTCCAGAACAGTCTTAAAAACATTAACAGCAGAATCTGCTTGTTATAAATATAATCAAGTAACTTACTTGAATATGTGGTCTTCCGACCGCTATGCCTGACAGATTCAGTACTGTTTTCTTCGTGCGCAGTAGGTGCTTCAGTAGAAACGGAATCTTGAATTTCCATCACATCATCATCATTATTTAAAAATGCTGGAATCAACTTCATCAAATCCAACTTCGTGGCTGTGTTGTTCATCACCACAACTTCATCTATTAGATTCAGCAAAAGCACCATTTTCACACTTGGATTCAACTTCATTACCTGACTGAGCCGCAGCACGATTTTCATCATGATGCCTTACGACAACACATTCGTGTCGTTCGTTTATATTATTTTTTAATGGAAAACATGATTCATCAAATTTAATATCGCGTGAGCAAAATGACTGCAGTAATCAATGAATGACACAATATAAAGAGACTCATTCACAGCAACATACATCCGTATGAATACGTTCTATTATTCTATTTGCTTTATTACGAGTGTACCATCAAAAGGATCACGAGAATGTATTGCTTCAAAGCAAACGTCACAAAAACATTTCATTTTAATTTCTTATTACTTATGTATGTTTTGGAATCATGTTACTTTTAACTAATTAATCTAATCCTTGTTGACCTATATGACCAAGTCGACAATGCCATAGAACTGCATCGTTCTTATTGCGCATATTAGCAACAGGCTTTTGAATCAGGATTTGAATTTCATACAAATTGGCATTCAATTATGCTGTACCAATCAGTTCCTTATCTTTCATAATTACTGTTCGATTGTCAACGAACTTTTACCTCAGCACAAGCTTTTGTTAATTTTCGTACTGATATAAGATCTTAGATCTTGTGTATATACAGGGTTTTCCAACAAGAGGTGTTATTTTTGTATTCAAAGAAAAGTTGAATTTTTTGATATAAATCATCGGATGTTTAATAATGAAAAACAACATCAGCCAAATCACCACCACGACCACGCTTATGGAAAATTTAATGAAAAGGATATGGTCCTGTCCTTTTCATGAAATTTTCCATAACCAAATCGCAAAGTGGCTGCCCTATGTCCTCGATAGCCTCACGAATTCTATATTTGAGGTTTTGAATCGACGCTGCGCTGTTGGCGTAGACCTTATATTCTACGTGGAAGAAGTCGCATGGTGTTAAATCGCAAGATCTCGATGGCCAATTGTGATCACCTCTTCGAGAGATAACAAGGTCCGGAAACTGTTCCCGTAAAAGTGCAAAGACACGACGTTGTTGATGATCGGCCGGCTTGAGTTCTTGTGTTAACTGAACTTTATAAGCCTTAAGAACCAAGTCTTTATGCAAAATACGGTGTAATTACGTTTGTGGAAAGCCTAATTCCTAAGAACGACAAGTAATGGACAAACCTGGGTTTTCTTCAACACTTTGGGCTACAGCAGCAATATTCTCAGTTGTTCTTGAGCGACGTGCACGGGTTTTATTCTTCACATCAATAACTTGCCCCAACAGCTCGAATTTTTCCACCAATTTCTGTATTGCGGTCCGACAAGTTGCTTCACGACGATCCAAAAATGCTTTAGTTTTGCGAAATGTGACTGCAAGATATTCACCATTTTTGTAGTGAAATTTAATAATTTCAATGCGTTGTTGAAGCATGTATCGATCCATATCGATCCAAATGTCAAAGAATATAAGCTTCAAAGGTGACAGCTACCGAAATACCGGGTGATTTAAAATAACACCTCTTGTTGGAAAACCCTTTAGTACATCTTTCATTTCAATATCAAAATCAGAATCCGTTTTACAATGTATTTGACCACTTGCTGTAGCTGATACTGACATATGGTCCTTTGCAATGTTGATTTCAATAGGAACATCAACTTTCTTGAGTTCAGAAATATACCAACTTTTGTTAGCAGTGTTATCACTAGCACCAGAATCTAATATAAATCAAGCTTTTGAGGAACTAGTCATAAAAAAGATTTTTTTATTGGCAGCACGAGCTTTACGAGTCTTGCAATATTTAGCTTGGTGACCGAACTTATTACATTTGTAACACTTACCACTAAACTTTTTCCTTAAATGCTTTTATATATATAAAAAGCAAGTTATATTTCAACAGACATTATGTATGAAAATTTCGAATAAATCTTGAAATAATATATTTTTTTGCAATGAAAACAACTAGTTTATAAATTCGAAATATTTTTCAACTGGAATGTAATTCTCGTGCAAGTCGAATAAACATTTATAGTGTAAGAAAACATACTTAACAATCCGAATATCTTTAACCAAAGAAAATAAAATAAATAAAATTATGAAATCATTCTATTAAAACTAATTATTTTAATGAAAACTAAAGATTTTTCTATTATTTTTTATGAATAAATGTAAATGTGTTACTCCACCAATAAAAAATTGTCCTAATCAGTTGCTGAGAAATAATTTATTTTATTTTCGGGAAAACCTAATAGATATTTGTATTTTAATATAATTGTGCATAAAGATGTACATTAGTACTTATATGATTTTTGGATACTTTTCACTTGTCCATATGGAATTTTTAATACTGTTTTGATTAATTAATACTTAGATTATATGACTTTTTGATATATATCAGTCAATTTATTTGTTTTTCTATATATGTATATAACTTTATAATTATTTAAATTTTATTACTTTAATTTTTTGGGTTATTGATTATAAGTATATATTTTGAAGATGTTTGCAATTGAAAATAATGAATTGAAGTGTATTAGACCAACTCACAGAATAAAGTAATTTTTCTACCGCCTCAAAATAAACCTCAGCAAAAACTTTCATTGCCCAGTAATGAGTTAAAGTGCAAAACTTTGACACTTAACTACATAGAATATAGCATTTTAACTCATTATTTTATCATGTTATTCGATTATTATTATTATTATTAAAACTAGTTGCAAGTAATGTATTAAATAACTCATTGATAGGTAGGCCTCTCAGAAGCCGTTAAAAGTAAAAACATAATCACCCACATTCTGGTTGTCGTCGTCGACGATTGTGTCGTCGTCATTTTTGGTAACGACTAGTTGTTGTTTTAAAGTTGAAAATCAAAAAATATAACAAAATGGAAAAAAATTAAAAAATTAAAGTAACAAATTCTTACCAATTTGAAAAACTTGTTGAGAAGTTGCGGAAAAATCCATCCAGTTAAAAAAACATGGTAACCAACCGAAGTGAGTGTAATGCTACAGGTGGTGGTATATTAAAACAGTTAGCACTTACCCCTTAGGAGAGTTTAATAAACATATAAATCCGGACGATGTTCTGCAAGTTGGCCAATGCCAGAATCAGGGAAATAATTTTGAGATCCCAGAATCAGCAGGATTTTTGGAAGGAGAGTCTGACGTTATTGAATTGGACATAATAGATGCTCCCATTCAACAAGAGACACCTGGACCTTCATCGCGAAATAACGTGGATTCAGTGCTTTCAAGCTCAAATCCTCAACAAGAATACTTTATTGCGAAAAGGAAAAGAAGCAGTTCTGTTTCCAAAGCTAAATGCAACTCCAATGCTCGCAATGAATTGCTGGAAAAATACAGCAATGAGCAGGTGAAACTTTTGACAGACATGTCTAACATGTTGTCGTCTATAAAATACAGTCTTTGGGATTTTAATAAATGTCAAAAAAAAAAAAAAAAATACTATCCATTGAAGAAAATTTGTTTCAGCATCGGACTTTTCAAATTTTATCTATTCTAGATAAACTCTCATTTCTAAAGCATCCACAGTTTCGGCCAATATTTTAGATACGGCATATAAAAAAATATTAAAATCGTTTCCAATACTAACCTCATTCGAACCCTGTGCCAGAAATCTTAATGTTGTTCAAGCATGTCTTGAAGGTCGTGTAGAAAGTTCTCTAAAACGGAAACAGATAGATCGCACCAATGTAGAAAATGCGGAGTTGAAGGACACCTATCAAGAGACTGCGCGGCTGAGCCGAACTGCAGGCTGTGCAAGTCAATTGGAGGCACTGACTTAGAACATATAGCAGGCAGCTATAGGTGTCCTGTTTTTAAGAAGGCGCTAAGTGCCAGGTACAAATGAGGTTCATTCAACTTAATGCTAATCACTGTGCAGCAGCACAAGATCTCCTAACACAGACTATATGCGAATCACAAATAGACGTTGCTATAATAAGCGAACAATACAAGCATCTAGAGAAGAACATATGGGAGAAGGACTCGTCGGGAAGAGCAGCCATTTGGGCATTGGGAAACAAGGTGATTGAAGAGGGTGCGAAACATCCATCAGAAAGCTTCGCTAGAGTTAAAATCGGTGGTATATATGTATACAGCTGCTACGTGTCACCAAACATAACCCTGCCAGATTTCGAGAAGACAATTGAAAATCTAGTATTAGATGCAAGCCATCACAACCCAATCAATGTTGGGGTGATTTCAACACATTTGCTGTAGACTGGGGCTGCCAAAGAACCAATAATTATTGGTTCTTTGGTATAATAATTATCTAATTTCATTTCCCGTTGGTCTCATTCGGGAAAGATTTTCTTGTTGCACAGTGTAATAGAGGTCGTGTACTCCTGGAAGCTTTCTCCGCTCTAGATCTCGTACTATTGAATAAAGGAAATACACACAATTTTAGGAGAGCGGGCTACGGATCAACTGTCGACATCACCTTCGTTAGTACCTCGCTAGCGAAGAACGTGCAAATGTTCAACGAATAAAAGCCACCTATCAAGGTTGGGCCTGTGATAAATTGGACTCGGCTGCATTTATAGAATCGTTCTCCAACCAAAGCATCGAAGGTGATAGGGCAACCGATATGGCTAAGAGATTGGCAAATGTTATAAAGACGGCTTGCGATGCTACAATGCCAAGAAGAAGAAATAACATAACTACTGATGAAATGGGGAAATAGCAGCACTCAGGAAATAGTGCTTAAAAACTTGACGTATCTACCAGAGGGGAAGATCACGACCCTACTTTGAAACGAAAAGAGAAGCATTCCACCAGGCAAGAAATAATCTACAAAAAGTCATTAAGAAAAGCAAAGCAGACTCGTTTAAAAAGTTATGTAATGAAGCTGACTCCAACCCTTGGGGTAGTGCGTATCGAGTAGTAATGTTTCGACTGATTACAAAAATTGTTGCTACGCTATTTCCACATGGAGAACCTTATACAGACGAGTTACACAGCAGTAATACATCTGACCTACTGCCAGTAACTGAAGAAGAGGTATTAAAACTTCGCTCGAAGATTAGTGACAAAAAAGCCCCAGGCATCCCAAAAAAGGCTTTAAAGATTTTGCTAAAGACAACACCACTCCTGTTTGCCACATTATTTGACAAATGTTTAAAGGATGGTATATTTCCAACGAGATGGAAGAAACAAAAATTCATCCTGATACACAAGCCTGGAAAAACTTTGGGAGAACCTGAGTTTTATAGTCCGATATGCCTACTAGATTCAATAGGCAAGTGCTTGAAGTGGGTGATCTATACCAGCCTACTAAATGCTGTAGAAGAATCTCAAGGAATTTCGCAGACACAATTCGGATTCCGAAAAGCGAGATCAACGGTTGACGCAATAAATCTTGTAGTAAACAGGGCAAAGGAAGTGCGAAAAAGTATTGTGCAGTAATTACACTAGATATCAAGAACGCATTCAATTCGGCGGAATGGAATAATATAATTTTGTCGCTGCAGAATTTGAACGTTCCGGAGTATCTTATAAGAATAGTAAAAAATAACTTTTCCGATAGAACCCTGTGGTATGAGACGGACAATGGTATTGAGTTCAAAAACATTTCAGCGGGAGTTCCGCAAGGATCGGTCCTAGGCCCATTACTATGGAACATCATGTACGATGGCGTGTTCAGGCTTCAAGTACGGGATGAGGTGAAAATTGTTGATTCGCGGATGATGTGGCAGTAGTAGTCCAAGCCCGGAATTTAGAAGATATGCAGATATACGCAAACGAGGCCGTTAGAACCATCAAGAAATGGTTTGGGAAATCGAACCTGAAACTAGCAGAACACAAAACAGAGGCCGTGTTGATAAACAGCAACAGAGCAAAAGAAGTCTTAAGGATCCAAGTTGAAAGAAGCGAAATTGTTTCCACGGAAGCAATAAAATATCTGGGTGTGATTATCGATAACCGACTAAATTTTAAACGGCATACTGAATACTTATGACAAAAGGCTGCCAAAGTCGTAAATTCATTGGCCAGGATGATGCCAAATATAGGAGGCCCAAGGAAAAGCCGCAGAATACTGCTATCGAGAGTGGCAAACTATATCCTGCTATATGGGTCACACATTTGGAATGGTTCACTAAAATGCACCTCCAGGAAGGTCATGATGTCCAATTTCCGTAGAAGTTGTCTACGTGTATGCAACGGATATCGCACCATATCTCTTGATGCATTATGTGTAGTTGCGGGGATAGTCCCTATAGATATCACAGCATGGGAATTTTCCAAATATACGAAGAAAATATCATAAACACAGAGACATAGTACAGGTCAATTCGACAAGAACACTGTCCAAACAAAACTGGCAACCTAGGTGGGATAACTCTACGGTAGGTCGATGGACGTACAAATTGATCCCAAATATCGCGAAATGGATAAACCGCAAACATGGTGAAATCTGCTATCACATGAAGCAATTTTTGCAGGACATGGAGGTTATCGCAGCTATCTATACCGTTTCGGACATGACTCACCTAGGTGTCCAGTCTGCCTGGAGCAGGATGAAAACACAGAACATGTCATATTCTCATGTCACACATTCCGATCGTTATAAAATTTGGTGAAATTACTTTTGTGTATATATAACTTATTTTTATTGAATTTGATTCGAATACCATTATTTGTTGGAGATTTATTATAGTTAATGTAATTTTCGGAAGTGGACCTTATATGAGAGCTATGACTAATTATAGAGCGATCGTCAAAAAACTTGCTAGTGCGAGTTCGGCTTATATAAAACTTATTTGTGCTGATATTTGTATCTATGTAAATAAGATATTTATGAGAGCTTAACTTTTTTCAGATAGGGCAATCGTATGGGGGCTAGGAGAAATAATAGACCGATTCTAAACAAATTCAATAGGCATTGTCCTTGGGAAAAGCGTGTATCAAAGTTTGTCGCATTATCTTTAAAATTGTGACCTGTAGTTTGGTTACGAAGTCCACATGGACGGACGGACATCGTTTAACCGACTCAGAGTGTGATTCTGAGCAGATTGTTATACTTCAAGGTGGGTGTGGGAGACAATATTTTTGCACGTTACAATCATCAGCACTAACCCAATATACCCTCCCCACTATGGTGGTGTAGGGTATACAAATTTATCAGGTACAGACATAGGGTTATAACTTCAGCCATAGAGTTCCAATTTCAGGCAATACATTTTCTATTGTAATCGTTCAAACTTAAATGTATGGCATCTGCGAACTATTGCCATAAAATATATTCGGGAAGTTTATACTCAGCGTAACAAGTATCTCATAAACTACGCCGTGACTCAACTTCCTCGATATTCCACTTTTTAGCAGTAGGATTTTTGTTTGGGCCTTGTTTGCTTTGAAATGGTGTGAGTATGCACAGTGGCGTGGAAATCATTCAGTATCTTTGGAACTATTGTAGATATTTTTAACATGGTTGGAGCTGAAGTCCTTTTGAGTTTATTTACAGTTGTTTTAAAAAAAAATCCCCAAAAATCAATTTATGATCCGAATAAGCTGAAATTAAAAAGATAAATAGTCCCTGTGAAGATATCTCTTCAAATAAACCTTAATATCTCTTCAAATAAATACTACTATACTTGTAATCGTAGATCTTCAGCTTATTCGGATCATAAATTAGTTTTTGTCGATTTAAAAAAATTGAGACCAACATTTTTAAATAGTTCTTCAAAAATTTGGAATTTTTTCATATTTATGTAAATTTTAAATATTTTTTACTGAAATGTCTTTAAAGTGAAGTGCTTTACAAAATTAACACACATATTTTCTGAATTAATTTAATGTCCTTTGAGTTACTTGCTTATTTTAAGTTATTGACCATTAAACTTCATAAAACTTCAATTAAATTCATGTTTATTCTAATCACATACTTACATTATTTTGTTTTACCATCTTTAGAAAGAGTTTACTATAGAGAAACAATAAAACGCCATTAAAAAATTCAAACATAACTTAGTATTTGTTTTGCAAATGTTAGTTTTCTGTTTTCTGTAGGTATTTATTATTGTACATATGTAAGAGTATTTATGTGTAACTGTTTTTCTTAATCTCAAATCATATCAAAATCATGCTTGATTAACTTTTTTCAAACCATTTAACAAATAAGCAATAAAAATCAAAATATTTTCATTTGGCTAATAGTGGCAGTTTAAAAAGGCCAACAGTACGTTGCGCTCCAGAGGTCACACATAAACTGCAAATATTCCATAAAAATAATGTTAAGGACATTAAATCTCATCCTTCCCCCTGTTAACTCACACACAAACACACTCTAAAAGATCAAGTTAAAGGTCTTTTTATATATATTTTTATTACTCTGTTCTTAGGGCTGCTAAAGCACAACACGTCCTTTAGGCAAAACATGACACCTTGTGCGGATTTGTTTTTTTTTGTTTCGATATTTTTCAATTAAATTAAAATTTCAAATTAACATTTTTTTTATTATTACACAACACACGTTACTTGGGGATGGCTACAAACTAATTTTAAAAAATAGCAAAATAAGAACGAACAAAGATTTTTATTAAGAAACTTTATTACAGTTTGTTAAGATTTTCTTTCATTTCTTTTTGTGTTCGACATATGCTGCCATCATTTGCAATTGTCAAAATTTGTTAATTTTTTTTTTTTGTTTTTATTTTTTTAAACCTATTTAGCTTGGGCATGAAAAGTTAAGAGAGAGAATTCGCTGAAGCCAAAAATTATTTTACATAATTGTTGGTGTTGCGGTATTGGATATTATTAAAACTTTGTAAAATGTTGTGGAATATAAAATTGGGTTTTAAATTAAAAAAAAGTTTTGGTGAAAACTAGATATAACTGAAAAACAAAGTAGCTATCATGAAGGCATATTAATGTTATTAAAATTTTTTGACAAGCCAAATTTGTTAAAACTTGGTACACAGGTTCTCTATGGTCGTATAAAATCTGAAGTTGCTCAAATATTTGTAACTCGCTTTGGTTTGACTTTAATAGAGGTTCAAATATCAAACTGTATATACACGCAGAAAAAAAATATAGTTGTGCATTGTTGCTGTAACCATTTCAACATTTGTGCATGTTTACTGTAACCATTTCAAAATTTTTAACAATATTATAGTCACAGTAACTATATATATGATTGTGGTAACAATAATATGGTTAATTTACGATTCACATTATTGTATCAACCATATATATGGTAACAGTAAACATTTATATGTTTGTGACAACCATTTACTTATATGATGAAGGACTTACCATATTATGTTGCTCTCGGCTTATGGATATTATAATCTGAGAACAACATATTATGATAAAATTATTCATCATATATATGGTTTATAGATTTGGGAATTTCTTCGTAACGTTTTATGATATCCTCATAATTTTTGTATTTATGGAGAAATGCTATATTTTTCAAATATATTAAAGGTAAATGGTATTAACGAGAAATTTATACATAGCTTAAACTTTTTAAAAATAAAATACTATTTTTCTTAAAACTATTAGTGCACGTTTCATCTTTAAACATTTCTCTACAAAACTGCATCATTTGATTTTTGAAATTGAGTAATCGAAAAATAGGGTTTTTGACACCAAAATCCATATGTGTGATACCCTGAGAAGATTCCGAGATAGTTTAGTAAAAATAACATAATATTTTGAAGAATAATCGAAAATCTTCATATATATTTTTATGCATTTTCTCAATCTCTGGTTATTTTTTATCGTGACTGACAGTTCATACAAACATTATATTGATTAGAAGTATATTGTTACGAAAAAATGTTAACCAGAGATGTTTTAGAGAACACGTAGGGACTTCAATTTGCTAAGCATATCACCAAAAACCTTTCCGAAAGAAAAAGGATAATAAAATTAACATATAAGAGTGGGCTGTGCCAAATCTTGTATACCCACCATCAATATGTGGAAATAGAATATTTTTCTGATATATGGGTAATGGGGGTAGGGTCAATTAGGGAGCTATTTCCTGTAAGGGAGCCTTTTATAAGGTTTTCGGCATACTTTACAGTATAATTTAGACGAAATTATGAAAAATTGTATCAAGATTGTCGCATAATAAATATATTTATGACTGCTCAAACAGTATTTCGTGGGGACATTTGTATGGGGGCTATATGAAATCGTGAACCGATGATTTTCATTTCCAATACCAAAAAAAAACCTAGTATTTGTGGAAAATTTCAGCCAGCTACCTCTTTTCGTTGGAAAGACAGGCAGGTGTCCGGATATGATGTAACTATATCCGTTAGAATCTTACGAGGACCCATATTGGGTCAGCGATAAATACTTTGATGTGTTTCAAACTGAATCACAAAATCATTATACCCTCCATCTTTTTGATTGTGGATATACAAATTAAATTCAGTAAAATTTTCCTCAAAAATATCGTATAAATTTTTCTAAAAATCAGGAAAATTTATATGACTTACGAAATATTTTTACAGTATTAATTTATTCAAAGTATTGGCCAATGTGACTTTTTCACATCTTTCTGGCAACATATGGATTCTGAGCCAAAAGAACTGCTCATTCGTGGGGCCAAAAAATAATCTAGGAATCAATATCATATACTCTGTTCCAAAGTGAAGCGTATCCCAGATAGAACATAGATCGAAACAAATAGTAGTCGGACGGGGCAAAGCTTGGAGTATAAGGAGGGTGAGGCAAAACTACCAAATACTTCATTCGAAATACTTTTTAATAGGTCTTTCGTGCAATGCTCGCTTCAAACTAATCAGTTGCGATCGGTACAGTTTCCTGAACCGCTGAAATCTAACCTGTGATGGTGTGGTCATATTTCAGTAGCTCATAACAGATAGGACTATTTTGCTCCCACCAAGTACTGAGAACTACCTTAGAGCCATGGATATTTGGCTGGTTTGCCGGTGTTCACATACGTTATCTTAATGACTCCATTTTTCATCGCAAGTAATGATTCGGTGCAAAAATTATATTCTTTTGTAGCGTTTAAGCAGCATTTCGGATATGTAAAATCGTCCTTCAATGCCTCTCGGTTTCAATTCGAATGATAACCAATTTCCCTGCTTCGTAATGTTTTGAAATAGCTGCTTTGTCTTCTGCGTCAAAATCACCACTTCTGAACCGCAGAAACCATCTCTCGCACGTTGAAACCGATGCAACACATTCACTATAAATTTGGTGAGCTTCAGCGGCACTTGTTTTTCAAATTAAAGAAGTAAAGTAGAACTTCCCGTGTATGACAATTTGTTGGCAAATAATTCAGCATTTTCAATGCAAAAACAAATTTAGTTGTATACACTATAATGTTCAATAACTAAAAAGAGGATCACACAGACTGTATTCCATATGTATTGGGACATCCATTCGATACATATGAATTCCATGTGTATGTCAAAATTCACGTTATAATTTCTACGTTCATTGCGTGCGAAACAACGTCTGTTAATTTATAGAATTGTTGCTTCTAACCATATATCTATTTAATAGATTTTTAAATCACAATAAATATATTTAATTTGATGAAACTTATTTTGCTATGATTTTTCTCAACTCTTTTTTGTTTTGTGTTTTTTATTTTGCACTCACACAGTGCAAAATACATACTTGGTCAATTCGCAAGGTCTCTTATCAGTCGTATTGTCATAACGACTCGGCGGCTCGGCTTAACCGACTCTTAGTGAATTTCTTGTGCTCACTAAACATTATTTTTTTCGAAAAAAAAAAAAAAAAAACGGTAGGTTAAACCTAGGAAAAGTTCAATAAATTACGGGAACTCTGCACCATCGATTTCACTGGTAAAAAGTGGTTTACTGACTATCGTTGTGATCGCACAAGTACACATAACGCTGAACGTTCTGGACGGCCAATTGAGGTCAGTACACCCGAAAATGTCGAAAAAAATCCACGATATGGTGTTGGCCGACCGAAGAGTAAAAGTGCGTGAGATTGTTGATGCCATAGGCATTTCATATGACAAGATGGGTGCCACGTTTGAATGAGTTTTTGATAATGCAGTTACTAGGATTTAGCCCCTAGTAACTGCTTCCTATTTCCAAACCTAAAGAAATGACTCGGTGGAAAGAGATTCAGCTCCAACGATGAAATTATTGACGAAACAAATGCTTATTTGAAGAACCTCGAAAAATCCTATTTTTTGGAAGGAATACAAAAACTGCAGAAACGTTGGACTAAGTGTATTAAGTTAAAAGGAGATTATGTTGAAAAATAAGTTTTTGTTTTGCAAAAACAACTATGTTTCATTCAAAAAGTCACGACTTATTGATCCGTCCTCATACAGATAGACTGATATCTATTTTTTAAAATTATGAACATAAAGCTAATTGCGGAATTATGAAGAACATTAAATTGACAATGGAAATCATCGAATTGTATCTTTTTTGGATTTCAAATATGCATGAAAATGTATGATTTTTTTTATCAAATTATAATAGGTTAACGATGAAAATTTTTTTATTTCAACATCTATTTGTGAGTGCAATGAAAAAGCTATTTTTAATTGGATTTTTTTTTTTTTGAATTTTACCCAAAACTCGATATTTCAAATAAAATATGCAGTTTCTGAATAATATCCGATTTTGCTCTAATTTTCAGTATTTGGTTTTTAGATGACGGTGAAAATTTTAATACGAATTCTTCATATATGACATATTGAATGTAAAAATGTCTCCTTTTTTCCATGATATAACATCTGTTTTATAAAATGTTTTTTTTTTTATTCATCGTCACTACTCCCAATATGTGTAGCTCTCTTCGCCCCTATGTTTTACGTCACAGTTGGTGTGTCGAAATCCACTTGCAAATTTGTATTTTAAGAGTATTTCCAGCATTTTGTATGCGTTCATTTACGGTGAGAAAAATATCATAAAATAAGGTACTTTGGCACCTGTCGGAAAATTGTTGGCAATTTTTATGAATTAATAAAAGTTACAACAGCCATATAAGTATCCGTCATATAACCATACAAGCTTGTTAATATGTATGAGTATTTGTACTAGTATTCGGGTTCTTATACAAACTCATGTGTAGAGGTATAGTAACAGCGAAATTTCATTTATTTCGACTTTTAAATACATTTACGTGGAAATGTTCTTTGCGTACAGTGTGGAGCAAAAATTAGACGCAAGATCAATTCATTTTATGAATATTAATAAACATTTCATGTGATTAATTTTATCAAATTATATTAAAAATTTCGACTTTTTTAGTAACGATGAGGGTATACTTATTATAATAGATACATATTACGTATACGCTGATATGTATGTTTGAAAGTGAGATAACTACATTTTATTTGCAATTACATATTTTGAAAACAAAATCCAATTCTGAAAGAAAATTATTGAATAAAAGCTCGAATAGCCTTACTCTCATAATGACGAGCCGAAAATAAAAGTTCTTAATTAGACTCATCAAGTATACTGAGGCAAAAGCATATACTACTTTTTAAAATCAAAAACATTTTAGAAATAATCATTTATAGTATACATGTGTTGAAAGACAAAAGATAAAAAATTATATTGTATTTGTATATGAAATGTTTGCAGAATTGTAGCTAATAATGAAGAAATTTTGTTATTTTTAGAATTTTCTGAATCCGCTTGAATTTAATCTTAGATCCAGACTACAGAGTTTACTTTTACATTATTGTTTTACACTGTATGCCGCAAACTCATTTAACCGTTAACCAAAATGAAAGTTATTTATTTTTTTTTTGTTAACTATTTTGTTGTTGTTAATAACAACACCAAAAGCAGCAAGGAAACGAATTTTTACAAGAATTTTCACTTTATATTCAAACGTTATACGAAAAATAAGCACTTGCATTTACCAATACATATAAATTTAAATGTAAGTAACAAGGTAACCAAAGAAATATTAAGGTAGTCTTAAAGATTTTTCAATTGTATTTGAAAAAACATCTATATTTAATTTGATTTGAAATAATGCTAAGCTTATATCAAAACTGAGGATTTGTTGAGTAAAAATTAAATTGGAATTTTTAGATTTTATGTACTCCCAAGATTTGAACTTGTTCTCCGTCCTGTATGTATGTCCAAGTGGACAATTGTCACCTTAAATAAAAAACGGTTAACAATGTTCTAGAAATTTAGAACTACAAAACAATAATGAACAATATGAAACTAGGCTACGAAATCTTTTTTCTCGCAGAAAGATTTGGATATTTAGTTTTTAAATGTTCGCAATAGTCCAGAAAAGTTTCTTAGAGAAAGAAAATTTCACCCACCCCCACTAATACGCCTACTTATACGCCCACGACGAAGTCACTCAATTTCAAACGGGCCGCTATGTATGCAGTAATAAAGTAATTTGGCGCATTTCTTCATTTGCCATTCATGAAAGACATCCAACTTTTGTCGAAAGTGTACTTTACTGAGGAGTTGATCGACCGCCATCTACAACATTGACCAGATTTTTTGATATATGCAGGAATTTCCCCGAACACTAACAACATTCGTGGCCCAACATCATTCCAAGATTTGCGAGCTATAAGTGGTGAATAGAAAAGCGTGTCAACGCCAGCGATTGTTAGAGAATGACTGTCACTGGGAATACACACTCGGAGATGCTGTGCTTTCGTCAAATGCTCCTCAAATACGAACATTGTTTTCGATAATTATCACAACATGATTCCCATTAAAAACGACTGATTTGTTAAGCAAATACAAAGCTGCCATGTGTGATGATATTTTGGATCAGATCAAATCCAAATTTGCAACTGAGCAAGAAAATTTACAACGAGGCTTTGACGTTAATTGAGTACATGTGCTTGATGATGTCGAACAAGGTATTATCTGAGTTAGGCATGACAGCTCCTAATCGTTCGATGCACGAGGCATCACGAGTTGTGACTCGAAAAATATTGTGATTGCGATGCCTTGAGGGAATTACAAGTATTTTCCACACAATTGCCATTTCTACCGGCTGCCATTCCCTGTACCTTTCTGCCAGTTCACCGAATCAAAATTATAAAAATCATGATTGGTTGAGCGAACGATAATGCTTCGAAAAAACTTTATGTCGACGAATTGAATTTTAAGATTCAAAGTGAAATTGCTGACGAATTGATAACTTCCCATGATGATGTCGTTTCATTTATCCAACCAAATTTTTAAACTAGCTGGAATTACACGGATTACCACATCACAATCTCTAACTGAAAGTCGAATCGGTAATCATAATGTTTCGAATCATAAAACAACCACGTCTTTGTAATGGCACCCGACTTGCGGTCAAAAACCTTATAAATAACGCCATCGAAGCAACAGTACTTAAAGGAAAGTACAAAGGAGAAGACGTTTTGATGCCATTCAATTTTAAACACTTGCAGTTTCCGGTACGGCTTGCATTCGCAATGACAAATCTCAAGGGCAGCTTGAGAGCGTGTTTGCGGCATTAATGTTAAAAATCCAAGTTTCTTGCATGGTCAATTTTATGTCGCCTGTTCCCGTGTAGCAACAACATCAGCAGTATTTGTTTACGCGATAGACAACAAAAGAAAAAATATTGTGTATCATAGAGCAATGCAATGATCGAAATTGTGATATCACAGCAAAGCAATCGAAATATCTTTCAATCAGAATGTAAATAAATCGCCATAAGATTCATTGTACATATTTTCAAATCAAAAGTAAATCAAAAACACCCCAAACCTCCATGAATAAAAATTATCATTCGAAAATACGTTTTTTTTTTCTCTCTTTTTAGCTATTTTTACACATTTCAAATAGCTGCTCACAAATTTAACACAAATATTTTTACTAATTCGGATTGGACAACGTCTGTCGGGTCAGCTAGTTGAGAATAAATAGCAGATATGTACCATCAAAATAACATATACGATATTAAAGACAAAAACCACGTTCAAAAGATACGCCATCTGTTGTTATTCCCGCATTTTTAATTTATGCACCTATAAAATTTTTAAAAAAAATTACAAAAGTTCGAATATTTTTGAACTAACACGATCATTTCTGAGCATTGAAATAAAATAAGCTCTTATTTAGTTGGAAAAATAGATACCTTATATTTTTTCCATACAAACGGAACCACCCTACTCTATATATATGTATATCGTTTGTGTTTGTGTACTACTACTATTTTTTACTACTCAATAAGGGTTTTATTTTAGCGTATTTCTTTTTTGCTTTTTCTGCTAGGTTATTCTTTCTACTTAAGCATCAAACACATTGCGTTTAGTTCATGTGAATAAAAGGTGAAAAAAATCCCTTGAATATGATTTTATAAACAACGACATGTTGTGTGAAATTTGTTTAACATTAATTTTTCTTGTTGCTATTTGCTGTTGGATTCTTTTTTTTTTATTTCTTATTTCGTCTTTAAAAATTGTACTGTTTATTGTAAGGGTGTGTGTTATGGTGGAAAACATATATTTACATACAATTTTTTAATAAAAATATATTTAGCTGTGTTTAAAAATATCGTAAATATTGAATACACTGAAATATTTTATGAAACCTAGATGATACTCTCACACCCATATTGAAGTAAGCAAAATATACCAACTCAGTAAAAAAGCTAATGAAAATGAATAGATATTCTTAAATGAAGTAGTGATCTATTATTACTTTCCAGCTTCCGCATTATCTCTACATTATAAAATACATGATTTTTGGGTACCGTGAAATAACTCCCAAATGAAATAACTGCCAATGAAATAACTCCCAATGAATTAAGTCCCATCAAAAATGAAATAATTCCCAAACTTGAAAAATGAAAGAACTACCAAAGGGTAAAATGAAATAACTCACAATAATCGGCGGTTTCATAATTTTAAAAATATTAGTCCCAAAAAAAAGCGCAATAACTTCCAATGAAATAACTCCTAATAGAAATGAAATAATTCCCAATCCGAATCAATGTACTTATATAATCTAACTCCCAATGGAATACTGAACTACAAAAGTGGAATTATTCTTCGCTCACCAAACATTTTTTGCATTGAGGGCCTATAGCGTAGCGCAAAGGTTTCCTCCTCTGGGGTGTATCAAAAACTGGCTTCGCTCAGAAAAGTTTTTGCATTGCCGGCCTTCGGCCGGGCGCTAAGGTTTTCTCCTCTGGAGTGTATCAAAATCTGGCTTCGCTCAGAAAAGATTTCTTTCATTGCAGAAAGGTTTTATAACATTCAGAGAGCAGATTTTCATTTCGCACCAGAGTAAGAAATCGTTGCGACCTGACAAATGCCGACAATGCAAAGATAATATTTTCTGAGCGAAGCCGGTTTTTGATACACCACAGAGGAGAAAACCTTAGCGACCGGCCGAAGGCCGGCAATGCAAAAAGTTTATAGTACGCGAAGCCGGTTTTTAATGCATTTTAAAAATTACAAAAATGAAATAACTCCCAATACAGTGAAATTACTCCTAATTTCCAAAGTTAAATGAAATAAAACCCAACAAAAATTTCATTGGGAGTTGTTTCATTGGGTGTTATTTCATTATGAAATAACTCCCAACAAAAAATTATGAAATAACACCCTACGCGTTAGGAGTTGTTTCATAATGAAATAAGTCCCAAGTTGTATGAAAAATTTGTTGGGTGTTATTTCATTTTTTCGTGGGGTGTTATTTCATTTGGGAGCTATTTCACGGTACCTGATTTTTGTATGGTGAGTTCCAATTTGGAAGGAGATTTGTGTACGTTTTGTTCTGTTTTAATCATAGCTTTGTTTTCCCGATTACAATTAATTGTTTATTTCCTTACAGTGCTGCCTTTAACTTGTACCAAAAAAGGTTTTTTTCTTAAGTGCTTCGATATTATTAGAATTCAATCTATACTCCATGTTTAGGAGCTTAAAGTTTCTACAAGAGATTTTCAGTTATTTCTGTTTGGTGCTAGTAATCTTAATTCTTTGAACGAATCGTTAAGAACAGTTCGGCGCCACATTCTTTGTGGTCTTCCATGACGCCTTTTACCTGCACAATCGGGTGGTTAGTTCGTCATTAGATATGGTTCTAGGCCACAATATTTGGAGAATATTTCGAAGGCAAGGGTTTATAAACATCTGAAGCTTTGCTTTCATTTGTATGGAAACTAACCATGTCTCTGAGCAGTAGAGATGCACAGACTTCATGCAGACGCGTGATCTATTTCGCAGCGTAGAAAATGCCGTACACGACTTCTGCATGCGACTTAAGATATCCTGTTTAGCTCCTCCGTTTTTTGAAATAACACTACCCAAATATGAGAAGCTGTTCAGTTCTGCTATGTTTTGGCCGTTTATATTGAATGATTTAGTTCGCAGAGATTCTGTTTTGTTGATATTGATTTTAAGGCCAACCTTTAAGTCGCCTAGCTTCGATTGCATGTACTGATGCGCGTGCGAGAGCAAAACCCTATCATCTGCGTACTCAAGATATTTAAGGCATTCATTAATTAACCAAGTGATTTCCCGTTTATTGATTTCGTAGACAAAAAATTCTAGTATGTGATGTAAGGCATCCCTGTCTTATAGCAAAGGTGGAGTTGAAGTGTTCACTAACCTTGCCGTTGTACAGAACTCTGAATTAAGCGCCGTCGTAACTGTTGATGATTATATTTAGGATTGTTCGTGGTATTCCCATGTTTTCCAGATGTTTTCACTTTTTACTGAGTCTAAGGCGTTTTCGTGATCAATAAAAACTGCAGACGGGGTATTGTTGTACTCGATGAATTGCTCAATGCACGATTGGTTTGCTTTAAAGCCGGCCTGTTGTTTTCTCCAAAGTTTGTTAAGTGGGCAGACAATGGGGTTTAAAATAATTTTGTTAAAAGTACTTCGGTAATAAGAAAATGTATTATTGTATATATATTGTATCAGCTAAATTAACAAGCAGAACTTTGAGCTGCTTTCCATCTCAACAAACAAATAGTGAATTTAAAAGCGGTTATAATGATCTCAATTATTACGAACTTATAGTAATGCCTCGATATCATCCAAATGGTATAAAACATGTAATTTAATGAACTGCCAAACAGCCGAATCAACACCAAAGGCAAATATCCATGGCACCAAGGTAATTCTCTATATTTGAAGGGAACAAAAGCGTCCTATCTATTATGAGCTGCTGAAATTTGGCCAGGCCATCACAGAGAAAATGCCCAGAATATGCGGTCAGACATGAAATAGTAATATTCTATCATGACAACTCTAGGCCACATATTGCAATACCTGTTATAAAGTATTGTTAGCGTCTGTCCGTGGTAACACACAGTTAATAAAAGTTGCTTACGTGTAAACCATGTTATGATTTATGGCTCCTGTGTAAACCACTTAACACATTTGTAGTTCTTGTATAAATCTCCCTTTTAAATGGCAACTTTGTAAGAGGTGTGGTGAGTTTCTTACAACTATACGATCGTTTTGGTTTGGGTTAAGTGGTTTTTGGTGGCATATAAAAAAAAACTTACAGACGGACAGACGCCGGCAATTTAAAATTATAAAACCAAAAAGAACAAAGTGCATACAAAAAAAACTGAATTTTAAAATAAAATAAAATAAAATAAATAAACAAATAAACAGAAAGTGTTTTAATCATTACAAGGACGTTTAATAAGAAACATAATAAAAGAAAAAAACCACCCTTAAAGTCATACACAACACATAACCAGCAGACCAATTAAACTCAGTTCACGCAAAAGGAAGAGTAACCTACAAGAGGTAAATATGAATGAAGTGGTTGGGTTAGGTATTATATTTAAATTTAATATAATTGTTTTGGAAATCCAATCCATTAAAACTTATGCGCTTTAAAGTATTAAAAACAATAAATATGTTGCCTTGATATATATTTTAATGGACAAATTTCAATTCACTCTTGTTTTCTCTGACTGTAACAAATCGTTGACACTTCTGGCAATAAACTCAAAACAACACCTGCTCTGTGGAATTATAATAAAATATTAATAAGCAAAACGAAACAAAGAAAAATAAGAAATACGGAACACACCATAACTAAAACCGAGTATAAGGAAATGGTAAAATCTACAGACACAAAAACATCTACACACACAGACTCACACTCTCACAAAACGAAGCGGAAACGCAAAATATGAAAATCAGCAATATAAGCGACAAATAAACACTTAAATATGAAAATAAAAATAATATCAAATGAGATATACACACATTGTCACGCATAAAACAACAACAGGTGAAAGAAATTTTTTCTTAAGAAATTATTTTATTAATATTTTATGAAAATGTTACAACAACAAAACAGTTGTAGGTTAATTGGATACGCAAATAAAAAACAACAACGACACCAATGCCAACGTCACCTTTATAAAGACACGAAATGAACAACGACTACAATATTCGAAATTAGAATAATTAAATCAAAAGACGAAATGAAATGGAAAATATTATTAAAATTATAACTGAAAACAAAGTTATACAAAATTAATATATTTAAATCAAAATTAAAAAAAAAGAAAATAAATTAAAAACTTTTACGAAAGAAGTTAAGTTTTTGTGGGGCCAGAACTTCGAAATAATTAATTTAAGTCCAATTCACTAAATCCGTAGCTTTGAATTAAAACGTTCAGCAATTCATTCTATAAAACCATGCCCATCATAACAAATTCTTTGGTTTCATTCAAAGGCCTTTATATTTTATTGGAATAGAATTCATTCATTGTTGAATTAATCCATAGAAATGTCTTTGTAAGTTTGTTTGTTCCTCAATCACATCATAAATAAACCTTAAATTTTCTACAGACTTTAAGTTTTAAATATCGATATGTTAAAAGACACAAATATTCATCAACAATATACATTTGGAAAATTAAACCTAACGGTTTACCCCTTTAGGTGAAGTTATGTGCTTTTGGTACTTTTTTGGAACCATTTGTAACTGGTGTTCAAAAACATTGAAATGCCTGTCTCTATATATATTGAGATATATATATTTGAGAAGTAATTCCTTCTTATGACTACCCTTAAAGGATAAATATTTGGTAAAAAAGGGGAATTTCACATATAGATAAATAACTTTCCTAAAAAGTATATATTTGTCTAATGGGCATATAAGGGGAAAAATTATACCAATGGTACTGTTTATACTTTGTTCTAAATAGACACAAATTATGTTGTAGCTTCATAGACCCACATGCATTTTGAGTTTAAAAAGTAATTTTTTCGTTAGATGGGATTTATGCAGTACTGAACCCGCTGGCTCTTAGAAAACATGTGTTTTATATTGCATCTAGATCTCGATTTTAATATACAGTGTCGGACAAAACAAATGCACGGACTCCACCGAGGTGGTCATATAACAAATTTGTATATGTATAATTATAGTGCCATGCTATGCCCTTAAAAAAGAAATTGATGCATTTAAAGCAAATGGGATATTGTATTTATGAATGCATCTTAATACCAGAGGATATACAATGTTTCTTGTTTTTTACTTGGAGTAAAACTATACAAATTATTTGATGTGTCAACTCGGGAGCAAGTCCCAAACAATTGACCGTGTAAAAAAATATGAATTTTTCAAATGTAAGCCAGCAAATTATCAACGATTGGCCTTTTACTTTGTTAAAAATTATAGCAAAGGCAAGACGAAATGGGAAATCATTGGAAATCATGTGGCGGAACAGCTATATTAGTGAGAAAAGATATTATGCATTTCCAGAATATAAAAAGGATCACATCCAGGCCACTTCAATAAATATAACTGATGTTATAGTTACAATATCTTCAAAATATTGACCTCCTAGGTATAATTTAAATCGAGAGCAGTTTCTCGAATTTTTTAAAACTCTAAAACTCTTTGGGGCTCTCGCCTTATTACTCCTAGAAGGAGACAACTGTTAGAAGAAATATCGTTTAATTGGCCTACAGACCTCAAAAGGATTCCCGATTTAATTGACTTCGCTGTAATCAAAAACATAAAACGAGATTTTATTTCAGTGATCCCTTTGCTGGACCTCTCATCAGACCACTCGCCTACAGTTTTAACATTATTAGAAGTTCCAAGCCTGCTGTCAATATTCTCAAAACTTTTTGAAAATTGAATTATTCCTGACCATAAATTTGGTTTCAGAAGGAAACATATATTCTTATTCGGGAAACTTTCGAGAGCAAGCTGTATTGCTCTGCATTATTTATTGACATATATCAAGCCTTTGATAATGTCTGGCACGATGGACTCATACACAAAATTGCTAGATTACTACCTGCGAATGTACGTAAACTGCTTAAAAATTACAAACAAGAAAGATCTTTCCAAATCAGATCAAAAGAAGTAATCTCGTCACGTCGAAAAATATCGGCTGGTGTACCACAGATAAGTATTGTAGGGCCGTTCCTATATATTTTATATACTGTAGATATGATACCGCTTTTTTTAAGTACACATGAAAACTCCTCAGTAGCTTCTGAACAACTCCAGTCTCACATCGGCGATTGTTCTACAATGGCTGGACAAATGGAAAATAAAAGTGAATGGAAAATGAAAGTTAATGCAACAAAATGTACTCACGTTACATTTACTCTAAGACGAGAAAGTTGTCCTTCTATACAAATAAAAGCAAGTAAGAAAGTATACCCTACACTAAGTAAATGAACAAAAACATTTTTCTTTCAAAATTTCAATAATTTATATTCGTGAGTGATTATCGGAAGTGGGCCTTATATGGGAGCTATGACATATTACTGACCGATCACGATGAAATTTGGTCATGTGATTAATGTCTATTTGAAAGTTATTTATGTTGCATTTTATGTGTATACCAAAATTTTTATGAGATTTATGATCGTTAAAGTGATTATCGGAAGTAGGCTTTATATGGGAGCTATAACTAATTATGGCCCGATCATAATAAAATTTGGTGACATGAATTCGGTGTATATAAAACTTATTTAGAGACAAAATTGTGTAGATACCTATATAAATTAAATATTTATGACCGATAAAGTCCAATTTCGGGAGGACATTTGTATGGGGGCTAGGTGAAATAATGGACCGATTTCAGCCAGTTTCAATAGGCTTGGTCCTTGGGCAGAAAAAATTATATGTACCAAATTTTATGGAAATATCTTCAAAATTGCGACCTTTACTCTGCGCACAAGGTTTACATGGACAGCCAGCCAGACGGACGGACGGACGGACGGAAAGTGATTCTGAGTCGATTGGTATACTTTAAGGTGGGTGTTAGACTAATATTTTTGGGCGTTACAAACAACTGCACAAATCCAATATACCCTCTCCACTATGGTGGTGTAGGGTATAAATACCAAAATTCCACAACAAAGCAATGTGAGATATCTCGGTATTCATCTTGATCGCCGTTTAACATGGACCCACTATATTGGAGCCAGGTTACACATATAAAACTAAAGTCAGTTCCATTGCACTGGTTAATTGGACCACGGTCTGCTCTAGACTTGGATTAGAAAGTGGTTTTGTACAAAACAGTTATAAAACCGATATGGCTTTACGGCATTCAGCTATGGGTAACAGCCTCCTCATTTAACGTTAAAGAATTGCAAAGAAAGCAGAAAGTAATATCCATAAAGATCTCAATGTTCCTATAATACGAGCATTAAATTCGGTGAGCATTTTTTTATGGTCAATTTTGTTCCGTTGCATAATTATGGCATGTTTAAGTTGCGGAGAAGCGTTATCGATGATCAAATGAATAAAAAAAACTCAGTAGGATAATACTTAGACGGCTTGTTCTTCGTTCATTACTGTGTCAATGGATTTGTATTTCATTGTTTCGCAAGGATGTTTCAATTAAATTTGCAAAAATATAACGTTCCCATTCCGAATTTTTGTAGTTGGTTGTAAAACTTGTAGACATTTGCATTTGGCAGAAGTACGGCGGGAACGAAATCTCATTTGCGGAGGGATCAGTTGGAATTTTTCTATTTCCGATGTCCAACAGTTGTTTTGAGAATGTATCGGCAGAAGGGTCTTGCAGCAAATGCATACGTATGTTTGTCGATAGCGTTCGGATTTTGTAGTTTCATTTCGAGCGAAATGAATTTGAAAGAACGTGGCATCATCATTGGGAAGCGGGAGCAATTATCCAATTCTGTAATACATTTAGCCTTGAACTTTAAAATTGGGCATGAAGCCGATGTTATTTACGATATTAGTTGCCCGAAAAACGTCAACTGAAAGCACGAGTTGCTCTTTCCGATATTTTTAAGGAAGTTCTTGGCGCCGTAAATGCAACTTAGAAGAATCTCGATAATTGGTGGCTGAACTACATTACCGTTCGAATAGCACATTCCCAGGGATTCTTTAGGGAACTTGAAAACGCTGCAATATAAGCAAAGTTTGTTCATTGCGCCAATCAGTACGTCCTTGTGATTCCTGTAGTCATCATCCATATTGTAATGAAATGCCGCTAATTTTAAATCGATTCTTGATCGATCATCCTTGTTGTAATGAAATGCAGCCAACTTTAAATCGATTGTTTCACTTGATCGAGCCATTCGGGACCAATAAGCTTATAGTCTTTCCATATGATGTTGGTGTGTCTTTGTAGCTCTTGCTAAAGATGCACTGCGTTGCATTTTTTTAAGCCACACAGATCAAAAATTAAAAATCTTACTTTTCAATGGTATCCATTAGGCAATTCTGAAGATCCCCTGAAAATTTCATCAAAATCCGTTTACATGATTTTGACTCCATTCGGAACATACATACAAACATCCATCTTTATATACAGGAATTTTCCAACAAGAGGTGTTAGTTTGGTATTCAAAGAAAAATGAAATTTTTTGAGATAAATGATCGGATGTTTATTTCATAACAAAGATGAAGGTATGCCGTTAGTAATGAAAAACAATATCAGCCAAATGGCTATCACGACCACGCATATATGACCATATCCTTTTCATAAAATTTTCCATAACAAAACCGCAAAGTGGCTGTCCTCGATAGCTTCAGGAATTCTATCTTTGAGGTCTTGAATCGACGCTGGGCTGTTGGTGTAGACCTTATCTTTCACGTGGCCCCAAAGGAAGAAGTCTCAAGGTGTTAAATAACAAGATCTCGGTGGACAATTGTGATGACCTCTTCTAGAGATAACACGGTCCGGAAACTTTTCTCGTAAAAGAGCAATGGTTTCGTTGCTTGTGTGGCACGTAGCGCCGTCTTGTTGAAAGTAAACGTTGTCCAGATCAATATCATCCAACTCCGATCATAAGATACGGTGTAATGACGTTTGTGGAATGCCCAATTCCAAAGAACGACGAGGAATGGACAAACCTGGGTTTTCTTCAAGACTTTGGGCTACAGCACCAATATTCTCAGCTATTCTTGAGCGACGTGGACGGGTTTTATTCTACACATCACTAACTTGTTCCAACAGCTCGAATTTTTCCACCAATTTATCTATTGCGGTCCGACAAGGTGCTTCACGACGACCCAAAAATGCTTTAGTTTTGCGAACTGTGACTGCAAGATTTTCACCATTTTTGTAGTGAATTTTAATAATTTCAATGCGTTGTTGAAGCGTGTATCGTTCCATTTTTGGTAATGGCGTAGTTTCTACTTGTCAAATGTGCAGTTGCTACTGGAGCTATAACTAGGATTGTTATTCAATAAATTTATTCGAATAATCGTGGAAATAATATATTTTTCATTCGAATGCATATAATTTTTCAATAATTGCCTTTTAATGATATTGTCAAATAGTTGTTTTTCTAGTAAAAAAGTACAGTTTATGTAAACGTAGATAGTATATAATTAAATTCCAGCTTTGAAAATTGTATTTGAAATAACTGAAATCA
Organism: Calliphora vomitoria; assembly: GCA_942486065.2. Classification (NCBI taxonomy): domain Eukaryota; kingdom Metazoa; phylum Arthropoda; class Insecta; order Diptera; family Calliphoridae; genus Calliphora; species Calliphora vomitoria. Next base: position 78,281,712 of record OW818033.2, read on the forward strand.
TGTTTCTTATCGCCTTTGGATTAACACACCAACATCAGAACACTAACACTAAAACTAACCTAAAATCTAAAACATTTGGACTAATAAAAACCTAGGAAAGATTAAGTTGCAATAGATTTAGGATATATTTCCAATTAATAATAATTTATAGAGATATAATTTATAATATATTGTAGTTAAACTTCTTAAAAATTTACTGAAAGCCTTATACGAATTTAAAAATACTTTAGAATCTAATGTCTTTTAATCATTTCATAAAATATTTAACTAAACTTTATACAATTAAAATGGTTTAATTTATTATTATTTGTAATTACTATATATTATTAATTTTGTGTTTACATTCATTATTAGCAAACAAATAACTACAAATTTTCTGATTTTAAATAATTGACAACCCTAGCTACAAGCAATTAAGCACCTTCCCTCACAGTAGTCTGTTGATTGATTAGATATAAATCAATCAATTCAATAAAGATTTAGTTTTTTTTGGAATTTATTTAAATATTGTTTAAAGTTATTGTCAGCAATTGGCTTCCTTCCAGCTTGGAACAATTCATCCTTTGCTGTAATAGAAGATATGAATACACTGCTTATTTTATGGCTACTCATTGCACTGTACCACGCAAAAATATTAAATGATTTTTCGCTTTAAATTGGCCTCTGTTCAAAAATGTTTGAATTTGTTAGTTTCTGTCGGCGTTTTTAATTTTTTTGGTTTTCACACGCTGAAAGAAAAAACCATTCAACTTTTTTTTTACCCCCTATAACAAGGACCAAGTTTTACTAAATCTACCTTTTGCCGCAACTGTCAACCGAAAGGCAAATAAAACTTCTACTTTGCCAGACACTAAATCCACAAAAGTCCAATTGAAAAGTTTTAGTTTTGTATTTTTACACCAACACACCACAAGACAAACGCTATATATTCTTCACTCTTCTCCAATGCGTATGAGAATGATAGAAAAGTTTTAGTTGAGCAAAAGCGGCTGGCAGGGCACAAATCTAAAATCAAGTTAAAAATTTATATTAAAATTGTCCCAGAAATAAATAACAAGTTGTGAATGCTAAAAAAAAAAAATAAGAGAATTGTATGGATATTAGGAAAAAGTTATGACCAAGACGTTAAAAAATGGCCAACTGCTGTAGGCCATAAAGCAATTAAAGTATTGCAATTATGCTGCAATTACAATTCAAGTTTTATTAGAAAAAATTACAATCGTAAAATAATTTTTTTTTTGTGTGTTTTTCATTAATATATTGCAGTATATAATCTAATACAATTAGTTTTCTTATCGTTTGAAATTTTAATCTTTGTTTTGAATTTATGATATTCATTTTAAGTTAACTAAATCTTAAGTTTAACCAGCTGTAGTAATATTTATCTCTAACTTGCATTTGAGTTGTCAAGGAACTAAAGCAAATGATAATCTTAATTGTGCGGCTAAATTGTCAAATACTAATACATATGAATATACACTAGGGTGGCCCTTATACAGGACTTTTTTTGATTTTCGGTGCGACCTGGGCTTAAAAGGGTTTTTTGTCAAATAAAACCCAAGTGCAGAAAATTTTAGTGAAATCGTATAACGTTTGGAGACTGCACATTTCATTCATCGAGTATATGAGCAAGTTATGAACACATCCCAAAGTGTGCCTTATATGAGAGCTTTGACGAATTACGGTGATATGACTGTTACATGTATGGAACATATTTGTAATCAATATGATCGTTAAAGTTACCCAGCAGTTCTAGGAGACTGTCAGTCTCATACAAAAATTGCGTCCGTAATAAGGACTGAAATCGTAAAATTCTTAACACAAGTTTTTCATTAAAACTTTTAACCCAAGTATTATTTGATTTTTTTTTTAATCAAGTTACCTTTGTAAAGCATGTCAGTTATTATTTTTAATGTCAGTTATGTTCATTTGTTGTTAATTAAAATGAGTGAGAGTAAAAAGTGCATACAAAAATTATTAAATATTTTAAACAAAACCCAACTTGGTCCTACAAAAAGTTGTCCACACAATCAAAGGTCTGCCATCAAACTGTGTCCAATGTTATTTAACAGTACCGGGAGAACTTGTCCGTTGATAGAAAATATGATACAGGTAGAAGGAATGGTTCACATGATGTGTATTAACCCAAAAAAATAGTCAAAAGAGCTCTTAGCATATCCGGTAGGAAAGCCGCCCGGTTAATTTAGTGCTTGGACTATTTGGTACGAAAGGTTAAAGCTAATGCAGGTTAAAAAACATACACCGGTCAAAAATTAGAGGCCAAAGACAGAGCATGGAAATTGAAGTAAAATTTTATACAAAAAAATATATCTGCTGCATAATGGTTCAAAATTTTGATGTTGCTGATGCTCGAGGGAGTGACGAAGAAAAGTTTGTTACCCAAAATCAGACAAAATTTCCCAGAAATTTCTTGATATGGCAAGCAATATGCAGTTGCGGCAAAAAAGCCAAACATTTTTTACAAAGGGCTCTATAAATAACGAAATTTCCATCAATGAATGTTTACAAAAAGGCTGCTTCCATTCATAAGACTTCATAATATTTCCACTTATTTTTGGCCTGATTTTGCACCTTGTCACTATGGTAAGAAAGGTCTTGAGTTGTAAAAGAACAATAATGTGGTATTTGTACCCAGATAGGCAAATTCTCCAAACTGCCTGGAGCTAAGGCCAGTGGAGAGATGTTGGGCTCTTGTTGGAAGAGAATTGAAGAGCACAAAAAAGGTGTCCAAAAGAGTGGTAGATTTTGTATATGCTTGTGTTAGTTAATTGATAGTTCAATAAACAATTACTTGTAAGCAAATCTTCCTCCGACAACTTTCCAATAGATTACTTCTGTTAGGTAAAATAACTATTTTCCAAAGTCTAATACAAAATAAACCTTTGAGGTGACTACACTTTATGATACTTAGAGATAGTAATGTGACAACTGACTTCACGCTATGTTACATGTGATGTCAGAATACGCAAAAAGAAAATAAACTGTATGATAATTTTATCAACACAATTTGTATAAAAGCAGCTTGTACGAATTACAAAAAAGTGCATTCCGAAATAAACATTTAGATTACGAAATAAACATGTAGATTACTTAGACACTTAAGTTACAACTCACTTCACGCTAGATTACCAGGGATGTATAAAGTATTCAATTGATTTTTCTCTGGACTGCAAAGAGCACATACGTGTCAAATTACCCAAAATATATAAATTGGAGTCAGCTAAGTCATCAGACATTAGTGACAATTACTTTCTATAAGGCAGACATTCACTACTTGCTTAACTGCTGGGTATTTCGAAAGTGGGCCTTATATAGGAACTATGTTTAATTATGAACCGAACGTCATAAAATTAGGTGACTGAATCAATTAATTCTACTTACAGACACACTCATAATATAAACTAGGAATTTATGGTCACTTTTCAATACATATTTAAACATTTTTTAATTCATTTTATAAAAAAACGTAGAAATCAACATAAAAAAATTCGAACATTTTCATTAAAAACACAAAAATTTGCATAAATTCATTAATTGTACGAAAAGTATCTCCGTACAGTTAATCGTTTTAGGGCAAGAAATCTCAATATTAAACTTAATTGAATTTAATATGTGGTAGGTCCTCTTTTCTGAGCAATTGCAGCATTTAAATGGCTGTGCATGGAATAGAACAGCTTTGTTGTATGAGACTTATGTCTGTTGAATTTTATTTGACTACCAAAATGTTTACGTTAATGTGATTTTCGAAGGTGGGTCTTTTATCGTCATAAAATTAGATTACATGATTTCCTAATAAATTATACATTACTGACCTTTAAAAACCTCTTCAGGAGGATACTTGTATAGACTAAATGAACTGATAAACTGATTTCAATTATGAATCGATCTGCCCAACATTTTTAGGTGTGCTTTAATCTATATAAATATATAAATGTCATTGTAAGTTTGTATGTTTGTTTGTTTATTTGTTGGTTTGTTTGAGCATCACGCCTAAACGGCTGAACCGATTTTATTGAAATTTGGAACGTAGATAGATCCTTACTTGAAAGCGTCAATAGGTTATAACTTTATTCAATACTTGGACCAGAAAGGGATAAACAGGAGGAAACCCGAATTTTGTTATAAAATCCTTACATATTTTTTTACTACGACAGGGGTAGCGAAGCGCACCGAATCAAGCTAGTTGAATATAAAACTTATTTACGACCGATGAAGTCCTATTTCGGGAGAAAATTTGTATGGGGGATAGGTTTATTCAGAAAAGGATTCTGAGATTAAGGTAGGTGCCAGACAAACATCAGTACAAACGTATAATATCTTCTCCACTATAGTGGTGTAGGGTATAACTATCAAAAATTATTCGAACGTCGATGTATTGATATTGTAAATTATTTAAGAGGTTTGTAATGCACCAAATCTTACATATCATTCACTGCGATCTTCCTAATAATTTGGTAAAATATAATAAGAGAAAAGATAAATAGAATTTGTTGTACATGCTTATAAAACATTCCCTTCTTTACACAAATTCGATTTAATTAGTGTCTTTTTTTCTATAAATATTAATTTATTAAGCATTTGTAAAAATTTAGAATTTGTCAGCCCAACCACAAAGGAAGACTAGTCGAATCTAAAAATTACTCTCTTTTCACACATATAGGTAAACAATAACAAAATACATGGCAATACATTAAATTACCTATCTAGTTGTCATCTATGCTTTTGGTTTTGAAACTTGTTTTTAATTTTTGTTTTTTAAGCCATACACCACCATAGTGGGGATGGTATATTGCGTTTGTGCAGATGTTTGTAATGCCGGAAAATATTAGTCTAACACCCACCTTTAAATATCAGCATCTGAGTCGATTCACCGATGTCCGTCTGGCTGGCTGGCTGTCCATGTATACCTTGTGCACAAAGTACAGGTCGCAATTTTGAGATATTAGGATAAAATTTGCTACATAAAATTACTTCGGTCCCAGAACAAAGTATGTTGAAGCTGGCTGAAATCGATTTATTATTTCACCTAGCCCCCATACAAATGTCCTGTCATAAATGCTTAATTGATATAGGTATCTACACAAATTACGCTCCAAATTAGTTTTATATATATGCAAATCATGTCACCTAAGTTTATGAAGATAGGTCCGCTTCCGATAATCACTTTAAAGGGAATAAATCTCTTAAAAATGTTGGTATACACATAAAATTCAACACAAATAACTTTCATATAGACATAAATAACTTGACCAAATTTCATAGTAATCGGTCCATAATTAGTCATAGCTCCCATATAAGGCACTCTTCCATAAATAAATTATTGACATTTTTAAAGCAAAATGATTTTGGTCATTTCCTTAGCGTAGGGTATTATATGGTCGGGCTTGACCGAACATACTTTCTTACTTGTTTTTTTAATTTTTTGGAAATTTCGTTTTATTATTTTGTTTCATTGAAATATGTTTTAAACTAGTTGACCGCCCCACCTTCGCTCGGTAGTTATTTACTAATGTTCTTCAAGTTTCTCCAAAAAATTATCTCATTAAGAAAAATGAGAAGTGAAAAGGAGGCAACATATTAAAAATTTTAATTTGCGAATTTTTGAAATTTTTTTCTTCACAAACCATCTTCTGAAAATGTCGCATCGAATAAAAAAACAATTAGTCAAATCGCTCCAGTCGTTCTCAGGTGATGCCATTACATACATGGATCATTTCAGTTTTACATATATAGATAGATTATTAGAATGTATGTGTTCTGAAAGTACCCTACAGGAAATTCAATAGTGAAACTTTTTAGTGACATATGACAATGCTATTTACAATAGAAATATATCATGTGAGTGTCATTGGAAGTCTACTACTGACGATAGTACTATTGACTAGGTACTTCTGTTGGTACCATATGTACACATTGGAACGAGAGACTCACCAGTACATTTTAGTAATTGTGGTCTATACTTTTGGTACTTTCCTGAAGTAGATGTCGATAATGAAACTGCATATTTTGTTAACATTTGACGATGTATTAAAAAAATTAAAAAACAAAAAGGTATGAATTTATTGGGTCTACGTTTTAGTGACTACTGTTTCGATGATAAATCCAAAACGCATTTATTTATTTATTTATTCATCAGAAAATCTGGTTGGATCAACATGGAAGCAACTTGTATCGAATAAGATACTTGCTCCTCGGGTATCATAATGGGATCTGCATTATTTGTACTACAAGGGTGGCTGCCCATAGAACCTATTCTAACCTATAGTAAAAAACTTCATTCAATAAAAGCTAATTTCAATGTTTATAGAAGGGTTGAAGTATGGATTTCTATGTGCTTAAGCAAATGATATATATGTTATATAGTTAGACTTATGTAAATTTGTAAATAATTTTGTATGAGCAAAGATTTGTTCAACTTCTCACTCTTCTCTCATGTAAATTAAACGACCAATTAAAAGACAATTTTACATTGTCTGATACTAGTTGGTAGCTATCATAAAAAGTATATGTCACATTTTTCTGAAGACATGCAGATACATTTGGGAGAACAGGAAGCATCGATAACCCAAATGCAAAATAAGTTCCACCTTAATATACATATGTATGAGCAAGTGTAGATAATATATCTATAAGGATATAAGTTAAATCCTTCATATTTTTGCACTTTGATTCATTAGTGTTATAAAGTGTACTTGTGTTTATATAAAGCGTAATTAGTCAAGCATATGCGTGTTTACAATATCTTTCGTATGCAAATAATAATTAAAATTATATGCACTATTTGCTTTTTATGAGCTTATCGAACGAAGTTTGTTCAAGGTGTAGATTAAGGATGTTTCAAAAAATTAATTATTATATGAGTTTTGCATACACCAGCGTTGTCATTCGAATAAAAACTCAACTAAGACACGAAAAATTTGAAATTTCTATTTTGGTCCAAGAGCGAGGCCGGTTGAAGATTTCACCTAGCCATTTTTAAGAGTCCTATCGAAATTGCAATTTAATTTGGAAAAATCTGTTGACTATATCTTATGATGATATTGTTAAATAGTAGTCCTGAAATAAATATCGATATAGAATTCAACATTTATACATAAAATTCATATAAAAGTAAAATATAGTTACAAATTTCAGAGTTCCTCTTGTTCAGCTAACCATAGGACATTCATGTAACATTATTGGGAGCACTTCAGCATTACTCCAAGTTTCAAGTAATAAATGAAAATTAAACAAATTTTTTCCAACTAGATATTTCTATTTTTCTATTTTTACTCGATCTGTTCTATTATTTATCTTAAATCAATTAAATGGATTGTTTAAATCTATTTACCGCATTCAATACATCAAATAAAATTTTTCATTTCATGTTTATCAAAAACCATTGAAAAGTGAGCCTCTAGCCTTTAAAAATCAGATAAAACCAAACGAACTGCTAAAACAATTGGCCAAAGACAATGACATGTAACAGATCATCAAAAAACGAAAAAAACAAAATCATCAACTAAAAAGAAAAAATGAAAATACTTTAAACTAAACATACAGTAAATAAGTACATAGAAAAAATAACTAAATAAAATCTACAAAACAATCAACAAACTGTTAAAGACCAAGTTAAAATAGAAAATAAACAGCAACATTTATTTACAATCAAGAACAAATGAATGAAACGATGGGCAAAACGAGTGAAAAACAAAACTTTACTGAAATGGCGAAAAACTTTTTGACGCCAAAGGGCAAATGATACACATACAGAACATGTAGACATGATGATACAAATGTTTTTGCAGGGCGATACAAAAAAAAAAAAAAGAAAAAACATTGTAAAATTAAACATGCAGCAAAAGAGCTATACCTACACAGCAAGCTTTTTTAAGTCCACCCAAGTTCAAGGCATAAAGTCTGAAAATGCAGAGCTTTAAATCATGGAATTGTTGTCCACAAATATTATCGAGGAATAAATTGCTTTCAAAACTAGATTAATTTGTATTTCTATTAAAAGCGAAGGGGGTTAATATTTTTGACAATTGATCACTGTGAAAGATGTCTAGATTTCAAAAATATTAAATTATCCAAAACAATTTGGGTGATTGTTAAGATTTATCTCTTTTTTGGAGCAGTGCATTGTAATGAATTCGAGTATTGGAAACTTCATGTTATCAGTCCGTACTGAAAAACTATGTTCTAAATCACATCCCCAGGGAATTGCCATCAGGCATTAAATCACGGGGGATGCAGCCATCGCTGCTCTTTAAGTTTTCTGTCTTATATTGAGCATTCCTCAGATTACAACGATACTATGCTTCACAAAGCTCTTGATTTATGCCTCGTACATATGGATTTACTTAAACCTAGTTGCTTAGGTTCAAATTTTGCCGTAGATATGTTTGAAGTCTGCTGCGCTGTACAAAATCTCGGGCATGTTGTTATACCCTACACAATAAATGGCAAGGGTTATATACCCTTAGTTTGTCGTTCCGTTTGTAATTTCTACATTTTAACTTTAAAATGCGGGATTTATAACCGAAGGCGTAGCGTTTGAACGCTGTTTTTGTTTTTAATAACTTATATGTCATTTTGAAGTGTACATATGTGTCATTTATTCTCACTTAGTAATTGAGCATTATGGTGTAAACAACAAAAGCGGTATTCACAATTTAGAGTACTTGGCCTTGTAATATAGTAAAAGAGCACAATATCAAAAAACTAAAAACAAAATACATTTAAATGTTTGTCAATAAATAGCTTTTCTGCTTTTTTACTAGGCCAAGTACTCTACATTGTGAATACCGCTAAAGTATTTTTTTGCTTCGAAAATATCGCATTTTGTACCAATAAATCGTCATATACGGATAGTTTTGTTTCACTTCTTTAAATTTAAAACGAGTATGAAAGTATGATCGGTCAAGCCCGACACTGAGTAGATGAGCAAAAACATTTGTTTTATATTCCAATATTTTATTTTCGTGAACGATTTTAGAAAGTTGGCCTCATATGGGAGCTATGACTAATTATGAACTGATCGCCATGAAATTAGGACGCGTGATTTACGTCTATATGAAACTTATTTCCGTTGAATTTTATGAGGATACCAATATTTTTAAGGGATTTATAGTCGTTAAAGGGATTTGTGGAAGCGTGCCTTATATGGGAGCTATGACTAATTACACAGTACAACACATGATTTTGGGACTCAATTCTGACAATTGCACTTTAAAGTAGCACCAAAAATAAGAACTTCTCTATCACTAGTTTTGTCAAGTTGCCTGCATTACTAATTTAATGGCCATACAAATTATTTTTGTTCAAGGTGGATTTTTATCACATTCTCTATATTTTAACAAGGTTATATCTCGATATACCGTACGGAATATCTCTTTTGTGTCTGAAGCAAAGTTGTAGATATTGAATAGGAGAAACAAAAAGCGGAACATACACCTACCTACTCATTTTTTTTTTTTAATTTTTTCCCCCTTTTTCACCATTTTTGCTCAATAACTGGATCCACAAATCCACAAAAATGCTGTTTTTTATCAGTCAATTGGTTTGACTATTTTGTGTTTTACTTTATTCGCGATACACAGGGAATCAATTTCAATGTAAAGATTAGAAAGCAAGAACTCCCGAGCTCGACAAACAATTAAAATAACGTAATGAACCTTTGATAAAGTATGTAGATGATATTTTATTGCCATCGCTCCACATGAAATTAGAAATAGCTGGGAAATTCGTTGAAGTGGTAGTCAATAATATTGAGGACGCCTATGACTGTTTGAAATCCATCTTTCCAAAACTCAGAGAAGCTAAAATTAGAAAAGGTTGTCTGTATTTAAATATTGTCATATCTAAATTTGTTCAATACGTTATATTCGCATTACCAATAAATTTTTTACAAATATCCTTTCGAACCATTGTGTGCATGGGAGACATTGAATCAAGTCAGCGAGATGACATACAGACACGAGTGGATAAGTTTCTGTATTAATTTGAAAAAATCAATGCATCCATGACGTTAAAATTACATTTGATGCATTTTTACCTTGGGACAATTACCTCATTATTCGGACGAACAACCAGGTGACCATGCCAATGGAAAAGCGATTCAAAAAAAATAGATGCATTGCTTATGGAGGTTTGTTGGTGGAATTCTAAAATTAAGCATTTTAAAGATTAAAGCAACGAAGGTGAAAATGACACTGAAATTGGTGAACACACTAAAGAAAACTTGCCCTTGAACATTATGTCTAACTCGGATGATTAGACAGACTCAGAACATGAATATGAACAACCCACGAAGAAAACAACATCATCAGAAACAAAAGCGTCCATTTCAACGAGGATGTATATTGACAATAATTGAAAATGTTCTAAATTTTGTATTCATGCATAAATAACCAATAAAAATTTTTTTTTTTTTTCTGTGTAAGCTGTAATATGAATCGTAATTTTTATAAAGTTTATAAAGAAAAAATATTTGTGTATATTTAATACAGTTATTGAGCAAAAAAGGTGAAAATAGGGAAACAATTTAAAAAAAAATTTTAAGGCGCTGGATGCACTTATTTATTCTTATCGATTTTAATGTGCAAGAGATGGCTGGTGCGATTCAGAAAAGGTGATGTTGACATGGAAGACAAAGATTGCTAGCCAAAAAAGTTTGAAGGCCAAGAATTGGAGGCATTACTCCATGAAGAATGTTTTAAAACTCAACAAGAGCTTGCAAAATCATTGGGAGAAACTCACGCTGCAATTTTAAAACGTATGCGAGCAGCACGATTCATCTAGAAGCGGAAAAATTGGTCACCATACGAATTCAAGCCGAGAGACCTTGAAAGACGAATTAGCATGTCCGAAACTATGTTCGGACGCTATAAAAGAAAATCACTTTTGCACAGAATCAACCAGCCGAATCGACACCAAATCCAAATATCAATGGCGCTAAAGTGATATTCTGTATTTGGTGCAACAAAGGAGTCCTATATATTATGAGCTGCTAAAATCTGATCAGACCATCACAGAAAACCTGTACCGAACGCAATTAATACGTTTGAAGCGATCATTGGCTGAAAATGCACACAATTTTCGGCCAGATATGGAACCGTAATATTCCATCATGACAACGCATAATGGGGGAAATGAAAAAAAAGTGGAAATAAATCCGTAACTTCTAAACGAATAGCTCGATTTTAATAAAATTTCCCATGGCTATAGAGGAGGTGTTAATGTGCTTAAGTTTTGAATGTGGGCTTATAACACTAAGGGGGACCGAGCCACACTGCTCCAAATATCAAAAATTAAAAATGATGCCAAATGGGAAATTTTATTTAAATCGAGGTATTCGTTTAGAAGTTACAGATTTATTTCCACTTTTTTTTCATTTCCCCCACTGTGCAACGCTCGGCCATATGTTGCAATACCTGTTAAAAATTATTTAAAATGAAGTGGTTGGGAAGTTTTGCCTCAACCGCTTTATAGTCTATTTGTTTCGATCAATGCAGAATGCTCTCTTCATTTCAGAACAGAGTATCCGAAAATGGCTTGATTCGTTCTTGGCCTCAAAAGATGAGCAGTTCTTTGGCTCGGAATCCATATATTGGCAGAAAGTTGGAAAAGGTAATAGCTAACAACACTTTGAATAAATTTATATTATAACAAGTAAGAAAGTATGGTCGGTCAAGCCCGACCTTATAATACTCTACACTAAGTAAATGAGCAAAAACATTTTTCTTTCAAAATTTAAAAAATTTATATTCGTGAGTGATTTTCGGAAGTGGGCCTTATATGGGAGCTATGAAAAATTATGGACCGATCACCATGAAATTTGGTCATGTGATTAATGTCTATATGAAAGTTATTTATGTTGCATTTTATGTGTATACCAACATTTTAAGGAGATTTATGCTCGTTAAAGTGACTAATTATGGACCGATCATAACAAAATTTGGTGACATAAATTCGGTATATATAAAACTTATTTGGAGAAAAAATTGTGTAGATACCTATATAAATTAAACATTTATGAGCGATAAAGTCCAATTTCGGGAGCATATTTGTATGGGGGCTAGGTGAAATAATGGACCGATTTCAGCCAATTTCAATAGGGATCGTCCTTGGGCAGAAAAAATGATATGTAGTAAATTTTATCGAAATATCTTCAAAATTGCGACCTGTACTCTGCGCACAAGGTTTACATGGACAGCCAACCAGCCCGCTAGCCAGACGGACGGACGGACATCGTTTAATCGACTCAGAAAGTGATTCTAAGTCGATCGGTATACTTTAAGGTGGGTGTTAGACTAATATTTTTGGGCGTTACAAACATCTGCACAAATCCATTATACCCTCCCCACTATGGTGGTGTAGGGTATAAAAATGCTTCAAAATAACAGATACAAATTTAAAAAACCCGTATTTTTAAGTCATATACCCAATACATATTTTCTGGATCAACTATCCGTAACCCCCAAATAACTTACATGCATCATTCATACACCAATATATCCGCTGTAGTCTTAGATAGGTTGCTATTTAAAAATGAGAAAATCGGCCGACAAATGGCCGAGATGTTATCAAAAAACCACGACTACCTCCATCTTTTTTACCTATTTGTGATATCTGGATTGCTATGTCATCTAATGATGGATTTAAGGTATGGATATCCGATGATTGGTATTTCAAAGACCTTTTCAACTACGTATATGACGCTATAGTAATTCGGACCTACAAGGTGTCAAGACGAAATTTTTAACCCGATATTTTTTTTCACCAAAACAATTTTATTTAAAATTTTTTCATCAAAAATAAAATTAGCTCGTCAAAAAATTAAAAAAAAAATTACCTGAAAATATTAAAATTTTTAACGAATCTTAGTCATTGGAATATTTTCTCTACTAATTCGTTTTCCACATTATTAGAACATTTTTCATTATTTCAATATCAAATCCTTTAACGACTCTGACCAGTCTAGTACAAGTCTGTGTGACAATGATGGCGCGATTGTCACAACAAGATAAGATATATCACCAGTGTTGCCAGTTTAGCCTTTTTGAGGCTAAATTTAGCCTTTTTATTTACTCTTTAGCCTCGAAATTTTGGTTTTAGCTTCTAGCCTTTTTCCTAGCCTTTTTTTAATTTGATAATAGCCTTTTTTTAAATAAAAAAGGCTAGAAAAAACCACGAAGCTAAAACCAAAATTTCGAGGATAAGGAGAAAATAAAAAGGCTAAATTTATATTTGTGAGATATTTTCATTTTAATTCATTATTGTTTTTCATTTAGCTTTTCAATATACTCAAGAATTGTGCAGTATTAAAAGAACAAATAACAATTGCCAATACCAAGTGTTTCAAAATGAAATATAGTATTTTATATCTGAAAGCTATAAATGTCTAGCAAATTCGCTTTCAAGACAAAATTGTTATTACACATTATATTCATCGTTATATAATGGACAAGAGCCCCACAAACTCTTAAAGGCTTGTGATACTCGATGGCTGTCATTTGAAATAGCCGTTAAACTTATTGTGAATCTGTGCTTCGAGTTTAAACCAACAATGCTTCAAAGCCAAACATTTAAGTGATTAATATACTGATTATAATTTGGTGTATTATTTCTTTTAAACCAGTAAGGAATTCAGCGGATCCAACAAAGCTGTTTTCTGATTTAAAATTTCTTCTCCATAGTTTGTGTTTTCAAATTGTAATACAATACAAAGAATTGATACATTATCGTCCCCAACTGAAAATTGTTTAATGTTTTCGCCACATGCAAGTTTGAAGAATGAGAGATAAAATAACGAACGGTTTAATTAGTGACGATTCTGAAAAAAAATACGGCAAATTAAACTAATTGAGCAATTGCGACAAAGATTTTCATATAAAAACTCTTCGCTAAATCGATTTTTTATCCGTTAATAATATACTTAAAATAGTACTCGTAAAACCAAAAAAATATATTATGTATGTGAAAAATAGTAAATGCTTAGTACTTAAATTAAAAAAAAAAAAATTAAAGTTTTGTCTGTATAAAAATATATATGGGGCATTTAATGTCAAGTGAACCATCTTTTGAAATCGATGTCTTCCGATAGTTAGTTCTATTAGATAGTAATTCAGACACAATTTTTCAACAAGATCGGTCGAAAACTTTCTGAGTTGGAGGGGATCAGAATTTGACATTTTGGCCAAGCAGGTGTTTTTTCTCATCCATGTAACTTATTACCTATTGTTCTAAGCAAAATGTGTCCCAAATAGTTTACATAGCTAATTCTTCAATCTTTCGGAAAAAAAAAATTTTTTTGCCCTTTTTTGCAAAATCTAAAACTGTTCAAAATGGGCTCTTTTTTAATTTTTGCTCAAGAGATCGCTTAGTGGGATTCGAGTGGAATATCTATCAAAATAAATATTTTGTAACTCAAGACATACAATTTTTGAAATTTTTTTGCAAAATCTAAATTTTTTTCCAAAATGGACCGCTTTTTTTTGCTCAAAAGAAAGCGTATTTCCATTGCTTTAAGAGGTTTTTGGTCGCTTATATATATTTGTATATTTATTATTAATAATTAATATTATTTCTGTTTGCTGCTGAAGTGTACCTTTATAATTTTATTTATTTTTATGAATTTTATGAATATATTTTAAAATTTTTTATTTAAAAATAAATATAAAACTAAATTCTTAATTTATAATATTTTAGCTTTTTTTTTTGTCTTTTTTTTAAAGCAGTTTGGCTTTTTCTGACCTTTTTTTGTAGTCAATATAGCTTCTTTTTTTGCCAGCTCCTGGCAACACTGTATATCACTGTTAAACTGTTGTGTTGTGAAGAGAGCACTTTTTCAGTGCAGACAAGCGAGATGTCTAACTATTGTATGTTTGTGTATTTCGTATGTAAAAGTCTAGTAACAGTCACACACACAAATGTATTGGTGTGTGGAGTCGTAGACAACGAATTGGGGTGTTGATGATAATGATGAGCTTTCATGAAGTGTGGCAAAATTTATGGCTTTTAATGAACACAAACACACGAGTACATATTCAAGTAAACCGAACAAAATAGAATAATATTTAAAATCTATAGAGAAGGAGAGTTGGTGGGTCATGTAAATACCATAACAATTTAAGTTACATTGATAATATACTAAACATTAAGCTTATCTTCCATTTCCATTTCCTTTACTCATTGATGTTGTTGATTTGGTAAGTGACTCGGTGTCGGTGTGAGTTTATTGAGGAATGTGTTTAAGAATTTGCTTAGTTTTTGTGGTCTCCAACTTTTATTAGCACCAGACCCATACCTTTGCTTATTTTTTGTTACACATTCAATGCATTTCAATGAATTTTGCAATTGGTCATGTATACTCATGTGCGAGGAGTAAACTGAAAGTGATTTAAAATTATTTAAGAAAATTCCTTGTAGTTTTTAACAATTAGATTCCTATCGGTGTATTATGCTCCACAAGTATTCTCTAATAATTATGTTGACAAAAAAAAAAAAAAATTGCGAGTGACTTCGATCGTGGTTGTGGCAGTCATATGAATAATTGCAGTGGTCATAATATGGTGAAACCATACACAATCATATTTTCTCTCTATTTGCCTATAACTAATGTAAATACATTTTCAGATTGCCTATTTAGTTGTAAATGCATATGTGTATTTGTAAGTAGATGTGTGATATCGTAAGTATGTGTGTGTGTTTTATCCTACAACCAGAAAAATATCCGCAGGTTATAAACAAACATCAACATTTAACAAATACCAACAGCATCATTCATTTAGATAAACACATTCGCACATCAATATATAGAGTAATTCATACATAAATAAGTATGAAATGAACATTCATTTAAAATTTGTTAAACTTAGCTGTTGGGCAAGGGGGACAAACTAAATACAAAGGAGTTCCTGAAATTTTAACCAAATGCAGACATAAGGCTTAAGTAATTTATATGTTAGTCACACATGAAATAAATAAGGAAGAATTTCTTTAATATTTACAACATTTGTATGTTTGTTTCTAATCTGAGTTGTGCCACCAAATTTAAATACAGTTTTCCAGAGAAATGGCCAATCACCAACAAATTCATAGACAACACTCTTCACCATCAGGTTAAACTCAATTTAGGCATCATAGTCGATGGCTTACAAATTCCTAAAAACTTGGGTTTCTTCTTTGTTATACTTTTTAACAAAGTCTAGAACAAAGTGCTCAAGAAAATAGCCGGCAGTACTTGAGATATGGGTAAACAAACCTTGAAAAAAAAACCTACAAAAAAATGGTCCGATCAATATATTCATAAGAAGACAAAGTTTCTACAGGTCATGGAACAGAACGTCATGATGACGCAATAGTTCCTTCTGGTATGCCACTAAAGAAGTCATCCAAACTTCGACAGCATATAGCTGAAGGCTTCCCTCAGACAAGCTATATACATTTTTTCTAAAAACATATTACCTTGCTAGTTGATTCACGCATTTAAATATTATCGGTAACAAAAGTTAGTCCGATCAAACTTTTTCACATATATTTATTTTTTCAAAACTTTTTACTGAATCTACTAATTATTGGATACGTAAGTGAGCTATGAGCAATAACTATTGGTAATAATTTTTATTTTGGTTGGACAATTTTGCACATTTTCAATACCAAATATATATGAGCACCATAGATTTTTTTCATAAAATAATTTTTCTATGATCCGTTGCACAGTAGTTTAGAAACGTTTTTATTTTTAATAATTCGGTATCTCGGGAACTATTAGATACATTGTTACGAAATTTCACATGGTTGGAGCTGAAGTAATTTCGAGTTGCTTTACAGTTGTTCAGCTTCCTAGGGGTAATGTGGACCAGTGCGTGCCTTCTCAAAGTTGGTCAGTTTTTAAAAAAAATAGCCAAGAATCCATTTATGATCTGAATGATCTGAAATTTTAAATATAAATAGTTCTTGAGAAGATCTACAAACAATTTTGCATGGAATATATGTAAAAACGTAAAAGTTTTGAAAGGGGACAAGGCTTGTAGAACTTCTCAAGATTAAGTATAAGCTTTTTATATAAGTATTTGATATTGGTAAAAACACTAGGACTTGAAGATTGATATTTTAGTAAAATTTACCTTAAAACTAAAAAATTGTAAAATGGTGATTTTCCATGAAGAAAAATATAAAATTTGAATTAAGGATATCGTAACAAAATTTGGAACTAATGTAGATTCAAGTGTCTTTAAATCAATGACATTTTTGACATTTTTTATTTTCAAATACCAAAATTCCCAAAACGTAAAATATTTGCTCCAAAAACTGAGTTTTTTTATTTAAAAACTTTGTATGTATTTAAACAATATATAGGATTAGCTTATAGAATTTTTTACTTACATTTTTTTAACCCATTAACCCAAAAAGAGAGCAATTTTAGAAAATTCTACGAGGACTACATTAAAAATCTTCTTTTGGATAAAGATAAAGTAAGAGCCGAACTACATAAAATAATTATTTCGGTAATATTAGGGCATGCCTTGGTGAGGAACCAAAAATTGAGCAATTTTACAAAATCACAAAACTCGCAAATAAGTGGCTCTAGAAAACGAGGGGAGTGGAAGTCCTCAATGACCTCCTTGCGTCTAGTAGTCTTGGATGTCATCTATCAGTAAAAAAAATAACCAAGTGATTAATCCCACTTTCTTAAGTTACAAGTACGATTTTGTGGATTGGGTATAAAAATACCCACTTCGGCATACATATGTGGGTTCTTAAACATATGAAATATGAATTTCATTGTTCAAGAAAAATTTAGTTTTTTTTTTTTAGAAAATCATAATAAAAAAACATCTAATGGTAGAAGAATACATGATTATATAAAATATTTTCGGGCATGAAATAATGATGCCAAACCAGTACTTTTATACAGATTGTGAATACCACATTTATCTTATGTTAAAAAAAAATGGTAGCTATGTGTGTGTAGGGGTGTTTAGATCCCATAGATCGAGGTGGCAGTCTGGCACAAGCAATCTCACCTACTTTCGGGTTACCACTAGCCACATAATTAGTTAAGTGACTAGTTATAGGCTTGTCCTAGGAGGAAGTGAACTGACTCTTTGGAGACAGTAACTACAAATTGGTAATTTACTCTGCATTTGATTTATTATGACAGGTTACATAACTACTTTGGTACAAAAAAGAAAACAAGTTTCAAATGTCCCCATCTCTAAGTAGATTATGGCGACTGTCTTCACTCTGCATTACAACGAATACATTCGGGAAGAATGACCCTACCTATAATTTATTGTATTTTACGGGTGTATGGAGTCCATGTCATACTGCTGGGGAGTGTTAAAACTTTTCTGTCGTTTGCTTTTGTACGTTTATGTTATATTTCTTATCATTATTTTTCCATTCCTCCTCAATTTGTTATTCATTTGTGAAAACTTTACAACTTAATACGTTTCCTAGACTTTCTCTACATTAACAAAAATATGGTACTATATTATGGAGACTAATATTTCCATTATTGTGAACGGTAAAGATACAATTTTAGATTTTATAAATACAATCAATTTCAGACTCACCAGTCTTTGCATTAGTTAATTGCATTTCATCAGACATTATAATTAATATTTACTAAAATCTTATCTGATGGGAAATATCTGTGGTTTGCGTCATTATTTTCTTCATCTATTTATAATAGTTAGCCAACAACTGTTAAATCTTTAAAATGTTGAAGAATTTTCGATAAATTTTAGAACTTTGTCAATTTTTACCGACTTATTATTGAATTTCTTTTTCTCTTTCAAAAAATGTCACAAGATTTTTTATCAAACCAGACTTATGTAGATCTATTGTTGGTAAATGGTTAATATAACACAACTAGTTAGATATGTGATTTAAGCTTTTCACCATCTATATGATAGCTAAGCAGGCGCTGATCCAGGTCAATGATTTGGGGGGAGGGGTTATTTAATAATAAAATGTGTTCTACATTTCTATTTTTTCCTTTTTTATATGAAAAATTGTCAGTGTGGGGGGAATTCCTATTTCCCCCTCTGGATCCGCGCCTGTAGCTAGGTATTAATAAATCTTCAACGAAATCATCAGAAAAATGTGTCAAAGGCTTCCTTTTTCTAAGTAACTATTTAAAAAAAATCATACATTTTAGTTAGAACCCATATATGTCGAAGTGGGTAGAAAAATACCCAGACACTGCGGGCACAGGTATGGCAGAAAAAAAATTAAAAATACTCACGGCAATATAAATGCCTTAAGTACTGTCTGTATAAAATTTCATCAAAATTGAACAACGGATTCGGGGGTCAGGCATTAATGGGTTAAATTGGACAAGTTTGGATAGGTCTGGTGGTGACTAAATTTTACTTTACACGCTTTTACATTAAGTTCTCTTTTCGGATTAACCTGTTCCAAATTGGGATGCGTGTCACTTCTTATAGGGACAAGATAACTGTTAACAAGTTATTTTCATTTTATTTAGAATTTTAACGACAAAAAAATTTTGACCCTCCAGAGGACCGCCATATCTAAAATACCCAAAAAAAAAAATCGAACAAAGTTAAAAAAATAAACCTAAATATCTCTTCAACTACATATATTTTTTGTAGATCTTCTCTAGGAGTATTTATATTTTAAATTTCAGCTCATTTTTTTTTAACTGTGAGACCCTAGGAGACCAACTTTGAGGAGACATGGACTGCTCCCGATTACCACTAGGAAGCTTAAGAACTGTAAATCAGCTCCAACCATGTGAGATTTTGTAACAATGTATCTAATAATTCCAGAGATACTAAATTATTTCCAAAAAAATATCGTTTCTAAACCACTAGAACAAGAAAAAGTTGCAACAATCAAAAATGTACCCCTAAAAATAATAAATAATGAATAAACGTATTTTACAGGAGATTGTCCAACGATTTCAAATATGGTTGGTACAATCACAGTTTTGATTCAGAAGATATAGCCCTTAAAATTTTACTTACTTTCAGAGTTCAAGCAAACAGACTATTTTTAGGTAATTTGGTTCGCTTTCAGATACAGTATCTCAAAAAGTAGGTAACGTATCGTCAATTCCATTTGACTTAGATAATAGTTTTGACATTTTTATAACAAAAAAAGGACTTAACACTTTTGCATACAACAAACTGGATTATTCTGTTGTATACCACAATAAAACTGTGAGATAAAACTAAAATTTTTAAACGTTTTTATGAAATTTTGTTTTTATTTATTCTAGCGTTTTGTACTATAATCTCAATTTTCATAAAAAGAAGACTTAGCACGTTTGTTCAATATGCTAACGATGCTCCTTCTTTAGCAAAAGTACGAATACTAAACAGATGGTTGAAAACCGTGCGTGATTTCCCTTATTAATCCAATTTTTCTAGTTAATTATACAAAACCAAACACTTATTAATTAATAAAACAAATCTTTAATTCAATTTATATGTTTTTATGCTTAAAACCCCTTAAATTTTCATATTTATTTGTAATTAAGCCATTTATTTCAAGTAAACTACTTATTTATGTTCACAAAATGAAGTTAGCACATCACATATTTTCAAATGCCAAATGACTACATTTTATAAGTCCATCCACAGATACTTACTTGTCTCTACATATTTATGTACCTAAAATACATATATGTATTGAGTTGTTTGTAAAACTTTTGGTTGTTGGTGTCACTTTGAAAACTAACAGCATGTGTCCACAAATTTGTTCATTACAAACAACTATAAAAGAGGGAAAAGTTTTCAAATATTGTTAGTAAAACCAGCCAGAATAAATGTCTTTGAGTCTGTAGGGTTGGTAGCAGCAGCGGCAGCAGCATACGAGACAATTAAAATCAGGAAACATTTTAATCTGCTTAATAAGGTATTTAAAGATGCATGTGCATTCAGACAAACGGACAGACGCATTTAATTCTTCTAATGAAACACAGCCATATGGAACTTTTACACTCACAGTTACACGTTTTTCTAATTACAAACACACATACTAACTGAAAATAATATTTCGTTAGAGTTTTAAATGAAATGTCCCTTTGCAAGTGAGTACGTACCTTAGAAGACACAAAAGGTATCATAACCATTTTTGAGCTGAGCAGGAAGATTCTTCATATTAAATTGAAAACAAAATGAACAAAAAAACAAGTAAGAGTGCTATATTCGGAAGTGCCGAATCTTATATACCCTTCACCAATGAATATTTTATTTTAAATATTAAAAACTATTTTTGGTGAAAAATAGGTGAAAAATTGAGGTATTCATGGTTCTTTACTTCTCTCTCAGCTATTTATGTATCAATCAAGTTATTCGGGGGCTTCGGAAAGTTAATTTCAACATACAGACGCACATGTCTGTGTCAACTACGCTATTTATAACTATCCAGAAAATATATACTTTATGGTGTCGAAAATGAAAAATGTAGAAATTACAAACGGAATGATACACTTAAACATACCACTTATGGTGAAGGGAACACAAACTAAAAATATCTGAATATATTCTATTTTTAAAACAAGTAGGTACTAGTAGTTGGGTTTTCTTTTTAAGGCTTAAGTTCTGCTGTTGTTGTGTTAGTAGATGTGTAAGTATGTATTTGTGGTTTTACTTTTGGATTTTTCTTGCATAAACATGAACTTGTATTTGAGTAAAAATGAACCTTTCTGTATGTTTTACACTGTTTCTAAAATAACTTGCAAAACTTTGAATATCAATATAGCTGGAGTTTAGCATGCAGAATATCTTTTTATTAATAAATTTTATAAATATTTTGGAGAATCATTGATACTGAATTCAGATGACTTTGGTATTTCGGATATTTAAAAAAATTATTGAGAAATATTAGTTATTACCAAACATCTTGGTTTTGCGAAATTTTAGGTTACTAATCTTTCACATGTAAAAGTCATGATACTTAATTTTAAAATTAAGCTGGTAAGAAAGTATAGTCGGGCTTCATAAAGGGGTTTCCAACTAGAGGTGTTATTTTGAATCACCCGGTATTTCGGTAGCTGTCACTTTTGAAGCTTTTATTTTTCGACATTTGACAAGTAAAAGCTACGCCATTACTAAAAATGGAAGGATACACGCTTCAACAACGCATTGAAATTATTAAAATTCACTACAAAAATAGTGAAAATCTTGCAGTCACAGTTCGAAAACTAAAGAATTTTTGGGTCGTCGTGAAGAACCTTGTCGGACCGCAGTACAGAAATCGGTGGAAAAATTCGAGCTGTTGGGACAAGTCAGTGATGTGAAGAATAATACCCGTGCAGGTCGCTCCAGAACAACTGAGAATATTGGTGCTGTAGCCCAAAGTGTTGAAGAAAACTCAGGTTTGTCCATTCCTCGTCGTTCTTTGGAATTGGGCATTCCACAAACGTCATTACACCGTATTTTGGTCGGAGTTGGATGATATTGATCTGGACAACGTTTACTTTTAACAAGACGGCGGTACGTGCAACACAAGCAACGAAACCATTGCTCTTTTACGGGAAAAGTTTCCGGACGTGTTATATCTCGAAGAGGTTATCACAATTAGCCACCGAGATATTGTGATTTAACATCTTGAGACTTCTTCCTTCGGGTCTGCACCAACAGCCCAGAGTCGATTCAGGGTTAATTTTTCCCTGGAGTAAAAACTTTCAGTTAATACAGCCGTCATTAAGTTGGTAATCTTTTGCTTAGTGTGCCACAGATCGCTTGGAAGCAAATATTCAGTTGTAGAGGAGACGCTATTTGAAGAAGCCTAGAACCTATGGATAACAATATGGATAGTGTGTTTGCATCAGGGTGACAAAATGCCATATTTCATGCTTTTATTATTATTTCAGTGTCATTAATGTTGAGATGTCCACCTTGTTACTTTAATGTATACAAACTCATAAAAGAAGACTCACAAAATCACATAAAAAGTCGTGAGTAAATTCACAGCAGCCGAATGTGGATTTCAAGAACTAATTATACCCTACACCACAATAGTGGGTTTTAGGTTAGGTTCCATGGGCAGCCGCTCCTCAAGCAAGTCACTTGGGTCCATTCAAATCTGATCTCATTATGATACCCAAGGGGTAGACAGCAGGGTATTTACAATACTTCCGTTGCCTCCAGATTAAACCAGCCAGATTCCCGGTAAAGGAGTAGATTTGTCTAAGATTCATCCTTGATAGCTCGTCCAAACAGGATAGAAATGGAAATCCGAATATGCCTTCCCTCAGGTTTGTCAGAGCCGGCCATTGTCAGAAAAGGTGATACACAGTCTCTTTCTCTTCTTCATTATGGCAGCTTCTACAATAATCATTGCACGGTAGGCCCATTATTCTAGCATGTACCCCAATTAAGCAGCCTTGCTGTCAGTAAATATATAATAAAGGAGACAATTAGCCTTAATTGCTAACGACGGTAATCTATAAGTAGATTCGTCCTGCTGGCATCATATACGAGCAAAGTCGACCTCGCTGTAGTACAGGAAGGTTCATTACTCCACCTGTTTTGTGCAGTCGCATATAGTATCTGCTGAACAGTCATCTTGCATTTAGCTAGGGAAATACTAGAAAAGGAGTCGATCGCCTCCTCATTCGTCATCGCACCCCTTTTGGCAAATTCATCTGCCTTGATTTCCATCTTGTCCAGGGACCCATATAAGCGTTCTCCTAGAATGTTTAGGTATCCCTAAATGAGATAGCGAGGTTAATCTAGATGTCGTGAGGACACCCGCTATTCCGTTAACGGCAGCCTTGCTGTCAGTAAATATACATTTATCACCAGATATTCGATAATACCCCAGCCAGTTGGATGCACGTTTAATGGCAGTAATTTCCGCCAGAAGAGCAGTACTGAAGTTGGGTAGCCTAAAGTAGGATTTTAATATAGAAGCCTCCACCGACCCTATTTCCCTTATTAGAGCCATCAGTGTATATCCTTATGACATCGTCAGGGGGAAAGAGTCCACTATGCCATAAATCCCTATTCGGAATCATGATATGGAAATGCCTATCGAAAAAAGGTTTTGCGATGCAGCAATCAACATTACCATATAATTCAGTATCCTAGAGTGTTCAAAGTCCTTACCAGACCACGAAAATCCGTGGAGATGGTAACTAACATATGTTTTTTTGATGCTTTTAACACCCAAAAATATTAGTTAAACAGCCTCTTTAAAAAATACCGATAGACTCAGAAATTTATTCTGATTAAAGCATGTTCATGCGTCCGTCCGTCTGTCTGGCTTAATCATTATATGCAAAGTATAGGTCTCAATTTTGAAGATATTTCGATCAAATTTGTATTTTTTCGGCTCAATGATGAATTCCGGTACATTATATTATCGATCATAAATCTTTAATTTGTATAGGTATCTACACGAATATGTCACCTAATTTTATGATGATGGTTACATAATTAGTCATAGCTCTCATATAAAGCCCACTTCCTCATATCAGGCTACACTTTAACGAGCATAAATATTAAAAGAGCCTCGAAAATCCACAAAAAGTTTTTTTCATCTCAGATGTTCTTATTTCTAGTATTCCCTTCAATGTTCTTTTGAAATGGTGTAGTTGCCTGTCTAAAAACGTATGTGTAAATTATAGTCTTCGGTTTATTTTTGCGGTAAGTTTTAATTCTGCAATAACAGAAAGTAAAACACAAATTAAGTCCCACACAAACACAACACTCGCACAATTTTACTGACAAAAACTGGGGAACATACATATACAGAGAGAGATGAAACATAAGCAAAAAATATATAAAAAAAAAAATTAAATAAATATTTTGGAAGGAAGTACCCAACTCTCAAGTCTAGCTGCTAAGAAAATTATTTAAATGGTTTCCTCTACAACTCTATGATTCTACAGAATTCAGGCAACTAACAAACACTAAAATTAGAGTACAAAAACTAAAAAAAAGAAGTAAAAGTCGTTGCTGTTTTCCAGAGCAGAACATCAGAAACAACACTCAAACATTTAATTGTTAGCTCAGCATGTAACCATGCTGCAGAACGATGAATTTGCTAAAAAGTTGTAAGTAATTTACTTTTGTTTTAAATCCACACACCCATAAACAGATATAAACATTTTTGTTGGAATGTATACATCGCTGTGTTTATTATTTATATATACATATGGTTAACTAAGATGCAAAAGGGCATAACTACGCAGCAAACATTTTAGGAATTTTGGTAATGGGAACTAGTTACCCAGCATAGGTACCTATTTGTATACAGGCTGGTAATGAACTTTTACATTTAGCACAGCTTTCTAGTGTATTTGACTGAAAACCGAGATCTTGGTGGCTCAATACCAGTCGAAGCCATTCATTACACCCTTCACCATGAGTGGTAACATAAATAAGTATACATATATACGTTTGTCATTGCGTTTGTAATTTCTTCATTTAAAATTTTTCATATGTGACCCCACAAAGCATTCTGAATCATTATACATAGCGGAGTCGATATAGTCATGTCCGTCTGTTACTCTGTCCGTCTGTATGTTGAAATCAACTTTTCGTAGCCCTAAAATAACTTACATACATGATTCATACATCAATATATCGGGAATTCTCCCAGCTCGGTTGCTATTTAAAAGCGACAAAAACAAACAACAGGACAACCTCGATTTGTTACCTATTTTATGATTACCTAAAGTTATTTAAAATCTTTATTTTATTGTATAAATTTCTATACAAGGTGGCGCAAAAGTAAACTTTCGATGTTTTCTGGCTGTAATTAAAAAAAAAAATGAAAAACTTTGATTCTTCTTGTTAATTATTTTTATTTGGTCTTTTAATTTTTTTTACATCAAGTCGAGAATATGATGTCATGTAAATGGCCGCCGCCACAGTTGATTGTCATTTGAGCCCTTTTTATGGCATTTTCCATAACTTTGGCCAAAACTTCCGGCGATAGGTTCTCACATTCTTGACGGATATTGTCTTTAAGAGCTGCAAGAGTCTGAGACTTGTTGACATAAACCCACGACTTCAAAAAGTCCCACAAAAAGAAGTCTGGAGCGGTCAAATCAGGTGATCTTGCTGGCCAGTGCAAATCGCCAAAACGGGAGATTAGGCGCCCGGCAAATGTCTGGTCGATGTCGACGGCGCTTCCATGACATCCTCGGCTACAGCAACAATATTCTCTGCAGAACGGCTACTCCGGGGTCTGTCACGCCTGGCAGCATCTCGTGTTGTGCCAGTCTCTTCGAAGCGAGCGGCTAAACGTCGCAGTGTTTCACCAGTAGGCGTTGGACGGCCAGGAAATCTGCGACGAAATTCACATTGTGCCAAAGTCACCGACCGATTATTGGTCAAATAAATAGTCAGCGAAACATTGTTTATTAACGTGTATTTCGCATGTGTTTACTACACAAATGTCAAAACAGAACTACATTAGGAGCCAATCGCAAAATTTATAGCATTTTCTGATAGGAGGATTACTTTTGCGCCACCTTGTATTTATGTTAAAACAATTGTTACTTGCGATAAAATAACTCGAACATACCGGTTCAATTCTTACACAAGGCATTTTTTCCAGTTTTTTTAGCTACATCTTTTTGGGATGAGTGTAAGTACATTTGTAAGCGAGGCGCATGTATTTTGTCAAATCGCAAACAAAAATAATTCAGTCAAATAATATGTAGTTATCACTTAGCTGCAATATTACTTAATGGCTTACTAGGTAAGTAGAGTTTTGGCTGGGTAACTTTACGATCATATTGCAGGAGTAGATAAAAACTGTAATTTTAAAGAAATATGGAACAATGACGCCTGCAACCCAAAATCCATACCAAATAGTGACTTTTTCGGGATGCATTGGACGCTGTTGCATCTCATGTGGATTGGTATCATTCCAAGTTCGACAGTTTTGTTTGTTGTCGTACCCAATTCATCCAGAAATCGTGCTCATCGTTGATTGTTGATAAATGATTTGGCAAAACAAACTGAATAAATGACAGTCAATTAGACAGATGTTGCTTAATAAGGCCGCTATATACTATCAAAGGTCGGAAGTCTCTATGGGAAGAACCTTTATTATCAACCACTGTATAAAATCTTAAGATTGAAGCTCAAATATGTTAATATAAACCTAAGATTGAAGTAAAAATATGACAACATATAACGATTGATGCTGAAATGTGACAAAATAAAAGCCTACGATTGAAGCTAGGATACTCGTCTGATCCTATAAAGACCTAGGGTTGAAGCTAACTCTATAGAGAGCTACGATTGAAGCTTTAATATTACTCTATAAAGAGCTGCGTTTGAAGCTCAACTGTGACAAAGTAAAGACTTATGATTGAAGCTGAACTACGAGGAAAAGAGGACCTACGATTGAAGCTAAACTATGCAGATAAAATGACCTTAGATTGAAGCTAAACTATGGCGGAAAAGGACTTAATTAGAACTTGATGAAGACTTTCGATTGAAGCTGAAATGTGATTCTTTAAAGGGCTAAGAATGAAGCTAAATATTGCCGTAAGAGGAGCTACGATTGAAGATTAAATATGATTCTATAGAGTGATAAAATAAAAACCTACGGTTGAAGTATGGATACTCGTATGTTCCTATAAAGACGATTGACGATTGAAGCTAACTCCATAAAGACCTACGATTGAAGCTAACTCTATAGAGAGCTGCGATTGAAGCTCAACTATGACAAAATAAACACCCACGATTGAAGCTAAACTACGAGGGAAAAAGGTACTACGATTGAATCGCAATTATGATTTGGTGAATGCCTTCAATTGAAGCTGAAATATGACTCTTTCAAAAGCTATGATTGATGCTTATATATTACTGTATAAAGAGCTACGATTGAAGCTAAACTATGAAGAAGTAAAAACCTACTATTAAAGCTAAATTAGGACCGGATAAAGATATTCGATTGAAGCTATAATATGACTGTATAAAATGCATCGATTAATGCGAAAATATGACTGTATAAATGCCTACAATTGAAGCTAAAATATGAATGTATAAAGACCTGCGATTAAATCTAGAGTATAACTGTATATAGACCGACGATTAAAGGTAAGAAATTATGGTCGAACCTTAAACGATCTTTGCAGAATTTGATAAAAATATTTTTGTTTCCATGAAACTTATTGTATTTATGTCATGGTTAATCTTCTTCCACTTACATTTGTAAAAAATTATTAGATGAAACTTAGAGACAGTTATGGAGGGAACACAGCAGTCATTACAAATTTACAACTTTATTTTAAAAGTTATTTGTGCTGAATTTTATCCCAATATGAGAGACTTATGAACAAATTAAGATACGAACCAATTCTCATAAATATCATTATCTTTGTCTGCTATATTACTTAAATATTATTTAGGGCTTTTTATGTTTAAGGTGACGATACGTATATAATATGTAGTATGTTCAGATATTAAAGTTCATACATATTTGTGTGTGTTTTCTTTATGAGAAAAATCCAACCAGACACATGCAGTTTGTTGAGTATTTTTATTTAAAAAACTATTTATTTATTAAAGATTTTCGAATAATTTTTATTATTAAATTTTTAATAAAATATTTACAACGATATTAATTAATTTTCTTTTGAAGGGTGTAGGTATGCAAAATTGTTAAAATATTGTACAATATGAATTCAAATTATTGGTCTTTCTGGCGACATATGGATTCCGCGCCAAAAGAACTGCTTATTTCTTAAGGCCAGGAACGAATCAAGCCAATTGATGATACTTTGTTCTGATGTGAAGCGTATCCCGGAGAGAGCATTCTGCATCTATCGAAACAAATAGTAGTCGGACGGGGCAAGGTCTGGACTACAAGGCGGGCTAGGCAAAACTTCCCAACAACTTCTTGCTAAATAGTTTTTCATCCACTGCTCGATTGCGCTCGGTACAGGTTGCTTGTGATGGTCTGGCTAGATTTCGGCAGCTCATAATAAATAGAACCCCTTTGTTCTCAACAAATACAGAGTATTACTTTAGCGCCATTGATATTTTGCTTTGGTGTCTATTCGGCTGCTTGGTCGGTCTTCACAAATTTTTTTTTGCAATTAATGATTAATTTTTCATTGCAATTAATGATTTGGTGTAAAAATGATTTTCATTTATAGATTTCAAGCAGCACTTCAGACATACAAAATCACCTTTCAAGTTCTCTCAGCTACAATTCGTATGCTAGCCAATTTCCCTGCTTCCGGATGAATCCTGCTACTTGCAAACGTTTTGAAAGAGCTGATTAAATTTGATGGCTGTAAAATCAATACCGAAATACATTTTTAAACAATGGTGTATGGATTCCAAACTGCTAAGTGAACTTGATTCAGAATAATCAATTTACTTCATATTGAAAATTACATATTCAAATAAAGCCCTAAATTTTCATAAAGAAATTATTATTTAAAAACCATAATTTCAACTGTAAACTAATTTGCAAGGAAATTCATCTATCTATCATGTCACTTTCATAAAAGTGAAAAGCAAAAACTATAAGTTTTAATTAAAATTACTGCAGTCGAGTTATACATTTTAATACTTAAAGTTTTTAAGCAAACAAAAAAAAAAAAAAAACAAAATTACATTTTACATGCCAAAGCATTTGTAGTAGTACTGACAAATTATTAAAAATACTTATTATTACTTTAATTAAGCCCTCCTCATACACTAGGGGCAATTTTTTTAAAAAAAACACATACTGGGGGAAAAAGTAGAAAAAATACGGCCTTGCAAGGAGCCTTTTATAAACAGCACCAGCGAAAAATTGGCCGTACATTTAGAGGTATATATATTCTGGGTCCATATTAACTTATGTCTTGTTCAGGAATCTTTAGTATGACAAATGAGCAAAATCGGTACAACCAATAATATTTGGTAAAAAATGTCTGTCCATCCGACTTTTAACAATGATTAAAGTTGGATAAATTTTACAATTCATAACATTTTTAACATACGTTGTCAACTTTTCTCCCACTAATGCCTTGCTGAAGTCTTCTTCCAGAACTAGTTTGTAGAAGTTATTACGACGAACTTGCTGCAAGAATTTGCAGATGTGTTTCTATACAGCTTGCAGTAGAGTTTGCCTTTTCTACGAATGACAGTATAAAAATGTCTTATAGCAAAATAAGATGCCATCGCAGCATATTTAATTAAAAAGAAACAACAAATTAAAACAAGTAAGAGAGATATATTCGGCTGGGCCGAAACTTATATACCCTTCACCAAACTATACTTCAAAATAAAAATCTTTAGGTAATTTTAGGTAAACAAATTTTTTTTTCCAGTTGTTTTTTTTTTCATTTTTTGAAAAAAAAAAAAATATTTTTCGAATTTTTTTTTAAAGTTTTTATGTAAAATTTTTTTTAAAATTTTTATTTTTTTTAAATTTAAATTTATTTTTTTCTTAATATTTAGCGAAAAAAACTTTTGGTGAAAAAAAAATCTGGTTCAAAATTTTTCCCGATTTTGACCCATTGTAGGTCCAACTTACATACGTCGTTGCAAAGGTCTTTGAAATATCTATCATTTGATATCCATATTGTCTATATTAATGACTTAGTAATCCAGATATAGGTCAAAAAATAGGTAAAAAATCGAGGTTGTCCTGGTTTTTTCCTTATATCTCAGCCATTTGTGGACCGATTTTGCTGATTTTAAATAGCAAACTTCTCGAAAGCATGTCTGACAGAATTATTGAAGATTTGGATCCCGAAGATATCTGGGGTCTTCAGAAAATTGATTTCAACAGACAGACAGACAGACGGACATAGCTTAATCGACTCCGCTATCTATAAGGATCCAGAATATATATACTTTATAGGGTCGGAAAATTATATTGTGGAAATTACAAACGGAATGACAAATTTATATATACCCTTCTCACGAAGGTGAAGGGTATAAAAATAAGTGTTTGGATAAGAAATTTGGATAAGAATTTCGGATCGAATATTCCAAGCAGCTAAAAATTTCCTGAGAATGTATAATAATGATTTTTCATTAATTTTATTTTCATTCAAACAAGTATTCAAAAGCAGGATACTAAAATGAAGTTGGCTATACCTCCAATAGTCCGTCTTTTAATTACTTTTCCAAAAAACACAAAACAAAATTGAAAATAGAAGAGAATATTACGAACTGTTTACCCGACGTATACCCGACTTCTTCTGCAAGTTTTCAAATCACTTGCAGTTCACAGCAAGTTGTTCAAGTTACTTCCAGCAAGCAACAAATACGTGTTTCCACATAATTGCTGCGAGTAACTTCTGCAAGCCTTGACTTTTGGAATACGTGTTTGCACGACAAATACTTTTGGAAGCAACTTGCTCATCATCATGTCTATTCCTGAGCAGAGATTCAGTGAACAATTCGAGTCAGAACTAATCAAAATTGAAAGAAGACGATCTAGCATTGTCCGTCCATGTGTCTGTTGAAAACACGATAGGACGCAAACGAGAACAGCTCGCAATGCTGTTAAAAAATTGTGCTGTATTTTTCCGCATACATGTACATTAAAGTGCTCCAAGATTGTATGGACGATAAAAATTTTCTAGGTACAGGCCGTCCCTCCTCTAGAATTGTTCTATGTAACGTAGAAATACGTTGTGTTAAATATTAAGATGATAGGATAACGTTAACTGGTGCCGCAACGACGCTGAAGTTTTGAGGTGCATTTACAAGGGAAAAAATAAATTTTTTAAGTTTTTGTAAAAATTTTGGCATTGAATAATTTCTTTTGCAATTTAATTAAAAATAATCGAAATGTGTACGTAATTGTCGTTCTAATAAGATAAAAAAGACAAACATTGGTTAAAAAATGTTAAAGTTATTAAATAATCGCCAGGCCAATAACATGTCTAATTCTATCTAATTGAACCCTTATATCAAAAAATAGTTTACTGTCAATAAGTAATTTATATATAATGTTATAAACATAAATCTCTACATAAGTCATTTAAAGTTTTAAGAAATTATTCACACTATCAACTTCTGTACAGTTTGGACAACAACTGGGTAGGCAAGATTCCGCACAGCCGATTACGATTCCTTTCAAATAAATATAAATGTAAGTTCTCTAAAAAACAAATTTTCTAGGAAACAAAGAATAATGTATAAAATCATTGTCTTTCATTAAAAGTATTATTTGTGGGCCATCAGTTTTTAGTTATTTATGTACTCAAACCCATGGAATACTTTTTGAAAGAATGGCAAAACATGGACCAGTTTTATCTAATACGGAACTATTTCGCGACCGAGATAAAACGACACTTTCATACATTGAGTTAATTTTTTTTTCTTAGAGTCTAGATGCTAGCACCTCAGATCTCTCTTTCAAAAGGTCAAGGTTTCATATCATCCGAAAAGACTGTAGCATCTCTGTGTCCGAAAAAACTCTTGGATGTTGATTCATACCACATGGTACGTGGTAGAGGAATTTTAACAGACGGCAAATCAGGATATGTTAATTTCCTTTTATTTATACCATTTAATTTAACAACGCAAGAATATCAGTCATCAATATGGTTTTTCAAATCTGTCTAAATCAGAGGAACACCAAACTTCAACTACAGCTTTCCTACTGTCTTAACACACAATGTTGGTAACCCACGGCTTCAAATGACTACGTACACCGCTTTTCCACTGTCTTAAGCGTTAACTACACACTTAATACACAATGTTTGGAACCCACAGCTTATTCAGGGTCTTAATCTTCGTGTTTCTCACTAAGTCTGTTATAGGTTTTCTAAAATTTTTTACTGTGTATGCATAACAACTGTAACAATACACATTTCGGCAACTTGCTCCCGATGAGGTCACAATGATAAAGTTAACTTATTTATAGAAATGTACATATAAGATTATGAAACAGGCACACGAATTTGCACAGAGAAAACAGATTCGTAGTAGCAACCGAATTTGTAGCCAACCAAATGGCTCTGACTTAGTTACCGAATTTTATAGTTGTGGCTCAAAATTATAGAAGGAGTAACAAAGATTTGTTTGCTTCAACCGAAATTCTTCTTTATCAACTGGCTTTCTGTTGATAGAACTAAAAAATTATATGTGTGCATCCGAATCATTCGATTGGCAACAAATTCGGTTGCTACTACGAATCTGTTACCTTTGTGTAGGAAACAAATTTAAAAACATTATTGGTGTTAACAATGCATACCTAATACGAAACCACTAATGGTATATCGGCACCAACATTTGTTGACCTGGGTTATTTTTGAGCTCTTAAAGATATTGCATTGAACATTTTTTCATATGATTTTCTTATTTATGGCTTAACTAACAGAAAACATTTTAAATCGATCATTATGATTTTAGACAATCCACAAAAAATTCACAAGCATTTACAAATTTTCAAAGTCTCTGGGGTACTTCTTAAAAAGCTTCTGCCAAGCTTGTGTTAAACTTCATTTCAGATCAGCCAGTTATAAATGGCATATTTATTTCCAAATATTTTGCTTCTGCCCCAGTATGCAGTGTAAATGGCAGTATTCATTTATTTTTTTTAAACAATTTTTTTTTTTCAATTTCGATTAGAGGTAATTTATGGTGAAAATATAGCTATTTAACTTCTAGTTTGAATTATATCTATATAAAATGTAACTCTTCCCATGTAGTCGTATGGATAACCCTCATAGAAAATGAAAAGAAATTTATAAGAATTTTTTGGCAGCAATGGTGGTAGAGGTATAAGTTCTATATCCGCATGTATATTTTTGGCAATTAAATAACCCTTGAAAGAAAATAAAATAATTAGCTTTATATATTTTCGTATTTCATAATAAGTAATATTACTTACCTCATAAGGGCATTCATGATTAATGTTTGTGTATTTTCTTAAAATTCTCATTAAAGCATTTATATAAAGACCAGATATTTTTCTATCCATAAATTTGCATAAATTTGCGGTGAAATTAACTAAATATGGTTTATAAATATTGACATCATTACGCGAATACATTCCAACATTTACCTAAAAAATAAATATTACCATGAATTTTGGCTAAAATTTAAATATCAATTCAAACTCAACAGAGCATATAAACACTTTAAAAGCAATACTAAGTTTTAATATTATTAAAAAAATAACACATTTCTACTTACAGAGACATTTCTTATTGAGTTTCTAATATAAGTTTCCATAAATGCCATAGTTTTGTAGCGATTAATAGCCTTTAGGCGACATGAGTGATTGTGGAAATACTTAGGACTAGGAGAGCATTCGAGATTTGTGGTCTTCCAATGCACAGCTGCGTTAGTAAAAAGCTGGTTTGGAAGAATGAAAGAAAATTATCTTCTTACTTGTAGTATTAAATAATATAATAACAATAAATTATGAACTTACTGTGAAGTCAAAGACGCATATTAGTAAAATTTTTCGGAAATACATTTCAGTTCTTATAATGAGTTCGGTAACCACACTATGTATGAATATTTGTCATGTTTAATATATCAATCCGCTCTCACAAATAATTTCTCACTACCGGTACCACTGAGTTCGGTCTAGCAATTTTGTTTGTGCAACAAGAGGGCAACTGGTTTAGGTTAACAAATTTTCTTCCCGTCAATATGTATTGGTTCTCATTCAAATGGCTTGTCAAAATAATTAAAATAATTAATAGTAAAAGTCATTTCATTAAATACCTACTCAACCCTACACAACAACTAGCCCACAACTTTTTTTTTAAATAATTTCAGCAGGCAAATTACGAATATGGCAAACATTAACGTTCGGTCAGTTTTCCAGATTTTTAAACTATTGTATTTATGTTTCTACAGAAACTTCACAATTTTGTAATTAATATGTTGTATTAAAATCAGAAAGACAAAGAAAAAACAAAATTTTTTTAGTGAAAAAAAATCTGCTGTTAAAAAAATAATTTTCCCGATTTTGATCAATTGTAGGTCTCAGGCATTTGTGAGCCGATTTTTTCGTTTTTAAATAGCAACAGAACCGGCACTATAGCGTATATATTGATGTATGAATCATGTATGCATGTTATTTGGGAGCTATAGAAAGTTGATTTCAACATACATACTGACAGACGGACATGGCTTTATAGACTACGCTGTCTATAACGATCCAGAACATATATACTTTGTGGGGTCGCAAATGAAAAATGTTAGAATTAGAAACGGAATGACATACTTATATAAACCCCATCCCACTCATGGTGAAGGGTATAAACAATATTCGTATAGTGGTGTTATATTTCACCAGATTGTGTCGTTGTGAACTTGTACAGTGTAACTATTTGGTTAAATTTGATAATGACTTAGTATCTAAATGTTTGATTATTAAAATAATATAGTTCAATGATTTTTAAAGCATTTATGGTTGATGTTATAATAATGATTTTTTATATACTAATCTATTAAATAATACAAAATTTTTTTATAGAATAATTATTTTAAAATATGTAATTTCATGTGTATTGCTCTGAACATTGTTCGTAAAAAAACTTGCCTAAAGTTGAGTTTAAACAATACATTGCTGCTAACTTGCATACAATATTTTATTTTATAGTTTTTTTTTTTTTTAACAAATATAATTTTAATAAGTCAGATAAAATCATGTAGTAAGAATACGCCTAGCGTTAATGGGGGCCAGTGCGTTGCCCCTCAAATCTGGTCACTCGGGTGAACATTTTTTTTGGGACTATAACCATTTTTACGTGATCCAGAAAGAGAATTAAGTGCAAAAGCGTGGAAAGTAAATTTTGGCTTACTAAAGCGGTTTGGTGTAACACATCCCAACAAACCATTTCATTTCATTTCATTTCATTTCAAAATGTAACTAAATTGTAGAATAAGCTTATCATAAGAGATTTCCTACAGCTTTTCATAAGCATCTATATAAATATATAAATGTCTTTGTAAGTTAGTTTGTTTGTTTATTTGTTTGTTTGTTTGTTTATTTGTTTGTTTGTTTGTTTGTTTGTTTGTTTGTTTGTTTGTTTGTTTGTTTGTTTGTTTGTTTGTTTGTTTGTTTGTTTGTTTGTTTGTTTGTTTGTTTGTTTGTTTGTTTGTTTGTTTGTTTGAGTATCACGCCTAAACGGCTGAATCGATTTTATTAAAATTTGGAACGTAGATAGATCCTTACTTGGAAGCGTCAATAGACTATAACTTTTTTCAATACTTGGTCCAGAAAGGGGTAAACAGGGGGAAAACTGCTAAAATTGGTACATTTAGTTCTTAAACAATAAATACTAAACGGCTAAACGATTTTATTGAAATTTCCAACATAGACTACGACAGGGGTAGCGAAGCTCACCTGGTCAAGCTAGTACTTATTATAAGCTTATTAAAGTACAAAAAGTTAAATTTTTAAAAATAGTGTTTTGAGAATGATTCACATGACAATACTTTTTACAATAATACTTGCTATACACTTAGTTTATATAACAACTAGCTTGACCCGGTGCGCTTCGCTACCCCTGTCGCAGTCTATGTTGGAAATTTCAATAAAATCGTTTCGGCCGTTTAGTATTTATTGTTTAAGAACTAAAGGTACCAATTTTACCGGTTTTCCCTCTGTTTACCCCTTTTGTGGTCCAAGTATTGAAAAAACTTATAGCCTATTGACGCTTCCAAGTAAGGATCTATATACGTTCCAAATTTCAATAAAATCGATTCAGCCGTTTAGGCGTGATGCCCAAACAAACAAACAAACAAATAAACAAACAAACAAACAAACAAACAAACAAACAAACAAACAAACAAACAAACAAACAAACAAACAAACAAACAAACAAACAAACAAACAAACAAACAAACAAACAAACAAACAAACAAACAAACAAACAAACAAACAAACAAACAAACAAACAAACAAACAAACAAACAAACAAACAAACAAACAAACAAACAAACAAACAAACAAACAAACAAACAAACAAACAAACAAACAAACAAACAAACAAACAAACAAACAAACAAACAAACAAACAAACAAACAAACAAACAAACAAACAAACAAACAAACAAACAAACAAACAAACAAACAAACTTACAAAGACATTTATATATTTATATAGATTTAACAAATATGATTGCAAATTAATTTTGCTCGCAATAGTTTTGTAAGTGTTTTTGAGAATAATATTCCGTTATTTGAGGCGTGCCAGAATTTCGTATTATTTGTTGAAGTTTTTAGTCTTAGTGTTTTGTTCAAATAGTGAAGTGTTTTAAAAAGTTAAAAACTTTAAAAAAAGTAATTATTGAAATAATAAAACTTAACAAATAATTTATAAATAAATTTCAGAAAAATTAAATTCTTATGAAAAACTTGTATAAATATTATTTGGTTATATTAAGCTTGTTACAAGTGATTTCTAAATAGTTTTGGTTTGTTGGGAAACAGATAACCTACACATGTAAGCATATTTTTTGTAGATCTTCTTAAGCGCTATTTATATTTTAAATTTCAGCTTATTCAGATCATAAATAGATTTTTGGCACCGCTAAGCGCTTGAAAGCTGAGCAACTGCAGATCAACTCGAAAACACCTTAGCTCCAACCACGAGAAATTTCGTAATAATATCTCAAATTGTTCACGATATGCCGAATTATTTCCAAAAAAAAAACTTTTCCAAACTTGTTTTACTTGTTTTAATTCACTTGGTTTTAAACTTACAGATTCTTTACAATACAAATTAACTACGCTAGTCTTATAGGTTGCACATTTTATTTAAAGTTTTGAGTTTTGGGTCAAAGTACTTGTTCTTGTCTGAATGGATGGTATTGGTTTACCTATCTCTGTTACTTAAAGAAAGTTTTTCGTCACTTTGGAATAAATTCATCTTGTGCACAACAAAAATAACAAAAAAATCAATTTTCATTAATTTTATTTTCTCAAAGAGGTAGAAAGCTTGGCCTAAGGGTTAATTGTTATTCCCCGATACTTTGCGAACCTTAAAAAAATTGGTGGCTGAATAGTATCAATGTTTAAACACAATTAAAACAAAGTACCTACACTTTAAGACAAAAGTTAAAAACTATTTTTGGTGAAAAAAAAAACTGTTGATGTAAAAAATGTTGGTGATCAAAACACTTTTCCAAAAAGGGAGGGAAAGTAAAATTTTGTGGATAATATCATGAAATCAAATGTTGGTGATAAAACACGTGAATATTTTGGTGAAAAGAGGTGGTAAATCGAGGTATTCGCGGATTTTTACTTATATCTAGCCATTTGTGGGCCGTTTTGTGCAATTTTAGCAACCGAAATTGTTGTCTTGGTGTCATTCCATTCACCGTTTTGACGAAAATAAAGCGGTGGCTCTAGATATTTCCAAGGCATTCGATAGAGTGTGGCGTGGTTCTACGTCCATCTTCCAACCCTATCTATCCTTTTGCAGATGGCATAACATTTGCCATTAATTTTCATTCAGTTACACAACAAGCCTGTCGGAGATTGGGCAATGAAGTAAAACATGAGTGATTCCCTTAATCGGGATCTTCTCACAATCTCTAAATGGGATCGCTTTCATCGCTCGTAAGACTTAGTGTTGCATGTTGACATTAAAACGAACGAAAGACCATGTCGCTTCATCTGTATTTATGGGTGGTGTAAATATCGTGTAACCAGTCCCTTTCGATGGTCTAAACACATTTTCAAGTGTCAGAAGAAGCATTAAAGTGTCTTGGATATCTGAAACCGTGTAAGAATTACTTCACTTCATCTGATCTCCTCACTATTTACACCATGTATGGGTGGGTGCTCAAAGTCTATTTTGACGCTTCTCTACCGCTTACAGGAGAGTGCGAAGGTGCTTGTTTGAGACGATAGGGTATCCAACTATATTGATTCGCTGAAGCATCATAGCAATGTGGGCTGCGTTTCACAGTTCTATTGGTACTATGTACAATAGAATTTTTTCGAATGAAATTACGGATTTCTCATAACCGTTTTTCATCAAGAACTCATCCCTTTGTGGTCGACTGGCCAGTGCACCGCACAACGTACATGACGCATGTGGAAAAAACTTTCCGCTGATGTGTTTCCTGTCCACAACCATTTTTCCCTTTTTCGTCCCTCCCATAACTTATTTTCCAAGTTCTAACACAATGCTTTGCATGAGTAGAGGGCATCTTCCGAGTGCAGGTATAAGAAGAAAAAAAAAAATAAAGAAAACATTTCATTGTATTTTCCCATTTTCAATGCCAAACAATTCTTATCAACAGATAATATTTCTGCCAAATTGTCTCCTTCTAGTCTTGTGCTTTCCAATCATTTTTGAACCAAGATCCACTTTTTAATTTCCAATTTTTGTATGCATCCGTATAATTAATTTTAATATTTAGTAGCTCAAGAAAATCTGTTATTTTTCTGAAACATGAGCAAATTCGTAAAATCTCCAATAGCTTTAATTTTCCGTTGCATAAAATTGGACTAATAGTAGATCTGGCAAGTCCTTATTTTAGATTTTCTTATAGTTATACAAGTACTTTGTCTTCTAATTTATTGACTGCAGAAGAAAGGAATGATTTTGTTATGAAAACAGTTGTATAAAAGGTTCCATTTTTGAAACTGAGACATGTAATGTTTAAATTAAATTCATTGTTCTGTGCATAAGTGTAGCAAAGAATAAAAAAATGGATGTATACATAGACTAATTGGCATTGTCTGGAGGTTTCTGGTTCGATTCCTGACACTCTGCTTTGTTTCAATGCAACAACCTTAAGGTCTTCGTAGTTGTTGCTATAGCTATACATTTTTCTAATGTGGAGTTCTATATCCAAAAATTGACTTTGATTTTAGACAATTTGTAGCTATTTCCAATGTCTTAGGTACGGAAATTTGAGACGCCATAGTGCCGCTCCTAAGTGGACTTTTGTGTTCACATTAAACATATTTACTCGATTACTCTTCTACCAAGCTTGTGTGATCAGCCAGTTATAAATGGCAGATTCATTTTCAAATACGTATTTTGATTCTCGCCCAGTGTACAGTAATTGGCAGTATGTATTAGTTTATTTCTTTTTTTTCAATATCGATAAGCGGTAAGTTATGGTAAAAAAGCAGTTACTTAATTTCTAGTTTGAATTATATCTATATAAAATGTAACTGTTCCCATGTAGTCGTAAGGATAGCCTTCATAGAAAATTAAAAGAAATTTGTAGGAATTTGTTGGCAGTAATGGTGGTAGAGGTATAAGATCTACATCTACATGTATATTTTTAGCAATTAAATAACCCTAAAAGGAAAATAAAATAATTATCTTTATATATTTTGGTATTTCATAATAAGTAATACTACTTACCTCATAAGGGCATTCATGATTAATGTTAGTGTATTTTCGTAAAATTCGCATTAAAGCATTTAAATAAAGTCCAGATACTTTTCTATCCATAAATTTACATAAGTTTGCAGTGAAATTAACTAAATATGGTTTATAAATATTGACATCATTGCGGGAATACATTCCAACATTTACCTAAAAAATAAATGTTACCATGAATTTTCAATTCAAACTCAACAGAGCATATAAACAGTTTAAGAGCAATGTTATTAAAACATTAAGATTAAAATTATTAAAAAAAAATAAAATATTTCTACTTACAGTCACATTCCTTATTGAGTTTCTAATATAAGTTTCCATAAATGCCATAGTTTTGTAGCGATTAATAGCCTTTAGGCGACATGAGTGATTGTGGAAATACTTAGGGCTAGGAGCGCATTCCAGATTTGTGGTCTTCCAATGCACAGCTGCGTTAGTAAAAAACTAGTTTGGAAGAATGAATGAAAATTATTTAACTACTTGTACTATTAAATAATGCAATAACAATAAATTTTGAACTTACTGTGAGGACAAAGAGGTAGATTAGTAAAATTTTTTGGAAATACATTTCAGTTCTTATAACGAGTTGGGTAACCAAACTAAGTATGAATATTTGACATGTTTAATACATCAATCCGCTCTTACAAATAATTTCTCACTACTCATAACTCTCACTTCAGTCCAGCTATTTTTTGTGTAACAAGAAGGGCAACTGGCTCTGGGTTAACTTTAGTTTTAATTTAATGTTTAAATGCGATTCAAAGTTTCTTCATGTCTGTCTCATTTACATGGTCTGTCTATATTGGTAAAATATTAATAATAATTAAATGTTTAAATGCGATTTAAAATTTCTTCCTCGTCTGACTGAATTGGTTCTCATTAAAATGGCTTGCCTAAATAATTAAAATAATTAATAGTAATTAATATATAATTAATAGTAAAAAACGTTTCATTAAATACCTACTCAACATTACACAACAGCCAGTTCAAAACATTTTTTTTACATAATTTCAAATCACAAATATCTCAAGCATTTGCGTACGCCAAGTTTTCGAGATAGAAACTACACAATTTTGTTATTAATATTTTATGTTTTATATAAGACATTGGAAAAACAAATTTTTTGTGTTTGAAAAAAATATCGGGTTAAAAAATATTTATCCAGATTTTGACGTAGGTCTAAATTACTATGGTCGTTGGAAATGCCTTTTAAATGTCTATAATTAGATATCCGTGTTGTATATGTTAATGACTCAGTAAGCCATATATTGATAAAAAATGTTAAAAAATCGTGGTAGTCATGGTCTTTTGCTTACATCTGAGCCATTTGTGTGCCGATTTTCTCGTTTTTAAATAGCAACAGAACCGGGACTATGGCGTATATGTTGATGTATTAATTATGTATGTTATTTGGGAGCTACTGAAAGTTGATTTCAACATACAGATGGACAGACGGACACTGTCTATAATGATTCAGAATATAAGTACTTTATGGGGTCGCAAATAAAAAATGTTGAAATTGCAAACGGAATAACAAACTTATATACATATACCCTTGTCACTGATGGTGAAGGGTATAAAAAATGTTTGTATAGTGGGGTAATATTTCACCAGATTGTGTCGTTGTGAACTTGTACTGTGTAACTATTTAGTTAAATTTGATAATGACTTAGTATTAAAATGTTTGATTACTAAAATAATATACATAGTTCAGTGATTTTTGAAACATGAATGGTTAATGTTATATTAATGATTTTTTAGATACTAAGCTATTAAACAACATAAACGTTATTTATAAAATAATTATTTTAAAATATTTATGTAATTTTATGTTGTGTTGCTCTCAACATAGTTCCTAAAAAATTGTTTAAATAGAATTTAAGCAATACATTGCAGCTAACTTGCATACGGTATGGTATTTTATAGTTTTTTTACAAATCTTAATCCATAACCAATTGGAAGTGTAATAAGAACAATAAAATCATGTGTCTTTGCATTTCTTTTAAAGATTTGTTTAAAAAGTATTCTAATGAATATAAGAAAGTAAATACAACCATTAATTCATTTATTTTTTATAAGAAATATCTTAACAAATTCGGCTATACTGAATCTTATACTACCTCAACGCCATTTAGGATAGAAAACAAATCTTCGTTTATGAGGAAATTCATAAACTTTTGAGAATCGTCGAATGTTTCGATTGTTTTCTTACCCCCATTAACACGCTGTCTAATGTCATTCTCGTGATCACAGCCGTTCCCTTTTCGGAACGAATGATCCTGCATCGAAGAAGGTTCTTGATGAACATTACAGGTGATTGGTCCATACCAAGCTCATGTAGGGCTGAAACTATGGTTGCAGATTCTACATTATTAAAGGCTCCTTCTATATCTAGAAAGGCCACTGATGAGAAATTACCAAATTCAAGGGATTTTTCAATATATCCCACTAAGGAGTGATGATATTAATGATCTGAAATGAACTGAAGTCCTGGATGAAGGCTAATGGAATTTAAACTGAATATTTAGAGCGTATAACAAGGCCACCTAAAAGGCCCGTACCCTTGTATCAGAAAATATTAAAAAAATATGTATGTAAAATCAGCTTAAAAAATAAATTCAAGTAAAATAGTTTTATTTTTTACTGCAGCAGCAAGTAACAAATACCAACAACAATAATGACAGAAACTAAATCACTGAGTTGGAAAATTAATTGTGTGCAGTAAGATTTTCGTATTTTTTATATAAATAAATATGTATGTAGTTGCTGTAAATTTCAGTTTTTTCTATACATATATTTGAATTTAGTATGCTTTAAAACCACAGGCTTAAAATTAAAATTAAAAAGCAACAGCAACAGCAACCCCAATGGTGTTAAAACGGAATTAACTACACAGAAGTATGTATAAATGAAGCAAGAATTGTAATTGCAACAATGAGCAGTAATTTGAATACACAACTTTAGAAACATTTGGTTAAAAACTAAGCAAACAAATAAATAAATAAATACACTTTCAGACTCAGTATAAAAGTAGAAGTTTAGCATTGCGGCAAAACCTAATAAGATTAACTCTAGTTTGTGGATTTTATTGTCTGAGCCCCAACAATTTTTTTTCCTTGTTGTTTTCTATGAAATATTTTAATTGCAACTTAAGCAGGGTACAAAAGTAAAGTAAATACACCTGAGACAAATATTGGTTTTAAGGTTGGGTATAGCGTATGGGTAATATTTTCAACACGTATACGTTACCAGGGCAATATGATGTGTAATTTTAAATATTATGATATTCAGAAATTTTCGAGAATCGTTGAAACTGAGTTCATTTTGTGTTTCGTAATAAAAACATTTTTATCTTTCTCATCTTAATGTTATGATCATTAAAAGTTAAAATAATGAAAAGTATGCTTTGAAACTTACAAGATTTTTTAATTTTGGAAATTCTGAGTTAAAGATATTGAGTTGCTTAATTATGGGCCGATCCTCACAAAAGTTGGTAGAAAGATTTTAGTTGGTGAAGAGGTAATTAGATGTGATAGATGTTGCCTGATTTTCGTCATACTTTACAGATAATTTCAGAGTACTTAGAACTAATTTGTGCAACATTTTATCATTATTACCGTATAATCAACTGCTCAAACAGTATTCCGGAGGGATATTTATATCTAGGCTAGGTGAAATCATAGTTTTTTATTTTTTATTTATTAGCGTTACAGCAGAATTTATTTTATTTTCAAACAACCACCTCCATGTACGAATGCCGTCAAAATGTCTCACTATCCGTCATCTGTGCGCAAAGAACATGTAACAATTTTAAAAATATTTCGATTAGATTTGCTTCATACGTTATTGTTTGCCAAAGTATGAACACTATTGCAACTACTTGAAATCAGTACATAACTTCACCTACTCCCAGTTATAAGTGACTGATTTATAAAGGTATCCATTCCAATTTCTCCACAAACGATATTA
Source organism: Calliphora vomitoria (assembly GCA_942486065.2). Lineage (NCBI taxonomy): Eukaryota > Metazoa > Arthropoda > Insecta > Diptera > Calliphoridae > Calliphora > Calliphora vomitoria. The sequence continues at coordinate 78,325,966 of OW818033.2, forward strand.
AAAACAAACAAAACATTTTCAAATTTTATGCAGATCGATGTATAATTAAACGTAGCTCCCACTTCCAAAAATCAATCAAATAAGAATACATCTTTAATAAACATCGCTATAAATTTGAAATTCGACATATAAGCATTTCATAATTGAAACTTTTAAATTTTGCCACACCTTAGTACGCTGTTTTTAAATTCAATTCCTACTCAATTCCTACTCTTTTAAGGTATGGCCAATCATCACTGACCCGGTTGATAAAGCTAACCTATTGGCTGAATTATTTGCAAATAATTCGAACTTACCGGAAAGCAATCAACCACTACCCGAGCTCGAAAGAGTATCAGTTACTATACCGAATATATTCTTTCGGGCTTGCGCAGTTAAAAGGGTTTCAGCGGATCTCAACATAAATAAGTCTCCTGGGCCTAATGGTATAACAGCGCTGGTCTTGAAGCAGTGTTCTTCGAGGCTACCTCGTCCATTAGCTAACCTTTTCAGCACTTTATACCGTGCCGGCAAATTTCCAGTACGTTGGAGGGTTGCTAATGTAACGCAAATTCCTAAAAAGGGAGAGGCTAACAAGCCTGAAAATTATCGCCCAATAGCAATTTGTTCTGCACTTTCCAAGGCTATGAAACATTTGGAGTCCAACAATTTACTCAGCGACCGGCAGTATGGCTTTCGTAGAGGACGCTCTACGGGAGACTTGCTAGCCTTCCTATCGGAAAAATGGTATCGTTCCTTACACCGTTTTGGTGAAAGTAAAGTGGTGACTTTGATAGAGTATGGCATGGTGCGCTTTTAGCAAAACTTATTGCTTTTGGTGTCGGTAATAACTTCTCTCGATTTATATCGAGCTTTCTCAGAGATCGGACTATATGAGTAGTAATAGATGGAATATCATCAAACGATTTCAAGATCAATTCAGGGTTAAGAGTGGATTCAATGCACGCAAGACTCAATGTTATATGTTAACACACAAACGTACAACTTGTCATGTTGCTCCATCTGTTTTTGTGGGTGGTAGAAATATTGAGGAATCAGAAGCTCATGGTGTTCTAGTCATGAGTATTCAGTGCGATGTCCGCTGGACAAAACACATTTTTCGAGTGTCGAAAGGAGCATTTAAGTGTATCGGTTTTCTAAAACGGCGTAAGACATATTTCATTCCATCTGATGTCCTTACTATTTACACCACTTATATCCGACCGAAAATGGAATACAACTCTCATTTGTGGGCCGGTGTCACTTTCAATATAGGAAAATTCAAGTCAAATGTCTACAAACACTACTCCCTCTATCCTCCCTCCCAGAACCTATTTTCTTAATCATTGTGTTGATTTGCATGAGTAGGGGTCATCCACTGAGTGCTGGTCGAAGAAAATAAAATTTAGTTGTCTAACTAAAAAACAAATTAGAGTCCATTTGATTCTGCCCCACTCTGTATTGGTAAAATTCGACACCTACGAATTTGCGCCACATTATCCTCCTCCTATCAGAAAATTCTATAAATTTTGCGATTGGCCCCTAATATCAGTTCTGTTTTGATATTTGTGTAGTAAACACATGCGAAATACACGTTAATAAACAATGTTACGCTACACTGCTCCAGAACGCGGAATATTGCTGACTATTTATTTGACCAATAATCAGCAAAATTTATTGCATTTTCTGATAGGCGGATTACTTTTGCGCCACCTGTATAATCGTCGTGTATATAAAAATCGCCGTAACTAATTTTAAGAAGATCTGACCATAATTGGTCAAAGCTTTCATATAAGCACCACTTTCAAAAAAAACTTTAACCTGCTTAAATTTCTTACACATATCGATATCGGGCCCAAATTTTATACAGATCAGTTATATACAGGGACCGTAACGGTTATGACATTTATTATAAAAGTCAGCAGAGGTATTTTTTTATTTTTTAAAGCTAACATAACTTTGTTTATTAACCACAAACAACCTTTGTCAAAAACAAGTAACAGAGCTAAATTCGGCTGTGCCGAATCTTATACACCCTTCACCAGTATACAAACTATACATACTTACGTACATTGCCTTTACCCATGCAAAACTTCATATAGCAACAACAACAAGAAAAAATTAGAATATAATATCAGATGCAATTGCAAAACATAGGATAATCATATTCACACGTTGAGTGCTCACTGATTACGAAATTTTGAACAATTATGTTAAAAAACTAACAACAACAAAAATGAAAATAAACGAGACGCACTCAAATACAAACAAATTATGCATGCGTGTGTTTGATTTATAAATCTTATTCATTTCATCTCATCCCACATTGTAGAATATAGTTGTTGGGTGTGCGGCGTTTACGTACACGCAGAAAAAAAATATAGTTGTACATTGTTACTGTAACCATTTCAAATTTGTGCATGGTTACTGCAACAATTTCAAAATTTTTAACAATATTATAGTCACAGTAAATTTACGATTCACATGAATATTTCAACCATATATATGGTTACAGTAACCATGTATATGTTTGTGACAACCATTTATATGATGAAGGACTTACCATATTATGATGCTCTCATATCATAATCTGAGAACAACATATTATGATAAAATTATTCATCATATAAATGGTTGTCACAAACATATACATGGTTACTGTAACCATATATATGGTCGAAATATTCATGTGAATCGTAAATTAACTATATTATTGTTACCACAATCATATATATAGTTACTGTGACTATAATATTGTTAAAAATTTTGAAATTGTTACAGTAACCATGCACAAATTTGAAATGGTTACAGTAACAATATACAACTATATTTTTTTTCTGCGTGTATGATAGCGTTGCTCATATGAGAACTCATTATAAACAACTCTCTCTTTATATATACCCTTGGCATTAATGGTGAAGGGTATAAAAACAAAATCGAAATACCCAAAGCAATGAAACAAACACACATCCAAACATACGTTTTGTTGCTTTTTTTATCAAAGCATCCAATAAATTATCTTTTTTGATGAAATTTTCAGAGGTTGTCTCGTATTTTTGCTCATATCTCCGTTATCTAAGGATTGATTTAGCTGATTTTAAATAGGAAACTTCTCGAAACCATGTCTGTCAGAATTATTGATGATTTGGATCTTCAGACAGACAGACAGGCAGACAGACAGACAGACCGGCTGGTTCTAATGAATTCAAAAATTTAGTAGGATAATCGACTACTTGTTCTTCATTCATTACTGTGTCAATCGATTTTTATTTTATTGTCTCGCCACGCAGTTTCAATTGTATTTGCTTATTGAGCTTGTTAACATCATATTTTGTTGGTGCCAAAATTGCATGTTGTAAGACTTGGAAGTATCTTGTCGACAATGGTTTGAATATCCATTTGCATTTGACAGAAGTTCGGGAACGAAATCTAATTTGTGGCGGTATCAATTGCTATTTTTTTCATTTCCGATGTCCAACAATTGTTTTGAGAAGGTTTCGGCAGAATGGTATTGCAGAAAATACAGACACATGTTCGTTCATAGCGTTCGACTTCTGTAGCTTCATTTTCAGTGAAATAAATTTAAAGGAACTTCGCATCATCATTGGGAAGCGGGAGCAATTATCCAATTCTGTGGTATATTTGGCCTTGAACTTTAAAAGTGGGCATGAATCCGACATCATTTGAATTTCATTAGCGGTATAGTATAAAAATTGATTTTGTCAAGCCATTTCGTCCACAGACCAAAAATCTAAAATCTGATTTACAGTGTTACTCGCTAGGATTTTCTGAAGATTCCGTGAAAATTTTACAAAATCGTGCAAGCCGTTTTTGATTCCATACGGAACATACAAACAAACATCCATTTTCATATATATATAGATATACTAATGTATATGTGATGGGTATATAAGATTCAGCACAGCCGAATACAACAGTATTTAAATTCCATATTGGAAAACTCTCTCAGCATATCTTTAGAATTTTCTCATATGAAAGGATTCATAATCTCGCCCACCTGCTATGCTCCCCGCAAGTGTTTAACTCACACAAATCTCAGCATGCAATGCATGAGCAAATCCATTATGTTTCCTCATTAATAATAATTGCAAAATTGCTAAATAATTTGTCGTTCTGTATTTTATTAACATTCGGAGTAAGTAACTCTAGCAATTATTTACTTAACACTCCTTGCGTTTGTTAGCCTTAAGGCTTTTGGAGAGTTAGTATGCCTCCGTTTGTTTCTAATTATGTTAATTCATGTTTTCGTTATTAATTCCATTGTTGTAAGAGTTCAAATGTGTATGTTTGGATGCTGGTGTCATAATTCAAAATGTTAATTGTGAATATTTATACATTTGTACAAGAATATATATGGATATAGTACATACATATACAGTTAAATGCAACCTTTACACATTGAATGCAAATGTTTATGAAATTTTACTCATATTTATGTAAGAAACAATTGTTTATAATCCCAGTTGATTAATATTTGTACATACGTAAATATTTTTAAAGCTTAGCAGAGGTTTGCGTTACTTTAAAGGAGAAGAGAAAAAGTATTTTCGGCATATACATTATAAACATTGTCCTTATTTTCTAAAACTTTTAATTTAGATTAAATTGTGTATTTGACAAAATTATTGTTTTAAGAAGTAACCTATTATCAAGTTATTCATGGGAAATACTAGCCTTGGATATCACCGGAAAGGTAACTATATAAGGCGGGTGAGGTAAAACATCCTAACCTCTTCATTCTAAATAGTTTTTAACAGGTATTGCAACATGTGGCCTAGCGTTGTCATGATGGAGTATTACGTTTTCATGTCTAGCATCATATTCTGGGGATTTTTTATTTTGAAACATTTGTACAATATAAATTCATTCAATGTATTGGCCTTTGTTAGCTATGACCTTTTCCCATCTTTCTGGTAACATATGTATTTTGAGCCAAAAAACTGTTCATCACTCTGTTCCAAAGTGAAGCGTATCCCAGAGAGAGCTTTGTGCATCGACCGAAACAAATACTATTCGGACGGGCCAAGGTCTGGATTATAAGGCGGCTGAGGCAAAACTTCCCAACCACTTCATTATAAATACTTTTTAACAGGAAATGCAATACGTGGCCGAGCATTGTCATAATGGAATATTACGTTTTCGTGTCTAGCTGCATATTCTGAGTGTTTTTCTGTCAATACAGATAATTACCTTAGCGCCTTGGATAATAGAATTGTCAGAATTAAAAACATAATATTGAAAATTCTAATATTTAGTTTTCAAAAAGCCTTCTAAGTAGATTTCTTTTCGACAATTCTTTTTGCTCCTTCCTAATATTCACAATTGTATTTCTATTGTCTCTCGACATGTTTTCATATGAACAAGTAAATACAAGTAAATTTTCCTGTACGTATGTGTTTGTCTGTATTTGTTATAATATAACAATCAAAACATTAGATTACATTATAAAATTATTATGACCTAAAGGGACCCATCATATTATTTATTAATTAATGGCCTAAATTACATCATGTTTTAACATGACTACAAAAGGAAGAAAATCGAACATGAGAAATTAAATACAAGGCATTAATACTTTACACACTGTGTTTATGCTTCACGTAAAGTAATATTTACATAAATACAAATCTCTTTGTATATTGTAAGTACAGAAAACATCTTAAGGGAATGATTATTATTGCAATTTATAAACAATGGTCTTATTAAGACATTTTAAAAATTAATTTAATATCGGTTTTCAATATTTTGGATTGTTGCTAGTTTTTTTCGTTTTCATACATAAATTATTGAAATCTAAGAGGAAAAGTGCAGAGGCCGTATTGAAATCTAATATAATTTGAAGTAAACGAATTAATAATATTTAAAATGACAAAATCGTAAATAAGCAACCCAGAGAAACAATCTGTATGTAAATATAAATGAGCTATGAAATGTATTTGTATATCAATGTGCTCTGGATCACTTTATGAGTCGATTAGGCGATGTCGGTCCATGTAAACTTTGCATTCAAAATGCAGATAGCAATTTCAACGATAATTCGATGACAATTTTATAATTCCATTATCTCCCAAGCCTCCACACAACTGCCCTTTCTGAATATAATTATGCTCTCATCAATATCTCAACTAAGTATATAACTAGGTATTCACACAAAATTCAGCACAAATAAGTTTTATCAAATTTGGTAAAGATCGGTCAATAATTAACCATAGCTCTCATATAAGGACCAATCTCGAAAATTTCATTAATGAGCATAAATCTCGGAAATAAATTAGTAACCAACTAAAATTCAACACACACATAAGTTTCATATTTAAACAAATCATTTCAACTAATTTGATGACCATCGGTTAATAATAAGTTATATATTCTATATAAGGACCACTTCACATTAACGTGCACTATATCTCGGTAACTAAATAAAATACTTCACAAATAAATTTCATCTATATATATAAAAGAGTAACGTTACTGACTGACTGACTGACTCACTGACTGACTGACTGAATGACTGACTGACTGATTCATCACCGCACAGCCCAAACGACTGAAGCTAGAATCATGAAACTTAAACTGTGGGATCCTCTCTCCCCAAAACGATCCGATAAGAAGGGATTTTTGGAAATTCGAACGTTTAGGGGGTACAAAAGGGTAAATTCGGTAACCTTATATCTTCAAAACTAATAAAGATACAAAAAAACTTAAAATTGCATGTTACTCCATTTAAAAAATAAGCTGACAGGTGTTTCGTACTTTTTCGAAAACGGGTAAAAACTCTATTTTTGGTACTTTTTTGGCACCCTATCTTTTAAACTAATAAACATAGAAGCAAATTTCAAATCGTATTCTTTACTTAACAAAAAATAAAAAAATATAAGTTTGGTACTTTTTGGAAATTTTATTTTTTATTTATTTTTATTTTTTGTAATTTTTCATAAAATATGCTTTTTTATAATTTGACATAGAGATACGAATATTTTATTATGAGCTCCCACCACCATACAAATTTATTTGAATATAATTTTACCGCCGTAATTGGGATAAAAAAGTTACCAAAAAGGGGATAAAATAAGGTTAATCTGTGATCATTTATATTTCTGACCAAAAATTTAATTTTAATAGAGAAATTCTATAAAAAACGAAAACCCTCTGTAACTTTGTAAATACTGCGTTTATAGAGAAAATAGGGTTAATCTGTGATCACTTATATTTCTGACCAAAAATTGATAGAGAAATTCTATAATAAACTAAAACCTGTAACTTTGTAAATACTGCGTTTATCGAGAAAATAAGGTTAATCTGTGATCACTTATATTTCTTATTAAAAATTTAATTTTTATAGAGAAATTCTATAAAAAACTAAAACCCTCTCTAACTTTGTAAATACTGTGTTTATCGAGAAAATAGGGTTAATCTGTGATCACTTATATTTCTTATTAAAAATTGAATTTTTATAGAGAAATTCTATAAAAAACTAAAACCCTCTCTAACTTTGTAAATACTGCGTTTATCGAGAAAATAAGGTTAATCTGTGATCACTTATATATCTGACCAAAAATTTAATTTTAATAGAGAAATTCTATAAAAACTAAAACCCTCTGTAACTTTGTAAATACTGCGTTTATCGATAAAATAAGGTTAATCTGTGATCACTTATATATCTGACCAAAAATTTAATTTTAATAGAGAAATTCTATAATAAACTAAAACCCTCTGTAACTTTGTAAATACTGCGTTTATCGAGAAAATAAGGTTAATCTGTGATCACTTATATTTCTGAACAAAAATTTAATTTTAATAAAGAAATTCTATAAAAAACTAAAACCCTCTGTAACTTTGTAAATACTGCGTTTATCGAGAAAATAAGGTTAATCTGTGATCACTTATATTTCTGACCAAAAATTGAATTTTAATAAAGAAATTCTATAATAAACTAAAACCTGTAACTTTGTAAATACTGGATAACGGAAATTGGTACTTTTCTGTAACTTTGTAAAAACTTAAACCCTCTCTAACTTTGTAAATACTGCGTTTATCGATAAAATAAGGTTAATCTGTGATCACTTATATTTATGATTAAAAATTGAATTTTAATAGAGAAATTCTATAAAAACTAAAACCCTCTCTAACTTTGTAAATACTAGAGAAAATAAGGTTAATCTGTGATCACTTATATTTTTTATTAAAAATTTAATTTTAGTAAAGAAATTCTATAAAAAACTAAAACCCTCTCTAACTTTGTAAATACTGCGTTTATCGAGAAAATAAGGTTAATCTGTGATCACTTATATTTCTTATTAAAAATTGAATTTTAATAGAGAAATTCTATAAAAAACTAAAACCCTCTCTAACTTTGTAAATACTGCGTTTATCGAGAAAATAAGGTTAATCTGTGATCACTAATATTTCTTATTAAAAATTTAATTTTTAAAGAGAAATTCTATAAAAAACTAAAAAACTCTGTAACCTTATAAATACTAGAGAAAATAAGGTTAATCTGTGATCACTTATATTTCTGACCAAAAATTGAATTTTTATAGAGAAATTCTATAAAAAACTAAAACCCTCTCTAACTTTGTAAATACTGCATTTATCGAGAAAATAAGGTTAATCTGTGATCACTTATATTTCTTATTAAAAATTTCATTTTTATAGAGAAATTCTACAAACACTAAAACCCTCTGTACCTTTGTAAATACTGCGTTTATCGAGAAAATAAGGTTAATCTGTGATCTTTTATATATCTGACCAAAAACTTAATTTAAATAGAAAAATCCTATAATAAACTGAAACCTGTAACTTTGTAAATACTGCGTTTATCGAGAAAATAAGGTTAATCTGTGATCACTTATATTTCTTATTAAAAATTGAATTTTTATAGAGAAATTCTATAAAAAACTAAAACCCTCTCTAACTTTGTAAATACTGAGTTTATCGAGAAAATAAGGTTTATCTGTGATCACTTATATTTCTTATTAAAAATTGAATTTTTATAGAGAAATTCTACAAACACTAAAACCCTCTGTACCTTTGTAAATACTGCGTTTATCGAGAAAATAAGGTTAATCTGTGATCATTTATATATCTGACCAAAAACTTAATTTAAATAGAAAAATCCTATAATAAACTGAAACCTGTAACTTTGTAAATACTGCGTTTATCGAGAAAATAAGGTTAATCTGTGATCACTTATATTTCTTATTAAAAATTGAATTTTTATAGAGAAATTCTATAAAAAACTAAAACCCTCTCTAACTTTGTAAATACTGCGTTAATACTAGAGAAAATAAGGTTAATCTGTGATCACTTATATTTCTGACCAAAAATTGAATTTTAATAAAGAAATTCTATAATAAACTAAAACCTGTAACTTTGTAAATACTGGATAACGGAAATTGGTACTTTTCTGTAACTTTGTAAAAACTTAAACCCTCTCTAACTTTGTAAATACTGCGTTTATCGATAAAATAAGGTTAATCTGTGATCACTTATATTTATGATTAAAAATTGAATTTTAATAGAGAAATTCTATAAAAACTAAAACCCTCTCTAACTTTGTAAATGCTAGAGAAAATAAGGTTAATCTGTGATCACTTATATTTTTTATTAAAAATTTAATTTTAGTAAAGAAATTCTATAAAAAACTAAAACCCTCTCTAACTTTGTAAATACTGCGTTTATCGAGAAAATAAGGTTAATCTGTGATCACTTATATTTCTTATTAAAAATTGAATTTTAATAGAGAAATTCTATAAAAAACTAAAACCCTCTCTAACTTTGTAAATACTGCGTTTATCGAGAAAATAAGGTTAATCTGTGATCACTAATATTTCTTATTAAAAATTTAATTTTTAAAGAGAAATTCTATAAAAAACTAAAAAACTCTGTAACCTTATAAATACTAGAGAAAATAAGGTTAATCTGTGATCACTTATATTTCTGACCAAAAATTGAATTTTTATAGAGAAATTCTATAAAAAACTAAAACCCTTTCTAACTTTGTAAATACTGCATTTATCGAGAAAATAAGGTTAATCTGTGATCACTTATATTTCTTATTAAAAATTTCATTTTTATAGAGAAATTCTACAAACACTAAAACCCTCTGTACCTTTGTAAATACTGCGTTTATCGAGAAAATAAGGTTAATCTGTGATCTTTTATATATCTGACCAAAAACTTAATTTAAATAGAAAAATCCTATAATAAACTGAAACCTGTAACTTTGTAAATACTGCGTTTATCGAGAAAATAAGGTTAATCTGTGATCACTTATATTTCTTATTAAAAATTGAATTTTTATAGAGAAATTCTATAAAAAACTAAAACCCTCTCTAACTTTGTAAATACTGAGTTTATCGAGAAAATAAGGTTTATCTGTGATCACTTATATTTCTTATTAAAAATTGAATTTTTATAGAGAAATTCTACAAACACTAAAACCCTCTGTACCTTTGTAAATACTGCGTTTATCGAGAAAATAAGGTTAATCTGTGATCATTTATATATCTGACCAAAAACTTAATTTAAATAGAAAAATCCTATAATAAACTGAAACCTGTAACTTTGTAAATACTGCGTTTATCGAGAAAATAAGGTTAATCTGTGATCACTTATATTTCTTATTAAAAATTGAATTTTTATAGAGAAATTCTATAAAAAACTAAAACCCTCTCTAACTTTGTAAATACTGCGTTAATACTAGAGAAAATAAGGTTAATCTGTGATCACTTATATTTCTGACCAAAAATTGAATTTTAATAAAGAAATTCTATAATAAACTAAAACCTGTAACTTTGTAAATACTGGATAACGGAAATTGGTACTTTTCTGTAACTTTGTAAAAACTTAAACCCTCTCTAACTTTGTAAATACTGCGTTTATCGATAAAATAAGGTTAATCTGTGATCACTTATATTTATGATTAAAAATTGAATTTTAATAGAGAAATTCTATAAAAACTAAAACCCTCTCTAACTTTGTAAATGCTAGAGAAAATAAGGTTAATCTGTGATCACTTATATTTTTTATTAAAAATTTAATTTTAGTAAAGAAATTCTATAAAAAACTAAAACCCTCTCTAACTTTGTAAATACTGCGTTTATCGAGAAAATAAGGTTAATCTGTGATCACTTATATTTCTTATTAAAAATTGAATTTTAATAGAGAAATTCTATAAAAAACTAAAACCCTCTCTAACTTTGTAAATACTGCGTTTATCGAGAAAATAAGGTTAATCTGTGATCACTAATATTTCTTATTAAAAATTTAATTTTTAAAGAGAAATTCTATAAAAAACTAAAAAACTCTGTAACCTTATAAATACTAGAGAAAATAAGGTTAATCTGTGATCACTTATATTTCTGACCAAAAATTGAATTTTTATAGAGAAATTCTATAAAAAACTAAAACCCTCTCTAACTTTGTAAATACTGCATTTATCGAGAAAATAAGGTTAATCTGTGATCACTTATATTTCTTATTAAAAATTTCATTTTTATAGAGAAATTCTACAAACACTAAAACCCTCTGTACCTTTGTAAATACTGCGTTTATCGAGAAAATAAGGTTAATCTGTGATCTTTTATATATCTGACCAAAAACTTAATTTAAATAGAAAAATCCTATAATAAACTGAAACCTGTAACTTTGTAAATACTGCGTTTATCGAGAAAATAAGGTTAATCTGTGATCACTTATATTTCTTATTAAAAATTGAATTTTTATAGAGAAATTCTATAAAAAACTAAAACCCTCTCTAACTTTGTAAATACTGAGTTTATCGAGAAAATAAGGTTTATCTGTGATCACTTATATTTCTTATTAAAAATTGAATTTTTATAGAGAAATTCTACAAACACTAAAACCCTCTGTACCTTTGTAAATACTGCGTTTATCGAGAAAATAAGGTTAATCTGTGATCATTTATATATCTGACCAAAAACTTAATTTAAATAGAAAAATCCTATAATAAACTGAAACCTGTAACTTTGTAAATACTGCGTTTATCGAGAAAATAAGGTTAATCTGTGATCACTTATATTTCTTATTAAAAATTGAATTTTTATAGAGAAATTCTATAAAAAACTAAAACCCTCTCTAACTTTGTAAATACTGCGTTAATACTAGAGAAAATAAGGTTAATCTGTGATCACTTATATTTCTGACCAAAAATTGAATTTTAATAAAGAAATTCTATAATAAACTAAAACCTGTAACTTTGTAAATACTGGATAACGGAAATTGGTACTTTTCTGTAACTTTGTAAAAACTTAAACCCTCTCTAACTTTGTAAATACTGCGTTTATCGATAAAATAAGGTTAATCTGTGATCACTTATATTTATGATTAAAAATTGAATTTTAATAGAGAAATTCTATAAAAACTAAAACCCTCTCTAACTTTGTAAATGCTAGAGAAAATAAGGTTAATCTGTGATCACTTATATTTTTTATTAAAAATTTAATTTTAGTAAAGAAATTCTATAAAAAACTAAAACCCTCTCTAACTTTGTAAATACTGCGTTTATCGAGAAAATAAGGTTAATCTGTGATCACTTATATTTCTTATTAAAAATTGAATTTTAATAGAGAAATTCTATAAAAAACTAAAACCCTCTCTAACTTTGTAAATACTGCGTTTATCGAGAAAATAAGGTTAATCTGTGATCACTAATATTTCTTATTAAAAATTTAATTTTTAAAGAGAAATTCTATAAAAAACTAAAAAACTCTGTAACCTTATAAATACTAGAGAAAATAAGGTTAATCTGTGATCACTTATATTTCTGACCAAAAATTGAATTTTTATAGAGAAATTCTATAAAAAACTAAAACCCTCTCTAACTTTGTAAATACTGCATTTATCGAGAAAATAAGGTTAATCTGTGATCACTTATATTTCTTATTAAAAATTTCATTTTTATAGAGAAATTCTACAAACACTAAAACCCTCTGTACCTTTGTAAATACTGCGTTTATCGAGAAAATAAGGTTAATCTGTGATCTTTTATATATCTGACCAAAAACTTAATTTAAATAGAAAAATCCTATAATAAACTGAAACCTGTAACTTTGTAAATACTGCGTTTATCGAGAAAATAAGGTTAATCTGTGATCACTTATATTTCTTATTAAAAATTGAATTTTTATAGAGAAATTCTATAAAAAACTAAAACCCTCTCTAACTTTGTAAATACTGAGTTTATCGAGAAAATAAGGTTTATCTGTGATCACTTATATTTCTTATTAAAAATTGAATTTTTATAGAGAAATTCTACAAACACTAAAACCCTCTGTACCTTTGTAAATACTGCGTTTATCGAGAAAATAAGGTTAATCTGTGATCATTTATATATCTGACCAAAAACTTAATTTAAATAGAAAAATCCTATAATAAACTGAAACCTGTAACTTTGTAAATACTGCGTTTATCGAGAAAATAAGGTTAATCTGTGATCACTTATATTTCTTATTAAAAATTGAATTTTTATAGAGAAATTCTATAAAAAACTAAAACCCTCTCTAACTTTGTAAATACTGAGTTTATCGAGAAAATAAGGTTTATCTGTGATCACTTATATATCTGACCAAAAATTTAATTTTAATAGAGAAATTCTATAAATAATTAAACCCTCTGTAACTTTGTAAATACTGCGTTTATCGAGAAAATAAGGTTAATCTGTGATCACTTATATTTATGATTAAAAACTGAATTTAATAGAGAAATTCTATAAAAACAACAACCCTCTGTAACTTTGTAAATACTGCGTTTATCGAGAAAATAAGGCTAATCTGTGATCACTTATATTTCTGACCAAAAATTGAATTTTTATAGAGAAATTCTATAAAAACAACAACCCTCTGTAACTTTGTAAATACTGCGTTTATCGAGAAAATAAGGTTAATCTGTGATCCCTTATATTTCTTATTAAAAATTGAATTTTTATAGAGAAATTCTATAAAAAACTAAAACCCTCTGTAACTTTGTAAATACTGCGTTTATCGAGAAAATAAGGTTAATCTGTGATCACTTATATTTCTTATTAAAAATTGAATTTTTATAGAGAAATTCTATAAAAAACTAAAACCCTCTCTGACTTTGTAAATACTGCGTTTATCGAGAAAATAAAGTTAATCTGTGATCCCTTATATTTCTTATTAAAAATTGAATTTTTATAGAGAAATTCTATAAAAAACTAAAACCCTCTGTAACTTTGTAAATACTGCGTTTATCGAGAAAATAAGGTTAATCTGTGATCACTTATATTTATGATTAAAATTTGAATTATAATAGAGAAATTCTATAAAAACTACAACCCTCTGTAACTTTGTAAATACTGCGTTTATCGAGAAAATAAGGTTAATCTGTGATCACTTATATTTCTTATTAAAAATTGAATTTTTATAGAGAAATTCTATAAAAAACTAAAACCCTCTGTAACCTTGTAAATACTGCGTTTATCGAGAAAATAAGGTTAATCTGTGTTCACTTATATTTCTGACTAAAAATTGAATTTTTATAGAGAAATTCTATAAAAAACTAAAACCCTCTGTAACTTTGTAAATACTGCGTTTATCGAGAAAATAAGGTTAATCTGTGATCACTTATATTTATGATTAAAATTTTAATTATAATAGAGAAATTCTATAAAAACAACAACCCTCTGTAACTTTGTAAATACTGCGTTTATCGAGAAAATAAGGTTAATCTGTGAGTTGAACTAGAACCAGGTGATGTTAATCTCAAGAAAAATGAAACACACCCAATTTACAATTTAAAATATTTATTGCATCGTAAAATTACGATAGAAGAGCCACATAAGAGATCGGGACCCGTCCAGTGTTTAAATTGTCAAGAATATGGTCATACTAGGGCATATTGCAAATTACCTCCCGTTTGCGTGGTGTGTGGAGAATTGCACGGTTCTACCCAATGCGATAAATCCAAAACCGACTCAAAAGTAAAAAAATGCAGCAATTGTGGCGGAAATCACACAGCAAATTACAGAGGATGCCCAGTATATTCCATAGTTAAAAAAACATTAACACAGAAACCTAGTATTTATCCTGTGCAATCAAAGAACCTAGTTGATACCCATTACCCCCAAATCTCGCAAACCATGAATAATAAAGGTTCATACGCTAGTGTTCTAAGAACAAATCAAACTTTAGCTCAAAACCCACCATTAGGAAGTGAAAATAACCGTAATATCAATGTGGAATTTGCAGACCAACATCCCACTTCTAATTTTAGTCGACTGGAAGCTACAATAGAGACCCTAGTGAAATCGGTTAACAATTTTACCAACTCTATGAGTAATATGATGCAGGAAATGCTTAAAATGCAATCAGTGTTATTAAAAGCTATCCTAAATAAGCCATGAACTGTTTGAAAATATGTTTCTGGAATGCAAACGGCATACGCCAACACAAAAACGAACTCGAATATTTTTTAAGAAACCAACAAATTGATGTAATGTTGGTTTCTGAAACCCATTTGACGTCCAGAAGTTCATTTCGAATAAATGGATATGTAATATATGATACCAAAGATCCCAGAGGTAGATCATGCGGAGGCTCGGCAATTTTAATAAAAGCTCGAATCAAACACTACTTAATGTGTGATCTTTGCGAAGATTATCTTCAAGCTACTACTATCTGTCTTGAAGATTTTCATCGAAACTTAGTGATTTCATCGATATACTCACCCCCTAGATTTTCAATTACAGAAAGTCAATATAATAGATTTTTTAAATCACTAGGCCCCCGTTTCCTGGCAGCTGGCGATTATAATGCTAAGCACACATTCTGGGGATCACGACTGATTACCCCTAAAGGTCGTGTTTTGTTTGATACAATTTCTAAAATGGGTTTGAATGTGATTTCGAGCGGCCAACCTACTTACTGGCCTACTGACCCACGAAAAATACCGGATGTTATTGATTTTAGCGTGATGAAAAATATCCCTGGAGAAATGATTCAAGTTGAATCCTCGCTGGAACTATCTTCAGATCACTCACCCACTATTGTTACTTTATTGAGCCCCCGAGAAATTGTATCCCCGACTGGTAATTTAGCGATGACAGGCACAAGAATTAATTGGCTCAAATATAAAAAATACCTTAGTACACATTGCTCGGAAAACATACCGCTAAGAACACCAGAAAACATCGATCACTCTCTTATCAATTTCGATAAAAATCTCAAACTGGCTGCTCAACATGCTACCCAAACCCCCCGACAAATCAGATATAATAGAATTTATTCTGCAGATGTCGAACGGCTCTTAAATGAAAAAAGAAGAGTTCGAAGAGAGTGGCAATTGCACAGATCCCCCCAACTCAAATCGAAGCTTAAAGATTGTATAAAAAGACTTAAAAAGCTCTTGGAATTTCGAAAAATGGAATCATTGAATAAATATCTAGAAAGCCTGGACGCAACCCCGCAATCGGATTACTCATTATGGCGAGCCACAAAAAGTCTTAAAAGACCTGTCATATGTAAGCCCCCCTTGCGAAATTCAAGTGGCGGTTGGGCAAGAAATGATACTGAAAAAGGGAATCTGTTTGTTAATCATTTGAAGCAAGTATTTACCCCGAACACATCAAATGAAACTATTGAGTTGCCACCTGTTGTACCCCATTTTGGAGCAGCCGTACCCCTACGTTTTGAGATTCGAGAGATCGAAAAGGCTATTGTTGATTTAAACTCCAAGAAAGCACCTGGTATTGACAAAATCAGTAACAAGATGCTTATGGAGCTACCCCGGATAGCAATAAAAATAATTCTTTTTATTTTTAATGCTATATTACGCCTTGAATATTATCCTCCAGAATGGAAGGTTTCACTGGTTACCATGATACCTAAGCCGGGAAAAGATCACACAAAAGTAGAATCATATAGACCAATCAGCCTATTGTCTAATATATCAAAGCTATTTGAGAAGATACTCATGAACAAGTTGTACCCGATGTTAATTGAAAACAATTGTATTCCGAATCATCAATTTGGATTTAGAAGAAAACACAGTACTATCGAACAAACCCATAGACTTGTAAATATTGTAAGAAAAGCGTTTGAGGAAAAGAAATATTGTTCCGCTCTCTTTATCGACATTTCTCAAGCGTTTGATAAAGTATGGCATGATGGTTTAATATACAAACTGAGTCAAAATTTACCCGCAAACACACATAAGCTATTGAAAAGCTATTTAACTGGTCGAACATTTAAGGTTAAAGAAGGAGACTTTTTAAGTAGTCCCCAACCCATTGAAGCTGGAGTTCCCCAAGGCAGTATCCTGGGACCCTTTTTATATTTGATATATTCGTCTGATATGCCAACTAACAATCGCACGCATACATCAACATTTGCAGATGATACTGCTATTCTAAGTATTCATGAAAACCCTGAAGAAGCGTCTCGTTACTTACAAAATCACATATTTGAATTAGAAAAATGGTTAAAACAATGGAAAATTAAAGTCAACGAGCAAAAATGTACACATATAACATTTACATTGCGAAGAGAATCATGCCCCCCTATTCATATCAATAACCAAACAATAATCCAACAATCGGAAGTTAAATACCTCGGAATACATCTCGATCGTCGTCTTACATGGAAAAGTCATATAGATGCAAAATTGACTCAAATGAAATTGAAATCAATACAAATTAATTGGCTCATTGGCAGAAACTCTACGCTTAGTCTAGATTGCAAACTTCTACTTTATAACATGATCATAAAACCGATATGGTGTTATGGCATACAGCTATGGGGCACGGCCTCAGCGTCAAATGTAGAAAAGATCCAAAGACGCCAAAACAAGTTTTTAAGAATGATTACAGTTGCCCCCTGGTATATCAAAAACGCGAATATACACAAAGATCTAAACGTGCCCCTTGTAAAAACTGAGATCACGAAAAATGTGGAAAAATATTTAAAAAAACTTGAAATTCACCCAAACCCACTGGCCCGCAACATATTAGATAACCGTGGCCACACTCGATTAAGAAGGAGGGACACAGCAGACCTAAGACTAGAAGGAAGAATGCCTATTTAATCAAAGCAACAATCAATAAACAATTTTTCGTCCGGCACTGGCTGGACTAATTAATTATAATTATTAGATATAAGATTTGAAATACTTGTTGTTAGTTCATTAAGTAATGAAGATACAATAAATAAAAAATTAAATTGAAAAAAAAAAAAAAAAAAAAAAAATCTGTGATCACTTATATTTATGATAAAAAATTGAATTTTAATAGAGAAATTCTATAAAAAACTAAAACCCTCTGTAACTTTGTAAATACTGCGTTTATCGAGAAAATAAGGTTAATCTGTGATCACTTATATTTCTTATTAAAAATTGAATTTTTATAGAGAAATTCTATAAAAAACTAAAACCCTCTCTAACTTTGTAAATACTGCGTTTATCGAGAAAACAATGTTAATCTGTGATCACTTATATTTCTTATTAAAAATTGAATTTTTATAGAGAAATTCTATAAAAAACTAAAACCCTCTGTAACTTTGTAAATACTGCGTTTATCGAGAAAATAAGGTTAATCTGTGATCACTTATATTTCTTATTAAAAATTGAATTTTTATAGAGAAATTCTATAAAAAACTAAAACCCTCTGTAACTTTGTAAATACTGCGTTTATCGAGAAAATAAGGTTAATCTGTGATCACTTATATTTATGCTTAAAATTTGAGTTATAATAGAGAAATTCTATAAAGACTACAACCCTCTGTAACTTTGTAAATACTGCGTTTATCGAGAAAATAAGGCTAATCTGTGATCACTTATATTTCTTATTAAAAATTTAATTTTTATAGAGAAATTCTATAAAAAACTAAAACCCTCTGTAACTTTGTAAATACTGCGTTTATCGAGAAAATAAGGTTAATCTGTGATCACTTATATTTATGCTTAAAATTTGAATTATAATAGAGAAATTCTATAAAAACTACAACCCTCTGTAACTTTGTAAATACTGCGTTTATCGAGAAAATAAGGTTAATCTGTGATCACTTATATTTATGCTTAAAATTTGAATTATAATAGAGAAATTCTATAAAAACTACAACCCTCTGTAACTTTGTAAATACTGCGTTTATCGAGAAAATAAGGCTAATCTGTGATCACTTATATTTCTTATTAAAAATTTAATTTTTATAGAGAAATTCTATAAAAAACTAAAACCCTCTGTAACTTTGTAAATACTGCGTTTATCGAGAAAATAAGGTTAATTTGTGATCACTTATATTTCTGACCAAAAATTTAGTTTTAATAGAGAAATTCTATAAAAAACTAAAACCATCTCTAACTTTGTAAATACTGCGTTTATCGAGAAAATAAGGTTAATCTGTTATCACTTATATTTCTTATTAAAAATTGAATTTTTATAGAGAAATTCTATAAAAAACTAAAACCCTCTGTAACTTTGTAAATACTGCGTTTATCGAGAAAATAAGGTTAATCTGTGATCACTTATATTTCTTATTAAAAATTGAATTTTTATAGAGAAATTCTATAAAAAACTAAAACCCTCTCTAACTTTGTAAATACTGCATTTATCGAGAAAATAAGGTTAATCTGTGATCACTTATATTTCTTATTAAAAATTTAATTTTTATAGAGAAATTCTATAAAAAACTAAATCCCTCTCTAACTTTGTAAATACTGCGTTTATCGAGAAAATAAGGTTAATCTGTGATCACTTATATATCTTACCAAAAATTTAATTTTAATAGAGAAATTCTATAAAAAAACTAAAACCCTCTCTAACTTTGTAAATACTGCGTTTATCAAGAAAATAACGTTAATCTGTGATCATTTATATTCATGATTAAAAATTGAATTTTTATAGAGAAAATCTATAAAAAACTAAAACCCTCTGTAACTTTGTAAATACTGCGTTTATCGAGAAAATAAGGTTAATCTGTAATCACTTATAATTGTGATTAAAAACTGAATTTTAATAGAGAAATTCTATAAAAAGCTAAAACCCTCTGTAAATTTGTAAATACTGCGTTTATCGAGAAAATAAAGTTAATCTGTGATCACTTATATTTCTGACCAAAAATTGAATTTTAATAGAGAAATTGTATAAAATCCTAAAATAATCGGTATCTTTGTAAATACTGCGTTTACCGAGAAAATAAGGTTAATCTATGATCACTTATATTTCTGACTAAAAATTACATTTTAATAGAGAAATTCTATAAAAAACTAAAACCCTCTGTAACTTTGTAAATACTGCGTTTATCGGGAAAATAAGGTTAATCTGTGATCACTTATATTTCTTATTAAAAATTGAATTTTTATAGAGAAATTCTATAAAAACTAAAACCCTCTGTACCTTTGTAAATACTGCGTTTATCGAGAAAATAAGGTTAATCTGTGATCACTTATATTTCTTATTAAAAATTTAGTTTTTATAAAGAAATTCTATAGAAAACTAAAACACTCTCTAACTTTGTAAATACTGCCTTTATCGAGAAAATAAGGTTAATCTGTGATCACTTATATTTCTTATTAAAAATTTAATTTTTATAGAGAAATTCTATAAAAAACTAAAACCCTCTCTAACTTTGTAAATACTGCGTTTATCGAGAAAATAAGGTTAATCTGTGATCACTTATATTTCTTATTAAAAATGGATTTTTTATAGAGAAATTCTATAAAAAACTTAAACCCTCTGTAACTTTGTAAATACTGCGTTTATCGAGAAAATAAGGTTAATCTGTGATCACTTATATTTCTTATTAAAAATTGAATTTTTATAGAGAAATTCTATAAAAAACTAAAACCCTCTCTGACTTTGTAAATACTGCGTTTATCGAGAAAATAAGGTTAATCTGTGATCACTTATATTTCTTATTAAAAATTGAATTTTTATAGAGAAATTCTATAAAAAACTAAAACCCTCTCTAACTTTGTAAATACTGCATTTATCGAGAAAATAAGGTTAATCTGTGATCACTTATATTTCTGACTAAAAATTGAATTTTAATAGAGAAATTCTATAAAAAACTAAAACCCTCTGTAACTTTGTAAATACTGCGTTTATCGAGAAAATAAGGTTAATCTGTGATCACTTATATTTCTGACCAAAAATTGAATTTTAATAGAGAAATTGTATAAAATCCTAAAATCATCGGTATCTTTGTAAATACTGCGTTTATCGAGAAAATAAGGCTAATCTGTGATCACTTGTATTTCTGACTAAAAATTGAATTTTAATAGAGAAATTCTATAAAAAACTAAAACCCTCTGTAACTTTGTAAATACTGCGTTTATCGAGAAAATAAAGTTAATCTGTGATCACTTATATTTCTGACCAAAAATTGAATTTTAATAGAGAAATTCTATAAAAAACTAAAACCCTCTGTAACTTTGTAAACACTGCGTTTATAACCGAGAAAATAAGGTTAATCTGTGATCACTTATATTTATGATTAAAAATTAAATTTTAATAGAGAAATTCTATAAAAAACTAAAACCCTCTGTAACTTTGTAAATACTGCATTTATCGAGAAAATAAGGTTAATCTGTGATCACTTATATTTCTTATTAAAACTTTAATTTTTATAGAGAAATTCTATAAAAAACTAAAACCCTCTGTAACTTTGTAAATACTGCGTTTATCGAGAAAATAAGGTTAATCTGTGATCACTTATATTTATGATTAAAAATTAAATTTTAATAGAGAAATTCTATAAAAAACTAAAACCCTCTGTAACTTTGTAAATACTGCATTTATCGAGAAAATAAGGTTAATCTGTGATCACTTATATTTCTTATTAAAAATTTAATTTTTATAGAGAAATTCTATAAAAAACTAAAACCCTCTGTAACTTTGTAAATACTGCGTTTATCGAGAAAATAAGGTTAATCTGTGATCACTTATATTTCTTATTAAAAATTTAATTTTTATAGAGAAATTCTATAAAAAACTAAAACCCTCTGTAACTTTGTAAATACTGTGTTTATCGGGAAAATAAGGTTAATCTGTGATCTATATATATAAAAGAGTAACGTCATGAAATTTTAACTGTGGTTTCCTCCTTTCCCAAAACGATCCGATAAGAAGGGATTTTTGGAAATTCGAACTTTTAGGGTATTTGGTTAATATTTTACATTATTTCACTTATCGACATTAAAGTTAGCTGATATGTATCTGAGTGAATTTAGTGTTAGGAATAGGGGATAATATTTAGGTATCAAAATGTGAGAACTGAATTTTGAATTTTCTATAATAGTGGACGTAGAAACCCGAAATAAAGCATATATGGTCATTAGTGAGAGAGAATTGAAGGTGGGGACAATATGGTACTTTTTCTTTATTCTAAGGGTACTTTTCAAATGTTTTATAAAAATGGATATAGAAACTTGAAATTAAGCATATATGGTCCTTAATGACTTTGTATTCTAGGGGGAGACTGTTTGGTACTTTTTCTTTATTCGAATGGTACCTTTTGAAATGGACTTAGGAACATGAAATTAAGCATATATGGTAATAAGTGAGTGGGAATTCTAGGGGTGACTTTTTTGTACTTTTTCTTTATTCGATTGTTACTTTTTGTAATTAATTAATAAACATGAAACTAGAGACATGTTATCCTGAATTAGTATTAATTCACAAACGGAGACTTAATAGTACTATTTATTTCATCCAATAGGGGTGGCGAAGCGCACCGGGTCAGCTAGTATATATATAAGTCATGATACCCAATTTTATGATGATAGACCTATTAGATATATATCTGAAATATTAAACTAAATAAATCTCACAAAATTTCTAGTAATGACCCAGTATTAGATATGTGCAGATGAGCTTCATATAATCGTAAATCTTACTAGCAATTTTCGTATAGTTATATGTATTGGTTACGGCTCCAAAAATAATTTGTTTAATACATATAAACACATTACTTAAACAAACTTTAAGTCTCCATTATCTTTAGGGTAGAAGGCGTATCATTCGCCATAGGGGCACATCTGCCAACACCGAATAACTTAAAACCCGAATAATCGATTTTGTTACATTATCAAGTTATGTTTTCGTTTATCGATTGTTTACCATCCATGAGAGTTGGAAAGTTTAATTTTACATATGACGTGAGGCAGACGTGATTAATTGTCTTTCAATAAGATGTGAAAATATTTCATAGTGTAAATTTTTTGTGCTAACTTCTTTAGTTTTTATGATACAAAAAAAATATTGGTTGAAGATAGAATGTCAATAATAGTGAACAATAAGTGACAATAGTCTTTTCTATCATTTAATTTGAAGTAAGAAACAAATTTATATTAAATCTCAAAACTCCCTCTGGGGCACATTCGCCAGATACCAGGAATCCCTGTGATATAGAGTAAAATGTTGATATAATATAGAGGAAATCAGTCACAATTTGGTTATTTTTTTTTTTTTGTTAAATTATGTGAAATAAACAATAAATATCTAGTTTATTATACTTTATTTTGTGAATTAAGGTATACAACAGTAAAATACGTTTATATTTTTGGAATTTTTTGTTTTATTTTGCAAATGACAAATCTGCCCCATCTCATTTGCGTATTTACTCCATGGGTGGGGTCGTTTCGCCGTTTTTGGTCAGTCTAGAAATGTTAAACAGATATGTATGTATATTAAGATGAGAAAGGCAAGATTGAAATGGATAAATCTGAAGCCAACATATCTAAGTATCCGAAGAATCCGAAAGAAAAAAATTAAGAATCACATCAAAAAAAAAAAATGTGGCGTATGGTCCCCCTTCTACCCTACTTATTTAATAACGATTTTTGTTAGTTTCTAAGTTGTTTTGCCATCGGAAGTGTAAAAATATTTGCCTGCGATTATCTAATAACAAATCTAAAGCCACAGAAATGGAAAGAGAACGCGAATCGCATCTTCAACAAATGCTTCGAAGTGCATTTTCATCGAGACCTGCATAGCTGCACCCCAACACCATATCGAAAGACTAGAAGCCAATCGCACCCAAAAGGCTCGATCAAGTGAAAGAATCGATTAAGAGTTGGCGGAATTTCATTACAATAAGGATGATGACTACAGGAATCACAAGGACGTAGAGATTGGCGCAATGAACAAACTTTGCTCGCATTGCAGCGTTTTGAAATTCCACAAGAAAACCCCGGGAATATGCTGTTCGAACGGAAAGTTTGTTCTGGAACCAATTATAGAGCCGCCTGAGCCGCTTTTAAGTTACATTTCCGGCGCCTCTCGAATTTTCAATCACATCCTTCAAAATATTCGAAAGTGCAACTCGTGCTTCTTCGGGGCAACTAATATCGTAAACAAAGTCGACATCATACCCAACTTTAATGTGCAAGGCGAAATGTACCACAGAAGTGGATAATTGCTTCCGCTTCCCAATAATAATGCAAAGTTCTTTCAAATTTGTTTCACAGAAGTCGAAACGCTATCGAAAAACATGCGTGTGCATTTGCTGCAAGACCATTCTGCTCAAAATTATTATTGGACATCTGAAATGAAAAATTCCAATTGATCACGCTACAAATGAGATTTCGTTTCCGCCGAACTTCTGTCGAATATAAATTAATATTCAAGCCGTTGGCGACACGGTATTTCAAGTCATAAAACCAACTACAAAAATTCGGATTAGCTGTGGGAACGTGCAACAAGGTCAATGAGCAAATTCTGCTCCGCAATTTAAAAACACCAAAATTATGCAACGGAATAAGATTCACCATAAAAAAATGCAATTGAGTCAACAATCATCGGTGGTAGATTCAAAGGCGAAGACGTACTGATTCCGGTGATTGCCAATGATCTCCAGTTTTGTCTTACCTTTTCTATATCCATGAACAAAGCATAAGGCCAATCCTTGACTATTTTCTGGCTTACATTTGAAAACTTCATGTTTTTCACACGGTCAATTGTATGGGGCTTGCTCCCGAGTTGACACATCAAATAATTTATATATATTTTTTCCAAGTAAAAAAAAACAAGAACAATTGTATATCCTTTGGTCTTAAGATGCATTCATAATATCTCGTTTGCCATTTATACATTAGTTTCTTCTTTTTAAGGGCATAGCATGACACTGTACTTATAAATATCTGCTACAACATTGTTATAAGTATGACTACCTCGGGGAAGTCTATGCATTAGTTTTGTCCAACACTGTATATTAAAACCGAAATCGAGATGCAATATAACACTGACATTTTATAAGGGCCAGCAACGCTGAGCGGGTTCAGCTAGTAATGTATAAACAGTTACGATGTCAAATAAAAACGTCGAAACATCCATTGATCAAGAATAAAGGAAAATTATCAAGATTATAGGGATAGTACCAATAATTAGACCCTTGGTATTCTCAATCATTCAGAACCATGTTTACCCGGATTTGAGTTTATTAAACTAAAAATCAATCTTTGGTGTAAAATATGAGAGATTACACATTGATTTGGATCTTTGGTGTAAAATATGACAGATTACACATTGATTTGGATTGGGTTTATCTGAACCTTCACAGTGGAGTTCTAAATAGCACCTGTAAGTTAATATTGGTATGACTGCAGCAACCATTTTATTTAAATAAATTTCAGTATCGTAGTGAGAGGTCATAAAAAATTATTCATATATCAAAAATAAATAAAATTCTTTCCTTACTTTGTAGTCCAAAAAGTACCAAACATGTATTTGTTATTTTTTAATAATTAAATAAAGAATTCGGTTTGAAATTTAAATTTCTCCCCTAAAAAATTCGAATTTCCAAAAACAGTTGTCTGCTAATTTTTTAAGTAGATAAAGATTAGAATATGTAATGTTACCGAATTTACCCGCTAAACCATCGAATTTCCAATAATCACTTCTTAATATGTCTACATAGGGATAGGGGAACATTTAGTTCAAATTTCATGTCTCCCCCTTTTGGAATTTGGGTTGGGAGATGTTGAATTCGTCAGTAACTTTTATATAAATAGATTATCGATATCAAAATTTTGTAATAAACATCTCTGGGTAAATTAAATACAAAAACAACTTTTAATTGGAATTTTGTTTCAACATTTAATTTGTAATAATATTGCAACTTTGACCCAAAAACATACATTTTCGAAACATTTACGGAAGTTGTTTAACGCTTTGTGATATTCAGGTTCTCTTCCAGATACCCTAACATCATCGAGACATACCTGAAACAAAAGTCAGCATGGTTCTGAAATCTTCTATGCTATTAATAAGGCATTCAAATTAATCCTTAAATTGCAAATAAACCAAAGTTAATTGAAATATAGAGATACCTTTACTAGTCGTATGTATTAGCTTTGTAATATCCACATAAGCCAATATTACAAATTTGTGAAGCATTAATTTCAGATGCATAAGGGCGTGTGAATGAAGTTTGAGTCAAGAAATTAGTTTGCTAGTTTAAGGATTTACTCATCATAGCACAACCAACACATATATACATAGATTCCTTTACACGTACACGTATTAATTTACAAATATCCTCCGTACATAGAAAAGTATGGAGAAAATATATTCAAGTAAAAGCCAAAATAACAGCGAAGTTTCGTACAGTGGTATCAGTTGTGTTTAAATGTGTTAACACACATACATATAAATGATTTGTTGATTTGTATTCAATTAACCCATAGAGCTTTAAATAAAGAAATACAAACATTTTCTGACATGACTCTCACCAGCTTAAAGTTCGGCAAAAATAATCCTTATGTATACAAAAATCGCCATACTAAATTTTATGGAAATCGTCCCATAATCCTAAAATCACATAAATACTTTTTTTTTCTCCATTGCTTCCACAAAGCATTTCCATCTTACACGATTTGTTGCAGTTGTTTTCGCGTCTTCCCATGTAAGATTGCACTGTCCTAGATCTTGGAGTATTGTGCGTCTCCATGTGTTCTTTGGTCGACCACGGCTTCGTGAACCTTGAGGGTTCCACTCTAGCGCCATCCATTTCCTACGTTTTATTTGGGTTAGTATGGGTTCCTCGTTGGTGAGGTTCCAGAGATCTGTATTGCTGATGTTGTTAGGCTAGATGGTGTTCGATACTAACCAAGTTTCACTTCCGTACAACAGAGTAGACTTTACACATGCGTTGAATATTCTAAGCTTGGTTCGTCTGGATATTTGTGAGTTTCTCCATACTCGTTGTGTAACGTGAATAAGTATTTAGCTACTTTGCCGTACATATTAATATAAAATAATAGATTTAAAATAATAGTAATTAATTTAATAATAAACCATTTAAATCATAATGGTTAATCTAGTTAAGTTCATTTAGTGAGAACATTATCACATTAAATATAATTCCCATTTAGTTTATACAAATTTGTGTATAAGTAACAAAAGTTTACACATTGTCGGGGCGGTTCATACAAGACAGAATTTGCCAACCACTTTGATATTAATTTATTACAGTAGACTGACATAAATCGGTCAACACATTTTCTTTTGGGGACTCGGACATAGTTCGACTACCGATAATACATTTTACCAGCGACTTCGGTCGACTGTTCAATACAAAAGCTTCGGCGAACTGTTCAAGATAGAGGCTTCGGCCAAATGTTCAATACAAAGACTTCGGTCGTCTGTTCCGTACAGATGCTTTGGCCGACTGTTCAAGACAGAAGCTTCGGCCAACTGTTCAATACAGAGACTTCAGTCGTCTGTTCCGTAAAGGGGCTTCGGCCGACTCTTCAAAACATAGGCTTCGGCCAACTGTTCAGTACAAAGGCTTCGGCCAACTGTTCAATACAGAGACTTCGGTCGTTTGTTTAGCACAGAGGCTTCGGACAATTGTCAATACAGGAGCTTTGGCAAACTGTCCCCCTAGTTAAGACCATTTACTTGTATTATAGATTAAGTATCTAAAATATTATAGTTTTAGTTATCAGTCGATCCTGTACCAACGAACCGCATCACCAGAAATCCGTAGTTACCGCTTGTGACAAACTGCAAAGTTAGTGAGTCGTATCAATACATCGTTCCGCCGATGATTATTGAAATCCCGAAGAATCCGAAATATTCATCACCAGAACCGTCAACATCCGAACGTAGAATCATCACTGTTCGGAATTCGTTATATATAAACACTTATTATATATTAACTGTATTAAACAATAATGAAAGATAGTATCGACGCTAGTAAGGGTAAATATATTGTGTTATCACTTAAGTCTGAACTCGACTGAACTACCTCAGCCGACGATAAAACCACGTTATAGTTGTAGTCTTCTGAATGCCGCTCTCGCTTTATTGAGCCTGTTATTTACGTCTGTTTCAGCGCCGCCATTTGTTGATACTGTACTGCCTAGATAGCAGAAAACTTCATCAACTGGTTGGCCTCGTAGAATGATGTTGTGGGTGCTAACGTTGTTGATTCTCATCGCTTTGGTTTTCTTGATATTTATCTCAAGTCCAACATTGCGTACTAGTCTTTTCAGATCATCTATCTTTGCTTGCATGTTGGAGATCTTATGCGAGAGTAGACAAATATCATCCGCATGGCGTGAGAGGCTAAATGTTATTTCTCTTCTCTCTGTACAGACTTCGCTCATGATGTCATCCAGCACTATAGTGAATAGCAGAGGTGATAGGGGACTTCCTTGTTTTACTCCAGCATTTGTGTGAAATGGTTGACTTATATACCCGTTGTGGAGAACTGATAGTTCTGCATCCTCGTACATAGCTCTGATGATTCGCGTTATTTTCTGGGGTACTACTTTTCTTCTCATTGCTTTCCATAAGTGCAGTAGGTACAGGGAAGTACGCCATTCTAGAGATTGTTCTATTATAATGCGTAGAGTGTTGACCTGGATTAGCAGCTCCTGTTTGGTAGGAAACATGCCTGTTTATCTCGTAGAATGTTCTTCAGTTTAATTTGAAGCCTTCCCTGTAACATGTCTGCTAGTATCTTGTATATGTTGTTAAGCAGAGTAATTCCTCTCCAATTGTTGCAATCTTTCAAGTCGCCACTCTTCGGTAACTTTACGATGATGCCATTCTTCCAAGTTGGAGGTAGGCTTTCATCCTCCCAGACTGATGTGATGTGTGGTCGTGGAAGTTCAGCTGTGGTTTCGATGTCAACCCAAAGAATTTCAGCTGGTAATCCATCTTCACCTGCTGGTAATCCATATAGTTCTTCGGAACTATATATGTATAACAAAGTAAATAGTTATTTAATCTTAAAATTTTTTTTTTCAATCATTCCCACTGTGCACAGGAAATTTGCGTATGAGTGTTGTTTTACGTCAAATGTAAAGTGCTAAATTCGTATAAAATTTGTCTTGTGCTCACAAACATCGTATGCAATGAGAAAATTCTAGCAAATTGTTAAGCATGAATTTGCCAAAGTTAATTTAACCCAGAGTTTTAAAAGGTAATTTATTTTAAACCAAAAAACAAACAAATACACGCTTACCTAAACATTTTCTTTATGCAAACATACACGAACACTCGCACACAAAAACGTATTTATTTACAAGAAAATAAATGTGGAAAAATAAATAAAATATTGAAGAAAGAAATAATGGAAAAAAGATTTATAAATAATCTTAGCAAATTGAAAAACATTTGACTTTTCTAGTTTGACATTTGCCTTCGTGTTGGAATAAATTTTTTTTTTTTATACAGCCAATCCAGCCAGTTCTTGTGTTTTAGTGTGTTTCAGTATGTGTGACATGTCAAATTGTTTATTTACAAATTCAATGTGATGAATAAACATCATATCAGCATCATTATTATTTGTCTGTGAGATAGACAGACAGACAGACAGACATAAATTTCTTTTTTCATTTACTTTATACTTTTGATTGTGTGCGTATTGAGTTTATATGTAAGTGTGTGTATGTGCTTGATTTGTTACATCCACATGTGTTTGTGTTGATTGAAGCGCAAATCAAATTCACCATAATAATAATTTTTATCTCATCATCTTACTGTTTCAACCTCTTTATGTCTTAAATGTTAAAATAACACATCGTCATCATCATCATCATCGGCATCGCCGTCTTCAATTGCAGCACCTTCAACAGCATCTTATGTTGGATATTTTGAGTGTTTATTAGGATAGCAATACATTGCCTCACATTTTGCTACTTATACTCTTAAAAATATAAGATTTGCCTTAACCTGCACCACACTATTGTGCGTTTATGTGGGAATAAGAAAATCAAGTAAAATTCGTTTTCAATTTCTTGGATAATTCCTTGGATAAATGTTATCACATTAGAATGAGATCAATAGATTTTAAATTTAACCATATATGTATGTATATTTAATAAGGTGGCCCTTATTTTCTTCTTTTACTATGTTTGATGTTTCCAAGTTCT
The DNA here is from genome assembly GCA_942486065.2 of Calliphora vomitoria. Classification (NCBI taxonomy): domain Eukaryota; kingdom Metazoa; phylum Arthropoda; class Insecta; order Diptera; family Calliphoridae; genus Calliphora; species Calliphora vomitoria. The sequence continues at coordinate 78,356,323 of OW818033.2, forward strand.
GAGCGAAATCCGATAAGATGAATGTTTCCAAACAATTATAATGTTGAAAAATGTTTAATTAAAACTTGTTTTACAACTTCATTTACCAATTTATGTTTCAATATAAAAATATTATCTGACATCTATAACCCATTTGGATAGGTTGAGTAAATTAAAAAATCGGGAAATAAAACTCACCACGATATACAGAGACTTACAGCTTATTTTATGCGATAATATTATTTTAGAAAAACGAAAATTAGTCACTATTCACAGAATTTATCAAAAAAAAAAAAAAAAATAATAATAATTATAAAATGTAATGATATTTGTCCTCTTATAAAGCTGAGGAAGAAACAAGGTTTTACCAAAACAACGATTCCAAGCATACATCACGTATTCTAAAGACTTGGCTTGACTGTAACTGCACCGCGTCCAGATCTCAACGTCATTAGGATTTTGTGGTCACTGCTGGAAAATAAAATAATAAACCACAATATTTCTAAAGCTTCTGATTTAAAACGGGCACCGCAGAAAGAATGGGCTGTGTGTCACTGTAGTTTCTGAGTGATTTCCTATAATATTTCAAATCTTGTATAGTGTGCTGGCTGCTCATGGTCTGGCAGGGACCTTGGGCACTCTACGATACTGAACTGCTATGGGTACATTCGCAAAACCATTTTTTGACATGCAATTCCATATTATAATTCCTGTGCGGACGATCTCATGACGATATCTCAAGGGTATATACTGATGGCTCTGAAAGAGCTTACAGGGTCGGAGAAGGTTTCTTTATCGAGAATTATGGGACAAGATGCAACTTCAGTCTACATAACTTCTGCAATGCTTTTCAGGCGGAAATTACTGCTATAAAACTTGCATCCAATTGGCTGATGTATTATGGAATATTTGCAGATGTCTTCACGAAAAGTAAGTTAACAGAGAAATACCGGGTATCCCTAAATGAGATAGCGAGATATTCTGCGATAACGTTTATATGGGTCCCTAAACACAATGGAAATCAGGGCATGTATAGCAGACGAATTGGCCAAAAGGGTCGTGATGATGGCTGAAGAAGCGATTGATCCATTTTAGACTTTATGAGACTGCACAGAACAGGTGAACTAATAAATCCACCTGTGTTATCGAGAGGTCAACCCCGCGTATACGGTCCCGTCAGGAAATCCGTCGTAAGTAAGTAAAACTAATTATTTTCTTTATTACTTTTTATTTTCTTTATTACATTTTTTAATGGCTCTTAAAAGATGGCTCAGATAAAGGCTGGCCATCTAAGAAATTCTCCATATATGAAGGGCTACGCCTGTATATTTGTATGCTTTGCTACTAGGTCTATTCACCTCGAACCATGCTCAAGTCTTTCATCTGAGGCTTTCCTAGCCACGTTTGACAGATTCGTTGGAAGACGTGGTTTACCCAAACGTATCATGTCTGATAATGGGACAAATTTTGTAGGCGCAAGTAAAGTATTACTTGATGAATACGCTGTATTTCTTAGGCAATCTTCCAAGGACATATCTGAAAAATATGCTATCCACGGCTTCGAATGGAAATTCATTCCACCTAGTGCACCGCATATGGGAGGCCTGTGGGAATCTGGAGCTAAAAGCTTCAAGCTTCACTTTAAAAATGTTGTAGGAAATCAAAAATTTAATTTCGAAGAATTCTCTACTATTTTAGTTAGAATTGAAGGCATTCTTAACTCTCGTCCTTTATCTCCGATGACTGAAGACCCTGAGGATTTAAACGTATTAACCCCCGGACACTTTCTACGAGGTGCGCCTATAATGGTTCCACCTGAAATGGCAGAGGATGACTTGAATATCTCTCTTCTTAACCGATGGGAGAAACTAAAGGCTCTTCACCATCGATTTGCACAAAGATGGAAAGCCGATTATTTACAAGAACTGCACAAACGCTACAAATGGCGTTATCCAAAGAAGGAGTTACAGGTGGGAGATTTCGTTATAATAAAAGACGAATTACTCCCGCCTATTGATTGGAGATTGGGCCGCATTGAAACCGTTTATCATCGATCGGATAAAAGAATCAGAGTAGCTGATATCCGAACACAATGTGGTTTGATTACTCGACCCATAGTGAAACTCTGTTGGTTGCCAATCTTGGATAAGTAGCTTATTTCTTCTCTTGGTCTAGATTTAAGCCGTAATCACGTTATTCTTGTACTCTTCCAGATAAATAATGAAGCCAGCTCGTCGTTCAGCCTACCTTATCTGTTTCCAGTACCATCACTTGCGTGCTTGTAGAGTTTTTCTGAGCTTTTCAGTTCCACAGCGGATGTACAACGTGCAAGTTCATGGTTACTGTTCGAACTGTCCCTCCAAACGCATGTGGTTAATGAATGCACATCACGTTCTATATGTCGGAAATGCGGATTACAGCATCATACTCTTTTGCATAGGGAGCGGCCAAGGCAATCGTCATCGACACATTCTGCCCCAAGGCGATCCGTTCAAGATCGGCTTCAAATCAACCGCCGTATAGTTGACGGAGTAGCAGCACCACCACCAGTTTGTCGGTTGCAACAACAAGCTCGTCGTGTAATTAACCGCGATGAGTCGAGCTCTGCTTCTGGAGAAATTGTAACCGCCCGACAGTTGCGCTCAAGAAGAAGGCCTACTTCTATACAACGGCAATTAGAGCAACAATCTGCAGGCCAAGCAACCACTCACCAGCTACTTCGAGAAATGGTTGCTACAATTAACCGCCTTAGCGATGCAATTCTTGTTGCACGTGTGCAAGGGGGCCGGCATGTTGAGGCCCGCGATGATGTCGAGGAGGACGACGATTTCCTCGATATTGAAATGGAGCCCCTTTTATAAAATGTGACCCCCCGCTCGCCATGCCTGTGGTTAGTTTCACTACTGTGAATGGCGCTCAGGATGATTGACAGATGACAATTAAAAGCCCTGTCAATCCTTCTAGGCGCCATTACAGTTTTTGTGATTAACTACAGCAGCATCAGCAGCAAAAAAAAAACACATCAAAACCCCCCAAATTCAAAAGGAACAAAATAAATGTTGTTCCTTTTGAATTCGTCGTCCTCCTCGACATCATCGCGGGTCTCAACAACACTGCATAATTGGAACACATGTTAGAAGATTGGGCCTAGGGTTTAACAAATACTGTAGAAACTGTCAAAGCGAAGAAGAGAAGGAGACTGTGTCCCACTTATTCTGCCAATGCCGGCTCTGAAAACCTTCAGGGAGCATATACTTGGAACCTCTTCCCTCTCGTCTTTAGAAGAGTTATTAAGGATGAATCTTAGATGTATCCCCTCCTTCATCAGAGAATCTGGTTGGTTCACCTTGGAAACAACAGATGAAGTATAAATATCCTGCTGTTTATTTCTTGATTATCACAATTGGATCAGTTTTGAATGGACCCAAGTAAGCTACTTGACGAGTGGCTGCTCCCGGAACCTAAACTAAACTATAGTCTGCATATGAAAGTGTTTGTCTCTAGTTCAACTAAATGCATTATATTGGCACATATAATGTTCCAGCTTTTTGTCCTCCTCCTCACACGCTTTACAGATCGTATCGTTAGATATATCAATGCGATCCAGATTCATATATATATATATATCCAGTTAATAAATTAACTAGTCTGTTGAGTACTGGTGTTTTTAGGTTCGTAATCGCATTAGTATTATCTTGGTTTGGGTTTCCCTTATTCTATCAGCTTCTGACATATTATTTACTGTCCATTCATTAAGCTCGTTCTTATATTTTGTTAAAGGTTTGAAGGAATGAATCCATTTTGTATAGTTTGTGCGCCTTTATGATGGTATATTACGGTTTCATATCTGGCAGCATATTCTGGAAATTTTTCTGCCGATACTAGCTTAAAAGCGTTGGCTTTGTTGTCGAATCGGATAGTTGGTCGCGCTTTGCATACAATCTCTTACGTTTCGGGTTATTGTAGTGGATCAATTTTTCATCGCAAGTAATGATTCGGTGCAAAAATTATTTTATTTTAATAGCGATCAAGTATCATGTCGGACATACAAAATCCTCGATTTATCTCGGCTTCAATTCGTGTTGTATTGAATTTCCCAGCTTTTGGATGAATCTTGCTGCTCGCAAAAGTTTTGAAAATGCTTGAGTAGCTCCCAATGTTTTTACAAGCTCTTGTTTACAAACATTTTTATGCAGTAGTGCCTTCAAAATTTGGTCTTCTTTTTTAGCAAGCTTGGGCGATCTGTGTCTTCCTTTTCAATATCACCACTTGTACATTTACCATAAGCTTCGGTGAGCAATGGCTGTGCTTCTGTGGCACTTTTTTTCAAATTAAAAAAGTATGGCAAAACTTCCCATATGTGACGCTTTGTTGGTACAAAATTCAACATTTTAGGAACAAAAAAAAAAAATATATATTTTTGATTACAGTATAATGTTCAATAACTAAGTGAGAATAAATGACAGATATTTACCCTTCAAAATGACATATAAGTAAATAAAAACAAAAACCGTGTTCAAGAGATAGGCCCTCTATTGCAAATCCCGCATTGTTAAATCATAAACCCAATATGTCATTGTTACATTATAAAATGTTTCGAGATTTAACACTGTAGTTTCTTGGGGTTTTGATAATCGCTTGACTATACGAAAAAATACCAGTTGAAGTTTTGTTCCTCTTCAACCATTTAATATGGTAATTTTAAAGCCGTTCTACCCTTAACATTAATCTGGTTACAGAGCTGCTTCCTGCTTCATCTGTATTTTGATCATTAGTATTGATAAAATATTTGTCGATGAGGATCGTGTGTAGCCAGTGTATCACCTTCGGGCTTATGGCCCACTTTCAGTCGATCGCACTTATGTACAATGTGGTCCTTGCAGGATAGTCTCCAATCGTATACTACTTCTTCTTTTACCCTTCTAAATAAAATATTGGATATTTTCCTCCGATCAATATCGCAACTTCAGATGGTTTTGAAACCTTCATAAGAAAACTAGGAGACTATGTTATAGTAGTAACTCATAGAAGGGTAGATAAAATACCAACCTGTGAGGTTCCTCTACGTACTCTGTTTTTTTTGTGTCGTTAGCTTCGCAACAGATGACCTTTCCAGATTGTGATCTGATGCAGATGAAATGGTCGTTGATAATTATAAAGACCTGAGGTCAGAACATTGCCCAAAGCTCATTATATGCCAATAAATATAGCTGGGGTATATAAGGCTAGATAAAATGATATCTCAATATGGTATACAACTTCTTGTAGAGCCGTCTCAATAGAGGCATGTTGTTTAAATTTTACTGCGCTCTCTGGCATTTGTCTTTTTACTACTGTGTCCACAAAGCGCTCCAGGGTTTTCAATGATAATGATGTTAATCTTATGTCTCTATATGCATTTGGGTTTGCGTAGATCCCCATTCCTGATTTCAATATGAATACGACCCTTGCTTCCCTACAGGATATTGGTGTGTACGTATATATTGAGCATATGGTAAAAATGTACACTAGTTTGGTTCGGATTAATGCTCGTATCTATCTACGGTAGATAAATTTACCTAAAAAGTAACTTGACATTAATTGCTAATCAATATCTATGGATAAAAAACCAAATATTTTTTTTTTTTAATTCAGAAGTCACTATGCACTGATTGATATATATATTTGTTGAAATTGCGGGTGTTAGTCAATACTTTTCAGAAGTCGACCAGGGAAAATACCACCGGGTCCATCCTGCCTTGTGCGGCGAGATTCTATTAACTGCTTCGTTTACCATTTCATTGGTTACAATTATATTTATTTTTACATTATTTTATGAGAGTTTGTTTCTGCAGTGGGCTTTGTTTTTCCCGTTTGAAAGTGTGCCTTCATTAATATTCCTAATAGTTCTTCCATGGTTTCTGCGAGTGTATCGGGTTGGGTGTGGGTTTTTGATAAGAATTGTTTAATTATCGATACGTCGTTATCAACCTGGTCGTAGATTAGATTCCAAGATTTACGCTTGGCTGTTCGAATTGCTTTGTTGTATGCTCTGAGTTTCGTGTTATTCTAATCCCAGCATACTGAGAGATTCTTTCGTTAAGCTCTGTTGAAAACCCTCTCCTATTCCCTTTCCTGAGATTTATTAATTCCCGTGTCATCCAAGGTTTTCTTTCAGTGATCGCATATTTCGTAGTAACCAACACTTCTCAAGGTATTCATAACACCTGTATTTAGTCTTTTCACTTACGAATCTATAACTCCTAGACTTCCATATGTTGATGATTATCGAGAATGTGTTTAAAACCTAACCTAAATTTTTGGCAGTATCAAGTCAATTTGTTTTTGATCTCTTACAACAATAAGGGCCACCCTAATATACATACTAATAGATATGGTTAAATTCTTTTATTTTACGTTTAACATACAGAACATCTTTAAATGCAGGTGTTTTCTTACATATGAAAAAATCTTGTATACTTTTACATGTTTCAATGTGTAAGTCAATGAATCTGAGTACGTGTTTTTCTTTAAGTGGCTGCATAAAGTTATTTCAATTTCCTTAAGATTGTGTGCCGTCTGTCTGTCAGTGAAAAGCAGGCAGACAGCTTTTCAGTGTGTCTTAGAATGTGTGTAAAACCTACATAAACAACTCTAGATTTTGATTTTGTTGTCACAAACAGATGTCGTTTTAAGATATGAAATAAAATAGAACAAAAAAATACTAGTTTGAAATTGCAGAATAATCTAAGGATATAGAAAAGTTTAAAAGAAAATTGAAATTTTATAAATAATCTCTCCTATCTTGAGTTTGTTCATAGATTTGTATTGTTTTATTGGAAAAATGTGATACTAAGTTCTTATAAAGATTAGATAGTAATTCATATTTCATATTTATCCTAAATCTGGAATTGAGTATTTGCAGTATGTGTAAAATGCTGAATGTTAAAAATATTAACAAAGTCGGATATACTATACTATAAAGCAGTTTGTGAATTTTTGTGCATTTAATTATAAATAATTAACTATTTACTATTTACCTAAACATGAAATTAGTAAAAAGTAATGAGCATTAGAGCGAATCATCTGTAATATAAAGTATTTTTTCAAGACAGTTTTGAATTAATTTGTTCGTTATATATTTGACATTTACGGTCGGATCTTATGGTATGATATATCAATGTTTTTGTCTCGAGAAGACCAATGTTTTCCTCTAAGGATCATTGACATCAAGTATCTGGTTCTAGTATTTATATCAGTCAGTTGACTGGTGTCAAAATTTTAAATGCTGCGTCATTTAGTTTGTGTTTGACAGCCATTAATAGCAGACTACCCCGTGACTTGATGAGAAATTGGGAAAAAGTGCATTTCGTCTGCTTATTAAGCATTATTTTTTTGGGAAAAAAAACATTACTCAAATAAAGTCTAAGCTTGATAAATACTATTAGAACTCTGCATCTTCAAGTTAAATGGTAAAAACGTGGTTAACTGAATTTCAATGTGGCCGTACAAGCACGGAAAAAGTTGAGGTCTCTACAACCGAAACAATTCAATAAAATAACGATATGGTGTTGGTCAATCGGAGACTTAAAGTGAGGAAGATTGGCATCTTACATGGCTCAGTAGTTTACAATTTAAATAATCACTTGGGTACGAAAAAGCTTTCCGCAAAATGGCGGCCGCATTTTCTCAAAATCAAGTGCACAAAATTAAGGCAAAAATCCATGAATTAGGCTATAAAATACTCCCTATCCTGCACTATTCTCCGGATTAAGCACCAAGTGACTATTTCTTGTTTCCAAAACTGATGAAATGTCTCAGCGAAAAAAAGTTTGACATCATCTCACAAAAAATACTTATTCTGATGGCCTCGACAAATTTTAATTATTTTAAGGGATTAAAAATAAAATAATTCTTTATCCAAAAACCTGTCTTTTATTCAGAAAGTTACGAACACAACATAAAGAAACAAACAAAAATCAGTCGCGATCGTAACATCATCTAACTGAATACACCTTCCAACTTAGTATTGATTTGTTTTTTTTTTTTTCTTTTGAAAATGTTGCTACGACTACTTTTACCCAAATCTTGAAAATTCAAATAAAATATTTTTATAATTAAAAAAATACATGAAATTTATATAAAAGTTATTAAAATAAAAAGTTGATAAAGATAAATTCTTCTATACTTAATATTGAATTATATTCCTTGTATATCACTTATACGTCACATATGACAAAACCGTACATTAAAGAAATTTATCATATGTGACGTATACGTGATATAAAAGGAACATAATTCCATATTAAGTATAGGAGAATTTATCTTTATCAACTTTGTATTTTAATAACTTTTTTATAAATTTCATGTATTTTATTAATTATAAAAATATTTTATTTGAATTTTTCAGATTTGGGTAAAAGTATATCTCTCGCTCTGAGAACCAATATATAACCTTACGGTTTGATATTACTTTTTTGAGAACTGTCATTTGTGTCATATCTGTAATAATCTGTGATGCAAACGATCAGCTTGATAAAAAAAACAGCAAGTATGTATTAACATTAACTTCAATATTTTTTAGTTTCTACTCTAAATAGAAGTGCCTGAATTTAAAAGATTTACTTAAAGTTGTGTGTAAATAAAAAATCTGTTATACATTAACATTTAGTCTTTTGTATTTCCATATAATTTAGAGTCCGTCGACGTCGCATTTTGCTTCAAAATAGTTGACAACGCTGACAAGAATGTGAATTTAACACCCTTTAGAGAGAGAGTTACCTTCAAAACTTTTTATTGAAAATTGCTATCAAATTGCAATTCTAGCACACTTTATCACATAAACGTAATATTATTTTTTTTTATTTTTTCAACACATTTAAACAATTAAAATAACCGAAAAAACAGATATTGAAAAAAGGAAAATAACGACTTCATTATCTCTGCATGTAAAGGAATGCAATCATAAGATGGATTATGATAATACTAAGATATTGGACAGAGAACAAACGAAAAATACACAGTACAATGAATACAAAAGAGGACAATGATAACACAATACTACAATATTCCGCTGCAATATTTAATTATTAAATCAGTTGAAGATCCGTGATACTAGAATTAGGTTTGATTTATAGTATATATTATGTTGTAATTATTATAATTTATTTATTAATTCTGTTTCGTGAAGTCCAGTTTTTTAAATAATAAGTTAATTGACAAACATGTAAACAATAGAATTTCGTAAGTTAAACTGTGATATCTTAAGTTTTTCCATGATTTATAATAATAGATTTATATGTTTTTTGGTTTGGAATCTTAGAACCTAAAACTGAGAAAAACACATTTGTAAAATTTCGTATTGAAAATTATTGATTAAGGGCCTCATTTTATAAAACGAAACGTTTTGAAACGTAATCAATTTGTATGAACAATACTGGGAATAGGGTTTAAAACTTGAATATTTTCGTTTTATAAAAGTAGACCCTTACAAATCAAACAGAATAAATTAAAAAAAAGTGATCCATTGGCGGGTTAATTGTAATAAAATGTTGCTATAATTTTTAAGGTCGCTTCTTTACAACTTTATATGTTTGAGGAGTATTGTGAAAGTGGTTTGAAAGCCAAAACATACAAGGTGGCGCAAAATTAATCCTCCTATCAGAAAATGCTAAAAATTTTGCGATTGGCCCCTAATATCAGTTCTGTTTTGACATTTGTGTAGTAAACACATGCAAAATACACTTTAATAAACAATGTTACGCTACACTGCTCCAGAACGTGGAATATTGCTGACTATTTATTTGACCAATAATCGGTCGGTGACTTTGACACAACGTGAATTTCGTCGCAGATTTCCTGGCCGTCCAACGCCTACTGGTGAAACACTGCGACATTTAGCCGCTCGCCTCGAAGAGAATGGCACAACACGAGATGCTGCCAGGCGTGGCAGACCCCGGAGTAGCCGTTCTGCAGAGAATATTGCTGCTGTAGTCGAGGATGTCATGGAAGCGCCGTCGACATCGACCAGACGATGTGCCACGCAAATGGGTATCAGTCGACGGCCTTTACAGCGAATTTTTGTACAAGATTTGAAGATGTCTCCGTACAAAGTTTAGACGGTGCATCCGCTGTTAGCTGCTGACCGCCAATCGCGTCTAACATGAGTTTTCAACAAAAATAATCATGAGTGATGAGGCCCATTTCCATCTTAGCGGGTACGTAAATAAGCAAAATTTACGGTTCTGGGGCACTGAAAATCCGCGTGTAACCCACGAAGAGCCATTACACCCGCTCAAAGTCACGGTATGGTGTGCTGTTTTCGCTGGAGGAGTCATCGGACCTTTTTTCTTCGAAGACGTCGCTGGCCAAACGGTTACTGTGAATGGTGAGCGCTACAGAGCAATGATCAATGAGTTCTTTTTGCCGCAACTTGATGAATTGGGATTGGAAAACATGTGGTTCCAACAGGACGGTGCAACGGCATACACTGCACGTGCCACAACCGATATGCTGAAGGATGCATTTCCCGGGCGCTTAATCTCCCGTTTTGGCGATTTGCACTGGCCAGCAAGATCGCTTGATTTGCCCGCTCCAGACTTCTTTTTGTGGGGCTTTTTGAAGTCGCGGGTTTATGTCAACAAGCCTCAGACTCTTGCAGCTCTTAAAGACAATATCCGTCAAGAATGTGAGGACCTATCGCCGGAAGTTTTGGCCAAAGTGATGGAAAATGCCATAAAAAGGGCTCAAATGACAATCAACTGTGGTGGCGGCCATTTACATGACATCATATTCTCGACTTGATGTAAACAAATTAAACGACCAAATAAAATTAATCCACAAGAAGAATCAAAGTTTTTCATTTTTTTAATTACAGCCAAAAAACATTGGAAGTTTACTTTTGCGCCACCTTGTATAACCAAATGTTACCAATACATTCTTAGGTTTAGGTTCTATATGACAACCGACTTAGGTTTTTTTTAACAGCGTTTCACTTCCTGTTATTATTCTTCGAATTTAGCTGCCATCTATGTTAAATCCTAGAGCTTTGTGTTGTTGAAAGATAATCGAAATTAGCTTTGAAAAAAATTAAAATTTATGAAAGCTTTTATAGTCTTTTTTTAAATACATACATTCGTTTTTTACCTATAAAATTGAGATAATATTTAAAATTATTAAATTTACCTTTATTAATAGTTGCTATTAAATCACTTTTAATTAAATCTTAATATCTTTTGTTTAAAGTACCATAAGTTCAAAAATTCCAAATTAAATAACAATGAACAAGTACTTTAAGCTATTTTTTTATACGAAATAATTGTTATTATTACTACTTCTTTTATTTAAATGAAATTAAAATTGAAATTCATTTCCTTGCCATATAAAAAGCTGAAAATAATAGCATAAATACTATCGCTTTTTTGGTCGCAATAAAAGTGAAATATGAATAGAAACCCAGCAAACACAAAGGTTAATATGTAAAAAATTGTCATACGATATCAAATGTAATTTCTAACCACTCAGCAAATCTTTAAAAATATTTGAAAAAAAAAAACATTTCTTCTAGCGGAGAAAACAATTCTATTCACATGCGATGAAAGTATTGTCAAACATTTACTGTTGAGAAAGGCTTTAATATCAAATCATTCTCAATTTGAGAACAAACTTTCGCATTTGCTGGGTATATACGTACTTATGTATTGTATAGTATCTGTGTGTTTAAAAACGTATTGCCAATTAAAATATTCGCAGTCAGCGAAAATGGAAAGCCTTTACTGCGTATCGAAGGCAAGACAAGACATTTTCTGCTTTTATAATTTTGCCTTTATGAAAATGGTTTTAATTGAAACAAAAACGTAATTTCATTCTCCCACCCAATTCTTTGGAAATGTATGACAGGCTACCATTGAGGAAAGAAATGGAAAATGTATATATTTGCTTATACATACATATCCATACCTATATATTGGAGTGTTCTTTTCTTGGTAGTTTTCAATATAAGATGTGATAGTAAGAATGCAAAATGTGAGCAAAAATATTTTATAAGATATTTATGGAATGTAATACCAGTTAGTTGTTAGACAACGAATTAAAGCTACGCTATTTATATTAAGAGTAAATAAAGAAAATGCAAATGTGTTACACGAAACATAAAGTTTTTTGTACATTTCACAGCTGCAGCAAAATATCGATTTTGTAACAAAAGGAGATATTCTACGAACATATTTTCCCGAAAATTTCAGTGACGGTCACTAAAGATACCAAAGTTGTAAATAAAGCTCTTTACGCTTAATTAGCAAAATTACACGCAACCTTGGGTATCACATTTTTTTTAAAAGATCGCCAAAAATCCATTTATGAAATTGACAATATAATTAGTCCCTGAGAAAATCTACAAAAAAACATGCATACATATGAATGTTATCTCTTTTAATTCAAAAGATATTTAGATTTATTTATTAAGTTTTTTTAATTTTGCTAATTTTTTTTTTCGTGTTTTTGATATGATGAAATTTCGAATAAAAAAATACTTGCTGAAATTTATATATGCAAGTGAAAACACGTTAAAATTTTTGAAAGGGGGCAAGGTTTGTGTAGCTTCTGAAGAATAAGTATAAGCATTTTATAAAGTTTTGGTTAGTCTAGGGGGAGTTTTTCCGACAAAGTGAGCGAAATTTTACTTTGTGAGCTTTCGCATTAAGTCCTCCTTTCGGGTCATATAAAAATTGTATATAGTCCGGAAGAAATTTTTTTCTATAAAAGAAAAAATATACCGAACTTTTTGGGGAAATACGTAAAAATACGGTTGTTAGAGACAATCTAAGTGAACTTCTAGTGACTTCCACGAGGATTTTGAATAAAATACATATGCTTCATGAAAAACTAAATTTATGCAACAAATGTACTTATATTCAAAATCCCCGTAGAAGTCACTAGAAGTTCACTTATACTAGATTGCCTCTAACAATTTTAAAATTATTTTTTGTATGGAAACCACTAGGAACTTTTTCCTAATTTCATAACTATTTGAGCACATCCAACTTGCAAGTAATGTAACTTGTAATTCAGTGAAAATAACGAGGGCTTATAAACATGGCTTAACAGTTAAATTGTTTCGTTAAATATTTTAACAATTGACAATCAGAAAAATATAAAAGATTTTAATAAATATTAAGAGATGCCAGATGGTATACCAAATCATGGGGATTTTTGTAGTGGCGTTAACAACGGTATTTTACATGTTCTAAATTTGGATCGAGCAAAATAAAAAATAAATTATTAAACCTTAATATATCTTGAAGTTATCTTCACGTAAATGATAAAATTTTTTTTTTGGTAAATGGAATATAAAGTTTCAACGTATTATATAAAAAAATTGAGTCGAAAAAAGTGGTTCGATATTTCTGTATGATGTAGTCCTTGAAATTCTACATCGACTAGTGTAAACATTTTCAAAGTCATAGAGGAAAATTTTCAAGTTATAAGCATTTTTAGCTCCAAGAAAAATTTGCTCTCATTTTTTTCTCCAAAATTATCTTTAAGTATATGAGATACTCTTGCAGTATGCTAAATTAACATATATATTTAGTAAATAGTAAGGAATTAAATGAACATCCGACATCATTGCTGAAATAAGGTCAGTTGATGCCACCAGCATGTAAGCCGAACCAAACGGTGCATTTTTCTGGATGTAATGGAGTCTATAGGGTTTGGTGTAGATTGGTCTCACTTCATATACGCCAAAAATGAGTTGCGCGAATCGATGACTTATTTTGGAAAATGTATTGCATGATTTTATAATATTGTCCATATTGAGGGCCTATATTCAAAACCCTCTATCTTAAAAAATACAACTTGTCAAAAAATAAATATATGACACTTTAAAAGTAGACACTTTTTAAGGATAGTCCAAATGTAACTACTTATTTTTATGCCATGAACATAAATTTTCCAAAACAAAAAGGTAAACTTTTTTCATGTTAATTCAATTCAGAATCGGCATTCGCAAATTTCATCAATGTTTGAAAATGTATAATTCATGTTTAGCATGGAAAAATTAGTAAGAAAACATGAATTGCAAGAAGAAAATAATCCAAAAAATATTTGAAAATTAATTATTTGAAAAGAGGTATTTGCTGTCGGAAAATTCAAAAAAAAAAAATAAATATGTTTTTTATGAAATTCACACCATAGATGAGGGCTGTTTTACTGAACATTTTACTATCAAAATTTCATTTTCGTGAAAATCAAAGATTGAATATAGGCCCTCTATATCATTCTTTGAAGTGACTACTGTGTGCCGCAAAAAAAAATAAAATAGTATGTTTGGTTTCCTTAACATTTTGTATAAAAGAATAACTTGAAAACAATTGTTCAAAAATGCTCAGAGCCGGACATTCCCAAATTCAAAAGATTTACACTGTACATAGTGAAATAACGGACTTCTAAAATTAAAAGAAATTTATAGACCTTTAGATTCGATAGCGAAATCAATCCAAAAAGTTCACTTTAAAAATTCTATAAAACATCTATAAGTCAAGACGAATTTCAATCATGAAGTTTTAAAAATCGAGCTAGAAAGGGAGTTTTGGCAAACTCAGAAACAATTTTTTAAAAAGAAAGTACATTCTTCATAGGCGACCATGGGCGATATAACCCCAATAGCATGTCTGGATGCTTAGTCAGCAGGCCTGGCACCAGAATCGGGCGCAGTGGTTCAATCAACCGCCCGCCCTAAACCCAAACGATTAACGAAACCGAAAATAAAGCAAAACTAACCGAAACATGGAATGTACGCACATTACGGGAAACATCAAAGTTAGCGCAGCTTAGCAACATATTCCACAAATACAGACTCCTACTTCTTGGGATATCCGAGGATAGATGGCCTGATACTGGTGAATTCTCTGCCCCGAACGCTTTAAAATTGCTATTCTCATGGAAATGGGAAGACCAAAGAAGAGAGAGTAGTGTTAGACTTTTACTATCAAATGAAGCATATGGAGCTCTGACAGAATGAAAAGCCTACACAGACCGATCATACCAGCCAGATTTCGAACACGCGTGAGGAACACAACAGTCATCCAATGCTACACCCAAACGAATGCTGCGGAGTACGAACAGAAAGAGGAGTTTTTCAACAGTCTCACCAAAGCGTTACATGATGTCAGAAGAGGCTACATTGTCATTTATCTTGGTGACTTCAATGCTCAATTGGGCGACAACAACTCTGGCATGGAATCGATAATAGGTCGCCACGGAATTGGATCCATGACCTAAAACAGCGAACTGTCCTCTGTTTCAATCACAATCTTGTCAATGGCGGCACACTCTTCCCTCATAAGCGGATTCATAAGGAGACGTGGGTATCACCCGATCGGGTAACCAAAAATCAAATAACAAATGGGATCACAGCAAAAATATCCTGATCAAGGCAGCAGAACAACGCATAGGGTACAAGAGGCCATGGTTGACTGAAAATACGTGGAATCTTACAAATCAGCGTGCAAAGGGAAAAAACGGAGCAAACTGTGCCAAAACCAAAACTGCAGAACCTCTAGCCTAAAAGGAATACGCCAGATTGGACAAGATGGTGAAGAAAAGCGCAAGAGCTGATAAAAGGCTATAGAGCAAATAAATTGCTGCAAAAGTGCAAGCAGGAGCAGAGACCCACCGCAGCCGAAACCTCTTCCGATTAGTTCGTCAATTAACAAACTTCACATACTCTACCACCAAACCTTTAATGGATAGCAATGGTGAAATAACTACGTCGAAAGAGAGACAGATTAAGATATGGGAAGAATAATACACAAAACTTCTGTCTGCTCCATCTCAAATACCGACAGCAAGCATATGCACCTGCCTTCAACGCCATCAAGACAATCAATTTGATACCGCACACCCGAGTATCTCCCAAATATCATTCGTGATTTCATCTCTCAAGTCCAGTATACAACCTGGTCCTGACAACATACCTCCAGAGTTATTGAAAGCAGACTGTATATAAAGCGCTGAAAGGAGTTCAAAGAATAGGTCGTAAAGTATATTTCATACCACTAGGTCATGAGGGTGTTCCTATACAGAATTTGCATTTACAATTAAAAAAAAAAAAATTGAAACCCAAGCGTAATTAAGCGTAAAGAGCTTTATTTACAACTTTGGTATATTTGGTGACCTCCACTGAAATTTTTTGATTTTATCGAAAAAGAGTTCAAAGGATCGGATGGTTAAGATCTCCATAAAAATTATTCCCATAAAATTCCGCAATATGACATTGACAATAAGAATTCTCTCAGTCATTAACTAACAACTCTTTTTTTTTCATTTAGTATAATACTCCCTTCGATTAAAAAATAAAACTTTGACCCAGTGCAAAAAAAAACTCAGACCAGCTGGACTATAAGTTTATTCATCAAAATAAAAATGGTCTACTCAACAAGCCATTTTAGAATAATTGGGTCGCTATTCTGTTCCATAAATGCAGTTGGACAGCTGTTATACTTTGGTATGTAGAAGGGCTATGTCTGTTTTGTGATATGTGGAGTGATTTAATAGTTCTATAAATACTCTGGTGACTTTTTTTAAATCTACACCAACAAAATGACTATAAAAATTACAATACCTTTAAAATCAAGTGTAGCATTCTTAAAACAATAAAGGCAGAAAACTTTTAATAACAAATTTGGCAAATGTTTGCAACGTAACGGATATTGTTTGTCTTATCGTTGTAAGAAATCACTTTCATATTCTCCATACCACAACGATAGAATAGACTTTTCTATAATTCATGCAAAACTTAAAAGTAAAAGCAACACAAAACCTTACAAAAACGCAATTCATCGATTGAGCTGTAAAATTCAAAAGCTATAGAATAAAAAAAAAAAACAGTTTAATTAAAACAGTTTTTCAAACTGGATATCCTGAATATATACGTAGTTATCTTATCTTATTTTTCATAATTTTTTTCTCTTACACTCTCATCTATAACTTTGTATAAAATGAAATTGATTATAAGAAAATTTTCATTAAAGTACACAACTAAAAATTATAATACCTTAGTTTCTCTTTTACTACAAACTTTTACTTGCCATATCGAAAAATTGTTGCAAACAAACAAAAACCAATTGTTTTTCAAACTCAAAACTGTTAAGAAATTCAATTTTATATACCAATTTACGTTGGTTTTTTGTTAAAATGAGTAAAATAAAAAAGAAATATATAGAAAATAAACTTTTACAAAAGAAAATTGGCTATTAGCGCCTAATTTTAACAGCCAGCAGGTGAATGTTTTTGTTATAACGCCCTTAAAATAGGCAATGAATTTGTAAGACATTATATAGCCTAAATTTAGGCTTAACAAAGTAAGTTTTTTTTTTCTTGTTTGTGAACTGTTTTAACTTTAATTGCCATTTAAATGGGCTACACTTAAAAAAGAATTACAACTTCTTTTGCTTGGCTATCCTTTTAAAATTTCCAGCATCTTTGCAGCCAGCTTGAGGCTAATGAAATTGAAAAATGCAAGCAAAAGTAAGAGAGAACAGAAAACTTTGCGATTACAATTTCGCACTAAAATATTTCTCACTGACTCAAACACACTTATTTAAGGGATACAGGCCAAACAAAAAGTTGTTACTTTTCTTTTAATGTTCCTTTTGTAGCCAAAAGGATAAAATGGGAAAAATTTGGAGGAGTATAATGATACTCAATATCTAAGAGTATGTTGTGGCAGTCAAGGCAGGCATCAGCAACAGTAACAAAAAAAAAAATTTTAACATTATTAAGCCTTCTTTCGCTTTTGGCTGTAACGCAATGGTCTATTAGAAATTAAAAAAGGGGCCACAACTGGGTTAACTAAATGCTTGCTGTGACAAACTATACTCCCTTTATGCTAAAGGAATATACATGAAGAACACAAAGAAAGTATATCATGCTTCTTGACTAAGTCTCATTTTTTGCTTTTTTCTTATAAAAGCAGTAAGAGACAGCCAATGAACAAAAGTGTTGACAACAATTTACAAAAAAAAAAAAATTGTTTTATTATTTCCCTTTTAGTATCGCATCCTTGTGTATCAGTCTGTGTCTGGGCATTGAGCTGGTGCCTTTTACACAAGTGTTCATGATATTTCTATTACAATAAAAGGGACCCTTTTATCATGGCTTTTTTTCTGCCATTTGTATCACCTTCAGACAGGAAAATGTGTGTATTCCAAGAACAACCAAAAATTGTTATCTCTGTAAGGATTCGCTTTTCATTGCTATTGTGTGAAAAATTTATAGCATTCGCGATAATTTAAATAAGAAAATAACAATTTTCTTTTGGCTGAAATTAATGTTGAATAATAAACAATTAAATCTTAATAAAAAAAGGGTTCACGTAAAAAATGTGTATAATAATTTATGTAAGTAATTCAAAAAGGGGAAATCTTAAATGCGAAATCACTCCTTATGGCACTTGTAATTGTCGAAGTAAATCTTAGGAATATTAAAATAATTTTAAGTATCATAAAACAAAAGGAAGAAGCTACAGTCGGTCAAGCACGACCATATAATGCGCTACACTAAGTAGCAAAGTTTTCTTTCAAAACTTCAATTATGTATTAGTTTTTCGTGAGTGATTTTCGGTATTAGAACTTATATAGCAGCTATAACTAATATTGGACCGATCATCATGAAATTAAGACGCGTGATTTCTGTAGATACAAAACTAATTTGCCAACATTTTAAAAAGATTTATCCTGGATAGAGTGACTCTTTTATATTGGAACTACACACAGAAAACAGATTTGTAATAGCAACTGAATTTGTTGCCAATCGCATGATTCGGTTGGACACATCAACATCTATCAACAGAAAGTCAGTTGGTAAAGAAGAATATCAATTGTAGCAACCAAGCTTTTATTACCACTTCAGAAATTTTGTAACAACAACTGTAAAATTCGATCGCTGAGGTAGAATCATTCGATTGTCAACAAATTCGGTTGCCACTAGGAATCTGTTTTCTCTGTGTATAACCAATTATTTATCGATCGTCATATAGTCGCCTGATTTATATATTATATTATATGAACCTAGAACGCGTTGCTGGCCCCTAGAAAACATCTGTTATATATTGCATCTCGATCTCGATTTAAATATACAGTGTCGGACAAAACTAAAGCACGAACTCCCCCTAACTGACTTTGCACCCGAAGCACTTATTATATGTAGCCAGATGACGGCGTATGAGGTGGTCATATGACAAAGTTGTAGTAGCTATCTATCTACAAGTACAGTTTAAGGCAAATGGGATATTATACAAGGTGGCGCAAAAGTAATCCTCCTATCAGAAAATGCTATAAATTTTGCGATTGGCCCCTAATGTCAGTTCTGTTTTGACATTTGTGTAGTAAACACATGCGAAATACACATTAATAAAAAATGTTTCGCTACACTGCTCCAGAACGCGGAATATTGCTAACTCTTTATTTGACTAATAGTCGGTCGGTGACTTTGGCACAACGTGAATTTCGTCGCAGATTTCCTGGCCGTCCAACGCCTACTGGTGAAACACTGCGACATTTAGCCGCTCGCCTCGAAGAGACTGGCACAACACGAGATGCTGCCAGGCGTGGCAGATCCCGGAGTAGCCGTTCTGCAGAGAATATTGCTGCTGTAGCCGAGGATGTCATGGCAGCGCCGTCGACATCGACCAGACGACGTGCCACGTAAATGGGTATCAGTCGACGGTCTTTACAGCGAATTTTGGTACAAGATTTGAAGATGTTTCCGTACAAAGTCCAGACGGTGCATCAGCTGTTAGCTGCTGACCGCCAATCGCGTCTAACATACGCTCAAGCCATCCTTAATCCCACCAAGAGGAAGATGATTTTTCATCAAAAATAATCATGAGTGATGAGGCCCATTTCCATCTTAGCGGGTACGTAAATAAGCAAAATTTACGCTTCTTGGGCACTGAAAATCCGCGTGTAACTAACGAAGAGCCATTACACCCGCTCAATGTCACTGTATGGTGTGCTGTTTTCGCTGGAGGAGTCATCGGACCTTTTTTCTTCGAAGACGTCGCGGGCCAAACGGTTACTGTAAATGGTGAGCGCTACAGAGCAATGATCAACGAGTTCTTTTTGCCGCAACTTGATGAATTGGTATTGGAAAACATGTGGTTCCAACAGAACGGTGCAACGGCAGACACTGCACGTGTCACAACTGATATGCTGAAGGATGCATTTCCCGGGTGCCTAATCTCCCGTTTTGGCGATTTGCACTGGCCAGCAAGATCGCCTGATTTGACCGCTCCAGACTTCTTTTTGTGGGGCTTTTTGAAGTCGCGGTTTAATGCCAACAAGCCTCATACTCTTGCAGCTCTTAAAGACAATATCCGTCAAGAATGTGAGGACGTATCGCCGGAAGTTTTGGCCAAAGTGATGGAAAATGCCATAAAAAGGGCTCAAATGACAATCAACTGTGGCGGCGGTCATTTACATGATATCATATTCTCGACTTGATGTAAAAAAATTAAAAGACCAAATAAAAATAATCCACAAGAAGAATCAAAGTTTTTAATTTTTTTTTAATTACACAGCCAAAAAACATCGAAAGTTTACTTTTGAGCCACCTTGTATTTATAAATTCATCTTAAGGCCAGGAGACATACAATGTTTCTTGTTTTTTTATTTGGAGTAAAAATATATAAATTATTTGGTATGCCAACTCGGGAGCAAGCCACATAAAAGACGAAACGGAAACTATATCCGCTTGAATTCAAATGGTAAGTCGTTGAAAATCATCGGTATGCATGGAATCAGTACGTCTTCGGCTTTAAATTTGCCACCGAAGATTACTGCCTCAATTAAACTTTATGAACATTTTTTGATGGTCAATCCTTTCCCCTTAAGCGTTTAAGTTGCGGAGAAGCATTATCGGTGATCCAATCTTTAATGTTTATACATGCAGCGGCACTCTGGCTGGTTCCAATGAATTGACGGCTTGTTCTTCGTTCATTACTGTGTCAATTGATTTGTATTTCATTGTTTCACCAGGCAACCCCCTTGGGGGATGGATAAGTACCTTGGTGATCTCCATACCTTGATGTTATGCCTCAAGGGGAAATATGGAGTGAAACCGGGGCTCCGAGATGCACGGACCTCATTCCTGGTAAGAATTTTATTTATTAAACTCGCAGCTGACTAGAGTCTTATCTAGTGCCACGGGGATCCTATGGCCCAAGGACTTCGGTCCTGTAGGTTCATTGGTGAGGTCACTTCAGTGAGCAAGTGGTGACTGTGGTTTAAAACCCAAAGCGTGATGAAGATCGTTGGTTAAAGGACTGATATTTGGAACAGTGACAAATTTCGGGCCACCAAATGTATCTTACTATGTGCTGTTGCTGATTGTCGTTTGTGTTCTGGTAATGTATTGAGGTAGTTGCATTCGTGATGTACTGGTCGTTGGGCTTGGTTACAGAACGCTCACTTTGACTTTTGTCGACTGGGAACTTTTGAAGTCAGGGACCATATATCGGACTGGATTACCAGGCCGCATGTTGCAGCTTTGATTATTGTCCTGGGCTTGTTAAGTTGACTAGCTAGTTACGGATGTCAGGGATTAGACAGCCCGAGTTCTCGAGCAAGGGGTTTGTGCTTTTATCTGTGTAGTCAATGTACAAGAATTTGCCAATTGAGTGATCCTTGCAAGTCACTCAATGGCGGTGATAGACTCATTGTTTCTATCCGGTGTTAAGACCACCGTGCGGTTTAGGCCTTTGCGGCAGGTACCCATGTAAGTCTTATATACATCTGTTTCCAATTGAATATGCTCATTGACCTTGTTAACATCATATTTTTTTGGTGCCAAAATTGCACGTTCCCACATCCAATCCGAATTTTTGTAGTTGGTTGTAAGACTTGGGAATACATTTTCGACAACAGCTTGAATATTTATTTACATTTGGCAGAAGTTCGACGGGAACGAAATCTCATTTGTAGCGGGATCAATTGGAATTTTTCCATTTACAATGTCCAACAATTGTTTTGAGAATGTTTCGGAATAAAGGTCTTGCAGCAAATGCACACGCATGTTCGTCGATAGCGTTCGGCTTCTGTAGCTTAATTTGCAGTGAAATAAATTTGAAGAAACTTCTCGTCATCATTGTTAAGCGGAAGCAATGATCTGTATTCTGTGGTACATTTCGCCATAAACTTTAAAAGTGGGCATGACGCTGACGTTGTTTACGATATTAGTTGTCTCGAAGCACGTCATTTGAAAGAATGAGTTGCACTTTCGGATAATTTGAAGGAAGTGCTTGGCAATCGGAGTCGCGATGGAAATGTAACATAGAAGCAACTCAGGCAGAACAACTTAACCGTTCGAACAGCACATTCCCGGGTATTCCATAGGGAACTTCAAAACGCTGCAATATGAACAAAGTTTGGTCATTACTCAAATCAGTACTTCCTTGTGATTCCTGTAGTCATCATCCTTATTGTAATCAAATGCAGCCAACTTTAAATCGATACATTCTCTTGTTCGAGCCGTTGGGGAGCGATTGGCTTCTAGTCTTTCGATATTCTCTTGTGGTGTCTAGATTACCTTTAGGGATTTTCCTTAATACCTGGTAAGCGTTTTCTTTCAGTTTCCGAGTCTCCAGACGTAAATGCCCTTTCCCGATTTTTCTGAAGACGTGACCTGAATTTCGCAGCTGTTTCAGCTGCTCTTCTTTCCCTGATCTTCGGTGATTTGGTTGTGTTTTTACCAATGCCTTTTAATTTGATTTTGTATTTTTGTAAATTTTTACTTAAAATAATTTGTATACTTATTTCATTCTTGCAAAAAATTCCAAAACACTTGTTACTTATAACTTTTGAACTGATCAGCAAAAAACTGAAATTATCACAAAGCAAATCAAATGCAGTCAGTAACTAAATGAAAACAAATTTTATTTGAATAAACCGTAATTTTTTATAAATTCACAGTTGGAATGTAGAGAGTTATTCCAAATATATTTTTTTAAATAGATTTCTCATGGAAATTTCTTATTCATGCTCCTAATATGTAACAGTAAACTAAATTGTTTATCATTGATATATAATTTAAAATAAATTTTATAGTACAATTTATCGAACGTTATGAAAATTTGGTATGTACGGGAAATATACTAAAAATTGTCATTGTGTGAACTTTGGGAATGAAAAAGGCTTTTATTTCTCGAATAAAAAAACTATTTTTTTTCTATAAACTATCTATAAGAATTGAAGAAAAGGTTAATCTCTTTTTTTTTTTTGACAAAATATTTCTTTTTTATGTCGTTAGCGGTATTGTGTAAAAATTTGTTTTTTTTTTAAATCTGACTATTTGATAATTTCATAAAAATCGGTACAGCCGTTTTTGAGTCCATACGGAACATACATACACGCATCCATTGTGTGCAAATCCTGCGTGAAGAACGTTTCATTCGTACACTTTTTATACCCTACACCACCATAGTGGAGAGGGTATATTGGATTTGTGCAGATGTTTGTAACGCCCAAAAATATTAGTCTAACACCCACCTTAAAGTATACCGATCGACTCAGAATCACTTTCTGAGTCGATTAAACGATGACCGTCCGTCCGTCTGGATGGCTGTCCATGTAAACCTTGTGCGCAAAGTACAGGTCGCAATTTTGAAGATATTTCTTTCATATTACTTTTTCTGCCCAAGGACCAAGCCTATTGAAACTGGCTGAAATCGGTCCATTATTTCACTTAGCCCCCATACAAATGTCCTCCCGAAATTGGACTTTATCGGTCATAAATGTTTAATATATAGAGGTATCGATACAAGTTTTTCTCCAAATAAGTTTTATATATACGGAATTCATGTCACCAAATTTTATTATGATCGGTTCATAATTAGTCATAGCTCCCATATAAGGCCTGCTTCCGATAATCACTTTAACGAGCATAAATCTCCTAAAAATGTGAAATGTGAAAAAATATCCCGGGATTTTTCGGGATTAACAAATCCCGGAAAATTACGAGATTTTTCATATTTTAGGAAGATTTTTGAAGCTCCCAAAATACTAAATTTAGCTAAATTTCAGCATACTGATAATACTAATTTTGCAAACCTTATAAACAAAGAGTATTTGTGGATAATTTTAGCCAGCTGGCTCCTTTAGTTTGTGCCCTATCGTGTTTTAAACAGACAGACGTACGGATATTTCATTTATTTTATTTTTTTATTTATTTCCAAATGACATTAAGTTCTTAGGGCCAATTTATGTCACATTAATCATTGACAACACAATTCAGTTATTTAAAATTACCTTATATTTTATGTTATAAAACAAAACAACAGTTTTATATTTTAATTTTATTATCAACATAATTAGGCAAAAATTTTGCGGTTTCAATTGCAAATAACTTTTAAACTGCCTTACCAATTTTTACAGGATTAGTCTCATAGTAATGGTAATGTACTCTTTCCTAAAAATTCTTTAACTATGAACTTAGCGTATGTACTCAATACGGGTTTGTTATGGATTTCTCACTGTTATAAAGTTCAGAATACGAATATAAATATGAAATATCTTTTGTATCAAATTTATTTTAATTCAACGCATTAGTTTTTCCTTTGTTATATTTTTACTTAAATATATTAACGAAAAAAAATGTTTTTATTGTTGAATTTTATGTTTTTTTACGTTTAACTAAAATCCCGAAAAATCCCGAAATCCCGAAAAATCCCGGGATCCCAAAAAATCCCGGGGTCCCGAAAAATCCCGGGATCCCGGGATTCATATTTCTAAAATCCCGAATCCCGGTATTTGTAAAACCCAGTCCCGTTTGACATCCCTAGTATACACATAAAATTAAACATAAATAACTTTCATATAAATATAAACCACATGACCAAATTTCATGGTGATCGGCCTGTAATTTATCATAGCTCCCATATAAGGATCAGTTCCGAAAATCATGCACGAATATAAATTATTGAAATTTTGAAAGAAAAATGTTTTTACTCATTTATTTATTGTAGGGTATTATATGGTCGGGCTTGACCGACCATACTTTCTTACTTGTTTATTTTTAATTATAAAACTTTTTTAGTTTTTCAAATACGATAGCTCCAACGTATACTATACGATATAGTGAGATTTAAGTTCTTGTAGTCTCAACTGGACAGCATGGATGTGCACGACATATGGTTTAGCAAGACAGCGCCACCTGCCAAACCGCGCATGCAACAATCGATTTATTGGGGCAACGATTTCTAGAACAAATTGTCTCAAGAAATTCTGATGTCAACTGGCCACCAAGATCATGCGATTTAACGCCGTGCGGATTTTTCTTTGGCGTTTTGTGAAATCTTAGATTTATGCGAATAAACCACAAAAAACAATTCCTGAGCTCAAATCCGAGATCCAAGAAGTCATCGGGGAGACACAGCCACATCTCTGTAAAAAAGTCATGGACATTTGATGGATATTTTATTCTTAATTGGAACATGTCATATATACAATCCAATAAAAAAATCACAACTATCTCCCATTCTCACTGAGACACCATTTATACACATACATTATAGAGTCGCCACTGGTGTAGGGCCTAAAAATAATTATTAGTGAAACATTTGATTTCCAGTAAAAAATTGGGTTTAATAAGAAATTCGTGTTTTTGTAAAAAATAGATTTTTACTAAATTATTAGTTTTTTTGGTGAAACAAAATTGAGTTTCGGTAAAAATTTAGATTTATTGTGAAAATTTTGGTTTTTGATAAAAAAAATTTGATTTTTAGTAAAAAAATTTGATTTGTAGTAAAAAATTGTATTTTTTAGTAAAAAATTTGATTTTTAGTATAAAATTAGATTTTTAGTAAAAAATTAGATTTTTAGTAAAAAACTTAATTTCTAGTAAAAAATTTGATTTTAAGAAAAAAATTTGATTTGGATAAAAAATTTGATTTTTAGTAAAAAATTGATTTTTAGTAAAAAAATTGATTTTTAGTAAAAAATTTGATTTTTAGTAAAAAATTTGATTTTTAGTAAGAAATTCGATTTTTAGTAAAAAATTCGATTTTTGATAAAAAATTTGATTTTTAGTAAAAAATTTGATTTTTAGTAAAGAATTAGATTTTTGATAAAATTATTTTATTTTTGTGAAAATTTTAATTTTTGTTAAGAAAATAATTTTTACATGAAAAATCGTTACTTTTTGTTGTATGAACCTAACATGTACTAATTTGTGGACGCTCACAACGTCATTCAATTTTGATGAATTTTTGGTTTACAAAAGTTTACTTAAGCGCATCGCATTAAAAACAGCAAGAACCATCACTAACAAATATGAAACGGTACACGAAATAATGAGAAGTGCATAGTAAGCATTAACTTTGTTATGGTGAAATGTAGTAGATAATTTTCGTGAAGAGTAAATTCTGAGGTATTTGTTGAGTGTATAATAAACAGTTTGTGTCACATATTGCATATCGCTGGATAGGTAATGAAGTCTAGTTTTAAGAAATCTAAATATGTTTGAAAACCTTGCATTAATTTGGGGTTAAAAAGTAGTAAAACTAAAAACTAAATTCATTTAAAATTTCGCGAAAATTAATAAAAATAAATGCCTGTAATGAATCTAATTTTAAAGACCGGTTAGATCACTTAAAAAGGAGGTATAAACTACAATATTTTGTATTAATAAAAATCAAAAATTCAGAGATTATTGTGGTTGTAAATCTAAAAATTATTAAGTATGTACTTATTAAAGAATGTATCAAGAAATGTATTAAACTTTTGAAAAACATTCAATTTTAATTATTTTTCATAATAAAATATTTGTTTATTTTATTGATTTGGATTATAATTTTAATTTGATTATGTACTAATTGACATTTTCTTCCCAAACAAAAGAAATTACGGTTTGTTGGTGTCCATAGAATACGAAAATAGTTTTAGTTTATCTCAATCACTTTGTTTTATTGAAATAATGATATTCTTCTGATATTCTTATTCTTACAAATTCAAAACATCATAAATATTTTAGTCTGAAACTAATTTTAAAATGGTTCCTTTTCTTCAAATATAAGAATTTCTCATAATATTGGTTACAATATATGGCAACGCATTGTGAGTCTAGCTTAGATAAAATATAACAAATATCTTACTCATTTTTCAAACCAAAATTGGTTTCTTTTATTAACAACTCAAATTCATGCTAAATCGCCTTTTTGATAAAGTATAACCAACCAAATATATCCTAATCAGTTGCCAAACACTTATTGTTTGTAAGAAAATTAATTTTTTAACTCTATATTGTTGTTTATACTTATAAAAGTCTCTTTGTATTGTAAAGGGAAAATTCTTTAAGTTGTTTCTTTTTTTCTTTACTACTCGACCGTGAATTTAGACAGCTTTGTGGCCAAGTGTTGATAACATTGTTCCACTCTATTATAATTTGTTTTATTTTGTAAATATTTTAATAATAAATGAAATCTTTTGTTGGTAAATATGAAAATATTCACAGAATGTGGCAAACGAAAAAAATAAAATAATAATAATAATAATATTGTAAATTTATCTCCATAACAACAGACTGGATTTTTGCAAAAATTATTTGATAGCTTTTGCATTAAAATATAAACAGCAGTCAAATTTAAATATCAACAAAAAGGACAATTACACAATGATGCAAAAATGTTAGAATAAAATATGCAGGGATTGGCATGTAGCAATTCTGCTTTGTTGGAGTCCATAAAGCTTATAGTTTCTATCGATCACTTCGTTTTATTAAAATAAAGGTATTCTTAGAGTTACAACTTCAAAAACTCGGTTCGAAAATGGCTAGGTTACGGTAGTTTAATTCCAGAATACTCCCCAACAAAAGAAAAATACTGTCAACTATGTTTTACTAAAAATGTAGGAACAGAAAAGTATTTTTATGAAAGACATATGTCCCCGCTACGGTGAAGCATAGTGGGATCAGTCGCAAACAAAGTGGCTATTAATCTGAATCTTTTAAACTACAGGTCCCATTGCAAAATGGTATATGAACGAATCTTAGAGGAGGACACTGGCTTAAAGCAAATTAAATTTGTGAGCACCCTTTTGGAATCCAAATTATATAAGGTATCAAAATCGACCACCTCTGGTTAGGAAAACTTAATACAGCTTTTAAATTGTACAAATACGGACAGATTTCAAGAAATGAAACACTGTTATAAAGTAAAGAATCTATACTTTATTACAGTGAGTTATCTCTGATAGTTTAAAAGATATTTAAATTTTAAAATTTTCGTTTTTTACCATGGCTTTAATTAGTTTTTTCGCAAATATCTGCGGTAATAGATTCACAAATATTCTTCTACAAATACCTGCTTATTTTTTTGCAATATCTCAATCCGCCTAGTCGTGAAAAATAAGCAATATCGAAATTTGAGTTTACAAAATAGCTAAATATTGAAAAATGGAGTTTAATTGTTTTTAATATTTCTCAAAGATATTGTATATATATAAAAAAATTATATTTTTACATATTTATAAGTACTGACTACAGAAAGACTAATAAACAATTTTAAAAACGATTAAAATGTACCCTACTTCTGGCAATGTTTGAAAATAGTGAATCTTGTAACAAAATTATAAGTTTTTTTTATGAAAAACATAACCATTGAAATTAATCTGTCCGTTAAACGTAAGTCGTCCGCACAAAAACCTTATCATAGCACTTTTATAATTGCATAGACATTATACATATTTGCTCCAGTTAGAAGCACTGTAGTCACATAATTATGGTATAAGAGACTGTTAAATTCTAATTTATAATGCAATTTCGTATATATAATATACATCCAAATATATAGCGTAGTCGATATATCGTTGTCTGCGTATCTGTTGATGTAAACTTTCCGAAAACCTTAAATAATTTACAAACATGATTGGTACGACAATATATCACATATGGTTCTGGTTCGGTTGCTATTGAAAATCAGGAAATCGACCCACAAATGTCTGAAAACTTTCCGAAAAAATTTTTTTTGGGGTCAAGCATAATTTAAAAGTTTAAAGGGTCAAATATTTTTGAGATTTTTCGGAAGAGGTTTAGAGGTCACTCAAGTCAAGTTTTTGCCAAAAATCGCGTTTGTCGGTTTTTTTTTGAGTTTTCTTCATAACTCAGGAAATGTAGAAGCAAATTCAAAAATTGTTGTCCCTAAATTATTAAGAATTTATTGATCTTTCAAAAAAAATGTAAAAGTTACCAATCGTTATTTACAAAATTTATGGAAAAATTACGAAACATTTTAATGTAGGGCATCTTAATAAGCCAAGTCACTGCAAAAACTTATAGTTTTTGCACACAAATATCAAGCTTGAACATTTTTCTTTTAAAATATTTACTCAAAACTTAAGAAAATCGAGGGTTTTGACAAAGTTGTGAAGAAAACTCAAAGAAAAAAAAAAACGATTTTTTGGCAAAAACTCGACTTAAAAAAAATCTGAAAAAATACTTTACCCTATAAGCCTTTAAATTAAGCTTGAGCACCCCTGAAAATAAAGCAAAGCATTTTTTTGGGACTCACTAATGTGCATAGACATTAAAGAAATATAAATGGGTCAATTTAGGAACAAATTAGTTGCTTTAATTAAAAAATATTTAATTCTAACAATAACTAACAATTTTGGCTACAAAATTAAAATTTCACATTTATTTTAATCTTAAATTTAACAATAAATTAAACAATTTTCATTTTGATTCATTTAAGCAGTGTTTCTGAAACATTTTTTGTTCGGAATATGAAGAAGTGTTAGTATGCTTTTGTAGGAATTCTTATTTACGCTGGCGTCCACAAATCAAATAGAGAACACAAAACGGAGTTGTGGAAACCTATTCACTTGCCGTTGTATCGGATAGCAATGTCTATCTGCAGATTCAAAATGATGAGTGCATACGTTTTGATAATGATGGAACCCACATATTACGAGCAGAAACTGATAAAGGTCTAGTTTTTCCATACAACAACTCAAGAAGAAATGTAACTACTGACAACTTGTTTAAATCCTCGGAGCTATCATGAACTTTAAGGACATGGAACTTAACACTTGTGGGAACAGTAAGAAAGAACAAATGGTTTCTTCTAGGGAATATGCAGCCACATAAAGACAGGTGTTGTTTTTAGATGTTTTGGTTCTATAATTTTAGATAATATAAGTGTTTATTTAGTTTCTTAGACAAATATTCACTACAAATTTCGACTTTAGCAAAGACGCATAATTGTGCTTCTATGTACCGAAAAAGAAAAAAGCTGTAGTTATGTTATTAACTATGCATGGAAAGCTTAATTTAGAATCTACTTTTGCTGCTAAACCTGAAATTATTACATAATACAACAAAACCAAAGCAGGAGTTGACAATATGGACAAACGCGGGACAAATCAATGTCCACTATCATTATTTTATAATGCTATGGATGTAGCAGCATTAGCATCTTATACCATATATATGAAAAGCCATCCACAGACCGTCGTAGACATTTTTTGAAAGAGCTAAGCTTTAAACTGTGTAAGGAAAACATACAACAACGCATTAAAAACACAAAAGTTATCTCCCAATCATCAGTCATATGTGCAATACATAGTGTGCTTGGGAAAGACTTTGAAGTTTCAACGTCAAACATTTCCGATTTGCCGTACTCCTGTAGTAGGGAGTTGTCACGTATGCTCGCAACTACGTATGAAGCAAAGAAAAACACGTAAAGCTTGCACCAGATGTTCCAAACCGATTTGTAATGAGCATTCAGCAAACTGTCCAATAAGCTCAAATTGTTCGCGAAGCGATCAACAACTCAACATGCAACCGACACAATTCGATTGGCGAAAATTTTAATAAATATTTATTATTTTTTTTTTTTTTCAATTTTCAATAAGTTTTAATAGTGTATAGTTATTTAACAGCCCAGCAGTTAAGCAAGAACTCAATCTAACCCCTATAGACAGTAATTGTCAGTAATGTCCGATCACTTAGCTGACTTCAATTCATATATATGCGGTTATTTAACGCGTATGTCATATAGTTACTTTGTACATCCCATGTAATCTAGCTTGAAGGCAATTGTCACTTAGGTGTCACTAAGTAATCTAGAATGTATTCACTTTAAACGTTTATTTTGTACTCAACTTTACAAGCAAACTCTCCAACAGAAGTTCAGAAGTTATTCCAAAGACTACAAGCAAAATTCTAATACAAATATTAATTTTTGAATTACGTATTTACGTATGCACACACCTACCAGAATCTAACTAGTGTTATAAAATCCAGATTAGATTGTGAGTGGCTACAAGAAAAACTGAAATATAAAAACCAGGATATATATACACATTAATTTACACATGTGTATGTATAATATATTTAGAATTTGTTAATTTAAACCCCAGATCCTTCTGTATATAAGTACTCGTGCAAGTATTTACTTTTGGATTTGCTAAAAATAAAAAAAAAATATTTTCACACAAAATTCTTATATTTTGGAGAATTGTTTGTTTTAGCATAAATAGTTTTTTGAAAAATTCATTTATATGAATTTACTTTTTTTTGCTATTAAATAAGTACAATCACCAAAGCACATTCCCATTTGTGGGAGCAATATAAATACAGGTGCTGGTCAATTTTCAACTGACCTAAAAACGTAAAATGTATTAAATTTTATTTGTAAATAAAATTTCGAATAAATTGACAAAGCACGTTACATATCCTTAGGTGTAGGTGTTGTTTTAAATACTTGTAGAATAACTATACATATACTTGCACTGGATATATGTATGTATTTATTTTGTATCTTTTACCTGTACGAATTAAAATTTTTGGTTATTACTGTGTCCAAATGCATGAATTTATATATATTGTTTTTATCATATACATATATTTAGATATATACTATTCTTTTTTGTTTTTGTAGTATTTATTCAATTATACAATTTTATGTGTTATACCTATACTTATATTAATAGGGACATCCAAGTATATTCAAATGCGCGAAAGCAATCAAGTACAGCAAAAGTTATGAACCAATCTCTGATACAACCTCCAAAAAACTTGTTATTTTTGCTAATTCTATTTTGTTATTTTCTATAAATATATACAGATACTATCTTGAAATTTTGCTCATATTGTTTTTTTTTTTTTGGGAAAAAACAATCCCTGGCAATAATTACTTCACGATTACTCTTAGTTCCCATAAAAAGTTCTTCCCGGAATATGACT
The DNA here is from genome assembly GCA_942486065.2 of Calliphora vomitoria. Classification (NCBI taxonomy): domain Eukaryota; kingdom Metazoa; phylum Arthropoda; class Insecta; order Diptera; family Calliphoridae; genus Calliphora; species Calliphora vomitoria. The sequence continues at coordinate 78,388,516 of OW818033.2, forward strand.
AATAAGGGCCACCCTAATGTATATGTATTGAAACAGTTTTAACTCTTTTCGGCAAATATTCATACTTATTCTCTTTTACAAACATACTCGTACAAATTCTAAAACTAAAAACAAAATGACAAATATTTGATAAACGAAAAATTGATAAGAAATTTTTAATTATAAATTTTTCCATACTCCACACATTTATTCATTATTAAATTTACAAACACCAGTAACTTCTACCAGAATATATTTTTGTTTTATTTATTACAGCACTTGTAATGAATTTAGTTGGAAAGTAATATGATTTCAGAGACGTAGTCATGGAAATGTAATTGTTAAAATAAAATTAATAATATAACCAAAAAATTTAAAAAAAATTGCACTCATATTTTTGTGCATATGATTTAGTTGTGGTTGATAAATGTCCGTAAATTACTCAACATAGTTTCCAACAATTAAAATTTTAAATTTATAATTGTTATTCTGATAAAACGATAAATATATTAAGCAATATAATATAATTCTTAGAGCCACCATCCTGCGAGATGACTTTTAAAATTCACAAAATGTTGATTGTGCTGTGAAGCAGCTTTCAACCTTAATGTTTCAACCTTTTGCATGAAGTTACAAAATCTTTCCTGTAAAGAAATCTCTTATATAACGAAATTACATTGAAAAAAATTGTAATGTTTTTTATATTTTTTGAAATAATAATTTTCAGTTGATAATACACGGAGAAAAAAAATATAGTTGGGCATTGTTACTGTAACCATTTCAACATTTGTGCATGGTTACTGTAACCATTTCAAAATGTTTAAAAATATTATAGTCACAGTAACTATATATATGAATGTGGTAACAATAATATGGTTAATTTACGATACACATGAATATTTCAACCATATATATGGTTGAACTTATATGGGAGCTGTTGCCAATTATGGACCGATATTCACAAAATCCTGTAGTATGACTTCAAAATATATGTTACGGATCTGTGTAAAATTTTGGTTTGATATTGATAGTTTTTAGATATTTATGCAGGTTAATGTGTTTTTGGAAGTGGTCCCTTTATGAGAACTATAAACAAATATGAACCGCTCTAGTATTCGGCGAAGCGACTTTAGTATATATAGAGAGTTTACTAAGTTTAATTGTGTACTTTGGACGTGAGCGTGTTTTACACAGACGGACAGACAAACGGACATAGCTCAATCGACTTAGAATTTCATAAGGATAAATAATATATATACTGTGTTTGGTCTTAGATGATTATTTCTTAATATTACACACGGAAAGCCAAACTTATATATACCCTCATTCACTACTTATGGTGGTGGATGGTATAAAAAACGCTGATCAAAACCTAAGCAACTTTTAATATTTAGTATTATATCCTTTGTTTCTTACGATCTCAGTGCATCTTTTTGGCATAGATTCAATAAGGTTTGATAGAATAGATATTGGTATAGCTTCCCACTCTGATTTTAGGCAGTTCACCAACTCCTGTTTATTTTAAAAGCAACGAGATCCAACTCTCCGTTTTAAAATGCCGAAGATGTTCTCTATGGGATTCAAATCTGATGACTGAGGTGACCAATCCAAGACTTGAACCCCATTAGCTGATAACCAATCCTTGACGAACTTCGATGAGTGTTTTGGGTCATTGTCATGCTGAAACACCCATCGAAGTGGCATTTCCCACTCAGCATAGTTTAGCATGTGACTGGCTAAAATGTGGCTGTAAACAAAACGATCCATTTTTGTTTGAATTTCTACAAAGGGACCAACACCACTGGCCGAAAAACAAGTCCAAACCATCACATTGCCACCTCCATGCTTTATTGAGGCTTTAGAGTACCGAGGATATAGCGGCTTTCCTTTTGGTCTTCTCACGTGGCACACTCCATCTGAATTTAGTAGGTTAAATTTAGATTCATCGATAAACAAAACAATTCTCCATTTGGATATAGTCCAATCCATATGTGCTCTAGAAAAATCCAACCTAAAACAAACAAACAGTTGAGAAAATCGAAGGCTACGTTACAGTCAACCAGGCAAACCTCTTTTTTAAATGTTTCTTTGTCAGCATAGGCTTCTTAGATGGCATGAAGCTTCTTAAGTTTTTTTCCAATAAACGTTTTCTTACTGTGGAAGAACTTATAATGTCTTTCTTTATGTCTTTCGATGAAATAAATGGATTTTTTTTTTAGCAAGACGGACAATTTTCTGGTCTGTTCGCTCAGAAGTTTTTCAAAGTCGGCCAACGATATTGACTGCCTCTACCATCCCAGTAGCTTTATACTTTTTTAATAGTCGCGAAACTATTGATTTATTAATGTTCAATTGGTTTGCTATAAAAATTTGGGATTCACCTCCTTGACGTGTTCATGATTGCACTTCTAAAGAATTGGTACTACTTAAATGAAAATCAACTAAAATTATTTTCACTGTTGCAACAAATACAACAATGAAAAAGTTGCATAGGTTTCGAACCACCAAATACAGAAAATTACATTAGCGCCATGGATATTTGACTTTGGAGTCGATTCGATTGATTTTGGAGTTCATCGGGTTATTGTAATGGATCCATTTTTCATCGCAAATAATGATTCTGTGGAAAATACTTTTCTTTTATAGGGTTCAAGCAACATTTCGGCCATGCAAAATCGTCTTCAATTCGTATGGTACCCAAGTTATCTGCTTTTGGATGAATCCTACTACTCGCAAACATTTTGAAATTGCTGCTTGTGTAGCTTCCAATGATTTTGAAAGCTCTTGTTGAGTTTGATAGTAATCTTCATTAAATAATGCCTACAATTCGTGGTCTTCAAAATTGTTTAGCTGGCCTGGAATATCTTTGTCTTCCGTGTCAAAATCACCACTTTTGAAACGCAGAAACCATATTTCGCACATTGAAATCGATGGAACACAGACACCATAAACTTTGGAGAGCAATCGTTGTGCTACAGCAGCATTTTTTTTTTAATCAAAGAAGTAAAGCAAAACTTCCTGCATATGACACTTTGTTGGCACAAAATTCGACATATTCAAAGCAAAAAAATAAAACTTATTGTTTGGGTTACTATAATGTTCAATAACTAAGTAGGCATAAATGGCAGATATGTCATAAAAACAAAAACCGCGTTATAAAGATATGCCATCTATTGTAAATCTCGCATTTTTAAGTCATACACCCAACATATAAAACTACACATGTGATACTTTAAAGTCTATTCTTTAGGTTTTATGATGAATTCATTAAGATTATTTTCCCTAATAATCCTCTTTAATTTAATAATCCTCTTTAATTTAAGGCCTTTAGGAAGGCCTTATTACTGCAACTTTTTCTAAATGAAATGGTTTAGCATTTACTTGAACAATTTTAAAACAAAAATCTTTTAAACTGAAAGAGCTATTAGCTCCTTTTTACAGTAGTGCCACTGTCATGCATTTTGAAATATAATTTCAATAAAATATTGCTGCACAAGAAACAATAAGACAAACTATGACTTCAATCTGTCTATTTAACTTATGTATACCTACCTATGTATATATTCATCAGTAGATGATAAATATGAATATCAATATGATTTCTTTATAAATTTTTGCAAATTATTTTTATTTCCAAAGAGTTGATATTGTTTATAAGAATTGAGATATACATCTGCTCAAATTAAAATGTTTAATATAAAAACCTTGTTAGTATTCATTTTAAAAATTATATAAATAATTAAAACAATGAAAAATATAATAAATTAATATTTAATTTGAGTAATATGTATAGAAAACTATCATCTATATCTACCTTATGCAAATTGCTTTTTAAAATATGTTAATTTCTTAAAAATTTAATTAAAAAATTGTTTTTTTTTATTCAATATTTTATTTATTACGAGTGTGCAATAATATTATTTTAATATCATAAAAAAGTTTGTGTAGCTGTATGCAAATATGTATGAATGTATGTACGTACGAGTATCAGTAATTATAAATTGAAATTTAAAAATTGTGCGGTTGAGAAAAAATATTTGTGTACTCTGGCAGTGGTCGGCATTCATAGCAATCAGAGGCTGAACAAGTAAACAACACTAATGTCTAGGGAGTTCATAAAACAAAAAAGGAACAAAAATCAGCATTAAACGTTAGTCTGATTACAGCATAGAAATAAGAATCCAAGTTCCATGATATTTTTATGCCAACCACTGCTGTGTAGTATGAGTACACTATAGTATACAAGAAAGACTCATTGACTTACTACAGGATATACGATGGAATTCTCCGAGCCTATTGCAGCATAACATGTTCCTATATTTATGATGAATGTTTGCAGAAATAATTATATTTTTATTATATTCGTGAAAAACTGTTATGAATGAATTTTTTTCAGAGTTATATCAAAAATAATATTCTTGTTATAAGATAAAGAGATAATATCTTTCTATATTAATTAGTCAATTATATTTTACAAAAACTTTTCAGCCTACCTTTGTTACTTGTAAATAATATTCAGTTATTCATTTATAATCTTGTGTATAGTACATTAAGCACCTTGATGACTGACCCCATAAGTGTCTTAATCATTTTTCACGTTTTATGCTAATACAGGAAAAAATTATCTTATTTAACTACATTTTATTATTCATTGTCTTTTTACTTAAATCGTTAAAATTATTTAATGCATAAATTGGATCATTTTCTACTCATTTAACTGGAAAATTAAATTTGTTACAAAAAAAATATATGCTGGCCTTATAATAATCTCACAAAAGCACACAAAGCCACGCACAAACAATAGATACATACATATATGAGTATATATATTTGTATGTGCATTATGGTAGTCCCAAAAAGAGTTGTCGTTGCGTCCAACTATAATAAAAGTTTAAAATCTGTATCGTAGCTCTGACCTTTATATTTCCAAGCAAATGAAACCAAATTTTTCGTTTTCTTTCACAAACATGTCAGATTTAATTTTTTTATGGTTTTATTTAGTTTACATAAATTATTCTAATGTATTTGGGTGCCTTGATCATTAAGTTGATAGTGTCCCCCAAGAGACTCATTGCTTACAAAATATCTTCTTAAAAGACACTTGCTAATGGGAGTTTATATTAGAACATTGTGCATTTCGTCTTTTTTCCAATGAAGATTTTCCAAATTTTTTTTTTAATATCGTATTTATGTATTAAAAACCAAATTTATTTTACAAATTATAGTTTGTATGACTCAAAAACGCGTGACTTACAATATATGGCGTAATTTCAAACGCGGTTTCTCTTTTTAATAACTTATATGCCATTTTGAAGGGTACATGTCGTCATATGCGGGCAGCAAGATTAATGCGAAAGCTGATAAATTTGGTACCATACGAATTGAAGCCGAGATACCTTTAAAGGCGATTTGGCTTGTCCGAGATGATGCTTGAAGAAAATAAGTTTTTCTTCGAATCAAAACTAGCTATAAAAATGGATCCATTACAATAACACAAACCATAAGAGATCGTATGTGAAGCATAAGAGATCGTACCTACAATATTCTATCATCTAAACATATCCCTTCTCGAATTGGTAGAGAACCGGGGGTCATTGCTGATGATTCCAAAATAATATTTTATTTGATTTAAATTAAATTAACATAATTATCCAAACATATGTGCGCTTCGTGAATTAAAACACTTAAGTTTACAAATTAATTAAAAATCAATTATTTTCGTTATAATGAAAATTTAGTTTCTTCTCAGGCATATAAAATGTTTTTTCAACAGAATAGAATTTAAAGAGTTCAGAGTTCAGAGTTCTTATGTATTAGTCACCTGTAACTAAACATTTTATTTGTTTTCTAATATATAAATAAGCTACTCAAAAAACCAGAAAATCTGCATTGGAAGAAGATGAAATGCGCAAGATAGGATTTTTTTTAGACATATGCCTTCTTGGGGAAATTTCCATAGAATTTTCCGTAGATTTCGTTTCTGCTATACGATTTTTTATTTTTTGATCGTCCATACAATTTGACCCAGCCTGGTGTATATATTCGTTAGGTTGGCCCAAATATGGAGACTTCCAAGACTTGGTAATTCAAAAATCAACTGCAGAAAATTTATGATAACATTTAGAGGTTGAACATTTAATATGAAGTGAATTGCAATTAAAAACATATTTTTACATTTCAATTACCCATATATGTTTAAATAAAAAGTATTCTGACATCGATAACCCATTATAACATGATATATTATATACAAGTGTGAATTTCCCGGCTCTTAACTACAAGGGCAACAATGATTCACTCAACAGGCATCTATCGGCTGACTCCTATCAAAACATGCTGCGACATTTAGTTTGTGTTTGACATCCATTGATAGCAGACTATCTGGTGACTTGAGGAGGAAATGGAAAAAAGTGAATTTCGACTACTGATTAAGCATTATTTTTGTCGGAAAAGAACAATCACTCAAATAAAGGATAAGATTGATAAATAACATAGGAACTTTGCACCATCAATTTCAATGGGAAAAGTGGCACAGAATATGCCGAACGTTCTGTACCAAGAGTTGAGGTCTATACACCCGAAACAATTGAAAATAATCACGATTTGAAGTTAGCCGATCGGAGGTTTCAATTTTCTGCCGCGTTTTCTCACAATCGGGTGCACGAAAGAGTACACACATGTGCAGTTTCCTTGGCAAAAATCCATGAGTTGGGCTACGAAATTCTCCCTCTTCCGCCCTATTCTCTATTTCTTGTTTTAAACTTGAAGAAATTTATCGGCGAAAAGAGATTTGATGACCTCGATTTTTTGGAAAGGATACAAAAATTGGAGAAACGTTCGACAAAGTGCATATATCTCAAAGGAGACTATGTTGAAAAATAAAATAATTTTTTATCCGAAAACCTGTGTTTCATTCAAAAAGGCTCGGACTTTCTGTCCCACCCTCGTACCATAGAGCCATATTCCGGGAAGAAATTTGCATGGGGCTGCTATAAATCATGGACCGATTACAGAGGGCAACAAAATTTAAAAAATTGTAGAGGCTTTTTACAATTGTAAGCACGTACAATTATGTGTAAATGAGCGAATTCACTTAATTGTGAATAAATTCGAAAAGAATCCATCGATTTTTATAATCGATATCTCATTTTGCTCCTATTACATTTGAATTTGCGATAAAGCAATATACCTGATCAATTTATGCTGTTTTCGATTTTTTATGAGTTGTTTACAACAAAAAACAAAATTTGCTATTTTCACGTAAAAAATATATTTATACCCTACAACACCACAGTGCACAGTGTTCGATTTTCAAATCTAGCTGGCCAAAACTCCAAAAATTAACTTTAAAAATGGAAAAAAATTCCATTCAGGTTTTAAAATAGACTATCCAGTTAAGATATTTCTTTACTCATTTTAGTTGAAATCTTACATTGTAAGCTTGTAACGGTAACATGAATGATGGGTAAAATATACTAAAGGGAAATAATTAATTTCGCTCGAAAATTAGTTGAACTTTGAACGTGAATAAAAAGTTTTCTATGTTATATTTTTAAAAAATTATTTTTTTTAATAAAAATAGAGTTCCTTTGGAACTTCAAGCAGGTATTTTGTATATATTTGAGTGAATACAATTTTAGATATTGATAGATATATTAGGGAAGCTCTTAAAAAAAAAAAAAATAAATCAATAGCAAAAATTCCTAGATTAATACTTTTTTCTGTTATCAGATGGGGTCCAACTTTTGATTGTTTTGTGTACTTGGAACAAAGTTTTCAAAACAATGATACACCATCCTTCGACGGGGAACAAAATTTAATAACATTCTTTGTAAGTTATTTCTAAAGAATTTATGTTTTGAATAGAAAGCTTTATTATGATCGTGGACTTACGTAATCATGAATTAATAATTACTCATCTCTAGTAACTAACCGTTATTTTGTAGATTTTTTTCATTTATTTAAAATTTTTATTTTAATGTTCTGTTTTGTGTAAATTAAACTGCACTTTATATCATAACCAGTTTTCAATTAAAAATTGTGAACAGAAAATTTTTAGTGTGTCTACTGATTATTGTTTTTTAATTGTGATGAATAAATCCCGGATGGAGCTTTTTGACATATGGCTATCCAGTGTCAACAATAAACGTTTTGATCGTTTGGTTGACTTTATTTCATCGAATTTTGTTAGCAGCTCAACAGCAAAGATTCAATTTGATAAATTAAAATCTTTTAGTGCGAATATGTGCAGCGAGTTTCAGAAAAGATGGACAAAGGCTAAGAGAACAAAACACCGATTCCTACATGATAATAACGATTGGCTAGCAGTTTTAATAGATTATTTTTATTTTACAATAAATACTGCAAAAGAAGATCATAAGGTGGGCAGGCAAAAAAAGGAGTATGAAGATTGTAGCCAAAGAAGCAAGAGAAGAAAAGTAAAAGAATTGACTAATTCAGTAGGTGCCGAGCAAATGGTAATGGCGATTAAAACACCCCTGCATTCATCTGGAAAACGCTGTTCGGCAGAATCTGTAAAAGAGTTAGCTCTATCTTCGCCAGAAAAGGGTAAAGCCATAAAGAAATTAAAATTAAAAAAATATTTGTAAATTTTTTGAGTTTTTCTTTATTTCTCATAATTGCGTAAATCATAGGGGGCGTGCCGGTGGGCGGATTTGTCTAATTTTTCGTCCAACTTTTCTTTAGGATGTAAGAAATGACTATGCCAAAAATCATTTTTTAACGATTGTTAGTTTTTGAGTAATTAATTTTGGCCACCTAAATTTGAAAATCAAACACTGTGCAGTGGAGAGAGTATATTGGATTTGTGCAGATGTTTGTAACGCCTAAAAAAATTTGTTTTTTACTTGTTTTTGCTTCAATTTGTTATTATAACTACTGAGCGGATTAACACGCAATATATAAACGCATTAAAGGTTATGTAAATTAAAATTTTTCGAAGTTTGAATAGTATAATTTGAATAATAACCGACTAATCGTTGTTAAGTTTTCATTAATTATATGGAGAAACGTCTAAAAAAATTCACAATTTTACTTTAAAATTTATAAAAAAAACTTCTCCATAGAATTTAAAATTTTGACTATAATTGTAGTTAGGTAGCCATTATGCATCAAATCTATATAGTGGTTATTCAAGCCTTTTTTTGATATTCAGATTTTGGTCACAAATCGTTTAAAATTATTTATTAAAAATATAAATTTCCTCGATATCCGAGAATTTTAAATCGATTTCCAGCCAACCCATATGAGGTACAAATTTTTAAACTTGCATTTGTAATTTTCACTGAATATTGTTTAAAATCGAAGACAATTTCTTAATTTTTGAATTTTTGTTTAATAAAAAAGTTTTTAATGTAAAATTTGGGATTTGAGATATGCATGAAATTCTGTGATATTTTGTTGTATATCTAAGATAAACGAAAAACAAAAACTATTGTTAGTAGGATATTCCTTTCAACATGTAATTTAGAATACTACTATTTTGTCTAAAGACTCAAAATTTCAACGGTTTATTTAACGGAGCATCGAAAAAGTTCAAAATAAGAGCCATCCTAATACCCACACAGATCCATGAGTAGGAAAGAGTAATTGTAATTGTATTGATAAAATTATAAAAGAATTTTATAACAATTGTTTATCGTTTACACGGTGATTAAATAAAAAATAACTACCGGCAGCTTTAAGCACGTACATATTAAAACAATACAACAATACGAGCAATACAAAAGCAATTTCAGGTGATATTTTGTAGTCAGGACGAATTTTAGGACACCCTTCCTTAGAACTCTAATTTTTTTTTAATTTAAAACATTGAAATATATAAACATATAGCATGACAATACATCCCAAACAAAAACTTGATAATGAATTGCAATAACTGAATAATATAGATTTCAGCGACATATGCATTACTTAGGGGTTACTATTGGTTGGACTATAAATTTATATATAAGTACTTAATAATAACAAAATAATATGAACACTTTAATACACGTAAGTTTTTTTAAAACTTTTATACATTTTTGCTATAGATACCTTACCATATCATACCATGGTAACTAGTCTAACATTTTGTCTTCGGTTAGATGTTACGATCAATTTTATATGACTAAGGTGTAGTAGTCATTACATGTAACTAGCTTTTTAAGTTATATCAAAGTAATGACTGATTTAAGTCCATTTTTGCTTCCACTGATATCTACGTGTAAAAAAATAATGTGTTAAAAAGCTTGTATGTAAATAGTGAAATTACAGTTTTTGCTGATTTGCTTTTGATTCAATATATATTATTTCTAGAGGACTGACAAGTTAGTTGCCTCACAAATATATCAGTATTTTGTATTGTAGCATTCAACAAAACAATAAACGGCAAAAGTATCAAATTATTTTAAAACACAAACGTAATTTCGATTGCAATTTTTATGTTTTTTTAAAATCCAAATGTTAAATTGGCTGCAGAATGTATGTGTTTGACGTAATTATCAGATTGATTTAGGCTTGAATAGAAACGAATATCATTTGAGCTTTGTGTGAAAAAAACGATAAAATGCAGATATTTTGTTAGCATTTTTTTAAATTTAAATTAAGCAATTTAGGCTCATTAACAATAAAAACTTAACTTAGAGTTACTTCTAACTATTGGTCTTACTAATGAAAATTATTAGTTTTTTTTAGTAAAATTAAGACTAAACATTTATTTTGGATATATTTTTAATTCTTTATTTTGAAACTATGTAATAACTTGATAATGGTAGTTAAATTAAACACAAAATAATAAATTAATAATAATAATATTAACCTTTGCGGCCAGTTTAATGTAATTTCTCATTATACTCCCAAGTCTCGGGACGATCGGAAGAAAGTGGAAATTGGAAAATGATGTACAAGCGAAAAACATCAGCTTTAGTAAAATTAGTACAATTTTGTATAGTTTTACATATTTCTTAGTATTTGAAAGCTTATAAAAAATTTCCATATAAGACATCGTAATATTATTTAGAAATTTAAATAGATCAGTACACATAGATCGAAAACTCTATTGTCAAAGTCCTAACTCAGTTGTGAAAATCTAAGTGGTGAGAATGTATTAGTAAGAAAAACTATGTGAAAAAAAAAAAACGTCATATGTGTACTTTTATGAGTATAGGGACGAGATAACCATTAACAGGACTGTTATTAGGACGAGATAACAGTTATTTTAAAAACAAATTTGGACCCTCCGTAGGCCCGCCATATCTAAAAAACTTTAAAATGATCGAACAAAGTTAAAAATAAAATCAATAAAACTTAGTATATCTTCAACTAATGGAGATAACCTACACATGTGTATTTTTTGTAGATCTTCTCAAGGACTATTTATATTTAAAATTTCAGATCATTCGTATCTAAAATGGATTTTTGCAGATTTTTTTTTTTAAAATTTGAGACCCGAGGTGGTCAACTTTTAGGGGTCATGCACAGGGGTCCCATTACCATTAGAAAGCTTAAGAAACCATGTGAAATTTCCAGAGATAAGGAATTATTTAAAAAAAAATGTTTCTAAACCAAAGTGCGATCGCCATAAAATAAGGTGGCATATTTTCTGTTTATATGAAACTTATTTGTGTGGAATTTTATTTGGATAACAACGTTTTTAAAAAATCTACATTCGTTAAAAAGATTTTCGGAAGTGGGGCTTATTTGGAAGCTATGACTAGTTATGGACCAATCTTTATAAAATTTTGTGACATTATTTGCGTATACATGCAACTTATTTGTGTTGAATTTTATTTGAATACCAACATATTTAAAATTATTAATGATTTATTGAACAAGGATAAAAATCGGTATACGAGGGTATTCAAGTTTGCTGATTTCGAATATGAGGTCAACTTTTTCAGGTTCAAAATGGCGGATCCAATATGGCGGGAACTCTCCCATCTAACTGAGATATTCTAACAAAATTCGAACTTTTTCCATCACATAATCCGATTCCTCATTCAAAACTATTCCGCATTCATCTTTAACAACAATAAAATTGTAAACAGCAGTATTCTTGTCCTCTTTCTTTTGCTCATCCAACCAAACTTCCGCAAGTTCTCTATTTTGCAAGCGAAGACTGGCACGAAAATTTAAATTTTTCAAAAAATGAAAAAAAGTTCAATTGAAATTGGTAAATATTACTCAAAATTCTCCATTTAAAACGTTTCTGATTGTTTCTGTTCGGCCAACTTTTTAAAAGCTTATCCAAAATTAATTTTTCCAAAAAAAAATTATAAAATTAAAGGTTATGTCAAAAACCATTTTTTTTACAAAATATCTTTCTTAAACTATTAAGCACTTACCATCACTTTTGTTTTCAATACTAAGTTTGACCACTTGATAAGCAGTGCCGTCATTTGCTTTATTGTTTTCTTTATCAAATACCAACAACAAAAAATGTATTCTGGAAAGTGCAAAACATAAATTTTTCCCTCAAAAATGGGTGAAATTACCTATAGTGTGGTGGTGTAGGGTATAAATATTCCAATGAAAAAGTGATTCTATTTAAAAAAAAAAATTTTTTTTTAAATGTGTTTTTTCTATTTAGTTTAAAATTTAATACATACAGTGAACTTGCGTAACCTATCGTAACCGAACCTAACACCAATAGATCACAAAAAATAAAAATAGTTGCTGATTAGTTTCAATAACAAACTCATGGCCATAAGTTATTTATAATGTTTTAAAATAGAGATCGTTTTATTTTGTTAACTTTTTCAAACTTTTTTCATAAAAGCTACCGATATATTTAGCTTTTTTTCTTGTTACACCCGACATAATAATCAGGGCAACCAAAAACATGCAATAACATATTTTTAGCTGTGCGCCAGCTATTTGTTGGTGCATATTTTGCTTATTATATCATATTTTATCATATTTTGCATTTTATAGCATAGTTTTGCATATTTAACTCATAATTGCATATTTAGTTTTTTTTTTTTTGCTTTTCATATTTTTGTCTTGTTAATAAAATTTTATTGTTTGCATTGTAATTTTTTTGTCTATATTTTACTATTTTATTAAGGTCCTGATAGTTGGCATTACTACTTAATGAAAAAATGAGAGAGTTCTCATAATCGACTTATCTTCATTAAATTTTTCCATATGTTTAAATTTGATATATACATACACAAATATCAATATTTAACAAATAGTAAAAAATACGAAAACAATTAAAAGAAAATTTATAAATTGTATGTTATTATGGCCAACTTCTTAAGTAAACAAACAGATATGGACGGGCATTAACAGTTTACCACTAATATTTAAACAAATATTCAACAAATGTTAAGATTATTAAGATCCAACGAAAACCTAGCATTTAAAGCATATATAGATTTACTCAAATTTTAACGAAGAGTTTAAGAAATCATTAAAAACCGGTATACATGGATATCGATAGACGAAACATTGAATGAGAAGGGAAGAATCATAGGAAATGAGACAGTATTTTGAATCCCAATGATAAAATTGCAACAAAGAAGCAAAGTATAGACGATAATTAAACCACATTTTGAGTTTGGTTCAACACATGCTGCACACATTCACAAATAGGGAGGCTATAGAAACTACAGAACAATGCTATGAGAGCACATGGATTGAGAAATAAAATCAAACAATAACTAACAATTTTTAAGAACATATTTTTAGTTTAAAAACTGTTTTTTAGAGGATATTTTTGGTTACCTTGATAATAATGTACGATATATTGTAATTGAGCTACTCTTGGTAGTTAGACATTTTTTGTCTCATAATGATGAGAAGATACAGTTTCCAATGTTTGATTGCTATTAAATATTAACACTTCTAACATTATTTGAGTTAATTGATAAAGATTTTCCTTATTAAAGTCTAAATCCTTCTCGTTGATTAGTTCGATGACAGCATTACTACAGAAATCTGAAAATTCATATGAGATTTTTTTAGATTTTCTATGGTTTTTACGGAGAATTTGGCATGGTTTAGCATATAGAATTGAAATAGTATAATCAGTTGATTTTCCCGTGAGTTTCTAAATTTTCGATTAAATACACTGTGTGTAATTTTTTGGGTCATGGAAATATAACCATATACGGACACCACTACGTGATAAAAGACCAGTGCCTACCAGTTTTGCCCAAAGTAATGCACTCTTTTTATGGGCCCCCAAAGATATGGGCCCTATAATTTCTCAAGCTCATATCTTGCAAGCTCTTGTCATAAAGAACAAAAATTGTAAACATATAAAATGAAAAACTTCATCTTCAAGATCAAAATCGCAAAAAACTTTAAAAATTTAGATTTTTTATTTTTTCCCTGTTCAGGTTCAGGTAGCAAACGGTTCAAAATTCAAGGAAACAATAAACTACAAAAATGTACCTAAGATCTCAATAAACAACTTTCAGGAACATATGAACTTCCTGGGAATGATTCTTAACACCGTTAGGTAGCGCTTCATCTTCAAGATCAAAATCGCAAAAAACTTAAAAAATTTGGTAGCAAACGGTTCATAATTCAAGGAAACAATCAACTACAAAAATGTACCTATGATCTCAATAAACAACTTTCTTAAACATGCGAACTTCCTAGGAATGATTCTTAACGCCGTTTAGGAACGGTTTGCAAGATATGAACCTCAGAAAATGATCACTTTTTTGCAAAAATGACACCAAGGGCCAAAATATTTGGGGGCCCATAAAAAGAGTGCATTACTTTGAGCAAAACTGGTAGGCACTGGTATTTTATCACATAGTGGTGTCCGTATATGGTTATTTTCGTACTGCACGGTGATATACAACTTTGGCTTTTTCAAACGGATCATCTACAGTACATCTGAGATAAATTAGACTTTCTTCAGGAAACCTTAAGCTGTCACCTTGGGAAAAATATTTCCATAAGCTGGATCCAAGAAATACTGAACGGTTGGTATCTTCTCTCTTAGTAACTTGTTTGATATGATTCTAGGTTCATATGATTCTGAGTGAAATAAATTCCCTTAAGGTACTTTCTCTTTATAATGGTACTGAATGAAATTTCACATGCACAATGAGTATTGTCAAATTTAAGTTTTGTGTTTGGATCACATGGGCCCACCAGGGGCGCGGCCAGTGGTCCCAAAAGTAGGACACCTCCGGTATGTTAAATTTTTGAAACGATAGTATTTCTTCGTTTGTGTCCCGATTTCAAACAACTTACATATATAGAATCTCCTCAACGAGCACTACAAAAAAACTCGTTGTAGCTATCAATTATCTCTTACAGCTTATGAGATAAACGCATTTGAAAATAAATTTTTTAAACTTTTTACCCACCACACTGCAGTTTTTTTATAACAGCGGGTCCAAATGTTTCCCGATTTTCTCCTTTTTTCTTTATTAGACTAAAAACAAATATATGTATCAAATAAAAATAATAATTGTTGTAGAATCATGACTGACTCCAAAGTTATTGCGTTTGAATTTAAAAAATTTTAAAAAGGAAATTTTTCGCTTGTTTTTTGGGAATAAAGTCCTTTCTTTCTTTTTAAGTTATCTAAAAAATGTCTACGAAGATGTATAAGGAATTTATACTTTTTGGAAAGCTAACTTTACACAAAATAATTTAAATGAAAACCGATTTTAAAATTGTTGATACCGAACGGACCAGTTACATCCAAAAAATGCCTATTTTTGATGTAAAGTTTAACTTTAGGGCAAAAATTCTCAAATCGCATAGTCGATATCAAAATATAGTAACTTATTTTAGATGGCCCAATATGTTCTTAATTATTTTGTAAAAGGTTCCGATAACACCGCCTCAAAAAATCTCATTTTTGGGATTTTCGAAACTTTTTTGGGAATTGCGGGATTCGGGATGCCAAATTTCAAAATTTGTTTTAAATTTTGCATTTTCAATAGAAAAATCTATATAAATTTGAAATTTTATTAAAAAATATTCATAAATAAAAATTTGATTTCAATTTGCAAAATTGGTATCTTCGCAAAAACTCAATAAAAAGATATTTTTGTCATATTTTTCAAAAAAGTATTCCATGAATTTTTTAATTTGCAAATGTTATACATATTTTTGAGAAACAGACAAAATTCCCTATCCAATGATATATAACGTTTCTACCTTATGTTTTTTACGTGGCAATTAATTAGGGAAAATTTAACATCTAGCAGAGAATTTACCGATTTGCAACAGTTTTTTTCACAATTAAACAGTTGTTTACAAACAAATGTTTACTAAATGCAAAAACTGTCGTTTGTCAGGGTTAAATTTTAATTCACATTAGTGTGCTGTTAATGCAAGTTAACTCTGTCGTCTGTCTACGGTATTAAAAAGTTGTATAAAATCAGAATACTTCAGTTCGTAGGAACAGCGAGGGCTGGGCAATAGTTAAAATAGTTATGCAAACTTACCCGATCATGTTTTGATTTTTTAAAAATGTTAAATAAAACTGTACAATTGATTAATTTTAAAAGTTATTTTCTCTTTATTTAAAACTTATAATTTCTTAAATATAAATGCAGAATTTAAAAAACGGAAGATTTTTATTGATATTGACAAATTAAGTAAATATTTGTTAAATGCTTTTATATTTGTATCATCAAATAGTTTTGCATAGATTTCGATGCAAAATTGTTTTTATACAATAAATTTAAAGAATATATATATAAGAAGAAAGTAAGTCATTTTTAAAAATAATACCTACAAAAAAAGCTACGTATGGTTCTCCATAATTACTTTTCAGGAAAGCAAAGAAAACTGATTATTTTTTTTTTTAAGAAAGCCATATATAATGTTACTTAGATATGATTAATAATTTGAAAAATAATAAATTTATTTGAAAAGTAGTTGATATGGCTGTAAGGTGAAAAAATTACACATAGCTCTTTTTGAGCGCAACGACATTTTGGTTTTCGATTTTCTGTTAATTAAATATTTAATTTTAAGAAACTATTTGTATAAAAGAAAACATTAAAAATATATATTGTAAAAGAGAAACTAATATACATACAATTAAGTACAAACTATATATAGTAAATAAAACTTATTTGATAGCTTAAAATATGAATATAATGAATATGATAATGCTGGAAAAACAAGAAGCTTGTTACTATATATTATTTTTTGTATAGAATTTAAATTTATATGTTCAGATTTATGAAATAGTTAATAGAATTCCCAGAAAATGGTTTTGAGTACACACTAAATGAAGTTTAGTAGTTTTGTTTGTCAATTCAAATAATTTACTGGATATTTAGTTTTAAATAGTTTGTAAGTAATTTCTGTAATTAATTTAAAGTATTCGTTTTTTATTATTATTATTATATGTATGTATTTGTTTTTTATTATAAAATCACATTGCTTAACGGTTTCGAATACAATCTGAGTAAATTTGTTTTTGTTATGTAATTATAATAATAAGTTAAATAGTTTTAAGTATTTGTTTTCAGCATTTGTTTTCATTTGTTTTATTAATTTACTAAAATTAATTTATGTAAAGTTTTTAACTTTATTTTATTTAATTAAATATTACGATATGAAAGTGTTGTATGTTTTGTATGTTTATTTTTTTAGAATTAGTGCATTTATGTGTGTGTTATGATTAGTATGAAAGAAAAAATAATAATAATTTTAATGTAAATCAATATAAATTAAACACATACACAAATCATTAAATAATAAAATAAATTGATTGAAATCTGTTCAGATTAACTCAGACAGCAGTGATTTACAAACCTAATGTTAATTAAATTTAAATAATTTTGATATTGTTAATATTAAAAATGCAATTATGATTTTGATTTATGGAGTAATAATTAAAAACTGTATTTAATACATTAATTTTATGTATGGAGGCTGCCGCTGAAGTATATAAGTATTTTTTTACCCCTAAAGCTTAGTACTTTGTTCAAAATTTCGTGCGAAATGCTGTCAAACTACATATAAAATACTTGGAGTGAAATATATGCGAAATAATTTCGCAAGCGCAATACTCTGTTCTTATTATTTTTCCACGCGAAATAGCATAAGCAGCACTTCTTTCGCACGAAATTAAAACCATAATTTTTCGCAAATATGAACAGAGTACTAGGCTTAAGTTACTAAATGATTCATACACAAGGGTCAATCTAAAGCAAACATTTCCTGTAGAAAGTTTTTCTCCAGAAATTTTTTGTATCAGAATTGAGCTGTTATTTTTTTCTATAGAATTTTTTTTCCTGAATTGAGCAGAAATTTTGTATCTAAATTTTTTGTACCAGAATTAAGCAGAACTTTTTTTAAAGTTTTTCTCTCCTGGTTTGAACAGAAATTCGTCGCTCCAGCATTGGATATATTTTCTATGGAATTTTTTTGCTCCAGAATAAAGCATATTTATACCCTTCACCATGGGTGGCAAGGGTATATACAAGTTTGTCATTCCATTTGTAGGAGGAAAAGTCAGAAGAAAAAGAAACAGTGAGCTTACTTTCAGAAAACCTTAGTGCTACCGTAAAGAATGGCGATGGGTCTTTGATGGTGTGGGGCTGTATGTCAGCTGCAGGACCTAGTAATCTTGTATTTATTGAAGGTATAATAAACAGTCGAAACAACTTAAAAATTTTAGAGGAGCATTAAAAAATAAGTGCTGTAAATTTAAGTTTTTAACTCCATGGGTCGTTCAGCAAGACAATGACCCAAAGCACACCGTAAGAATTGTTAAAGAGTGGCTATTGTATAACTTGCATAAGCAGTTAAATTCAGCACCGTAATCTCCATACCTTAATCCAATAGGGCACCTTTGGGAAATTTTAGACCGGAATATTGGAATTTCATCTAAGACGAACTCCGAGCCTACTTTATAGGAAGAGGGTTATGAAAATTACTCAAAATATAACTGAACATCTTGAAAACTCCATGAAAAGGCGACTAGAGGTCGTAATTAAGCTAAATGGAGGACCAAAGAAATATTAACATTTATTTGGTAATACAAAATAGAGCATTATCCACCAACTGTATTCCAATTTTTTACTGTTGCTTTTAGGTACCTTTTCTTTTTTCCAATAAATTATACACGAAATCAAATTTAATTTTCAAAGTTTTTTTTAAAATAATTCATATATTTCTTTCACTAATTAAAATATTTAGCTTTATAGATGATAATGCGTGTTGCATACAAAATTTTGACTCTGGCTGTATATTCTGGATCGTTATAGATAGCGAAGTCAATCCATGTCCGTCTGTATTTTTAAATAAACTTTCCGTAGCCCCCAAATAACTTACATACATGATTCGTATATCAATATTTCGGGAATTCTTACGACTCGGAAATTGATACAATCGGCCAATAAATGGCTATGATATGAGGAAAAAACCAGGACAACCTCGATTTTTGACCTATTGACCAATATGGATATGCAATAATAGATATTTAATAATAGATATTTCAAAGACCTTTGCTACGGCGTATATAAGGCCAAAGTATGTCGGAGATTGGTCAAAATCGGGAAAAATATTTTTTCACCAAAAAAATTTTTTAGTTATCCACAAATAAATTTGAAAAAAAAAATAATTTTTTAAAATTAAAAAAAAAAAATTGGAAAAAATAAAAAACAATTTCGAAAAAAAATTTAAAAAAAAAATGTAAAAAAAAAATTTTTTAATTTTATTTTAAAATATAATTTGGTGAAGGGTATATAAGATTCGTCAAAGCTGAATATAGCTCTATAGAAAGTGTTTGCTCCACAATTGGGCAGATTTTCCATATAGAGTTGAAATTTTCTATAAAAATATTTTGTTCCACAACTGAATTTAGTTAATCCTGAATTGAGCAGAAATTTTCTACAGAAATGATCACAACAATGAGAACTAAGGAAATATTTTTCTTCAACTAAATTTTTCTACCTAAATTTTTCTTACCAGAATTGAACAGAAATTTTTTATTAAAATGTTTCGGTTTTGAATTAAGCAGAAATTTGTTGCTCCAGAATTGGGCAGATTTTCTATAAAAATGTTTTGCTCCCGAACTGAGAAGACCTTTTCTATGAATTATGCAGAAATCTTCTATAGAAATGAGCATAGCAATGAGAACTATGTGAATGTTTTTCTTTAGAAATAAGCTGAAATTTTCTTTAGAAATTGTTTGCTTCATAATTGAGCAGCATTTTTTAGAATTTGTTTGTAAAACAGAAATTTTCTATAGAAATGTTGTGTCAATTCTGGAACAGATTTATTGTAGATATTTTTGCCTTCAGAATTAAGCAGAAATGGTTTGCTCTAAAATTGTGTAGACATTTTTGATTCCACAGTTGAGCAGATATTTTTTCTGCAAAATTGGACAGAAATATTTCATAGAGAGTTTTTGCTTCACTATTATTAAACAGCAATTTTCTATGAACAGTTTTTGCTCCAGAATTAATAAGAAATTTTCTTTATAATTTGTTTACTTCAGAAACGGCCAGAAAATGTTCCTCATAATTGAGCAGAAATTGTTTTAGGGCCTGATTCAGAAACACGAAAGGAAAACAATTTTAAAATTCTTGTATGAAAATCACTCAGTTTTTAAATAATTTTTGAGTGTTTTTCATACAAAAATTTAAAAATTGTTTTCCTGTCGTGCATAGATAATACACATAGATCGGAAACTTTCCTGTCAAAGACCTAACTCTGTAAGAAAAACTATGTGAAAACAAAAACAAAATTTTTGAGTAATTTTTTTTTGCTTGAGTTTTTTTCTAGTTTCCGCTCTATGTTTCTCTATGCTTTCGTGTTTCTGAATCCGGCCCTAAAACAATCTCTGCTCAATTATGCGGAAAATTTTCTAGCCGTTTCTGAAGTAAAGAAATTATAAAGAAAATTTTTTTCTTAATTCTGGAGCAAAAACTGTTCATAGATAATTGCTGCTTAATAATACTGAAGCAAAAACTCTCTATGGAATATTTCTGTCCAATTTTGGAGCAACAATGTCTGCTCAATTGTGGAATACAAAATATGTACATTTGTTTGTTGAAGACATTTTCATTATAATTTGTTTCCATTTGGGAAGAAATTGTTATAGAAAATGTTTGTTAAACCGGAATTTTTCTATAGAAATGTTTTTCAACAGATTGAACGTTCTATACAAATTGTTTGCTCAGATATTCTGTAAATATTTTTTTACTCCAGAATTTATTAGAAATTTTTATGGAAATATTTTGCTTTTCTATAGGCATTTGCTTAAGAATTGAACAGAAATTTTCAATACAAATGTGTTGCTTTGGGATTGAACAGAAATTCACTATAGAATTCGTTTGCTTGTAAACTGAGCAAACATTTTTAATAAAAATTCTTTGCGTCAAAATTCAGCAGAAATTTAGTATACAGTCTGTACATTTTTTAATGAAACACAGATTTTTGGATAAAAAGTTATTTTATTTTTCAACATAGTCTCCTTTGAGCTCTATTGACTTTCTCCAATGTTTCTCCAATTTTTTTATCCTTTCCAAAAAATAATGTCGATGTTGAGGTCATCAAAATAGGTTTTTTTTGTGAGATGATCTCATCGTTGGAGACAAATCACATTCAACAGAGAAATTTCTTAAGGTTTGGAAACAAGAATTAGTCACTCGGGGCTAAATCCGTAGAATAGGTTGAAAGAGGGAGCATTTCTAAGTCTTATTCATATAATTTTGCCATGAAAACTGCACATGTGTGAGAAAACTCAGCAGCCATCTTGCGGAAAGCTTTCTCAGACCCAAGTGATCATTTAAAATTGACACCACTGATCTGTGTGAGATGCCTATGGCTTCCACAATATTTCGCACTTTCAATCTCCGATCGGCCACCATATCGTGATTTTTTTCAACTGTTTCGGATGTTGAGATCTCAACTGGGCTTCGAGAATGTTCGGCATCTTCCGTGATTGTACGACCACAATGAAATTCAGTAAACCACATTTTTACCATTGAGAGTGATGGTGCAGCAAACTTAGCATTTATTTGAGGAATGATTTTTTTCCTCAAAAAATTATGCTTAATGAGCCAAGTATTTTCACTATTTTCCATTTTCTAAACAAGTCGCATGGTAGTCTGCTAAGTATGGCTGTCAAACAGAAACTAAGTAATTTTGACAGTAGTCAACTGATAGATGCTTGTTGACAAGAGCAGTGTTGCCCTTTCAGTTATGTGCCGGGAAATTCAAAAATTCGCAAATGTCGTATATTGAAAAAATTACACTCTGCTGCAAAATAACACTTTTTGTCAGAACTTGAAAAGCAACCTAATGGGGCCTAGGTGAGGACATACTAAAACCATTTTCAAAGATTTGGAAACACCCTCAAAATTATGAGTTATTTTGAAAAAACTGTTTTAGGGTAGGCCGTATCACTTTAGTATCTCTAACTCACTCATTTTTAAACCGATTTAAAAATTATAAACAATAATGGATAGCCAAATAATTAAGCTTTCATTAAATGTATATTCAAAAAAATTGTGTAAGTTTTTATAAAAAGTTTCGCTTTATTTTTTTCGTAATTTTTCAAATTCAGCAGTAGTTATTTTAATTTTTTTCTATGAAAACTTATTTTTTTTTTGCATAGTGTTTTAAAGTAGACAAAAACGAGACATTAAAATCGGTTTATATTTGCAAAAGTTATTTACATTTTTTTGAAAAAGTTCGAATAAATTTACTTGTAAAAATATTTTTTTTTGTTTTTTTTTTGTTATTCATATGCGCTGGGGGAGAAAACACTAAAAAAGATGTTGATGAATAGTTGAATAACTTTTACAATTTTCATTCGATTTAAATAATTGAAACCACGTTTTATTAAGAACTAAATTTTCTTTATACATTAGTATAAGCATTTATAAGCCTTCATATCTAAATAAGCAAAGAAAAGCGACTAAAATCAAAAAAGTTTATAATTTTTGTTTTAGGTATTCTTAACAAAAACAATATTTATAACATACAAATGTATCAAGAAATGTACGTAATTTTAAAGCGTAATCAGTTTTCTTTCCAAACCCGTTAAAAAGTTTAAAGTTGGACTAAAACTGACTGAGTTACAGGTCAATAAGTTGACGAACATCTGTGAAAACGATTTTTTTTTTAAATAACATCTAAATTTGAGGGTGTTTCTGAAATTTTTAGACACAATTTGTAATGTGTACCATATTTAACCCACGCAGGGTTGTAGCACCATGCTACTAAACTATTTTCATTTTAGAGTATAGCTTAAAATTAATTTATACCAGATGGTGTCGATAGCACAGCTAATTATTTTTGTCTGTACTTGTTTAGAGGCTCGAGTTGTCAAATTCACTAGAGCTTGTTGTTTCCAATACTAAAACAAACCCAAAAGCAACCAAAATAACAGGCAGACTTTAACAGTTCCAGCCAACATAAACAAAAGCAATTGTTGTAGAAGCGCTCTCACATTATAATGCGTTCGAACTTCGATTGAGTGCTTTTGGGCCACCATTACAAGTGTAGTTAAGTCCCATGTTCTCAATATCTGGTTAATTTTTTATCGTGACTATACTGAAAGCTCTCATACAAAAATTGTACTAATTGGAAGTATAGCGTTACAAAAAACGAGATTAAGAAAATTGAGCTAGGCCGAAAAATCTACTTTTACCCTATCTGAGTTCTAATCTGATTTATTTGGATATCTGGAAAATTATGAAATACAAATTCTAAAATACAAATTTCAGAAATTGAATTAGAAAATTCTGAAATATAATTGAAAATTTCCGGATGTCTATTGAAATGATCTTAAATACAATTAAAAACTTCTGAAATACAATTGAAAAAGGAGTAGAATCTAGAGTAAGAGTGAATCTATCAAATTGTGTTGTTCTAGAGCACTCTAAAGACTTTCAATTCATTGCAATGGCTCGAGAAAAAAAGTACTGACATAGAACTAAGGTTGGTCTCTCCAGACAAGAACTATAGAACTATTTGACTCACAAGGCGTTATGCTGGAAGGAGGAAATTAGCATCTTCTAGACACTTTGTAGCAAGTCTTCGAACAGATGAGAACTCAGATAAAGTTAATGTATATGGAATATAACATGATTAATGTGTCTATATTTCAATTTATTCTCTCTGTATGTGTAAAAATAAGTACAAAACTATAAGTAATATTTTATGAAATGTTGAATATGCAATTGATTTAATTCAGTAATGATGTATGTATATGAATAAAAGTTTAAGAATCTCTTTTTATGCGAGCAACTAACTACTATCAAACACTGTCGAGTATCATTTCCTTTTTCGTTGTAGGCAGTTTTTTTTTTTGCGAAATTAAACATAATGTTTCCATTGTAAAAGTGAATGTTTTTTAGCACGGATATTAATTAGTTGCTATTTGTTTGTTTTTTTAGTCATTGCAATGCAGTTCTTGTTATAACGATTAATATTTTTGTTACTATGAAAGACAATTGAAATAATGGTTTTATTTACGTTTTTTTTTTTTTTTTTTGTTAATTTAATTTGTTTATTTATTGTTTTTACCTTACAATTTATTTATATAAATGCCGTTTAAAAATGTTTATTTATTTTGTTTTGTTTTTTTCACTATCATACTCTGCTTAAAACATGTATTATGCGGGAACTTTAGTTGAATTGTTTATTTATATATTGCAATTATTAAAATTGTTATTATTTGTTAATATTTATTTTCTTTTTTTTTATTATTATAAATTATTTATATTTTGTTTATTACTATTGCTTTGTATTGTTTTCAAATTATTTGTTTTGTTTGTTTTTTTTCTTCTTTTAATAATGTTATTGTTTAATAAAAAAGTTTAATGGACGTTAGTGCGTTGGTATTGAGTCCTTGTTGATATCAGACTGTATTTTTGCGAAAAACTTCATTGGGATGCTGTTGGCTGAAATTTTGACGTGTCGAACATTGCTGTAAAGAAAAAGAAAGGGAAGTTGATATTAAAATTTTTTTGCAAACTAAGTACTGATTTATATAAATCAAGGTGGGCTACCGTTAAGTCAGTTTATAACCGTTTCGAACCGTTAGCCAACCTTGTCATCATAAACAAAATAGTTTTAAATTCTGTTTTAAAATCATTTTTCACAGCTTTCATTAGTTAATAAATCTTATATAATGTTGAATATCAATTTAAATCAGTTAACAAGAAATGTGTTAAAGTGCTTAAGAATGGTGTGTAGATTTAGTTTTTTTCATAAATACTTTCCCAGATTAATTTGCTCTAATAATTACATAGACTAAGTAATAATGTTGATAATTATGATCAATTTGTTGTGATTATATTAAATGTATTCAATGTATAACAACTTGTGCCGGTAAACGCACAAACTTGTTACAATATTTATTTATTTGTGCTTGTGGTTACAAGGAGAATTGAGGATAAAATTAAATTTGTAACCGCAACATTCAGGCTATGCATAGGCAAAGGAAAATATATTGAAAATTAAACAAAGATTTAGCATCTTTATTTAACTTTTAATACATTTTCTACAAAGATGAAAATCTTCAAAATTTAATTTTTTTAATCTCCAAAGCATTTTTCTTAAAATGATATAATTTTTCCTAAAAATATATGAAATTCGTATCAAACTTTCTCATTAAATATATAAATGTATTGGATTATAAGTTTAAAATGTGGGATTCACAATAGATCTTTAAAAAACTAAGGGTCATTTAATCTAGCTCAGTTATTGAATATTATAGTGTAAACAAGGCTTTTTTGCTTCAAAAATGTCGTATTTTGTGCCAACGAAGCTTTATATCCGGAATGCGGCTTGATCGCTATAAAAGAAAATAATTTTTGCATCAAATCATTACTTGCGATGAAAAATAGCTAAATTACGATAACCGAAGCGTAAGAGATCACATGTGAAGCTCGGTCAACCAGCCAAATCGACATCAAAGTCAAATATCCATAGCGCCAAGGTAATGCTCTATATTTGGTGGGACCAAAAGAGTCCTATCTATTATGAGCTGCTGAAATCCGGTCAGACCATCATAGCGATCCTGTACCCAAAGCAACTGATTCGCCAGAATATGCAGTTAAATATGAAACCGCAATATTCCATCATGACAGCACTCGGTCTCATGTCGCAATAGCTGTTAAAAACTATTGATAATGAAGTGGTTAGGAAGTTTGGCATAACCCGCCTTAAAGTCTAAGTTTTTTTGACTCGGAATCTATATGTTGCCAGAAATATGGGAAAGCTTTGAGTAGATTTATATTGTACAAATGTTTTTTTAAATAAAAGCTAAACCCCCAATAAGTTATACCCCAACATATAGGGCAAAACGAAAAAAAAAAAAAAAAATAATTTTTAAATCTTTATTCTTCTGAATGCAATAATATTTTACACACATATTTTCCATAGCCACAGTTTGGTTTTTATATAGCTTCAAACTTCACATTTTTTAATAAATTCGTGCAAAATTCCTGTTAATAACTTCATAAGTTTTGATCTCATATTAAAGATGTTATAATTTTTTTTCTATAAATGTGTTTCTCATCAAAATAGTATATAGCTTAGAAATTGTCCTTGAGCAAAGGATATCTCAAAAAAGATTTTCCATAAATATGAGCCATTGCACGATCAAAGACATATATAAAATTAAGAATGGAACTATGGGCTGTTTTTCAGACAACTAAAATTTACGGATATATTTGGAATAAATGTATTTATATTTCTGTGAATATTTGTATAACTTATAGTAAAATTTATATTTACATATCCGTATGTAAATCCTTGAAAGATTTTTATTCAAATGTCTTACCCAAAAGAACATTTTTATCAGAAAGAAAAAATGAAGTATTTATCGAAATATGTGTAAACGAGCGTCGGGCGCCCCTTTTGACCAGACAATCATCGCGTTCATTGGCATCGTGACCTTCATGGCCAGATACCCAGCACACTGTGAGTTCATTGTGCGCACCGTGTTCATTCAAGAGTGTCCAGCAGTCCATAACAACACCAGATCTCACTTCGTATGATAAGGCTCTAAGAGCATAACATAGCAAATATCCTAATATTCCTTAATATACTTCTTAAACACTCATTGGAGCATATAAAAATAACGTGAGCCTCGGATTGAAATATTGATGGATACCCCTGTACATACGAAAACATTTTTCTGATTTACCGGATTGGTTAATTTTATTATTTTATATTTTCCGGATGTGAGACGTATACAGTAGATTTGTGTAATTATGGACAGATATTCAGTAATAAGATAAATGCATACTTGAAAGAAATTTGTAATAAATTTTTGATCAATATCTATATTTACGCGAGATAATTTATTTTTCGGACGTTGGCTTTATTTTGGATCTGTAACGTGAATACAACAGGTATGTGTTAAATTTTGGTTCGATATCGATATTTAAGGACTGAGGTCGAAAACTTCTTTACATACATATATGCTAATAAAATTAAACCAATTGTAAGCCTTTTTCGGAAACTCTTCCATTAGAGTTTTTATAGTGATTTCTGTCACTTTGTTCGAACAGGTTGTCCATCTCCGTTTAAAATCTACCACACTTTACGACACCTCTTTTGTGCTCTTCAATTCTCTTTTAACAAGAGCCCAATATCTCTCCACTGGCCTTAGCTCCAGGTAGTTTGGAGAATTTGCCTCTCTTAGTACAAATACCACATTATTGTGCTTTTTCCACTCAAGACCTTTCTTACTTTTTGGGAAATTTTTTCTACTTTTGGATCCTAAACTTTTTTTCAACATTCCCACAAGCATCAGCAACATCAAAATTTTTACCCGGAGGCTGCGAAAAATCTGCCAGAACATACGTTTCGTCATCCATTATGCAGCAAGAATATTTTTTTTATAAACTTTGACTTCAACTTCCGTGCTATGTTTTCGGCCTAGAAATTTTTAGCAGCGTTCCTGTCAGGAACTTTTTGAGCATTGTATGTTTTTGAACCTGCATTGGCTTTAACTTTTCGTACCAAATAGTCCGAGCACTGAGCTAACCGGTACATTCCTACCAGATGTGTTGGAAGCTCTTTTGAATATGCTTTCTATTTTTTTGGCTTAAGAAACATCATGTGGACCACTTCTTCTACCTGAACCAGGTTTTGTATCAACGGACAAGTTCTCCCGGTAACATTGGAAACAGTTTGGCCAACTTTTTGTAGGACCAAGTTGGGTTTTGTTGAAAATTTAATAATTTTAGACGCATTGACATTAGACATAATAACTGACATGCTTTACAAAGGTAACTTAATAAAAAAAATCAAATAATACTTGGGTTAAAAGTTTTAATGAAAAAAGTGTGTTAAGAATTTTTTGATCTCAGTCCTAAGAAGATGGTTTGAGCAATTATGGGCCGACATATTTAAGTGAATTTTGTGTAGTATATAAAAAATATCGAGCTGCTTAGCTGTGTAAAGTTTTGGTTCGAAATCGATATTTGCTATCTTACTAAAATATGTTAGTGTTTCGGAAGTGGTCCTTATATGGGAGCTACGACCAATTATGAACCGATCTTATGAGGACCCTGAATATATATACATTTTAGTTCTACAACCAATATTTCTATATGTTACAAACGGAATGACAAATATATTGATGGTGGGTATAAAAATATGGATTTGAGACAGGGATGAAATATCATGATTCTTATGGTATCAAGTTATAATGGAATAGTATTTAAAAAACTTTTAAATTTAAACATAAACTGGTAAATAAAAACTGTTTTTAGTAAAATTTCATTTCAACATTTAATTTCAGAGGCCGTATAAAATCGATATATTAGTTTAAATTTTATTTTAAATATTGCTACTTTGACCCCAATCTGGAAACTTCGCCTATAATGTACAAACTCTGAATCCGTTTTTTCTCAAATTGTCTGGACTTGCATGTTAGATGACGTAGAATAAATAAAATTAGACCTTGGGAGCACCAAAAATCCAAAAAATTCCAATATAAGGACCACTTTAAGCATAAAATCTCGACAGAAAGTTCTAAGTTTTGGAACTTTGATCAGCCTTCAACCACTTACAACAGACTTTGGTGTAAACAAAATAACCTTAGAGGGAAGGGAATTGATACAGAACTAATTACGAGATTGTTTCTCCTGAGATAGGCATCGGTTTTGTTAGCGACTTATCACATTATCATATCTTGAGCATAGCAGGGTATACATTAACTCTTTTAATGTCTATTATGATCTGTTTATAACTACAAAGGTGTTTGTAGTGATATGACACCATCTATTATTTTGTTGATACAACTAATTGGGTCATTAAATAGCCTATGATTCTTAGTCTATTGTTCTTGCTGTTCAAACAAGACTAAATTATACATATTTGTACTAATTTTCTGTCAATAAATAACAAACCACAACTCCTTAAATATTCAGCTTAATTTGCATAAAGTACATGCAAGTGTGTGTGTGTATATATAAATAAATGCAATCATATAAATAT
The DNA here is from genome assembly GCA_942486065.2 of Calliphora vomitoria. NCBI lineage: Eukaryota > Metazoa > Arthropoda > Insecta > Diptera > Calliphoridae > Calliphora > Calliphora vomitoria. The sequence goes on from OW818033.2 coordinate 78,417,907, forward strand.
GACGGCAACAATATACAATAAACTAAACAATTTATTTAAAATAGGTTAAAACAATAAACTCTAAATAAAATATTCTTAAATATAAATTTATAATATGTCTAACAATTTAACAACATACCGCTTGTTTCTTTTCCCAGGATTTCATGGCAGTTTTATATTTTTCAAATTCATGACACCAATCGGAATAAATTTTCTGATAATCATTGCTTTTGTTGGGGGGAGTGCATCTGCAAAGAAATAATAAAAATATGTTAATTTTTTTTTTTTTAGTTTTTTGTTAGTTTTAATAAATATGTATATTTTAATTAAAAATTCTTTCATTTATTTACCTATGAGCATCCACGGTAATATTATAACTGCACAATAGAGAACCACCCAAATGACAATCATAGCGTCCACCATCTGCCTCATTTACCGAAACCACCACTAGACCTCTTTCAGTTGTTTCTATATATTTAGTGGGAGTGTATTTGATTTCATAGCTACGACAAGAAGAAATAAAGAAAAATATAGCCATATTAAATTTCAAATTTGTTTCATTTCATTTCTATATATTGTGTTTGTTTCTTTTTTTCTTTCTTTTTAAACTTACCGTCCTTTGTCCTTTGAATGATGATACCAAGTAACTTGTTCATTTTTCAAGACTTCGGGTATTTTAACAAAACAACCTAAATGTACACTTTGTCCATAAGTGACAACAATTTTCTTTTTCAAAACACTTGAATCACAAATGTCACTTGTCTCATTGCCAACATCCTGCAAAAATATATAAAAAAGAAATGAAAGCAAAAATGCAATAAATAAAATGTTATAGAAAATGTTAAATAAAATTTCAAGTTGATAAAAATATCTATAAAAAGGCAAAAGAAAGGAATATCAAATTATGTATTTTGTAACAAGGAAACAATTTTAGAAGTCCTAAAGAAAAAATCAAACAGCTCATTTATAATAAATGTTTATTATGATGTAATTATGAACTAAATTTTAACAATATTTTGTTTCTGTATTTAGAAGCTTATAAAAAATGTACTCTCGAGATATTGCTATTTTTTTGGAATTTCAAAAAGGATTTTACTTCAACCCAGGATGGAATTTTATCACCTCAGATTTTACCTAAATTCAAAGTACACATTATAATCATAAATGGTATATAAACCAGGTCTCTGTTGATTATGGTTCATATTTTACAGCCCTCTAAATTTGTGTATACTGAAAGGTTCTAGTTCATACTTGGATATCTAAATAAATATATTTTAATTTGTTTAACCCTCTAATGCTTAAGCATGCCTCAAGGCACTCATCGCAAAAGTGCCAATAAATGAAAATATAACAGATTTTTCTTTGCAAAAACTTTTGTAACAGTTTCTAAAAAACGTACGTAAATATTTTAATAAACCTTGAAACCTCTTTAAGGCTCTCTTCTTTCTTATTTACTGTACTTTTTACAAACTAACTTCATTAATAACCAACAAAATTAGGGAAGTTCGTCTTGTGTTATCAAATGTTGATTAAAGTGGTTTAAAGTTTCCCGATTGCAATCATATTTTTGTTTTCTTAAAAAATGTAACTTAGTAATTACTCTTTAGAGACATGATTGATTGATGGGTGCCTTCAGGCACTCTTGGGCATTGCAGACTAGTTTCGCAGCCTCAGTTTTTTCTTCATATGAAATGGCTGATCGAGTGAACAGACGTTCCAAATTATCTGATTTTAGTGATGAACATTTAAAAATTTTGTTTTCAATAAAAATTGACAAACAAAAACCCTACAATGTTTCAATCTCTAAAGCTTGAAGGGGGTCTTAAGGCACTCATTAATTTTTCCCTCCTGGCAGGTAAACCATTGATTGTACAAACTTTTAAATGTTGCCTTTGAAATCATATGCCCAAATTTACCATAAAAATATTATAGCCAATGCTTTAACCCATTTTTGATAGCAATTGGCATTAGGGAGTTAATTTTTTTACACTAAATAGATAACATAATTAAAATTAGTGTGTGGAAATTACAAATTGGGATACCCATTAGAAAATGAGCATTTAAGAGTAGAATACATGATTTGAAAACTCCTTCTAGTGTAGAATTTCTCGAAGTACTTATCGAAACTAAAAAAACCCCATTTGAGTTTCGGTAGTTTTAGCAGCTATCCGGATTTTATGGCATCATGTACATATATTTTGTCTGAAACTTGATTTTTCCGAAGAACATACTTTTTCTCTCACGGTTATATCTAGGCAAGCAATTGGAATTTTGTTTTCCTGTCTTCGGCATAATTGTACTTATATACACGCAGAAAAAAAAATATAGTTGTGCATGTTTAATGACCATTTTAACATCTGTGCATGTTTAATTTTTCAAAATTTTTAAGAATATTATAGTCACAGTAACTATTTATATGATTGTGGTAACAATAATATGGTTAATTTACTATTCACGTGATAGTATCAACCATATATATGGTTACAGTAAACATGTATATGTTTGTGACAACCATTTTTATGATGAATAATTTTATCATAATATGTTGTTCTCAGATTGTGATATCCATAAGCCGAGAGCAACATAATATTGTAAGTCCTTCATCATATATATGGTTATACAATCATGTGAATCGTAAATTAACCATATTACTCTTACCACAATCAAATAAATAGTTACTGTGACTATAATATTGTTAAAAAACTTGTCAAAATGTTGAAATGGTTACAGTAAACATACACAACTATATTTTATTTCTGCGTGTACTAGGAGAAAAAAAAGTGTGAAACAAATCTGTTCAAAAAAACCGGAAACTAGTGCCTCAAAACTTCAAAATTTTAGCTTTTGTTTTGAAACATTTGTACAATATAAATTTATTCAAAGTATTGGTCACCGTTAGCTATGACCCTTTCCAATCTTTCTGGCAACATATGGATTGCCAGCCAAAAGAACTCTTCATCTCTTGAGGCCAAATACGAATCAAGCTAATATCGGATACTCTGTGAAGCGTATCCCGAAGAGAGCCTTCTGCATCGATCGAAACAAATAGTAGTCGGACGGAGCACGGTCTGGACTATAAAGCAGGCGAGGCAAAACTTCTCAATCACATCATTCTATATAGCTTTTAATAGGTATTGCAACATGTGCCCGATCATTGTCATGATGGAATATAACAGTTTCATTCCTGGCCGCATATTCTGGGCGTTTTTCGACAAATACTCGTTTCAAACGAATCAGTTGCATTCGGTACAGATTCTCTGTGATGGTCTGTTCAGATGTTAGCAGCTCATAATAGATAGGACCCTTTTGCCGCCACCAAATATACAGAATTGCCTTAGTGCAATGTTTATTTGGCTGTGGCGTCGATTCGGTTGGTTGGCTTTACACACGGTCTGCACGTACTATCTCTTGCGCTTCGGGTTATCATAGTTGGTCCATTTTTCATCGTAAGTAATGATTCGGTGCAAAAACGTTATTCTTTTATAGCGTTCAAGCATCATTTCGGACATGCAAACTTTTCTTTCAAGATCTATCGGCTTTAATTCGTATAGTGCACCATTTCCCTGCTTTTAGATGGATCTTGCTGCTCGCGAACATTTTGGAATTGCTACTTGAGTAGCTACTAATGATATTACAAGCTCTTGTTGAGTTTCACAGCAATTTTCATGGAGTAGTGCCTCCAATTCTTGGTCTAAAACTTTTTTGGCTGGCCTGAGCGATCTTTGTATTTCTCGTCAAAATCACCACTTCTGAACCGCACAAACCAGCTCTCCACCCCACAGTGGATCGTCTACTTTGACACCCCGTAGCTCAGCTTGAGTTTTAAAGGGTAGTCACGAATTTCATTATTTAAAAGCATATGTCCTTGTTTATCCCACTTTGTATTTTAATAGCGATGTCACAATTTTAACTTTTTGAAAGCTTTTCTACGATTCGTTTGTGCATAATTTTGCAATCGGAACAGTAGTTAAGAAGATTCCTTACCACTTTTTTCTATCTACCCCCATAGTGTGTTGATAGGAAGTTTAAAATGAATTGCTGCATTGGGAAGTATATTTATTAGGCGAATACCTTAGATCAGGGGATACGACAATATTTTACTTAGCGAACTCCCCTGAGATATTTCAACATCCACATGATACTTAGTGGGTCCTGAAGCATTGCCTAAGATAAACTGATAATATCTCTCATATTTCCGAGAGTATGGAAATTTTCCTGCATCATACATTCATATCTATCATAGCGTTATTTTGAAAAAATTGGATTGATTAAAATATACAAGGTTTTCCAACAGGAGTTTTATTTTGGTATTCAAAGAAAAATGGCATTTTTTGCTATAAATGATCGGATGTTTATTTCATAATAAAGTGAAATTTTCCATCACCAAATCTCAAAGTGGCTGCCCTATGTCCTATAGCCTCACGAATTCTATCTTTAATGTCTTGAATCGACGCTGGGCTGTTGGCGTAGACCTTATCTTTCACGTGGCTCCAAAGGAAGAAGTCACAAGGTGTTAAATTACAAGATCTCGGTGGGCAATTGTGATCACCTCTTCGAGAGATAACTCAGTCCGGAAACTTTTCCCGTAAAAGAGCAATGGTTTCGTTGCTTGTGTGGCACGTAGCTCCGTCTTGTTGAAAGTAAACGTTGTACAGATCAATGTCATTCACCTCCGAACAAAATACGGAGTATTGACGTTTGTGGAATGCCCAATTACAAAGAACGACGAGGATTGGACAAACCTGGGTTTTCTTCAACACATTAGGCTACAGTAGCAATACATATTCTCAGTTGAGCGACGTGCACAGGTTTTATTCTTCACATCACTAACTAATGCTTTAGTTTTGCGAATTGTGACTGCAAGATTTTCACCATTTTTGTATTGAATTTTAATAATTTTAATGTGTTGTTGAAGCGTGTATCGTTCCATTCAGTTTCTACTTGTCAAATTTGAAAGAATAAAAGCTTCAAAAGAGACAGCTACCGAAATACCTGGTGATTCAAAATAACACCTCTTGTTGGAAAATCCTTTATAACATTTCGTTGGAAAAAATCATAAATATTTTCTGTTTGATTTCCTCTTTTGTTTTGCCAAATATTTTCTAAATTTGTTAGCACTTTCAAATCAAATGCAATATTTGTTACCTTAAATTTGTTTGTTTCATAAAATTACCTGCAATAAATCCAATTCATAGGGACGACATGTATTTGCTTCCTTATCCCAGCCACAATAGGGATCACGTACACAACGGAAACAATTGTCATAACGACGATTGCACATGGCCAAATCGATTTGTTTGACACGATGATCTGTTGCCACATACAAGGATTTACGTGCCTGACTGATTTGCATCACCTGGATGGGTTCATTTTGTGCTATATCGAAAATATCCAAGAGCTTCGACAATGATTCACCATTACGATAATACTGAACGATTTTATAGATGCGTCCCAAATTGGTGCCAACATAGTAAACGGTGTATTCCTGATTTAAAATATCGATTTTAATTCTGCAATGAAATGAAAAGAAAAAGAACAGTTCAACAATAAGCATACATATAAATTAAGAGTTTGTCAAAAATGATTACTTTATTGTCTGAAAAATAAAAAAAAAAAAAATAACAATCCCTTGATTGTATTTAAATATCACATCTTTTATGTATTATTTTTTATATTAAGTATTATTATTATTGAGCGGTAACAATGGCACACTGTATGGCCATTAATATGATACCATTGCTGTATTTTTCCTTTTTATGTAATTAAAGTTTTACAAAAGGATTTTAATAAATTCATATGCTTAAGAGAGCGAGCATAAGGGGGGTGGTAGTAAAAGGATGAAAAATATGAAATGAAAATCCCAATTACAATTTATAATACCTGAGATTTCATGCCTCCATAGATGTATTTGTGTCTGTTTGTCTGTATCACTGCCTGTGCTTTTGTCCGTCCTTTACAACCCAGCCTTTAACTGGCTGTTGATTACAATTGAATCTTTTTATCGTTTTTTTTTACTTTTTAATTTTTTTGTTTATATGTATTAAGCCTTGTTTTTTTTAACATTTTAAATTCAATATTCTGCAGCCAACCAACAATGTTGTAAAAATGCATTATAGCACTACTGTTACAGCTATTGCTACTGGCGCCTGAGTGTATAAAATGATGTTTCAGAGAGCGGTAGTTTGCATTGCCTTCGGTGGTGGAGCAAGTGCAACTGCATGTGTTTGCGTCTGTATGTATGTGTGTGTTTGTTTATTTATGTAATCATAATGTCATTAAAATATAAAAGTATCAAAAAGTAATTTAATATTAAGTGGTATTATTACAATTGCCGTCAAAAAAACATTTATTGATTTTTTATTGTCCGCCGTATAGTTTGGTGGGATTTTAAGGCATTTATAATGTTTTCCTCATTACATGTTTTTTTTTTAATATAATTCAATAGTATTTAATAAGAGCGTTTCTTTTTATAATGAATTTATTTAAATTATTATGTAAAAGTCTTTTGTTTTCACTAAAATGCTTGAAAAAATTTTAAACGATTGAAATTTGAGTTACAACTTATTTATTATGGTTTTATTGTGTGGAATAGCTGTGGGAGATTTATAATGAAAAAATTTTTAAAACAACCACATTTTTTTTGAGATGAAGTGATTTACAATATAACTCCGTAAGTGTTTCAAACTATAGTTGATTACAGTTAACGAATAAACTGGAAATTTTCGATGTAGCCCAGCAAAAACTAAGGAAGTAGTTCTAAAATCTCAGCATGTTCATTGTATACCAAGTAACTATATTTTTATAACCACACATCAAAAAAAGACATCAAAATATTTGTATACAATAGTATATATATTGTGGGTTCTCTTAGACGATCTAGCCAAGTCGGTCCATCCGTCTGTCTGTTGAAAACACGATAGAGTCAAACGAAAGGAGCTAGCTGGCTGAAATATTCCACAAATAATCTTCGTTGATAATGTTTGTTTGGTAATGCCAATGGCCAATAGCGGTCCTTATTTTTGTTTGGGCATTCATAAATATGTTGGTTTTGCACAAATTAGTTCTAGGTATTCCAAAAGTATACAGTAAAATAAGGCGAAAATTGGACAATACTTTTCCTTAGTCGCCACACAAGGTCTCCCTTAGAAAATGACTTGAACAAGTTTTATATGAAGCTAAATCTTTTTAGCAATTTTTGTGAGGATCGGTTAATAATTGATCAAACCCCTATATAAAATCGATACTCTAAATATATTTTATGTTCACGTATTGATTGTGGGTATACTGATTCATATATAGCTTTCTCAGAGAATGCTCTACACGAGTTGTTGTAGAAGGAATCTCATCATACAAGTTCAAGATCTTTCACAAACATTTTATCCTCCCTCCCATGACCTATTTCTCTAAATTCAACACAATGCATTGCATGCGTAAGTGTTACCCTTGAGTTTTGGTCCAAGAAAACAAAAACTTTGAACGTATCTGATTATTTGAATCTAATTTGTCACTAGTACACCAAAAGCTTCAATCTTTTATAACATATTGTAGAATACTTCTCATATACATAGAATTCAGCAATTTGAATCTTTTCCCTGCTATGTTTCAGCAATGATTTTAACAATGATTGCTGCTCTTTTTTTGCTGGGAACCAAAGTTTGCTTTTTAGTGTGGTGGCATGCTTTGGACAATGCTACTCACCAGAAGGCCGTCGAACGAGTACTACGGAATGTAGCGATACTGATTATGGGCGCTATAAGGTCTACTTCCTCTAAGGCACTTTTTACTATCTTAAACTGGTTACCAGTGGATTTGGTGGTGATACAAATGGCTCTCAACTCTGCTGTGAGGCTAAATGCTGGATGTTTATGTTCTGGCAAGGACCTTGGACTCTAGGATATTGAAGTACTATGCATCGCAAAACCTTTTTTCGATATGCAATTCCATATTATGATTCCGAATAGGGATTCATGGCATAGCGGACTCCTTCCCCCTGATGATGTCATAAGAATATACACTGACGGCTCTAATAGGGGAAACAGGGTCGGTGGAGGTTTCTATATTGAAAACTTTGGGATTAAATCCATCTTTAGGCTACCTGACTTCAGTACTGCTCTTAAGGCGGAAATTACTGCCATTAAACGTGCATCCAACTGGCTGAGGTATTATCGTATATCTGGTGATATATGTATATTTACTGACAGCAAGGCTGCCGTTAACGGAATAGCGGGTGTCCTCACGATATCTAGATTAACCGAGGAATGCCGGGTATCCCTAAATGAGATAGCGAGACATTCTAGGATAACGCTTATATGGGTCCCTGGACACGATGGAAATCAGGGTAATTGTATAGCAGACGCTTTGGCCAAAAGGGGTGCAATGATGAATGATGAGGCAATCGACCCCTTTTCTGGTATTTCCCTTGTTAAATGCAATATGGCTGTTCAGCAGATACTATATGAGATTACACAAAACAGGTGGACTAATGAACCTTCCTGTGCTATAGCGAGGTCGACCTGGCCCGTATATGATGCCAGCAGGACGGATCTACTTGTGGATTACCGTCGTGAGCAAATAAGGCTAATTGTCTCCTTTATTACAGGACATTGTTTAATTGGGGCACACGCTAGAAGAATGGGCCTACGGTTCAATGATTACTGTAGAAGCTGCCATAATGAAGAAGAGGAAGAGACTGTGTATCACCTTTTCTGCCAATGCCCGGCTCTGACAAACCTAAGGGAACGCATCCTAGGATCTCCATTACTATCATGCTTGGGTGAGCTATCAAGGATGAATCTTAGATGAATCTACTCCTTCATCCGGGAATCTGGCTGGTTTAATCTGGAGGCAACGGAAGTATTGTAAATACTCTGCTGTCTACCCCTTGGGTAACACAATGGGATCAGATTCGAATGGACCCAAGTGAGCTGCTTAAGGAGCGGCTGCCCATGGAACCTAACCTAACCTTAAAAGAGGAAGTAAATCATTCGGTCCAGAAAATTCAATTGGCATAAGTCGTAGACTGATTACAGACTGATTCAACTGTACTTTATTATATTCTCCACTACTGGATTACAAATGTCATTCCATTTAAAATTTTGTAATATTCATAGAGGAAAATTTAAAATTTAAATAAGTTCAGATTTTGTACGGGCTCAAAGTTCATAATTGTTTGCTTATTGGTGTAAGAGAGTAGATACTCTTGTATTTAACAGAATTTTAAAAACAAAATCTTGTATATAACTGTAGTGTCTATTAAAAATCAACAGCACTATATTATTTTCTTAAAAACAATCTTTAGTATAACAGAAATTTTGAAGAAAATCTTCAGTAAAACAATATTTTATACAGAAAATCTTTAGGGACTGAGATCGAAAAAACCTTAGCACACGTTTTTCATTAAAACTTTTAACCCAAGTATTATTTGATATTTTTTTTGATGAAGTTACCTATGTGAAGCATGTCAGTTATTATGTTTAATATCAATTATGTTCATTTATTGTTAATCTGGTTAAAATGTGTGACTAGAAAAAAGTGTGTACTAAAATTATTAAATATTTTCAACAAAACCAACTTGGTCCTACTAAAAGTTGGCCGAACCATCAAAGGTCTGCCGTTAAACTGATTTCAATATTATTAAACAGTATGGGGAGAACTTGTCCGTTGATAGAAAAGAGCTCCCAACACATCCGGTAGGAAAGCAGCCTGGTTAGCTCAGTGCTCGGACTATTTGGTACGAAAAGTTAAAGCCAATGCAGGTTCAAAAACAAACAAGGCTCAAAAAGTTCCTGACAGGATCTCTGCTAAAAATTTAGAGGCCAAAAACAGAGCACGGAAATTGAAGTCAAATTTTATACAAAAACAAGTAAGAGTGCTATATTCGGCTATGCCGAATCTTATATACCCTTCACCATTACTGTGGATGCATTAATTGTCCACTTTCAGCATATACTATCCTAAATATATCAAGAAAACTTTTAAAAATTTTACATTTAATTGCTGATGAACAGATTATATTGTAGAAGTTACAAACGAAATGACAATCTTATATATATCCTTCTCACGAAGGTAAAGGAAATAAAAACAACAAAGCCAAACGACACGAAACAGCAAAAAAACAAAAAGAAAATACGCAAATCAATGAAACCAACACACATCCAAACATATGTTTTGTTGCTTTTGTGTCAAAGCATGCAATAAATTGTCATTTTTTAATGAAATTTTCAGAGGTTGTCTCTGATTATTGCTCATATCTCCGTTATTTATGGACGGATTTTGCTGATTTTAAATAGAAAACTTCTCGAAAGCATGTCTGACAGAATTATTGAAGATTTTGATCGCGAAGATATCTGGGGTCTTCAGAAAATTGATTTCAACAGACAGACAGACAGACATACGGACATGGCTTAATCGACTCCGCTATCTATAAGGATCCAGAAAATATGTATATACTTTATAGGGTCGGAAAAATTATATTGTGAAAATTACAAACGGAATGACAAACTTATATATACCCTTCTCACGAAGGTGAAGGGTATAAATGTACCTGCTACATAATGGATGATGAAACGTACGCATTTTCATATTGTTGATTCTCGAGGGAATATTGTAGAAAAGTTTACACCTAAAAACAGAAAATTTTCCCAAAAAGTTCTTGGCATGTAAAGCAATATACAGTAGCGGCAAAACAAGCCAAATATTTGTTATAAAGCGCTCTATAGACACAGAAATTTACATCATGGAATGTTAACAAAAGAGGATGCTTCTGCTCATAAGACTTCTTAATGTGTCCACTTATTTTGGCCTGATTAGGCATCAGTCACTATGGTAAGAAAGGTCTTGAGTGGTACAAGAACAATAATGTGGTATTTGTACCAAGAGATGCAATTCTTTTAAACTGCCTGGAGCTGAGTCCAGTGGAGTGATATTGGGCTCTTGTTAAAAGAGAATGGAAGAGCACAAAAGAGGTGTCCAAAAGTGTGGTAGATTTTAAACGGAGATAACCTGTTTGAACAAAGTTACATAAAGAACTATAAAAAGCATAATGGAAGGGTTTTCGAAAAAGGTTTAAAAACATACAAGGCTCAAAAGTTCCTGACGGGAACGCTGCTAAAAATTTAGAGGCTAAAGACAGAGCACGGAAATTGAAGTCAAGTTTTATAAAAAAATATTCTTGCTGCATAATGGATGACGAAACACATGTTCTGGCAGATATTTCTCAACTTCCTGTTCAAAAATGTTATGTTGCTGATGCTCGAGGTAATGTTGAAAAAAAGTTTAGGACCCAAAAGCAACCAAATTTCTCAAAAAGTTCTTGGTATGGCATGCAATATGCAGTTGCGGCAAAAGAAGCCAATCATTTGTTACAACGGGCTCTATAAATACCGAAATTTACATCAAGGAATGTTTATAAAAAAGGCTGCTTCCATTCATAAGACTTCTTAATATGTCCACTTATTTATAACCTGATTTGTCATCCTGTTACTATGATAAGCAAGTGGTTGAGTGGTACAAGAACAATAATGTGTTATTTATACCAAGAGAGGTAAATCCTGGCTGGAGCTAAAGCCAGTGGTGAGATAATGATGATAATGATAATGTGTGGTAGATTTTAAACGGAGATGGACTACCTGTTCGAACAAAGTGACAGAAAGCTCAATAAAAACCTTAATGGTTTTCCGGAAAAGGTTCATAAATTCATCACTATTGATTAGAACTATAAAAATAATATTTGTTGTAAATTGTAATAATAATTTCAATCAAATAAAAAAAGTCAAAACTGTAATTTTTATTAACGTATGTACAGTGCACAGCTTATTTGATGCAGTCACACAAATTTTAAAAAATTTAAAATATTTCGTAGAAGAATTGTACGTTATTTATATTGTCAAATTATATGTTTTATTTAAAACAAAAAAAGTAGCACAAAAAAGGAAGACATAGCTAATTATATAATTCAGTTAGGTTTTGAGCACACAGCGTAAAATATGCACTAAATTAAAAGTATTCAAAAAACATTAATATTTCGAACTTATTATGTGATTAATACTTAGTGGGGTATCCTTTTTGATAGAGAACAGCTTTTAATAGAGAATTCATAGATTCTACCAGTTATGCTGTATAATCTGATCTAATTCTTTCAGCAGTGCCCGTTTTAAATCAGGGGGGTTACTCCCTAATTCGATTCGAAAGGAAATCGTTTCGAATTGCAATGTATTTAGCACACATTTTCGAACATTTCCGTTTTCGGATTGAGTTACGCGGTAACCCCCCAGAAGTATTGGAAATATTATGGTTTATTAGTTTATTTTCTTGAAGTGACCACAAATTCCCAATGACGTTGAGATCTGGACTCTGTACAGGTGTCTGTATTGCTTGTGGACAGTTCAAGTCAAGCCAAGTCTTTACAATACAAGATGTATGCTTGGGTTCGTATATGTATGTTAAGATTTTTCCGATCTCAGTCTTTATAACAGCATTTTCAGTATAACTGTATTTTTTAGAGAAAATCTTCAATTATACTGTATACCAGTACTTTTTTTAACTGATTTGCTATTTTATACGTAATGCTCTTGTATATAGAGGCGAACCACAAAACTGTAACCAATTGATCAAAGGCCTATTATATGCAACAGCAAGCTGCCGAGTCCTTCACGTGAGATTAGGGTTGGTACTGTAGTTCGACAGGGATTTGTGATGCCGCCACTATAAGACGGTGATTTTCCATAAAGTAAAATATAAAATTTGTATTAATATAAAATTAACGATTATAAGTTTTGATATTTTTCCTAAAACGTGGTAAATGTGTTCCAAAAACTGAGTTTTATTTAGCAACCGTGTCTAGTACAAAATCATTTGTAAGTATTTAAACAACAAATATAGAGCTCTTTCGGTACTAACCTTTTTAGAATTGTTTACTCAAAACAAAAAAAAAAAATTGTTTTTAAACATGTCGAGATTTGGGGGTACTATGTCCGCTTAAGGGAGCCAAATTTTACTTTACACGATTTGGTATTAAGTTCTATTTCCGGATCATATAAAAATTTTTTTTATACAAAAGACTTTTTGGGAAAAAACGTAAAAAATACGGCCCTTTTACATGTTTCAATTTTGTTTTATTTAAATTATATAGCTGATATAAAAAAATTCCAGCCTCCGTAGGACCGCCATATCAAAAAAAAAAAAGTTTGAGCAAAATTAAATATAATAAATAAATAAACCTAAATATCCTTTGAACTAATAGTGACAACCTACATGTATTTTTTATAGATTTTCTCATGGACTATTTATATTTTAAATTTCAGCTCATTCGGATCATTAATGGTTTTTTGGCGATTTTTTTAAATTTAAAAGTCCCGAGGTGACCAAACGAAGGGCCATGCACTGACGCCCATTAGCCCTAGGAAGCTGAACAACTGTAAATAAACTCGAAAACACCTCACCTCCAACGTGAAATTTCTTAACAATATCTCTAACAGTTGCCGAGATACTGAATTATTTCCAAAAAAAAAAAAAAAGGTTTTTATACCACTGTGTGATAGCTATAAAAACAATTATATACTTTTTGTGTATAAATTTTAGGAGAATTTTATTACACAATAACTCTAATGAGAATCTTTAATAAATATTTATGTTAATATCTGCTTCGGCAATTTGCCAATTAATTAAAATCTTTATTTTTTTTAGATGTTTTTTAAATTTATTTTCATAAAATATATATTAGCAATTTAATTAAAAATCAATTTTGTTCTTTTTTATATTTATTTTTCATTATTTTGGTTATTTGTCCATACTCTTCCTTTAATTAAAGCCATAATTTAAGCATTATGTATTACGATAACCACAAATTACCTTTACGTGTGTTAAGGCCACTTTGTTTGATGGTGGTTGTGTAATGGCCACTATCCTGTGTCGGTATGTGTGTGTGTTTTTATGTATGCAGCGAATATTTGTGTAAATTTGTAGGGATATTCGAAAATTATTGAGTGGTTTTGTGTGAGAATTAAATGGTAAAGCAAAATTTACCATTCATCTAAGGTTGAATATTTATTAAAATTGTTATTGTCCGACAAGTTTTAGCTCCTGGTAGAGTCCAATTCGAATTTACCTATATTCTTTCAAATCTTTAAGGGACACCCTTACTTTTACCATATACCCAGGTATTTTTGGATTTGTAATTGTAATTTCAATTAACAACAACAAGATGAGCAAACAATTCATTGAACTTTATGCATTTTTCTCATTTTTTTTGTGTTATAATTTATAAATTAAATGATTTCAACACAGCTGTTACTTTGAATTTTATTACAATACACATTTACTTATGCATAAAATTTTTCCATTCATTGCATTGTATTGCCAGCATTTGCATGTTTATTGCAAATGCATGTAATATATCGATTATAACCGCAATTAATTTTTTTTTCTGTTGTTCACAATTTATTGAGATTTTTAATTATTTTTTAATTAATTTTTAATTTCTTCTGGAGATTATAGGACATACTCACACATGCATTGCATACGATTGCCGGAATAAGCGAAAATGTGCGTTCATTAATGACACTTTGGTTGGGAAAGGAATAGGAGGAAATGGGAATTTAAGGTGAATATTATTTATTTGTCCTTTATTGTATAGATATTTAAATTGAATTGTTGGAAAGTAAAAAAAGGACGACTGCTAATTCAGAATTTCATAGTATATTCAGAACTGAAGTGTTGAAATACCCTGTGATTCTTAGACTTGAAAAAATATCTTTCAGTGTTTTTATATCATTCATCCTGAACGGTATGGAATTTTTTGAGAGGTATGCCGTTAATAATGAAAAACAACATCAGCCAAATGGCCACCACGACCACGCTTACAGGACCATATCCTTTTCATAAAATTTTCCATAACCAAACCGCAAAGTTTCTGCCCTATGTCCTCGATAGCCTCACGAATTCTATCTTTGAGATCTTTGATCGGTGATGGGCTGTTGGCGTAGATCTTATATTTCACGTGGCCCCAAAGGAAGATGTCGCAAGGTGTTAAATCAAAAGATCTCGGTGGCCAATTGTGATCACCTCTTCGAGAGATAACTCAGTCCGGAAACTTTTCCCGTAATAGAGCAATAGTTTCGTTGCTTGTGTGGCACGTAGCACCGTCTTTTTGAAAGTAAACGTTGTCCAGATCAATATCATCCAACTCCGGCCATAAGAAATCATTAATCATCTCTCGATTGAGCAATCCATTCACCGTAACTGTTGATTCAACCTCATTTTCGAAAAAGTAAGGTTCAATGACCCACAGTGGGACAGAATCAAAATTTTTTAGAAATAAATCTGGAATCTCTAAACTGCTGGTCCGATCGGGATAAAATTTGACGTGGGCATAGCCAAGGAGTATTCGAGTTCATATTATTAAAATGGACTCTACAGATGCTCTAGGTGCGGCGCTATGGGGGCTCAAAGTAGGGTACCTTCAACATGTAAAATTTTTAAACACGTGCCATTTTTTGTTTCCCATCCAATTTGAAAGATTTTTAAATTTTTGGGAAGTTGTATCTTGTCAGTAATACCATCGAATGGAACCATCAGGGGAGTCGCAGTAGAGGCCGACAAGCGATGCTAGAAAAATGCATAAAAGCTGGACTGAAGTAAAAACTATTGCGATTAACGGATCTGATATCTAAAGAAAAAGGTGTTATATAAAAATGTTCTATATAAAAAGTGTTATACACAAAATTTTCTACAGAAAATACTGTTATACTCAAAATTGTCTATACGAAATGTGTTATACACAAAATTCACTTTAGAAAATAGAGTTAAACACAGAATTTGCTTAAGAAAATAGTGCTATACAGTAAATTTTCTATAGAAAACTGTTATATGGAAAACTCTTTTACAGACAAAAGCCATAGGGTAACATAGAGACGAGACGTAATTGTCAAAAACCTAAGTCTGTTGTCAAAAACCTAACTCATTCAACAACAAAATTCATGCTAGTCAATGTATTTTGTTGTTGTATCAGACATATGATTTGTTGTATTTTTGTTTGACAAATCGGAGTGTCTCGTCTCTATGTATAATTCTCTATGACAAAAGCGATAAGTGTCCCTAACAATCATGATGTAATAAGTAAGGTGAGAGCGTTTCGACAACAAATATAATATTTCTTGCTGACAAGAGCATAGGTTTTGTCAAAATTTAATTTGTCAAATAAAAAATAAGCAAATTTTATTTTGGCATATTAACTAAAAAACGGCCGTTAAATTTAAATTATATTTGAAAAAGAACAACGGTTTAATAGTGCTTTATCCAAATTTCATTATATGAAATCTTTTTAATTACATTTTCATTCATGTTTTTTGATTTAAACATTTTTTTCTTTGAAAATAAAATTTATTATTTTTTCAAAATAAATTCAGTTTGACAAAACCCAAGCACTTTCAAAATAGATAAATAAAAATCAGCTGTGTTGTTGATTTCACCTTACTTAGTGCATCCTGCTAACAATGTATTGTGAGTGACAGTTTTAAAAAAATAAAAAATATTGAAAGTTTTTGTGAAATTTAATATAAATTTGGGAAAAAAAACCAGCCGTCTGGTCGAAAATATCAAAGGAAATGGGAATACCAGGTAAGTACCCTGCATTAATAAAGTGTTTTTAAGAGGAATTGCGTATTAAAAAATGGTAAAAGCTGCGCGAAGGGTTCGTCAAAGAAAAAAAAAAACTTCCATAAGTAACAAATAGAACGTAACAGAACGCAACAGCAACGGAAAGTAAAGACTAATGAGGCCTTTATATCAAAAAAACAATATTTAATTTATTGAAAACCATGATTTCTTATACTGAAAAACTTTTTATAAGTTGAAAGATGTGTTCATAATTCACTTACTTGTCAACTACCAACTTGGTGAATACTAGATCTCTTTTATAGTAAACCGGATTATTATGCTCATGATTGATCGCCTTGTCCATCAAAGGATGAGAGCGTATAAAATTCAAGACAGTATCCGGTAAATTAGAGGTATCATTGACACAAGTGCCAGGGCGAGGATCAGGAACACGAGAATTCAATACCGGCAACCAGGCAGAGTTAGAAGAAGATTGTTCCTTAAATTTGCCTAGAAATTAATAAAATTAAGAACATTATTTCAATAGTAAATATTTATTTTATAAATAATATTACTAAATTACTAAAGTTGCTTACCATTAAAAGCTGACAATGCCTCGTTAATGTGAAAACTGCAAACGGCCGAACCAATTAAACCATTCGTACTTGTGGTAAATGTAGCATAGAAACGTGTCTTATCCGTGGGCAATTGATAGACCGATTGTATTTCATTGAAATAGAAGGGAAATTCACCTGATATACTGCAATTCAAACGAGCCTTCAAGTAGGTGGCCCAATTGTGAGCCAGGAGATTTTTGCCACCCACATCCTTTTTGCAGACACGAGCAATACGTGAGTACACTGCCTTGCCACAATTTATATATTCAACGGCTGTTTCGCGGAAAAAGAAATAAACATACTCGCCAATATCAAAGGCGCCCACAAAGTTTGGTTCTAAAAGTACAAAAAAATAGCAAATAGAAAAAACCTTTATTAGTTTAACTAAATAAAATTATATACAAAATATTTTTGTAATTAATTTTATATCCTTTTTAAGTTTTTCCCTTTTTATGTTGCCTTTTCATATTTTTAATTAAGTTTACATTAAATCCTGTACAAGGATTTATTGTATCTATCTTCTTTCAAGCAAGTTTGTACTTTTGTATGTATGTAGTTGCCGATGAATAAGTGTGTGTGTTAGTCATAGTGTTGGTATGTTTTTTTTTTATTTATAAAATTAATACGATTTTCTATAAAGTTATTATATTATATCTTTTTAGAAATTTATCAACTTTATGTTGTGTGGTTTTATGACAAGAAATTTTACTCTGGTTTTTTAATGTCTTTGTATTGGTTTTATAGCGATTTATAGAGGACTTATTGAAAATGTTCCACGAATATTAAAATTTAATTAAATACCACAAGTTTGTTAGTGTCAGTAAAATTGCGGAGTAGCATAAAACAGTGGGTTAGTAAAATACAATTTATGGTAGATTTTTTATGATACTTAAGAATTTATATAAAAAAATTCAGGTCTTAAATGTGTCTAACTTGAGGTACTTCCAAAGTCAAAAATTGTTCTTCAAGATTTAAAATCCAAATGCTGAAAATTTCAGCTAAATAACGTTTAGCTGGATATTTTATTTTAAGTTTTGAGTTTTAGGTAAAAAAGATTAAATAATTAAATGTAAAAAAAATCCAATTAAAACTAGGTTTTGTACTTTGTTTACCCACATATGTTAACCCTTTAAAAAGCTAAAAAAAAAAAGTTGTCGAATCATTTTTTTATGGTTATTATGACCCAATAAACTCAGAACAACCATCAGAAACTAATTTGCAAATTAAGTTTAGCAACCAGGTGTACAACGGTGAAGAGTGCCTCAGGGCATTGTTGCCGGTTTAAGATGTAAACATTAATTATGATACGATTTTATGGAAAAACTAATGAAAACTATATTAAAAGTAAGAAAATATATTTTACTTTCTACGATGATACTTATAAAAACAATTTTTGACATTTGAGAAGCATAAACGGAGATCGCATTTTATGCAAACACATTGCGTTTCCGACTTTTTGCATAGTTTGCATCTTTTTTTTTGCCTAACCAGGAAAGTTGTCGATATTGTCATAACGAACGTCATTAACTGTTTTGCTTTTGCGCCAACTTTTGAACTTCCTGGCTGTGGATCTTCTTGTGGAGTAGCAACTGATCATGAGTCAAGGTGGATTACTAAATACGTCTGCGGTCTCTATCTACAATTCCTTTCATTTTTTTATATAATAAAATATGCAATTAGTTAACCAAAAAAGTAAAAAACTATACAATATAACACAACGATAAATTTAGCCGCAACCCGCAACAGTGCCCTGAGGCACCCTTTAGTTTTTGCGTTCTCAACACAGTTTTTGTTAATTGTTTAATGCTTACAAACTCATAGACTGAAAGAAGAATATCTTAACTTACAAAAAAAAAAAACAAGGAAGAGAGCTATATCTTATACACTGCCGCTCACTTGAATAGGTTCACTTTTCTCTTCACTTTCAAATTACTTTTTTGCAAAAATAATGGATTAAATAGTAACATTAAAATTTTAAATAGTAAAGTGATGTCTTATATAACACTAGAATAATAAAAATTAGCGCAATACCTAATAGCCGATTTTTAAGAATTTTTTTTCTAAAATACTACGTTTTTGAAAAACATTTTTTTGGCTCACTTGATTAGGTTCATTCTGAATAAAATCAGTTTATTCTTGGCAGAGGATTAAATTCATTAAAATTTTAGTGTCTGTGAATATAGACAATATTTTTTTTATAAAATTAACTCACGGTAAGCCATTAACTGAAGAAGAAAATGGCAAAATTAAAGCATTTTTGGAAATTGTCCAAAATCACTGGAATTTTGCAAAAAAATTGGACGAATTCAGAATTTTTTTTAGAAATTTTGTAAGAAAACAGTCTGAATATGAAAAACACATAAGAAGACGTACACATAAAGTCATAACAAAAGCGATCAGATGAGCTGTCGTAAGATTTGCATCCAACTCGACAGATTCTTGCAGCAAAAATTTAAGAAAAATAGGTGTTCCATCAATCCTAACTACAGTAAAACGTTTTGTAAGAAGTGCCAAGCATTTGGAAAGATTAAAAATTAAAAAAAAAAATCACTCTGAATGCCCCGCTTTATGAAAAACGCCTTCAGTTTGCCCATAAACACATGGGTTATAAAAAGGTATGGAAACATATTTCGTTTTCGGATGAAAAAGTTTAATTTGGGAGGTCAGATGGATATACATAATTATTATTCCAATGATTTAGGAAAGGAAGAAAGTTACCTGAGTCGTCTGCATAGCTATGGCGGAAGTGTGATGGTGTGCGGGACAATTTCATGTTATGAAACATTTGTAATCATATAGTATGAATTCTAATGATTGTAAAGCCATACTTGAAACCACTTTTCCACAGTTTTCTAACATATTTGGTCCAATGCCGTGGACATTTGAACATGATAATACCCTAATCCATATCGTAGTACCCTGATAGTTCCGTAAAAGGATGGACTCGAAGTCAAAACATAAATATTTTGGAGTGGCCCATATGCTCTTCTGACCTATTTATTGTTGCAAATGTTTGGGATATTCTTTCCCGTTAAGTGTATATGTCGGGAGGACATTATTACTCAAAAGAAGACTAAATTGGAGGGATTAGAAAAGCCTGGTCCGAAATTTCCTTGCCATTAATTCAAAATCTTTATAACTTTTTATTAACTCGAATTTTCGAAGTTGTATCGAATATCGCGGATATACTCATTACTAAATCTTTTGTAAAACCTTATAAAATGTCCATAAACATAAAAAAAGTGTTATATAAGACATCATTTCCATTATTTTTTGTAAAAAATTAATTTGAATTTAAAGAAAACAGTGAACCTATTCAAGTGAGCAGCAGTGTACCAAACGCAACTGATTCGTTTGAAGCGAGCATTGGACGAAAAACGCCCAGAATATGCGGCCAGTCATGAAACCGTAATATTCCATCATGACAATGGTGGCCAATTGTTGCAATACCTGTTAAAAACTATGTCGAAAGAAGTGGTTGGGAAGTTTTACCTCACCCGTCCAACTTCTATTTGTTTTGACTGATGCAGGACGCTCTCTCTGTGATACACTTCACGTTGAAACAGAGTATCCAATAGTGGCTTGATTGGCTATTTTTCTTACCCTCAAAAGATGAGCAGTTCTCTTGGCTCAGAATCCAAATGTTGCCAAAATGATGGGAAAATTTCATAGCTAAAGGCCAATACTTTGATTAAATCTATATTGTACAAAAGTTTCAAAATAAAAGCTAAACATTTTAAAAAATACCACATTTTTAAGCCATACACCCAATATAAGAATATATATTCTGATGCTATCCGAAGTTTTGGCAAATTTTAAAAATTTGATGAGTCTCCGCTAGCTCTCTCTGACACGGATTATGGATAAGAACATAGAATAAATGCATAGAACGGAAGGAGAGAGAAATACGAATGGACAAAATTACTCCCTTTTCACACATACGGATGATACAATAACAAAATACATGCAATACATTCGCATGCATTTTTTAATTGTAATATTAGACTAGATATGTATATTATATTTTGTATGTATACTAAATGCATTTCATACAAAAATGATTACCAAATCCAACGATGATTAATATTATACAAAAAAATGTGAATTTTTTAATGTGTTCACATCATTATTTATGTGTTAACAAGATAGTTCGATTGACAGCTTTATTTTTGAAAATTCAATTTAAATACAAATTAATATTGAGTAGTTTCACTTTGAATGGAATTTTTTATAACTTCTCACGGAGAAGGTGCAGTAGATTAATATAAATGTGATAATTTTCAAGCTACTGGAATATTTGTAATGAGCGTCACATAACGTGACGCTAGATTACGTGCCAATAGATTATATTAGAATTCTATTTCATTCATCTTTCTTTTAGGAATAAGATTTTGTGTGCTTTATTATTCAAAATTCGTTAAAATAACCTTACATAGTTGTTGACATTTGAAATTAAATAAAAGTCATAAAATATCCAAAATATCAAACACTCACTATAAGAAAAAAAATTCAAATGTAATTTCAAAATTTGACCGCTTTTTCTAAAACTTTCTTATGAAGATTAAACTACCGTAATTCAGCCATTTTCCAACCGATTTTTACAAATATGTTTCTGTTTAAAAGATAAAACTCATATTTTTGAAAAAAAGGAAACATTTTAACCAATTAGTTTCAGACCAAAATATTTATGATGTTTTGAATTTGTAACTTTAAGAATATCGTTATTTTATTAAAACAAAGTGATCGAGATAAACTAAAACTATTTTCGTACTCTATGGACTCCAACAAACCGGAATTTCTAAAGGGGAGCCCCTGCATATTTTTTCGTTCACTTTTGTTTAGGAACAAAATGTCAATTAGTACTTAATCAAATTGAAATCGTAATCAAAATCAATAAAATAAACAAATAATTAAGATTGAATATTTTTCAAAAGTTTAATACATTTCTTGATACATTCTTTAATACATACTTGATAATTTTTGGATTTACAACCACAATAAATTCTGATTTTTATTTTAGCTCAAACCCCCTTTTTAAGTGATCTATCCGGGCTTTTAAATTAGATTCATTACAAGCATTTTTTTTATTAATTGTTGCGAAATTTTTAATGAATTCTTAAAGCAATTTTAATTTTTAGTTATACTACTTTTTAACCCCAAATTAATGCAGGGTTTTCAAAAATATTTAGATTTCTAAAAACTAGACTTCATTACCTATCCAGCGATATGCAATATGTCGCAGAATGTGTTTATTATACACTCAACAAATACATCAGAAATCACCCTTCACGAAAATTATCTACTACATTTCACCATAACAAAGTTAATGCTTACTATGCACTTCTCATTATTTCGTGTACCGTTTCTTATTTGTTATTGATGGTCTGTTCTTGTTGTTTTTAATACGATGCGCTTAAGTAAACTTTTATAAACCAATAATTCACCTAAATTGAATGACGTTGTGAGCGTTCGTAAATTAGTAAATGTTAGGTTGATACAAAAAAAGTAACGAGAAAACAATTTAAAAAAAAAAAAATTTTTTTGACCAAAAATCAATTTTTTTCTAAAAATGAAATTTTTTACTAAAAATCAAATTTTTCATCAAAAATCAAATTTTTTACTAAAAATCAAATTTTTTACTAAAAATCAAATTTTTTATCAAAAATCAATTTTTTTACTAAAAATCAAATATTTTATCAAAATCAAATTTTTTTACTAAAAATCAAATTTTTTACCAAAAATCAAATTTTTACCAAAAATCAAAATATTTACTACAAATCAAATTTGTTATTAAAAATCAAATTTTTTACTAAAATCAAATCAAATTTTTTATCAAAAATCAAATTTTTTACTAAAAATCTAATTTTATACTAAAAATCAAATTTTTTATCAAAAATCAAATTTTTCATCAAAAATCAAATTTTTTATCAAAAATCAAATTTTTTACTAAAAATCAAATTTTTTATCAAAAATCAATTTTTTTACTAAAAATCAAATATTTTATCAATATCTAATTTTTTTGATCATGACTCAAACTCAAGTATTTTCCAAAAACCAAATTTTTCACTAGAAATTTAAATTTATACCAAAACTCAATTTTGTTTTACCAAAAAGAACTAATAATTTAGTAAAAATCTAATTTTTACAAAAACACGAATTTTTTATTAAACCCAATTTTTTACTAGAAATCAAATGTTTAACTAATAATTATTTTTAGACCCTACACCAGTGGCGACCCCATAATCTATGTAAATGGTGACTCAGTGAGAATGCGAGATAGTTGTGATTTTTTTATTGGATTGTATATATGACATGTTCCAATTAAGAATAAAATATCCATCAAATGGCCTCCACGGCTCTGATGACAGAAAATGTCCATGAAATTTTCCATGACTTTTTTACAGAGATGTGGCCGTGTCTCACAGATGACTTCTTGGGTCTCGGATTTGAGCTCAGGAATTGTTTTTTGTGGTTTATTCGCATAAATCCGTGATTTCCAAAACGCCAAAGAAAAACTCGCACGGCGTTAAATTGCATGATCTCGGTGGCCGGTTGACATCAAAATTTCCTGAGATAATTTGTTCTGGAAATCGTTGCTGCAATAAATTGATTGTTGCATGCGCGGTATGGCAGGTGGCGCCGTCTTGCTGAAACCACATGTATGCATGTCCATGCTGTCCAGCTGAGACCTAAAGAACTCCATTATCAAGTTTCTGTAACGAATGCCGTTCACAGTCACTGCAATTTCGCAACAAATGGCAATTAAATGGTAATATCTTATGCCATTTGGAATTGTACTTAAATCTCACTATAGCGTATAGTATACATTGGAGGTATCTTATTTGAAAAACCTAAAATATTCATATTTAAATATGAAAACGTGTACGAATGAAACGTTCGTCACGCAGGATTTGCCCATATGTAATTTAAAATCCTCTCACGAACTAAATTTTTATATTTCCTCCAAAAATCTAAATTGCACCTAAAATCACCCTGTTAAGATGACTGTAATAAATACACAATTTCAAAACCTAAATCCTAACTATTCTGTCAAGGACTTTAATTTGAATATGTTTACATGCCAGGCCCACTGTGCTTACGCAAATGCAATTACTCTCAACTGATGATGACGACGATGTTTACAACACATTTAGGGGTGATAATAGATTTTAATATAATAATATTTTGGTTTTTATGCAAGTAAACTTAATTATATTTTCAAGTTAACAAGATTATGAAAAGCAACCATGACAGCGTTAAATGTTGGTAAAAGATTGAAAACAACATTTTGTTGTACTATAAAATGAACAAAATAAAAAAATAAAAAAACAAGATAAAACCTTTACAATTAAAAATAATAATATTAAAAACAATGTTTACTTATGATAATTATTTATAATAAACTAAAATCTTGGCATATAAAAAGAACTACTAAATAATCTGATAATACCATGATGTTATAAAATATAAATATTTAATAACTTATTACTTATTTTGTTTTAAATTTATTTTTAGTACTCATTGTATTTTATTATTTATTCACTTGTTTCTTTTTAGTTTAGTAGAGATTGTGTTAGATTAAATGAGTTCTTTACTTATTTATTTATTTTTTTTTCTCAGGCAAATGAAAAACAAATACTTACTGTCCAACCATTTGGAATCATATTTCAGAGTACGCTTGAATTTATATTCCAAACGTTTAGCTGTAACATTATACAAATCCGTACGAAAGATGACAGTATCCGCTTTAGTGAATTCAGCATTTGTACCGGAATACTATAAAAAAAGGGAATAAAATAATAAGATGAGATGTTTTTTTTATTAGATATGAAACAAATTTATTTGTGTATTTGTATAATTTTATTTCTATATGTGTGTATTTATATAAATGAGTGTGTATGTGTTTTACAAAGAAGAGTTAGTAGACAACAACATGACATTTACATAAAGAAATAAAATGAAATCGTCTTAAAATGTGTATAAAAAAAATAACATAAAACAAGTAAAATAATCATAAACGACTTTGTGTAGCGCTACATATAAATATTTGTTTTAAGAAAGTATGATCGGTCAAGCCTAACCATTTCAATTTATTTTCGAAATTTCGATTTATTTTCGTGAACTTTTTTCGGAAGATATCCTTATATGGGAGCAATGACTTATTATGGACCGATCGCCATGAAATTAGGTCGCGCAATTTATGCCTATATGAAGATTATTTTTGTAGAATTTTGTGTACATACCAACATTTTTAAGAGATTCATGCACATTAAAATGAATTTCGCAAGCAGGCCTTATATGGGAGCTATGACTAATTACGTACCGATCATCGTAAAATTATGTGACATGAACTATATGTATAAGGACTGAGATCGAAAAAATCTTAACATACATACATATACAGTTAGGGACAAAATTATTCACAAAAAGTATGATCAAAGATATATCTAGAACAATCTTTTTTACAAACTTAGGTCTGGCAACCCATTTTGTGTTATGTAGTCTGGCACAATGTTGTTTATTGTATGACAACATTTTTTTGGAGTACAGTTACTTTTTTAATAAAAAGAAATTAAACAACTATATCCACGTGTGTGAACATTTTTGACCCTCAGATCTTTTTCTCAATTTTTAAAAAATGTAAAAACAAAAAAAAAAAAACAAAATATTTTTAATAACATAAGTAAAGGACATTATTTAAAGTTATTTAAATAAAATACTACTCTTTTAAATAATTTATTTAGCCTTTTATAATGGGAAAAGCTAAGACTCCCCTATTGAAACAAAATGTGGCAAAAGACATAATTGAAGGAGTCCCATATCGCAAAATCGCTAAAAAATATAATATATCAATAGGGTTAGTGAATAAAATAAAGAATCAGAATAGTTAAACTCCACGGTAAATAAATTAGTAATCCAAAAAAACTTTCGCTTGCCAATGCTCGAGAAGCTCGTCGATTGATTGTGTCTGGTGAGGCTAATACTGCTGTTGAAGTCACACAAATACTCAACCAAGTGTATAGTTTAAACATAAGTTCCAAAACCGTTCGAAGATGTTTAAAATCCAGTGGCCTAGCGCCAAGAAGAAAACTTAAAAAACCTTATTTAAGCGAACAAAATCGAAAAAAGCGGTTGGCTTTTGCAAAAAAGTACGAGCAATTTACTACAGACGACTGGATGAAGGTAACTTAGTCAGATGACATGCCAAGTTTGGATATATTTGGTTTAGAGCCGGGTCAGGATGACATCTTCATGCAAGACAACGAGCCGAAGCACACTGCCGAAATTACTAAAAAGTAGTCTGAAGAAAACTTTTAGATTGGCCACCCCAGTCTCCGGATTTAAATCCGATTGAACACCTTTGTTCAATATTAAAAAGGAAAATATTGGCTAAAAAAACTCAGCGAAACCCATCATTGAACTTTGGGAGCGTTTTATCGAGCCGTGGGTAAATATTAACCCACAGGTGCTAATAAATCTTGTAAATAGTATGCCAAAACGAATAAAAGCTGTTAAAACTGCAAGAGGGGGGCATACGAAACATTAATAGCCAAAATGAGGAAGAAAAAGCAAGTTATTTATATTTAATATTGTTTGTTTTGTGAACAATTTTGTCCCTAACTGTATATATGTTAATAAAAATGAAACCACTAAATTTACAGTTTTGATTTTTTTTATTCAATTGAAATTATTATTACAATTTAAAAAATATTATTTTTATAGTTCTAATCAAAAGTGATGATTTTATAAAATTTTTCCGGAAACTCTTCCATTAAGATTTTGATTGAGCTTTGTTTGAACAGGTAGTTCATCTCTGTTTAAAATCTACCACACTTTTAGACAACTTTTTTGTGTTTTTCAATTCTCTTTTAACAAGATTCCAATATCTCTCCACTGGACCTAGCTCCATGCAGTTTGAAGGATCTTGGTACAAAAAACACATAATTGTTCTTGTCCCACTCAGTACCTTGCTTACCATAGTGACAGGAAGTCAGGCCAACAATAAGTTAACACATTAAGGAGTCTTATGAATGGAAGCATCCTCTTTTGTAAACATTTCTTGATATAAATTTTGGTATTTATAGAGCCCTTTGTAACAAATGATAATAACCTTTTGGGAAAATTCCAGGTTTTCTAACAACAGGCAAGTTCTCCCGATACTGTTTAATAACATTGGAATCAGTTTGACGGCAGACCTTTGATTGTTTGGCCAACATTTTGTAATGCCAAGTTGGGTTTTGTTGAAAATGTTTAATAATTTTAGTACACAATTTTTTTCGTTACTTATTTTAATCAGATTAACAACAAATGAACATAATTTACATTAAACACATTAACTGACATGATTTACAAAGGTAACGTGATCAAAAAAATTAAATAATACTTGGATTAAAAGTTCTAATGAAGAACGTGTGTTAAGGCTTTTTCTATCTCAGTCCTTATATAGAACTTATTTGCAGCGAAGTTTGTATAGAAACCTATTTAAATTAAACATTTCTGTAGGACATTTGTATAGGGGCTAGGTGAAATAATGGTCTAATTTCAGCCAGTTTCAAGAGACATCGTCCTTGTGCTGAAAAAAATTTATGTACCAAATTTGATCGGAATGTCTTTAAAATTGCGACCTCTACTTTCAGCACAGGGTTTACATTGACGGCCAGACGAACATCGTTTAGTCGACTCAGAAAGTGATTCTGAGTCCATTGGTATACTTTAAGCTAGGTGTGTGACTAATATTTTTGGGCGTTACAAAAATCTGCACGAACTCATTATATCCTCCCCCGTTATGGTGGTGTAGGGTATACAAAATACATAAAACATGTTAAATATTGTGTAAATAATCCGAAACGTATTTGTGTTATACTAATATAAAAATATGTTCCAAATTTCACTTCTATCTTTATTAGGGTTTATTCTTTAAATTTAAAAAAATCGATTTTATTCATAATTTAGTTTTTTTAATTTAAAGTATGTCAAAGAAGTGGATGACTCTGACACCATGCAGCTCACCTTGTATTATAACTGGTCACTCACTTTAATCAGATTAACAACAAATGAACATAATTGACTTTAAGCGTAATAACTGAAAACATGCCTTACAAAGGTAACTTGATCAAAAAAAAAAATCAAATAATACTTGGGTTAAAAGTTTTAATGAAAAACGTGTTAAGAATTTTTTAATCGCCGCAGTAGACGTGACAGTGAACTCGATTTTATCGATCCAACGCCGTTCCCAGCAACTCGGTCTCAGCAAGTCCACTAATTGGAAAATGTTTACGAAAAATCTTGGCCTATAGTTATATAAGATCCAACTGGTGCAAGAACTAAATCCAGCTGATAACCAAGCGTCGTGTGTTCGTTGAATTGGCTGAAAATCAACTGGAAGTTGAATCAGATTTTTATCGTCAAATTATAATCAGCGATGAGGCTCATTTCTGGCAGAATGGTCATTTTTGTAGAAAGCACAATCCTCACGAGTCTCTTTAGACTTCATTAGATCACAAAAAAATCACTTTTTGATGCGGTTTACATGCCGAAGGCGTCAGCGGCTCATAACTCTTTAAATCCGAAACCGGTGCCAATATTACTGCAAATAGCTGACGCTACAGGCAAATGATTCGTATTTTTTTTATTCCTTATGCAATTGCAAATCATTTGGAGGAGAAATGGTTCTAACATAACAGTGCAAAATGCCATACAACGCGTAAAACCATCACTTTGTTGAGCCAAACGTTTAGTGGCCGAATTATATCAAGGAATGGACCAGTGAATTGGCCACCTCGTTTGTGTTATTTAACACCTTTGGACTACTTTTTGTGAGAGTACGTCAAATATCTGGTCTATGCTAATAAACCAGAAAAACGGTTGATCATTTAAAAAAATGATCAAAGCAAAATTGGACCGAAAGGATGGCGTTCATAAGAAGCAGTCCCGGAAGCCATATGCTAGAAATAATTTTTAAACATTAAAGGCCTTATTCATAAACAATTTTTAAATTTAAACTACGTTTTAAAATCAAATTTTGTATGAAAATTTAGCTTTAAAACATTTGGTCAATTCACAAGGTCTCTTTTCAGTCATATTGTCATAATGTCCTAATATATCACGACTCGGCGGCTCGGCTTAATCGACTCTTAGGCATTCGGTGTTGGTCGCTGCTGGTTCGTTACGATAACACAATAAATATAGGATAGAAAGTAGTATTATTTTAGAACATTTTTTGCTTGAAAAGCAATAAAAACCATTGTGAAATATTGGGATATTATGACATGATAAGAGACCTTGTGAATTGACCAATTGTTTAAATTTTAAAATTGTTTGTGAATATGGCGATAAATATCATGAAATTTGTGAGCTATAAAGACAAAAATATAGATATTTCATTGAATTTATGTTTTGCTTTAAAAATGCCTCTTCAAAAACTCTTTTTATATTTAATCAACAATTTTCAATTAAAATTGTTGAAAAATACATAATCGGAAATATAATTACGGTTAAAAATGGCTCGATTTGAGTTATTTATAAGCCTTTAGAAACACAAACTTAAGAAAACACCTTTAACTACCCCTTTTTAAGCAGTAGAGTACATTTACATCAAAATCAAAAACACATTAAAAAAAATATTGTCATTTGACATAAGTAGAAACAGATTAGATATTTCATATTTTTGTATACTTATTTGCTATTTGCATGAAATACATAAATAAATACAAATAGGTCTAGGCACTTGTAGTTGCTTTGAAATAAGCACAACAAATCAAATAAAATATTAAGACAAGGATGTCTGTTTGTTTGTTTGTTTTTTATGTATGTCTTATAGCAAATACATAAGTAAGTAAGTAGCATTAAATAAATAAAACCACAAATATTACTTGGAAAAATAACAAGTGTACTTAACGAAATGTAAAATAAATAAAACATCTTAAAAACGCAAAATACGTACAACTGAAGACGTAAAAATACAAGCAAGCAACCAAACAACCCTAAGTTGAAGCATGCAAAATAACTGGTGAAATTTTCAAATACAAAATTATACTATTTGTTTTAGACGGGACATATACAATAGTAAGTGTACTTAGTATGCGGTATTTAAAATAAGAAATATAAATCTGTACTTTAACATTAACATCCTCAAGATCAAGAGTATTAAATGTGGTGTAAGGAAGGCAATAGAATTGTTGCCTGCAATCACAATCTCAATATTAAATATTTACTTACCAAGCCTGGCAAACCACCGGGGTTACCGTCTTCAACAAAAATGGCTGTTGAATTGTCCAATGGATCATAAGGACACTTAGCAATGCCCAAACCAATGCCCATTACATATTCAGACCTGGGCAAATGAGTTAAGTTTGACTGTAAAGAAACAAAAAATATAGAAAATTTATTAAAGACACTCGTATAAGAAATAATATAAATAGTTCTATATAGTCTTACTAAATTTGAAGCTGCTTAATAAATTTAAATTTTCCTTGATTTGTCTTTTATCGAGCTTTAAACATAAAATTGTCAATTTCAATTGTATATAGCATTCTAGCCACTTAGCCAATCTTTACAATATTCGTGATATAGTAATAATGCTCATGTACCATAGTTTCAATATAGTCTTCTAAAACTACTTTTCTTTTGAACACAGGATATTGAACCAAAAAATGGTATTTGAACAAAGGATATATTAAATTTTCTGAAAATGTTCCTTAATTATAAGCCGAAAATAACGCGTCCACTTTCATTTCAATGGCCTTAACCACTTAAAACCCGTTTTTTGTGTTATATCACTGAGAGAGTTATTTACAAGAGAATATTTTAGGTTAGTGGTTGAGAAAAATAGAAAAGAAAACAAGTAAGAGTATTATATTCGGATCAGCCGAATCTAGTATACAAGACATCGTCAATAAGCGACAATAAAATATTTTTCTGATATAGGGATCCTAACCGATCCTCACAAAAGTTGGTATACAGATTTTGGTTCATACAAAACTTGTTTATGTCTAATTTCATAGTGATATTAATTATTATAAGGCAATTATTAATGTTCAAGTCATTTTCGGAGTGTGACAAATGTTGCCCGATTTTCGGCAACTTTACATTATAATTTCCAAGTACTTAGACTAATTTGTGCAAAATTTTATCAGGATTAACGCATAGTCTACATATTTAATACTGTACAAACAGTATTCCGGGGGACATTTGTATGGTGGCTAGGTGAAATCATGAACCGATATTGTCAATGTTGACACTAAGTATTTTTGATCAGCTAACTTCTTTCGTTTGGGCGCTATCGTGTTTTAAACAGACAGAAAGGTGGACGGTCATAGCTACATCGCACAGTGGTCCAAATGCTCAATCTAGCCACAAAAAAGTCATAACTTGCTTTTGAAAAGCCGTACCGACATGAAACTTGGTACGTTTATAGATTTCATCAATACAATCAAAACAATCTTAGAAAAAAAATTTTTTTTGCATGAATGTGTGTTTTTTATGTAAATTTTTTCTTTGAGGTTTTGTTTGAAGTCTATAGACGGCAAAACGGCTGGACCGATTTACCTGAAATTTTCACATCGTCTTTCTATATGTGTGGAAGGAATTACAGGCTACCTTTCATTTGAAAGGTAGCCTGTTGAAATGGGCGAAATGCCACGCCAACCTTAAAAATAAAAATACAGCTCCTTTCTTGTAATGAACATGTTAAACTCTAAATGAAATAAAAATCGAAGAGGCAAAAAGTGGCAGCTAATTTTTTAAACATTAGAAAGCTACATCTGTATAAATGACGACAACATAAAAACTAAAGCTTAACTCTGTTAAATTACCATTTGAAATTCTAAAAGAATTTGGACATTGAAAAAAGTTTTACATTTAAAACACACATGTACATAGTTGCATTTTTTTCTAAAAGAAACATATTTTCTGAAAAATTTAAACAGTAATTTTACCTTTGTTATATTAATTACACCAACAAATTTTTTTTAATTGTTCTTACTATTTTTTGACGACAATTGCTATTTAAAGAAAAAAATATGCCGTTATGTACTATGGACACTTGTCAACATATAACCATGGACCACGGTGCATCGTCTTAGAATTTCATAATTTTGTTGGTCTACGATGAATATATTGATGTGTTACAAACGGAATGAGTTTTATGCTCCTGACAGTGATTTTCGGAAAAAATTAAAATTTTTTTTTTAAATTTCTAGAACCATCCCATGGTCTGATTCTGAATTTCATACAAGTTTTTAATCGAGCAATGACTCATATTTAACGAGAAGTTTTGGAAAATTTGAGTATACATTTTTTAGAACGAATTTTATCCGTTGATGAAAACGGATTTTTGAGAAAATTTGAAATCTACGATATATTAGCTTTGATATGTGAATATAAACTATAAGATCTGACTAACAGTTCTAGAGTTATTAATAGTTTGTAAACTACCCCGGATAGCAATAGCAATTAGTTTCAATGCTATATTACGCTTTGAATATTATCCTCCAGAATGGAAGGTTTCACAGGTTACCATGATACCTAAGCTGGGAAAAGATCCCACAAATGTAGAGTAATACAGACCCATCAGCATGCTACAAGGCCAACAGTTGAATATGTAGAAAGCTTCTGCTATCTAGGCAGTACAGTATCAGCAAATGGCGGCGCTAATGAGAGCGGCATTAGAAAGACTACAACCAGTATGGAGAAACTCACAAATATCCAGACGAACCAAGCTTAGAATATCCAACGCATGTGTAAGGTCTACTCTGTTGTACGGAAGTGAAACTTGATTAGTATCGAACACCATCACGCAAAAACTACAGGTATTCATTAACAAGTGCCTCAGAATCATATGCAGAATATGCTGGCCTAACAACATCAGCAATACAGATCTCTGGAACCTCACCAACGAGGAACTCACACTAACGCAAAATAAAACGTAGGAAATGGAGGTAGATCGGCCATACTATCAGAAAGAATCCTGACAGTATAACAAGGATGGCGATAGAGTGGAACCCTCAAGGTTCAAGAAGCCGTGGGAAGACGCGAAAACAATTGCTGCAAATCGTGTAAGATGTAGATGCTTTCTGGAAGCCATATGCTCCCAAGAGGGGTAATTGAGAAAAAAAATCAGCTTATTGTCCAATATATCAAAGCAATTTGATAAGATACTCATCAGAAATTAGCAATGAGTTGTGAAAAAGTGAGTAGAGTTGAATCATGACTCAAAATATCTTGTAATTTTACGCATTCATATTTATTACAATACTAGCTTGACCCGGTGCGCTTCGCTACCCCTGTCGTTGTATATGTTGGAAATTTCAATAAAATCGTTTCGGCCGTTTAGTATTTATTGTTTAAGAACTAAAGGTACCAATTTTACCGGTTTTCCCCCTGTTTACCCCTATCTGGTCCAAGTATTGAAAAAAGTTATAGCCTATTGACGCTTCCAAGTAAGGATCTATCTACGTTCCAAATTTCA
The DNA here is from genome assembly GCA_942486065.2 of Calliphora vomitoria. Taxonomy (NCBI): domain Eukaryota; kingdom Metazoa; phylum Arthropoda; class Insecta; order Diptera; family Calliphoridae; genus Calliphora; species Calliphora vomitoria. Next base: position 78,451,564 of record OW818033.2, read on the forward strand.
ATAAAATCGATTCAGCCGTTTAGGCGTGATGCTCAAACAAACAAACAAACAAACAAATAAACAAACAAACTTACAAAGACATTTATATATTTACTAGATTGACCCGGTGCGCTTCGCTACCCCTGTCGATGTAAAAATCGGTTCAGCCGTTTAGTAATTATTGTTTAAAAACTAAACAATAATTACCCTTTTACCCGTTTTTCCCCCCTTTTTATCCCTTTCTGGTCCAAGTATTGAAAAAATTTATAGCCTATTGACGCTTCTAAGTAAGGATCTATCTACGTTCCAAATTTCAATAAAATCGGTTCAGCCGTTTAGGCGTGATGCTCAAACAAACAAACAAACAAACAAACAAACAAACAAACAAACAAACAAACAAACAAACAAACAAACAAACAAACAAACAAACAAACAAACAAACAAACAAACAAACAAACAAACAAACAAACAAACAAACAAACAAACAAACAAACAAACAAACAAACAAACAAACAAACAAACAAACAAACAAACAAACAAACAAACAAACAAACAAACAAACAAACAAACAAACAAACAAACAAACAAACAAACAAACAAACAAACAAATAAACAAACAAACTTACAAAGACATTTATATATTTACTAGCTTGACCCGGTGCGCTTCGCTACCCCTGTCGTAGTAAAAAAATATGTATGGATTTTATTTAAAAAAATATGTTTTCCCCCTGTTTATCCCTTTCTGGTCCAAGTATTGAAAAAATTTATAGCCTATTGACGCTTCCAAGTAAGGATCTATCTACGTTCCAAATTTCAATAAAATCGGTTCAGCCGTTTAGGCGTGATGCTCAAACAAACAAACAAACAAATAAACAAACAAACAAATAAACAAACAAACAAACTTACAAAGACATTTATATATTTATATAGATATAGATATAGATAGATTGTCGGGACACATAACCACTCGTAAAGTTTGAGGTAATCATCATACTTAACAACATTTATGACGTTGTCGATTTCGACTCTACCATAGTCGGTTTGTATAGACGAAGCAAAATAAGTATGATTCGAATACGAACATTTAAATACTCATTATGAGGTTGTGTGTATCAGTGTTGCCCAATTCTGTATAATTACACAAAAAAAAAAAACATTCATGAGTCAAATGAGTTGAATTAATTAGTGAGTATCATGAGTATTTTCCTAAAATTATAAGTCAGGCTGAGGTTATTTATGAATCAAACAGATTTGAGTTCGTATGAGTATTATGTCGACGTCGGATTCATATTTAATGCTACGCATACTTACAAATGAATGTTATTGTGATTATGAGTACGTCAGAGCAGTTTAATTCAATGATGACTACTCACTTATACATATAATTTCATAACTGCGTATGAATAGCAAAAAAGTGATTCATTGCTGATCTCTGATACTCATGAACAAGTTGTTAATTGAAAACAATTGCATTCCGATTTAATTATTTGTATTTAGAAAAAAGGCAGTACTATCGAACAAACTCATAGACTTATAAATGATGTAAGAAAATGGTTTGAGGAAAAACTATTGTACGACTCTCTTCATATTCAACTTTTGAAAAGTATGGCAAAGCCGCAAACACACAAAATCTATTGGAAAGTTATTTAAGTGGTCGAACAGGCAGTAACATGGAACTCTTTTTATACTTGATATGTATTGTATCACCCTTGTGTGTGAAAAGAGAGTAATTTTTTCAATTCATATTACTCTCTCCTTCCATTCTATGCGTTTATTCTATGGTTTAAATTGCTTTACAATTCGATCATAAAACCGATACATTATTATGCGATCCAGCTATGGGATACAGCCTCAGCTTCAAATGAATAAAGAAGCCAAAGACGTCAAAACTAGTTTATAAAAATGATCGCATTACACAAAGATCTAAACGTGGCCCTTGTAAAAACTAAAATCAAGAAGCATGTGGAAAAATATTTAAAAAAGCTTGAAATCCACCCTGAATCGCAACATATTAAAATACAATGGACACATTCAATTAAGAAGGAGGGGCACTGAATACCTAATCCCAAGACAAGAAGGAATAATGCCAATTTAATCAGAGCAACAGTGGATAACAAATTGTTCGTTTAGCAATGGCAGGACTAATTAAATAATAGTTATTAAATATAAGATTTGAAATACTTATTATAGTTCATTAAACAATGAAAATACAATAAATATACGAAAATGAAAAAAAAAAAAAAATATAGAATTCAAATGAGTAAAGTTTTAAACTTCTTTTTATGGACATTTTTCGTTTCGTCTTATATAAAAATAATTTAGAAACTTGTTTAGAAGTCATGGATAAATAGTAAAATTTTTCCCAAAAACATTATTATCTTTGACCTGAACCTGTTTAAAGTATTTATGTCATATTTTGCTTCATTTTAGTTACTGCAACAGCTAAACATTAACACAAGTTTAACTTCAAATAGTGTTTATTTTCTCTTGTTTTTCACTGTCTGTTCTACTTTATATTCTTCGCAAAACAGACAAAAAAAAAAGTAAAACTCTGCATTTGCAGCACAAAACTTGTGCAAGTATTTTTGTGCTATTGCCATTCAGTGATCCAAACAGCCAGAGTCCGCCATGGCACAAATAGCCAACTTTTATTCTGTATTTGTACTTGTATTTAGCACTTTGCAAACCGATTAGTAAATGGTGTGCAAAAATTGCTGTTGTTGCATCCATGATTGTTCCACTTTTTTTTTTCTCTCTACTCTAGTTTCTATTTTCTATTGTTTCTCCAATTTTTCTGTTGTTTTTGCGATTTTTCTAAACCTTGTTTTTTTTTGTGGATTTTTATTTTGTATTGTTTTGTTTATAGTTTTAGCAAATGTTAGCACGTTTTTCAAATAATCCTTGAGTTTATAGTTTGAAAACTCTTTTAGCTTCCGATTGCTTCAGGAAGTGCGTGCCATGTAAAGAGATTGTTAATGTGTTTGTTTGTTCATTCTTTATAAAAAATGTTTTTTTTTTTCTATATTTAATGTAGAATAGAATTTTCATTTTTTTAACAAATAGTGTAGTGTAAGCAGAGAAAGGATTTTTTGAAAAAAAAAAAAATATTTTTATTGTGAAAAACATGTTTTAAATAAAGGTTAAACTACAATCGATGAAGTGAATGCATCACAGTTTTATGCATAAAAGAAAGCATAATAAGGAAATATTAACATCATAGTTGTAGGAAAAAATCTATTGAAATTAATGAACACTGTGCATTAGGGGTTTCCATATCTGGAAATTTTATCAAAATCGGATAACGTTTAGAGGTTGCAAATTTAATTTAATGCTTAGAGTTCAATTAACAATCGGTTTGATATTTGATTTAGACGTCTGAATAAAAACATAAACATTTTCATGTATTTTAAGAAAAATGTATGACTTCGAAATCATCAATTTTCAAATCGTTCCCTTCACCAACCCCCAATTGGTAATGCAGTTATAAATTGTTATATTCTATGTTTAAACTTCTGGGAATAATGAAATACCAGAAGTTTAAACGTAAAGGCTTAACTTAATCAGTTCCAAAGAAGACTTCACGTCGCCTTAAAGATTAAAAAGGAATCTATGAAAACAGAATATAGTATCTTGGAAGCTGTGAAAAATATCCAATGCCCAATTGTATATGACTCGCCTATACGCCTACAAATCGGAGAATGGGCAAAAAATACTTCAGAAAAATGATACAAATTCATCCATTAGTGATAATCTCATAAATAACGTGGTGCTACCCCCAAAAAAATGCCGGTTCTCTACCGAGAAGACGACATTCAAATGTCTAAAGTCTGAAGAATCAACTGATATAGATAAAATTACCACCACGATGATGTAATGTGCCAAACTCAGCACTGAGAATTATTTTGTTCATATTAACTCAATAGTATGTATTGAATATATCCCATTCTAATGGAAGATATCTGAAAATATCCGGGAAAATATGTCACTCAAGTGAGATCATACCGTCCCATTAGCCTGTTGTCAACGTTCTCAAAACTTGTTTCAAAGTTGTTACTTGAGAGCCTTATACAGTGTTTTCCAACAAGAGGTGTTATTTTGGTATTCAAAGAAAAATTACATTTTTTGCAATAAATTACCGGATGTTTATTGCATAATAAAGAGAAAGGTATGTCGTTAATAATGAAGAACAACATCAGCCATATGGCCACCACGACCACCCTTGCAGGACCATATCCTTTTCATGGAATTTTCCATAACCAAATCGCAAAGTGGATGCCCTATGTCCTCGATAGCCTCACGACTTCTATCTTTGAGATCTTAAATCGATGCTGGGCTATTGGCATAGACCTTATCTTTCACGTGGCCCCAAAGAAAGAAGTCGCAAGGTGTTAAATCACAAGATCTCGGTGGCCAATTGTGATCACCTCTTCGAGAGATAACACGGTCCCGATACTTTTCCCGCAATGGTTTTTCCGCAATGCTTGAGCGGCACGTAGCGCCGTCTTGTTGAAAGTAAACGCTGTCCTGATCAATATCATCCAAAATACGGTGTACTGACGTTTGTGAAATGTCCAATTCCAAAGAACGACGAGGAATGAACAAACCTGGGTTTTCTTCAACACTTTAGGCTACAGCAGCAATATTCTCAGTTGGTTTTCAGCGACGTGCACGGGTTTTATTCTTCATATCACTAGCTTGTCCCAACAGCTCGAATTTGTCCACCAATTTCTGTGTTGCGGTCCGACAAGGTGCTTCACGATGACCCAAAAATGCTTTAGTTTTGCGAACTGTGACTGCAAGATTTTCACCATTTTTGTCTTGAATTTTAATCATTTCAGTGCGTTGCTGAATCGTGTATCGTTCCATTTTTATACCCTTCACCTTCTTGAGAAGGGTATATATAAATTTGTCATTCCGTTTGTAATTTCCATAATATAATTTTCCGACCCTATAAAGTATATATATTCTGGATTCTTATAGATAGCGGAGTCGATTTAGCCATGTCCGTCTGTCTGTCTGTCGAGATCAATTTTCTGAAGACCCCAGTTATCTTCGGGATCCAAATCTTCAATAATTCTGTCAGACATGCATTCGAGAAGTTTGCTATTTAAAATCAGCAAAATCCGTCCATAAGTAAGGGAGATATCAGCAAAAATCTAAGACAACCTCTGAAAATTTCATAAAAAAAATACAATTTATTGCATGCTTTGTCAAAAAATCAATAAAGCGTATGTGCGGATGTGTGTTGGTTATTGTTTTGCGTATTTTGTTTTTGTTATTATACCCTTCACCATGAGAGGCAAGGGTATATATAAAGAGATAGCTGCTTATAATGAGTTTTCATATGAGCAACTCTATGATACCTAAACACCACACACTCCCAACAACAACATTCGTGCGCAGCCCATAGCACAATTGTGTAAAATCAAATCACACGTATTCTTATGCTCTTACAACTAAGCAGTCGTTGTCCACTCAACGAGACAACTACAAAAGCGCATGAGCACGAGTGTATGACTTTCTCTTTATTTTTTCAGTTTTTGTATTTGTTTGTTTGTAGGTGTACTGAACAAAATAAAGAATTGAATGTGTTGGTGAGAGAATTTACTTTTGCGCACCTCTGTTCTACAATGAAGAATTATAAATCAAACACACGCATGCATAATTTCGTTTATTTTAATTTTTGTTGTTGTTTGTTGTTATTTTTTCAACATACAATTGTGCAAAATAATTGTTGTGTTTATTTGGTTAGTTATCAGTGAGCACTCAACGTGTGAATACGATTACCGGATGTTTTGCAACTGTTATATGAAGAGTTTTGCATGGATAAAGGCAATGTACGTAAATATGTATACTTAGGTGAAGGGTATATAAGAATCGGCAAAGCCGAATTTTGCTCTGTTACTTGTTAGTAATGGCGTAGTTTTTACTTGTCGAATGTAAAAGAATAAAAACATAACACCTCTTGTTGGAAAACCCTTTAGTACATCTTGACGAAAATTGCATTATTCCTGACCATGAATTTGGTTTCAGAAGGAAGCATAGTATCAGCGAACAGCTACATCGGATAACTACTCCTATTCGGAAAACCTTCGAGAGCAAGAAATATTGCTCTACATTGTTTATTAACATATCTCAAGCCTCAGATAAAGTCTGGTACGATGGCCTAATACACAAAACTATTAGATTTATACCTGCGAATATACATAGACTACTTAAATATTACATACAAGAAAGATATTTCCAAATCGGATCAAAAATGTGATCTCGTCACGTCAAAAAATATCCGCTGGTGTACCACAGGGAAGTACTCTTGGGACGTTCATATATGTTTTATATACTATGCCTACGAGCGCATCTATGACTAAAACGTCTACAGTTGCAGATGATACGGCTTTTTTAACTACACATGAAAAGCCCGCAATAGCTTCTGAACAACTTTAGTCTCACATCGCTGATTTGGAAAAATATTGAAGCCATCGTTACACCAATAAAATTAAAGTCAGTTCAATTGCACTGGCTAATTGGAGCTCGGACTGCTCTAGACTTGGAATACAAAGTGCTTCTGTACAAAACAGTTATAAAACCGATATGGCTATATGGCGAACAGGCTCCTCAATTAACGTTGAAAAATTGCAAAGAATGTCAGCACTGTTAAGGACAATAATGGTACAATAGCAATATTATCCATAGGGATATTAATGTCCCCATAATACGCTAGGAGATCAAACTCTCCACTTTAAACTACCTTTTAAAACTATTGGATCACCCAAATACCCTTGCTGTGAGCTGCTGTCATTTGAGGGTCATAGATGACTGAAGCGATTGGAAACACAGGATCTGGCCAGATAGTCCATTTCACGTAAAAAAATATGTCAAAATCCATTTAAAAATACTAACAATGGAATTGCTGTGAATATGGACCTATAATCACAAAATCCAAAGTTTGATGTCTTGCATTCATATTAAAATATTGGATAGAAGATATTCTTTTAATTCATTGTTTATAATAATTTGTTCACGTCTTCAAACTGACTAACATGTTAAGGTATCTTTTGTCCTTATATCATTAAAGAGGATTATTAAAGACGTCAACATAACTCCAAGTTGTATCTAAGTATATTTATCTAAAGAAAATTTAAAGGTAATTTATTTCTATACATATTCAACATAAATATTCATATTCTTGTCAAGTTCTGTCTCAAAGTTTTCACTAAATTTTTGGTCACCAACTCTCCAACTTTCTTAATAAAATAAATATTATAAAAATAGTGGAACTATGACGTATTTTCTTTACTATTTATATTATCATTCTACTATGACTTCTAACTAACTACAACTAACAGAATTTCATAATATTTGTTATCATCTAAATCTCCTTTATTTTATCTAAAACATCTAAATAAGTCTTTAACTAAATAAGTGTGAATATACTAAAAAAAAGTCCTCTTAAGAAAAACATTTATTACAGTCTTACAGCTATTAGATGTAAGATTGGAATACGAGTACCAAAAACAACTAAAATCTGTTCTAAAGCAATTTAACACTTTTTAACATGATAATTTGCACAGCATTTCTTTGACATTATTTCCCCCAAAAAATATATTTATATAAACTCACATATATACATATTTGGTGAGTGTTTTACCCCTCAAATATGGAAATTTCATTTATTAGTTTTATCAGAGTAATAGAAATGTTCTCACTTGATAACATTATATATATTTTCCTTTTTGGTTTTTTTTGTTGCTTTCATTTATTTCAATACATTTTTAGAATAAAAAGCAAAAAATATTCCGAACTTAGAATATGTGTCAATTGAAAGCAAATATGTTTGTACTTCTCTTTCTTTAAAAATTCTATACATTCTGATAGCTATCTTAACGTGGCATTAACTTAAGATGTTTGCAAAAAGTGCAGAAAAAAGTTTCCCCCTTTTTTAAATCACAAAATAAGAATATTTTTTCTTGGTAGTTTTTGCTAGATTATTTTCGTTTTTTATGAAATACATACTATATATTTTTTTTTGTTCAAAACAATATGCCTTTTTCAGTGTTACCACTTGTCTAGTATTAAATACAAGGAATACGTAAGCATTATGATAAAAGTACTATAGAACTTGTATACAAGTACCATATGCTGCAAGCTATTTAAATTTAGTTTAAATCTCAAAAAACACTAGAAATAGGGAGAGTTATTTAATACAGTTTAAAAAAAAAACAATGGTTTCCACACATTTTTTTTTTTTTTGCTAAAGAAGCTAATTCTAGCTCTGAAACTTTATTAAAGATTTTTGTGAAAAAAAGTACTCGAAGTCGAAAATGAATAAATGAACTAATAAACATTATGAAATATAAAACTCTTTTAAATGTTTCGTCCTTGCTGCACTTCTCTGCATTTGTGTTTTTTATCTAACAGTAGCACAGTTTTTATTACTTTATTTTTTTATAAATTTAAGTTTTTTACACTTAATTCCTTATACATATATGTCTATGTGTGTAGATGCAAAACATATGTATGATTTTATATGAGGAAAATCAAATATTTTGGAGATTCATTGAAATTTAAAGCAGATGGCTTGTATTTTGTTAGGGTTTCGAAATATAAAAAAAATATTCAAAATAATTCCAGAATTTTAGATTACTAATCTTTTACCTTTTAAAATGATGATCATTTAAAAGTTGAAAATGTAAGAATATGCTTCGAAACTAATAGCTTCTAACGTCAGGATTAAATCCAACATACTAACTCGAAAATTTGTATAGTCTACTTTTTGGTGAAATATTTTAAGGTGGTATTCAACAGAGATCAGCAATGAGTAGTGATAAAGTGAGTAGAGTTGAATCATGACTCAAAAAATATCTTGTACTAGCTTGACCCGGTGCGCTTCGCTACCCCTGTCGATGTAAAAATCGGTTCAGCCGTTTAGTAATTATTGTTTAAAAACTAAAAGTACCAATTTTACCCGTTTTCCCCCCTTTTATCCCTTTCTGGTCCAAGTAAGAAAAAATTTATAGCCTATTGATGCTTCCAAGTAAGTATCTATCTACGTTCCAAATTTCAATAAAATCGGTTCAGCCGTTTAGGCGTGATGCTCAAACAAACAAACAAAGACATTTATATATTTACTAGATTGACCCGGTGCGCTTCGCTACCCCTGTCGATGTAAAAATCGGTTCAGCAGTTTAGTAATTATTGTTTAAAAACTAAAGGTACCAATTTTACCCGTTTTCCCCCTTTTTATCCCTTTCTGGTCCAAGTATTGAAAAAATTTATAGCCTATTGACGCTTCCAAGTAAGGATCTATCTACGTTCTAAATTTCAATAAAATCGGTTCAGCCGTTTAGGCGTGATGCTCAAACAAACAAACAAACAAACAAACAAACAAACAAACAAACAAACAAACAAACAAACAAACAAACAAACAAACAAACAAACAAACAAACAAACAAACAAACAAACAAACAAACAAACAAACAAACAAACAAACAAACAAACAAACAAACAAACAAACAAACAAACAAACAAACAAACAAACAAACAAACAAACAAACAAACAAACAAACAAACAAACAAACAAACAAACAAACAAACAAACAAACAAACAAACAAACAAACAAACAAACAAACAAACAAACAAACAAACAAACAAACAAACTTACAAAGACATTTATATATTTATATAGATATAGATTTATACGCATTCATGTTTATTACAATGTTGTTGATACTCATATTCACTCGTATAGTTTGAGGTAATCATCATACTCATACTTAACAATATTTATGACGTTGCTGATTTCGACTCTACCATACTCAAGTTGTATAGACGATGCATGATTCGAGTATTTAGTGTTCGAATACGAACACTAAAATACTCATTATGAGGTTGTATGTTGCCGAATTCTGTAAAATTACACAAAAAAAAAAAAAACATGCATGAGTCGAATGAGATGAATCAATAGTGAGTATCATGAGTATTTCCATAAATTTATAAGCCTTGCTGAGGTTATTTATAAATCAAACAGATTTGAGTTCGTATGATGCCGACGTCGGATTCATGCTCAGCAGTAAAGCAAGTAGTCAATATATCCCTTATAGATAGTAATTGTCACAAATGTCTTATCACTTGGCTGACTCCCATTTATATAGTTTAGCCATTTGACACGTATGTGATCTTTGTAGAGCAAAGAGAAGGCAATTTGTTACTTTATACATCCCAGGTGATCTAGCGTGAAGGCAATTGTCACTTAGGCGTCTCTCAGTAATCTGGAGTACAGTCACTTTAAACGTTTTGTAAGTAATTCGTTTAAACTGGTTTTGTACAAATTGTGGTGATATAAGTCAATTTAGTGTCTCTTAGTAACCAAAAGTGAAGTCAGTTTTAACTTTTATTATGTACTGCACTTCAGAAAGTAGTTACTTTACCCACCAGAAGCAATCCATTGAAGAGTTGTCGAAGAGGTTAATTAGCACCAGTGCATGTTAAAATAACAAGTTATGTAGCTGATCAAATTACCAGTTGGGTAGCTAGTAAGGTAACTGACGCTTTTAAACCAGTATGTGAATCCAATGCGTTGACTACTTTGGACCAGCTATTAGACAGTCTCATTGTAGTCAAAAAGGGTCAATTGACCCACTGCTTGGGATGTGCACGTGTTAAACTAACTAGTCAGGTAGCTATTGAAGTTACTAGTTCCAACCCTAAATGATGGGTAAAATCACCAGTTTGGGACAGTGTTCTAGAACTGCTGGGTATTTAGTGCCACGCATAATTATAAATCAATGTTATTGTGCGTATGAGTACGTCAGAGTAGTTTAATTTCAGTGATGGCTACTTACTTATCCTTATAATATCATAAGTGCGTATGAATAGCAAAAATGTGATTCATTGCTGATCCCGGCATACAAGTGAAATCAAAATTTAACGATTTTTAAAATGTTTCAGTTTTTTTTAATGAATCACGTGGACGGATTAGTCAAATAAAATGTTAAGAACAGTGTTTAAAAGATATTGAAATATGCAATGGTTAAGGTATATCTTATTGAAAGATCATCAGGAATAAAAATGTATGTTTTTCGCGAGAGCCATTCACAGATATTTTTATATCCACCATCAAAGAAAAGATTATATTGATTTTGTCATTCCATTTGTAACACATCAAAATACCCTTATGAGTATATATATTCTGGGTCCTCAAAGGATTCTAAGACGATCATGCTATGTCTGTCTTTCCGAAAGGAGATAGATGGCTGAAATTTTCCACAAATACTCTCTATTGGTTTGGTATGTAAGATTTGCTTCTGAAAATGGGCAATATTGGTCCATGATTTTACCTAGGCCCCATGGAAATGTCCACCTGGAATACTGTTTGAGCAGTCATGAATATCTTGATTATGTGGCAAAATTAGTTCTAAGAACTCTAATCACAATAAGAATCTGCCTATCACAATTTCTATATAAATGACACTTCCGAGTCAGATAGGCATAAAAAAATTTAAAATTGCGAAATTGTTAGATGTTTTTTATAATTTTTTCAGCAAAAGTCATGATATTGGAACATCATAAAATATCTGAAAAAATCGACTTTATTTTATTTATGTCCAGTGCAGCTGCATTTATATCCAAACACATTTTGCTTTTAGAAAAGCACCACGATGTATGAGTACGACAAAAATTAGAGTCAACATTTTGCTTGAAATCAAAATCCTGGGCGTTACAATAGTTTAAGGACTTACAATTTCATCAACAAAAATATATTTATAACCTCTAATACAGCCTCCTGCATAAATATTACATTTAACCCAAATACATGTTTTAAAATCGGAGTAATATTATATTTGAAATACATAAATAGTGTATTTTGTCTGTGATATGAAAGAAAATTATAATGAATTTTAAGTTTTGTACGATTGTTACTATTTAAGCAACACTGATATTTAATAAATTTGTGTTGCAAATAAAATTAAAAATTTTTATTTTCAAAAATTATTTAATATGTAACAAATATTTTAACATACGCTGAGTTCCGATAGATTTTTATGAATTGGCATGGTTTTAATTTCACTTAAACAAAAGCTTTATTTTTAAGAATATTTTTTTTTTTTATTTTAAATCAACATAACTTTTGCGTGAGAAAAGTGATTAACGCGAAAAGTTTAAGCATGATTGAGTATAGTGAAACAAAAATATTTACATTTATTTTAGTCAAATTCCCCAATATTTTGATTTTCCTCATATATATATATACATATTTCGTTAGTATATATTTTTTTATAAATTGATACTTACATAAATGACATAATCCTTGGGATTGTGAGCATTTGTACCACATACATAAAGCCTGTTGCCTTGCATTCTTTGTATGACACGTATGTGATTTTTACAATCGAAAACCTAGAATGATAAAAAGAAGAGAAGAAAAACCATTAGATAAAATACAGATGTAATAAAAAACTATAAATTATAAATTGTTATGTTATTTTAGAAAGCTATATATAGAAATGTAAAAAGTAAAATATTGGATATTAAATAGTTGGGACTATTTTTAAGCACAATCAAAAAATTTAAGCCTTTGACAAGTGGTTGTAATTCAAACTCTATATATCAATTTATTACTAAACATTAACATAAAAAGGGTTTTTCATTAAGCGCTTCCTATCTTTAAATTTAAATAAAACAAAGTATGTGTGAGATATCATCGAAATGTTTGACTTGGTCAACTCACAAGGTCTCTTATCATGTCATATTGTCCTAATATTTCACAATAATTTGTATTGCTTTTCAAGCAAAAATGTCATTAAATAATACTACTTTCTATGCTATGTTTATTATGTTATCGTAACGAACAAGCAGAGATAAACGCCGAATGCCTAAGAGGCGGTTAAGCCAAGTCGCCGAGTCGTGATATATTAGGACATTATGATAATATGACTGATAAGATAACTTGTGAATTGACCAATTAATTTTAAAGTCCTATCGATGCCATTACATATGAAATATAACATCGTGCAAATGGTAAGCAAAGCTTCGCTGGGTGGCGCTCATCTGAAATGTCTAACTTTCCATGACTCTGGCATTGGTGCATTGGCTTATGTTGGCTTTGTGGTACGCTGTGGTTTATGGCTTTTTTAGACCACCGAGTTAAGAAAACCGCTCAAGTAAAATTCTGTCAAATCGCACAATCTCGGTGGCCAGTTGACATCACCTCCATATGCAATGATTGGTAGTGCAGAATGATCAATTTGGCATGAACTGTGTAGCACGAAGGGCCGTCCTGTTGAAACCACATATCGTTGGTGTCCATATCAAACAATTCAGGCCAAAATAAGTTAGTAATCATCGACTGATAGCGCTTGCGGTTGACAATGGTGGCTGGGCAACGTCGTTCTCTAGATTCTTGGACTTCAAAGAAGACTTTGATACCATCAAACCAACAGTTTTACAAAAAACATTTTAAAAATACACTAAAATCTAAAATCATGGACATAGTAAGCAAACAAATAAATACAAGAAGTCCATCGATAATATAATGAAGCCCTCAAATGTAATGGTAGCACTTGTAGGCTAAATGATCCCCTAGAAACTTAAGAAACTTTTAGTGTCATGTTTTGTATGCATAAAAACATGAAACTAAAATAAATAAATCATTTACTATTCATCTGCTGTAACTCAGTGAGAGGGGTGATATTATGCAACTTCGTCTGTTTATTCCCCAGTGGGCGGAAGTTATTCAACGCCTGACAGCAGGTATAAAATGCAACCAAGGTCCGAAAGGACGCAACGGAAGGTCGCGAGAAATGCCCCATGTACCCTGTTCGGGGCTGCATAATCTCCGGGGAACCTACTGCAATAACGATTGTAACGGGCCTGTGGTGATTCGAATGTTAATGTGACCCAGACCAGAAAGGTTTACAACGGGCCAGATGACTAGTTTTCATGCTACTGGTGACGCAGGAGGTTAATCTGGTACACCCAGGTTGGGCGACTGTAAAAACTGAAGCTGCACCTCCCCTGGCCAACTCCCGCTCTGAAATCAATCCAAGCCATACAAATACTGTCCGAAGATCCGCTACAACCAGTCGTTCCACATATTACTTCGTTGAGGAATTCGGCTCTAAAAAAGCAGAAAAACTCACAAACGACCAACAAGCTTCCCTCTCATGGGCAAGAGCTCTGGACAGCTGGTCTCAAGACCAAACCTCCTTCCACTGAAACATCAAGCGCCAGCAACCGAAACCAAATGTCACAAAGCAACAGAAAAGTCCTTAGTTAAGTCCTTTAGTTAGATTATCAAAGACAACCTCGTTATGGCTCCATAACCCAATCAAGTTGAAATATGGTGAATCAAAAACTGATAGGGGAGTTCTGGAAAGTTCTCAAAGAGAACAGAGGCACTCCTCCGCAATGCGATGATGCTGGTTATTACCAGCGTAAGACGGCAATAGCGTAAGACGGCAGTAGCAACGCTGAGCGTTCATCTACTCAAGACGGCTGTTGCATTACTTGATAAAGTATGGCCGGGTTCTAGGCTTGAGGTGGTATCGGTAAATGAGATACCCCGAAAGCTTAGATTTATGCATAGAAATTCAGCTGAGACATCTATCCCGTAGGAGATCTTACAGATTCTCCAATGCTGTAACCCACTGCTTCCAACTCACGATTGGGAAGTTGTGAAAGTTACGGACGCTGAAGGTTGTTAAAGTGGAGCATGGTGAGGATGACTCAAATGAATATTCACCACTCTAAACCAGCATCTGCTCTACTGCACCTCCGAATTGCTCGTAGAGCGATGGAGGTAAATTAGATAATCTATTCTAGCAAGAAGCTCTTTGAATGTCTAATTATCTCCCCTTACGCACAAAATGTGAAGTCTTTGCTGCAGTATGGAAAAAAGAGAAGTCGCAATAAAAATTTTACACAAACATTAACAAACTCCTGACTTCGAAAATTAACGGCTGTGGGCAATGCTCAGTTTCAACTGAAATACTCAATGTAGCCCTAGCAGCTAGTCAGGGGTAAATGAGCTAGAAATATACAAAGCAAATACGACATCAATATGTCTAATAGCTAAACTGCAATTATTCATGTTTTAAATTATTATATCATGATGTTAGCCCTTAGACGACAAAGTGTTTCAAATCCAATATGATAAAATTATTTTACACAACATAATGCAACAATTATGATCAATCTAATTTCAATTGTTTCTATTGCACGAACATAAGCAAAATCTCACCCTTTAATCAGAAACGTGCTGCATGATATGGCTTAAGTATTTATTATGAGTACGAATACAAATCAATTTTATTTCAAATAACTTATTCTCCAACATGATGCAATTTAACTCTAACATGTACAAGTTACATACAACACTTTCTTTGCTACTAAGCAATTTAGGAAGTACATACATATATACATCTATGTATACTTGTGTGTATAAAGTGCAGCACACACATCTATATTTTTCTTAAGTAAAAATGAGAGATAAGCAGAAATTGCTTTCTTTAATATGTCTCAAATGTTTATCAATACAATTCGTTTTCCAATTCTTTTTTCCATTTTTTCATTTTTCAAATTACTACGAAAATAAACCATATAAATACAAACTATAATAGAAAATAAAGAAGATTTTACAGAGGTGAATGTGTATGTGTGTGTAAAGAACACAAAACACGCACATACATATATTCTGTAAAAAATGTTGCAGAAAATCAATCGCACAACAATGAAGAACATAATAAAAGGGAAAAAACTTGTATTTCTTATAGAAGTGGTTGCTGCTGCATCATGTGCATACAACTAAACTGTTACACATACATATAGATGTACGTATGAGTAATAATGTGGCAGGGAACCTGGATTTCAACATCACTCATACGCACCGATAAAGCAATGCAATTCCGCTTACAAAGCTATAAAGTGCATTTTGTATGTATGTACGTATGTAACCGTATGGATTTATTAGTATGTGTGTGTTTAGGTATTGTATACTCTCTTGTAAAGAAAATTTAAGAAAAATGTAAACCTCAGCTGTTTGAGTCTATTAATGTAACTAGAAAATCAAAAAGAAAAAAAAAACTCTACAATACTTATACATTATATATTGAAGTGCATGTGCTTGTGCTCAGATTTGTGTAAAATATGTTGTCATATATATTTGTATTATGATGAGTTTGCCAATGTGCTTATTGCTTACAATATAACTAAGAAAAAAATTTAAAAATTTGTTATAAAAAATGTTACACAGGTATGGACAAATGTCATCAAAATAGCAAATTTTGCTGGAAAAGTTAACATATTTAAATGTAAATATTAAAGAAAATGTATTAAAAGTTTCTTTTTATTTTATAATTTTTTAGAGGGAAATTTTGTAATCCACTTAACCTCTGCTTAAAAATATTTCCATAAAAATTATTGAAATATTAAAATGAAAATTTTCTCAAAATAAATAGATCATTCTTCTTCATTTAAATGATTTTTCGACTGCAACAATTTAGCCTTAGAACATATAATAATTTAAAACTGGAAATAGTTAATTTAAGTATTTCTTTTTAATATCATTTTATGCAAAAACCAATTCTTAATATTTTTCAGTTCTATATGTTCCAGCTCTACTCCAAACTATTTCACTAAGGGCCATTATTACAACTTGTCTTTATGTTCGTAATAGTAAAAGGTAACTTTAAGTAATAGAAAGAGGTAGCTTTAAAGTTAACTGTTACTATTACGAATATAAAGGCAAGTTGTAATAATCGCCCCTTATAATTTCCATCATATAAGTGCTATACATATCAAAAGGTTGGTAACATCTGATTATTACACGCATATACTTCTACGTTGGCATATTTTTGGTGTCTTCATGTACAATAAGGTGGCCCCTATTTTGCACCTTTTGGACTTTCGCTGCTCCAATGGACTACAATTGTTCTACGTCATCTAACATTCAAATGCAGAACATTTTATCAGAATCGGATAACGTTTAGAAATTTCATCTCTATTATACACATTTCTAATAATTTTTAGTGTAAAAATTTAGAAATTTAATACCTTCAAATCATAAAAAGCAACCCAAAGAAACAGTCTGCAATTAAATATTAGAAAATGAGCTAAGAAATATTTTTTCAGAAATATTTTTAACAAATTTGTGACCATACAAATCAAGATGATTAACGTTGGCTCCATTTTCCAACATTATCTCTACAATATCATAATGACCCACGTATGGGGCAGCTATTAGAGCGGTATGTCCCTGGCGATCAACAGAATCAACATCGGCACCATACTCTATGAGTAAAATATCCTATTGACCACTCCAAGCAGTGCGACCTTATTTGTCAGCCAAATCTATTTTACAAGCTGGATGAGCTATAAGCAATTTAACAACCTCAGTATGTCTTTCCCAAGAGGCTGATCTTAAATGAGTCTAACCATCGCGATCTGCATGATTTACATCGACACGTCTCATGCGACCAGTGCCATCATTACAAGGTTGAGAGAAGTTTAGTAACAGCTTAACCACATCCTAATGACCAATACGAGATACTATATTTAAGGCCATCTGGCCATTGTAGTCCTCGATTTCTAAATCAATTGGAACTTTACAAGCATTTAAAGCACACTCTAGTAGCAAATCATTAACGAAGATATGTATCAAGGCCTTGCTCTTATGCAACTCCAACCGATTGGAATCTGAGAGTTGATGAAGAGTAGATGACATATTGTCATCCTGGTTGTGGCTCACTTTTCACCGAAAGACTGGTAGGTTGCCAATTTCAAATCGGTCAACATGTTAACCTGTAACAAGTCGACAACCACGAAAATTTTTTTTTTAATTTTTTGGAATTTATGAGAATGTAAAATTAGAAATGTTTTATTTGTTATGAAGATGTAATGGATTATCGATGTCAGAAAAATTGTTTGCTATAGACCACATCCAGAGCACACCTGATGGTAGAGTTACAATATCTTCAATATATTGTCCTCCTAGGTATAATGTTAATCGAGAGTAGTTTCTCGAATATTTTAAGACTCTAGGTCCAAGATTTATAGCAGCTGGTGATTACTCCTAAAGGGAGGGAACTGTGAGATGCAATAAAGTCTAACAGACTTGAAGCCATATCCAGTGGCCAACCTACTTATTGGCCTACAGATCTCAATTAGATTCCCGATCTAATATACTTCGCTTTAATCAAAAATATAAAACGAGAATTTGTTTTAGTGATCCCTTCGCTGGACCTCTCAACAGACCACTCGCCTATAGTTTTAACGTTATTAGATGGTCCATGTAAATTGGAAAACTATCGCTCTTGTTTTTCTAACAAGAAGACGAACTGGTTAAAGTATAAAATGTATGTTAGCTCACACTTGCCAAAGAACATTTCATTGAAAAATGAATATGAAATACAATACGCTATCGATATATTTACAAATATTTTAACAAACGCTGTTAAAGTGTCCAAGCCCCAAGTCACCTTTGGGGAATTACACACATACAAAATGCCCTAGAAGCATTGAGTCTCTTATCAAAGAAAAAAGAGAACACTTAGCTTCAATGGCAACAAACGCAATCTCCGAGCGTAAAGGCTAGACTTAATCAGTGCCAAAGAAGACTTCACGTAGCCTTAAAGATTAATAAGGAGTCTAACCTGAGAAATTATCTTAAAAACTTAGACCCTACTAAGAAAACAGAATACAGTCTCTGGAAAGTTGCGAAAAATATGAATTGGCTATTGTATATGATTCGCCTCAAAACGGAGAATGGGAAAAAAATACTTCAGAAAAAAACGAAGCATTTACCAATCACTTGGATAATGTATTTAGCCCAAACGATACAAATTCATCTATTAGTGATTATGGCATAAATAACGTCGTGCGACCCACAATAAAATTCCGGTTCTCTACCGTGAAGACGACAATGAAAGGTTTAAAGGCTGGAAAATCACCTAGTATAGATAAAATTACTACCACTATGATAAGTATGGTCCCAACTCAGCACTGAGAATAATTTTGTTCATATTTAACTCAATATTACGTATTGGATATTCCCCATCATCGTGGAAAGTATCTAAGATAGTTATGATACCAAAACCGGGAAAAGATGTCGCTCAAGTGACATCATACCGTCCCATTAGTCTGTTGTCAATACTCTCAACACTTTTTGAAAAGTTGTTACTTGAGAGCCTTATACTACACCTTGACCATCAACTTGGTTTCAGGTACATCGGACAACTACTCTTATTCGGAAAACCTTCGAGTGCATATCTCAAGCTTTCTATAGTGTCTGGCACGATGGACTAATACACAAAATTATTAGATTACTACCTGCGAATGTACATAAACTACTTAAAAATTACATACAAGAAAGATGTTTCCAAATCAGATCAAAAGACGTGATCTCGTCACTCCGAAAAATATCAGCTGGTTTAACACACAGAACTATTCTATGTCCGTTCCTATATATTTTATATACTGCTGATGTGCCTACAAGCGCAGTGACTCACACATATACATTTGAGGATGATACTGCTTTTTTAAATACACATGGAAACCCCTCAATAGCTTCTGGACAAATGGCAAATAAAATTCAATGCAACAAAATGTACTCACGTTACATTTACTCTAAGACGAGAAAGCTGTCTCTCCATACAGATAAAAAATATTAAAATTCCAGAACAGAACCATGTGAGATATCTTAGTATTCATCTTGATCGCCGTTTAACATGGACCTACCATATTGAAACCAGAATTAAAGTCAGTTCAATTGCACTGGCTAATTGGCCCACGGTCTGCTCTAGACTTGGAATAGAAAGTGCTTTTGTACAAAACAGTTGTAAAACCGATATGGCTATACGGCATTCAGCTACGGGGAACAGCCTCCTCATCTAACGTTGAAAAATTTCAAAGAAAGCAATCAGCACTGTTAAGGAAAATCACAGGTGCCCCATGGTACATTCGCAATAGTAATATCCATAGGAATCTAAATGTCCCCATAATACGCGAGGACATCAAACTCTACAGTTTAAACTACCTATGAAAACTATTGGATCATCCAAATTCCCTTGCCAGGGAGTTGCTGTCATTTGAGGGTCATAGACGACTGAGGCGATTGGAAACACTGGATCTGGCCAGATAATCATTTTATTGGACATTCATGTTGGATATTGCAGTAGCAATAACAACTTTAGTTTTAGTTTAGATTACGATTTTAATACTAATTGTAAATTTCTCAAAAGAAAGATTCAATAAATAAAAAAATGTATTCCATTTGATTTTCAATTAATTTTTGCAATTTTTGCTGTGTCACTTCACACATCTTCACTACGAAAACATATGATTGTCAACAACTCGAAAAAATACAAAATATGTGCTACACTAATGAGCATCTTTCTCTTATTCGGATAAAAAGCATTTAAGAAATAACAACAAATAACCCACATAACGGGTGTTTTTTAAACCCTATAGAACATGAAGTAAAAAATAAGAAAAGAAAAGTCGATCCTAGGATCGATACATGACATTAACATTTGAAAATGATGCCGGGCATATGGATACCAAGACGTCAATGGTTACTAAGTAGTTTATCAGCGTAAATCAAAGACTTCAAGTGCCCACATAGGAAATAATCGAGAGGTGTCAAATCGCACAACATAGGAGGCCAGCTGAAATCAAGTTATCGCCAAATTTAGATTTCAGTGGTTGGGTTCGCGTATGGCACGTAGCGCCATCCTGTCAAACCACATCTCACTCGAATCAATGTCATTCACATTTTCAAATAAAACGTGATAGTTCATGGTGCGGTAACAATCTCCACAGACCATAACGCGAGCTCCAGCACCAAACGGTACATTTTTCTGAATATAATGATGTCTGTTGTCTATTTTGGTTGCCTCACTTCATATGTGGCAATTTTGTTTTTTAATGTTCGCCATAAAAATCACGATGTCATCTAAAAGTTGCGTGCTTTGACGATTAATTTTCAAAGTAAATTTAGTTGGTTTGACAGCGGTGTTCAAGAGTCAACCTTTTCATGGTGATTTACCAGAGTATACTGATCATAAATATCAAAAAGTGAGTGCAGTATGACAGTTCGTTTGAAAGTTAACCCTTTCGTAAGGTCTATCGGCCTTAAAAAAACACCCTTTACGTTCAAAAAAGTGAAAAAAATATACAAATAAATGACAAAGTAAAGCCACAAATAAATTGAAAAAGTAAAAGATTTAAAATTGAATGCTAAAGCTTTTTTCTATGAATGTTTCAATCTGTACCAGTGTATGCGAATGGCACATTTTTCTTCTCTTAACATTTTATTAGTAAATAAGTGTCTTTGTTTGATTGTGTGTGTGAATATGTATGTGAGTGATTTCGAAAAAAAAAACTTTATTTATTTATTGAACAATAATCATACGTTCCATATTAAATAAGAACAGAGAATAGGTGAACTACTTATTAAGTAGAGTAATGTTTGCTTTAAAGTTTGAAGAATTATTTAGCACGTTTGGAAATCGGTTTCGAGTTTGTAGTGACTATAACATAATGGGCCACTGACTAATGAATTCCAGATGTTGATTTTGTGTCCTCTGCACAAACAACATACTGGCGTTTTGATCATTAAAAATCACTGATGTCATAGCATATGATTAAAATCTGATCACTTACTTATAATAGTATTGCAAAATTGCAACAGAAATGTTGACACTTGTCAAAGAAAAACTTGAGCTACAAAATTGTTCAGGAGACCTTTTTTAATACTTACTATATGTTTTGTGGTAATACTTTAAAAATGTATTTGAAAATCTTGCCTTTAGTTATTTCAAAATGTTAAACGAGAAATACCAAGCTCCAGTAGAAATACTAAGTCCTGATAATGAAAACTGACAATGATGGCATTAATATATTTGTCAGAAGTTACACAGTATAGGTGTTATCGAGTATAACAGGATTTTGGTTTTGAAACGCCTCCAAAATCTTAAGGTACGGG
Organism: Calliphora vomitoria; assembly: GCA_942486065.2. Lineage (NCBI taxonomy): Eukaryota > Metazoa > Arthropoda > Insecta > Diptera > Calliphoridae > Calliphora > Calliphora vomitoria. Next base: position 78,473,523 of record OW818033.2, read on the forward strand.
TAACAAACCAGGCTTTAGTACATTCATGTACTTACAAGCCAGTAACCTAGTTGAAAATAAACTAATTTTAAGCTTCTCAGCGAATTTAGAAGGCCTTTCGAATGGTATAAATGGTATTTAAGTAACCGTGGTAAATCCGCTGAGAAAATTAAAAGCAGTTTATATAAACTAAGTTACTGGTTTTTTTTTATAATTTATTAAAACAAACTATGATTATGAATCTACCGAATTTGTCAATAGTTGCCCTGAAACTAGGAGTTTTTCCGATAAATTGGAAAACTTATCAGATAATAATGAACCAAAAGCTAGACAAGTGCTTTGCCATTTTATCCTCCATTAGACCTATTAGTTTACATCCTTAAGAAATGAGAATATCCACGGGGACTTGAAAATTTCACTGCTGATTCATGCGTATTAGATTAGCTATAACATCAGGAAATTGAGTGTAAGATGAATGTCAAATGTCTTATTATAAATTCATATCCGATTTACCCATTATTTGTGTAATATAATTTTCTTAAAAGAATCGGCCATTGTTAGCTTTAACCTTTCCAGTATTTTGGCTAACATATATGTGCTGCTTATCTTTTTAGGCCAATAACGAATCAAGTTAATATTAGATACTCTTTTCCAAAGTGACGCGTATCTTAGAGAGAGCCCAACACCCACCTTGAACTGGGTCAATATTTTTACAAATTACAAACATCAGCTCTAACCCAATATACCCTCTCCACTATGGTGGTGTATGGTATAAATATTTGATTTTTATCAGTACTCTTCTTTGTTTAGTTAAATCTTAATACTACAGTAAATTTTTCAAAATTTACTATAGAAAATTTAATAAAATACATTTGAAAAATTTTAAAATGCAATTCCGGTTCATAAAATTTTTTAATCATAAATATAATAGCGATTATCTCGAATATTAAAAGAATATAAAATGTATACCGAAAATGGTGAAAATCGGAGGGCCCATGGTAAAAAAAAGTGTGTTTTTTCCGTGTTTTTCGTAGAATTTGTGATATGAATGACCTGCATTACGTATACGCATTATTTGTTATTTCACAGAATATTATTAAGTATACGTCTTAATATGTATGCATGTTATTTAATTTTGCATTAAATAATGAAATTGTCCAAAAAATAGTAACAAGTACACACATATCATATTAAACGGATATTTATATATTTACATACTTATATTCTGGGAATATATTTGGGGGATTCACACTGTTATTTGAACTATCATAATATATTACAATATGACCTAATAGCAGACCAAGTGTTTTTTTTTTTTTTTTTTTAAGAAAATAACAAATATTTTACCAAAATAAAAGTATCTATGGGGTGTATAACTAAAAAATGCTGGATTTTTTTCTACAATATAAATTTATTCAAAGTATTGGCATTTTGTTAGCTATGACCTTTTCCCATCTTTTTGGCAACATAGGGATTCCGAACCAAAGGAACTCTTCCTCTTTTAAGGCCAATAACGAATCAATCCAATATCGGATACTTTTTCCCAAAGTGAAGCGTATCCCAGAGAGAGCGCTCTGCCATCGTGTGGACTATAAAGCAGGTGAGGCAAAAATTCCCAACCACTTCATTCTAAATAGGTTTTAACAGGTATTGCAACATGTGGCTGAGTGTTGTCATGATGGAATATTACAGTTTCATATCTGGGGGCATATTCCGGATATTGCTGATTACTTGGCGGGATTAGGAGCCTTGATGTCGGAAAACGGGGTAGACTTCCTTTGTGGAATTCCGCTGTCAACCTGCAAGATAAGAATACTTGACGCATATTACCAACTTGGCCAAACGAGGTGGGGATATGAATCCACCTGTGCTATTACGAGAATGATATATGGTGGCGATGATCATGATCCTTTAGTACCCTCTTCGGGCTATCTGCGAAGGAACTAAGCTGCATATACGTCTTTATTAGGGAAAGCAGGTTGTTCATAAGACCGGACTTGCAAATTGCACCTCATGGTGGACCGGAAACTGTCCCATGATGGTCTGCGTCATTCGATTCTTAACATCTTCTCCTCTTACTCCTCCCATTTATATCAATATTCTCCTCTTGCTAATTTCAATCCTACTAAAACTATAAAATTCCTTTTCATCTACTTATGTTTCTCTCTTCTCTCTATTTCCATTCTCTTTTCAGGTAACACAAAGGGAACGATTATTGGACCCAAGTGAGCAGTATCAAACGAAGGTTTTGGATGGCTGCCTAATAACCTAACCTTTGGTGCCACCAAATACAGAGTATTACCTTAGCGCCATGGATATTTGACTTTGGTGTCGATTCAACTGGTTGGCCGATCATCACGTACCAACTATCACGTTTATTGTAATGGATCCTTTTTCATTGAAAATAATAATTCGGTGCAAAACTTATTTTCTTTTACAGCCTTCAACCATCATTTCGTACATGCCAAATCGTATTTCAAGGCCTCTCAGCTTCAATTCATATGGTACCAAATTTCCCTGATTTTGGATAAATTCAGCTGCTCACTAACATTTTGAAATTGCTGGCTGAGTAGCTTCCAGTGATTTTTCTAGAAATTGTTGAGTTTGTTAACAATCTTCATCTAGTAGTGCTACCAATTCTTGGTCTTCAAACTATTTTGGGTGGCCTGGAGGATCTTTTCCTTCACTTCTTCTGAACCGCACAAACCATCTCTAGCACAATGGAACACATTCTCCATAAGCTTTGTTGAGCAATCGGTGTGTTTCAGCGGCACTTTTTTTAACAAAGATAGAGTAAAGTAAATCTTCACATTGTTGATTTGATTGGATTTCATTCAAAACCTGAATCTGCATGATATTTTATTTAAAGGCTCTGTTTTAAGAGTTTCTCGATTCAACTCAGAATGAAGAAAAACATTTGCTTTGCATTTTTCGTCATTGCTTAGAGTATTACTTATTTCACTTACCACCCTCTGTACTTTTGCTTAAAATTTTTTTATATACAATTCAAAACATATCTACAAAAGATACATACATTCTCCTGCAAAACATAATGCATCAAGCCTCAGTTGCATTTCACTTCTATTCGTACGTGGAATTTAAGTAGGTTTATTTTATTTCTTCTTCAAAAAAGTAAATTATATAAAAAGATTTTTATTTTCTTATATAAAACCTATATTGAGCCATAATTGTATTATACAATTTATATAAAATGTACAGTAATCCCATTTTTCCTTATTTCAAATGCATGTATGAGAGTACTTTCAATAACCTATTGATCTACTATTATAATTCTTCATCTTTTCTTGTTTTCATGTAGGAGTAACTTGTTCTATATACTAAGACAGATTAATCTAATCAGCTTAGTTTCTGTTCTTATATTTATAGTTATATTTAGTAGCAGTTTAGCAGATTTTTCTTTGAGGATTTGTTAACATTAAATAAAAAATGCTTAGTTAGAGGGGTTTTGTATGGCCTCTTAGTGAATATAGTCTATGTTCCTTTGGAAATAGTGACTTGTGTGTGTTTGATTTAGCTTACCTGACTTTTGCCTTTTGATACGCAGCTTACAACATCATCTCTAGTTGGTTCCAAGTTAATAACATCGCGCTGTAAGGATTAAAAAGAAATAAGGAAAATGTTAAAAAAATATTGAAAATTTAGTATTAAAAGTACCTAAAGGAAATAATTTATACTAAATATAGAAGTATTTGTTTATACTACTAATAAAATTTAAAGCAGAAACTATTTTTTTTAATTATCTTGTTTTTTATATTTCACAATATTGTTTAATTTGGATCAAAGCAATTATGTCATAGAGAATTGTACATAGAGACGAGACACTCCGTATTGTCAAACAAAAAAACAACAAATTATATGTCTGATACAACAACAAAATACATTGACTAACATGTATTTTGTTGTTGCAAGAGATAGGTTTTTGACAACAGACTTAGGTTTTTGACAATTTCGTCTCGTCTCTATGTTACCCTATGAATTATGTTTTGAATCTAAGGGTCTTATTTTATAATAAAATTCTATGGAAAATATTCAAGTTTCAAACCCTTTTTCCAGTATTCTTCACACAAATTGCTTACGCTTCCAAGCGTCTCGTTTTATAAATTGTGGCCCTAAATTAATTCTATTGAAATCGATAATATTGTAATACATATTTTCCATGGCCTGGAACGTCTCCAGAATTTCGAAATAAAAACAAGTCACTATTGACGCGGTTACAATTATTACAAATTATTTGGTAATGAAAGTTTATGCTGAAATATTTTGTAACAAATTCCATCGTTTAAATGCAAAATTTAACCAAATATTATTTCAACCTATTATATTCTTTAATTTTCAACAAAATATTTTATTTTAAACATTTAAACATTTTCTATATTTTTATTTGTCACACAAACTGTCATTTCCAGCATATTATTTGAGAATTCTAAAAGGTAAATTTAATAATAACATTTGGTTTATAGCCTAAGGATAAACTTTGATATTTAAATTTTGCAAATGAGTGTATGTTTATTTGTAATAATATTACAATTTATGACAAAATATATAAAATTGAAAATAGGAAAACACAGTCAACATTTCTTATTTAGTTTAAAGGATTTTTATATAGTTACCAGGAAAATAAGAACTTTCAAAGAAGTAGAATTTACAGTTTGGTAAAATTAAGTACTTAAACACCAATGACAAATGTCTTCTATATAACAACTGAGAACGGGCTCATAACACTGAGGAATCAGTCATATGATAAGTTCTGTGTCAGTTTAATTCTTTAGATATATCCAGTACTTTGTAAGTCGAAAAATGTTTACTGGTTATTTGAATTTAAGGTAATGTAAGCAGTAGAGTGGCCGTTATATGCGAATTTTTTGATTTTAGGTGTTCCCAAGTTATACAATTTTCCAATTTGGTTTGAATTTATGAATAACAAATTCATTTTCCATCATTTAAAAACAAAACGCAGAAAATATTGTTACGAATGTGCAATAGCGATTTGAATTTAACGGTCTGTAACGACTGCCTGCAACATTCATCATGTTTTTAAATACGTCCATCAGTAGAGGCTTCTACTTATCAATAATGTTGATAGCATGCGGTTATTAGCATTGTTTATAAGAATGGCAACACTAAATGTTTAAGTTGCTAAAATTGACATTGAAAGCTTTAGAAATCGAACAAATTAGTTTGACCGTTAAGAGCATTGCAAAAGATTTCCGAGAGATGGCGTGTGTATAAATAGTGGCAGAGGTTACAGTCGTAAGTTGAGTTGACCATAGACGCTGTTAGAGTTAACATCAACTGCCTTGTACATTTAAGTTTGTACATTATTAAGTGTGTGTTCCTTTTTTGCGAATCGATAAACGTGTATAAGGACACTGAGTGACTATTTGAACTTTTGTTGTTGTAGATTTTAAATAAATAAAGAGTTGTTACAATTTTAAACTACTAAAACTGCTTTTATTTGCAATCAAAAGTATCCGGTTTATTTAACCGGATACTTTCGATTTTAAAAGGGTTTAAACATAACAATATGAACGAAATCGAATACAGATTGCAAATTTAATGTGAAGTTCCGAATTCTTGGTCAAAGTAGCAATATTTTCCTAAAAAAAATAAAAGTAATTAAACCGATTAAAAATAAGAAGTCCGTGACTTATTGAACAAAACACAGATTTTTGTAAAAAAAATCATTTAATTTTTTAACCTAGTCTTCTTTGAGCTCTTGTAGTGTACGATTTGTCTCAATTCAGCACTCAAAATTTTTTCGTAACATCAAATAAATTGATCACAAATTTTATTATTTAAATTCAAATTGGTAAATGTTGTAATTTAAATATTTACATTTGTAAACATAACATTTACTGTTGTTTTGAAATGTTTACTATTTGAAAATTTTCTCACCAATTAAAACATATACTTATTCTATTACCCAATAATATCAACAAAAATCATTATTTACAAGCAAATGTTTATAAACATTTCCAGTAAACATTTGTTGCAAGATATGTTCATTATGTTATTGATCCTTAATTTATAATTTAATTTATCTTAATTACTACTAACAATTATTCTAAAATTCCTAACAATAACAAAAATGTATTATATCAATCACATATGATTTAATTTACTTTTATTATAATTGTGATAAATACAAGGTTGTGTTTGATGTAAGTAAAGCTTTAAAAGGTTTTTGTCTAGAATATAGAATTGATATAATTAGGAGTAAAGTCGAGTCGTAATCAATAGTAGTATTTTCAATTGACATTTGTCTATATACCCACTAAACATGTCTCCGATTTTCGGACCGAGCTGTCATTAAAATTGACATAAGCTACCAACTTCCTTTTTCCTTTAACTTCTGAAGTGGTATCATCTAAAAGCTCGGGTAAAATCTTGAATAGTCCAAATCTTCAGATATAAATTAAATCCTCGTGGATACCTGAAAAGTTTGTTCACAACAATCATCTTTACGATCTATTCTAGGGTAAATATTAAATATTTATTAGAATTTTGTACATCTTTCTCTAACAACATAATCCTTTTAAGGTCCATTTCGGAAAAAACCACCTAATATACCAGAAATCCATATTAGCCAACCCTTTTAGAAAGTTCCACCAGATCATAGCGATCTTGGCATTAATGGAATAAATCATCCTCGTTTTGAAGACCAAATTCTAAAAAAATTTCAGAGAGAAGGTAGGTTGAATCTCTGAAATTATCATTTTAATAAAATCTAAAGATTTTCAATATATTAAAATCCATTTAGGCCCTTGGAAACGTATAAACGCATCCCGCAAGGCACGTTATCAAGATACCTTCTCTCTGAGAAGAGTGTGAGCAGTTAAGAGTATAAAACATCTTGGATTTATCTCCCAAATATTTCCAAAGATTGCTAATATTTCTACAGTAGATGTGTGTAGAACAACGATTGTGCCTAGTAGAAGAATTACCCCCACAGTCAAAATTTACACCATCACCAACAATCCAGCCAGTTACCATTATTTAATCTAGTGTCCTAAAAATCTAGTCCTACGAAGTTTTAAAAGTGTTTATACGAAAACCAAAACCAATGACATCAAATTTTTTTTTTAAATATATTTTAGTGGGATAAAAATAATCATAAACCCATCATAAATTAGCCCATTGTGGACCGATGGCGTCGTTTTTCTTTAAAAATTAAATTAATGTTTTATAATTAAGCATAAAAACCCATCACATATTTAGCCCTTTGTGGACCGATGGCATCCTAAAATTAGTTAAATTATAGTTTAATGTAAAATAACAACAATCAAAAGTGCATAAATGACAAAAAAGCAAATCTTTAATACATCAAACACAAACCACAAAACAAATATAAACAACCACAACTATCACTAAATATAATAATTCTTATAAAAACGAAAACAAAGTTCAAAAGTGATCAAAATAAGAATTAATGTAAAGAAAAGGCAAAGAAAAAATGTATGATATATATTAAGAAAATAAAGAAAGATAAAGTGAAGTTTAAGAAGTCGATAGAAAAAGAAAAGATGAATGTCACAACAAAAATTTAACAATTTAAACTAAACAAAACAAAAAGAGAAAGAGATTGTGATACGAAAGATGTTTAAAGGAGAAAAAAACAATTAATATGTAAGAAAATTAATAAAAGAGAAATGAAAAAAAAAAAAAAAAAAACAAGAAAGAAGAAGATTTGAAATTAGAAGTGATAAATGAAGACTAAAAGTAATGAACAGTGAAAAAGAAAATAAGTTTAAAATAATGAATTAAAAATTAAGTTTAATAAATTTAGTTTAAATTAAAAATAATAAGAAAATTATACAAATTAAAATAAGCTATGGTATAGTTGTGTTTTAAAGTATAAAATTTTACATAAAATTTGAGTCTTAATTAAATTAAATTTTAAGATATTATCTTAAATTTTATTTAACAAAAAAATTAATAAAAAAATTAAAAAGAAAAATTAATTAAATGTTTAATTTCAATTACATTACACTAAATTACACACAATTACACATAATTACACATAACACACAACACTAAATTTTTAATATAATTACACTTAATACACAACAACAAATATGAAAACACATTTTTTAATTTAAAACAAATCACACCTAATATATAAAATCACACTTAATACACATAATCACACCTAATATACAACACAAAACATGAAAGAGAGAAAAAAAATTGCACTCTGTTTACATTAAGCTCCTATACAGGTTCATCATTAATCCAACTTCATCACGTTCGAGGAGGCCTCATCGATCATCATGATTAAGTTTGGTGAGTTTTAATTTGCATATTTTTCTTTCTGATCTTTGTTATTATTATTGTTTTGTTTTTATTCTCGCGCATACGCAGAACAAGTGAAGAAGTAACAATTGTGATATTATTATTACAATTTTGCTGTTGTGATAATTGATTATTCGATTTTGCCTTATGTTTTGATTATAATATTCTTCATCATTCACAATTATTACTTTTCTACTTTTTCTTTTTATTCAGCAAAGTGTGTTTAATGAATTAAATTTATCGATTTAAAAATTAACCCATTAAGCGCCGGGAACAAAATGTTTAAAATGAGTGATTCATTGTATTCGTTGTTAAAGATTTCATATTAATTTGTTGTTAAAATTTAAGAATACAATATTGAAAATAGAGAAAAGTCTTAATAATTTTGATATGCGTTGCTAGTGTATATATATATTTTTTTTTATAATTTTAAATAAAATATAAATATTTAAATTAAATTTTGCTGTAAATTTTAAGACTTAAAGAAAATAATAATGTTAATAAGAAAATTAAATTTTTGTGTTAGAAATTTGAAAACGATTAAAAAAGGTGTTAAATTTTTTTAAATTAATATAAAAGTTAAATACTTTAGTCATATCTTGAAAACAATTTTTATTATTATTAATTATAATTATATATTATTCTCTTTACTAATTATAATATGCTAATTATATTAGTAATTAATATGATTTTTGTTAATATTTTTATTGGTTGAAATAAAAGAAGTATTATTCAGAATGAAGTGCTAAATTAAATTATACCTGTTTTCACTCATGTAATTGAATGTTAGGATCAACAACATTGTGGGATTCTAGATAAAATTATTTTGTTTTCGTCACTAGAATCATGGTAGGGAGGGTTATGAGACGGAGATTCCTAACAACATCTAGGACACCTCTTTATATCTGGTAACTGTGTCAATACCCTTTGTAAATTCACTCTCATACCAAATCACAGAGGGGCTTGTTTGTTTGTTTTTTTTCTTTTGTATCTGTGATTTGCTGGTCCATGGTAAAGTAAAGATAAATTTTAGTAACAAAATAGGGAGTCTGTAATAATAAAAAGACTATACAAAAAATGAGGTTAGGCTGAAAAGAGGACCGAACTCCCCCAATCCCGACTGATCGCTAGCGATGTAATGGCTCCCGTAGTCCTACTTTTCCCTAGCACTTTAATGGAAAGCGTAACATCTTGTTTTGAGAATTTTTGCTGCATTGAATCGCACCCATGAATATTTGAATTATTTTTCCATTTATATATTTACATACATTTGCAATTGTACACTTAATGTGTATGGTAGCAAACAGTTGTAATTTCAGTTTAGTATAGTACAATAAAATGGCGCCCAACGTGGGGCCGAATGAAGCCAAGATTTGGTTAATTTCGGTTCCGAATCTATTTAGTTTTGTAAATTTCATTAAATGCTAAGTGCAAAATCACTTAAGTGAAGGTAAACTCTTTCTTTTGAATAAATATGCAAGTTTTCAGGAATTTTAGATACTTGAGTGTTCGAGTAGTCTAACCGCTTACTTCAGCATATTCCTTTCAAAGATGTTGTGAAGCTTTGCTTATTTGAGTGTACACTTCTGCAGGAATTTTTGTAAAATTTTGATATAGTATTTGATCGACTGAGTTATCATCTGCTTATGTTTATGTGGAATTATATTATTTGGCAAATTGAAATTTAATATCCCGTATACATGAGAGAATTACAGAAAGTTTTAAGTGCTGGTGTGTCGTAAAATATTATAAAATTATTTTTACAAAATTCTTCCATAGACTTGTTTTGTATACCTGTATTGAACATTAGTTACCAATTACCTAACTGAAAATTACTATGAGAGAAAACAGATTTATATGATATAATACTTGTTAAATATATTATAAATTTTTATTTTTTTTTAAAATCACATATATTAAGAATATAATTGTCTATATTCTATAGCATATGTATGTAAAATTTGGGAATAGTCTAACTGAAAAAGTTAAGGAACTGTTCTAAATTTTAGTTTTAGAATTACACATTTGATAAACCATATAGAATTTTGATTTGCCAGATTTTTTTAAACGTGTTGTGATACTTTTGTTTGTGATAAACAATGATGAGTCATACGCCAGTTAAAAATTCGGGAGCACAAGTTGCTCAATCTCCACAGACGGAGCAAGATACGACAATTAACTTTGAGAAATGTCATATTTGTAGTGAACGAAAAGACAATAAGATTGAATGTTTATTGATAGTAAAATGTAACCATACCTTCCATCGTGCATGTATTGAAAATTTTCTGTCAGAAAATAATGCATGCCCAGTTTGTAATCTGTCATGTGAGTTGTCAGACCTAAAGAGAGTTTCGTTTCCTTTAAAAACTAGTAAATCTAGAGGAGGTAAATCTCGTGGTGCTCAAATTGGACATCAATATACAACTCGTAGCTCTGTACAACATGGGTTCCAAGGTACACACACTCCTACTGAGTTTACCTTTGCAAGTATTGTGAATGTAACTAATCAATCTGAAACCTTAGATAATGAAACAACAACTTCTCAAAACGCCAAGGAAACTCCGGTTGATTCACAAAGTGATAACGCATCTGTCATAGATTATGCACAAATTAATAAAATGATTGAAGTTAATTTAGGTAGAGCTCTAAAGAACTTTAAGAGTGTTCCTCAGAATAATGTTCAATCTACAATCGATTATAATTTAATAAATAAAATGATTGAGACAAATGTTTCGAAAATTTTTCAGAATCTTAATTTGAACACCAATAGTAACCCAACTCAAACACAACAACCACAAGTTGTTTCAAATCTTTTGCTAGAACCACATCAACCTAATCGTGTACAACAACCTTTAATTTCTAATGGTTCTAGTAGCGGAAACATTAATACTCCAATTCCACAGTTTCGAGATCCAAATTCTCAAACCAATGTCCAAACCTCGTTTAATTCAAATAATTTACGAGAACCGAACATCGGACAACAACCACAACGTGCTTTTTGTAATACAAATCCAAATTTTGGTAACGAACGACAAGTTAATCAATCTGCTATTGATTCCAACTTGCATCAACAACATTTATTAGATTCCAATAATGATAATCAAACTCCAACACAAGATTTTCTACAATCACAACCACAATCTAATCCAACAATTGGATATAGAAATAGTCCAAACTCGTATAACAATCATACATTTTTGCCAAGAAGTTTTTCGTCAAACACAAGTTTCAGTTCGGATAAAGTAACCTCTATTATCCAAAACTGGGGTTTGAAGTTTGATGGTACGTCCAACGGTCTCTATGTTGAAGAATTTTTATATCGTTTACGTTCTCTTATTAATGATTACTTTAACGGTGATTTTAATTTTATTCGTCCGAATCTTCATATAGTTCTGGCTGGTAAAGCCAAGAATTGGTTTTGGTCTTACCACAAAAGAGCTCAACCAATTATATGGGAAAACTTTTGTAATGCCATACGAGATCAATATAAAGATTTCAAGTCCCCATTTGACATACGCGAAGAGATACGTAATCGCAAACAAAAACCCGGTGAATCGTTTGATATGTTTTATGAATCCATATCTTCTTTAATGGATCGTCTTCCTAATCCTCTTTCGGAGTTAGAATTGATAGAAATTATTACAAGAAACCTAAGACCAGATATTAGACACGAATTGCTATATCAACCCATTCATTCCATTTCGACTCTTAGGAAGTTAGTGCAAATGCGTGAATCCTTTCTCAATGATGAGTATGTACGTCGAAATTTTGCAGCGAGAAACCCGAACACATTTATGTCTCGTAGACAAGTTGCCGAAATTGATTTTGAATCTGATTTGAACCATGATTTTGATTTCCATCAAGAGTCTTCTATAGAAGCTGTCCACAAACCTGAAGTAGTTCCTCGATGCTGGAATTGTGACCAGCTAGGTCATTTCTATGAAGATTGTTTGTTAGAAAGAACTGTGTTTTGTTATGGTTGCGGTGCCAAGAATACCTACAAGCCACAATGCGCCAAATGTTTGAATCGTAAAAGTTCAAAAAACCTGAAACCTCCTGTTCCACAGAAGGAACAACTATAAATACTTGTAAAATACCTGATTTTCCAATTATTTCCAATGAACCCCCAAATATTGACCCTAATGCTACTAATTTGACCAATGATTCTTCTAATGATGTAAAACCTGAAAGTTTTGAACCTAATTATAGTGGTTTCCAGATTTTAAAACGTGATCTTTGTAAAAATGTTCAGGATAATTATGATTATTCTAAAATTATATATCCCAAACAACCTTTTCATAAACGCTGGGAAAACTATTACACCAAACGCAATGAAATTTTTCAAAATTTTTCCATTTCACAAATTTACGTTAATCGTAGACAAAAACGATCGACAATACGTCTTCGTAATTTTTATAAACGTCGCAAATTAAGTGCCAAATTATTAATATCAGCTATCGTCAGCATTCCTAATGATATGCGTTACTACGCCAAAGTAAGCTTCCTTAATTTTTCGGAATACGGATTGCTTGATACCGGCGCTAGTATCAGCTGCATCGGTTCGGAGTTTGCTCGTGAAGATTTTTCAAAATTTTCTAATTTTACCAAATGCAAATCATTTGTAAAAACTGCAGATGGTAAATCACAAAAAGTTATTGGTTGGCTAAGCGTCAATGTCAAGTTCAAAGAAGCTTCGCATAAACTTAATCTTTTTGTTATTCCAACAATTTCTCAGAGACTAATACTTGGTATTGATTTCTGGAGGAAGTTTAATTTGATACCCGATGTCATTAAATCCGTAGATTTAGTTGATAAATCTTTACTTAATTTTTGTCCGTCAGCCTTGTCTGAAATGTCCAATAGTCCGTCCGAAAATGAGCAATCTGATCCTCCGGATTCAGAAAACTACTTCTATAAACTATCTTTTTTCCAACAACAACAATTGAAAACTGTTATATCGTTGTTTCCTAATTTTGAAACGCAAGGTCTTGGTCGTACAAGTTTAATTACACATGAAATAGATGTAGGAGAAGCAAAGCCAATAAAACAGCGTTTCTACCCTGTATCTCCGGCTGTAGAAAAATTAATGTTTTCAGAAATAGATAGAATGCTAACCTTAGGAGTTATAGAACAGTCAACATCCCCTTGGAGTAGTCCTATGAGATTAGTAATTAAACCTAATAAAGTCCGCTTGTGTCTTGATGCAAGAAAAGTAAACTTAGTTACTAAGAAAGATGCGTATCCCTTACCATCAATCGAAGGAATCTTTTCACGTTTGCCCAAGGCTAACATAATAACGAAGTTAGATTTGAAAGATGCTTATTGGCAAGTCGAGTTAACAGAAAAGTCTAAACCATTAACGGCCTTTACTGTGCCCGGTAGACCGCTCTACCAATTCGTGGTTATGCCTTTTGGCCTTTGTACGGCTCCGCAAACCATGTGTCGTTTAATGGATGAGATCATTCCACCAGATCTGAAGAATATGGTATTTGGTTACTTAGATGATCTGTTAATAGTGTCAGAAACTTTTGAGCAACATCTTTCAGTTTTAGTACGTATATCTGAACAGTTTAGAAAAGCAAACCTTACACTTAATATTTCCAAAAGCCACTTTTGCGTAACACGGGTGAAATACCTTGGTTATGTGATTGGTGACGGAGGAATCACGACCGATCCAGAGAAAGTTAGTGCTATTAAGGATTGGCCAGTACCAAAGAACCTCAAGCAAGTGAGAGGATTCTTAGGACTCGCAGGTTGGTATAGGAGATTCATAGAAAATTTCTCTAGCGTAGTATTTCCTATTACTGAAACCATATCAACTAAAAGAAAATTCGTTTGGACCAATGAAGCTCAATCAGCGTTCGAAAAAATCAAATCTCTTTTAACCTCAGCTCCAATTCTTAGTAATCCTGACTTCAATAAGAAATTCTTTTTACATTGCGACGCAAGTGATTACGGTATCGGTGCGGTGTTAGTCCAACTAGATAATGACAACTGTGAAAAACCTATAGCTTATATGAGTAAGAAGCTCAATTCTGCGCAACGAAACTATAGCGTGACCGAACGCGAATGTCTCGCCGCGTTAGAAGCCACTCAACGTTTTCGCTGCTATTTAGAACTCCAAGAGTTTGAAATTATCACCGATCATGCGAGCCTCGTATGGTTAATGCGTCAGCCAAACCTTAGTGGTCGTTTAGCACGATGGGTTTTAAAGCTCCAGACATATAAATTCACTGTTAGTCATCGTAAGGGTAAAGAAAACATAGTCCCTGATGCGCTCTCCAGGATTCCCCTCGATGAAGTTACAACCATAGAAATCACAGAACCCGAAATAGATTTATCTTCTCCAAGCTTTAAGGATGCAGATTATACAAAATTGAAAACAAAAATACGTGAAAATCAAGAAAAGTATCCAGATATACGCATAGTAGATGAATTTGTCTATATACGAACACAACATTACGACGGTAATGAAGAAAACGAAGGTAATGCGTGGAAACTTTGGATTCCAGAAGGTTTAAGAACAAATTTAATAAGAAGATTCCATTCTTCCTTAACATCAGCCCACGGAGGAATGCAAAAGACAGTAGATCTGCTGAAGCGAACCTTTTTCTGGCCAGGTCTAGTAAAAGACGTACGTGATTTCATACGAAACTGCGAAACTTGCAAAACTACGAAAGCCCCAAACTTCGTAATGAAACCTGAAATGGGAAAACAAACTATTTCTGTCCGTCCGTTTCAGCGTTTATATATCGATTTGTTAGGTCCGTATCCCAGAAGTAAGTCCGGCCATATTGGTTTATTAATCGTATTGGACCATCTAACTAAATTCCATTGGTTACATCCATTAAGGAAATTCACGTCGGATGCAATAAAAACATTTATGGAACAACAAATTTTCCATATGTACGGAGTTCCCGAAGTTATCATTAGCGATAATGGATCCCAATTTAAGGCTAACGATTTTAATGCTTATCTAACTTCTTTGGGAATAAACCATGTTTACACCGCCTACTACTCACCACAAGCTAACGCTTCTGAACGAGTTAATCGTTCATTGATAGCGGGTATTCGTTCGTATTTGAAATCAGATCACACGAAGTGGGATGAGCATCTGAGTGCTATTAGTTGTGCACTTCGGAATTCATGTCACCAAGCGATCAACACATCTCCCTATCATGCCCTTTTCGGTTTCGATATGGTAACCCATGGGTCATCATACGCTTTACTCCGAAACCTTAAACTTTTAGATGAACCGTCATATCGTTTATCTAAAGACGATAGTTTACAGTTGATACGAAAAGATCTACAGAAGCACATAAAAACAGCATACGAGAAAAACCAACACTATTACAATTTGCGTACACGACCTCAAACGTTTACGGTAGGCCAAGAAGTCTTACGTAGGAATTTTGTCCAAAGCAAGGCTGTGGATCGGTTTAATGCTAAATTTGCTCCTTTATTCGTAAAAGCTAAGGTAAAAGCAAAATTAGGAAATCATTACTACCAACTCGAAGACCTACAAGGAAAACAAATCGGAACGTTTCATGCCAAAGATATTCGAATATAATCGTCCTTTTTCCAGCTAATATTGCAACTCAATGAGTCAATATTATCCGGTTTTGTAGTGTACGATTTGTCTCAATTCAGCACTCAAAATTTTTTCGTAACATCAAATAAATTGATCACAAATTTTATTATTTAAATTCAAATTGGTAAATGTTGTAATTTAAATATTTACATTTGTAAACATAACATTTACTGTTGTTTTGAAATGTTTACTATTTGAAAATTTTCTCACCAATTAAAACATATACTTATTCTATTACCCAATAATATCAACAAAAATCATTATTTACAAGCAAATGTTTATAAACATTTCCAGTAAACATTTGTTGCAAGATATGTTCATTATGTTATTGATCCTTAATTTATAATTTAATTTATCTTAATTACTACTAACAATTATTCTAAAATTCCTAACAATAACAAAAATGTATTATATCAATCACATATGATTTAATTTACTTTTATTATAATTGTGATAAATACAAGGTTGTGTTTGATGTAAGTAAAGCTTTAAAAGGTTTTTGTCTAGAATATAGAATTGATATAATTAGGAGTAAAGTCGAGTCGTAATCAATAGTAGTATTTTCAATTGACATTTGTCTATATACCCACTAAACATGTCTCCGATTTTCGAACCGAGCTGTCATTAAAATTGACATAAGCTACCAACTTCCTTTTTCCTTTAACTTCTGAAGTGGTATCATCTAAAAGCTCGGGTAAAATCTTGAATAGTCCAAATCTTCAGATATAAATTAAATCCTCGTGGATACCTGAAAAGTTTGTTCACAACAATCATCTTTACGATCTATTCTAGGGTAAATATTAAATATTTATTAGAATTTTGTACATCTTTCTCTAACAACATAATCCTTTTAAGGTCCATTTCGGAAAAAACCACCTAATATACCAGAAATCCATATTAGCCAACCCTTTTAGAAAGTTCCACCAGATCATAGCGATCTTGGCATTAATGGAATAAATCATCCTCGTTTTGAAGACCAAATTCTAAAAAAATTTCAGAGAGAAGGTAGGTTGAATCTCTGAAATTATCATTTTAATAAAATCTAAAGATTTTCAATATATTAAAATCCATTTAGGCCCTTGGAAACGTATAAACGCATCCCGCAAGGCACGTTATCAAGATACCTTCTCTCTGAGAAGAGTGTGAGCAGTTAAGAGTATAAAACATCTTGGATTTATCTCCCAAATATTTCCAAAGATTGCTAATATTTCTACAGTAGATGTGTGTAGAACAACGATTGTGCCTAGTAGAAGAATTACCCCCACAGTCAAAATTTACACCATCACCAACAATCCAGCCAGTTACCATTATTTAATCTAGTGTCCTAAAAATCTAGTCCTACGAAGTTTTAAAAGTGTTTATACGAAAACCAAAACCAATGACATCAAATTTTTTTTTTAAATATATTTTAGTGGGATAAAAATAATCATAAACCCATCATAAATTAGCCCATTGTGGACCGATGGCGTCGTTTTTCTTTAAAAATTAAATTAATGTTTTATAATTAAGCATAAAAACCCATCACATATTTAGCCCTTTGTGGACCGATGGCATCCTAAAATTAGTTAAATTATAGTTTAATGTAAAATAACAACAATCAAAAGTGCATAAATGACAAAAAAGCAAATCTTTAATACATCAAACACAAACCACAAAACAAATATAAACAACAACAACTATCACTAAATATAATAATTCTTATAAAAACGAAAACAAAGTTCAAAAGTGATCAAAATAAGAATTAATGTAAAGAAAAGGCAAAGAAAAAATGTATGATATATATTAAGAAAATAAAGAAAGATAAAGTGAAGTTTAAGAAGTCGATAGAAAAAGAAAAGATGAATGTCACAACAAAAATTTAACAATTTAAACTAAACAAAACAAAAAGAGAAAGAGATTGTGATACGAAAGATGTTTAAAGGAGAAAAAAACAATTAATATGTAAGAAAATTAATAAAAGAGAAATGGAAAAAAAAAAAAAAAACAAGAAAGAAGAAAGAAGAAGATTTGAAATTAGAAGTGATAAATGAAGACTAAAAGTAATGAACAGTGAAAAAGAAAATAAGTTTAAAATAATGAATTAAAAATTAAGTTTAATAAATTTAGTTTAAATTAAAAATAATAAGAAAATTATACAAATTAAAATAAGCTATGGTATAGTTGTGTTTTAAAGTATAAAATTTTACATAAAATTTGAGTCTTAATTAAATTAAATTTTAAGATATTATCTTAAATTTTATTTAACAAAAAAATTAATAAAAAAATTAAAAAGAAAAATTAATTAAATGTTTAATTTCAATTACATTACACTAAATTACACACAATTACACATAATTACACATAACACACAACACTAAATTTTTAATATAATTACACTTAATACACAACAACAAATATGAAAACACATTTTTTAATTTAAAACAAATCACACCTAATATATAAAATCACACTTAATACACATAATCACACCTAATATACAACACAAAACATGAAAGAGAGAAAAAAAATTGCACTCTGTTTACATTAAGCTCCTATACAGGTTCATCATTAATCCAACTTCATCACGTTCGAGGAGGCCTCATCGATCATCATGATTAAGTTTGGTGAGTTTTAATTTGCATATTTTTCTTTCTGATCTTTGTTATTATTATTGTTTTGTTTTTATTCTCGCGCATACGCAGAACAAGTGAAGAAGTAACAATTGTGATATTATTATTACAATTTTGCTGTTGTGATAATTGATTATTCGATTTTGCCTTATGTTTTGATTATAATATTCTTCATCATTCACAATTATTACTTTTCTACTTTTTCTTTTTATTCAGCAAAGTGTGTTTAATGAATTAAATTTATCGATTTAAAAATTAACCCATTAAGCGCCGGGAACAAAATGTTTAAAATGAGTGATTCATTGTATTCGTTGTTAAAGATTTCATATTAATTTGTTGTTAAAATTTAAGAATACAATATTGAAAATAGAGAAAAGTCTTAATAATTTTGATATGCGTTGCTAGTGTATATATATATTTTTTTTTATAATTTTAAATAAAATATAAATATTTAAATTAAATTTTGCTGTAAATTTTAAGACTTAAAGAAAATAATAATGTTAATAAGAAAATTAAATTTTTGTGTTAGAAATTTGAAAACGATTAAAAAAGGTGTTAAATTTTTTTAAATTAATATAAAAGTTAAATACTTTAGTCATATCTTGAAAACAATTTTTATTATTATTAATTATAATTATATATTATTCTCTTTACTAATTATAATATGCTAATTATATTAGTAATTAATATGATTTTTGTTAATATTTTTATTGGTTGAAATAAAAGAAGTATTATTCAGAATGAAGTGCTAAATTAAATTATACCTGTTTTCACTCATGTAATTGAATGTTAGGATCAACAACATTGTGGGATTCTAGATAAAATTATTTTGTTTTCGTCACTAGAATCATGGTAGGGAGGGTTATGAGACGGAGATTCCTAACAACATCTAGGACACCTCTTTATATCTGGTAACTGTGTCAATACCCTTTGTAAATTCACTCTCATACCAAATCACAGAGGGGCTTGTTTGTTTGTTTTTTTTCTTTTGTATCTGTGATTTGCTGGTCCATGGTAAAGTAAAGATAAATTTTAGTAACAAAATAGGGAGTCTGTAATAATAAAAAGACTATACAAAAAATGAGGTTAGGCTGAAAAGAGGACCGAACTCCCCCAATCCCGACTGATCGCTAGCGATGTAATGGCTCCCGTAGTCCTACTTTTCCCTAGCACTTTAATGGAAAGCGTAACATCTTGTTTTGAGAATTTTTGCTGCATTGAATCGCACCCATGAATATTTGAATTATTTTTCCATTTATATATTTACATACATTTGCAATTGTACACTTAATGTGTATGGTAGCAAACAGTTGTAATTTCAGTTTAGTATAGTACACTCTATACAACGTTTGTACAACGTTTCTTCAATTTTTGTATCTCTTTAAAAAAATAAGATTTGTCGACGTCATCACAAAAGGTATTTGTTTGTGAAATGATTTCATAGTTGAAGTCTAATCTTTTTCCGCCAAGACATTTCTTCAGGTCTGGAATCACGAAATAGTTACTTGGGGTTAAGCCGTTGCAAAGGAGCAAAATCAATGTGCGTGCACCCCAAAAAACGGTCGCTACGTCTTTATTGGCTGACAAATCCATTTTGGCTTTCTTTGGCGCCGATTCACCCCGATTAACCCAGTGCTTTGACTGCTATTTCGTCTCTGGTCTGTTGTGGGGTATCCACGTTTCGTTTATGGTTAAGAAATGGCGCGAAAACTATTGTACCTGAACAATACCAAACACTCCTGCGGATTTGTCACACGATTGCGTTTGTGACCGAGTGTGAACATACGCGGCACCCATCTTGTGGAAAGCTTTCTCATAACCAAGCGATCATTGAAAATTGAAACTACTGAGCCAAGTAAGATGCCAACAATCTCCAATCGGCCAACACCATATCGTGAATTTTTTAAATTGTTTCGGGTGTACAGACTTTTTCTTGGCGTCCAGAAATTTCGGCATCTTCCGTGCTTGTACGTATGAGTGATTGTTTTTTTCCGCAAAAAATAATGCTTAACCCATTCCTGCCTTATGGGTATTTAAATACCCAAAAATTGATGACAGTAAAAAAATTCTAGAGAGTTCCAGATTATAGATTATGTCTTCTTCTTACGTTTTTATTTAGAAGTAGAGATGGATTAGCATAGAAAAAATTAAGAAAGTAAAATTTTTTGCTTTTTAACTTTTTCTTCCATATGGTGATTTTTTCTATGTCGGAAAATGCTCGGAAAAGCAAACAAATTTGTTTTATTGTAAATAAAAAGCGAATTTGTAGTTTTTTTTATTTATTTAATTAAAATTATAAATTATTAAGCCTTTGCAGTTTCAGATTTATCTTGTGGTCCGGAAGTCAGCATTTTCCCGGGATTTTGATGATTAGATTTCACCATTATCGACTCACATACCTCTACTCGGTAATTAAATTGCTACATTTGGGGCGTTTTCTTATATTTATGACATAGCTTTTATGCATATACCACAGCAGCGGCGAAAGCATTTGTTTATAATGGCCTACACCACTTCTTCTTCAAACGTTACCGTTAACTGTAAGTGTGAGATATCCTGATCCGATGCACCAGCTTATGGAATGAGCTAATACAAGTAACCTTCATCAGATTTCAAACACCAGTATTTGTTACCAAACCTTACTGGCTTTCCCTTGATAAACATTTTGCATGAATGTCGGCCATAGTAGGCAATAATTTGTTCATAAAAAAAAAGATTGTGTGAAAATACTCCAAATTGAAGAAACTTTTTGTTTATAAAATTATTCAATGGTGCGATTTTTTGTTAGGGTCCAACGCTCAGTTATCACAAACTCGTAAAAATTGTTTTATCCGTTTGAACCTGTCTCATGAAATACATTATTTTATCATCGCACATCCAAGTAATTCTCGATTTGACCAATAAGAATGTATTTGTGACAAGACATGTTATATACAACACGCCCAAAACGTTTTAATTTCACTAATAAATTCAAAACCTCCTCACCAATAAACTTTTCGCAAAGCTCAATGGGGCTCATCCTACCAATATTTTCATAGAATACCTAATATGATGTCGCCGTATCATCAAAAGACACACTATTTTGGTGTAGTTCCTTTAATGATTTTAGGTCGCTTTGAACCCTTACAAGTGCTCCTTTCTGAGTATGGCCAATATTACTACAGGCTGAGATTACTGGTACATCATAATCCTCTTTTTTACTCGGCCGCATTTCTTTATTCCAGTTTCTTGAAATGTCCAGAAATTTCGATAGGCAGATTTTGTTCGTTGTGCAACAATTGTACATTTTCATACAATCGTCACTAACGGCATCAATAGCATCAGGTGGTTTATATTGATATCAATCGATAATATTGCAATTCGAAACATTTTCGGCTTTTTAACAGCCTTATAATATATATATACAAATTAGTAAATAAATAATTTTATTATTTAATCTAAAATAAAATAAAAATAATATTTTTAAAATTTAAAAAAAAATATAAATCTCTTTAAAGCCTGTTGGGTATATAAATACCCATATCCTATCCCGGGTATGTAAGGAGGTACATTTTTTTTCACTCCAATCTACTTCTACGGGTCACCAGGTGCATTTTTAAAAATTTAGTTAAAATCGTACTAGCGGATCTATGGTCAGGCATTAATGGGTTAATGACAGGAATCAACTGACCAATGACTGTTGAGAGGAGCAGTGTTCAGTTAAGAGGTGAAAATTAAAAAATCACCTCGCGGACTTATATTTCATATAACCATAGATGTTTAAATATAAAATATAAAAATTTTCTAACATCGTTATCCACTTTTCTCTGGATACCAAAAAATGTTATGCAAATTTGAAATCCTGAATCTTACATTTTCAAAATTTGTTTAAACAAAATTTTAAAAAAATTGTCACCGATTGTAAGAAATGCTAAATGAGGATTAGTGTGGGGAAGGATTTGAAATTGGTGGATTTCGAAAAAATTTCATTTTTTGTCACAAGTTTGTTACAATGACTTCGAAGAACATTTCATAATATTTAATAATAGAGTGTTTCTTTGGATTGCTAAAATCAGTTTTTGTATCTCTCAAGAAGATAATGTACATCAAATTCAATTTAACGTTAGGAATTTCAATATATCAAAGCCCGAATAATCGCATAACAATGAATATAATTTAAAATATTTTGCAAAACCTTGAAAAGAGTGTTTAAAATTTCCGGAGATTTTTTAATATTTCCCTGTAATTGAAAAGCTCTGGGAAATTAGGAGAACTACTCTAAATGCCAAACAGTTTTGTTTAAGTTTTCTACAAATGATTTTTGGACGGCGTACAACATGTCTACATCTTGGGAGCACCTAAAATCGCAATAGTGTAATAAAGAGCCTCCCTACTACACAGTAACTACCCAGCGGTTAAGCAACTGTAAGAGACTGTATCCCTTATAGACAGTAAATGCCATTAATGTTTGATCACTTGGCTGACTCCAATATATCTATTTTGGGTCATTATGGGCTCCTTGTAGTACAAAGAGAAGCCAATTGAACACTTTATACATTCCATCTATAGTAAAGACTCTTAAGTGTCTCTAAGTAATCTAGAGTAATTCGTACATCGGTTTTATATAAATTGTGTTGATATAATTCTCACACAGTTATTTTATTTTTGCTTAACTATACTGACATCCCATGTAACCTAGCGTGAAGTCAATTGTCACTTTAGTGTATCCAAATAATCAAAAGTGTTGTCACTTTAAGCGTTTATTTTGTACTGCAGTTTAGAAAGTAGTTATTTTACTGACTGTTTGTTAAAATAACTTTATTTATAGGTTTTCAAGTAACCAGTTAGGTAGCTAGTTAGTTAACTGACTCTATGTAACCGGTACGTGAATGCAATGAGTTGACTACTTTGGACTAGCTATCAATCTCATTGTAATCCAAAAGGGTCAATTGAACCCCTGGTTATGACATGCGCGTGTTAAACTAACTATTCACGTAGCTAGTTACGTAACCAGTTGTCACCTGGTTACTGTAACCATATATATGGTGTATATGTTTGTGACAACCATTTATATGATGAATAATTTTATCATAATATTTTGTTCTCAGAGTATGTGTAATGGTCGTTCAAGACGAAAGACTATTTTGATGATCATTAAATAAATAACTACATGCCTTTGAGTTTTAAAGTTTGCTTTTTTTGCTTTCTCTGGTTCGAATCTTTATTTCAAAATTTTGATTCCCAAACATGAATTTGTTCAAATGTATTACAGAAAAAAAAAACAAACACTTTACCCTATTGCAATATTTGGCTTAATTTTATAAACAAAATGCAAAAGCAATCCATCTACGTCACTCGTCTTTATTTGTATACACCTTTGAATAAAGAACACATTTTCATTACAAAAATATTTTCATTTACAAATTGTATACTATTTTGCGCAGGCTAATAGCATCACATTCGCCAAAATCTGAAAACAAAGACTTCACATTGACACTATCGTTGCGTGGTGAGACTGCAGCATCCAGTAGTAAACACTCAACTTCGTTAATTTATTCAGCCACTGAATCCCATTCTAAAGAGGAACTTCTTTATAAAATAAATCTCTTCATTTAGAGTATACATTCTACGCTGTGTTGCAAATTATTAATTTTATTAATTTTTTATTCAGCTTCAAATTTTATTTTTGTATTTTTTGGAAAGACAGCTGACATTGTTTTTGTTTTGTTCTCTTTTAATTATATTTGCATAGTTGTATAGATAATTCACTTTTATATCGTAACATAGGGTTCATGTCTGGGATAAAACGTAGAAAAACGCTGTAAACCAACATCATCAATATCAAGAACATTTGTAATTACACTAAAAGAAATCAAATTCTATATAAATTGAATTTTTGATAATTATGGTGTGAAATTATTTGTTTTCCCAAACTTTTTCATTCAGATTTAGAATATTTTTACAAATATTATAAAACTTTATATATATATCAGTTGCAATACGAAATAGTAAGACAAAAGTAACCAATAACCCATGATTACGGCTAACTACAAATTACTACTTTTTGGTTACAACTGAAAAAAATGATCAACTCTAAAAGTTGTAAAAAAATTTCACGACACGAGGTTTGATGGCAAAAACCATATATCCATAAATTCTTTTATTCTTGCGATCTGAACCAGAAACATTGAAAGTTAAGATTTAAAATTAAGAGTTAAGTAAAATCAAATAAATATTCAAAATACATGTGGTGTTGTGCTACAAGAGGATAAAAGATTTTCTGTAACAATTATTATACATAAATGCAGTTATATGGTCAACAATAAGTTAATTCAATCCACTGAAACATACAAACGCAGGTATTAACTTTTATAATATTTTCAAATATTGTGGTTAAAAAAAAAAAACATAAATTTTCTTAATATCTAGGGAGTCGATTAATGCTTACTCCCTGCTGGACATATTTATTGTCCCCAGCACTCCATATTCTTCAAATATTTGAATAATATCGAAGCCTAAATTGATCGCATTGGAGAAGTCTTGGATTAGACATAACCATAAATAACTATTTTCCACGATTCTAACATCAGATCAACAATTCAGAAACACTGCTTGAATCAACACCAAATGCTAAACTCATTTCGGCATTAAAACCATCGACAGTAATCAGCATTTACATTAAATTGCCAATATAGTTTTGAACTATCCAATATCGAATATTAACCCAAATATCTAACAAATGTTCATAATCTTTGTTACAATATGCAAATTAATCTAAACAATCTAAATTTATCTAACTAAAAAAAAATTATACTCTAAATATAAATTTGAAAACCCAAATTTATTCTACCTAACCTAAATCCAAATATGTAACGTGAAAAAATTATGAAATTTAAAACCTAATATCTACATTTAACTATTATCTATTTCTAATAAAAAAATTAATTTCTAAACGTTAAATTCACCTTTTAACCAAGTTTAAAGCTATAAGATCTCCATATAAATATAAATGTAGGAGGAATAATAAGAATTATTTTTAGATATTTCTAATTTGCAAATCAAAATGCCTAAATCTTAAATTTCTCCTTCATTTATCTATTGCATTAACCTAATGTCAAAGTCTAAACCTAATATCACAGAAATTTTTACTTAACCCTAAATTCTATACTTACAATTAAAATAAATAGGTATTATATAAACTGAAACATGCAAAATTAACAAAATTTAACTAAATATCACAGATTTTTACATTATTTATCTAAAATTTATTTACTAATATGGCAAAAACATGTATAGTGCAAGATAATCATTAAAACCTCTTTTCAACAACAATACCCACATCATCCTGTTGGAGGCCTTCACCAGTTCTGCATGATGCGGTAAGTTCAATCACAAATTTTTTAATTTATTATAAAATCTTGCATTAATAAAACATAAAGAGAAGCAACCACCATAAATTTATGTAGCTATGTTGACACATAATGTTAACATTTGAGCTAAGATGTTAAATAACATTCTGTTCTCTTCAGTTTATCTGTAACTTTCATTGCTGTTTACGATCTCTCTTTATGGTTATTGCTTCTACTTATTTATATAATTTCTTTTGCCAAACAATAATATTAATACACTCTTATTAACCCATGAAAGTTCGTACTATAATTTAACAAAAGTACATTAATATTTAATATTGCATATAAGTTATATTAAGTGAGAATTTAAAATTTTTTTTTTTGAGATACTGCTAGATTTTGTTAAGATTTTTATATTATTGTTTTTTGTAAATAATGATAAAGTGTACACATTATTTGAATTACTTTTGCTATTAAAAGTTAGTTAAATAAAAGTGTTGTAAAACAATATGGAATTGTAAATAAAACTATTCGGGTGTTTTCTTTTGGTAACTATGGAAAAGTAGTGTAAAACGCAATTAGTTTGTATTTGGGGTTTCAATCACAGTATGGCCTATGAAACTATGGTAGGCGCGGGTTTTGAGGCTAATTCTCTCTATTCCATCTGAGAGAGATGTAAAAATAGGGATTTAATGCTGACACCTTTATAATTAAGTAGTAATTTATTTTTTCTTGTTAACAATGTCTAGATTGGGGCAAAATAGTTTTTAGATTCTAGACATTCTGGCCCTGACACCAAAATCTCGAAAAATAGGGAGTCTAAAATAAAATATTTTGTAATAAAGATGATGATGTATAGGTTAGGACCGAACCCCCCCACACCACTGAAAGCTAGCATTCAAAGGCTCCCGCAGTCCTATCCCTTTGCATTCATTTTGAATTCGAATTACCTGTGAGCGTTTTTTTTGTTCTAGGACAGTTCGAAATATAACACAGTGTTACTGGTTTTAGCACTTTAACGTGAATCTTTTACACGTGTTCATTACAAAAAAAATGGCGCCCAACGTGGGGCCGATAGGACTATAAGTTTTTTCGGCTCTACAAACTTTTCCGTGTTTTTATTTATTTTTAAATTTCAATTGTAAGCTTGGCTTTCATTTTACATAATAAATGCAGATGCTTTTGGGGAATAATTTCTAGGGTTTTGCAGGATTTTTACAACTATTTGAGGAATAAAGGTTCGAATAAGTTGTCCGCTTGATGCTTAGGAATATTTTCAAAGAAAGTTTCAGTGTTTATTTATGCAAAATTTTAGTTATGCAATATTATGCAATGAATGTAAATCCTGGTGAAAAGTTTTAAAACGATATTAGCAATTCTTAGTACATGTCGGATTTCATACATTATGCTTAGTGCGAGTATATGACCAATGAACTTTGAAGGATATGGGACCGTAGGACAAAAATGTATCCAGCTTTTGTAGAAGAGTTTTTAACATAGATTTTTTTTCATTGTATAATAGACCATAGCCCAGTTTTGTTTTCCAGTGTCAGTAATTATAACCCTATATTGTGTCTTACACTTTCCATTTTTATTGCCAAGGGAAACACCCAACTAATGATTGAAATTTGTTGATATCATCTCTTGAACATTTTTTTTTATTAAATTTTTTTTTAAAAAAAAAAATTTTAAAGGCCTGAAGAAAATTTAAGCTTCTTTTTGAAATACTGAAAGAAGTTTTGTTTACTTTAAATAATTTTTTTTTTTTCACATACAATTGTTATATATTTATGGTTATAATATTTCAATAACTATTTCTAATTAACTTGAATTTTCAATGTTTGTTTTTATTTCTGAATTTAGATTAGAATTTCCTATACATATTTTAATATATATATTTGAAAAAAAGTTTATAGTTCGAATACAACTGCTTGCATATAGCAGACAATCTATTACTTTTAGTATTTTGCTTTAATAAACATATTTCATAAACGATTAGTGTCTATATTATGTTTATTAGTAAATTTTTTCTTAAATTTTTACGCACTTAAAATTCATGTCATTCTAATTCAGATATTCATTAAATTTTTCTAAAATAATTTCACTTAAATGAGCGTATGTATGTAAATCTATTTACTAAAATATAATATGAAACTTATGGAATTTATCCTTTGAATTATTTTCATTTTTTTCAATCCCGACTAAGTTTATTAAAAAAAAAAAAAAAGCTTAGGATTTTTTATAGTAAAACTATTTAGTTTGTCATTTAAAAAAAAAAAAAAAAAAATTAATTTTTGTTAATTTTCGAACATACATAATACTTGTTCATAAAGTTCAGAACGACACATTTTTTTTATCAAGATTTCTATTTTCTATACTGAAATAAACATTTTCATATAGTCTTGAGAACGAGTAAAAATAATTATTTGAAAATCAATAATATGATCTGAAACTCAATAATTTAATTTAAAACTCAAGTTTCAACCTAAACAGCTTTCTTATTCTGACACAAGATAGAATTTGTTAAAAATATTTTAGAGTTAAATCAAAAATTCAACTATTAAAGAAATGATTATTTAAAAAGGTTCAGAACGCTTTAGAAATCTTAATTTCTTTCACTAATTTTGTCAATCTTTAAAAGATTAACAGAAACCAATCATTTAATGCCTTGAAATCACACATTTCAACAGCTTTTTAACAAAACGAAAACTTGAACTTCCAAGTTTTCGCAAAGATAAACGTTTACTTTTTTTTTCATATTTTTCCTCATTTGATACTTTACTTCTAAAAATTATAATTTCAAAATTTAATTTTCCATTTACAAAATTAAGGCCAAAATTTAGTTACTTTTTTTTATTTGTCGATATATTTTGAAAGTATTACCTATTGATTTGTACAGTTTGAATTTTTTCACTAATGAAAGACGAATAGATTTATTTGACTGAATAATTTTCCCAATTTAACTTAGTGTTTACTAAAAAACTGATTCATTATATAGTTGAGATAACTATTAAAAGTGCTTTCTTAAATTTTGAGCTTGTTTGTTACAATTTGAGAAAAATGTCAGAAGAACGAACAACACCACCACCAATGGTTTTAGCTCCACTTCAAATAGAGCCCTCAGTCTGTCATGTCTGTCACGAGACAATGGTTGAAGGTTCGGATTGTTTGATAATCCACGTTTGCTCTCATGCTTTTCATCGAAATTGCATAGAGTCTCATTTAACATCAACCTCCGAATGTCCGGAATGTAAACGAACTTGCCAACTATCAGAGCTTAGGAAACTAGTAATAGTCTCTCGAGTTACACCAGCCAAAAGAGGTACTAAAGCTCCTAAACCCAGAGGTGCACTGGCTAAACACTATAACACACGTCAATCACAAAGGGTTAACTTTCCTGAATCAAACTTTCAGAGTGGTGCTAGCTATATAGACTTTCAACCGGAAAACATAAGGGAAACGGAAACGTTTCAAAATATAGGCAACGAGAACATTTTAAACTCCTCAGTCCAAATTCCTAATCATACACCACCACAAACAAACCCAAATCCTATTGATTATACTGAAATAAATAGAATAATTGAAGAAAATGTAACTCGTTTATTGAGAAATTTGAACTTTGTTCCACCCGCTGACAATAATGTAATGTCAAATAATAACCAAAAGAATGTAAATAATTCCGAAAATAATACTGTCAATAATTTGCAAAATCACACCAGTTCTGATGAACACCCTAGACGGCAAACTCGTGTCAGCAGTAATAATCTATACAATCATTCTCCTATTGCGATTTCAAATTTCAGTAGTACTTCAATGCATGCTGACAAGATTACATCAGTTATCCAAAACTGGAATCTTAAATTTGATGGTTCATCAACTGGATTGCATGTGGAAGAATTCTTATATCGCATAAGATCTCTTACCAATGATAATTTCGACGGTGATTTTACTGTTATTTGCAAGAATTTGCATATTCTGCTTACGGGTAAGGCCAGAGACTGGTACTGGCGTTACCATAAGCAGGTCCAGTCGATCGAGTGGGATGGATTTTGCGACGCAATAAGATGCCAGTACAAAGAGTATAAATCATCGTTTGACATTAGGGAAGAGGTACGAAACCGTAAACAAAAGGTGGGCGAAACATTCAATACCTACTTTGAATCTATTTTGTCCATAATGGACCGACTACCTACACCCATGTCGGACATGGAGCTAACAGAAATTCTAGCGAGAAATCTAAGGCCTGAGATTCGTCAGGATCTGCTATATGTACCGATTCACTCTATTTCTCATTTAAGGAAATTGGTTCAAATGCGAGAGCATTTCTTAAACGAGGAATCGGTACGTAGAAGTAACTCTTCGCGTAACCAAAACCCCGCTATGACTCGTCGGTATATTTCAGAAATTGATTCTGCTGCGGAAAACATCGACGATAACGATGATTTAGAATGTTCCATTGACGCAATTCACAACAACGAAACGCTTACCAAATGTTGGAACTGCGACGAAGTTGGCCATCATTGGCAAAACTGTTTGAAAGAACGAACCGTATTTTGCTACGGTTGCGGTTTAAAGAATATCTACAGGCCAAATTGTACTAACTGCATGTCCAAAAAGAATATGAATACAAAAAACTTTCGACCTTCAGGTCCTTCGAAGGACAAAATCTAAATCTCGGCTTTTCTCCTAACACCAAATGTGACAATTTATCTAATCCCAAATGTGACAACTCTTTTAATACTAAATGTGACAATTCCTTTACGACCAAATGTGACACTTCCACCAATACTGATCATGACAATTTTCCCCCGGATTTACACAATTTGAATGTTTTTAATAACCACAAAATTACCATACTTAAACGCCCAGAAACAGCAAGTAATTCTTTAAGTTCTGATATTGATCCTTCTAATATCATTATCCCGAAACTCCCATATCACAAACGTTGGGAAGTCTATCTCCAAAAGAGAGATGAAATTTTTAATGTATCTACCTTGTCCAAAACTTTGCCTAAACGTTCCACCATTAGACTTAGGAAATTCTATAAAATGAAGAAACTTTGTCGAAAGTTTCTTATTTCGGGCATAATTTCTAATCCTACGGATTTAAGGTACTATGCCAAAGTCAAATTTTTGGATTTTGAGGAACTAGGATTACTTGATACAGGGGCTAATGTTAGCTGTGTAGGTGCTGATCTCGCGTTAAATGTCTTTTCTAAATTTTTATGTTATACGAAATGTAAGTTCAATGTGAAAACTGCTGATGGCAAGTCACAACCAGTTTGTGGGTGGCTTGACGTCGAAATTTTCTTTCGAAACGAGTGCAAAAGAATTAAATTATTTGTGATACCATCAATATCACAAAGATTGATTCTGGGTATTGACTTTTGGAAGAAGTTTGCACTGTTTCCAGACATTGTTGGGTCTGTAGACATTATTTTTAATCAAAAGTCCAACTTGTCCTTATTCGATCTTTCTGTTCTCACACAAAAGTCCGAAAGTCTGTCCGATAACAATAATTCTTTATTAAAATCTCCATTAGATGAAAATCTATATCCCTTATCCGATAGCCAACGGCAACAGCTTAATGCTGTTATCAATCTCTTTCCGAACTTTGAAAAACAAGGGTTAGGGAGAACCAGTCTTATTAGACACTCGATTGATGTAGGTAATACTACACCAATCAAGTCAAGGTTCTATCCAGTTTCTCCCGCGGTTGAGAGACTGATGTTTGGTGAACTTGATCGTATGTTGGCGCTAGGGGTGATTGAGCCATCCACATCCCCTTGGAGTTCACCAATGCGTTTGGTTGTGAAACCAAACAAGGTCCGTTTATGTTTAGATGCTCGAAAGGTTAACTTTGTAACCAAAAAGGATGCTTATCCTTTACCAAACCTTGAGGGAATATTCGCAAGACTTCCACAGGCCAATATCATCACGAAACTAGATCTGAAAGATGCTTACTGGCAGATTGCCTTAGACGAAAAATCTAAACCTCTGACAGCATTCACAGTTCCAGGGAGGCCTCTCTACCAGTTCGTAGTAATGCCCTTCGGATTGTGTAATGCTCCTCAGACCATGTCTAGGCTTATGGATGATATAATACCACCAGATCTACGGCATTCTGTCTTTGGGTATCTTGATGATCTAGTCATTGTTTCAGAAAATTTCACAGATCACATTGAAGTTTTAATTCGTATAGCATCACAATTTAGGAAAGCCAATTTGACGTTAAATATATCTAAATCCAAATTCTGCGTTACAAAAGTGAACTACTTAGGATACGTGATAGGAAACGGTGGAATCACAACTGATCCCGAAAAGGTAATTGCTATAAACAACTGGCCCATTCCAAAGACGTTAAAGCAGGTTAGAGGATTTCTAGGATTGGCGGGGTGGTATAGACGCTTTATTGAGAATTTTTCGTCAGTGGTATTTCCGATTACAGAAGTGTTATCATCAAAAAAGGTATTTAAGTGGACACAGGAGGCTCAAAAGGCTTTTGAAGAAGTGAAAAAGTTACTCACCTCGGCTCCTGTGTTGACAAATCCAGATTTCAGCAAGAAATTCTTTCTGCACTGTGACGCCAGTGATTTCGGAATAGGCGCGGTTCTGGTGCAATTGGACGAACAAGGTGAAGAACGTCCAATTGCATACATGAGTAAGAAATTAAATTCGGCGCAACGAAATTACAGCGTCACAGAGAGAGAATGTCTTGCTGCAATGGAAGCAATTAAAAGATTTCGATGCTATTTGGAGATGCAGGAGTTCGAGGTGATAACTGATCACTCTAGCCTCTTATGGCTCATGCGACAACAAGATTTGAGCGGAAGATTGGCCAGGTGGGTGTTTAAGCTTCAAGCTTATAATTTTACTATTAGCCACCGAAAAGGCAAGGACCATGTAGTACCAGATGCTCTGTCCAGAATCCCTAATGATGAGATTGCAGCTTTAGAAATAGTTGAGCCTGAAATCTGTTTAAATTCTCCCCACTTCGAAGATCCGGATTACATTGAATTAAAGCAAAAAGTATCTAACCAGCCTGAGAAATACCCTGACGTCAAAATAATTGATAAGTACATATATTACCGTAATGAGCACTACAATGGCAACGAAGATGCAGAACAGCTATGTTGGAAACTATGGGTTCCGTACAAGTTAAGAAAAGATACCATTTCAAAAGCACATGACACACCAGTTACATCCCATGGAGGAATGGCAAAGACGTTGGAGTTGTTAAGGAGACACTTTTTCTGGCCTGGAATGGTTCGTGATGTTCGCAATTATGTACAAGAATGTGTCATATGTAAAACTACAAAGGCTCCAAACGTCGTAATGAAACCGCCAATGGGAAACTCTAATATATCAATCCGTCCATTCCAGCGAATTTATGTTGACATACTTGGTCCCTACCCTCGTAGCAAATCCGGCTACATTGGTCTTTTAATCGTCTTGGATCATTTAACAAAGTTCCACTGGTTGTGTCCATTACGAAAATTTACGTCAACAGCTATACAAGACTTTTTGAAAAAACATATTTTCCACATCTATGGAGTTCCGGAAGAAATTGTCAGTGACAATGGCAGCCAATTTCGTGCTAACGACCTGAATGCATTTTTAACATCCTACGGAATCAAACACATATACACAGCGTTATACTCCCCCCAATCGAACGCCTCTGAACGTGTTAACCGGTCGCTTATTGCTGGTATAAGAGCTTACCTAAAATCAGATCAACGTTTATGGGATGAAAAACTAACAGAAATCAGTTGTGCCCTACGTAACTCCTATCACCAGTCTATTAAGTGTTCACCTTTTCACGCCTTATTTGGATTCGATATGATCACGCATGCAACATCATATGGTTTGTTGAGAAACCTAAACCTACTTAACGAACCTACAGCTAGAGTTTCAAGAGATGACAGTCTTCAGTTGATTAGACAGGATATACGAAAGTGTATTAAACAAGCCCAAGAAATTAATCAAAACAAATACAATCTTCGCACAAGACCTCAAAACTTTTCCGTGGGCCAAGAAGTTTTTCGAAGAAACTTCGCGCAAAGTAGTGCTGAAAAGCACTTTAATGCAAAACTGTCACCTCTTTTCCTTAAAGCCAAGATAAAAGAGAAAATAGGCAACCAATATTACATATTAGAAGACCTACAGGGAAAGACAATTGGGACTTATCATGGTAAGGATATTCGAGTTTAACGCCCTTTTTTCCAACCAATTTTTCTACGTACAACTACAAAATTGTTTGGTTTTGTAATGGTCGTTCAAGACGAAAGACTATTTTGATGATCATTAAATAAATAACTACATGCCTTTGAGTTTTAAAGTTTGCTTTTTTTGCTTTCTCTGGTTCGAATCTTTATTTCAAAATTTTGATTCCCAAACATGAATTTGTTCAAATGTATTACAGAAAAAAAAAACAAACACTTTACCCTATTGCAATATTTGGCTTAATTTTATAAACAAAATGCAAAAGCAATCCATCTACGTCACTCGTCTTTATTTGTATACACCTTTGAATAAAGAACACATTTTCATTACAAAAATATTTTCATTTACAAATTGTATACTATTTTGCGCAGGCTAATAGCATCACATTCGCCAAAATCTGAAAACAAAGACTTCACATTGACACTATCGTTGCGTGGTGAGACTGCAGCATCCAGTAGTAAACACTCAACTTCGTTAATTTATTCAGCCACTGAATCCCATTCTAAAGAGGAACTTCTTTATAAAATAAATCTCTTCATTTAGAGTATACATTCTACGCTGTGTTGCAAATTATTAATTTTATTAATTTTTTATTCAGCTTCAAATTTTATTTTTGTATTTTTTGGAAAGACAGCTGACATTGTTTTTGTTTTGTTCTCTTTTAATTATATTTGCATAGTTGTATAGATAATTCACTTTTATATCGTAACATAGGGTTCATGTCTGGGATAAAACGTAGAAAAACGCTGTAAACCAACATCATCAATATCAAGAACATTTGTAATTACACTAAAAGAAATCAAATTCTATATAAATTGAATTTTTGATAATTATGGTGTGAAATTATTTGTTTTCCCAAACTTTTTCATTCAGATTTAGAATATTTTTACAAATATTATAAAACTTTATATATATATCAGTTGCAATACGAAATAGTAAGACAAAAGTAACCAATAACCCATGATTACGGCTAACTACAAATTACTACTTTTTGGTTACAACTGAAAAAAATGATCAACTCTAAAAGTTGTAAAAAAATTTCACGACACGAGGTTTGATGGCAAAAACCATATATCCATAAATTCTTTTATTCTTGCGATCTGAACCAGAAACATTGAAAGTTAAGATTTAAAATTAAGAGTTAAGTAAAATCAAATAAATATTCAAAATACATGTGGTGTTGTGCTACAAGAGGATAAAAGATTTTCTGTAACAATTATTATACATAAATGCAGTTATATGGTCAACAATAAGTTAATTCAATCCACTGAAACATACAAACGCAGGTATTAACTTTTATAATATTTTCAAATATTGTGGTTAAAAAAAAAAAACATAAATTTTCTTAATATCTAGGGAGTCGATTAATGCTTACTCCCTGCTGGACATATTTATTGTCCCCAGCACTCCATATTCTTCAAATATTTGAATAATATCGAAGCCTAAATTGATCGCATTGGAGAAGTCTTGGATTAGACATAACCATAAATAACTATTTTCCACGATTCTAACATCAGATCAACAATTCAGAAACACTGCTTGAATCAACACCAAATGCTAAACTCATTTCGGCATTAAAACCATCGACAGTAATCAGCATTTACATTAAATTGCCAATATAGTTTTGAACTATCCAATATCGAATATTAACCCAAATATCTAACAAATGTTCATAATCTTTGTTACAATATGCAAATTAATCTAAACAATCTAAATTTATCTAACTAAAAAAAAATTATACTCTAAATATAAATTTGAAAACCCAAATTTATTCTACCTAACCTAAATCCAAATATGTAACGTGAAAAAATTATGAAATTTAAAACCTAATATCTACATTTAACTATTATCTATTTCTAATAAAAAAAATTAATTTCTAAACGTTAAATTCACCTTTTAACCAAGTTTAAAGCTATAAGATCTCCATATAAATATAAATGTAGGAGGAATAATAAGAATTATTTTTAGATATTTCTAATTTGCAAATCAAAATGCCTAAATCTTAAATTTCTCCTTCATTTATCTATTGCATTAACCTAATGTCAAAGTCTAAACCTAATATCACAGAAATTTTTACTTAACCCTAAATTCTATACTTACAATTAAAATAAATAGGTATTATATAAACTGAAACATGCAAAATTAACAAAATTTAACTAAATATCACAGATTTTTACATTATTTATCTAAAATTTATTTACTAATATGGCAAAAACATGTATAGTGCAAGATAATCATTAAAACCTCTTTTCAACAACAATACCCACAT
Organism: Calliphora vomitoria; assembly: GCA_942486065.2. Taxonomy (NCBI): domain Eukaryota; kingdom Metazoa; phylum Arthropoda; class Insecta; order Diptera; family Calliphoridae; genus Calliphora; species Calliphora vomitoria. Next base: position 78,509,834 of record OW818033.2, read on the forward strand.
CATCCTGTTGGAGGCCTTCACCAGTTCTGCATGATGCGGTAAGTTCAATCACAAATTTTTTAATTTATTATAAAATCTTGCATTAATAAAACATAAAGAGAAGCAACCACCATAAATTTATGTAGCTATGTTGACACATAATGTTAACATTTGAGCTAAGATGTTAAATAACATTCTGTTCTCTTCAGTTTATCTGTAACTTTCATTGCTGTTTACGATCTCTCTTTATGGTTATTGCTTCTACTTATTTATATAATTTCTTTTGCCAAACAATAATATTAATACACTCTTATTAACCCATGAAAGTTCGTACTATAATTTAACAAAAGTACATTAATATTTAATATTGCATATAAGTTATATTAAGTGAGAATTTAAAATTTTTTTTTTTGAGATACTGCTAGATTTTGTTAAGATTTTTATATTATTGTTTTTTGTAAATAATGATAAAGTGTACACATTATTTGAATTACTTTTGCTATTAAAAGTTAGTTAAATAAAAGTGTTGTAAAACAATATGGAATTGTAAATAAAACTATTCGGGTGTTTTCTTTTGGTAACTATGGAAAAGTAGTGTAAAACGCAATTAGTTTGTATTTGGGGTTTCAATCACAGTATGGCCTATGAAACTATGGTAGGCGCGGGTTTTGAGGCTAATTCTCTCTATTCCATCTGAGAGAGATGTAAAAATAGGGATTTAATGCTGACACCTTTATAATTAAGTAGTAATTTATTTTTTCTTGTTAACAATGTCTAGATTGGGGCAAAATAGTTTTTAGATTCTAGACATTCTGGCCCTGACACCAAAATCTCGAAAAATAGGGAGTCTAAAATAAAATATTTTGTAATAAAGATGATGATGTATAGGTTAGGACCGAACCCCCCCACACCACTGAAAGCTAGCATTCAAAGGCTCCCGCAGTCCTATCCCTTTGCATTCATTTTGAATTCGAATTACCTGTGAGCGTTTTTTTTGTTCTAGGACAGTTCGAAATATAACACAGTGTTACTGGTTTTAGCACTTTAACGTGAATCTTTTACACGTGTTCATTACATATGATATCCATAAGTCGAGAGCAACATAATATGATAAGTCCTTCATCATATAAATGGTTGTAACAAACATATACATGTTTACTATAACCATATATGAGGTTTATACAATCATGTGAATCGTAAATTAACCATATTATTGTTACCACAATCATATATATAGTTACTGTAACTATAATATTGTTAAAAATGTTGAAATGGTTACAGCAAACATGTACAAATGTTGAAATGGTTACAGTAACCATGCACAACTATATTTTTTTTCTGCGTGTAGAACAGCTGGATAATGTTTATGCAGTAAATATATATATATTTAGGTATTATGTACATCAACATTTAAACAAAATTTACATAAAATATATGTAATAGGAAAAGTGACAACTTCAAAAGAATAAACAAAACAAAGCCATTGATGAAAATGACAACTAACAAGCCTTTATATACATACAAACAGCAACAAAAACTAGAAAGGGTTTAAACAATTTTGAAACAAGGTTCAATGAAATATACGCATTCAGATGTTCTTGACATCCTTTTTAAAAGGCACACACACATACACACAAAAAACACTTTTGTTTTCCTTTCCTAAAATAATGTTAATAAAACATTTAATATTAGTTGATGGCAATTACATAGCACAACCACACTTACACGCACCGTAGATGGTGACAATGATGAAGTTGATTACGATGTCAATGTCATTGTCGTTGTCGATAATTGTGATGATGATGACACTGATGTTTATGATTATGTTTAAGGAAATAAGGTGTTATATATTGTTCTGTTTGATGTTGTTTTGTAAAATTGATTTCATTATTTCCTAAGATTTTCTGGCATAGAATTTTATTTCTGAGAGAAAATGTAGTTATGTATGTATGTATGTAAATGTAATCAAAGTTTTCTTTCTGTTGATTTCCCTGGAAAATCCTCTTAATTGAAAAATGTAAAGCTCTGTTTAGTTATTTATTGAAAAGGAAACTAGTTTTCTTTTCAATTTTACTTTGTTTTGTTATTTTAATATATTAAGTTATTCACGTATAGAAAAGTATCCTTTGTTCACTCTAGTGCTAAAGGATTCTTTAGCAAAAAACTGTTTTAGATGTATTACTTATTTTTATTGAAAACATTTTGTTTTGAAAAGGTGCTAATAACATGGAACATACACAACCGCACTTGTTTTTTTGTAACATACAAAAGGACAGTTTAAAGTTGGGTATTTACATATTTAATACTCTTGAAAACTGTAATTAACTGTCAAAGTTTGACGAGTATGTACAGTGTGGGCTAAAAGTATTAAATTTATGTGAAGAACAATCATATTATATAAATGAGAAAGTAAGAATAGGAGTTAATTACTAGTATAATGTCTATTTATTTCATAAAGACCACTCGGAATATTTTCTTCTACTGAGATCGATAACAGTTTTTTTATGATAAAAATGGATTTTTCGAGAAAACTGAACATTCTTATTCATGGAAGATGTTAACGTGTGTCCTCAATTACTTAAAATGATCGAACATATGCATATTACTACCAATGTTATGAGATATGTTTAGTAAATTAATTAAATCTGCTTTCGATTGGGGTCACTGTTCATTCCTGAATGAATTTTGTAATTGATATTTGCGGAAATAGATATTAAATGACGTGATTTTGCATGAATTATTTACCATTAAATAAAAATAAAACAACAACACCCAAGTAAGTGACTTTTAAATCAATCAAACCATAAATCTTATCGGATCAGCCTCTACCTTCTTTTGATCACATGTATGAGGGTGGGTCGATAAGACCGCAACATTTTGAATTTCCCGGCTCTTAACTGAAAGGGCATCACTGCTCCTATCAACATATGTCAGTTGACTCCTGTCAAAATTTGAATAAGCTGCGTCATTTGGTTCGTGTTCGTGGTTTTGTTCGTGCCATTGATTGATGACTAATTCGTGACTTGAGGAGAAATTGGATAAAAATGAATTTCATCTGGTGATAAGGAATTATTTTTTTGTGGAAAAAAACCATCAATCAAACCAACACAAAGCTTGATAGATACTATTGGAACTCTGCACCGTCAATTTCAATCGTAAAAACGTGGTTTACTGAATTTCGTTGTGGCCGTACAAGCACATAAGATGCCGAACGTTCTGAATGCCCAGTTGAGCCGATCGGAGATTGAAAGTGCGAGAGATTGTGGAAGACACAGGCATCTCACATGGCTCAGTGGTTTCAATTTTGAATGATCACTTGGGTATTAGAAAGCTTTCCGCAAGTTGGCTGCCGCGTTTGCTCATATTTTGATTGCCTCGACAAATCTTATTTTTTGTGTGGGATAAAATCAAACCCATGCCACCTTCGTTAACAAAAACCATAAGAGTCATATCAATTAGATATTCCCTAATTTATGAGGATCAATAAGAGAGTTTTTCTTCAACTGTCTTCTTATTTTTATTTAGAATTGTTTGAAAATTCATTATGGATAGACTCAAACCGCAACAACGTCTCCAAAATTTTCAGATGTATTAAGAAAATTTGCGCTTTGTGGGAATTTTTTTTCGTTTACTTTCGTATTCGGGGCTTGTAAACTGGCCGCCTAGTTCATGTGATGTCGACCATTTGGATTTGTTTGGGGTTATGTGAAGTCAAAAGTCTTCGTCGATAAGCAAGCTATGATTCAAACAATGAAAACCAACATTACTAGCGTAATTCGACAGATACCGGTAGTAATGCTGAAAAGAGTGACTATAAATTAATTGGGCCTTACCTAAACCAACATTTGAATGAAATTATCTTTAAAAAATAAATTCTAGAGGTTTTTCTTTCGGGTTGCTGTAAAGATCCCGACGTCAAATTCTATTTCAAGTGTTTTATTTAAAAATCAAAAATTATCTAAATGAATCACATTACTATAGATGGGCGATTAATTTATGATTCAGTTATATCTTTAAGACGTATTGCCAGATTGCATACTTCGGCTATTTCTCTATTGTATAGAGTAGTTTAGGTTTCGTGCAAGTGTTAGTCATTGACCACATGTGCGTCCTCTTCTCAAACGCCCACTACTCGATCACAATTGAGAGTTCGACCAAAGTATATATAAATGGGTCTATGAATCGATGTAGTCTTTAGTCGATATGTTTTGTTAGCAGCTCCTTGGACCCAAGTCAGGTGTACATGAAATATATCAAGCAATGTTCATTTGACATGTCAAACACTGACAGGTACGAAGAGCTGGTATCCTATGGTTATATTCCAAGGAAAAGCAAACACAGGAAATTCTGATATTCATTCATCTCTCTGTATAAAATTTCGTTAGCTTTCTGGCCATACGGAATTGAGATCGCATTACACTTGAATTAAACATGTAGGAAGTAATATAGCACTCCCGATCGTTTCTTTTATCTCCGAGCTGCTTAGTATTAGAAAAATATAATTTCAATAAGTCACGATATCTGACCTAGAATTTAATTTAATGTGGTAGAATTTAATTTATAAAACAGAGTTTAAAATTTTGGTATTGAAAATCAAACAAATTGAAACATAATACAATTCTATAAAGCTCTGTAAATCTCGTGATTATTAAAAAGGCACCAACAAATACACATTTTTGATACTAACACATATTTATACTTAGCCCAACGGAAAAAATAGTCGGCCTTCTAAAGGACCTATTTACACATTCAATAAGATTCGATACACATTCCACTCTGCCTGCTCTCAGAAAACGTTCTAGAAGGGCTTTGCTTCTCCTTCTACAAAACTTCACACACATTGAAAACTGCATTGCAAAATTAAACATGCTTGGTTTTGCAATTATTCCTATATGTTATCTATCTATAATAAGATGTATTTTGCTCTCTTTAAACCATTACACTGTGTTCCAAATCAAAATCTAGGTGGACAAAATTATTTGGCGCTCTTTTTATACAGAATTGGTGTCTCCGATTCCAAAAAAATATCTTTAAAAGATCAATATAAACTTTTGTTCAAGTCTAGACATATAAAAATAATTAATAAAAGAAATTCAAAAAATACGTTTTCATATATTTCTGAAACTAAATTTTCAAAAAGATCTGTATTTATTATATTTCAAGTTACATTAGGGTCTAGATATATAAAAATCAATAATAAAAAAAAATATATTTCTTAAAATTCCATTCCGTAAAAATTAAAAAAAAAAAAAATATTTCGGCGGGTGCTGGCGGCTACAATTTTTTTACAGACTTCCCCAGACGTTTCTTTAAATGATGTATATAGTAATTGGACGGGCGTCGACAGTTTTTTTTTCGGCAAGCTATATAATATTCTTAGAAAAAATATCAGTATGGGTCTCAAACCAAGTTTAATGGACTATAACAGGAAAATGGAGAGGCCCATAAATATAAGATATACACTTAATAAAAGACTATATCAATGTTTATCTATGTTTTGAAGTATGAATTTCTATATGCTAAAACAATTGAGATATATGTAATTTAGAAAAGCAGTTAAATATTAAAAATCAATTAACGAAAATATGATTCAAAATTTTTGAGAGCAGATTGTCAGCTTCCGAAAAAACTTCGTTTTTCCAAATTCCGAAGAAACCGATTTTTATAATTTTGTCCACCTAGAATCACAGTGCATTACATGAAAGCAGAAGAAACAACAAAATCTGCTAAAATATTTAGTATTTTATAACATTTGATATTGTGAAGTTCGCGTGAAGTAGTTTTTTATATATAAAACTACACACGTGATACTTTAGAGTCCATTCTTTAGGTTTTATGCTGAATTCATCAATAACATTTTTTTCTAATAATCCTCTTTAAAGGCTTGCTTCAGCAGACTTTCAACTAGGCTCCGCGGAAGGCCTCCTTACAGACCTTCAATGGAAGGCCTTTTAATATGCCTTCTTAATTAGGCCTTCTATCATCGCTGTAAAAGAAGAGAGTATGCAATGACACGCTGTGTAAATGACAATGCAACGCTGTGTAAATGACTGGGTGTTCTTGTGTCTGCAAAATTAGGCTTTTAGGAAGGCCTCTTTTTTACTAACACATATTTAGAGTTAGGTACTGTTGTCAAAGAGTAAGAGTATATACTTTGGTTAGATATAGAAAATATATTTTTTTAACAAATTCAATACTGAAATTATTAATTGTATAAAATATTTAAGAAGACTCAGGTGTGCCGAATCTTGTATTCCCACCATCAATATGTGATAATAAAATGTTTTTCTGATATAGGGGTTATATGGGGGTAGTGTTCAATCTCAAAAGAAAAATGTAGGTTCATATAAAACTTGTTTATGTCAAATTTAATCATGATATTAATGATTATAAGACAATTATAAATGTTTGAGTCATTTTCTGAGGAGGACCTTGTATGGGGACTAAGAACAAATATTTCCCGATTTTCACCATACTTTAAAGTATAATTTCAGAGTACTTAGAACTAATTTGTGCACAATTTTATCAGAATATCGGGATAATCAGCATATTTACGACTGCGCAAACGATATACCGGAGGAACATTTGTATGGGGGCTAGGTGAAAACATGGACAGCTATTACCCATTTCAATACCAAACTAACAGAGAGTATTCGTGGAAAATTTCAGCCCGTTAGTTGCTTTAGTTTGGCCCTATCTTAGAATTTCGTAAGGCCCCAGAATATATATACTATTGTGGGTCTGCGTTAAATATTTCGATGTGTTACAAACGGATTCCCTTAATCACTATACCCGCCATGTATTTTGGTGGTGAGTATAAAAAGGACATGTCCCCGTGACTCTAAAGGGTATGTGTCTACAGAATATGATACAAATTAGAAGACACAATTTCAATTTGTTTGTGATGTTTTCATGACATACTTTTAACTAGAAGATTTTATGTTTAGAAAAAAAATTTTAGACGAATGTTAAAAATGTAACGTTAACTTGGACCTTTATCGAAAGTTTTACAAAATAGTACTTTTCAAATAAGATATAAAAACAATTTTACAATATTTCTAATATACGATTTGTTACCCTTTTTATTAAATCAACTGTAACTAAGGAACATTTCTATACATTTTTATTTAAATTCATGTAAATGTAAGCAAAAAACAAAAGAGAAATGAAGAAATCAAAACAACTGCCACATGTTAAATAAGGAAAATCTTTCATACAATCAATTTCACCCTCCCAAATGAAAGAGATACACTAGCATTTGGCATGTCGCTCACTACAATCACAGAAATAATCAGCACCTTATAGTTTTATGCAACATCTAAATCAAAGTAACAATATTTTTATGACCAACCATCCATCTAGCAGCTCGATAATGTGCAGCTCTGTTACTTAGTACAAGTGAAGTGAAACTACAACACAAAAAAAAAGTTTCAGTTTGTATAACTTATTTATAGTTTAAATACTATTTAGTTAGTGTTACTATTTAATAATATTACTTTGTGTTAGAGCTGCTAGGTAAACGTATAAGTATGTTTAAGGGAGTATGTGTGTGTTTTATTTAACACGTACATATCCTGTTCATTTAGTTAGTAGAATTTTGTTTGCTAGTGTATGTAATAGAATCAGTAGAGTATTTAAGCTTCAGTTAATTTGATTTACTTTGTAAAATTTTAATTAAATATAAAAACATTCTAAGAGTTAAAAAGATATATGTATGTAAGTACAGTGAGCGTTGGTGCGAATGAATGATATGCATCATCGTCAACAACAGCATCCTCATCATCATTTCACTCTTAAGTAATATTACAAGGATACTTATACATTGTACATGTAGTTGTATTACCCAGCAGCTCTAAGGGTCTATCCGGAGCAAGTGATTTTACCTATAATTTAGGCATATCCTAAGCACGGGGTCAATTCGCCCTTTTTTATTACAATGAGACTGTCTGATACCTGGTCCAAAGTAGTCAACGGAGCTACCTAACTGGTTACATGATCAGCAACATAACAAGTTTACGTCAAATAGTCAGTTAAAAAGACATCCATAGACAGTCCTATTATACCTATAATTTAGGCATATCCTAAGCAGGCGGTCAATTCGCCCTTTTTTATTACAATGAGACTGTCTGGTACCTGGTCCAAAGTAGTCAACGGAGCTACCTAACTGGTTACATGATCAGCTACATAACTAGTTTACGTCAAATAGTCAGTTAAAAAGACATCCATAGACAGTCCATATAACCGATTGCTTGTAAACAAACCTTCCTCCGATAACTCTCCTACAGATTACTTCTGGTGGCTAAAATAACTACTTTCTAAAGTTCAGTACAAAACAAAAGTTGCAAGTAACTACACTATAGACTACTTAGAGACATTGAAGTGACAATTGACTTCACGCTAGGTTACATTAAATCTTATTATTCTTAAGTAAACAAACAATAAACTGAGAATTATGTCAACACAATTTGTATAAAACCATTTTGTACGAACTACCCACGGAGCGTTTAAAGTAACTACACTCTAGATTACATACAGACATTTAAGTGACAATTGTCTTCACGCTAGATTACCTGGGATGTATAAAGTAACCAATTATCTTCTCTCTGCACTACTAAAAGCACATACGTGTCAAATGACCCAAAATATATAAATTGGAGTCACCCAACAGATAAGACATTAGAGACAACTACTGTCTATAAGGGATACACTGACTATTTGCTTAACTGCTGGGTAGTTATCAGTGTATGTATATATGTATACGTGTATGTGTTAGTGTGTGCAAGTGTTAAACTTCGTATTAGTGAAGTGTTAAAACTTATGATTAAGGATTTGTTTTTCGAAAAGTGTTATAAAATACAAATTTTTTAATTTATTTATTTAGTTTGTTTCAAAAACTATTGAGGTGTAACGAATTGTTTTTATTTAAAAACAAAACAAATAGTTATAATGTTTTTTTAAGGATTATGAGATTAAGTAAACATTTATAATTTCATAAAATCCTTTGAATGAATATATATTGATATTATAAATTATTAAATTTTTACAAAATTAATATTTTGTTGAGTTCATTCTTAAATGCTACAATATCACAGATTTTAAGCTGAGATTTTGGCAAACGATATCGTTAAATCTCGAAAGAAAATATTTTTTTACACTACATACGTAGATAATCTGGATACCAGACTGCTACTGCCCAGAGTGAATTCCTTCTTGGACTCCAGCCAATTTCAGAAGTTCAAGATATATTCCACGACATAGACATGTCAAACACTGACGATAGACATGTCTAACATTGACAGGAAACATATGTCGGAGTGAGCTGGCATCTTTTAGAGAAACCGCAACAGAAAAAGACCTGATATATAATAGACCATATTTCAGAAACCAATTTTGAGATCGAATATGGATCGCAGTAAACTTTTCGTCATGTAAGAAGAAAGATGAATGTCTTTGAGCCTAAATTATCGCTGGCGAGAAAACACACATTTTACAGGAGATTTTTTTACTTTTTTAAAACAAACACATAAAATTGAAAATGTTATAGTGCAAGATACTATAAATTTATTGGGTGTGTTTCAAAACATCAAGATACTTGTCAGTCATTTAAAATTAATTTTTTGGACAAAGATTTCAAGAATTTCATTAAAACAAAGCAAGCAAACTCTTCAACTCTTAGCACACTGTCTGTTTGTACTACTACGTACATTTTGCAACTTGAAATATTGTCACAGTTTACACGATTGCGCTAAGAAACTCATAACTGTTTTAGTAAACGACTAGTAAAAAATTATTGGCAAAAAAAAAAAATTAAAAGTCAGAATGCACTTCGACCTTCGAGAAAAATTTTAAAAAATCTGTAACTAAAGTCATTGTTGAATTTAAAAAAAATATATATAATTACTTATGAGATAATTGATGTTTTGTAATGCATGCCTTGAGGCACTCTTGCGGGTTAGAAAAATCGATTTTTACCAATATAAAACCTGAAATATTTTTTAAAAAATATCTCTTTTTAAAAAAAATAAATATTTATTTACCAAAATTATATTTTTTACAAAAAAATATTTTCAAAAAATAGAAATCAAGATTTCATAGAAATGTTTTCCAAAAATCCATTTTTGCTTAAAAATTCTTATAACCTACACCACCACATTGAGGAGCGTTTGTGCTGATGTTTGTAAAAAAAATTCAACGCAAATAAGTTTAATATAGAAAGAAATCACACGCCCAAAATTGCATGGCGAGCGGTTCATAATTGGTTATAGCTCCCATACAAGGTGCACTTCCAAAAATCACTTTAGAGAGCATAAATCTCTTAAAAATGTTGGTATCCAAATAAAATTTAACAGAAAGGAGTTCCATATAGAAATAAATTACGCGAACTTATTTGATAATTATCGATATATAACACTGCGTTACACGATTTTGGTACTCTCTTAACTGTTAGCTGGAATGAATGGGTAATTAATCATAGATTAAATGTTCCAAATATATGTGGTATCCATCACGTCTAGTTTTCGAGGTAAGTACATGTAAATTTTTAAATTTTTTTATAATAACCAAGGCAAGGATTTTCATGCACTAAAAAATTAAAAATATGCGCTTATAATATGCACTATAAAGAGAGAAAATATGGACTAAAAATTACAAAAATATGCAATAAAAACAAGTTTTTTATTTGAAATATAGTAAAAAGACAGATATAAATTTCAGGTCACATTTTCAATAATATATGTACATATAAAGGAACATAAAAGGTTTAAAACAAAGTATACCAAGTAGTCCGACTCTCAATTTTTTAAAATTATTCTCTCACATATACGGGTACCGTGTGAGTTCAGAGAAATGTAAACCAATGAAATGTCTTGAAATTTTAACTTTTAATTTTTGATAAAGATAACGTTTTTTACACAATATTACTTTAACATATATTATTCTTTATTTTTTTAAAACAAGTTTTGCACACTTTCATTGTTAAAACGCTTCTATTTTGCACAAATCAAGAAAAAATATTTTCGGAATTTCTGACATGTAATTTTATAGAGTTAGGTACTGTTGTCAAAGAGTCGGACTACTTGTTATACTTTTAAATATATTTTTTCAAAGTAAAAATAAGAAAATTCATGTATGTATGTAAATTATACAATATTTGTATTAAAAAAATCAGTCAGTTATTTATTTTCATGTTACAAAATTACTTAATTTAGATTTCTATTTGTATAAACAAATAATTTTTTTTTTAAATTTCCAAAAATAAAACTTTGTCTGTTCGGATGAAAACAGCTTTGATATGCCATCGATGCCATTTTGTTGCAAATTCTTCGATTCGGAAAGATAAATTGTCAAAAGTGATTTTGAGTTACTGACTACAAACATGCATTTGCATAGAAATCCTTGCCCTGATAATAACTTTAGGGTTAAAAGAAACAGTTACTGTTTTCGATGTATTGTACTTTTTTATTATTATGTTTTGTTTTGTAATATTTCCTATTCGATAACGTCACCATTTGTACATATTTATTTGAAAATCCAATATGAATACTGGACTCTGTGGTCGTCGCAACTGCTTCAATGCACCAAAAGTATGGCCGGAAAGGTCAGAGTTTGTTTGGGGAAAATCTAATGTGAAACATATACGATTAATAGATCCTAAATATGTCATTTTACCACCACTGCACATAAAACTTGGTTTGATGAACAATTTTGTCATGGCTATGAATAAAGAGGGAGAGGCTTTATACATTTAAAGATAGTATTATTTTCCAAATTAATTGATGACAAACTCAAAGAAGGATTATTTGTGAAACCACAAATATGCACATGGATGAAAAGCTTACTAACAAGGAAGTTGATGCATGGTTATCACTGAAAGCAGTTATAAAAGGGTGTTTAGGGAACAACAGAGCTATGATCACACTTATTTTATTTTCTTTATAGCTTTAAAGCTTATTGCTTTTGGTGTCGGCAATAACTTCTCTCGATTTATATCTCATCAAACGAGTTCAACATTAATTCAGGGGTACCGCAAAGCTCCATCCTTTCTCCTACTCTATTTATTTTTTTTATAAACGACCTTCTACATCAAACATCCAAACCTATCTACTCTTTTGCAGATGACAGCAACATTTTACATTCATATGCATTCAATTATAGACCAAGCCTGTCGGAGTTTAGGGCAATGAGGAAAAACATGAATGATACGCTTAACCAAGATCTTGTGACAATCGCTGAATAGGGTATGTTAACACACAAACGCACAACATATCATATTGCTCCATATATATTTTATATATTTTATCTTGATATTCTGACATGAGTATTCAGTGCGATTGTCCAGTGTAGGAAATACATCACTACATCTTATGTCCTTATTATTTAGACCAATTATATCCGACCCAAAATGGAATAGAACTCTCATGTGCTGTGTTTCTTACTCAACACACGATTTTCGGCAAGGGCTCATCAATTCGTTGTGAACTGGACAGAAGATCGCAGAACACATTACAGGGAAAATTCTTTCTTTAGCCGTACTTTCCGTATGTGGAATAAGCTTGCTCCTGAAGTACTTCCTGTCACTTTCAATGTAGGAAAATTCAAATCAAATGTCCACAAACACTATTCCCTCTATCCTCTCTCCCATAATCTATTTTCCTAATTCCAACACAATGCTTTGCATGAGTAAGGGTCATTCCCTGAATGCTGGTTCAAGTTAATAAAATATAATAATAATATTATTGGTCTTCAAACTTTTCTAGCTTGCCTGAGCGATCTTTGTCTTATGTGTGAAAATCACCACTTCTGAACCGAACAAATTATCTTTCGCACGTTGAAACCGATGGAACGCATTCACCATAAGCTTTTGTGTGCTACAGCGGCACTTTTTTCAAATTAAAGAAGCAAAGCAAAACTTGGTACAAAATTTCACATTTTCGAAGCAAAAAAAAACTTTATTGTTTACACTATAATGTTCAATAATTATGCCCTTCAAGATGGCATATAAGTTATTAAAAGTAAAAACCGCGTTCAAAATATACGCTATCTATTGTAAATCCTGCATTTTTAATACTTTTTTTGAATCCAATTTTTGGACAAAGAAATTTGTACAGTCAAGACTAAAAGCCAGAATTTCACAATTGGAACATAAAAACAGAGAAGTAACAGAGAAATGCTGACTTTTTTATTTTCCTCTTTGCTTTATAACAAAGATTAAAATTCATTGAAATCTGTTCATATTTGTACATATTTTTGCTAATCAGAAGTGGTCGAATTTGACTTCCTGTATCTTAAATTGTTTTCTAACAAATTTAGTTTTCTGAAAACTTATCGAATGCTAACAGCGAAAATATTTTTCATCGTCTACTAAATCTGATGAAATTTCATAGGTGTACCGAGTACCGGTAAAATTGTATAGCAAAAAAAATTTTAGATTGCATTGCATTAAAATATAAAATTAATCACAATAAAAGATTTTCCTGTTAAATTTAGCCTTTATGCACTTAAAATATTTTCGGGGTTAAGGCTCGTTATGTCCTCTTCTACGATTAGTTCATGCATCATTTTTCAATGCGTAGTAGTTTAGAAGACAGAGATTTTTAGCCCCTTTTTCAATCATGTTGTGTTATTCCTAGGTCCATTTATGCTAAAGAAATTATCAGCAAAAATAACTAATTAAATTAACCGTTTTCCATTTTAATCTAAAAAATTTTAAATGGGGTGTCAAATATGCAATTGACAACAATTTCGGTTGCAACAATCTGTTTTCTCTGTGCAGCCATCGCTGAGTACATAATATATACACAAGTGGGACTCCGGTCGTTTCATAGCGATCACCATTTATAGAGGCAAAGGCTAGTGTGGCTAAAAGGATTCACTCGATCTGAGACATTTTTTTTTTTTTTTTTGGTCTTAGAAATGTAATTCTCTTAATATTGAATCCTACTTAACATTAATAGCTTTTTTCTCATACGCAAAAATATAACATAAGTACTTTAGTATTGAATTGCTAAACATTGTAACGTGAAGCATACAACATCACTATATTTTCAAATTTACTTACTTCCTTTTAGCCTACTAAGTAAGTAAGTAAATGAACCACATTATAACTGTTCACAATTACTAACATTAATGTTCTTTCTCCCACTACCCATAAACAATTTAACATATTCATAAATATTTATTATCGTTAGATGTTTTTATTTTGTTCAAGACCTACTAAATAACTACATAAATGTCTATAATTCCATTAAAATAAACTCAATTTATTAAAAATTTTAAACACGTCTGTAAAATAGATTAACAGTAATTCAATTTTTACCTTTAGAAAATAATATAAACAAAATTCTACAACGTTCATACATTAACATATTTTTTTTTCTTTTTCAACCATACATCCTTCACTTGCATACATATATTTAAGAGTGTGTGTATGTTTTTTGTGTAAATGTGTATGAGAGAGAGTGTTTATGTGAATGTATTCTAAGCCGAGGAAGTTGTTATTCTATACAACAACATAAAACCAAAATTTAATCATGTAGATGTTTCTTTACAAAATATATATATAAAAAAAGAAAATATTAAAATTTACAAAATTTTCTTTCACAGTGGTAAGCCACAAGTTATAGGAGATTTTTTTTTAGTAGTATAAACTAATTTTGTTAGAAAAACATACAATGATGTTATGAATAATATGTAAATAATAATAATATTTAATATATAAAGATTCAAAATGAATTAAAAGTGCACTATAGTAAGCAATCATTTGTGCAATATGAAACTCATCTGCTGCGAAATGATCATTCAATGATGTGCCAAAAATTATCCATAAAATGAGAGAAATCTAAAATTTTAGAGAATCCTTGAAACTGAATACAAATGACTTGTCATTCTTTTGTGTTTCGAAATGAATAAAATCAGCGACACTTATCGTTAGATCTTGGAAAAAAAACTGTTACTACGAAACTTCAAGTTACTGAACTTTCATTTAAATTCAAAATGTAGCCAAAATATATTTCGTGGTTTTCAGTTGTGTAGTTCATGAATGACCTAGTTCAATTGAACTATTCACTCAACTGATCGAAGTGAATCGTTCATCGGGTGCACATCCACATTAATTTTGTCGTCCTCACTATACCACTCTCCAATTCATTCGTTAATGCTGTAAAATTCCTTCTCTTGTACTCTAAATCGTGTACACATTGAAAAATGAGTGTTGTGCGTAACAAAAATAAAACGAATGTGAGTTTGTATGCTACTCACAAAACGAGATGGTCATTGTACCACATACTGAACTAATGAGCCAAAAGAGCGACCTTGTTCATTTGAGTGAGCTGAGATGTATAGAGCAGTCACTTTACTGAGCTAATAAACCCAACTCTAATAGTACTATCCAACAGCTTTTTTTTTGTAACAGAATAGAGACCCTATAATTCTGAAAGCGCATGCTGAGTAGATTATTTTTGTAGAATAAACTTATAGTAAAATTTTTAATTTTTTGATCGAAGGGACATTTACAAAATTTTTTTCAGTTAGAATAATACTGAAAAAAATGTTGTAAGTTAATGTCTGAGAGAATTCTTATTGTCAGAATTATATTGCTGAATTTTATGGGGATCATTTTAGTTGAAGATCTTAACCCTCTATCTCCCCTCGTTAGGGGTCTTTTTAAAAGGACATTTAAGGATTAAAATATTCTACGAACATTTTTTGCAGAAAATTTTAGTGGCGTTCACCAAAGATACAAAAGTTGTAAAGAAGGCTCTTTACGCTTAATTAGCAAAATTACACACCACATCGGGTCTTACATTATTTAACCCTTTCACGACCATAAGACTAATTTTTGAACAATTCTTGAACACAGTGCCAATAAAATTATCAAAGACAATAAAAAATAAATGCTGTGCGATTACAGCATTTTAATCTAAACACATTAATAAGAAACACGAACTAATTAAAATTAAAATGGAACCCATTCCTTTTTTCGTTATTTAGTTACCCAATGTTTTTGTGTTGGGACACCGGTGTCCCCGTGGTCGTCAAAGGGTTAAACAAATCGCTAAAAATCCAAGTCTGATCCAAGTATGTATACATAAGTAAGTTATCTCTTTTAGTTCAAGAGATATTTAGGTATATTTATTTATTTTTTTTTAATTCTGATCGATCTTTTTTGTTTTTTTTTTAAATATGGCGGACCAATAAATTTTTTTTAAATATCAGCTATTTTTGACATGAAGTTCCGAATAGAATTAAAGCAACATACTAACAGTTATCTTATACCTATAAAAAGTTACAAGCTTTAAAAGTTTGAACATGTAAAAATTGAAAAAACGTTAAAATGTTTCAAAAGGCAGCAAGGTTTGTGGAGCTCCTGATGAATAAATATAAGCTGTTTGTATAAGTAATTGGTATTGGTGAAAACCACAGGACTTTGAGATTAATAGTTTAGTGAACTGAAATAATTTTATGAATTTCTCGAATGTCTATTACCTTAGAAACTAAAAAATTATAATACAGGGATTTTCCATGAACAAAAATATAAAATTTGAATTAATGTACAATTTTAACAGATAAAGGTATTACAACAAAATTTGAAAATAATGTAGATACAAATGTCCTTAAATCATCGGAATTTTAATTTTTGACATTTTGTGTTCTCATATATCAAAATTGCTAAGACGGGGAAAATGTGTTCCAAAAACTAAGTTTTTTAGAAAAGTGCCCACTGTGACGTTATTTATCGTGCAATAGTACAATAACGTTGTACGTATTTAAATAAGATATAGGGCTATACATGCTTGGAGCCTTTTCGAGGATCGGTTCTTTGGCTTTTTAGAATTTTTTACTCAATCCTAATTTTGTTTTTTTCTTTTTAATTGGAAAAGTTTGGATGTTGGGGCAACTGGCTGCGCTTAATGGAGCAATGTTTTACTTTACACGATTTTGCATTAGCTTCTCTTTTCGAATCATATACAAATTTTAATATAGTAAAAACAAGAAAAAAGAAAATTTTTTTCTTAAATGTTCAAAAGGGACATTTTTTATTTTCTCGAAAAAAAGGGTCAGATTGACACTTAAATAGAGAAGATAGAGGTTAAGGTCTTCCACAAAAATGATCGCCATAAAATTCCGCAATATAACTCTGATTATAAGAATTCTCTCAGACATTAACTTAAAAATTAAAACTTTGACCCACGGTAAA
The DNA here is from genome assembly GCA_942486065.2 of Calliphora vomitoria. Lineage (NCBI taxonomy): Eukaryota > Metazoa > Arthropoda > Insecta > Diptera > Calliphoridae > Calliphora > Calliphora vomitoria. Next base: position 78,527,007 of record OW818033.2, read on the forward strand.
AAAAGTTCAGACCAGCTGGACTATAAGTTTATTCCACAAAAATAATCTATTCAACATATTCTTTCAGAATTATAGGGTTGCTATTATGTTCCAATCAAAAACTCTGAATTTGTTGGACAGTGTAGTTAGTGCTACATTTAGATTAAGTTTCTATTGCTAATGGAGCTTATTGTAATGATTATTCAAACGTTAAAAATTAAAAATGTAACTCGAAAGAGTTTTTTCATTAACTTGATAAATGCACTCATAGTTTTTAGAGTTTTATGTGTTAACCATAGTAGCATAAAATTAAAATCAAAATCTAAAAATTTTTGGAATTTTGTAATTTTAAAATCGTAAATCGTATGAGCGTCAAATTAAATTTTACCATTACCACTTTAAAGATATAAGCAAAAAACCGCGAATACTTAGAATTGTTTACCTATTTTTTTACCAATTTTTCCCCTATTTTCTTTCACCAAAAATTTTTTTTTAAATTTTCTTGTTTTTACCATAACATTTAAAATTTTTTTAGGAACATTTTTTCAACAAAATATTTTTCACCAACAACGATTATCTTAAATATTACTAAATATAAAAGTTATAGACCTTCTTTAATTCTCCCTATAGTTGGTTAATATTAAAGTACAATTGGTAGTGTCACTCTGGTGTATAAATACATTACATTGCAAATAAGTACAAATTAAAGGTTTTAATAAACTTTAAATAATTACATTGTTATCCTTAGCACATGTTATTAATTTTCTACGTATTTCGGTTAATAGTAATGGAAAAGTTTACTTTAGATAGTTCTTATACTGAGATAGTTTGTAGCTGTTCTTATGATGCTTCACCCATTATATTTTCCCACTGTGGAACTAAAGCACACATACCAAATTGTATAGTAAGGCTTGTGTATATTAGGTTTGCCCTTATTTTGCTCTTTATAAATGTTCGATGCTCTCAAAGCATATTGTACTGCGTCATCTAAACACCAAATGCTGAAAAATTTAGCAAAATCGCGCAAAGTAGCGATATTTAAAAAAATTAAAGGTTGACAAAAAATTGGTGTTCAAAAATAATATATAAAATTTCATACTAATCCTAAATTTTACATTTTCAACATTTTTTTAAACGAAGTTTCAAAAAATTCGACTTGTTTTAGATTCTTATAAATGCTAAAAGAGGATTAAAAATGCAAATCTTAATGGTTGTACCTTTTACGAGGTAGCGTGGGAACCATTTTGAAATTTACAGATTTCTAGGAAATTTAGTTTTTGGTCATAAATTAATTAAAACAAGTAACAGAGCTAAATTCGGCGGGCCGAATCTTAAATACCCTTCACCAAATTATACTTAAAAAAAAGTTAAACATTTTTTTTGCGAAATTATACTTAAAAAAAAGTTAAACATTTTTTTTGCGAAAAAAATTTTAATGCAAACATTTTTTTAAAATTTATTTAAAATTTTTTTTTTTTTAATTTAAAAACAATTTTTTTTTTAAATTTATTTGTGAAAAAAATTGGGGGTAAAAAATATTTTTCCCGATTTTGACAAATTGTAGGTCCGACTTACTTTGGCCTTATATACGCCGTAGCACGGTCTTTGAAATATCTTTTATTTGATATTCATATTGTCTATACTTAGTAATCCAGACATATATCAAAAATAGGTTAAAAATCGAGGTTGTCCTGGTTTTTTCCCTATATTTAAGCCATTTGTAGGGCAATTTTCTCGATTTCAAAGAGAATTAGAAGAATTCTCAATTTATTGACGTTTTACATTTTTTTTCCAGAGAAAAAATAACTTAAAATCAATAACAAGTAAAAGAGCTATATTTGGCTGTGACGAATCTTATATACCCTTCACCAAATTATACTTTAAAATAAAAAATTTAAATATTGTTAGGTAAACAAAATGTAATTTTTTTCTTCAAAATTTAAAAAAAAAAAAATAAATTGTTTTTTTTTTAATTTTTTGGCTTGCCCTACAACGACTTCTGCGGAAGTTGTCAAAACGAGGAGGGGGATGAAACAATTTTTCATCTTCTTTGTCATTGTCCGGCATTAAAAAATCTACGCTTCAGGTTTCTAGGACATCGGGCCTTAACTACTCTGTCTCTCTGAGCTCTCGAATTTGAGGCTTGAGTGCATTAATGCCTTTGTAAGGAATAATAATTGTCTAACCAGACCAAATATGTGGTTCTCCATGGAATGACCAAATAATAATCTCCTCTTCTCTCTCTTTCTCTCTCGTATCTCTTCCTCTTCACTCTTTAATCTTAACCAAATCTTGACTATCCCCTTCCCTTTTTTCATATCTACTCTGTTCTTATTTTTCTGTCTCTTTATTTTTAGGTAACACAAAGGGACCTGGACCTACGTGAGCTGCTCTTCTTCGTCACTTCAAAGCTGCCTGGAAACCTACATAGTTGAAATGGACTTTGAAATATAAGTTATTTGGGGGCTACGGAAAGCCCCCAAGATACAAACGGACAGACGGACATGACTATATCGACTTCGCTATCTATAAACAAGTAAGAAAGTATGGTCGGTCAAGTCCGACCATATAATATGAGTAAATGAGCAAAAACATTTTTCTTTAAAAATTTCAATAATTTATATTGGTGAGCGATTTTCGTAAGTGGGCCTTATATGGGAGCTATTACCAATTATGGACCGATCACCATGAAATTAGGTGGTGTGATTAATGTCTATATGAAAGTTATTTATGTTCCATTTTATGTGTATACCAACATTTTTAGGAGATTTATGCTCGTTAAAGTGATTATCGGCACCAGGCCTTATATGGGAGCTATGACTAATTATGGACCGATCATTTGGTGACATGAATTCTGTATATATAAAACTTATTTGGAGAAAAACTTGTGTAGATACATACAAAAATAAACGTTTATGACCGATAAAGTCCAATTTCGGGAGGACATTTGTATGGGGGCTAGGTGAAATAATGAACCGATTTCAGTCAGTTTCAATAGGCTTGGTCCTTGGGTAGAAAAAATGATATGTACCAAATTTTATCGAAATATCTTTAAGATTGCGATCTGTACTCTGCGCACAAGGTTTACATGGACAACCAGCCAGCCAGACGGACGGACATGGTTTAATCGACTCAGAAAGTGATTCTGAGTCAATTGGTATACTTTAAGGTGGGTGTTAGACTACTATTTTTGGGCGTTACAAACATCTCCACAAATCCAATATACCCTCCCCACTATGGTGGTGTAGGGTATAAAAATGAAAAATGTAGAAATTACAAACGGAATGACAAACTTATATAAGTATACCTTTGCAACACATGGTGAAGTGTATAAAAACCATATTGAATGAATAATTATTCTTTTAAGAAACATTAGTGAAAGTCTAGTAAGGTTGACATGGCGCGTAAGTTTATGCTTTTACCGGAGTGTACGATTGTGTCGTACAGCTCACGAAAATAAATTATGTATTGAAATTTTAAAAGAAATATGATTTTGTTCAGTATTGGTTATTATCAAGCCCGACCATACTTTCGTACTTCTTATATTTTATATTAAACGTTTATGGGTAAAAGAAATACAAAAATTATTTTTAATTATTTTAAATTTTGCTCAAATTTTCAGCATTTGAAATTTAGCCGACGATGGATGAAATAGACCTTGAGATCAACGAATATCCAAAAAGTGCAAAATATGGGCCACCTTAGTGTAAAGGTGTTTGTTTATATGTATTGTACATCCTTGTTAGGCTTTACATTCATTCAGTCATCCAAGGAAACGTAAGAGCAAAAAAAATATATATATATTTTAATATTATTATAGCCACCGCAGAACGCATAAACTAACAACAAACATCCTTCGTATGCTTTCAAGTAAATTGATTTATAAATCACGTAATGTAACGTATGTGTATGGTTTTGTAAGTGAAAAGTTTGTTGCTGCTTTATTTTACTTATTTTGGTTCCTGGTGTTAAAAATATATGTATATGCATGTATGTAAATGTATATTAAAGTGAAAATAGTGTAACATAAAATATTTGAAACAATAAATAAATTACAATGCATTTATTCACATAATACTTATAACTGGAAAGAAAGCACTTTTTTGAATAACAAAAATTTACTAAATTAAAAATTTTGTTTTCTAAAATATATCTAAAATATTTGTTTGCTAATAAATAATATAATGTAAAAGATCTTCATATCCGGTGGAGATACTTAATTGAGCCACATTTTCTTTTTATTTTCTTATATATTGATTTTGTCATTCCGTTTGTAACATATCGAAATATTGGCCGTAGAACCAAAAAGTATGTATATCCTGGGTCCTCAGAAGACGATCTAGCTATGTCCGTCCGACTGGCTGTTGAAAACACGGTAGGTTTTAAACGAGAAGAGCTAGCTAGCTGAAATTTTCCACAAATACTCTCCGTTGACAAAGTTTGTTTGGTATTGAAAATGCACAATATCCGTCCGTGATTCACCTAACCCTTATACAATTTTGTAAAGTCTGGCGAAAATCGGGCAACAGTTGTCCCTAGTCCACATACAAGGTCCCCCTCAAAAAATTAATTGAACATTCTTAATTGTGATTCTTAATATCGTGATGCAATTGGACACAAACAAATCTTTCTACTAACCTTTGTGAGAAGCGGTCTATAATTGACCCTATCCCCCATATAACCCCTTTATAAGTATACAAGATTTTGATGGGTAGTCAAAATTCGGCACAGCCGAATATAACACACTTTCTCGTTGTGAATAAGATTAGCTTATTCCAATTTTGTTTAAACAATTTCCTCACACTCTGTATACACTACAACATAAATACTTATATTTACATACATCCACTATATGTTCGTGTAAAAAAAAATAAACGAAACTTAGAATAAAATTTGTAAATCTAAATACGCAACAACTTAATGGGAAAGAAGGTGGTTGGGTTTTTGTGGTAGGAGTTTTATTTATGTGTATTTGTATTTAATATCTATGTGTAGGTAAAGTGTCTGTGTATTTGTTCGTTGGCGTTATGTTAGCAAAAATAAATAAAAAACCAAACAACAAAAGCAGCAAAAAAAAAAATCCTAAATGAAATAATATACACACTCTCATATATAGAGTGCAAACATATGGATTCTATGGGGTATAAAGAAAATATATTTGAACATAAAATTTTACTGTAAAACCAAAATTCATATTTTATTCAAAATGTTCTTAAGGTTCACACGCACACACACACTCACACACAAAACAATATACTTACATATATATAACAAAAAAGTTAAGCAATGTTTTACTATACCACAATGTTTATATAGTGTATGTATGAGAAGATATTTTGTATATCTTGTTTTAAAATAATTTATAAAATTAAAAGTGAAAGTTATGTTAGAGCCTTTTAGATTTATTGTAAACATTAAGTTAAGTTAATCTAAAAATATTGAGCTATAAACAAATGTCATGGAAAATTTAAGGAAACATTATATTAAAAATAATTTTACTAATTCTTTCTAGGTTATTATTATAAATATTATCGAAATTTGTTGTCATTAAAAACCTGCATACATGAGACTTCAGTTATGCTCAGTGCCAACTCAAACACTTTGTCATGTTATGTCATTGCAAGTCAACCAATTTGTTGTACTGTGTCATTTCGTACTCGTGCTTTGCTGCATGTATTTAGAAATTCCCGAGAATAAATGTACTTCTCATTATTTCCCGCGAATTGAAAAAGTTTGGGCAATTAGGAACCCTAAATCCGTAAAATGTCACATAAATTTTTTATTTTTTTTTTTTCTTAACAAATTAAATATGTTTATTAGAATTAATCTGCCTTGTAGACAATACGCGACAGCACAAAAACGTGGACAGGGTATCAGATATTGGACTATGTGTCCAGAAGCCAAAATTGCGGAAAAAATTATTTCCAAGGGTGCTAGCATCATAAAACTTTGTGTAGAGACCACTGTTGCTAAAATAAACATTTAAACAAAATTTATGTACCGAATGAATACAATAGAAAACAAAGAATAACAAAAAAGGAAGGCCCTCATTTTTTCTACAACAACAACTTCTCTCTCTTCTCACATACAGGTTCTATGTGAATTCAACACACTTGAAATTTAACTTCAAAACTTTTTATTGAAAAGTGCAATACAATTTTAATTTTAACAAACACTTTCACAAACACATAACATTTTAAATTTTTTTCCACACATTTAAACCATTAGAGTAACCGCAACATGAATATTTTGCACAAACGAAAAATATATTTTTTTTATTTTTGGTTGAAATTAAAACTCAAAAAAAAAAAAAAAAACATTTGTAAAATTTCGTATTGAAAATTATAAAAAAAAAATTAAAATAAATTAAATTTTTACAGATATTATTGAATAAAAAGCAGAAAAATCTATTTATAAAACCATTCCCGGTCAAATATAAATGAAATAATTTGAGAATTGTTCGAATTTTTAAATATAATTGAAATAAAATTTTGTTATAAGTTTCAAGGTCGTTTTTTTACAACTATGTGTGTTTGAGGAGTGTGATGAAAGTGCACCATGGTTTGATTACCAATACATATAAACAAAATGTTACTAATACACTCTTATAGTTAGGTTTTTTATGACAACCGACTAAGGTCTTTTTTTTTTTTGACAGCGTTTCACTTCCTGTTATTATTCTTTGATAGAAAATAAAATACTTTTGGCAAATTTTACGGAGATACATATGTATGATTGATTATTTTATAATACCCTCCACCACTATAAGTGGTGAATGGGGGTATATATAAGATTGTCGTTCCATGAGCACATTGAAAAATATTCATCTGAGATCAAACAATTGATCCTTATGAAATTCTAAGTCGATTTGGCCATGTCCGTCTGTCTGTCTATACGTCTGTGTATCTGTGTAAAACACGCTCACTTCCAATATACCAAAACAAACTTAGTAAACTTTCCATAAGATGTTTACTATTGTCCTAAGCAGTTTGATATTGAAAATCAGCAAAATCGGACCAACGTTATGAACCAAAATGTGAGACAACCTAAAAAAATTTATAATTTTTACATATTTATTGTTATTTTTCTAAATATATTGCAGATAATACCATGTAATTTTACACTCGTTATTTTTATGATAAAAGGACTAACTCTGTTGAAAATATAAGAATCGGTCCATGATTTCTCCTAGCCCAAATTTCTTCCCGAAATAAAATGCTAAATTTTTCGTGGATCGGCCCATATTTGACCATAGCCCCCATATAAAGTTCACTTCCGAAAATCTCTTAAACACGTATAAATATCTAATATATATCGCTATTAAATTGAAATTCGACAAAAATAATCCCCGTGTACACAAAAATTCACTGCACCGAATTCTATGAAGATTGGATCATAATTGTTTTTAGCTCTCATAAAATACTCATATACATAGAAATCACTGTATCGAATTTTATGAAGTTTGGCGCATAATTGGTCATAGCTCCCATATAAGGAACATTTTCGAAAGATCGGAAACTCTCCTGTCAAAAACCTAACTCAGTTGTCGAAAACCTAAGTGGTGATAATGTATTAGTAAAAAAAATATGTGAAATCAAAAACAACACTCGTATGTGTAACATTTTCGAGTAATTTTTTTGTTTGAGTTTTTTTTCTAGTTTCCGCTCTTTGTTTCTCTATGTTTAAAACCATATCGATATCAAAATGAAATTATATCCAGTAATCATACTACTGGATTTTATGAATATCGGTCCATATTTGACCATAGCTCCCATATAAGTTCCACTCCCGAAAATCACTAAAATCATCAAAAATTTCTTACAAATATAGTTATCAAGGTGAAATTCGAAACAAAAAATTCCAATATATATAAAAATCGCTGTACCAACACATTAACAAAACCCAAAATCTATTCATGTTGTATGTCCTAGAGTTTCCAATTCGGTTTTAACCGAAACCGAAACCGCGGTTTTTCAAGGCTTAAAACCGAAACCGACAATTATTCTTCGGTTTTCACCTTAATCTATTTTCACTAGAAAATATTAAATTTAGAAAAGAGAAACATACTTTTTTATCCAATTATTCATCCAATATCTCTAAACACAGATCGGTAAAAATATCTTAAGATTTGTTTAAATTTTTTAAATTGTATTACAATAATTGCTTCAGATGATGTAGCAGGCTACCTTTCGCAGGCTAAATAATGCAAAATTTTTGTATCAAAGTCTTAGTTATTTTCAAATATCCGTATAGCAGTTCTTATATTATCACAGATTTAATAGTTAATAAATTATCACAAAACCGAACCGAAACCGATCGGTTTTCAATTTTTTAGAAACTCTAGTATGTCCTATTTCAGTAAAATATATATTTGAATTTTTGAATTTTGTGATTGAATACACATTCTTATTTTTTCTGTGTGAAGGGTGTACAAATAAATATGTAAAAAATAAAAATTTTACAAATATGTATTATTTTTACTGCGCTTAAATGTATGCTATAAAACAGAATGCATACACACTAGACTGTCCACTATTTGTATGGGGGAAAAAAAAATGTCGGAATCTTGTTGGTCTTAACCCCACAAAATGATTCCCCTTTCCAGATATTGAGATAGCCGAAATTTGAGCTCGATTAAACGACGTTAACCCGTGCCGCTCGTCGCTCAAAGTTTGAAAAAATCAACATTATTGGCCAAAAAGCTAACATAAGAAGCTATAACTCCAGAACGGTAAATAATAGAAACACGATTAGTATCTCAAAACAAAGCTAATATTGTTCTTCAAAATTTATTTTATATACATTATTCTTGTTACTTTAAGCCAAACAGAGTTACAACTGCTTTTGTCTCCAAAAACGTGACCTAGTCGCGGTAGGAGCATACTTCGTATATTTTGATATTATGTGAAAAATGTTGCTAGTAAGTAAATATTTTTATATTTTATTGTTATTGAATCATAATGTACATTGATTTAGTATTTCAAAAAGATATAAAACACAAAAATTGGTTGAGAAATGTAAAAGTTATTAAAAATTCCCCAGGCCATTAATGTGTCTCAGAGCACTTGATTATGATATGTGGAAAAAAATTTAACTTATTTTAAAACTATACGAATAAAACTATTTTATTACATAAAGTATACCTATTTTTGCTCAAATATAAGATTTTCTCCTTAAAATATAACGTGAATCTGTTCTCAGCTATGATCAAAAAAACATTTTTTTTTTGACGACAGTTTGAAAACACTATTTTCAGTTTTTTTTAAACTTTGTTAAACATATTTTTAAATTTTTTAAATATCACCGGGGGGTTTATGGTCAATAGATTAGGGAACAAAACAGTGAAAAAATTAGGTCAATACCTCTTATAGTTTAGGTGTACCTGCGGTTTGAATTCTGCGGATTTCGCGAAAAACTCATTTTTTTGGAATATTTTAGAAAATATGTCATAATTTTTTATTGTTATACATTTTAACCAAAATATTTACAGAATATTATTTCTCAGATATTAAAAAATATGTCCCTGAAGTTATATATAAATCGGGAAATCCTAAGGCGTAAACTTTGGAGGTCAAAGGTCAAATTTCGCAATATTTGGAAATTCACATTGAAACATATGGAAATAATCTTTATTTGTCGACCATATTTACTAAAATTACAGGATTTTATGGTATATGGTCCGATATTTAGAATAACATATAAAAAAAATCAAATTAACCCTTTAAAGCATTTTTTTTCTGAATATAAATTATATTCATTTTTTTATTTTTAAATTTATTAAAATTGATTTTATTAACTTTGGGGACATATTTGACCCAAATGCTTTAAAGGGTTAATTTGATTTTTTTTATATGTTATTCTAAATATCGGACCATATACCATAAAATCCTGTAATTTTAGTAAATATGGTCGACAAATAAAGATTATTTCCATATGTTTCAATGTGAATTTCCAAATATTGCGAAATTTGACCTTTGACCTCCAAAGTTTACGCCTTAGGATTTCCCGATTTATATATAACTTCAGGGACATATTTTTTAATATCTGAGAAATAATATTCTGTAAATATTTTGGTTAAAATGTATAACAATAAAAAATTATGACATATTTTCTAAAATATTCCAAAAAAATGAGTTTTTCGCGAAATCCGCAGAATTCAAACCGCAGGTACACCTAAACTATAAGAGGTATTGACCTAATTTTTTCACTGTTTTGTTCCCTAATCTATTGACCATAAACCCCCCGGTGATATTTAAAAAATTTAAAAATATGTTTAACAAAGTTTAAAAAAAACTGAAAATAGTGTTTTCAAACTGTCGTCAAAAAAAAAATGTTTTTTTGATCATAGCTGAGAACAGATTCACGTTATATTTTAAGGAGAAAATCTTATATTTGAGCAAAAATAGGTATACTTTATGTAATAAAATAGTTTTATTCGTATAGTTTTAAAATAAGTTAAATTTTTTTCCACATATCATAATCAAGTGCTCTGAGACACATTAATGGCCTGGGGAATTTTTAATAACTTTTACATTTCTCAACCAATTTTTGTGTTTTATATCTTTTTGAAATACTAAATCAATGTACATTATGATTCAATAACAATAAAATATAAAAATATTTACTTACTAGCAACATTTTTCACATAATATCAAAATATACGAAGTATGCTCCTACCGCGACTAGGTCACGTTTTTGGAGACAAAAGCAGTTGTAACTCTGTTTGGCTTAAAGTAACAAGAATAATGTATATAAAATAAATTTTGAAGAACAATATTAGCTTTGTTTTGAGATACTAATCGTGTTTCTATTATTTACCGTTCTGGAGTTATAGCTTCTTATGTTAGCTTTTTGGCCAAAAATGTTGATTTTTTCAAACTTTGAGCGACGAGCGGCACGGGTTAACGTCGTTTAATCGAGCTCAAATTTCGGCTATCTCAATATCTGGAAAGGGGAATCGTTTTGTGGGGTTAAGACCAACAAGATTCCAAAATCGATTTTTTGTGGACAGTCTAATACACACACTAGTACATTGGTAGGCGTTCATATTGTTCAGGTTACGAAGATTTTGGTCAATTTACATGTACACAACTCGTATGGAAACAGTGGAGCGTAATAAAGCGTAAAAAACACAAATATTTCATTCAGTTGTTCAGTTGTTGCGGATATTTTGTCTTTCACTCATACATGGAAACAAATGCCTCTATTTACCTAAAAAGGCACTAGAAAATAGTAAACTTTTGGCAAACTTGATCAAGATATTTATGATTTGACCATATTATACATATATCAATGGAAAGGTAAATAAGTGTATTTTTATACTTTGTTTAAATTTAAGTCCTACTGCAAAACCAAAACAGAGTATGATTTAAAAAACTAAAAAATTAGCTATTGATATTTTTTTACATATTTTGTATACTCCACACCACCATATTGGAAAGGATATTATGCGTTTGTACTGATGTTTGTAACGCCTCACAATCACTTTCTGAATCTATTTAACCATATCCGTACGTCCATCTGACTGTCTGGTTGACTGTTCATGTACATTTGTGAGCAAAATACTGGTTCCAATTTCGAAAATATTTCGAAAAAATTTGACACTTCGACCAAAGTTGAATTCTATTGAAACTGGTAAAAACTGGTCCACTATTTCACCTAGCCCCCATACAAATGTCCTCCCGAAATAGCACTTTATCGACCATAAAATTCAACACAAATAAGTTTAATATACTCATACTCGACGATTAACTAATCGGACCAGTTAGGAAGAAGATGCATTTTTATTTGATTGAACCAACTGTGTGCTGTTAGCGTGTTTTTTTTATACTCAGCCTACAGTATTATACAATCCCTGTTTGCAATAGTCGTATGTCTACAAGCATGTTGCATGTTGCATTTCAACATTTTTAACAATATTATAGTCACATTAACTATTAATATGATTATGGTAACAATAATATAGTTAACTTACGATTCACATGATTGTATCAACCATATATATAGGTACAGTAAACAAGTATTTGTTTGTGACAACCATTTATATGATGAAGGACTTACCATATTATGTTGCTCCCGGCTTATGGATATCGTAATCTGAGAACAATATATTATCATATACATATTCATCATATAAATGGTTGTCACAAACATATACTTGTTTACTGTAACCATATATATGGTTGATACAATCATGTGAATCGTAAATTAACCATATTATTGTTACAGTAAACATGCACAAATGTTGAAATGGTTACAGTAAACATGTACAACTATATTTTTTTTCTGCGTGTAGCGAATTTCATAATAAAAATATATTATCTGATCGGAAATCTTATTACCCAATACATTTATTATTACTCTACCAGACATATGTAATACATTAATACCAATAATATCCCACTAATAAATAAAATATCAAAAAATAATAAACTAGTTATATAGGGAAAAGAAAACCAACCCATTTGCAAAGTAACTGCAAAATAGTTTTACGAGTTTGCCCAAAAGACATAATTCTTCGTCCTTGCTATTATCAAGTAAAAAAAAGCACTATACATTTTTTTCCTACTTAAGTGCAGATTTAATGACAGTGTAAATTTTTGTGGTTGTTACATGAAGTATTAAGGATAAATAACAATCCTTTTATGTGTATGAGAGTTTAAATAGCTCACATTATGAGTCCCGTGTCTCGTCATAAAAAAAAAATATTTGTGGCTTAAAACAAACAATAACCAGAGAAATGAAATAAGAACCCTTGACATGTCGCAAGCCAACATACATAGTTGAGTAATAGCAAAGAGCCTTAAAAGATATTTTCGCTGTTAGAGATTTTGTGTTAACATTTTAAGGAACTTTTTTTAACATTTATTTAAAGGGGCATTTTTTGGCAGGCATGTTAGTAAATTATGTATCCTAAGAGGAATGAGATCGCTTTGTTTGCTAGTTATAAATAACTATAAAAAACATTTATATACAGTAAAGAGTAAAAGTTAAGGCCACCAAATAACAGAACATTTATATTTACTTGTGTTACCAGCATAGACTATATATTGTACACATTTACACAGCACTGTACGGGTAAATATTCCTACGATTTAAGGGATTTTTAAAATGTTTTTTAGACATGACACGGTCGTATGTGTTAAAGAAACATAAACAGAAACAAAAATGTCATAAAAAATGTATGCAGCCTAAAAGCATACTATAAAATTATATAAAGTAAAAACAAAATATATTAAATAAACAGACACACACACACATGTTAAAAACCACGCTTTACTACACAACAGTTAGTTATTTTAGCATTTCTGACCCCAGGAGATCAAACTTTTTTTTTTTTGCATTAAAAAAACCGAAAAAACAACTAACAAATTTTCAGGTATGATATTTTTTTACTTTTATGCGCTTTTCTAACCATATTTTTAAAACAAAAATGAACTAAAACAGAAGCAGTAGTAGCAGTTATTTTGAAGTAAAAAGTAAATTAATATTTTTCTATGTTGTTGTTGTTGTTTTTGTTTTGTTAATTTAATTCTTTTGGCCACTAGTTGGAATTAAAAAATATGAAGTGAAAATAAAAATGGTACAATGAAAAACATGCACACAAACTGTTTCAACCAGTTTCCAGTTTAGTGGAATTTTTTTTTTATATTTAAAAAAAGTTTTTGTAAATCATTTTGTTTTGTATACATGGTAGATTTCATTTAGATTTGTGGCATTTATATTTTGTTGTTTTTTTTTTTTTTTTTTGTGTGAGTGTTCTTGTTTTATTCTATTTCACTCGTTTTTTAGTACCATTTGGGATGTAATTTCATTAAAAATTTATGCAATTTGGTTTTTTACCCACATTTTATACTAAAACTGACATAAATCTATTGTCATACCTCTGGGACATATTGTACATACATACAAACATATTTATTCACACACATACTCTATAAGTATAAATACACTAGTGTATGTACGTTGTCCTTTTTTTTAACATTTACCAACACCACAAATAAAGCTGTGTTGTACAATTGCTGACTTTTGGGGGGAGTATGCTTTCTTTTTAATATTTGAAGAATGTATATGTTTAAAATTACAAAAAATTAATTAATTTTTAAACTCTTCCCGTGCTCCCAAAGTCTTAAATTCTTTGAAGTTATCTAAAAAACAAATGCAGATAATTTTAGCAAAATCGTATGTGCAACCTCTAAATGCATTTTTTATTTGAAGTTACGAGTTTTGGCTCATTGTAGCATCTGATTCCTTTTTAATTTAATTTTTCTAGGTATATTATTATAGAAAATTCAAAAAGTACCATTAAAATAAAGAAAAAGTACCAAAAATCAGCCATTTGTGGATTCCTACTCGCTCGGGTCCATATAAGCTTTACTTCATGTTTCTAGGTTCATTGGAGAAGAAATTACAAAAAGTACCATTCGAAAAAAAAAAAAGTTCCATAAAGTCTTCCCCCAGAATTTTTTACTCACTTAGAACCATATATGCTTAATTTCATAAGGTCACCACTTAATAAGGCTTCATTTCATATTACTGGTTTCATTAGTGAACAAAATACATAAAGAAAAAGTGCAACAAAGTCTTTCCATTGAATTTTCACGCACCCAGAACCATATATAAAAGTACCATTAGAAAAAGAAAAAGTACCACTAAATACACCTTTTGCGGATTCTTACTCATACAGGATTATATGTGTCTAAATTCAAGATTCAAGGTTCATTATTATAAATGTATTCAAAAAGTACCATAAAATCTCCCCCTTGGATTTCAACACATTCAGGATCATATGTGCTTCAAATCCTCCTATCAAAAAAATGAGTTTCTTGAAAGTTTGTTTTTGGAATGCAAACCAACATTAATCTGAGGTTTATAATTTTATGAGGTTTATAATGTGATGTTAATTTCTGAGACTCATCTTAGAAATAGTTACAACTTTAAAATTCTAGGATTTTCATTCCATGACACAAATCATTCCGAAGCAAAAGCTCATGGTGGTACTGGTATCTTGATTAAAAGCCGTTTGAAACATTATGCCCTAGATGAATTCTCAAAAGTATATACGCAAGCAACTTCCATTCGATTGGCTTGTTTATTTGGAGATTTGACAGTGAGTTCAATAGATTGTCCCCCACGATTTTCGATGACTAAGGAGAAGTTGGAAGAATTCTTTGAAACTCTAAGAGATCGTTTCCTGGCATGTGGTGATTACAATAGGAAACACACATACTGGGGTTCACAGCTAATTAACCCTAGAGGAAGACAGCTTAACAAAGCCCTAGTTGACAGTATGAATTGCCTGGATGTTATATCTCCTGACCAACCAACATACTGGCCTACTGATCCTAGGCAGATTCCTGACCTTATAGACTTTGCCATATTCAGAAATGTACATCGAAATTCAATATCTACGAAAATATCTTTTGATTTATCTTCCGACCATTCACCTGTAATAGTCACCTATTATGGTACAAATACATCGAAATCTCCTGCAAATATTCTGTTTACAAAACAAATTGGCTTAAATACAGGAAGTTCATCAGTAGCCATATCCACACAAATCCCAATATATAGTGTGAGGGAGAGATAAACGAATGCGTCAATGACTTTACGTCATTAATTACTTCGGCTCTGAATCATTCAAGGATCGAGATCTCTGTAGAGCCAAAAATGCATATTTTCAATTCAGATATTGAACGATTACTGCTCGAAAGCTTAAAAGAGAGTGGCTACTAGAAGACTGAAGAGAGCCCTTTGTTTAGAGGAGGATGGCAGAAACAGAAGATACATTGAGAGCTTGACGAATTCTAAACATACGAACTTCTCTCTTTGGAAAGCCACACGTAACATCAAACCACCTGTAGAGGGAAAAACTCCGTTGAGAAAAGCTGATTGGAATTAGACAAGAAATGCTAAGGACAAAGCAATAATTTTTACCGAGAACCTACACAGAGAAAACAGATTCGTGATAGCAACCGAATTTGTAGCCAATCGAATGATTCTACTTTAGTGACTGAATTTTACAGTTGTGGGTACAAAATTTTGGAAGGAGCAACAAAAGTTTGGTTGCTTCAACCGAAATTTTTCTTTCTCAATTGAATTTCTGTTGATAGAACCGAAAAATTCTATGTGTGCAACCGAATCATTCGATTGGCAACAAATTCGGTTGCTATCACGAATCAGTTTTCTCTGTGTACGTAATGTATTTAAGCCAAATCCACCCAATAATAATTATGTACTGGAAAATCCTCCTGATCATGAGACAGCGGATGATTATATGAGAGTAGTTATCAAAAATAACATAAATTCGAAAAAATCTCCAGGATATGACAAAATTATGCCTTCCACGATTAAAAACCTACCGGATATAGCTATAATAGTGCTATCTGTAATGTTTTCTGCTATCATTAGACTAGGCCAACTAATTGTAAAATTGCTCAGATCATAAGCCAGGAAAAGATTTAACTATGCCGTCTTCATAAGTCTACTGCCCTGCATATCAAAGTTATTTGAGAAAATATTTCAATGTA
The DNA here is from genome assembly GCA_942486065.2 of Calliphora vomitoria. Taxonomy (NCBI): domain Eukaryota; kingdom Metazoa; phylum Arthropoda; class Insecta; order Diptera; family Calliphoridae; genus Calliphora; species Calliphora vomitoria. Next base: position 78,543,515 of record OW818033.2, read on the forward strand.
AAATTATGCCATACTTAAATATCCAAAATATAATCCCTTTGAACAAGTTAATCGATTGACTGGAGAGATAAGAAAATCTTTTGAAAATAAAAAATTCTGTTGTGCTATCTTTTTGGACATCGCCCAGGCCTTCGACAAGGTATGGCATAAGGGGTTAATTCACAAAATGAAGTGTCTACTTAGTCTCCAATGACCAATCAAAATTAAGCCTTGACTATAAACTCATCCTGTATAAATGTGTTTTAAAACTAATCTGTACATATTGAATTCAATTGTGGGGAATGGCGAGTAATTCCAGTATTGATTTTATACACAGAGCCCAATCGAAAATTCTTAAGACCATGACAGGTTCACCATGGTATATAAGAAATGAGAACATCCATAGCGACCTACAAGTACCTTTAGTTAAGGATGATTTCAAGAATGGCCATGAGAAATACATCATGAAATTACGAAATCACCCGAACCCGTTTGGAAAACTTCTCGCACAGGCCCAAACAAGATCAAAGCTTCGTAGAGCCGATCTACCACCCCGCTAAGATGTGGCCCATATGTCCATCAATGCTCCTGTCAGAGCATATAGTTTTAACTTTAGTTATAAGATTTTAATATTTCTTGTTAGGTCTAAGTAAGACAGGTTCGATAAATAAATAAACGTTGTAATAAAAAAAAGATGTGCCTCATTTCATGATTCCAGGTTCATTATTATAAATATTTCTGCCTGATGACGAATCGTATGTTCTCGCAGATTTTTCGCAATTTCCTGGTAAACATTTTTATGTTACTGACGGTCGAGGGAATGTTGAAGAAAAGTTTAGGACCCAAAAGCAGACAAAATTTAACAAAAAGTTCTTGGTATGGCAAGAAATATGCAGTTGAGGCAAAAAAGCCAAACATTTGTTACAATTGGCTCTATTAATACCGAAATTTACATCAAGAAATGTTTACAAAAAATTATGTTTCCATTCATAAGACTACTTAGTGTGTCCACTTATTTTTGATCTGATTTGGCACCCTGTCACTATGGTAAGAAAGGTGTTGAGTAGTAAAAGAACATTAATGTGGTATTTGTACCAAGAGAGGTAAATTCTCCAAACTGCCTGGAGCTAAAGCCAGTGGAGAGATAATGGTCTCTTGTAAAAAGAGAATTGAAGAGCACAAAATAGGTGTCCAAAAGTGTGGTAGATTTTAAACGGACATGGACAACCTGTTCCAACAAAGCGACAGAAATCATTATAAAAACCATATTGGAAGTGTTTCCGAAAAAGGTTCAAAATTTCATCACTAGTGATTAGAACTATAAAAATAATTTTTTTTTTTTGTAAATTGTAACAATAATTTCTATAAAATAAAAAATGATTCAAAACTGTAAGTTTAGTGGTCTCATTTTTATTAACATATATGTATGTTTACAATTTTTCGATCTCAGTCTTTACTTTGGAATGTTAGTTTTCATTCCAAAAGGAGGGAAAATATCGGTGGGAAATAGCCTTCTTGGACATAAAGGTTGCTTTCAGACAAGCGATTGACGCCAATGGAAATTGGGTTTTTAATTCTACTATCTTATAATATGTTGAGAAACTCCTTAACTTTAGGTAAATGGGATTCATTCTCAAATTTCTAGAGGTATCACCACTACTTTTGAATATTAATGTATATCCATGGACTCTGATAATGTATAACTGTAACAACAAATAATAGAATCAGCGCTCATATTGATATTTGAATGGTGCCAAGGATATATTAGTAGTAGTCCTAGCTAAAACGAAACTGGTGCTATTCACTAGGCGATTCATTAATACAAAATCAGTGGATCTCAATATCTGATAATGCCAGCAAGTGCAATATATTTTTGCACTTAATTTCAACAATATTCACTGGTTATTCAATTAAAATAAATCCGTTCTATGAGGTTGCTGTTTATTGGAGAAGAAGATAAATCCCGAAAGAACTAAACTTATTGTGATAACGATGGCGATTATGGTGGCAGGAGCTCTTAGCACTAGCACAACTATGCTTAAATTAATGACAAATTCAGTTCATTTAACTGTTATCCGGGTATTCTTATAAATATTCTGGATAGATCGGGGTGGATAATGGCATACACTTAACAGAGTTTAACATTTATATTTTTATGGAGGCCTGTCTAATTAAAGTCGAAATAATAGCTATAGAACTGTGCGGCATGTTCAGTTTCAACGGATATCAGATTGGAATATTCTTGCATTTACATTTTACTTAATGATGCAAAAGATAAATAACTATCTAACAGAATAGCGAATATCGAAACAATGTATAACAAAAAATCATTGAGATCAGCAGCAGGTGTTTACCTTTACAGAAGTTAAATCTCGTTGGTTATCCCCTTGGAAGTGCTGGTTCACACACGTCAAGTTTCACTTGATCAAGTCTTGAGTTTATAGAAGAGAGAGGAAGAAAAAGAGGAAAATCTTTCAAATTTCCTCGCCTCTCTCATCTACAAACACAAGACTTGCACAAGTAAACTTGGCGAGTATGAACTAGCACAAACGCAAATCTGCAGAAGTTGTTGTCTATCGAGTCTTTGACGACTTCTGATTGAAACTCTGCGGTCAAAGAGGAGAAACTAATAAATCCTGTTTTTGTTCTTTTCATTTAGCAATGATTCACTCTTTTGTAAACTAGGCAAATTGGTCACACTGGATGGCTGTGATCTAGCACTCCATTTATTCTATGAAAATGTTCTCACAATCACATTAACTTAATCATAATTAAGGTTTCCCACTTCTGGCTCTAGCATTTCAATGTTTATTAAAACATGAGTTTTAACAAATAAGTATTTTTCTTTTTCGTTTATATCTTTTTTTGCTTGTTGCGCGCTTTCAAGTTGTAGTTGTTGCTGTAGGTTTTCATTTATATAGATTTATTGCATTTTTAATTTAAGTCTTTTGTTGTTCACATAGTTTTTTTTCCTATTTTATTTTTGTACTCTAGTTTTTTTTTTGTTCTAAATACAAGTATGTATTTTAAATTTAAATCCATGGAACATACGTACATATAACTGGGGAATTTGAAATGAATTTTAACGTCCATATTTTGCATAATAGAATAAATCATATTATGCAGATGATATAAATGCGATTGTTGGTTAACAATTGAAGAAATAAAAGAAAACTAACAAATATTCAATTCAAATCACAAAAAAATATATTTTATTTTTATGGAATTAAAGGTATTATTTATTGAAAATTGTTAATACTTACGTCACATGTTGATGATGAAATATTTTTTAAGCTTAAGCGAAATATGCGGTCCCTGGAAGAGAAAAAAAATAAATTATAGAAAAATAATGAAATTATTGATAGGTTTTAAATTGAAATTAAAATTTGTATTAATTTAAAAGTATAATATTTAAAAGCTTATTGCATTAGTTCTGTTAAAATACTGAAAACTTAATCACTAGTATACAGAAATTGCGGAGAAATCAGTTATAAAGTGCAACTAAATCTGAAAAGACTGCTAGATAATTGTTATTTTTGTAAAGCTTTTATGGTGACAGGAAAACGTTTTATATGAACTTTAAAAGTTGTAGATTGCAGGATTTTTCTAACATCAATTGCACGAAAAGTAGGTCGTTCGTTTTGTGTGGTGCACACTTATTTAAAACTTCGCGTAAAAATACAAATTATGGTCGACCAAAGTTTTTTTACTGGGTGAAATTTGCAAAGCTTAAATAATGGCTTCAAATTCTGTACTAAGCGCTTAAACGATTATGATATAATTAGTTTTGAATGTGTTACAATTAAAGAAAGCCACTCATATAAACATTCAATACATAAACTAAACTGATTGCACTTTATCAACGAAAATGTGAATCATTAGGTATTAGGTATATATATGACTTAAAGATACAGGATTTACAATAGATGGCGTATCTTTTGAACGCGGTTGTAGTTTTTAATAACATATATGTTATTATTCTCATTAATTTATTGAGGATAATAGTGAAAACACAAAATTTTTTTTTTTTTTGATTCTAAAATGTTGAATTTTGTATCAACGAATCGTCATATGCGGGAAGTTTTGTTTTACTTCTTTAATTTGAACAAAAAAAAACCGATTGCAAATCGAAGCTTATGATGAATGTGTTCCATCGGTTTCAATGTGCGAGAGCTAGTTTGTGCTAATTGTTGTAATTTTGACATGGAAAACAAATATCGCAAAGGCCAGCCAAAAAACTAAGCAGACCAAGCGTTGGAGGCATTACTCCATGAAGACTTTTTGTCAAACTCAACAAGAGCTTGCAAAATAATTGGGAGCTGCTCAAGCAGCAATTTCAAAACGTTTGCATGCAGCTGGATTCATCCAAAAGCAGGCAAACTGGGCATTGAACTCAAGAGCCCTTGAAAGACGATTCTACATGTCTGAAATGATGCTCGAACGTTATAAGAGAAAATCATTTAAGTACCGAATCATTACTTGCGATGAAAAATGGATTGTATGAGCTGCAGAAATCTGGCTGGACCATCACAGGGAACCTGCACAGAACGCAACTGATTCGTTTGAAGAGAGAATTAGGTAAAAAATGCCTCAAAATGCAACTAGACATGAAACCGTATTATTCCATCATAACAACGCACAGTGGTTTAGAACGTTTTTTTTTTTTTGGAAATAATTCGGTATCTCAGAAACTATGGGATACATTGTTACGAAATTTCACATGGTTGGAGCTGAGATAAGCTTCCTAATGGAGGTTAGTGCGTGGCACCTCAAAATTGGTCACCTCGAGTCTCAAATTTTTTAAAAAAATCACCAAAAATCTATTTATATTCCGAATAATCTGAAATTTAAAATATAAATAGTCCTTAAGAAGATCTACAAAAAATGCCATTTAGTTGAAGAGATATTAAGGTTTATTGATTTAATTTTTTTTAATTTTGCTCGATATTTTTATTGTTTTTTAGATATGGCGGGCCTACGGAGAGTCAAAATTTATTTTTGAAATATCAGCTATATTGGCAATAGGATTCTAAATAAAATAAAAATAACTTCATATCAGTAATGTCGTTCCTATAAAAAGTTACAGGCATCCAAATTAGGAACATGTGAAATGGACCGTATTTTTAAGTTTTTCCCAAAAAAAATCTCTATATTTTTTCTTTTGTAGAAATAAATGTTCTTCAGAACTATATACAATTTTTATATGATCCGAAAAGAGGACTTAATGCAAAAGCGTGCGAAGTAAATTTTTGTTCACTTAAGCGGATATAACACCCCCCAGATCTAACCAAGCATGACCAATTAAAAAAAATAAATGGGTTTCAGTAAAAGATTTTAAAAAGGCGAAGCAGCGATCCTCAAAAAAGTTCTATGTGTGTATAACCCTTTATGTTTTTTAAATACCCACAAAGTGTTTTTACTATCACACGGCATATAACGTTACAGTAGGCACTGTTCTTAAAAACTCAGTTTTTCTAACACATTTTCCCCGTTTTAAGAATTTCGGTATTTGAAAATAATAAATTTGAAGTATTATAATGACATTGATTTTAGGATATTTGATTCTATATTAATTCCAAATTTTGTTATGATATATTTAACAGTTAGAATTTTACATTAATTAAAATTTTATTTTTTTCTTCATGGAAGGTAGATTTAAGGTAGATTATGTCAAACAAATTCATAAAATTATTTAATTTTACTAAAATATCAATCTCTAAGTTCTTAGGTTTTCAGCAATATCAAATACTTAAATAAAAAGACTTAATTTCCTCATCAGAAGTTCCAAAAACCTAGCCCCCTTTGAAAAATTTGTACGTTTTTTCAAACATTATATTTTAAATTTCAGATCATTCGGATCATAAATTGATTTTTATTGACCAAATTTAAGGGGCAAACAAACAAATGTAAATCAACTAGAAAAGAACTCAGCTCTAACCATGTGAAATTTTGTAACAATATCTTAAATAGTTCCTGAGATACCGATTTGTTTCCAAAAAAAAAAAAAAAAACGTTTCTAAACCACTGTGCAACGCTCGGCTTCTTGTTGTAATACCTGTTACAAAATATTTAGAATGAAGTGGTTGGGAAATTTTGCCTTGCCCGCTTTATAGTCCAGACCGTGCCCCGTCCGACTACTATTTGTTTCGATCGATGCAAAACGATCTCTCTCAGGGATAAGCTTCACTTTGGAACAGAATGGCTGATATTGACTTGATACGTTCTTGGCCTCAAAAGATGGGCACTTCTTTTGGCTCGAAATCCATAAGTTGCCAGAAAGATGGGAAAAGATCATAGCTAACAATGGCCAATACTTTGAATGAATTTATATTGTACAAATGTTTCAAAAGATAAAAATTTTAAAAATATACCGCATTTTTAGTCATACACCCAATAATTTTTTTTATTTAAAATTTTGAAAAATGAAAAATTTTAAAAATTCATTAATGTTGTTTATAATAGGTTAACGATGTCTATAGTTAAATGAAATAAAAAAGTAGCTTTGAATTATATTTTTTGTTCTCTCAATATTTAGTCAGAACTTCGAATTAATTCAGAGTTTAAAATGTCAGTATTTCAATCTATAAAACCATTCCCAAAAAAACAAATCCTTTAGATTCATCCAAAGTATTTAATTTGAAATTAATTCAACAATGAATTAACTAGCCCTGCAGAAAAGGTCAATAGCGATATTGCACTGACTTGCTATTGGCACAGTCATCAGTACTAGTGACTTATTATACCCCAGACAATGCTATTTAATATAGGCATTTAACATGTGCGTGTAATTTGAAGTCAACTACAGAAAAAAAATATAGTTGTGCATGTTTACTGTAACCATTTCAAAATGTTTAACAGTATTATAGTCACAGTAACTATTTATACGATGAATAACTTTATCATACTTAACATGATGTTCTCAGATTATAATATTCATAAGCCGAGAGAAATATAATATGGTAAGTCCTTCGTCATATAAATGGTTGTCACAAACATATACTTGTTTACTGTAACCATATATATGGTTGATACAATCATATAAATGGTTACTGTGACTACAATATTGTTAAAAAACTTATAAACATTTTGAAATGGTTACAGTAAACATGCACATCTATATTTTTTTCTGCGTGTCTTTTGGGACCATATGTAGACGCTTCGCTGAAAATGTAGTCAAAAAGTCATCAAAATAGTCGAAAAACTGGTGACTTGGAGACACTTGTCCCCACAGGTTTCCTTCAGGGAATTTATAATAGAAATTGCTTTTAATCAATTAAAAAATTAACTGAAAATAATCGTCTAAAGTCTTTTTTTAATACTTAGATTTGACTTGAAGAATAATTTAATCATTGAGTAAATTTTGTTTAGCTATTTTGTTGTAAATTTTAATTAGAGATAACTTGTATTAATTCTATAAGGAATCAATTCAATATATTTCACGTACTAAGGAATTAAGCCTATGAATTAATTCGTAATGAATTCTTTAAGCGCATGGGTAAGAGATACAATTTAATTCGATTTTGAGATGAGAATTAATTCATTCGAGGCTTTGCTTTTTTTTCATATTTTTAAAAATATTTATACTTTGAGCCAAAACTCCAATCTTTAAATAAAATTTTCAATCTTTAAAAAAATTTAAATTTTTTTTAAAGACTCTAATGTACACTTTAAGAAAGTGTTGCAGGTTTTTAATACGCAAAATTTTCTTGATATCGGCAATAGCAAATCCGATAACAGCTATTTCTAACATTTTTAACATAAAATAAATTGAGCCATCATATACTTACATAGAGCCAACATATAAAGAGTCTCTCTCCTCATCCAAATGGAAAGTACGATAGTAAAGTTTACCACAACTGAATTCACGCACATGATCTGAAAAGAAATAATAATAACATAAGAAATACATTTAAAAACAATTGGAAAAAGAACATTGACTAAGTAAAATTAATAAATTAATTTATGTCAAACTCATAAACAGTATTGCAATTTTTTGACAATCATATTTTCTTGACTCAACAAAATTTGCCACAAAAGCAATAATTATATTCTAAGACTCACATATGTATGTTTATATGAGAGTCCTTTCAGCCTTATTATGTCAAAAATAGTTTTAAATTAATACAAAGACAACTACTTAGATGATACACATGTACTATGTATTGTATTATATGTACTAATTAGGAATCGTTAGTTAGTTTAAAACAAAATGTCTCTGTCTTTCTCTCTTAGGATAATAATTTCATTTTAGGTCATGCAAAATTATAATACAAAATGTATACACATCAATTGTGTGACTGCTGTGTTTATGTGTGTGCTAACGAGGTCAATCTGAAATTATTTTAAGAAAATCTAAGAAATCTTTCATGCTCAAAATGATAATGTTCACAAGGCAAAAGTATTAAAAATTACTTTTTAGCCTGGCCATTTGGCCAAATTACTAAGACATTATTCATGTTATTAAGTATGTTCGTTCGTGTATGTGTTTCTCCATATGAATTTTGTAGGACACAAACTGTTTACGTTAACAATTTGTTACCATAATTAATGCTAAACTACACATCATATGGCGTCATTTATTTAAATGTTTGTCTGCTTGTATATGTCTGCCTGTGTAGTTGTTTCTGTGTGTGTTGTTTTATAGTTTGTGAATATTCAAAAAGATTTCTTAGATTCTAGTTATTGTTATAATTTGTTGTTTGCCATTGTCCAGTTTTAGTTGGCACTGGTCATGTGATAATTTGTTTATTTTATTGTTGACAACAGCAACACAACAAATTTCTACTGCTACTAATAGTAGCCACAATAGCTAGAATGTACAGCAAAAACATTAAGAACAGAAAGCTAAACAAAAATCACTGCAAAATTTAATACGCGCTTAGAGAATAGAATAAACAACGAAAATACACAAACTTAAGCAGAAGGAAACCACACAAACGCTCTCATATTCACAAATAGTACATTAAGTACACAATACTAAAAAGGATGTGTAAACTAGTGCTAGTGTAGACATTCTCACACTTAAATACACAAACTCACACACACACACTCACTCACATTAATAAATAATGTAAGACACAAGTAAATATTAATTGCAAATATTTTTGTATTTAACTATCAAATGTCCTGATACTGCTAATGGTTTAATATGTGTGTTTGTCTGTTGACATGTATGAGTAAATTTGTACAGTGACTGGCATAATAATAGATATTAATTTCAAAATATGTTTAGGTTATAGTGGGTCAACTTTAGGATGGCTCAATATCTGGATATTTTATCAAAACCTCTACACTAAACATGATTAAAAATAGGAAATTTCTTTGTTAGGAACAATAACTCTATTGTTTTAGACAATAGCTATAAAAAAACATGCATCAATTAGTATATTAACCCTTTAAAACCATTGGATGGCATATGCTACATTTGAAACTTTCACTATATCAACCGTTTTTAGACAACGCATATATGTATGCCTTTCAAAATAGTCTGTACCATCGGAACTTTGTAGTCTTTGGTACTTATAGAGTGACCCAAAAGTCAGACATTTTTATTTTTCTTTAAATAATTTTTGTAACTACTTTTTCTATGACTATCCGATAATGAACAGTAAAAACTAAGGAGTAAGATCAAACAATTCTTAACATACATATATGTTAATAAAAACGAAACCACTAAACTTACAGTTTTTTTTAATTTGATGGAAATTATTTTTACAATTTACAAAAAAAGAAATATTTTTAATAGTTTTAATCACTAGGGATAAAATTTTGAACCTTTTTCGGAAACCCTTCCATTAGCGTTTTTATGGTGCTTTCTGTCACTTTGCTAGAAGAGGTAGTCCATCTCCGTTTAAAATTGACCACACTTCTGGACACCTTTTTTGTGCTCTTCAATTCTCTTTTAATAAAAGCCCAATATCCCTCCAGTAGTTTTAGCTCCGGGAAGTTTGGAGGAATTGCCTCTCTTGGAACAAAAACCACATTATTGGTCTTGTACCCCTCAAGAACTTTCTTACCACAATGACAGGATGCCAAGTCAGGCCAAAAATAAGTGGACACATTATGAAGTCTTCTGAATGGAAGCATCCTTTTTTGTAAACATTCCTGGATGTAAATTTCGGTATTTATAGAGCCCGTTGTAACAAATGATTGGGTTCTTTTGCCGCAACTGCATATTGCTTGCCGTACCAAGAACTTTTTGGGAACTTTTTTCTGCTTTTGGGTCCTAAACTTTTCTTCAACATTCCCTCGAGCATCAGCAATATAAAATTTTTGTTTCGTCATCCATTATGCAGCAAGAATATTTTTTTACAAAACTTGACTTCGATTTCCGTGCTCCGTTTTTGGCCTCTAAATTTTTAGCAGCGTTTCTGTCAGGAAATTTTTGTGCCTTGTATGTTTTTAAACCTGCATTTGCGTCAACTTTTCGTACCAAATTGTTCGAGCACTGAGCTACCAAGTTGTGTTTTGTTAAAAATATTTAATAATTTTAGTAGGCATTTTTTTGGTCACTCTTTTTAATCAGATTAACAACAAATTAACATAATTGACATTAAATATAATATTTTTTTTTAATTCTTTGGGGTTGGGTGGTTACTTTACTAACCACATTTTCAATAGCCTTTAAAACATAGTTTATTGGCATCCATGACCATTTTGCTAAACAAAAATATTTTTTGAAGTCTAAACGATGATTCTTTTGGAAAACTTTGCCATCAGGGTGCTCTGGTTAGATAAATATATTAATTTTAAAATTTGGAAAAAACTGTTTTTTAAGAGACTTTCACGCATTCAATAAAAAAGAGCACAGAGTGTTTATTGTTCATCGAATTCAGTGTTACTTTGATATTTCGGTTGTTTGGTCAGAAAATTTCTCCAAAAATATTCGATTTCAAAAAAATTTATACGAAACAAAGTGGTTAGTAAACTAACCACTTCACTCCACAAAAAATCCTTGGAATGGGGATGGTTTTTTCATGTTTTGACTTATTTTGTCTTACTTTTTATAATAAACTAACCTTGATTAAAGTAAAAATGCAATTGTTTTGATTTTAAGCTTATACACAAAAAAGCTTGGCTGAAAGAGTTAATGGATGCTAATTAATATAAAGATGTCTGTGTCCAATTGGTCAATAAAATTACAAATGTGGGAATTTGTTTAACTTAGCAGATAATGTTTTACATTCTTTAGCATCCATAGTACGGTTGGATTTAAAAACTTAGATCCTATATGGACTGCACGATTTTATATTCACTTTATTATTGTCACTCACCCCTTTGGTTTAAAACTTTCAAACTGAATACGAATTTCGTATCAGCTTTAAATTTAAAGAATTTGGGGCGCTTGCTTCTCACAAGCTTGTATACATTTAATTTTAAGTTTGTACACAATAATAAAGGGCTATTGAACATATATATCGAAATATAATCAGCAAAACCTTTCATTACCAAGTAGTGAATTAAAATATAAATATACTGTAACTTCACACAATAGCAATTTAACTCATTATTTTAACACGGTGATATCATTGGAAGGAACTCATTGATACTTAAGTCTCACAGAAGATGATATTATTAAAAACTGAATGTGCTCATGGAAAATAACTTCCTAATTCTTATACAAGGTGAAGGGAAAATCAGTTGAGACGGCACTTCACTCACTAGTGGGGTATATCGAAAGATCTATCGAATTCCGCAATTGAACATTCGTTGCATTTCTGGATATAGAAGGAGCTTTCAACAATATGAAATTTTCAACCATAATATCACCCCTAGCTTCCCTTGGACTCGATCAATCCGTAGTTAAGTTCATTAGGTACCTTCTGAATTATAGGATCATTCGTTTTAAAATTGGAACGACTAAGATCTGTAGATCTGCTAAAAGAGGCAATCACCGGGGGTGTTCTATCTCCACTTTTTGCTTAGGAAATTAGACTCCCAAAATTACAAAATTGTCGCCTACGCGAATGATGTAGTGGTGGCAGTTTCAGGGATTTATCTGGGTACGATATCGCAAGGACTGGAGACGGCACTTGATATATTAAATCGTTGGAGTATTGAGTACCAAATTGTCGCTCTCGGACAATGCAAAGTACCTGGAAATTATACTCGACAGGAAATTATCCTCAACACTGAGGCAAGGGCATCTAAGGGTACCGTGAAATAACTCCCAAATGAAATAACTCCCAATGAAATAAATCCCATAAAAATTTAAGTAATTCCCAAACTTGAAAAATTAAATAACTACCAAAGGGTAAAATGAAATAACTCCCAATAATTTTAAAAATATTAGTATCAAAAAAAGCGAAATAACTCCCAATGAAATAAATCCTAATAGAAATGAAATAATTCCCAATCCGAAACCATTACTTTATTTAATCTAACTCCCAATGAAATAAAAGCCGGAATTATTCTTCGCTCACCCAAAATTTTTTGCATTGCAGGGCTATAGCGTAACGCAAAGGTTTCCTACTCTGGGGTGTATCAAAAGCTGGCTTCGCTCAGAAAAGTTGTTTTGCATTGCCGGCCTTCGGCCGATCGCTAAGATTTTCTTGTCTGGGGTGTATCAAAATCTGGCTTCGCTCAGAAAAGATTTCTTTCATTACAGAAAGGTTTTATAATATTTTAGAAAGCAGATTTTCATTTCGCACCAGAGTAGAAAAATCATTGCGACTTGACAAAGGCCGGCAATGCAAAAATAATATTTTCTGAGCGAAGCCGGTTTTTGATACACCCCAGAGGAGAAAACCTTAGCGCCCGGGCGAAGGCCGGCAATGCAAAAAGTTTATAGTATGCGAAATCGGTTTTTAATACACAAAGTAAAATGAAATAAAACCCAACAAAAATTTCATTGGGAGCTATTTCATTATGAAATAACTCCCAACTGTTTCATAATGAAATAAGTCCCAAATTGTATGCAAAATTTGTTGGGTGTTATTTCATTTTTTCCTGGGGAGTTACTTTATTCACGATACCCATCGAAGGCCATGACGGCTATGTATGTCTGCCAAAAGCCCATAGGCACGATATTGAGTAAACCTATACTATACTATGGGATCTCTGTCTGGTGGAAGGCAATGGATACTGCCTCCAACCGTATACTCTTTGAGAGGGTATTAACATGGGCATTGCGTACTACCGCAACGAAGTCGCTCTTCACTACTCAACTCGATACCAGTAGATCTAATGGCCAGAAAAATGGCAATGAATACGGCCTTTAGACTTATTTTCAAAGCTTTCTGATACTTCTCACTGACGTTGGAAATTTAAATTCTGCATACTTCTGTAGTTTATGGGTTATTCGCATTCACCTGCGACTTAAGAAAACCCCATCAGAAAAAGTCTAACGTGGTCAAATCTTACAATCTCGGTGGCCAGTTCACATCACCTCCATGAGAAATGGCCATCAAATCGCTCGTGCAGAATGTCCAGTGTGGTGAGCTGTATGGCACGTAACGCCGACCTGTTGAAACCACACGTCGTTGGTGTCCATATCATGCATTTGCACGTGTTTTTAAACGCAATATCCGTCCATGGTGAACTGGCACAACAAACTGAATAAATGACAGGCAACTCGATCCTTTATAATATCATCAAAACACAATAAATGCATTTATTGCTAATTCTTCCAAAACCTAAATTTTGTCCGAAATCTCCAATTTCAATCGATTCTAACGCTAAGCTATAAATTTAAAAAAATAGCATTTTCAATCCTCATGCTATTTGAATCGAAAAAAAAACTATTTAATTTTTTGCTATTTAGTTGAAAAAAATTTTTGTAAAAGTAAAATTTGGTTTTTTATTTTATGATTTTTTGGCATCAAATTGTAATGGTAGAAGATTTTTCTATTTTTTATATAAACATCTTTGAGGAAATTAAATACAAAAACTATCTTTAATTGAATGATTTTCAACAGCTAATTATACCCTACACCACCATAGTGGGGAGGGTATAATGGATTTGTGCAGATGTTTGTAACGCCCAAAAATATTAGTCTAACACCCATCTTAAACTATGCCGATGGACTCAGAATCACTTTCTGAATCGATTAAACGATGTCCGTCCGTCCGTCCGTCTGGCTGGCTGGCTGGTTGTCCATGTAAACATTGTGCGCAGAGTACAGGTCGCAATTTTGAAGATATTTCGATAAAATTTAGTACGTATAATTTTTTCTGCCCAAGGACCAAGCCTATTGAAACTGGCTGATATCGGTTCATTATTTCACCTAGCCCCCATACAAATGTCCTCCCGAAATTGGACTTTATCGGTCATAAATGTTTAATTTATATAGGTATCTACACAAGTTTTTCTCCAAATAAGTTTTATATATATGAAATTCATGTCACCAAATTTTATCATGATCGGTCTTAAATTAGTCATAGCTCCCATATAAGGCCTGCTTCCGATAATCACTTTAACGAGCATAAATCTCTTAAAAATGTTGGTATACACATAAAATACAACATAAACAACTTTCATATAGACATTAATCACACCACTTAATTTCATGGTGATCGGTCCATAATTGGTCATAGCTCCCATATAAGGCCCACTTCCGAAAAACCTTCACGAATATAAATTATTGAAATTTTGAAAGAAAAATGTTTTTGCTCATTTACTTAGTGTAGGGTATTATATGGTCGGGCTTGACCGACCATACTTTCTTACTTGTTTTTTATTATAAATATTTTCTACTTTAGCCAACCTCTAAACGTTATCCCAGTAATGACAACTAATTTGTTCAAAATTTTATTAGGATTGCCGCATAACCAACATATTTATGACTGCTCAAACAGTATTCCGGGGGTAATTTGTATGGGGTATAGGTGAAATCCTTTTTTCAATACCAAACAAGCCTCATCAGCATAGAGTATTTATGGAAAATTTCAGTTAGCTATTTTCTTTCGCTTGGCCCCTATCGTGTTTTCAGCAGACAGACAGACGGACGGATGGACATAGCTAGACGTTTGCGGGTATGCAAAGAATATTTCGATGTGTTAAAACCGGAATGACAAAACCATATTTTTTGATGTCATATCTAACTATTATCCACTTTGAAATATATGAAAAATGTTAAGCAAATTATAACAAAATTTTTATTCTATTTATTTATTTTTTGTTTATTTTATTGTCACTCACTGTATTCAAATAATAACATGTTAAAGTACATATATTTGTATATATCATATATATATATAGTTAAGTAGTCCAATGTAATACAAATTGTCGTATGTTTTGCCATACAAAGCATTTATTTTTGTTTGTTTGTAATATACAAGAATTTTTGTGTTGAAATAATCGTCTCAGTTTTGTGGTTACTTTATTAATGTATTTTTGTGATTTTAGTCATTTATAGTTTGCTTTCAAAGTATTTCTCTCTTTTTGGCTTTTTGGTTTAAAAGGACATCAAGTAATATAAATGTTGTTATTAATTATATTAATTAAATGATTATAGAGTTATGGCCAAACATTTTATGTGTTGTAAATATTACATGGAACTACATATGAATGTAAGTATGTGTTTATGTAACATACAAATTATTGAGGTTTTCCAAATAGAAATTTATAAGATTAAATTTTGTATACAATGCAAATACATTTAGTGAGATGTGTAGATGAAATGTTAAGATTTTAAATGTACAGACTAATTGATGATTATTTTGCTAGACGAAATATGATTAATGATTTATATATAAAGGAGAAGTATATATTTAGTTGGCGTCGTTGTTAAGTAATTATATATAAACATTAAATTATGATTACTTATTATAACTTATTGTCTTATAAATTCATAATTTGTTTTCCTTTAAGAAAATAAGGTTTATAATCTTGTTAAAAGCTTATAAATTAATGCCATGGTAAAACCTGAATTTCAAGCCAGTTTGAGGACTAAATGACAGCAGGAAACAGGGAGAGTACATTTAGTTTTCTAAACATTTTGTTCATTAAATCCTTAATTATAAATCTATTTTTATTTTAATAAGTTTTGAATAAATTTGTAAGATATACAATTCTTGAGATGAAAAATATTTTCATTCTTAATATTTGGAAAAGTAGGCGCGGATCCAGGTCAACCATTTGGGGGGGATATCAATATTTGTTCTACATTCTTCTTTTTTTCTTCTTTTTTATATGAAAACTTTTCGGTTTTGTAACCCCTCTCTGGATCTGCGCCTGATTCTAAGTCAACCTAAAATAAGATCTGTTTTTTTTTTTTTTTGAAGAATTATAAAATTCAGCTTTAATTTAATCTAAACTAAAGATTTTTATAAAATTATTATTAAATCTAAAATAAAAAAAAATCAAATTTCATCCAACAATAACCTTTATTTATCGTTCATTCACTTGTCGCCAACGGAAATGGCAAACAAACAAAATAAAATCAAAATACATACACTCAAACACAAAGAACAAACTAAGGGGTAAAACCATAATACAGTTTGCCTTTTTTTTACACACATCATAGGCAGCGAACAATACAAACAATATTCAAAATAATAATAGTTTAACTAGAGGAAAAAAGCTTAAAAAATAAAATAATAACAATTCAAGCATATACTAGCTAACTTCCGGTTTGGCAGAGAATTCTTTACAATGTGTATTCAGCTGTATACCAGCTAACCCGGTGGGCTTCGTCGCTCATTCGTAGTAAAATGAAATTGAACTGAGACATAAACCTAACTATAAGTCGGTAAATAGAGCTCGCACTTATATTTGCAAGCAAAAATCTATTTTTTAAATGAATATTAACTGAAATGTAAAAGTGGCTATAAGGCAATGGTGCGCAGCCCATAGCACAATTGTGCAAAATCAAATCACAAGTATTCTTATGCTCTTACATTTTAGTAGTCGTTGTCCACTCAACGAGACAACTACGAACTCTGTAACGATTTAAGCCAAAATAAGCTCAATCTGTGATCACTCATATTTCATAGCAAAAATCGATTTTTCATATAAAAAAGTCAAATATCTTAAATCGTTAATAACTTTGTAAATACTGCGATTTAAGCCAAAATAAGCTCAATCTGTGATCACCTATATTTCATACCAAAAATCGATTTTTAATATAAAAAACTCATATATCTTAAATTGTTTATAACTTTGTAAATACTGCGATTTAAGCCAAAATAAGCTCAATCTGTGATCACTCATATTTCATAACAAAAGTCGATTTTTAATAAAAAAAAACTCAAATTTCTTAATTCGTTTATAACTTTGTAAATACTGCGATTTAAGCCAAGATAATCTCAATCTGTGATCACTCATATTTCATAACAAAATTCGAAATTTAGTATAAAAACTCAAATATTTTAAATCGTTATTTCTCAAATATTCAAATAAAACTCATATTTCATACCAAAAATCTTTTTTTTATATAAAAAACTCAAATACCTTAAATCGTTAATAACTTTGTAAATACTGCGATTTAAGCCAAAATAAGCTGAATCTGTGATCACTCATATTTCATACCAAAAATTGATTTTTAATATAACAAACTCAAATATCTTAAATCGTTAATAACTTTGTAAATACTGCGATTTAAGCCAAAATAAGCTCAATCTGTGTTCACTCATATTTCATACCAAAAATTGATTTTTTATATAAAAAACTCAAATATCTTAAATCGTTAATAACTTTGTAAATACTGCGATTTGAGCCAAAATAAGCTCAATCCGTGGTCACTCATATTTCACATAAAAAATCGATTTTTTATATAAAAAACTCATATATATTAAATCCTTAATAACTTTGTAAATACTGCGATTTAAGCCACTCATATTTCAAACCAAAAATCGATTTTTAATATAAAAAACGCAAATATCTTAAATCGTTAATAACTTTGTAAATACTGCGATTTAAGCCAAAATAAGCTCAATCTGTGATCACTCATATTTCAAACCAAAAATCGATTTTTAATATAAAAAACGCAAATATCTTAAATCGTTCATAACTTTGTAAATACTGCGATTTAAGCCTAAATAAGCTCAATCTGTGATCACTCATATTTCATACCAAAAATCGATTTTTAGTATAAAAAACTCAAATTTCTTAATTCGTTAATAACTTTGTAAATGCCCCGATTTAAGCCAAAATAAGCTCAATCTGTGATCACTCATATTTCATACCAAAAATAGATTTTTAATATAAAAAACTCATATATATTAAATCCTTAATAACTTTGTAAATACTGCGATTTAAGCCAAAATAAGCTCAATCTGTGATCACTCATATTTCATAGCAAAAATCGATTTTTCATATAAAAAAGTCAAATATCTTAAATCGTTCATAACTTTTTAAATACTGCGATTTAAGCCTAAATAAGCTCAATCTGTGATCACTCATATTTCATACCAAAAATTGATTTTTAACATAAAAAACTCAAATATCTTAAATCGTTAATAACTTTGTAAATACTGCGATTTAAACCAAAAAAGCTCAATCCGTGATCACTCATATTTCATACTAAAAATCGATTTAAAAAAAAAAAAAACTCAAATATCTTGAATCGTTAATAACTTTGTAAGTACTTCGATTTAAGCCAAAATAAGCTCAATCTGTGATCACTCATATTTCATAACAAAAATAGATTTTTTATATAAAAAACTCATATATATTAAATCCTTAATAACTTTGTAAATACTGCGATTTAATCCAAAATAAGCTCAATCTGTGATCACTCATATTTCATACCAAAAATCGATTTTTAATATAAGAAACTAAAATTGTCTTAAATTGTTTATAACTTTGTAAATACTGCGATTTAAGCCTAAATAAGCTCAATCTGTGATCACTCATATTTCATACCAAAAATCGATTTTTTATAAAAAAACTCAAATATCTTAAATCGTTAATAACTTTGTAAATACTGCGATTTAAGCCAAAATAAGCCCAATCTGTGATCACTCATATTTCATACCAAAAATCGATTTTTAGTATAAAAAACTCAAATTTCTTAATTCGTTAATAACTTTGTAAATACTGCGACTTAAGCCAAAATAAGCTCAATCTGTGATCACTCATATTTCAAACCAAAAATCGATTTTTAATATAAAAAACTCAAATTTCTTAATTCGTTAATAACTTTGTAAATACTGCGATTTAAGCCAAAATAAGCTCAATCTGTGATCACTCATATTTCATACAAAAATCGATTTTTTATAAAAAAAACTAAAATTTCTTAATTCGTTAATAACTTTGTAAGTACTGCGATTTAAGCCAAAATAAGCTCAATCCGTGATCACTCAAATAACTTTGTAAATACTGCGATTTAAGCCAAAATAAGCTCAATCTGTGATCACTCATATTTCATACCAAAAATCGATTTTTTATATAAAAAACTCAAATATCTTAAATCGTTAATAACTTTGTAAATACAGCGATTTGAGCCAAAATAAGCTCAACCCGTGATCACTCATATTTCATACCAAAAATCGATTTGTTATATAAAAATCTCATATATATTAAATCCTTAACAACTTTGTAAATACTGCGATTTAAGCCAAAATAAGCTCAATCTGTGATCACTCATATTTCATACCAAAAATCAATTTTTAGTATAAAAAACTCAAATATCTTAAATCCTTAATAACTTTGTAAATACTGCGATTTAAGCCAAAATAAGCTCAATCTGTGATCACTCATATTTAATACCAAAAATCGATTTTTTATAAAAAAAACTCAAATATCTTGAATCGCTAATATCTTTGTAAGTACTGCGATTTAAGCCAAAATAAGCTCAATCCGTGATCACTCAAATAACTTTGTAAATACTGCGATTTAAGCCAAAATAAGCTCAATCTGTGATCACTCATATTTCATACCAAAAATCGATTTTTTATATAAAAAACTCAAATATCTTAAATCGTTAATAACTTTGTAAATACTGCGATTTAAGCCAAAATAAGCTCAATCTGTGATCACTCATATTTCATACCAAAAATCAATTTTTAGTATAAAAAACTCAAATATCTTAAATCCTTAATAACTTTGTAAATACTGCGATTTAAGCCAAAATAAGCTCAATCTGTGATCACTCATATTTAATACCAAAAATCGATTTTTTATAAAAAAAACTCAAATATCTTGAATCGCTAATATCTTTGTAAGTACTGCGATTTAAGCCAAAATAAGCTCAATCCGTGATCACTCAAATAACTTTGTAAATACTGCGATTTAAGCCAAAATAAGCTCAATCTGTGATCACTCATATTTCATACAAAAATCGATTTTTTATAAAAAAAACTCAAATATCTTGAATCGTTAATAACTTTGTAAGTACTGCGATTTAAGCCAAAATAAGCTCAATCCGTGATCACTCAAATAACTTTGTAAATACTGCGATTTAAGCCAAAATAAGCTCAATCTGTGATCACTCATATTTCATACCAAAAATCGATTTTTTATATAAAAAACTCAAATATCTTAAATCGTTAATAACTTTGTAAATACAGCGATTTGAGCCAAAATAAGCTCAACCCGTGATCACTCATATTTCATACCAAAAATCGATTTGTTATATAAAAATCTCATATATATTAAATCCTTAACAACTTTGTAAATACTGCGATTTAAGCCAAAATAAGCTCAATCTGTGATCACTCATATTTCATACCAAAAATCGATTTTTTATATAAAAAACTCAAATATCTTAAATCGTTAATAACTTTGTAAAAACTGCGATTTAAGCCAAAATAAGCTCAATCTGTGATCACTCATATTTCATACCAAAAATCAATTTTTAGTATAAAAAACTCAAATATCTTAAATCCTTAATAACTTTGTAAATACTGCGATTTAAGCCAAAATAAGCTCAATCTGTGATCACTCATATTTAATACCAAAAATCGATTTTTTATAAAAAAAACTCAAATATCTTGAATCGTTAATAACTTTGTAAGTACTGCGATTTAAGCCAAAATAAGCTCAATCCGTGATCACTCAAATAACTTTGTAAATACTGCGATTTAAGCCAAAATAAGCTCAATCTGTGATCACTCATATTTCATACAAAAATCGATTTTTTATAAAAAAAACTCAAATATCTTGAATCGTTAATAACTTTGTAAGTACTGCGATTTAAGCCAAATTAAGCTCAATCTGTGATCACTCATATTTCATACCAAAAATCGATTTTTTATAAAAAAAAACTCAAATATCTTGAATCGTTAATAACTTTGTAAGTACTGCGATTTAAGCCAAAATAAGCTCAATCTGTGATCACTCATATTTCATACCAAAAATCGATTTTTTATAAAAAAAACTCAAATATCTTGAATCGTTAATAACTTTGTAAGTACTGCGATTTAAGCCAAAATAAGCTCAATCCATGATCACTCAAATAACTTTGTAAATACTGCGATTTAAGCCAAAATAAGCTCAATCTGTGATCACTCATATTTCATACCAAAAATCGATTTTTTATATAAAAAACTCAAATATCTTAAATCGTTAATAACTTTGTAAAAACTGCGATTTAAGCCAAAATAAGCTCAATCTGTGATCACTCATATTTCATACCAAAAATCAATTTTTAGTATAAAAAACTCAAATATCTTTAATCCTTAATAACTTTGTAAATACTGCGATTTAAGCCAAAATAAGCTCAATCTGTGATCACTCATATTTCATACCAAAAATCGATTTTTTATAAAAAAAACTCAAATATCTTGAATCGTTAATAACTTTGTAAGTACTGCGATTTAAGCCAAAAAAAGCTCAATCCGTGATCACTCAAATAACTTTGTAAATACTGCGATTTAAGCCAAAATAAGCTCAATCTGTGATCACTCATATTTCATACCAAAACTCGATTTTTTATATAAAAAACTCAAATATCTTAAATCGTTAATAACTTTGTAAATACTGCGATTTTAGCCAAAATAAGCTCAATCTGTGGTCACTCATATTTCATACCAAAACTCGATTTTTTATATAAAAAACTCAAATATCTTAAATCCTTAATAACTTTGTAAATACTGCGATTTAAGCCAAAATAAGCTCAATCTGTGATCACTCATATTTCATACCAAAAATCGATTTTTTATATAAAAAACTCAAATATCTCAACTCAAACTTTGAAAATACTGCGATTTAAGCCAAAATAAGCTCAATCTGTGATCACTCATATTTCATACCAAAAATCAATTTTTAGTATAAAAAACTCAAATTTCTTAAATCGTTAATAACTTTGTAAATACTGCGATTTTAGCCAAAATAAGTTCAAGCTGCGATCACTCATATTTCATACCAAAAATCGATTTTTAATATAAAAAACTCAAATATCTTAAATTGTTTATAACTTTTTAAATACTGCGATTTGAGCCAAAATAAGCTCAATCTGCTATCACTCATATTTCATACCAAAACTTGATTTTTTATATAAAAAACTCAAATATCTTAAATCGTTAATAACTTTGTAAATACTGCGATTTTAGCCAAAATAAGCTCAACCCGTGATCACTCATATTTCATACCAAAAATCGATTTGTTATATAAAAATCTCATATATATTAAATCCTTAACAACTTTGTAAATACTGCGATTTAAGCCAAAATAAGCTCAATCTGTGATCACTCATATTTCATACCAAAAATCGATTTTTTATATAAAAAACTCAAATATCTTAAATCGTTAATAACTTTGTAAATACTGCGATTTTAGCCAAAATAAGCTCAATCTGTGGTCACTCATATTTCATACCAAAACTCGATTTTTTATATAAAAAACTCAAATATCTTAAATCCTTAATAACTTTGTAAATACTGCGATTTAAGCCAAAATAAGCTCAATCTGTGATCACTCATATTTCATACCAAAAATCGATTTTTTATATAAAAAACTCAAATATCTCAACTCAAACTTTGAAAATACTGCGATTTAAGCCAAAATAAGCTCAATCTGTGATCACTCATATTTCATACCAAAAATCAATTTTTAGTATAAAAAACTCAAATTTCTTAAATCGTTAATAACTTTGTAAATACTGCGATTTTAGCCAAAATAAGTTCAAGCTGCGATCACTCATATTTCATACCAAAAATCGATTTTTAATATAAAAAACTCAAATATCTTAAATTGTTTATAACTTTTTAAATACTGCGATTTGAGCCAAAATAAGCTCAATCTGCTATCACTCATATTTCATACCAAAACTTGATTTTTTATATAAAAAACTCAAATATCTTAAATCGTTAATAACTTTGTAAATACTGCGATTTTAGCCAAAATAAGCTCAATCTGTGATCACTCATATTTCATACCAAAACTCGATTTTTTATATAAAAAACTCAAATATCTTAAATCGTTAATAACTTTGTAAATACTGCGATTTAAGCCAAAACAAGCTCAATCTGTGATCACTCAAATAACTTTGTAAATACTGCGATTTAAGCCAAAATAAGCTCAATCTGTGATCACTCATATTTCATACCAAAAATCAATTTTTAGTATAAAAAACTCAAATTTCTTAAATCGTTAATAACTTTGTAAATACTGCGATTTTAGCCAAAATAAGTTTAAGCTGCGATCACTCATATTTCATACCAAAAATCGATTTTTAATATAAAAAACTCAAATATCTTAAATCCTTAATAACTTTGTAAATACTGCGATTTAAGCCAAAATAAGCTCAATCTGTGATCACTCATATTTCATACCAAAAATCGATTTTTTATAAAAAAAACTCAAATATCTTGAATCGTTAATAACTTTGTAAGTACTGCGATTTAAGCCAAAATAAGCTCAATCCGTGATCACTCAAATAACTTTGTAAATACTGCGATTTAAGCCAAAATAAGCTCAATCTGTGATCACTCATATTTCATACCAAAAATCGATTTTTTATATAAAAAACTCAAATATATTAAATCGTTAATATCTTTGCAAATACTGCGATTTAAGCCAAAATAAGCTCAATCTGTGATCACTCATATTTCATACCAAAAATCGTTTTTTTATATAAAAAACTCAAATATCTTAAATCGTTAATAACTTTGTAAATACTGCGATTTAAGCCAAAATAAGCTCAAACTATGATCACTCATATTTCATACCAAAAATCGATTTTCAGTATAAAAAAATAAAATTTCTTAATTCGATAATAACTTTGTAAATACTGCGATTTAAGCCAAAATAAGCTCAATCTGTGATCACTCATATTTCATACCAAAAATCGATTTTTTATATATAAAAAACTCAAATATCTTAAATCGTCAATAACTTTGTAAATACTGTATGAATTTTTCTTTATTTTTTTCAGTTTTGGTATTTGTTTGCACTTAAAAAAATAAAGATTTGAGTGTGTTGGTGAGAGTAAGTGTATTGGTGAGAGAATTTACTTTCGCGCACCTCTGCTAAAGGGCCGTGAATATACAGAATAAAAAAGTAATATTAGAGTAAAGAAAATGTGCCTCTAATTCCTTTTTGTAAGTTCCGACATCACTCTGTTTCATATGTACCTAACTTAAAGCTTCTAGATTCACAAATATAGACATTTCTAAAAGGGTCATTCAGAATAATAAATAATCCCGCAAAGTACTGCAAATCAGCCACTATGGATTCTTATATACTAACTCCAAAAAAAAAAAGTACTTTTATTAGGGAAAACGTAAATATAACTCCCATTTTTGTGAATTCTTACTCACTCAGAGTAATCCATTTATAATTTGACGATTCTAGTTTCATTATAATAATTTATTATTTAAAAAGTATCATTAGAATAAAGAAACAGTCCCCCATGGGTTATAACGAACTCAGAACCATATAATTTCATGTTTCTAGGTCAATTATTATAAAAAATTAAAAAAGTTCCATTAGACCATTTATTCATTATTTATGGTACCATAATTCATTTGGCCAACTTTTATGTCGAAGAGTTAAATAATTTAAATTATTAAAAAATTACCTTTAGAAGAAAAAGTACTAATGGTACTTTCCTTCTTAAATACCCATCAATTTCAAAATAAAATTATATTGTGCCTCAGATATGTCTCAAGTTTTTTTAAAATTTTCTCAAGAAAAGCCAATGTTTTAACAAAGTACAAAATTGTTTACCCAAATCTAACACTTCGCTTACCAGTTCGAAATAACAACCTGTTAGTTAATGTTTGTATGGAGGCATTTACATTATGACTTTAAGCCATAACTTAAAATCATGGGCTTTTTTTTGTACTAACGAATTGTGAAGTCAACACAAAATGCAAGTTTTTTGTTTTTCATGACTTTTTTTGAGCTCTTTTCTGATTGGTTGTTGATACGATTGTATGCCAAAAAAAAGGCAAGCATGGTTAAATGATTGGAGATTTTCCTAGGGGTTTTAAAAGAAACAAAAAAAAAAAAAAACATGACTTTAAATCAACGTGTAAATGTCTAATATTTTAAATCAATATAATTTAAAATATTATTAAAATTGGCTTTCATTTTACATTTGATCGCACTTTAGCGTTTTTTACCCCTTTTTGGAAATTTTCTTGTCCACATTGAGATGATACAAATTTTATTAATAAATAAATTTTATTTCAATTTCTAGACTTGAAAATAGATGACTTAGATGGTGTATTTTTTGAACGCGGTTTTTGTTTTTAATAACTTATATGCCACTTTGAAGTCATTTATTCTCACTTAATTATTGAACATTATAGTGCAAAAAACAAAGCTTTTTTGCTTCGAAAATGTCGAATTTTGTACCAACAAAGCGTGATATGCGGGAAGTTTTGCTTTACTTCTTTAAATAAAAAAAAAACAGCCGCTCAAGCACATTTATTGCTCACCAAAGCTTATAGTGAATGTGTTCAATCGGTTTCGATGTGCGAGAGATGGTTTGTGTAGTTTAGAAGTGGTGATTTTGACACGGAAGCAAATATCGCCCAGGCCAGCCAAAAGGTTTGAAGACAAAGATTTGGAGCCATTACTCCATGAAGATTGTTGCCAAACTCAACAAGAGCTTGCAAGATCATTGGGAGCTACTCAAACAATCTTAAATTACTGTTTGAGTAGCACGAAGTCTGGTTATATGTTAACTACTAGTTATACTGTCGGTTAAAATTACTTTTGTAGGAAACTGTCAGTATAACTATTAGTTAACAAATAACCAGACTTCGTGTTAATGGGGTTAGTGGATATACATAGGAGGGTCTATTAGCTAATTTTCATGTCTCTACATCTTGTCATTTATGCTGTTTGTTGGTGAATCAATCTGTCACTCAGTAACGTTACACTTTTATATATATAGATAGAAAAATATGTATATATATATGCAAACACACACTTACACTTAAAATAACAAACAAACAAAGTAACGGATTTTGTATTTGCGAGAAAATTTGCTTAAAATCGGAAATCAAAAATAACTTTAGAGCTGGTCTTTTTCTTTTTACCCAAAAAAAAAAATAAATACATTGAAATAAATGTTAAATTTTGGGCACAAAGAAAAACTCCTTCTAGTGGAAATCAGCAGAAAAATATACAATATGTAACATAACATGTGTTTAAGACAACATTACTCCCCCTTACACATTCATCGCAATGTCTGCATAAATTTAGTTTATTTATATTTTCTAACTGAAATGTTAGAAGATGAAAGAATACACACACCCAGACAAAATTAAGTTAAAAAACCCGTAAGATATTGGTATTTACATAATAAATATGTTTGTTTAGACAGAAAGGAAAAACATATACACATGTATGAGTAAAAGAAAAAAGAGATGTCACAGTTTAAAAATAAAGTATCATTAACCCATGGCAGCAGAGCGATATAAAAATGTCTCTTACATGAATATGCATGAAATAAGGTAAAAGTATAATTGTAGACATTTCTTCAAATATAGCAAATGACAATACATACATAGTAATGCAATAAGTATCTCCTGATTTTGACTTATTATTTTCAATTGAATTAAGTTTGGGTGTTGGCCCCTTTTGATATGTAATTTTTCAATAAAAATAATGTTTAAAAATGTTTCTTTATATGTCCTTAAATATTTTAATAAAACAACGTATCTGATTGTTTTCGATTGATATATTAAGTATTATTATTTATGGTTTTTGTAAATATGATCTGCCTTATATCCCGCAAATCATTCAGTACTATAATTTTCAGCTCTTCAACCGAATTTCATTGATGGTTTTCAGAAAAAAACTTGCCGCACATGCAGTCCCACGCGCTTTTCATATCATTAAGATTTCAAAAGGTAAAACATGAGTATAGCTAAAAAAAAGTCAGCTGGCGTTACGCTGCCTATGCCTTGGATTGTATGGTTGTCATGCTAATAAAAACATGTTCACGATGATCTCTAAAAACTGTAATTTTCCCAAGTGCAGTATATGAAGCCATTCTCTTTAAACTTTATGAATTTCACCCGCAAAAAATAAATAATTTTTCACCACACACAACAAATGTGAAATGTTTTGAATCTCCAATTGATATTCGAAAATTCCTGATACAATGCAATGCAAAGTCCCAACATAAACACAAAATGGATTTTCATTGAAATCGGATTAAATATATATATATTTTTTTAAATGTCTCACTGTACGCATATTATCTAATCTGTGTAAATATTACGGTACGTATGAAGAACATAAAATATTGTCTTGAAATTAAAAATTAATCATACGATCAGTGGATCATTGTAAAATGTTGCAGCCAATTAATCGGCAATACAAAACTTATACGACAGTATTTCTGTTAGTAAAGGGTTAAAACTGCAATTCTTTTTCGATTTAAATATTTTTAAATATATAGTTAGCAAGTGTAAGTATGTGTAGTAGGGTGGTGCTTATTTTGCACTTTTTTTGATTTTCGATGATTCCAATGTATATAATTGTTATCCGTCATTTAAAAATCAAATGTTGAACATTTTAAATCGGATAACGTTTCACATTTAAATTGAAGTTTCAAGTTTTATATAAGAGTAGCAATATTTAAAAAAAAAAATAAATATATTTTTTTTTTGACGGTGGGTATAAAATCAAAAAATAATTTCTTAAATAAAATTTTAAAATAAATATCAGACAATGAGTTTTATTTTATTTTTTCAAAGAAATTGTTTACCAGTATTATTTATTCTACATTTTCGAAAAGATAACTTAAAACGAATAGTATAAGGTCTCCCCAAAATTCTAGATCTGCCACTATCATGTCGATATATAATCTTAATAATATCGCTTCAGTTCATTGAACTAGTAATGGAACTAGATAGCCACTGAGAACTACTACTAGTGAATTTTCAACCCCCTCGCAACGTTATTGACTGGTGAATTTAACATGAAGATGTCATTGCAACTGGTCGATCCGCACACTCTGCATATTACTTCAATATTAAATCCAATAGTATAGCACTCCCGAATTTTAGAAGAAAAAAAAATAACCTCTCGTTTTATAGTCAAATACGCTAATCATTAAGCCACAGAGCACTTATTTGTTGTGCTTTTTATTTTTTATTATGAATTGCATTTTATGCATCATCCGCGAGTACCAAAATACCAACGGCACATTCAGCATTACATGTGGTCATCGCAGTTATATTATTTAGAGGACTTTATTTTACTTGAATTTATTTCCAAAAACTTTAGACTTTACTGAACAAGCTGGCGAAATTTAGTACAAATGATAACTACATAACTATCACTTCAGCAGCCACAGCAAAATATTTAATTGTGCAAGTAGTAATATAGCTAGTGTGAGGTTTCCAATTGGCACTTTCTAAACTGCTGGGATCTTTGTAATTACATGTTAAAGAAAATGAGGGATGTCTAGATTATCTCTCATATACCATAATTCTGATTAATATGAAAGACTTTTATATATCAAAAAATTAAAATTTTTTAAGATTTACAAAAATTTTAAATCATTGATTGATGTTTGAATAATTTAAATGGCTGAGTGAGTTTTATTCAAAACATGATCAAAAGTTATTATTTGTAACAACTAATATTTGTTTAAAAACCAAAAATAATTGTTATATTTGATTTTTATTTTAAAAAATCAAGTTTATTGAATAATCGGATAGATATGGTTACTAGAAATGTGTACATAAATAATTTGAATTCAAAATTGCATAAATAACAATTATTTTCGGTCTCCGATAAAAATTATTAATATCGACTTGTCGTTCGAGTCACAGTTCTCTTAGAAGTTGGTTTAATGAAACTCAAATCAAGTTTATTTGATAAAATTTCTTTATTCTTTGTAATTTAAATGTTAGTTTAACAAAATTATTTATTCAAAACTAGCTGACCCGACAGACGTTGTTCTGTCCCAATTAGAAAAAAATGTTTGTGAGAAGCTGTTTGAAATGCGAAAAAATAGTTAAAAAACGAAACAAAAAAAACGTATTTTTGAATGATAATTTTTATTCATATAGGTGGTATGCTTGATACATTACAATTGAATGACGTTGACGTTATTCATCAGGTTTCGTACCGCAAGTTGAGTACCATTACAAATACGTGGTAACATTATGAGTTCCGATCCAACCTATAGTTGGAGATTGTGATGCGGTAATCCCGGTAATTCCAGCGAGTTTAAAAACTAGGTTGACGACATCATCTTGGGAAGTAATGGAATTCACTTATTTTTCACTTTGAATCTTTAAATTCAGTTCGACGACATCAATGTTTTTCGCAGTAAATATAACACGTTCGCTCAACCAATCATGATTTTTGTAATTTTGTGCAATGTTTGTAAACATCTTTTGAATGAGTTTAGATTTTGATTCGCCGAACTGGCAAAAAGCGACGGGAAAGGTCAACCGGGATTTTGCCGTTGCCAATGTCCAGCAATTGTTTGGAAAATACTTCTCCAGATTGATCGATCTATTTGAGTTTCTTGCCGTGTTTCCGCAAAAGGGACGACTTCAAACATGCATTTAGTTCATCTGCTGGCGTTGACCGTTGAATCATTGGCAATGTTTGCAGAAAATTCTGGCGTCAGAATCATCGCACCACCAAACCGGCTTTGATTGTTTTGCAAATATTGCAACGTTTTATCTAATGCCCCCAAAGACCCAAAGTTTACTGCAAAACTTTTCCCATCGCACTGTTCTTTGAAATGTTGCATGTTAGATTTTCATTGATTTGCATATTCAGTTGCAACTGTAATGCTGAATGAGCAGTTCGATCGCCTTTCAATAACGAAGCTGTAGTTCCTGATGAAGCAAATGTAAGTGCAATATCATTCTGCAAGTGTATTGTTGTGAAAATGAACGCGATCAAAAAAGTTGTTCCAGTTCCAAACGGAGAGTCCAACAAAAATCTTTCCAGTTCCATATTTCACAACTTTCATAAGAGATATGTATGCATATTTTTGTTGTCAATTCAACAGTAGATCATTTGTTCGAACCAATTGCCTCAAGGTATCGCAGGCATATTGTTTTTCGCATCGCAACTCATAATAAAATGAGTCGTGCAACGAACGATTTGGAGCTATCATGTCTATCTCAGATAATACCCTGTTCGACATCATCAAGAACATGTCTTCAATTAATATCTTATCGCATCTGATGATAAATATCATCACACATATCATCCTTGTAGTTGCACCACAAATCAGTCGGTTTGGATGGGAAGCTTGTTGAGATAATTATCGAAAACAATGTTCGTATTTAATGAGCATTTGACGAAAGCACAATATATCCAAGGGTGTATTCCCAATGAGTGTCATTCTCAAACAATCGTAAGCATTGACACGGTTCTCTATACGTGTCACACAACTCACCATTTATAGTTCGCAAATTATGGAATGATGTTGCTCCACGAACGTTGACTAATATCAAACGCAAATAGAAAAACTCATCGTTTCATGGATGGGTTGTGTAAATGCGACATAATGCGTCGGTGAAAAATAAATGGGGGGAAACCTAAACAGACTTCTGATAAAATTATGCCAAAAATTCCAACAAAATGCCTCAAAACCTTATTCGTGATCGTATACAGTTAAACTTGTACATAACTAGACTATTGCGAACATTAAAACAAAAAAATTAGTCAAATCGGTCCAGGCGTTCTGCGATATTAGATATATCGAAAAAAACGTGGTCGTAAAAGTGGACGTGGTCAATTTGTCTATCATTAAAAAACTTAAATGGAATTACTACGAACAATTAAAAAAAATGGGCCAATCGTTGAAGCCGTTTTCCGATTTTAGATAAATTGAAATTGAAGTGGGCGTGGTCAATTTTTCCTTCAATGAACTTTAAATGGATTACTACGAATACCTAAGTTGGACTATGACGAACATTTAAAAAAAAATTTCAAATCGGTCTGATGCAATTACCAACGAACGACATTTGATTTTTATTTATATAGATTTAAACATACATCTATGGGTAAATGAAATACAAAAACTATTTTTAATTAGAATTTAACATTATTTTCTTATATATTTTTAAATATTCAACTTTGACCCAAAACTCGAAACTTCAAATAATTTATACATAAATTTTCAGCATTTAGTTTTTAGATTACGGAGAATAATTCTAGTCCTTGTGAGCATCGAAAGATTAAAAAGCGAATATAAGGGTCATCCTAATGTGTATAGCCAATCTATTGTGTATGTGTTTAGAAATATTTGCATAGATAAATATGTTTGCATATGTATGTGGATATACAGTGGTGGCCATGAGGTTAGCACACTAGCTACTTGCTATTTTTAAACGCAAATATATCCTATATTTCTTAATTTTTTTATGATATCTTTTGCATGCGTGTTACTTGTCCTTCAAAGATAACGTCCCATCATGTCCAGCATTATTCCTTTATATATATTTTGCGTTTTTCTATCCAGAATAGAATAACCTCAAAAAAACACTGGACAGTATTTTAGCACAAAATAAAAAAGTTTATTCATATTAAAAAAGTAACAAAACAAAAAAACTTATTTCACTAAAAACTTAGTACTTAGTTGGATACCCTTTATTTTTTATCACAGCTGCTAGTCTCCTTGGCATACTTTCTACAAGGGCCATACAGCGATCCACTGAAATATCATTCCAAGCTTTTTCTACTTCTTTCCATAAATCGGCCAAATTTTTAGGCTTTTCTCTCATTATATGCTGCTCCACATCATTCCAAAGGTTCTCAATAGGATTGAGATCGGGAGATTGGGCTGGCCATTTTAACACGTCGATATTGTTCGATTCCAAGCAACACCTCACTAAGCGTGAGGTGTGTTTTGGATCATTATCTTGCATAAATCGCCACCTAAGTGGCATGTTGTCCTCTGCATAAGGTAGCATTGTATTTAGAAGTATATTCTGGTATACATACTGGTCCATACGAGTATGAATCTTTTTTATAGGACCAACACCATACCCAGAAAATGCTGCCCACACCAGCACATTACCCCCACCGTGTTTTATTGTTTTACTGGTGTACTTTGGATTATGTTGCATGTTCGGAGGACGCCTTACATACCTCATACCATCCGATCCGAATCTACAAAATTTAGATTCATCACTCTAAAGGACATTTTTCCAAAAAATTAACGTCTTTTCCAAATGCTCACGAGCAAAGGACAACCGAGCTTGTATGTTCTTTTTTGAAACATGTGGCTTATGCTGAGAAATGCATCCACGTACATTTTTTTCATTAAGTCTTCTTCTTATCGTTCTGCTGTACACGTTGATACCATATTTTCCTGAAATTTCTCTCTGGATTACGGTGGAGCTCTTAAAAGGATCTCCGACAGAGGCTCTGTATATTAAAGTGTCCTCTTTACGTGAAGTTTTTCTGGGCCGAGGAGCCTGTATAACATTTTTAGATGTTTTATACTTCTGAATATGTCTTAGTGCATTATAAACCATCTTCCTGGAGCATTCCAAAGTATAAGCAATCTCACTTAAACTTGTTCCTCTCGAGTTCATTTGTTGAATAATCTTTCGCTGTTCCTCTGTACAAAACTTTTTTTAGCCATATCTAAATAATGTTTATTAAGTCAGTTTTTCTTCCTCATTGATTAAGTAATACCTAAACTTACCAATTAATATTTATACCCTCAAAAAACTTTTAAAAAATTTAATTATACTTATATGTGCTAAAATTGTGTCCAGCTTATTTTACATATTACTGCACTAAAATACAAATTTGAAAGAGAATAGCGATAGAATGCAAAAAAAAAAGTAACGGGACTTATTGATCACACCATAAACAACACTAATTACCAAAAACTGTAGTTTATAATTGCAATGAAATGAAATAATTTGCTTTAGAAAACAGCAAGTATGAAGTGTGCTAACCTCATGGCCACCACTGTATGTTAAATATTAAAGTTTATGTGTTTATATTTATTTTGTATCTTAAGGTTTTTTTCTTTCCTTCTTGCAAGTATTTTATTTTTCATTTTCCATGGACTTCGCATATATTTAGAAGAGAATTCAAGCAACAGAATATTTGTAAACAACAATTTTGTCCTTCCTGTTATTTTCTTTAACATAAACAAACATTAGCAAAGAAAAAATATTTGCTTAGAAAAATCAGAGTAATTTGCTATTGTTTAAGGGCAAGAAAAATTCCTAGTAGCATAATGCATTATGCATAAAGAAAATGAATTTTTGGAAAAATTAATTGTTTGACAAAATTTTAATTGATTGAATTGTCTATAAATTTAAAAAAAAAAATCGAAACTGAAATAGGTATGTAGGTAAGTTAGTAAAGCTGATGGACAGTATGTGGGTAATTCATAAATATTTATTAAAGCAAATTTTAAAAAAGTTAACTTTTTATTTCTTTATGAGATATGATTCATTAAAACTTTATTCATATAAATATTTATAGCTTATTAAGCCTTAGTGTTTCTTTGCAAAACATAATAAAATTAACCCCTAAAAATAGGCAGCTAATATGAAATTAATTTGACTCATAACATATGCAATAATCTTTTGATTGTTAAAAATGTTTATTGAATTTAAAATTTATAGACTCTTTTATTATTGTATAATGTCAAATACTTGTGTCATAATAAGAAAACAAAAAAAAAACATTGATCCCCCTACCACATATATTTGAATTGACTGACTCACAGCCAGCCTCCCCCTTAACTAATGTGATTATATTTTCTTTTTTACAACTCATTGAATTCAAATAATTTATTAAACTTAATACATTTCAACAATATTGTTACGATTTTGTATTTCCGTTCTATTTCTTATTTATGAGTTTTTCTTCTTAAGCAATCAGCATTAAGCTAATAAAATCAGGATTAAATAAATTTTATTTTTTTTTTTTTTGTCTCCTTTTAACAAAATAATAAAAATAAAAACATGCTTGAGTAAAGGCTTGTATGAATGATGATTGTAAGTATACTATAGTAATAAAATGAAATACAACTGAAAATCAGACAAATATCTTTATAACTAGAAATACCATCATATTCTATTCCCCCATTTAGTAATGAAACATGTGGACAGGGTAGTTTGTTGTTCATAAGAAGAGTTAAGCATGGAGTAGAAGCGAGTGTCTTTGATTTTATGACCTTTTAATATTTTTATAGATTGTAAGTAAACGTTCCAACCCCATCCACGCTGGGACACTCGTAAATATCATGGTTGGTGATTTTTGTGTGCTTTAGTTGAATATGTTCATTGTACAATAAAATATAATAAAATCATGTAAATAAATTTATGTAATTGTATGCTTGCTTAAATATCCGATGACATTTATACATACAGTATAATGATTTATACAGAATAAATTGTATGCATGAAAATGTTGTTTTTACAAATTTTGCTTATTATTTTTGGTTTAAATTGGAATATGCAACACATAAAAAATAGTTTAAATATAGATCTTATATATTTATAAAAATCTTTATAGATAATTTCAGTTGCTAGTTAATTTACAAATAATGTTTCTAATTCAGAGATATAACGGAAAACAATTTTAAATTTTTTGTATGAAAATTCATAATAATATCCAAATGATCAATAACAGGATACTGGCATAAACGTAATTTACACAAAGTTTACAGACACTCATGATTTCAGTTCACCTGATATTCGAAAATATCGAAATACTTTCTAGGTATGGAAGATACCACACTGCTGTTCTGATCCCATTCTTTTTTATATTTTTTATGTAAATGGGTAACAAATAAGTCATTTCATGCTTTACTTTAACTATTATAACTAGCATAACCTGGTACGCTTCGCTACCCCTATCCTTGTAAAATAAAAAAAAAAATATGAATAGATTTCTGATACAACCTAACTACGTACAATGGTATGAAAATAACACAAGAATCTTTCAACTACAGTTCACTGGATATTCTAAAATAACTAAGTAACTCTGTATGGGAGATACCATTATTTTATGTAAAAAAATAACTCATATCAAGCTTTACTTTAACTACGATAATTCTGCAATGTTAATTATTTCCTTCATATGGGAGGGGTGATTCCTACAAGTCGATCCCGCCCAATTTCAGCCAAACTTTGTACAAATTTAAGTGATTCAGACAAAGCTTAAAAACTCTCGAAATTATGATTTTCTTTGTAATGGCGGTCCCATGCCCATTGTTCCGGTCACGCTGTTTTTTAATAAAACTTGGTACAGTGATCAAGAATGAATTCGTTTTTAGCTAACCTCCGTATAATGATAATAAATCGATTGGTACAAAGTTTAAATACTTTTAGAATTATAGTTCTTCAGATATTCGAAATTAATTATTTCCATTGTCTGGGAGGTGCCACGACTACTAATACAATCCCGACAATTTTCAGCCAATCTCGGTAAAATAATAACGACCTAATTTAATAAAAAATTAATACGTAAAAAGTTTAAACACTTTTACAATTATAATTCTCCAGATATTCTAAATTAAATATTTACTTTGTGTATGTGCCCGAAAATTTTTAGCGAAACTATGCAGAATGATAAAAGAGCCATCTGGACAAAGTTTGAATCATCTTGCAATTATTGTTCACAAAATATTTAGAAATAACTATTTACTCTGTATGGGAGGAGAGTCACCACCTGTTCCGATCCATCCCATTTCTGGTTTAACTTCATGCAGTGCTAAGAAATTGATTCGTGTAAAGTTTGAAGACCGTCACTATTATAGTTCTCTAGATATTATAAAATCCATAACTATTACAATTGCAAATACAAGATACAAAAAAAAAACTAACCTTCGAAATATTTTTTTCAAGTGACTTCATATTATTAAACTCTTCCCTTCTTATTTGTTTTCTTTAACAACTCTCACTTAAAACAGAGCAAAATCAATACAGTTTAATTGTTTCTCTTATTAATGTACAACAACAAATTGGACTAAGACGCATTGCTTTGTTTACTTTTTAGCTTGAAGGTCACATGTACACATTTTTTACATTTTTGAAAATATATATCTCTGAATAATTACCTCTAAACTGACGTATTTTTTGCCCAAATTTAATGTATAATGTGAGCGTAAAAGGGGTCTAAAGAAATCTACTTGCCTATTAATATTATGCTGATGATTCTCCAGATATTCAGGAAGACTTGAACATTGAAAAGATACCTGGATCAGAAAGAAAAAAGGAATACCAGATATTGGTGATGCAAAACAAGTCAAACAACTCTTCCGAAGAGATACCGAACACTTCTATCAGAGCCAAATCTAATGCTGGTTTGATGTCTTTCAAAGTTCAGAAAGCAATGCGGTAAAGAACTTAGAAGCAAAAGAATGAGCAAAAATTTGTAGTTAAAATTTATTTAAAAAATACACCTGTTGTGTTATAGATGATGAAACTTTTCACAACTTTCGGTCAAGATTTTAATGTGGCTGAAAAACAAACAAAATTCCCCAAGAAGTTTCTTGTGTGGCAAGCCATTTGCAGTTGTGGCAAAAGAAGCCAATCATTTGTGACAGCAGGCACGATAAACACAGAAATATATATTACGGAGTGTCTAAACGTGTCCTAAAATAGCACAGAGTGTATTCATATTTCTGGCTTGATTTGGTATCATGTCAATATGGAAAAATGCTCTTGAGCTGTGTTCAAATAGTAATGTCAATTTTAATATTTGAAGAAATATACGTATTTCTGAGAATTTTTATATTGACCTGTTTAAGTTTTATTTAACTTAATACAAGTACGTTTTTATGGCACCCTTTTTAGTACCACGCCCACTAAGCGAATTCCGTCCATTTTCAGCCAAACTGCGTATAGTTTTAAGAAATTAATTCATACATAGTTTAAATACTTTTACTATTACACAGAGAAAATAGATTCCTAGTAGCAACCGAATTTGTTGCCAATTGAATGATTTGGTTGCACACACCGAATTTGTTGGTTCTATCTACGGAAAGTCAGTTGATAAATAAGAATTTCAGTTGAAGAAGCCAAACTTTTATTACCATTTCAAAATTTTGTAGCCACATTTGTAAAATTTGTCCACTAAGATAGAATAATTCGATTGGCAACAAATTCGGTTGATATCACGAATCTGTTTTCTCTGTGTATAGTTCTTCAGTTAATATTATATGGAAGGTACAACGCCCACATATCCAATATCGCCCATTTTCTTCCAAACTACATAAAATTAAACTTTGTAGTTCTCAAGATCTTTATAAACAACTATTTACTTTATAAAGGAGGTGTCACATCCCGTGTTCTAATCCATGCCGTTTCTGGTTAAACTTCATACAGTGATAAGAAATTGATTCGTATAAAGTTTGAATGGTGCCGAAGTTTCATAGTTATTGTTCACAAGATATTCCATAATAAATATATACTTTGTATGAGGGGTGTCATGCCCACTTGAAATTTTAAAATAAAAGGTAGCCCATTGTTGCTTCAGGAAATGGAGGAACATACAAAGTTAAAATTTAGAGTGGATCGAGCCAGTAATTTAGCCTCCTATCAATTTTATGTGTACAGATTTTTTGTTAAAAGCAGTATAAATATTACACTAAAATTACGGAATGTGTGGAAAATATTTTAAATTTATAAATTAGTTTTTCTGCAAAAATATTCATTTTAAAATATATTTATGGTAAATTAATTATGAAAGTAGGAAATATAAAAACGGAATATATCCATAATTATTTTTGTATTTTTTTTTTTTTTAGTTTTAATTAAAAAAGTACCTACTTATATAATGGACTTCTTTAGATATTTTGATTTCTGATTCTAACATCGGTTATTATCTACTAGAAACACTTAAATTTAAAAAAAGTATATTTAAACATTATAAAAGTATTATAATCAATGATGTTGTTGAAACTTTAACAAATTATACTCAACTCTCTTATATTGGGACTACGCAAACTTTATCTAAATTGTTTCAATCTGGGTGGAATTTCTCACAATGTCATATATAGAGAAGGTAGAGCATATAATTTTCCGTCTGTATGTTGAAATCAACTTTTCGTTGCCCCCAAATAATTTACATACATGATTCATACATTAATATATCGGGAATTCTTTCGGCTCGGTTGCTACTTAAAATCAATATAATCGGCCCACAAATGTCTGAGATATATGGAAAAAACCAGGACAACCTTGATTTTTGACATGCTTTTGATCTATATCAGGATTACTAAGTCATTAACATAGACAATATGGATATACAATAACAGACATTTGCAACGGCATATATAAGGCCAAAGTAACTCGGACCTACAATTGGTCAAAATCGGGAAAAATATTTTTTACCCCGAATTTATTTTCACCAACAAAAATTTTTTTCACAAATAAGTTTTAAAAGTAAATTTTCTCCATACAATTTTTTTTCATTACTAATTTTTTTTTTAATTTTGTTTACCTAAAAATGTTTAAAATTTTTATTTTAAAGTATAATTAGATGAAGGGTTTATAAGATTCGGCACAGCCGAATATAGCTCTTATACCTTCAAGACAACCTTGTTAGGTTGTCTTGAAGGTATATGTAGAGTAGGGTGGCCAGAATTTAGCATTTCTTGGATATTCTATTGAACTGAGGACTAAAATTGTTCTCCAGCATCTCATAACCAAATGCTGAAAAGTGTATCACAATAAAATAACGCTTAAAGTTTGCACATTATATTTGACATTTCGAGCATTGTTTCAAAGTATCAATTAAAAAAAAATATATATTAAAGTAAATCCAGTTAAAAATTGTTTTGTTTCATTATCTGTTTCAGCTCAGTTCTATATACAGTCATATTTTAGCATCCATTGTTGGTTGAAGATTTTAATGCAGATGTATTTTAGCTTCATATATTTATTTCATACATTCACAGAACAATTGTATTTTAGCTCTTTATACAATTATATTTTAGGTTTAATTTTAGTTTATTTTGGGTCTTTGTTCAGTCAAATTTTATTTTAAATCGTAAAACTTTCTACATAATTCATAATTTAACTTCAAATCAATGGTTTTATACAGCCAAATTTTCGTTATAATCGTATTTTTATTATAGCTTTTATTGTAGGTCTTATATAGTCCTAAATCTGACTAAAAGGGTTTCTAATGTTAGAGGTTAACTTGGCAACTCCTGGGTATGTATCGCCCTATGCATCTATATTTAACAGTTTTGTCAGAACTACATTTTGTATTGCTTAATTAGATCCTACTCCATGATTGTTATTTATATTATTTGCGATTCCACTGTATGTTAAAAGAGTTTACAAATTTAGTTTATTTTCCACTGAAAACTTAATAAAGTACTGATTTCAAAAGCGATGCAATTCAAAAACTTTTACAAATATTTTTTTTACAAAAGTACATAAAAATGTTATATATGCAAAATAATAATTGGGGCTTAGACTAGAGAAACACATTTTCTTAACTAACAAATACTTTTGCATTCATTAAGGCATTATGTATTAAAACAATATTATTGCTCAAAATATTTTACAGCCTTTTACTGTAATAAAATCATATAAAAATTACATTTAATAGCTTACTTTAAATGGGGAAATATATATTTGTATATGAAAAAGTTCTTTAAAATGCAGCCATTACCAAGATTATAAAATCATTTACTGCAAAAAATGTATACCTACCAATGAAAAATGTTTCTTAAATTTTTTCCAAATAAATTGTAAAGGTAACGAATTGATGCATACTTTCAGGTGTTGTTACTCTCTAAAATACCATTTGATTGCCAATAAAATAATGAAAGAAAGAAAGGGAAATAAAAATACAAATACGAAATAAAGTAAACTGAAGTTTAAGTACTCAAACAAACATTTTGCTAACTTTTGTTGGACTTGAAAAAAAAAAGAAGAGAAGACGAGAAAGATTTTATTGCTTTTTAATCTAACATCAATCAAAATCAAATTGCAAAAATTTTATTACAACGAAGGACAACATAAATATATTGAATGAAATAAAACCTACTTACATACATACATACATATATACCTCACAAAGTAGAGAGATCATAAATTTTTATGATTACTATAAATATTTTAAAAGAAATTTACAAAAGAAATGTACCGAAACTGAATAAGAATTTTTATATTTCTTTTATTAACAAAGCACTGCACAAAAAATGGTAGGGGTGTACAAAACCCATAAAAATTAACCAATTTCAAAATTTTCCAATTGAAGCTAATAACATACATCTCATGTACAAAGGACTGCCAAAGTAAGGTTGTAAAGTAAAAAAAATAAGTAAATACTTTTAATATTTTCCACAAATACTTATAACGTAGGTATATACGTGCATGCCTAAGCATGTTGTTTGTCATCATAAATACAAGTCAATTGCAGCATTTGAATTTTTTGAAGAAATGAAATAAAATTATAATAACTTTTAGGTATTCATATGTCAAAAGTGACTTTTGAAAAGATTTTTATGGTGTTTTATTGCCAAGAATAAAATGGTAAGAAAGTTAAATGTATTTGGGAAAAAAGATTTCTTTTCCATTTAAAGTGACATTTTAGTCAAAGTAGATGTTTACAAGACAAGCAAATGAATTTTATGTTTATAAATTTTTATAAATAAAAATATGTACTTATATGTTTATTAAGATACATGCATACTGTTTCCTTATTTTCTCTTTGAATTCAATTAAAAATTTGTAGATTTCATTCGTAAATACAAATTTGCGTCTCATGTGTTATTTTTTCATAATTATTTTTTATTTCCAATTTTCATGGCAATTTTCCATACCATGGATGATGGCATGGATATAAAAATGTGAATTTATATGAACTCATAAATTGAAATGAGTAAAAAATGAAGTGTGTTTTTGTACCCACACATGCTCTGTTATATACATGTAGATGTATTCATTGAAAATAAAAACAGTGTTTTACAGAAGGCAAAATGAAGAAATTAAATAAAGAAAAATGTTTATTGGATCTTAAAAACTAAAAGCAGTTTTTGGTTACATGTAGCCCCTATAAAAGACATAAGTACATTTTAGAAAAGTAAGCTTTTACATATTTTACAAGTTTTTTTAAAAAAAAAAACAAATAGGAGAACTATATTCGGTTGTGACGAATCTTATATACCCTTGACCAAATTATACTTTACAATACAAATTTTAAATATTTCTATGAAAACAAAAAAAATTTTTTTTTCTAAATTGTTTTTCAAAATTTAAAAAAAAATTAAAATTTTTTTTTTTTTAATTTTAAAATTTTTTTTTTAAATTTATACATGCATAGTGAAAAAAAATTTAAGAAAAAAATGTTTTGGTCAAAAAATTCTGGTTAAAAAATATTTTTCCAGATTTTGACCCCTTGTAATCCATTGCCCTATATACATCGTTGCAATGGACTTTGAAATATCTATCATTAGATATCCATATTGTCTATATTAATGACTTAGTAATCCAGATATAGATAAAAAATAGGCCAAAAATCGAGGTTGTCCCGGGTTTTTCCTTATATCTCAGCCATTTGTGGACCGATTTTCTCGATTTTAAATAGCGACCGAGCCGGAAGAATTCCCGATATATTGGTGTATCAATAATGTTTGTAAGTTATCTGGGGGCTTCGGAAAGTTGATTTCAACAAACAGGCGGACAGACGGATATGGCTATATCCACTTCGCTATCTATAACGATCCAGAATATATATACTTTGTGGGGTCGCAAATGAAAAATGTGGAAATTACAAACTCATGGTGAAGGGTATAAAAAAAATGCGGCTTACCCAATTTTTCCAAAAATACTATCACAGAAATGTTAATAATGTACACTAGCCCACCATCAAAACAGATGAGGAGTATATTAATTATGTCATTCCATTAACATATCAAAATATTTGTCGGAGACCCATATTTGTATATATATTCTGGGTCCTTATGAAATTACAAGAGGGTCTAGCTATGTCCCAAACGAAAGCAGCTAGCTGGCTGAAATTTTCCTTTATGTTAATAAGGCTTGTTTAGTATTGAAAATGGGCAATATAGGTTCATGATTTCAGCTAGCCCCCATACAAAAGTCCCCCGGTATAATGTTTGAGAAGTTATAAATATCCTGATTACGCGGATTTCCAACGCAATAGCCTGTTATAACGATACACAATTTTCTAGAAAAAAAGCATTAAAATTAAAATTCGTTACCTTTAATATACGAGGGGGGATAAATATTTCCGATACTTTTCGAACTTCCCCATATGAAATGAAACACTGTTCCCATCAATTACCACCTGTTAGTAGACTACTGTCAAATTTTGAGCTAGTCTCGTTATTTACTTTGCGTTTAACAGTTGTTCACAGTATACAACCTAGTGTATTTTTCTAAAAATTAAAAAAAGTGAATTTCGAGTGCTCATTAAATATCATTTTTTGCGAAAAAAAAATCGTCAATCAAACAAAGGAAAAGTTCGATAAATACTGTGGGGCTCTGCACCATCGATTTCAACGGTAAAAAAGTGGTTAACTGACCATTTTATTGAAAATGATCAATATAGGTCCATGATTTCAGCTAGCCCTCATACAAAAGTCCCCCGGTATACTGTTTGAGCAGTTATAAATATACTGATTATGCGGATTACCAAAGCAATAGCCTGTTATAACGATACGCAATTTTCTAGAAAAAAAAGCGTTAAAATTAAAAATTCGATACCTTTAAAATACGAGGGCGGATCATGACTTTTCGAACTTCCCTCGTAGTTATATGAAATGCAACACTGTTCCCATCAATTACCACCTGTTTATTGACTACTATCCAATTTAGAGCAAGAGCCGTCATTTACTTTGCGTTCAACAGCTGTTCAAAACATACAACCTCGTGTATTTTTGTAAAAATGGAAAAAAGTGAATTTCGAGTGCTCACTAAACATTAAGGGTCCTCATGTAAACGCTTAAATTCTTCGCAAACTGTGTAATCTCTGCATTTTTATACTCTCGCAAATTGTATGGAAATTCGTTCGCACAACTCCGATAAGTTTGCGCTACAATTTAGACTCGCAAACTTGAATATTTTGTGCATTTGATAAATCAGCTGCTTTTGTTTACTTTTATTTATCTACACAGAAAAAAATAAAAATGAGTTTCAATTACGAAATTGATTATATTAATTAAAAAAATATTTGATTTTGCTCCAATCATCAAAATAATACTATTAATTAAATTGAAATTAAAAATTTTAATTGAATTCCTTAACAAATTTCAATTAAATTTTTAATTTAATCAATTAAGATTGTAATTGAAATTTTGCATTAAATCTACTAAAATATTAATTAACACAATTCTGCAATTGATTGCAATTTCTAAATTTTAATTTAGTATTATATTTATTTTACATATAACAAAACATACACAGAAAAAAATAAAAATGAGTTTCAATTACGAAATTGATTATATTAATTAAAAAAATATTTGATTTTGCTCCAATCATCAAAATAATACTATTAATTAAATTGAAATTAAAAATTTTAATTGAATTCCTTAACAAATTTCAATTAAATTTTTAATTTAATCAATTAAGATTGTAATTGAAATTTTGCATTAAATCTACTAAAATATTAATTAACACAATTCTGCAATTGATTGCAATTTCTAAATTTTAATTTAGTATTATATTTATTTTACATATAACAAAACATGTACATTTAAAAGAATAAATTAAATTTACATTACATACATTACAAACATTACATACATTACATACATTACATACATTACATACATTACATACATTATATACATTACATACATTACATACATTACATACATTACATACATTACATACATTACATACATTACATACATTACATACATTACATACATTACATACATTACATACATTACATACATTACATACATTACATACATTACATACATTACATACATTACATACATTACATACATTACATACATTACATACATTACATACATTACATACATTACATACATTACATACATTACATACATTACATACATTACATACATTACATACATTACATACATTACATACATTACATACATTACATACATTACATACATTACATACATTACATACATTACATACATTACATACATTACATACATTACATACATTACATACATTACATACATTACATACATTACATACATTACATACATTACATACATTACATACATTACATACATTACATACATTACATACATTACATACATTACATACATTACATACATTACATACATTACATACATTACATACATTACATACATTACATACATTACATA
Organism: Calliphora vomitoria; assembly: GCA_942486065.2. Lineage (NCBI taxonomy): Eukaryota > Metazoa > Arthropoda > Insecta > Diptera > Calliphoridae > Calliphora > Calliphora vomitoria. The sequence continues at coordinate 78,588,085 of OW818033.2, forward strand.
CATTACATACATTACATACATTACATACATTACATACATTACATACATTACATACATTACATACATTATATACAATTTTAACTTTAGTCTTCTTCTAAAAGCAGGAGACCCATCGTCGTTAGTTACAGTTTGACCGTCAGCTGCACTAGTTGAAGAGCTGCTCGACTTTTGTAGCATTTTTTTCAAATCCTAAATCTGAACCTCGTTCCTCATGGACTAGAAGCATCATGAAATTCATCCGAACTGCCATGTTTAGGTTTGGTGAACTTTATTTTCAATGGTGGTACTTTGCCAATGCGCCTCCCTCCATTCCGAGACCTCTACATTTACGATTGCCACTTGAAGTGTCTTTTTCCTCCTCCTAAGTATTCTTCGTATGAAGCATCCGGCTGCAAAAAATAATTGTCAACTTGTTTTTAAGTACGTAGTAAACTGCCATTTCCAATTACCTTTTCCTTTTTATGATCTAGGTTCTGCAGCTTTCTCACTCTTGGCTTGTTCTGTAAATTTGAATGGGCTTCATAAGTTTTGGATCTGGTGTTTTGGCATTCTCCCTTTGTAAAATGGGTCGAACATGTTTAAAGAAAGACTTGTATGTGGTTGGAATTTGTAAATCTGTTTTGGGTTATTCAATTTCTACATCAAACATTACTTACCTCAAAGAATGTCACTTGCCTCTCATAATATATATGAATGGAATCAACAGCAGATGGAAAGTTCATCTTCTTTAACATGAGTCTTAATAAAAATTTTTGAAAAAAAAAAATATATTGACGAAAAAATATGTATTTATTATTTAATTTTTCTTTTTCAACTGACATAATATTGCTTTACTTTGATATGTTTTTTATAAAATAATCCTATTTAATTAAAACAAATAATTAATAGAATTAAATATATGATTAAAACCAAAATCATAACCAATACAAATTTTAACCAAAAAATATTTTACAATAATTTTTTCTGTGTATATAAATATATAAATGTCTTTGTAAGTTTGTTTGTTTGAGCATCACGCCTAAACGGCTAAATCGATTTTATTGAAATTTGGAATGTAAATAGATCCTTACTTTATTTATTTAAGAAATAAAAATCAAATAAAATACAAATATTTTGTAAATGTGAAAATTGTGTGACTTTGAAACAGAATGATTGGATTGAAAGGCAATGTGTATGGAAATATTAACCAACAGCTAGAACATAAGCAGAATCTTCGAAACTATGTTAACAATTGTTTGTTCCAAAGATTTCACTTTCATTAGAAATTTTTAGAATTTAAATGTATACAATTTTTAAAACATTCTTTCTTAAGCATTCAAATAGACATTTTCTGTAAAAAATTGCACAAAATTAAGGTGGGTTCATGAAACACGTCGCGCAAATTTACACACTTGCACAAATGGGAAACTTAAGCGTTTAAATGAGAACCCTTATTATTAAAAAAAAAAAAAAAAAAACTTTGTACAATCGATTTCAATGGTAAAAAAGTGTTTTACTGATCGCACAAGTACAAGTAACGCTGAACGTTCTGGACATCCAATTGAGGTCAGTACTCCCGAAAATGTCGAAAAAATACCGGATATGGTGTTGGCCGACCGAAGATTTGAAGAGCGTGAGATTGTTGATGCCATAGGCATTTTATATGGCAGTGTGGTTTCGATTTTAAATTATCAGCTGGGTTTAAGAAATTTGTCTGCAAGATGGGTGCCGCGTTTGAATGAGTTTTTGATAATGCATGGGTGCATACGTGTGCAGTCTCAATGGCAAAACTCTATAAATTGGGCTACGAATTGGTACCTCATCCGCCATATTCTCCGGATTTAGCACCTAGTGACTTCTTTCTATTTCCAAACCTAATTAAATGGCTAGATAGAAAGAGATTCAGCTCCAACGATGAAATTATTGACGAAACAAATGCCTATTTTAAGGACCTCGAAAAATCTTATTTTTTGGAAGGGTTACAAAAACTGGAGAAACGTTGGACTAAGTGCATTGAGTTAAAAGGAGATGATGTTGAAACATAAATTTTGGTTTTGCAAAAAAAAACTGTGTTTCATTCAAAAACTCACGGACTTATTGATCCGCCCTCGTAAGATCAATAATGAGACAATCAAAATTTTCAAAAGACAATTCAAAACTAATTGGCAATCTTACTTTAGCTATTTTTTAACTTATGGAACAAATTTTGAAACTTTGGAGAACTTCTTAATTTGTACGAGCATGAATAACTTGCATATCCAATATCATCAATAATTTAGTTTCTCGCTGGAAATTTTTCATTTCATCCCAGTATTAAACAACTGTATTCCAGATTCATAGAAAATATATATATTAAAAATGATATGAACCTTATTCACCACTGTACTTGAATGCAACACAATATTAACAACAGTTACTGCTTGCTGCTGCATTTCCAAAGAATATTTCAATTGTACATTTTTGTGAACTGCTGCTGCATCCATTTTTGGCATTGCTTTGGCTACCATCGTGAAGTTTATTTATGCCTGAATAATATGGAGAGCAGGAGGACATGTTGGGTCATAAAGTGGCATTTTATATGAATATATATAGACATACAATATATGTAGACATTATCACAGAAATGCACGCAAAGAAATAATGTAGATTCTTTGGAAACAAATATTTTTATTCACAAAAATTTAACTATTTTTACAAAAGTCTTTTGTGATTTATAAAAGATAAATTACAATTAAAGAAAACATAATTCCCTCTAGAGTCGGTTAAGCCGAGCCGACTAGTTGTGAAATATTAGAACATTATGATAATATGACATCACACAATACCTTGTAAATCAATTATTGAAAACCTGTTTCAATGGAACTTGAAAACTACGTAAAAAATAATAAAATTTGAAAATTATTATTTCTTTATTTGTCAGTGTACCCATAAACATATTTACAAACATAAACAATTTTTAATATTATTGTGTTGATGGTGAATTCCGTTGGTCAGTGGTATTTTATTGTTAATACATTTTAAAGAATAAAAAACAACAAACTAAAAAAAAAGAAGCATGATGAGAAAGATGCAGTATGAACAAACATGTAGCAATGAAGAAGGATACAACCGGGACACAATGATGGTACAATTGTTAAACAACGAAATCCAATGGTTACCTTTTCAAATAAAAAGTATAAATACTTTTCGTTGTATAGTTGTTGCTTTTTTATTTTATTATTTTCATTTGTATTTATTTTATTAACGAAATTACCGCTTTGTCTGTATCTATCTGTTGCCAATATGAACGAAACCATATTAGGTTGAACCTTACTTTGAATTTTTTAAATTTTCGATGTTTCCAGGGTCCAAACATGTTCTCTGTCAGCTAAAAAACAAAAAATTCTAAAAATTGGAGCAAAATTGGATAATGTTTAAAGGAAATTGTTTGAGTTTTGGTTCAAAGTAGCAATATTTTTTTCAAATAATATCATAAAATGTCCTGCATTTCTCAAATCCCAAATTTGACATTTTCAAAATTTCTAGTATTTAGGTTTGGGATGACGAACAACAATTTTAGACTTTGGGAGCATTGAAAAGGCCAATACAAGTACCACTCTAATGTACACATATAAATACAAACAACTGCAACAACAAAATTATTATTATGGTTAAATGGCATGTTGAGTAGGAGAAACTCAACAAAAACAACTGAAAAGGAAATAAGACTCAGGTGATCTAAAGGATATAAAATATTTATATATACACACAAACATAAATACATATGTACATATGTATGAGTGTGGAGTATGTTTTTTTTTTATATTTTTAATGCTCTATTGCGGTGGTAGAGTTTATAAAAAACAAATAAATTTTATGTTTATGGCGGTGTGGTGGTGTAGAGTATTTTTTATATTTATAAAAGATTTTTTATGGTCAATTATTGTTTAAGCTTGTTGCAATGTTATTGCTCTTGTTGGTGTCCTCGTTGTTGGTGTATTTTATTATATCCGTTATGGTATCTGTATTCTTATTTTAATTAGTTTGTAATTTATGACTTTTATTTTGTGCAACATTTTGCTGAGAAATATTTACTACAAATAGTTTTAGAATTTATTATAAAGGGTATATGATTAATTCCTCCAAGGAGCACAGAAAATATACAAGGTTTTAAAATTTTATCTTATGATTTAGGCCATATTCGGTTTGTTTAGTATTTTAAATTTCGAAAAACTCATGATTTAATTAACGATTAAAATTTAGATATTCGGCTGTGAGGAATCTTGTATACCCAATGTTTTTCTGATATAGGGGTTATATGGGTCAATTATGGACCGATTCTCACAAAAGTTGTTAGAAAGATTTAGTTTCATGTAAAACTTGTTTATGATGAATTTCATCACGATATTACTTATTATAAGACAATTATGATATTTAAAGCCATTTACTGAAGGGGATCTTGTATGAAAACTAGGAAGAAATGTTGGCCGAAACTAATTTGTGCAACATTTTATCAGGACTGCCGCTCAATCAGCATTCCTGGAGGACATTTGTACGTTAGCTAGGTAAAATCATAGACCGATGTTTCCATTACCGAATAAACCATATCCACATGGAGTATTTGTGGAAAAGTGCAGCCAACTACCTCTCTTGCTTTGAGATCTATCGTGGTTTAACAGACAAACATACTGGTAAACAGACATTTGGACGAACATAGCTAGAACGTCTTAGAATCTTATGAGGACCCATAATATATATACAAACGGAATGAATAAATCAGTGGCTTTTTCGATAGTGGGTATAAAAAACTATACAGTCAAAAATGGTTTATTTTTATTCAAATTCATGTTATTATTGCAATAAGTTACAACTTATTTAAATTTTAAAATTAAAAATTCTGTTTACAACTTTTAAAAATACTTTTATATCTACTAAAACCTTCCTCTACATCATTCGAATTTAGGGGTGCATTTTTTAAAACCTCAAATTGAACTAACTACAGAACTAAGTATTTAACTGAACGCCAATATTTTGTATTGTTTTCTAGACATTGTTTTTATGGCCTTCACCATGAGTTGCAAGATTATATATGACTTTGTAATTTCTACTTTTTTCATTTGCGACACCACAAAGTATATATATTGTTATAGATAGCGGAGTCGATGCAGCCATGTCCGTCCTTCCGTCTGTCCGTCTGCATGTTGAAATTAACTTTCGGTAGCCACCAAATAACTTAAATACATGATTCATACATAAATGTGTCTGCTATATTCCATGGTTCGGTAGCTATTTCAAATCGAGAAAATCGGCCTACAAATGGCTGATATAAAAAATCCAGGATAACCTCGAATTTGTACCTATTTTTGATCTATATCTGGATTAGTAAGTCAATATGGATATCTAATGATAGATATTTCAAAGACCTTTTCAACGGCGTATATAAGATCATAATACGTCGGACCTAAAATGGGTCAAAATCATGAAAAATATTTTTTAACCTGAATTTTTTTCACTAAACTAATTTTTTTGTCACAAAATTGTTTTCACTAATAAATTTACAAAAGAAACTAAAAAAATTTAAAATTAAAAACGAAATTTTAAAAAAATTAGTTTGCCATACAATTCTTTTCACTTAAATTTAAAAAAAATTGTTTAAAAAAATGTTTAAAAAATTTATTGTTCCGGAAACATTTTTCTAACGTGTTCTACCAAAGAATAACAAGAAGGGAAGCCTCTCATTTTTTCTACAACAACAACTTCTCTCTCTTCTCACATACAGGTTGTATGTGAATTCAACACACTTGAGAGAGAAATTTAACTTCAAAACTTTTTCTTGAAAATTGCAATACAATTGCAATTTTAACACACTCTTTCACAAACATAGAATATTTTTTTATTTTTTTGCACACATTTCACCCATTAAAGTAATCGAAACACGTATATTTTGCACAAACGAAAATTATATTTTTTTAATTTTTCTGACATATAATTTTTGGGGATTGAAATTGAAACTGATAAAAACACATTTGTAAAATTTGGTATTGAAAATGTATAAAAAATTCAAATAAATTTAATTTTTGCAGAAATTATAGAATAAAAAGCATTAACATCTTTTTATAAAATCTTTCCAGATCAAATATACGTTAAATAATTTAAGAATTGTTCGAATTTTTAAATTTAATTGTAATAAAATTTTGTTATAATTTTTAAGGTCGCTTTTTTACAACTATGTGTGTTTGAGGAGTGTGGTGAAAGTGGTTTGATCACCAATACATATAAACAAAATGTTACTAATACATTCTTATAGTTAGGTTTTTTTTGACAACCGACTTAGGTTTTTTTTGACAGCGTTTCACTTCTTGTTATTATTCTTTGTGTTCTACTACATGGAGTCTTAAAAATATTCACAAACTCGATAGCGAGCGTGTGTGATTTTTGGAAACAAATTGCAGTGACTTTTGCAGCTTTTACGTATGAGGCATCCAAGATCAGTAGAAAACATTTTTATATTGGTGGTAAATGAAGAAACTTTATTGTACTAAGCAACCCTAAGTTGCTGTGGGTAGTCACCTTGAGTCTTCGGGGACGGTGCAGGGGCTTAAGCATCCAAAGGATGAGAGCTGAGAACTAACCTTCCCATACCTCACAGCGTCTGTCCACTATGTTAAGAGCGGCTGTGGGGTAAATGACCGCTTTCGGTCGTCCAGCAACCACGACCTCAATTAGTAGTGTATGTTCCCTTAGCCGGCTACCAAATCCCTCTCTCTTCATTGTTTTGATGTCGGTCCGGGACTGTGGTTTTGGGTTACCTAGGCATCATAACCATACCTTCTAGCGTCTGTTCCCTCTGTTATGGGCGGCTAGATAGTACAATCTGGTTCTGTCAGTCCGAATGTTTGTGGTAAAAATGAAAATCCAGGATGCGTCTGTCTCACATTGAGCGGCATCCTGCTCTGCGTCTGACTCCAGAGGAGCGGCATTGTCTTTGTACTCATGCGGAGGCCACAGGTCTGAGAGCCACTGGAGCTACTGTAAATGCGACGAATCAGACGAATACCCCGGGTCTGGTAGTCGGTGAAGCTACTGGGGTAAACAAACCTAACAGGTTTTTGACGAGACAGGAAAGATTGACTTTGGACGACATTGACGACAACCTCTCAGGTCTGAAAGCGTTAAACCTTTACGAGACTGATGAGGAGGACTTACTCATGGTGTTCTCTGAGCCGCTAAAAGCGATGGAAGACGTATGGAACTTTTCTACACGACTGGATGGTATCTTGGCGTAATTTTGGACTCTAAGCTGTCGTGGAATCGTAATGCTGAGAGTCGAATGAAGAAGGGACTATGTGCCTTCTATATATGTAAGAAAACCTTTGGGAAGAGATGAGGTCTTAAACCATATATTGTACACTGGATGTACACCGCGGTCATACGACCTGTTTTGATCTATGGGGCTATTGTTTGGTGGAGAGTGATGGACACCAAGACTCACCTTTCTACTCTGAACAAGGTACAACGACTTGCATGTCTTGCAATTACTGGCTCTATGAATTCCACTCCTCAGGCCAGTCTAGAGACTGTTTGACAGACGATGCTAATTAAACAGTCGAGCAGACTAAAGCATGATTGTATTGGTCACAGCACCATCCTGCAAATGAAAGGCAGGCCATTCATGGGGCAAGAATCGGATTACTTGGTAACTACACCGAATTTTGATAGGACGTTTAGGATCAAGATACCGACAAGGGATGACTGAGCCGCGAACACTGTCCTAAGGGACGACGTGATCTCAGTCTACACTGACAAAGACAGAAAGAGGCACGTGCTCGGGAATTTTCTCCGATGAACTGGACCTTTTGCTGTCTCTTCGATTACCCGATACCTGCACGGTTTTCAAAGCTGACATATATGCCATCGATACAGCCGGGAGAAGAATCCGGGAACTGAATCTCGAAAATTCGACTATACATATTTACTTGGACAGCCTTGCATCAATCAAGGCTCTTATTAAGTCGAAATGTCTTCTCAATTGCTTCCAATCACTGGCACAACTGACGCAACATCACGTCGAGTTAATATGGGTCCCAGGACACGAGGGCATTCGGGGAAATGAAGTATCTGGAGAATGAGCAACGAACGGGTCACCCTTAGACGTATCTCTTGCGCAAAGGGATATTCACACTCCCTTGGTGAACGTATCGAAATTGATAAATGAATGGGCTTTGTGTGAGACGGAGCTCAGGTGGTCAAATATCATCACTTGTAGAATATCCAGATTGCTCTGGCTCACTCTGACAAAATAGTCTTAGTCCTAGACTATTTTGTCTCTTAGTAGGAATTCGATCAGGCTTCTTACGGGTATAATCACTGGGAACTGTATGATTGGACACATGTCGGAATGTATGGGTTACCCACATTATAGCTATTGTAGAAGTTGTTTGGATGAGGAGGAGGAAGAATCGGTAAAACACCTTCTATGTGACTGTCCAGCCTAACAAGAGCATAGACTACTACATCTTGGTAGAACTCTTTTCCATGATCTGGACTGTTTCAGAGATGTGCCAGTAGTAAATATGATCAGATTTATTAGAAGTACCGGCTGGTTCTCATGGGGATCACAAGAAGCACATAGTCAACGAAATTAGAGTGGGCAACTATTCACACTTAATGTATGAAATTTTAAAATAAGGGAATGGTAATTCCAAAGGTATCACAATGGGCCACAAGGTCTCCGCGTGAACTCGCTAACTTGCGTCCAACTCACGTAACCTAACCCAACCCTAAATTTTTTTAATGTATTGGAAATTTTGTCATATACTTATGAAATGAACAAGTTTTTACATAACATTCAAAATTTTAAAATTTACGTATTTTTTCTTTGCTCAATTATGAAAAAATATGAAATGTTCATAAACGTTTTAATATTTTAAAATATTTCTTTGTATTATACATTTTAATGTATTGTCTTCTTTATTTAAGTAACTTAAGTATTATATAGGAAATAGAAATTACATTTCAAACAATAAATTTGTTTTAAGGAAAAAAAAATAATGAAAAATAGGAAAATATGATGAGTAAAATATGACAAAAATATGGTACAAAAAGCTCATTATACAAATATATGTTGTTAAGAGGAAAATATGCCTTAACAAATCGGTTCCAACTTATATGTTTATACGATACACAGAAAAAAAAATTATATTGCATACTTTTAGTTGCTCTGGTTATTACCCAAGAAAATGTTGACTAAATACAGTGGAAAGGATGCACAAAATATAATTTTTCTTTCATTAAAGGCTTTAAAAGTCTCCTAAGTAAAACATGTTCATAATTCCACTAAAAAAACCTACACAATCTTATTCTATTTAAAATGATTTTTTTTTACATCATCATACAAAATTTATTGCCTACTTTTAGGCTTAAGATTTTCATATTTTTCGCTTACTCCTACAATTGTTTTGCTCTTGCTTTTCAAGAGTATTTCAATGTCACTGCCATTTATCAACAGCAGTGAGTGCATGAGTATCCTCCCTTTTGTTTTTTATGCCATTCACAAATTTTTCTCATTATTTTTGTCCCGCCAGTTATGCTTTTTTTTTCACAATGTCTTTTTTTATTTCCGTTTCTTACTGCACTTTTCTATGCTTGACGGGTTGCATAGGCTGGTTGGATGCAATTTTATGTGCATAAATACGTAGATTTTTTTTTTATTTTTTTGCATAATTGTTGATTTTTGCATGTAGGTGCTACAAAATGTTTAACAATCGTAATATCAGAACAAAACCAACTCTGGGAAAAAAGTTAAATTTCTACTAGACGTCTAGACTACAGTTAAGTGCTTTTTCCGTGATGAGTACCTACTGCAGTAACATAAAAAAATGTAGCATCATATCGTTTTTTATTTTTTTTGTTTCAAAACGATATGAATGGATAAAATTATTTCTCATAGAGACAAAAAAATGGCTTAGGGGTATGACTCTTTTTGAGGAAAACAAAAAATAAATAAATTGAAGGACATTAGGTCGATAGAGTTTTACTCTACTCCTTTCCTATATACAAACAATTTAAATAGTTAGTTTCCAAAACACAAACATCTTAAAGGTGAGAAAAAAAATGTTCACCCAACTGACATATACCATGTTCGTGTTGTCATAAACTAGTAACATGTATGCTCCGCTCTTAATTAAAAAGCATTCAACTATATTTCGCAGGCTTAGCTGCAGTGATGTTTTGTATAACACTAATTTCAAACTAATCTGGACATAGTAAATCAAACAATGTGACATCTCAATTAGTAGGCCTAATAGGAAATGCTTGAGACCACGACAAAAGTATAAAGTTTCCAAACTAAACAAGAGCATGCAAAATCATGGGAGCTACTTAATCAGCAATTTCAAACCCTTTTTAAGCAGCTGGATTCATTCAAAAGCAGCAACTTGGGTAAAATATGAATTGAAGGAGAGAGACCTTGAAAGACGATTTTGTATGTCTGAAATTCTGTTTCAAAGCGTGATGAAATGTTAAAATCTTAACTACAAACTTAATTTCCATTATATTAATCATTTGGTGTTGTAGGGTACCTTGAGACTTTTTACATACAAATGAAATTCAGGGTTATGCAAAGAGGAGGATTTTCTTTTAAGAACGCATTTTTATTTACTCAAATGATATAAATGACTGTAATACAGCAATCAAAATACTTTATGATCCTTAGAGGAGATAAATATTGTCTTTTTTTGTATGCGTTTAATGAGCAACATTTTGATTTTAAATAAAAATGTAACGAATATTTACAGTAAGGACAGAAAATTAAAAGAAAAATCTGGTAAAATAAAAAAAAAAATTAAATAGGGAGTTAAATAATTGTTTACTTCTTAATCATTTAGCGAACTCATGGTTTAATGAACTGTTAGCTAAATATAATTAAACGAACTTAGAGTTTAAGAAATTTCTAAGGAAATTTAAATTATGTTATTAGTTCCTTAGAAATGGGTTTCAGATCTAATGATTCTTATAGAAAAAGGTTTTATGCGGTGATTACATGCTTTCATTTAAATCGAAATGCGTGTAAACTTAACACACAGATTGACAAAAAAAATCACTTGTCTGACTTCAATTTATACATTTTGCATCATTTGATATGTATGTGCTCTTGTAGTACAGTTACAAGACAATTGGTTACTTTGTACATCCCAGGTAATCTAGCATGAAGACAATTGTCACTGAAGTGTCTCTAAGTATTCTAGAGTGTAGTCACTTTAAAGGTGAATTTTGTAGTGCACTTTAGAAAGTAGTTATTTTACCCACCAGAAGTAATCTATTGGATAGTTGTCGGAGGAAGGTTTGTTTACAAGCAATCGATTATTGGAGTAACCATGAGATGTCTTCCTAACTGACTTTTTGAGGTCAATTAGCACCCGTATATGGTACAATAACTAGTTATGGAGATGATCAAGTAACCGGTTAGGTAGCTACTAATGTAGTTAACTGACTCTATTTAATCGGTATGTGAATTCAATACGATGACTACTTTGGTCCAGCTAGTAGATAGTCTTGTTGTAATCCAAAATGGTCAATTGACTCCCTGCTTAGAACATGCATGTGTTATTGGGTGTATGACTTAAAAATGCGGGACTTTCTTAAATTTTTAGTTTTTATTTAGAAACATTTGTACAATATATATTTATTAAAAGTATTAGCCATTGTTAGGTCTTTCTGACAACATACGGATTCCGAGTCAAAAAAAAACAGTTTATGCTTTGAGGACAAGAACGAATCAAGCCAATTTCGGATACTCTGTTCTAAGGAAAGGCGTTACCCAGATAGAGCGTTCTACATCCAACGAAACAAATAGTATTCAACAAAACTTCCCAACCACTTCATTCTAAATAGTTTTGAACAGGTATTTTATAATGTGGGCTAGCGTTGTCAAGACGAAATATTACGGCTTCATGTCTGGCCACATATGTTCTCTTCAAACGAATATGTTGTATTCGGTACAGGCTCAACAGCTCATAACAGATAGAATCCTTTGGGTCCCACCAAATAAAGATGATTACCTTAGCGTCATTGATATTTGGCTTTGGTATGGATTCGGCTGGTTGTCCGGGCTTCACATAAGATTTCTTACACTTCGGGTTATCGTAATGTATCCATTTTTCATCGCAGGTAATGATTTGGTGCAAAAATGATTTTATTTAATAGCGATCAACCAGAATTACGGACATGCAAAATCGCCTTTCAAGGTCTCTCGGCTTCAAATCGGATGGAACATAATTTTCCCACTATTGGATGAATACCGCTGCTTGCAAATATTTTGAAATTTCTACTTGTGTAGCTACTAATGATTTTGCAAGCTCTTGTTGAGTTTGACAACAATCTTTATGGAGTAAATCCTTCAATTCTTTTGGCTGGCGATCTTTGTAAAATCTCCACTTCCGAATCGAACGAACTATCTATCTCTCGTTGAAACCAATGAAACACATTCACCATAAGCTTTGGTGAGCAATTGGTGTGTTTCAGCGGTACTTTTTATACCCTTCACCTTCATAAGAAGGATATATGTATATAAGTTTGTCATTCCGTTTGTAATTTCCACAATATAATTTTCCGACCCTATAAAGTATATATATTCTGAATCTTTATAGATAGCGTAGACGATTAATCCATGTCCGTCTGTCTGTCCGTCTGTCACCCAAAATTATGTTTAAAATCACTAGTTCGGGACAGTCTCCTAGAACTGCTGGGTTTTTATGTAAAGACTCACACCGTAACAATGTCTTCAAATTATGCAGCTGTGAGAAATGGTTTTTTTGAGAAATAATTTTGGTGAGCAACTAATTTCGTGTTCCGCACCTGTTAGCTGGCCGCCTAAGTCGTGCTATATCATACCTTTCGCGGCCACCTTTTGAATGAAATTATTTTTAAAATGTAAATTTCAGCGATTTTTCTTTCGGGTCATAATATTATATTATATCCAATTATATTATAAGTGTTTTAGATGAAAACCCAATGACCCATTATATACTCTTTTTATTTTTGGAATTTGTCTGATCTTAATAGCACTTAAATTGCTTTCAATTGCAGAAAATGAAACCTTTATTTGGTTAACATTTCCTTAAACAAATTTCACTTGTTTTAATTAAAATATCTAATTTTATTTTTTTCCAACAATAACAATTTAATGAATGAATATGAATTCATTCAAATATTCTTTTATCAAGAGAAAAAATTAAAATGCTATACAATTCTGCAACAGTTTTTTATCAACATTTTATATTTAATAAAGAGCTTATGTTTTTATATTTTACTATATAAAAATATACTAACATAAACAGTTGAAATAAATGTAAATGCAGGTCAGTAGTGTTACTAAGCGATAAAAAAATAAACATATTTCTTTCTTTTAGTATTTTAATTAATTTGTTTTCTTTATAAAAAAAAGCAGCTTATGTAATCGCAAAAATAAATAAATATTATTTGAATTGTTTTATTAAATGTCATGATAAAAAATAAATTAAAAAAAAAAAAAAAAAAAAACTAAAAACATTAACTTCATTGTTACTGAATCAAACAAATATTGCTTTGCTTTTTATAGAAGCTTTATTTTTAAATAAATATCCATAAATTCATATTTAAAAATAATAAACGTTTTATAGTTTTCATTAAATTTTTTACTTCTATAACAAATATAATAATAGAATTATAGTATTATAGTATTGCTATATTCTCTTTATAAAAATAAACATTTTGTAAAATTCCTTAAATTGTAAGAGTAATAATCATAGACAAATACACATGTATTGTCAAAAAACTATGTGGTGAAAATGTATTAGTAAAAAACAAGTAAGAGTGCTATATTCGTCTATGACGAATCTTATATACCCTTCACCTTTGTTGTGGATGCATTAATTGCCCACTTTCAGCGTACAGCATCCTAAATATATCAAGAAATCTTTTAAAATTTTACATTTAATTGCTGACGAACAGATTATATTGTAGAAGTTACAAACGAAATGAAAATAAAAACAACAACGCCAAACGAAACACTAAAAAAGAAAAAAACAAAATACGTAAAGCAATGAAACCAACATACATCCAAACATACGTTTTGTTGCTTTTTTGTCAAAGAATGTAATAAATTGTCTATTTTTGATGAAATTTTCAGGTTGTCTAGGATTTTTGCTCATATTTATCGAAAGCATGTCTGACAGAATTATTGAAGATTTGGATCCCGAAGATATCTGGGGTCTTCAGAAAATTGATTTCAACGGACAGACAGACAGACGGACATGTCTTAATCAACTCCGCTATCTATAAGGATCCAGAATATATATACTTTATAGGGTCGGAAAATTATATTGTGGAAATAATAAACGGAATGACAAACTTATATATACGAAGGTGAAGGGTATAAAAATACTATGTGAAAACCATAGAGAAATGCACATACAAAAACAAAAAATTACTCAAAATAATCACACATACGAGTAGTTTTGACAATCGAGTTAGGTCTTTCACAACAGAGTTTCCGCTCTATGTATATTTCTCTGTGGTGAAAACAAAAGCAACACTCGTATGTGTGAATAATTTGAGGAATTTCTTTGCTTGAGTTTTTTTTTTCTAGATTCTGCTCTATGTTTCTCTATGGTAGCAACAAATACCTTTTATGTGCTGTTTTCTTATTGTAACAAGAATAAAATACAGGTCAAATTTCCACTCAAAGTTTTTGGGACGTCATTTACTTTAAAAACTAAAAAAATTATAATATGGTGATTTTCCATTAAGAAAAATATAAAATTTGAATCAATGAAAAATTTTAACGGTTAAAGATATCATAACAAAATTTGGAACTTATATATCCTCAATTATCCTTAAATCAACGACATTATAACTTTTGACATTTTTTATTTTTAAATACCGAAATTCCTAAACCGCGGAAAATGTGTTCCAAAAACTGAGTTTTTTTTAGAAAAGTGCCTACTGTGACATTATTTACCGTGTGATAGTAAACAAAGTTTGTAGATATTTAAGAAGCATATACGGTTATACAAATGTGAAGCTTTTTTGAGAATCGGTGCTTTGCCTTTTTAGAATTTTTTACTCAAATCTAATTTTTTTTTAAAAAATTGCCCATGTTTGGATAGGTCTGGGGAGTGTTGTGTCCGCTTAAGTGAGCCAGAGTTTACTTTATACGCTTTTGCATTAAATTTTCCTACCACATTACATAAAAAGTGGCTATAGTTCCGAAGAATATTTTTTTCTATAAAAGAAAAAATATATGGGCCTTTTTGGGAAAAAACTTAAAAAATATGGCACTTTTTACATGTTCTAACTTTGGATCCGTTTAACTTTTTATAGAGACAAAATAAGTGTTAGCAAGTTGCTTTATTTCATTTAGAATTTTATCACCAACAAATTCGACCCTCCGAAGGACCGCCACATCTAAAAAACCATAAAAAGATCGAGCAAAATTAAAAAAAAAAAAAATAAATAAACCTAAATATCTCTTCAACTAATAAAGATAACCTACACATGTAAGCGTATTTTTTGTAGATCTTTGTAAGCACTATTTATATTTTATATTTCACCTCATGCGGATCATAAATGGTTTTTTTGGCGATTTTTTAAAATAAATTGAGACCCGAGGTGACCAAATTTGTGAGGCATCACACTGAATCCCATTAGCGCTAGGAAGCTGAACAACTGAAAATCATCTCAGATATACCTCAGCTCTTACCATGCGAAATTTCGTAACAATATCTCAAATAGTTCCCGAGACACCGAATTATATCCAAAAAAAAACATTTCTAAACCACTGTGGAGCGTGATGCCTCCAATGAATAAGTAGTGAAGAATAAAGAGAGAAGCAAAAAAACGTATACTTGTATTAAGTTAAATAAAACTTAAACCGTTCACTCTAAAAATTCTCAAAAATATGTGAATTTGTTCAAATATTCTACAAATTCATTAAACATTAAAATATTGGCATATTACTCGGTATTTATAAATTTGTCCACTTTTTCCGGAAAGATTTTGTCGGAAATGTCCTGGCATAAATTTCCTGTGTTTTAAATTATTTTAATACCTTTCAATAGGTCGAAGTTCTAGACCAGGGGTGCCCAAAAATTCCTTATGGAAGAGCAAACACCTTTAAAAGAAATCTAATTTTTATTCAATATTTTTTGTTGTAAAAACCAGCACATACAAAGAACAGTGAAAAAATATACACTTTTTAAACGATACCATACGATAAACAAAAACAAAATCTACATTGATGATCGCTGTCGACAATGTTTACCAGCAAAGCATACGAAAGTGTTGTTGCTTTGCACTTGCATGTATACAGTGAAGAACGACAATAAAACTAACAAAACAAAGTTGTTTGTGTATTTCATATTGCTAATAATGAGTGCTGTATTGTGTATAGAAACACACAGCCTATAGCTAAGAGCATTTACAAAAACAAATGAGCACCAAGAGTATAGGGCTTGGGCACCCTTGTTCTAGACAGTTGCGTGGATTTTCCTCCTGTGGTACTAGATTGGCATTATTGTTTGAATAGCACTCATGGGTCTTTTTCCATAATCACATAATGGTAAAGAAAGGTAAAATCCGTTTTTGTAGACACTTCGTAATAAATATTTCTGTGTTTATCATGCCTGATATCACAAATGATTGGCTTCTTTTGTCACAACTGCAAATGGCTTGCCACACAAGAAACTTATTGGAGAATTTTGTTTGTTTCTTTGTCAGGTATTGTTCTTGAACATTACCTCGGCCATAAGCCACACAAAAATCTTCACACGGAAGTTATGAAAATAAGCCGGTATATAAGTTTAATCATCCATCACACAACAGGTGTTTTTTTTTAATAAAATTTGACCTAAATTTTTTCGCTCGTTCTATCGCTTCTAAGTTATTTACCGAATTACGATATGGAACTTTTAGAATTTTATAAGATTTCAACCCATCATTAGTTTTGGATCTGCGCACAAAAGAATCACAGCTTTAATTTTACGAGCTGTTTTTCTGATAGAAGTGTTCGGCGCTCTTCGAAAGAGCTGTTCGACTTCTTTTGCCTTACCAATAACTGTTAGACTTTTTTTTCTGACCCAGGGTTTCTTTCAATGCTCAAGTATTCCTTATACTGCACAGTGGGGCAGAATCTAAATTTTTTAGAAATAAATCTGGCATTTCTAAACGGCTGGTCTGATCGGGATAAAACTTGACGTGGTCGTAGCCAAGGAGTATTCGAGTTTAAGTTATTAAAATGGTCCCTACGAATGCTTCAGGCTCAAAGTAGGGAACCTTCGATATGTAAAATTTTTCAACACGTGTCATTTTTATGTTTCCCATCCGATTTCAAAGATTTCTATATTCTTAGAAAGCTCTTGGTCTTGAAAAAATATGCTTGTATGTGCTATTAATCTCTTATAATATCCGAGTTATATATAATTCAAAATTTAAATTTTAAAATTTTGCCATACCTTGGTCCGTTTTTTAAAAATGTGGGACGTATTTTTGATCCAAATGAACTCAAATTTCTTTCGTTAGTTAGACAACTAAATTACCAATAACATACAAAAAATTTCAGAGCAATATCGATTACGTATCCAAAAATAAACAATTTCAATTTAAAAACTCAAAAAATAGTAGATTTGAGCTGTTTTTTGGGCGAAAAGGTGACTTAACCCTTTTTTTATTAAAAAAAAAACTTTCATTAAGGACATATAACAATTTTATGTTTTTCTGTAAGATATCTTTACGGAGAACATTCTGGTATAAAAAACATGTCCTTTTTTAATATGTCGCCTCTACGCCCTTTGGAATTTTACCTATTTTTTATCAAAATTTCAAATTTAGGCCACATCTTCTAAAATCCCAAAACTGGGATCAGAAAACGGAAACCAAATTATATTTTAAAATAAAAATTTTAAAATTTTTTAGGTAAAGAAAAATTATTTAGTGAAAAAAATGATGACAAAACTATTTTTTTTTTTTTTTTGTAAAAAAAAAAATCGGGTTAAAAAATATTTTTTCCCGATTTTGACCCATTGTAGGTTCATCTTACTACGGCCTTGTAAACGTCGTTGCAATGGACTATGAAATGTCTATCATTTAAATCTCTATAATCTATATATATAAAAGTCAATGTGTGTTTGTATGTATATTTGTTTGTTTGGACTTTATAGACGGCTAAACGGCTGAACCGATTTTCATGAAATCTTCACAATGTCTTCCCGTATCTCTGGAAGGAACTATAGGCTACTTTTTATTTTGAAATTTTACGTGGGCGATGTGCCACGCCCATTTATACAACATTACCTCCTATTTCAAGTCAAAAACAAAATGCGTATATTTCAAAAAGTATATCAGCTAGAGTTCCCAAATTTTGTACAAGGAACTTTAGTTTCAATATAAATATTTTGGACAAAAATGGGCAGACCAGCAATAGTGGGCGTGGCACCTCCCATAATAAGTAAATACTAAAATCTGAATATCAGGAAAACTATAACACCTAGAGTTCCTAATTTTTGTACAAGTAACTTTAGTTTCAATATAAATGTTTTGGACAAAAAGTGGGCGGACCAACTGAAGTGGGCGTGGTACCTCCCATATGAAGTAAATACTAAAATCTGAATGTCAGGAAAACTATAACACCAAGAGTTCCCAAATTTTGTACAAGTAACTTTAGTTTCAATATGAATGTTATGAACAAAAAATGGGCGGAACAGCAAAAATGGGCGTGGGACCTTCTATATGAAGTAAATACTAAAATCTGAATGTCAGGAAAACTATAACACCAAGAGTTCCCAAATTTTGTACAAGTAACTTTAGTATCAATATGAATGTTTTGAACGAAAATGGGTGGACCACCGAAAGTGGGTGTGGCACCCCCCATACGTAGTAAATACTAAAATCTGAAATTCTAAGAAACTATAACAGCTAAAATTACCAAATTAAATACAAGTAACTTTAACTTCAATACTTCAATACTAAATGTGATGTAAACTATAAGAGTTCCTAAATTTTGTACAAGTAACTTTAGTTTCAATATGAATATTTTGGATAAAAACGGGCGGTTCAGCAATAGTGGGCGTGACACCACCCATATGAAGTAAATACTAATATCCTAATATCTGGGAAACTATAACAGCTAAAATACCCAAATTTAGAACAAGTAACTTTAGATTTAATATAAATATTTTGGACAAAAATGGGTGGACCTGCAAAAGTGGGCGTGGTGCCTTCCATATGAATTAAATACTAAAATTTGCATATCATGGAAACTATAAAAGCTAGAGTTTCCAAATTTTCCACAAGTTACATTAGTTTCAACATGAAGATTTTGGCCAAAAATGGGTGGACCAGCAAAAGTGGGCGGGTCACCTCCCATATGTAGTAAATACTAAAATCTGCGTACCAAGGAAACAGCTAGAGTTTCCAATTTTTTTACAAGTAATTTTAGTTTCATTTGAAATATTTTGGACTAAAATGGGCGGACCAGCAAAAGAGGGAGTGGTGCCTCCTATATGAATTAAATACTAAAATTTTGCATGTCACCTCTTATATGCAGTAAATACTAAAATCTGCATATCAGGGAAGGTATACATGTTACAGTTTCCAAATTATGTACAAGTAACTTTAGCTTCAATATGAATATTATGACCAAAAATAGGCGGACCAGCAAACGTGGGCGTGTCACTTCCCATATGTAGTATACACTAAAATCTGCGTATCAAGGAAACTATATCAGTTAGAGTTTCCAAATTTTGTAAAAGTAATTTTAGTTTCAATAGAAATATTTTTGACAAAAAACTGCATATCTGGAAAATTATAACAGATATAGTCCTCATATTAAGTATCAATATGAATATTTTGGAATTTGAAGTAAGAAATAAATAGTTCATTAATTTATTATTTTTAAATTGTATATATAGACTGAATATATTGTACATCAAAAAAATAGAATAAGAAATAATATTAAAGAAACAATGTATATTTTAATTACTAAATAAATATTTTTTTAAACCTTTACTTAGTATGCATTTTACTTCGAGGGGGTAGCGAAGCGCACCGGGTATTAGCTAGTTTGTTTATATTAATGACTAAATAATCCAGATATAGATAAAAAAAATCCAAAAATCGAGGTTGTCCTAGTTGGTCCTTATACCTCAGCCATTTGTGGGCCGATTTGTATCATGTATGTAAGTTATTTGGGGGCTACGGAAAGTTGATTTCAACATACAGACGGACATGGCTATATCGACTCCGCTATCAATAACAATCCAGAATACTTTGTGTGGTCACAAATGAAATTACAAACGGAATGACAAACTTATATAAACCCTTGTCACACATTATGAACAACATTAATTTTTTATTTTTAGCCCATTACCACGAAAAGAAAAACATTATTCAGTTTATTTTTGTGTTTATAGTTTTTATTTCGTTCTTTACTGCTTCAACTTGATATTATAAAAAAAAAGTAGTTTTTTTAACGGTCATTCAAATTTTAAGTATGTAGAAATACTACAATATATGAGAATAGTGTATTTAAGGACTCCTCCATAGACACCTACACATTTTCAGTTTTATGTTGTGGATGTATCATGATGATACTGACAGAAATAAATTATATCAACACACATGCAGAGACAAATATTTTGAGAATTTGAATACACTTTTATAAGTAGCACGAGAGTATTATAAAAAGTAGTAAACTTTAAACGAAAACGTGACTAGCTTAAAATAAAGTTTATAATAATTTTTAAAGAATAATTAACATATGCACATAAGTTGTTTATGCTGAAGTTAGCTTGACATGATATTAACAACTTAAGTTGTTTTAAGTGCTATAATGTTATATGAATTCAGAAGCCAAACTGTGTGTATACTTAATGATAACTTCCTCGAAAAGGCTTACATTAGAGTCACACAATGTAATATTTACAGTTGTAGGCTAATACCATCGTTTCTACATTTTAAAAACATTTTTAGTTCTTTTTCATTAGACATTGTGATTTTATAAAATTTTTCATTATTTAACAACCAAATGCTGAAAATTTTAGCAAAACAGATTCGTAGTAGCAACCGAATTTGTTGCCAATCGAATGATTCGGTTGCACACACAGAATTTTTCGGTTCTATCAATAGAAAGTCAGTTGATAAAGAAAAATTTCAGTTGAAGCAACCAAACTTTTGTTACCCTTTAAATATTTTTATAGTCACAATTCTAAAATTCGGCCACTAAGGTAGAATAATTCGATTGGCAACAAAATCGGTTGCTATCATGAATCTGTTCTCTGTTAAAGTGTGCACCTATTTGAAATTGGCGAATTGCGAGGAAACTTTGTTTTTGTAAAACATTTTATGAACACATATGGGATCATAATGGCCCAAGACAGCAAACTTAAGCTATATATAGACGGTTGTCAGATCTTATAATACTGTCAGAAAAATGTTCAGAAAATTTCTAACAGTCGTGTGAACTTACAATTTTTGTCTTAAAGCGTAGCACAGTGGCGCCATTTGAGTTTTTTCGTTGCAAAAATCACAACTTTTGAACTAATTGAGATAATCAAAAAATGTTAAGTGCATATAATAGATAATTGATAAACCCATGAAACGACTGTTTGAAACGGGTTCTACGCTTATCAGATGCCTACCTATTTGTTAGAAAAGTTTAAATTTGCGGAAAAATTAATTTTATGGGAAGTAAAATAAAATATTTTTTAAAATTTTTCATGTTCTATGTGTCTTTCTAAAGGCTTTTATGATTTAAAATTATTCCAAAAAAGATTTAAAAACTAGTTTTTTAGTTTTTTTTTTTATATTTCCATCAAAGTTGAGAAATATTGAAAAAATGGCTAGTTGGTAAATATCGATTTACCTAGACAAACACGAAGCAAACAGAACAATTTATCTTTATTATTTTCTTAATAAATAGAGCTATCAATAGAATCAAATAGAATGACGATCCGTTGCCTAGTTTTCGAGATACTGTATAGCCGACCAAATTACCTAAAAATTGTCTGTTATTTTGAACACTGACTAATTTAGTCAACTTAGGAGGGTTATATATTCTGAACCAAATCTGATTGTAATAAAAGTAGCATATTTGAAATCGTTAGACAATTTCCAGGTTTATTCAATATCTTTTAAGGCCACATGCAATTTTTGTTTTTTTGCAACCTCACTTGTTCTATTGGCGCCACTGTGCGTATTGAGAATAAGGATTGTCAGACATCTGACAATCGTGTGAATACATTATGTTGTCAGATGTTCTTAGTTTATGCATCTGACAATGGCACCATTACGTTAAATGTGTACTGGCAACTCGCGACTAGTTGTTGAGTTAATACATTTTTCCTGGGTAGTTTTATGCAGCATTATGTTTATGGTAAATTCTTGAAAATTAAGCGAAAATCGAATCTTATTTTTTATAATTAGGAACAATAAATTTGAATCTTGTACAACATTTTCTTTAGAAACAATGGAGTTGAAAGTTTAATATTTTGTAAATTTTTTCATAAAATCTTCTCATAAACTACCTTACAGGACACAGTGGGGGAAATGAAAAAAAAGTGGAAATAAATCTATAACTTCTAAACGAATAGCCCGATTTCAATGGCTATAGAGGAGGAGTTGATATGTTTAAGTTTTGAATTTGGGCTTATAACACCAAGGGGGGACCGAGCCACAGTGCCCCAAAGTGGAAGCCATAAATTTGACAAGAGGAATTGAAAATATATACATATTATATATCAACGTGTAGGAAATTATGTCCTCTTTTCAAAAATGTACAAAATTTTTAAAAATTAAAAAAATCATAAAAGACTTTTTTCAAAAAAATGGTAGCTGATTTTTCTGCAAAATTTTAATTTTTAAAATGCAATAAAAGTTTTGTTTATGAATCGAAATACAAAAAAGCAAAAAAAATTAGTAAATTGTGATTTTTTGGATTTTTTGATCTATTGAATACACCAAGCTCCGTGGTACGAAATACCTTTGCACAATATTGAAGAACATATTGGGACATGCAAAGCAGGTCCCAATATGTGATCGAATGATCTATTGTATCGAAAAATAATTTCGATATCGTAATTATAACAAAATGTACTAAATTTCATGCTCGAT
Organism: Calliphora vomitoria; assembly: GCA_942486065.2. Lineage (NCBI taxonomy): Eukaryota > Metazoa > Arthropoda > Insecta > Diptera > Calliphoridae > Calliphora > Calliphora vomitoria. Next base: position 78,611,185 of record OW818033.2, read on the forward strand.
ATCGAATGTCGTAATCTCAAATAAGAAAATTACGATCGATTTTACTCGATATCGAATACGGTAATTCGGACCCAGGTCTTAGTTTTTTGAGAGCAGCTATGCGATTTGAGAAAATGTTGTCTAAAATTGAAATTTACATAAAAAATAGGTCTAGTTGGAAGGCTCTGGACCACGCAATTATATGAATTTTGATATTATTTTGCTTTTGTAATACTTCACGTAATGTAATCCTTCAGAAATCTATAAACACATTAATTATATTCTTCTTATTTTCTGTATAATTTAAAATTATTGTAAGTACTTTTTTCGAAAAAAAAAAAAATTGCGAAAATTCCAAAATTTTTTTAAAGTTTGGGTGCACATAACTTTTGAATTAATTTTTTCTTACTATTGTTAATACATTTTTTTTAATCCAAAAAAGATATTTCAAGAAAATCGATAAAGAATTAGCAAAACAGCAGACAAAGGTAGGTTAAAAAATAAAAACTTTACATTTCAAACTCATAAACTGTAAGTGATAATATAAGGCTAAAGCAATGTTTTGTAGATCTTGTCGAGTAGATTCCATAAATATTAAAATATTTTAAATAGGATCGCAAACAAAATTATGGCATAATTTTGGTGCACCCACTTTGGTACACTGTGGCTATCGTTTAGAAGTTACAGATTAATTTCCACTTTTTTTTAATTTCCCCCACTGTGCATGAAGATTCCCTAGTTCATGAAACTGGTCCTGTGATAGGTTCTTCGCAATTAGGAACATAATTTTAACATTTTATATAAAAAGAACAAGCCACATTAATATAGGAAAGTCCTTGGTGAAGCTTAACTGAATATTATTTTTAAAATTATTAAAAAAATTATTTGTAATTAAAAATTATATGGTGTATTTTTATAATATTCATGTTTTATTATATCAATCATTATTTTATTAACCTATCTGTATTTTTTACTCACTCTGTAACAATTCAAAACTAGCGATTATCTTACCTAAAATGAAAAAAAGTAAATAGTATTAGCCATTAATTTATAAATATTATAATAAAAAAAGGTATATAGCTTATTAGAGTCTTAAAAAACATAATTTAAAATTCATTATTTTACACAATTGGACAATCCCTCTCTTCCCAAGTCTTGAGAGTATTGCCTTTAAATCAATTGAACTCAATTTTCCCGAATTCTAGTTAATTATTAATATACCCTTCACCATGAGTGATAAGGATATATATAAGTTTGCAACACATCAATGTTGAAATCAATTTACCGAAGCTCCCAAACATGATTAATACATAAATATGTCGGCTATATTTTAGGTTAAAATCAGGAAAATCAGCCGATAAATGACTCAGATATAAGCAAACAGCCACGATTATCTCAAGTTTTCTACCCTTCACCATGAGTAACCAGGGTATATATATTCTGGATCGTTAAACATAGCGGAGTCGATATAGCGTTGTCCGTCAGTCCATTTCTCCGTCTGTATGTTGAAATCAACTATCCGTAGCCCCCAAATAACTTGCATAACTGACTAATATATCCGCTATAGAACCGGTTCGATTGCTATTTAAAGTTGATAAAATCGACCCACAAATGTCGGAGATATAAGAAAAATCCAGGACAACCTAGATTTGAGACCTATTTTTGATTTATATCAAGATTACTAAGTCATTAATATAGACAATATGGATATCTAATAACAGATATTCCAAAGACGTTTGCAACGACGTATATAACGCAATAGTAAATCGAACCTACAGTGGGTCAAAATTGTTAAAAATATTTTTTAATCAGAGTTTTATTTCACCAAAAAAATTAGTTTGCCATAAAATTGTTGTCACTAATAAAGGAATCTAAATTCTATAATTATAATTCACGGTAACCTTCAACTGGACATTCTAAAAAAAAAAATATATATTTTTACAAAAAGACCCCTAGACAGGTCTCAGTACAAAACTAACACTTTGTTTCTTATACAAATAGTAAATAGTACTTGTTTCAAACAATTTATAAAAAAATCACGTTCATTAAAAAAAAGAAAGAAAGAAAGAAATATCTTTGCACAAAAGTTTTCTTTCGTAACGCAAAAGAAAAACACCTTTAATTTTGTTTTCTATTCACTCAGTAATGACATTATTACAAAAACTATAAAGAAGTTTAATCTTGACACAAAAACTAACAACAAAAAAAAAAAAGGAACACAATGCGAAAAAAAAACTTTATTAGAATTTGCAACAAAAATAAAACGCCTTCAACAATGTACAAGTATTTTGCTGCAGTTTTCCTACACCATTGCAAAAAAAAAAAAAGGCTACAAAAAAGGAAGCAGCTGAGAATAAAAAAAAAAAAAATCAAAACGGAAGTGAGAGAAAAAAAACTGTCACTAATATTAATAAAAATCTTGAGATTTCGTTTTTTTTTCTAGTATTTTTTTCACACTCTAAACTATACATACAACTATTAACATGACACTATTTAACTTTTTGTATTCAGTTCATCTTTTCTACGATTTCTTTTCTCAATGTTTTCTTTTTTTTAGTTTTTTCTTTGCCTCCAAAAAACTTTTTTCATAATCTAAGCAAAAGCTTGGAAGAAGCAATAATAAATATCAAGAAATGTGAAGAAAATCTGTTGTTTCATTTTATAGTTTTTGTTTGGGAAACTTTTGTTCGGTGTATTTAGCAGCGATGGGAAATGTTAAGTATGTCATGTGGTTTGTAACAACATTAAGTATATGAGTCATAGTAGGTTTTCTTTACATTATAGTTAAAGTAGTAAAAGCAAACATTTGAAAAAATCCCGCATTTTTAAGTTGTACACCCAATAAATATTGGAATCTTTAGAGATACAGGTTTCTAATATACCCATCGTTTTCTTAGAAGAACAATTATAATTTTAAAACTTTATTTATTTATTTGTTAATGCATGTATTTGTTGAGCACTAATCGATCCAAGTCAAGTCAAGTTTGAAAAACAAGACATGACTTAGTAATGCTTGCTGTCGGTATGCAAATGATGACTTGTATACATAAACTGGTACCTTAGGGTACCTATATAAATCACCTATGCTGCCCATTAAATATTGACATTTTTTCTTACTTTTGTTCGAGTTAAAAGCAAACTTTTTTTTACTTCAATTGTTCAGCTATTGGAAGCATAAATGAAAAATAAAACGGTCGTGTTGTTAACAACATGATGTCGGCAATGGTGTGCTTCAACACTAACTAAGGCAAGTTTAACTGAATGATGATGATGATAATCATCATGACTTTCATCGCAGTGCCTCAATGTGTAATGAAGCTTAGAATTGCAACAAATTGCAGGTGAATAGTTTTATATCGTATAATAAAACAAAGAAAACACATTGCTGACATGCTTGCCAGATTTTCATTGCTTAGTTCTATTAAGGGGTTTGCATAATTTAATATTATAAGTAATAACAATTTAAAAGCGTTATTGCAATATAAAAAAGAAATTAAAACAACTATCATGAATTCCATAAGACATCACAAACAAATTGAACTTGGGTGTTCCGATTTTAATCACACATAATCTTTAGGTTCCTTTTTCCACTTCCATTTTATTTTTTACTTCGAAAAATTTGTGATTTTATTCGCGATTTTTATTTCTAAAAAAAATTAAAACATGTATTGTCTCTCTTTAAATATTCCTGTCTTATGAAGATGATGTCGGATTTTTTGATTTTAGATGTATTTAAAAGATAATTATGAGGTCTTTAAACTGTTTAATTTAAAAATGCATTCCTGATGCAAATTAAATTTTCAGAACCATATTAAAAATTTGATGGACATTGTAGAGCTGACGAACATACCAAGGCCTACATCAAATAGGATTCGTTGCAATAAAGTCATACAATTGATCTCAGAAATCAGGCATAATATTTAATAAGCAGTATAAACGCAGGATGCGGCTCAGATTACAAATAAGGAACCTCATGGTGATCATAACAAGTCACTGGTCTTTAGACCCACACGAGGCTGTGCTGCTTTACAACGATATTTGCAACAACGATGAAGAACTGGAGGCAACTTCTCTGTCTTTGATCCGCAATTAAGAGACTTAAGTACAATAATCACACTATATACCAATAAGACTTATGATTTTAATCAACTGAGCTATGCTGCGGGTGCAGGCGCGGATCCAAATTTTAATATAAAAAGGAAAAAAAGGAAAAAAAGGAAATGTAAAATAAATTTATCAAATGTATCAGAGAAAATAAAATCATTGGATATCCAACCAATCAACATATTTTGGGTACTTAAAACTTTCCTATTTAAGGCAACATGTGATTTACATATTTACTCCTCGAGGGAGCATAGGACCATAACAAGTTGTTTCCAATAATCTCGATCGTCGGCTGGAAGCTTGATTTTGTTCCACTTCATCCGCAATCTCGAAAGCTCTGCATCCAGGTATGAGATAGTCCCCTACTCGTCTGCTTCCCTGCGGTTTCCACTCTAAGCATTTCTTGGCAATGTCGTCGTCTGGTTTTCGGTGGGTGTGCCCTATCCAACTCCATTTCCACTTTATTATTTCTTTGTTAATAGACTGCTGGTTTGCCTCCACCCATAGTTGTTTGCTGGATATTGTCCCAGACCAGAAAATCTGTAAAATCTTGCGGAGGCATTTATTGAGAAACACTTGAAGACATTGTGTATCACATGATGCCATGTTCCAGGGGGGTTACCGCGTAACTCAATCCGAAAACGGAAATGTTCGAAAATGTGTGCTAAATACATTGCAATTCGAAACAATTTTCTTTCGAATCGAATTAGGGAGTAACCCCCCAGGTCTCACATCCACACAACAGAGTAGATTTTTTAGATGATTTCCAAACCGTATTTAACTAGGCAAATGCACTACGTGCCTTATTAATGTGACAGGATATGTCTGCTGCTGAGCCAGCAGTTGTATCAATTGTGCTTCCCAGGTAGCAGAAGGACTTTAAATCCTCAATATCTTGGTCAAATACGAAGAAACAGCGATCTCTTATACAATTGATGCAGAGCGATTTTGTTTTAGGTATATTAATTTTCAGCCCAACTAGTTTTGCGATCTCACTGATGGTGGAAATTTTTGACTGCATCTCTTAAAATGAGTGGCTAAGTAGACATGTGTCGGCATAATTTAAGTCCTCCAACCGTCCTTGTAAGCCTCTCCTTTGATGGCTTGTTGCTTTCTGCATCACAACACTGAGGACGCAGTTAAAAAGAAGAGGGTATAAGACACAGCCTTGTCTAACTCCAGATTTGATTACGATCTTGTGGCTCAGCTGTTTTTCATGTCAGACACGGCAAGTGGTATTCTTATACAAGGCTTTGATTAGCTGTGTTAGATTTTAAGGAACAGTAAGTTCCATATAGCATTATGGTTGAGTGTGTCAAAGGCCTTCTCAAAATCTATGAATACGAGGTACAATGGTGATCTCCATTCCACCGAATGCTCAACGATAATCCTAAGACCTTACTTGGTCAAAACAAGATTTTCCGGAGCGAAAGCCAGCTTGCTCATTTCTGAGTGATGTCGGGAGTCTTTTGTTTATGATATGTACAATTACCTTATTTACCATGCTTCATAAAAGTATGCCTCTCCAATTCTTTATATTGGTCAAGTCACTTTTTTGGCAGGCAAAGATTCTTGAGCCCAAAATTCTTTAATAATGGGTTCCAGCAGTCATGCACTGGTTATACGGCTGGCTGTAAGCAATTCTGGAGTAATATTGTCCAAAACAAGTCATTTATTTGGTTTGAGAGATCTTATCGCTTCGCTAATTATCTAGACAATCAGTAGAGATATCACCATTTGGTGTATGTGAAGAACATCCACAAATGGGTTGACACTGAGCAGTAGATGTTGATAGCCTAGCGGAGTAAAAGCTTTCCCATAGTGTAACTTGTTGAGATTTTGATGTTATAAGTTCTCCCACGTCGTTTTTTAAAGGCTTTCCGGTCGATGATTTCTCGTTATTTTGCAGAACAAACGATTTTTAACAACCAAAATTCGCATTTTTGTCAATTTAAAAAAAAAAGCTTTTATAAATTTCAATTTAAATTGTTTTTAATTTAATACTGTTAAAATCAGTATTGAGTTAAATGCTGTATTTTTAAATACATATTCAAAGAAATAAATAAAGAAATTGATTTCAATATCAAGCGATTCATTGATTTTAAAATGTCAATCAACATATCAACTGGCCACTATAAAATTTTTTTTAACAAAATTCCATATATTAGTCATATTGTAAGTATGTACTCTTATTACAGTAACGAAAATTTACATTGACATGGCGTGAATAAAGATGTCAAAATAAGAGAAAAGGGTCCAACATAAACGTTCCAACGCTGGCTTGCATTATTGGCATTTGTGTGGTGCATGACCAGGAGTAGTTGTGTGTGAAAAATATACAAATGTAACGACATGATGAGATCATTTAAAGGTGGGAAATGTTTCTATAATAATGTATGTATATGTATGTATTAGGGTTGCTCTTATTTCCAATTTTCCAAAACAATTTTTTAGTTATACGTATTAGTATTTATATTAATGAGCTTTAAAGTAAAGTAGTGGTTCTAGATATTTCTAAAGCGTTTGATAGAGTATTGCAAGGTGCGCTTTTAGAAAAACTGTTATAAATTCTTTCGATTTATATCGATCTTTCTCAGAGGTCGCACTATACGAGTTGTTATAGATGGAATTTCATCAAACGTGTTCAAGATCAATTCAGGGGTACCCCAAAGCTCCGTCCTTTCTCCTACTCTATTTATTATCTTTATAAACAATACTCTTTTGCAGATGACAGCAACATTTGCCATTCATATGCATTCAATTATAGACCACAAACACTACTCCCTCTATCCTCCCTTCCATAACGTATTTTCCCAGTTTCAACACAATGCTTTGCATGACTAGGGGTCATCCCCAGAGCGCTGGTCCAAGAAAGAAAAAAAAGTTTGAGGTAATCATCATACTCATACTTAACATTATTTATGACGTTGTTGATTTCGAGTCTACTTAACTCAATTTGTATAAACGATGCAAAATAAGTATGATTCGAATACGCACATTAAAATGCTCATTGTGAGGCTGTGTGTTTCGGTGTAGCCGAATTCTGTATAATTACACAACAAAAGTCGAATGAGTTGAATCAATAGTATCATGAGTATTTTCCTAAGACTATAAGTCAGGCTGAGGTTATTTATGAATCAAACGTCGTATTTATATTTAATGCTACGCATACTTATAAATCAATGTTATTGTGAGTATGAGTACGTCAGAGTAGTCAAAATTCAATGATGGCTACTCACTTATACTTATAAGTTCAGAAGTGCGTATGAATAGCAAAGAAGTGTTTCATTGCTAATGTCTGGTGCGTACTTGCTTTAAAACATTATGCTGTAATGAACTGATGAAGTCAAATTATAAAAAATATGTAATGCTTTTAAACTTAGTTAAAGTCCACTCGAATACAGGCATTTTTCTTAACTAACAAATTTTATCTATTTTATATTTCTTTATAAATTTTAGTGCAAGGTCTAACTTTTTTGTATAGGACAGTTTTTATCTCATATATGTAAAGGGTTAACAATGTCCTAGAAATTTACATTTACGATCAAAAATTTATCAAAAACTAAATTTTCTCGAAATTCTCCAACTTCAAATCGGTCCAAACACTAACATATCGATGGCTTAATATAGAAAGGTCGTATCTCTTTTTTTTCAAAATCGGGTTTTTCACATATTCTGGTAGACAAAACTCAAGTACACCTCTGCTAAAAAATTCAGTTTCCTATGTTGACGAATAACAGATTTACAGTAATTAAAAAAAACCCCTAACTCATTTCAATAATAGAGCGAAAGAAAAAGCGCTAACTCATTTAAACAACAAACAACTTTTCTAAAAGTATATTTCGGTATATTACAAATTTTTAGTTGTTTATATTTCACTTTCAGATTTTATTCAGTTTTTTCCTTCTCCTGTAAAGTAACTAAAAGTTGAGATATAATCCTTTTATATTAAGCCATCGATATGTTACATGCCGTAAAACTTTATATTTTTAATGCTTATTTAGCATTTATTAGAATCGACTAAAATTTTATTAATTTTTTTAAATTTCGTTTAAACAAATTTTGTAAATGTAAAATTTGGGATTTTAAATATGGATAAAATTTTGTGAAAGTTTTTAGTATCATGTGTGGAAACTGAAAAAAGTGGAAATAAATTTGTAACTTCAAAAGAGATAGCCCGATTTGAATATAATTTCCCACGGCTATAGGTGAGGTGTTGGTAAGTTTAAGTTTTGCATTTGAGCTTAAAACACCAAGGGGATGCCGAGCCACAATGCCCCAAAGTGGGGCACCTAGGGCATATGAACAATTAAAAATGATGCCAAATTTTTGTTCTCGATTCGATTTGAAAGATTTACATATATGTATATGGAATGAACTAAAGGGTTTTCCAACAAGAGGTGTTATTTCGAATCACCCGGTATTTCGGTAGCAGTCACTTTTGAAGCTTTTATTCTTTGAAACTACGCCATTACTTCAACAAAGCATTGAAATTATTAGAATTCACTACAAAAATGGTGAAAATCTTGCAGTCACAGTTCGCAAAACTAAAGAATTTTTGGGTCGTCGTGAAGCACCTTGTCGGACCGCAACACAGAAATTGGTGGAAAAATTCGAGCTGTTGGGACAAGTTAGTGATGTAAAAAATAAAACTCGTACACGTCGCTCAAGAACAACTGGTTTGTCTATTTCTCGTCGTTCTTTGGAATTGGGCATTCCACAAACGTCATTACACCGTCTTTTGGTCGGAGTTGGATTATATTGATCTGAACAACGTTTACTTTCGCTACGTGCCACACAAGCAACGAAACCATTGCTTCGTGTTATCTCTCGAAGAGGTGATCACAATTGGGCACCGAAATCTTGTGATTTAACACCTGGCGACTTCTTCCTTTGAGGCCACGTGAAAGATATGGTCCTGTAAGCGTGGTCGTGGCGGCCATTTGGCTGATGTTGTTTTTCATTATTAATGGCATACCTTCCTCGTTTTTCGGCCAATGCTCACTTCAAACTAATCAGTTGCATTTGGCATTTCCCTGTGATGGCCTGATTAGATTTTAGTAGCTCATAATAGATGGGACCCTTTTGCACCCACCAAATACAAAGAATTATTTTAGCGCCATGGATATTTGGCTTTGATGTCGATTCGACTGGTTTGCCGAGTTTCATAAACGAGATCTTACGCTTCGGGTTATCATATTGGATCCATTTTTCATCGCAAGTAATAATTCGGTGCAAAAACGATTTTCTTTTGTAGCGTTAAAGTATCATTTCTGACATGCAAAATCGTCTTTCAAGGTATCTCGGCTTCAATTCGTATGGTACCCAATTTCCCTGTTTTTGGATGAATTTTGCTGCTCGCAAACGTTTTGAAATTGCTGATTGTGTAACTCCCAATGATTTTGCAAGCCCTTGTTGAGTTTAACCACAATCTTCATGGATTAATGCCTCTAAATCTTTGTCTTCAAACATCTTTGGCTGGACTGGGCGATATTTGTCATCCGTGTCAAGATAGCTACTTCTGAACCACATGGAACACAATTACCATAAGCTGGCTGGCTTGGGCGGTCTTTGTCTTCCTGTGTAAAAATCACACCTTCTGAACCGAACAAACCATCTATCGCACGTTGAAACCGATTGTACCATTCACCATTCACCATTCATTTATTCATAAGCACTGCTTCAGCGGCACTTTTTTCCAAATTAAATAAGTACATAATTTCTTTTCGCATATGACGCCTTTGTTGGTATAAAATTTTACATTTTCGAAGCAAAAAAAAACTTTGATGTTGACATTATAATGTTCAATAACTAAATAAGAATAAATCACAGATATGTACCCTTCAAAATGACATAAAAGTTATTAAAAACAAAAACCGCGTTCAAATGATACGCCATCTATTCTTAATCCCACATTTGTAAGTCATACACCCAACAGATGACAGACAACAATTTTATACCTTGATTGCATAGAAGAAGTGATAAATAAGGTCTGCCCTAATATACCGGCATATGTAGGAATATGTGTGAATAGCCATATGTGTGTAAGCAATGTCCTCGCAATTTAAGTACATTGTTATACAAACAATAACAACAATGTGAACTGTATGTTCAAAAGATATCAAAAGCCTAGTTACTATAGCAGGTAGTGTAGTAGCTGCTGCAACAACAAAACGAGTTGCAGTAGTGGCAGTTGCAACAAGCATCAGTGTCGTAGTTAGTGTCAGTTTTACATTGTATTTCATACAATAAGCGGTTTATGTGATTGTTTTACTTTTGTTTGTTTAATGACCTGAACAATGGCCTTTTTTTATGTGTATGTAGTAGTATGTAGCAACAATATAAATATGCCAGAGTTTCTATGTAGTGGGATACAATAAAGGCCTACTCATGAACATGAGGATAATAATGGTTTCCTTTACACTTAATACCAGTTTTACAGAGCCATAACCCGAAACTGATTTTATTTAAAACTTTGATATTGTTTCACTCAATCTTTGTGAAAATCAAATATTTACAGCTTTCAAATCAATTCCACAATAAGTAAGAAAACCAAAACCTCGTCAGAATAGAGCAAGGTGTACTAATAATATAAAGGTAACACTGAACCAGATCAATAAGAAGTAGTCTTTGTGATACAGTTTTTCTCAAACAAGAATTGCTACATGACATGGTTATTCAGTTGGATGGTTGGGTTGACTGGAGAATGTGTAGGAATAAACCAAAAAACGCCTTTTACATGTTTTAAAACCTTTTTCGGTGACAAAAAGGTTTTTATTGTAACACTGTTTTCCAATGACACATATTGCATTTAAAGGGCACAACTAATTTCCAAAGGTACTTAGAAAACTATTTTAAAGGAATAATGACATGGATTCAAACAAACTAACATATTTTTCTAGAAAAACTACCTGCCCTAAATGTCTTTTACTTTCAATGTTTTAAATTTATTAACATGTATTGATTACTTAGTTGTTCTATCTGTATGACTAATCAGTTTTGAAATTTACTACCTGGCATTTTTATGGTTTTTTATTTCATTTAAGTTAAAATAAAGACATCAATACAAAAGTCATTTATGGTAACCGAATGTGATTATTATCGTTTTCTTGAATTGCTTAAAAACCTTAAAACACTCACTTCATCCGCATAATTGAAGGCAGATGATAAATTTATTTTGTTGAAACAAAAAACCTGTTACACAAATAAAGAAGTAATGTGAAAGAAATACGCCGACTTCTTAATGAATAACTGAGAAAGATACGCAACAGAAAGGGGAACTAAAGTAAAATACAGTTAGAGATAAAATTATTCGTATATTCATAATTATTTGAGATAAGTAAATGCGAACAAGATTATTGTCAAGTATGTATTCAATTGATCTGAAATATCATAAAATCACATTGCATCAAATTGGAAATCGCTCTGATGTTCTAAAAAAACAAATTTAAGAACTATATGTACAGTTTTCCACTTTACTGTATGTTTCAAATATAAAAAAATAAACGTATTTAAAACCACACATCCAAACATAAATTTTCAATAAAATCGTATGTGAGTAAATGACTGATCTTCATTAAACATCTGTTATCCCGCTGTTTAAACAATTGTCGAGGGACGCATAATTTTGCCTTAATATCTAGAGTTGCCATAATAAGTACAGAAATGCTCAAGGTTACGAGATCGAAGGAATATTAAACTTTTAATTATTGTAAAAGATTTTCCCACCTTTTCATATAAATATTTATACTCTTCACCTTCGTCATTCCCTTTTTAATTTCCACAATATAATTTTCCGACCCTATAAAGTATATATATTCTGGATCCTTATAGATAGCGGAGTCGATTAAGCCATGTCAGTCTGTCTGTCTGTTGAAATCAATTTTCTGAAGATCCCAAATAACTTACAAACTTGATTAATACATCAATACATCGGGAATTCTTCCGGCTCGGTTGCTATTTAAAATCGATATAAGGAAAAAACCGAGTCAACCTCGATTTTTGGCCTATTTTTTATCTATATCTGGATTACTAAGTCATTAATATAGACAATATGGATATCTAATGATAAATATTTCAAAGCCCATTGCAACGATCTATATAAGGCTATAGTAATTTGGACCTACAATGGGCCAAAATCGGGAAAAATATTTCTTAACCCGAATTTTTTTTTTACCAAAAAAATTGTTTTTGTCATACATTTTTTTTCACTGGTAAATTAAAAAAAAAATGAAAAAGTTTTGAAAAAAATTATTTCGAAAAAAAAATTTTTTAAAACAATTTTGAAAAAAAATATTATTTTTTAAATTTTGAAAAACAATTTGGAAAAAAAATTAATCTTGTTTACCTAAAAATACTTAAAATTTTTATTTTGAAGTATAATTTGTTGAAGGGTATATAAGCTTCGGCACAGCCGAATATAGCTCTCTTACTTGTTATACCCTACACCACCATAGTGGGGAGGGTATATTGGATTTGTGCAGATGTTTGTAACGCCCAAAAATATTTGTCTAACACCCACCTTAAAGTATACCGATCGACTCAGAATCACTTTCTGAGTCGATTAAACGATGTCGTCCGTCCGTCCGTCCGTCCGTCTGGCTGGTTGTCCATGTAAACCTTGTGCGCAGAGTACAGGTCGCAATTTTGAAGATATTTCTATAAAATTTGGTACATATAATTTTTTCGGCCTATGGACCAAGCCTATTGAAACTGGCTGAAATCGATCCATTATTTCATCTAGCCCCCATACAAATGTCCTCCCGAAATTGGACTTTATCGGTCATAAATGTTTAATTTATACAGCTATCTACACATTTTTTTCTCCAAATAAATTTTATATATACTGAATTCATATCACCAAATTTTATTATGATCGGTCCATGATTAGTCATAGCTCCCATATAAGACCTGCTTCCGATAATCACTTTAACGAGCATAAATCTCCTAAAAATGTTGGTATACACATAAAATGCAACATAAATAACTTTCATATAGACATTAATCACATGACCAAATTTCATGGTGATCGGTCCATAATCTGTCATAGCTCCCATATAACCCTCTTCCGAAAATCACTCACGAATATAAATTATTGAAATTTTGAAAGAAAAATGTTTTTGCTCATTTACTTAATGTAGGGTATTATATGGTCGGTCTTGACCGACCATACTTTCTTACTTGTTTTTATTTAAAGTTATTTCTAATTTATAAGCAGTATATATTTTATATACCTGCACAAAAGTTTTCCTCAAAACGAATCGATTTGCCTTAAAACTTTCCCCTACAATTTACTGCAGATCCAATGAAATTTTGCTGACAACTCTGTTCATATCTTAGTACTCTTACAATGTATTTCAACATTGACATTGTGATAATTTTGTCATCTGCAATCTTTTTAAATAATCTTATTTGTTGTTTCAGTTGTTGTCTTTATTCTTGTACATCTGATTTATGGTTGTGTAAACCAAATTGACAATTGTTTTTAAATCAGCATGAAATTATTTCGTAATATGAGACCCTTTCTTTGTGCAAGAAATTTTACTTCTAAGAATTTTGATGATATTAAAACACAAGAGACAATGATTTTGTTTAAGGGTTCCAAATAAAAACTACCTGTTTTATTCTTTAGAAAAAAAAATACAGTTTTGGGCTCATTGCATAAAAAGAATCAATGACAATATTAGAGTTGGATTATTGGTCTTAGTCAGAGCCAACCAAAAAGAGAACTTTTTTCAATGAGATTGTATTGGTTTTAAAATTTATACATTTGAGAATGTATTAGTATCTTTTTCGTAAAGCGACAAGACCCTGATTTGTTGAAAATTACCCAGCAGTTCTGGGTGACTATACCGAACTAGTGATTTTTTGTATCATTGTATCGTGATTAGTTATTTTAACTCTTTGCGGTTGGGTGGTTACTATACTAACCACATTTTCCATAGTCTTTAAAACATAGTTTATTGGCATCTATGGCCATTTTGCTAAACAATTATATTTTTTGAAGTCATCGATTATGTTTTTTTGCAAAACTTTGCCGTCAGGAAGCTCTGGTTAGATAGATATATTAGTTTGAAAATATTGTAAAAATCTGTTTTTTCAAGAGACTTTCACGCGTTCAATAAAAAAAAGCACAGAGTGTTTATTGTTCATCGAATTCAGTGTTACTTTGATATTTCGGTTATTAAGTCAGAAAATTTCATTAAAAAAATTCGAGTATAAAAAAATTTATATGAAACAAAAATGTTTTGATTTATTTTTTCTTACTTTTTATAATAAACTAACCTTAATTAAAGTAAAAATGCAATTGTTTTGATTTTAAACTTACACACAAAAAAGCATGGCTGAAAGAGTTAACATGAGCGTGTCGTCAGCAGGGTGTCCCTCCTACATAGATTACAAAGAGACTGTCTGATAGCTGGTCCAAAGTAGTCAATGCATTATATAAACATACCAGTTTCATAGAGTCAGTTACCTTACTGGAAACTTAACTGGTCACATGATTAGCTACTAGGGTTCTATAGTTGAAACAAAGAGTCGATTTTTCAAACTTTCGACATTTTTCGATATTTATGAAGACGAACTTACGACTTTTAGACTATTTTCGACTTTTCATACTATTGATGAACAAAAGTAAAAATTGATTTTTTCGACTATGCGAGTTTTGGAGGTTTTTCGACTTTTTTCCGACCAAAAACTCGATTGTTATAGAACGCTATTAACAACTTAGCAACTTTTAAGATTTACTTCCTAGGCGAAAGCAAATTGTGATAAAATAGTTGGTCTATAAGACATATGAGTAGGTGAAATGCAAAACTCGCTCGTTACACATTAACCGAATTTTGGAAAACTGCGAAAAACAGTAGCGCCTGATTAAATGAACTAAATTAGTTGAATGCTTTAAATTCTTAGATGTTACTCCATTCTTGACTAAAACTTATCATTGGAAAAATTTAAATAAACTGCAACATAGAGAAAGAATAGTTAAAAGTTTGGAACGAACGAGTTTTGCAACAAATTTTCGAAACAAACGAGTTTTTCTGTAAAAAATATATCATCGATCGAGTTTTACAGCACACCATAGTCTACCAGGAAATTTTATCATTCTACTTTTCTATATTTTCATATTAATTGTATGTATTAAGGTTATGGTAACAGTAGTAAAACAGTAATTAAAGTATTTTTTTAAAAGTTTTAGAAAAGAAAAATATGAATTTTTAAACTGAAATCTTCACCTTCACTAGATTCTTTATTAATTTCCTCCATATCATGATCAATATTATTATAATCCTGCATAAAATTCCAGGTCATTATTGCTTCTCCAATTTTCCCAAAGTGGTTTGATAAAAGGGTTTCACATCTTTTTTATTTCCAGTTATAATCTCCACACTGATGGAAAGTAGTTCTGCATCAATTTTATTAATTGTCTTTCCTCCCTTCCAGAATGGCTTAGAGGTGAAGAAGTTCCTCTCTGGTTTTTTTTCTATTATCATTCTCTTTGAAGTTTTGAGTTTAAAATGAAGTTGACCTGGTGCTATCAGCACAGAAGATACAGCAGTTTTCCAATCATGTATAGGAACCTCGCTTCCTACTTTGCGTACTGTACAGTATTCACTAAAAATATCCCAGTATTCGCTTGTTGTTTTTGTTGTATCTTTTTTAACTGTATATGTTGTTGGTAGTTTGCTGTAAATTGTAATATTTATTTTGGTAAACGACCCAGTTGGAACAGTTCAGTAATTAAGATCTTAACAATTTAGAAATTAACATACTTCAAATAGAATGATTAAAATATTGAACCAGCGAGTTTTGCAACGCAATATGCCGCCATGAGTTTTAAAAATTACTGATGAATGGAACAAACAAGTTTTGTTGCTAACAGCAATTTTAAGTCACGCAAAAATATAGAAAAGAACATGCATCCATACAATCTCCACATTGCTTACCATGAGCTCCAAAAGGACCGCCTACTCATATATAACAATACAGTTCAGTAACCGGCTTCTTGTAAACTAACCATCTTCTGGCTACTACTTATATTCATACTACAATGGGAAACATTTTCCATATACCTGCTACAAAGTGAGTCAGAAAAACTTAAATACACAATTCCAGCCAAAACATATTCTTGGTCCAACAAGTTATTATTTTTTTTTTAAATTTTTTCTCCTTTCTTTTCTAAATCAACTGTTATTTCGGTCCAAATGATCACCGAAGAAAAAGGACGTGAAAAAATAATTAAAACTTTTTAAAAAAATCCAATATTGACTTTAAAAAAAAAAATCAAAAGATATAAAGGTTTATTGTCACACTGTTTCAAAAGCCATTAAACAGTATAAGAAAGACTTCAACATTTAAAGAAAATCTGTATCGGGAAGAAAAAATGGTTTAACAGATATTGGAAGAGCAACGAACACTTCTATCAGAAAAGCAGCTGGTAAAGTTAAATGCTCTAATTATTTTGTACGCCGAGCCAAAGCTAGTATTAGATTTATTAAGTTCATAAAGTTCCAGAACGCAATGCGTTTAAGAACTTAGTTCTTAAACGCATTTACAAAACTCCAACTTAGTTCTTAAACGCATTGCGTTCTGGAGGTCAAAAAAAAATTGAGGTCAAATTTTATAAAAAAAAATACACCTGTTGTGTGATGGTTGGTAAAACTTAAGTACTGGCAGACTATTCACAACTCCCGGGTCAATATTTGTATGTGTCCAATGGACGAGGTAATGTTCAAAAATAATACCAGACAAAAAAACAAACAAAATTCCTCAAGAAGTTTGTTGTGTGGCAAGCAATTTGTAGTTGTGGCAAAAAAAGCCAATCATTTGTGACATTAGGCATGATAAATACAGAAATATATATTACGGAGTGTCTACAAAAACGGGTTTTAAATTTTTAAAACATCACAGAGTGCCTTCATATATCTGGCCCGATTTGGCATCATGCCACTAAGGAAAAAAGGCCCTTGAGTGGTATTCCACAGGAAGCAAGTCCACCCAACTGTTCTGAACTTCTGCCTGTGGAAAAGTATTGGAGTTTTGTAAAAATATAATTAAAGAACGCAGGAAAGGTATCGCAGGATTTCCAAAAAGGTAACGGAAGCAACTATAAAATCATTAATGGGAAGATTTCAGGAAAAAGTAGATAAATTTGTAAATATCGAGTAATATGCCAATATTATAATGTTTAATGAGTTTGCAGAATATTTGTATAAATTTACGTATTGTTAAGGATTTGTCTATTGAACGGCTTAAGTTTTATTCGACTTAATACAAGTATAAGTTTTTCTTGTCTCACTCTTTACAACAGGACAGCCAAATAAGTGGTGCCAAAGTGTCTGTGAATAAAAATTACTAAAAATTTGTTTTATTATTCAAGAGAATAGGAATTATTATTTTAATCCAGTATAATGACATTTGACCCTATATTAAAATATTTGTAGCAAATAAAATAATCTGTGTTTAAAATCACATATAAATAGAGAAACACTTGCTCATAATTGATTTTCAAATCGATTGCTTTTGGTTGGTATAAGAGTGTGTAACTACTCTCTAAAATACATTACAAAATAAAAGTTTAAAGTGACTACACTCTAGATTACTTAGAGACACTATAGTGACAATTGACTGGTCACTGCAATTCAAAGAATATATACGTGTCAAATTAGAGTCAGCCAAGTGATAGGGCATTAATGACAATTACTGTCTATAAGGGATATATGGACTACTTTTAAATCTCTTTATATCAGCGATTGTCGCACTAATACTACTTTGTATGCAAGAGCACAAACGTGCTCATGAGTTTAAATTTATCGATCACTGATTTGTATTGATATTTTGGGTTGGCGGTCGTGTTGTGTAAAAAGCCGATTAATGTTCGTGCTCAGTGGCTTGCTCAAAGCTAGATATGCTTACAATCACATCATAGACTATTAAAGCCTAATGAGTAAATATTGATTTATTATTTGCAATTTACCTGGTAATGGAAGTTTATGGTGCAAAAAGCTTTGTGCTTCTACTTGCACAAGAGCCTCATTTTATAAAAAAAGCGTTCCGAAACGTAAGCGATTTGTGTGAAGAATATTGGAAAAATGGTTTGAAACCTGAATATTTTCCATAGAAAATTTGTTTAACGCTTGTTGTTTGGTTTTATAAAATGAGACCCTAAATTTAAAACCTTAGCAGTTTCTATAACTTAAATACCTCATTAAAATGTAATGAAGCCATTATTATAACATACTCATAAGCAACATAATTAAGCACAAATAAAGCATATTCAGAGAAAAATATCAAAAACTTTTTTAAAATTACAAGCCAAGAAAATAATGACTATTAATCACTATTTCGATTATGACGCTAAAAAACGCTGACTTAATGAACAAAAAAATATTTTATGAAATATTATTTTTAATTATGATCAAAGCCACAGGAAAGACAAGAAACTATTTAACCAAAATGTTGAGTAAAATTATTAATACGTTAAAATATATACATATAAGTAAAAGGAAAAAACCAGAGTAATCCATAAATAACAAAACAAAAATATGAATAAAGCTAAAAAATAAAATCTTTTCAAATGCCTTGAACTTTAAAATATCTAAAAGTGAAACAACAAAATCTTTTGTAAGTTTTTCTCTCTGTTATAGCTTAGCTTTTTTCACTAAATATTAAATGAGTTAAGGACGAGACAAATTGTAGTGATAGAACAAAAAAAAACAAAAAAGCGGTAATATAAAACTTCTTGTTTAACTTCCTAAAGAAATTTCGTTTTGTGTTAAAGAAAAATGTATATTGAATACATATATTTGAAATATTTATGCATGCTACACAAAAAAAAAAAAATAAATAAAAAAAATACATTAAATTTTTTTCTTCGCCACAATAAACAAAAACTAAAGCCAAAAAATGCAATTGCATGTTTAAGCAGAAAAAAGAAAATATTATAAAAACTATATTGTATAGAGAAATTGTTAAACATGAAGAATAGGAGTACGAGTATAAATATACTTTTTTTATTTCCCTTTACGACCAGAGCAAAATGTTTGAATAATTTATGCTATTTCTCTGTCTGTCCGTCCGTCCGTTCGTCTGGCAGACAAAACTTTTCAGCAAAAGCGAATAAAAACAAAAAATCAGCATTTGTGTAAACTTTTTGTAAGCCATAATTTATAGTTTTAAATAAGGCAGAGATTCTCAAATTTTCATTAGACATATAGATATAATTATGTAGAAGAAAAATTATGAATTATAATGATTATCGTTACTATGTTTAAGAAATCATATTGAACTGAATCCACAGTAAAGTTGGAATAAATATAATGATCTTAGGTAGCAACTAAGATCTTATATAGCTTTTAGATTCGTATTTTCTGAAAAAAGCTCTGGATTTAAAACCTTGACTACATCGAGGTAATATGCTGTATGCAAGTTATATACACAAATAACTATTATTGCCAGAACTTAAAAAAAAGTATGATGTGAAATATGCCAAGGAGGTGTGATCTATCACCAAATTTCATGGCGATCAGTCCATAATTGTTCATAGTTCCCATACAAGGCCCACTTCCGACAATGACTATAACGAGCATAAATCTCATACAAATTTTGGTATCCAAATAAAGTTTAATAAAGCTTACTCGACCTAATTTCCTGGAGATCAGTCCATAAGTGTTCATGGCTACCATATAAATAAAACCCACTTCCGAATATTTTACGAGAAAGGGGGTGAACACCCAAATAACTTACAAACTTGATTCATACATAAATATATATGTTGGGATTTCTTTCATATATATAGTTACTGTGACTATAATATTGGTAAAAATGTTGAAATGGTTACAGTAACAATGCACAACTATATTTTTTTTTTTCTGCGTGCAGAGATTGTTATTTCGGATCATGATTGTGACATTCAACTCTGCTTTAAAACTTCTATTTAAAATTGAAAAGAAACTTCGAAATCAATGAACCTTTACAAATTAAATGCAAAGATAACATCATATACAAAATTCAATCTGCAGGCCTGTCCGTGCCACTCTACTGAGGTTCCAATCCCAAATATAGCTGGAAAAAAACTCTTAGGATTATAGAGAAATATAAATAGTAAAATAGTATTTTAATTAATCAGTTGGTTTTCATTAAAGAAGAGCGAGAAGTTTTACTCATATTTTTGTTTTAAAATTTCTAGTTCATTTGTTTTAGCATAACGAAATCCATACTTTAAATCTTGTATAGACATTTAAATTAGCTTTAGTTATATCTCCACGGAATATCCAGATATCGGAGAAATATTAAGTATCTTAAGCGCAATAAATCCGCAGAAAACGATAACATATCCCCGAAACTGCTACTAGCAGAACCACATTCAAGTGATCAGCTTCTTTTACCAACCATCAAGAAATTCCGGAGTAACAAAACGCATCTTGAAGAACTAGCTGAAGGAATTATCGTCAATGTCACGAAAAAAAGGGGACCTAACAGAATGGAAGAATAGGAGGGGTATTATACTGCTGAGTATGGTGATCAAGGTAATTGCTCATGTAATAAATAAAAGACTACCCGCAACGTTACCACCTGAGCTCAGAAATTAACGAGCTAGATTTTACCCCCATAAATCATGCTTAGAACACGCCAACAGCTAAAGAATAATAGTTGAGCAGTAAGTGGAATGAAGATCACATCTATGGATATATCACAGTTATCGAATTTAAGACAGGCTCTCGCTTGTAAAGGTGTCCCAAAAATTAAGATATCTCTCATTAAATGTCTTTATACTAATGCTACGTCCTGAATACCTCACTCATTGAAAAAATTAACATTAACATCAGCGGTGTACTCGACAACATAACGAATGATGCAAAAAAACTACCAGTCACAGTACGACATCACCTGGGGATTACAGAGTAGACTTAAGGATCTGGACTATGCAGACGATATATAGCTTCTCACCCAAACTTTTTAAGATATGCAAGCCAAATTGATGCAAGTGCCAAGATTGGCATAAGAAAAACGAAATCGTTGCGTATTAACGTGGCAAATGTTGAACACATTCGCATACAAGACGAAGTCATCAACAAAGTAGACTCGAGCCGCATCAACAAAGCCGGCAAGCATTCTGACATCTGAAAACAGTGCAGAAGTCGAACAGAATATCACAAGAAACCAAGCATAGTTTATTCAACTATAAAGCCGTGTGTCCACTACCAAATTTTCTTGCTGAAGTTGCTTCCAGAAGTGACATCCATACGATTTTGTATTAGAAGTCAACTTCCAGAATTCAAGGCTCGCAGAAGTTACTTGTTCCAATTATGTGTTGCTAGCTGGAAGTAACTTGAACGACCTGTTGTGAATTGCAAGTGTTTCGGAGACTTGCAGAAGAAGTCGGGTATGCGGTTTGTGGTTTGTAGTATTCTCTTCTTTTTTCAGTTTTGTATTATTTTTATAAGAATAAAATTAAAAAACAAAACGCTTTAAAGGCAATAGCCAATGATATAGAAGCGTACAAAGAAGAGGTCACAAGGAAATTCCACAACCTCGAAACGCAGTCTGGTCAAGAAGTAAAAAACAAATGTCATTTGACATTTTCAGGATATTTTTTAGCTGCATGGCATCTTCGCCGCGCAATTCTTCAAGTAATGTATTTTGGTTTTTTTAAACTTAAATCTACTCGCCGCCAGAGCACCCAATTTGTTTACTTTGTTTAATTTGTTGTATCTTTTTAATTAAGTCAGCTGCGATGGCAGCTGCCAATCTTATTTTGCCACAAGACATTTTTATACTGTTATTCGTGAAAAAACAAACTCTACTTCAAGCTGTACTCACATTGTGCGGAAACACGTCTGCAATTTCTTGCAGCAAGTTCGTCGTAATAACTTCTACAAACTACTTCTGGAAGTAGACTTCCGCAAGTTTCGGTTTGAGTGGAAACACAACAGCAAATACTTGCAGAAGTTTATCCGCAAGTTACATGCTAGTGGACATACGGCTTAACGTAAAGTAAACTCTACTTTATGGATGCGAGTCTTGGAATGCTGTAAAACGTGACATCCAATCAATTCAAACCATTATTAATAACTGTCTACGCAACATTCTACGCATATATTGGCCAAGGACTATCTCAAATATCTGCTTGTGGTCAATAACGAAACAGCAACCAATCCACCTTGAAATTACAAAGCAGAAATAAGGATTCATAGGCCACACTTTCAAGAAGCCTACTGAAGGTACTGCAAGCAGACTGGAAGCCGCATGCAAGCAGATGTAGAGGTCTTCCTTCACATACATGTAAACGGCAAATAGAATTCGAAGCCGCTACAATAAATTTAAGTCTAAGCTAAATACGTAAAATAGAGTTAAACATAATTTTTTGGATTAACAAACCCAAAAACCAAATAATTTTGATATATAACTTGGAACCACAGTGCATTCTACATAAAATATATGTCATTTGTTTCAAACGCACTAGTCCTGTGACATGTGAAATGAGGAGAGACGGATTGACAAACCAGAGCTCAATCCACCTCAATTTACGTTGCGTAAAATCGAACATGAATTAATTTCTTTAGAAAAAGTTTGTGGGCCTCTGCAAACTGTAGCAGTTATAAAAAAAAAATTCCCATATACAAAGGCATGTAGAAATTAATGTACAATATAACCAAACAAATGCTAAATTGGGAAATAAAAATACATTCCTTTGAAATGGTCATGTGGTACATTATAGTAAAGTATACTCTAAAGGATTTCTTTTTGTAGACATTTTAGTTACTCTCTCTACAAACATATGTACATGATTTTAAAGCCTTGACAGAAAATGAATATTTTGTAAAACAGTGACAGAAATGCTGCAATTGCAAACATTTAGTATTTGAAGATAGTACTAGTCATTAGTTTTATTTTAGAAGAAACATATTAAATAAGTATGCTGTGAATATATTTTAAGTTGTTGTATATTTTAGCGTGTAAATGTCCAGTTTTAGTATGTCTTAGCATGAGTTCACGTTCAAGGATGCTGTTTTCGTTGAATAGTGCGAGTAAATGTTAAAGTTTCATGTGCCAAGACAGAAGCTATTTTATCCTGTATAAACTATTCAACACTAAAGGGTGTTTTTTTTTAAGCCAGATTGAAATTAGAGTTGTAAAGAATAACACAAAAACAAAATTTAATAAAAATAATGTTTTATTCGAAAGATCAATATAAATAAAATGACATTAACCATAGAGAAATACACATTGAGCATGAAATCACTGATAATGTTTGCCGAAAATCATCTGCCAACAGAATCATCTCACCACCAAACTGGCTTCTTGGAAATGTTGCATGTTGGATTTTCATTGATTTGCATATTCAATGGCAACTTGAGTGCTGAATGAGCAGTTCTACCATCTTCCCACAATGTAGCTATAATTCCTGATGAAGTAAGTGCAAATGCAATATCATTCTGCGAACGTGTGGCTGTCAAAATCATCGCGATCAAAAATTTTTCCAGTTCCACCGGAAGCGTTCAAAAAAAATGCTTCCCTTTCCATCTTTCACCACTTTCGTAAGAGTGTCGTATGCATATTTTTATTGTCTATTCAACAGTGGAATGTTTGTTCGAACTGATTCCCTCAAGGCATCGCAATCATCGCTGGCCGTATGTCAGAAATAACACGAACAATGTTGGTCGCCAAGGCTTCAATTGTTGCTGGATTATCAGCATAAACCAGTGACTTCAAGTGGCCCCAAAGGAAATAATGGAGAGGTGTCAAATCGCACGAATCTCGAAATAAAGTTAAAGTCAAATTTTGACTACAATAAGTCGTTGTATGGCACGAAGCGCCATCCTGTTGAAAACGCACCTCGCTCGGATCTGTGTCACCCATATTTTCAAACAAAAAATCATTGATCATGGTGCGGTAACGATCTGCATTGACCGGCTTCATTTTTGAAGAAATAAGGTGTGATGATGCCACCAAGCGATGCATTTTTCTGGATGTAATGTAGTCTGTGCAGAGTAATACTGATTATAAATTTCAAAAAGTGAGCGCAGTATGACAGTTACTGAACTTACTTTCGTAAGTTCTATCGGTCTTAAAAAAAAACACCCTTTACTTGCTTGTGTTCTTAAGATATTCGTGTTATTTGTTGCTTTGTTTTGTTATCCTCTTTTTGAAGCTACTAACATAAATGTTGTGCCAGGCATATATAAAAATAGGTTCCTTAAGTACTATCATACACTTGTCTATATGTGTTTCAGTTTGTGGCCAAACATGTGAACTATTGGGAAAATTCGAATAAAATTAAGCATCAGCATGCAATTTTTACCTAAAATCTACAATACATATAATGTTTATAGTGTTTCCAAGAAACTATATACAAAATACTGGTACATAGTGAATCAACATTATACATATGAGAACAACTCAAGAGGACTATCACCTTAAATTCTATGGCATAAAATTTCATGTTCCTTTTTGAATAAGAAAAAAAGAACAGCCAACAAGTTTAGCAGAAACAAAAGCAACATAAAATGTTGTCTTCATCTATCTTTAGCAAAGCACTTGCTGAAACGTGATACGATTAGATAAAAATCGCTTAACTTTTATATAGAGAGAGCTTGAAATTTTAAGTACTTGTTATAGTGAAGTTTGTTTAAAAAATAAAACATACTCATTTTTATAACCAACAAATATTCAAAAGAAATTAGACAAAAAGTATAAAGGATTAAAGGGATTTTGAAAATTTTAAATTCACCTTGACACTTATAATACGAATATCTTTAATCAATAATAACACTACCTTTTTAAAGCTGTCATATTTAAACATATTTCCTTTTTAAGCAATCATCCATATGAAATTTATAGTTTTGTACCCTTCCTACATAAATAGCTATAAATTATATTTAAAGAAATAATTATTAAACCTTTAACCATGCATAAATTAATAAAAATTAATATTAATACCCACAAAAACAGAAGAGTAAAAACTGCCATAAATAATTTTTTATTCCACATAAATTAATTTCTTTATCCGATAAATTTAATGTACATGCATACAATTTTGTCATGACCCAGAGACAGTGTCAACGTTGAACAGGAATATAAATATTGATAGGAAAAAAAAAACTCATGTGAATATGTGAGAAATATATATATTGTAAGTTCGGTTAAAGTCGAAAATGTGTAATGTTATGAAAGACAGCAGAAAGAGAAGTTTAGTTTATATCTCTCTTCCTTTAGCTGACATAAATACGGAATTGTTCTTAACAATAGATCGGTTATGTTTGACACTTGACACGAAATAGGGAAATTTAAACCTATAGAATAGTGTCTACCGAGATATATTTTGTGTTATAAATAGCTCATTCCAAACCACTAAGATTTTTACCCTATTTGATTTAATTTATAATTAAAATACATTTGTCCATTTATGTTTTGCCATTCCATTTGTAGTTGCCACATTTTTCATTTAGGACCCCATAAACGTAACTGAGTGATAACTAGACTGCTTCAACATCAACATGAAATTTAGACTATACGTACCCCTCTCCCAATGTAGATTCACTAAGAGGGGATTAGAGGTTAAAACCGGGTAAATTGGGCAACGTTATATCTTCTAGTTTAAAAGTGTAACAACTCTTTATTTATTTAAAATGTATAACAACAACAGTTTAATTATTCACTCAGTTTCTTTATACACGTTTATCAATTTGCAGAAATGCACACACACTCTATAACATACAAGCTTAAATGTACAAGATAGTTGGTGTTAACTCTAACACCGCCTATGTCAACTCACTGACGACTGCCACCTCTGCCACTATTTATACACACGCCATCTTCCGTGAATCTTCTACAATCATCTTAACGGACAAACTAGTACATTCGAATTAAACAATGCTAATAACCGCATGCTACTGGACGTGTTTATAAACATGATGAATGCTGCAGGCAGTCGTTACAGACTGTTAAATTCAAATCGCTATTGCAAATTCGTAACAATATAAATCAATTTCAAATCGTGTTCTTTGCTTATTTAAAAATAACAAATATCAGTTTGGTGCTTTTTTGGAAATTCGAACAATTAAGGGGTAACATTTTTATTTATTTTCGCGGATTTCTTCATAAAATAAAGTGTTGCTATAAATTGATATAGACATATTAATATTGTATTATGACCTCCATTTAGGATACTTAAATTTATTCAAATAAAATTCGTATCATTTTAATGGGCACAAAAAAGTACCAAAATTGGGTAAAAATGGCAAAAACACATTTGATTCGAAATTACCAAGACAATTTTGATAAAATGTTAAGCTTTGGTTCCTGCAGTCATACAAAAACATGGTGCTATTTGGAATTCGAGTGTGAAAGTGTAGATAACTCCAATTCAAATCAATCTGTGATCACTCATATTTTATACCAAAATAACGATTTTTAGTATAAAAAAACACAAATATTTTAAATCGTTAAATCAGTAATAAAACACTAAGTAAATGAGCAAAAATATTTTTCTTTTCAAATTTCAGCAATTTATTTATATGGTCTGGCTGTCTATCCATCTGACGGACGGACATCGTTTAATCGACTCAGAAAGTGATTCTAAGTCGATCGGTATACTTCAAGGTGGGTGCTAGACTAATATTTTTGACCGTTACAAACATCATCAAACATTCTTCCTCTCTCTTCAAGTAAATTGACCTGTTTGAACCAGCACTTATGGAAAATAAGCTCCATCACTCATATCTCATACCAAACACATATTTTAGAATTAAAAAAACTTAAATATCTTAAATCGTTAATAACTTTGTAAATACTGCGATTCTAGAGAAAATATACTCAATTTGTGATCACACATATCTTATACCAAAAATCGATTTTTAATATAAAAAAACTGAAGTGTTACTGGGAGCATGACTTAAAAACTCTGGATTTTTTAAAATGTTTAGATTTTATATTGAAACATTTGTACAATAAACTATTTATTCACAGTATTGGCTATTGTTTGGATTCTGAGCCAAACAAAACTGCTCATCTTTCGAGGCCAAGAACGAATCACGCCAAATTCGGACATTATGTTCCAAAAAAAGCGTATCCCAGAGACAACGATATGCATCGATCGAAAAAAATAATAGTCAGACGGGGCAAGGTGTGGACTATAAGGCGGCCAAACTTCCCAACCACTTCATTCTAAATACTTTTTAACAGGTATTGCAATATGTGGACGAGTGTTGTCATAATGAAATATCAAGGTTACATGTTTGGCCGCATATTCTGGGCGTTTTACAGCAAGTGCTCATTTCAAGCGAATCAGATGTGTTCGTTACAGGTTTCCTGTGATGGTATGGCCAGATTTCAGAAGCTCATAATAGATAGGACCCTTTTGCTCCCACCAAATACAGAGAATTAACTTAGCGTCATGGTTATTTGTATTTGCTGTCGATTCGGCTGGTTGGTCGGTCTTCACATAAGATCTCTTACGCTTCAGGTTATCGTAATGGATCTATTTTTCGTCGCAAGTAATGATATAGCAAGCATTATTTCGGGCATGCAAAATCGTTTCTCAAGGTATCTCTGCTTCAATTCGTATGGTAGCCAATTTCCCTGCTTTTGAATGCTCATAAACATTTTGAAATTGCTGCTTCAGTAGCTCCCAATGATTTTGCAAAGTCTTGTTGAGTTTGACAACAATTTTCTTGGAGTAGTGATTCAAATTCTTGGTCTTCAAACTTTTTTGGCTGGCACGTTGAAACCGGTGGAGTACATTTATCATAAGCTTTGGTGAGCAATGGGTAATTATAGAAGTAAAGCAAAACTTCCAGCATATGACGCTTTGTTGGAACAAAATTCTACATTTTCGAAGCAAAAAAACTTTGTTGTTTATACTATAATCTTCAATAACCAAGTTAGAATAAATGACAAAATGATATATAAGTTATTAAAAACAAAAACTGCGTTCAAAAGATACGTAATCTATTATAAATCCCGCATTTTTAAGTCATTCATCCAATACTTTATTAGATTTGAGTCATTTGAGACACATCTGCTGCACCAAAAAATTCCTTAAAATGTAGTATTTTGAAAATTGAAGCTTGATGGGTGCTCAAGAGTGAAAAGGGAAATTGGTACTTTCTCTACTAATGATACCTTTTTAATGTTATAAATTATTTAACTTATCAAAATAAAAGGAAGGTGATCTACATCAAATAGAAGTTAGAATCAAACACAGGGAGAACTACCTTGCAAAAACTTGACTTACCTAGTAATCCAGCAAGTAATATTGGAGCAACGTGATAATTACTTATTATTTGACTGAAACACTAGTTACTTTTGTTCGAGATTTGAAAAAATTCATGGGTCCTGCTTATAAATGTACTTACATTCAGTCCAGTTATAAGTAGTTACATTCACAACAATAATATGTAGCAAAAAAAAACAGAAAAAATAATGCCTTGTGTGGGAATCGAACCGACATATTATTTGCTTGTGTTTGATAGTCTCGCTGCTAACTCACTGCTCCATGTACGAGTTATTTTATCGTAAGTTAACGATGGTTTTAACATAAACATATAAATTAGTATAATATGAACAAACTAATTAATGGCTTTGACTGGTGGCGAACCACTAACTTCTCCGTCCAACACACCAGATAGCTGTTCTAAATGCAAAAGTTCATTGCCAACTCTACTAAATGAAATAGTGTTCTGGGTAACCACCACTCATTGCAAAATAATGTATGTGGTAATTAGTTGTCATTACCAAAATTCACAAAATTTTTTCTGGGTAATGATACCTTTTTCGTTCTTCTAATTGTACTTTTTAGATTGATTATAATAATGTACCTAGAAACATGAAACAATGCATACACGGAAAAAAAGATATAGTTGTGCATGTTTACTGTAACCATTTCAACATTTTTAACAATATTATAGTCACAGTAACTATTTATATAGTTGCAATTTATATGATGATTTATTTTATCATAATATGTTGTTCTCAGCTTATGATATCCATAAGCCGAGAGGAACATAATATGGTACGTCCTTCATCATATAAATGGTTGTCACAAACATATACATGTTTACTGTAACCATATATATGGTTGATACAATCATGTGAATCGTTAATTAACCATATTATTGTTACCACAACCATATAAATAGTTACTGTGACTTTAATATTGTTAAAAATGTTGAAATGGTTACAGTAAACATGCACAACCATATTTTTTTTCTGGGTGTATATGAGTCAGTGAGAATACAAAGGGGGTAATTATGGCTGATTTTTCTTTATTATTCTTTACACTCTAGAAATGATGATCAGATCAACGAGTTTAAATATTATTCGTTACTAAATAACGGCGGGAAAATATTTCTTTAGTAAATAAGTAAAATAAAGTTTTTAAAAAATCCTTTCATATTTTTAATACGATTGGTGTAGCGAAGCGAACCGGGTTTCAGAGTTCTCGATAAAAAATAAACAGCAAAGGATATACAATCGAATTGAATGTAGGAGTTTATTGACTATTGTGTGACTATTGTGTAAAATCGCCTATAACAAAAATTATCGCATAATAGTTAATATAAATATTGTACTAATCAAAATAAGGACGAGATCGAAAAATTATTAACACACGCTGCTAAAAATTTAGAGGCCAAAAATAGAGCACGGAAATTGAAGTCAAAAAAGACAAACATTTCTTACAAAGGGCTTTATAAATACCGAAACATACATCAAGGAATGTTTAGAAAAAATATGCTTCTATACATAAGACTTCCTGGTGTGTCCACTTATTTTTGGCCTGATTTGGCACCCTGTCACTATGGTAAGAATGGTCTTGAGTGGTAAAAGAACAATAATGTGGTATTTGTACCAATAAAGGCAAATCCTCCAAACTGCCTGGAGCTAAGGCCAGTGGAGAGATATTGGGGTCTTGTTAAAAGATAATTGAAGAGCACAAAAAAGGTGTCCAAAAGTGTGGTAGATTTTAAACGGAGATGGACAACCTTTTCGAACAAAGTGACAGAAATCACTATAACAACCATAATGGAAAAGTTTTCGAAAAAGGTTCAAAATTTAATCACTAGTGATTAGAACTATAAAAATATATTTTTTTTATAAATTATAATAATAATTTTAATCAAATAACAAAAGATTAAAACTGTAAGTTTAGTGGTTTAATTTTTATTAACATTGTATATGTATGTTAAAACATTTTCGATCGCAGTCCTTATTTTCATCATTCCTATTAACAAAAATGTATTATTTTCCAATACATATGTATATGAAACTTTTTATCCAACTTCAAACAGTTTATGCCATAAATATGTGTATTTATTTATTTTGAAATAATAAAATTAAAATTTTTACCTCTTTTATGTTTGACATAGTTTGTAACTTCATTGCCACAACATGGTTGTTCATAATAAAAATTCCATGTATTCTCATAATCGCAGGATGCATTTTTTACACAAAATGCCATTAACGACAGCAACAGAATTGGTAGCATTTTGAAACAATAAGGCCACTGTTTTTTGTTGCCAATAAATCGCTGGCATATTGTGCGACACGTTCTCGTTGCAGCCATCGTGGATGGGCAGCTGGGAGTAGCTTCCATTTTGCTGGAACTAAATGTTGAAGGGTTGTACAACCACAACCTCAATTGGATTATTGAGGTTTGTTGATGAGTGGCGAAAAAACTTTGTTTTGTGTCCTTTTTGTGATTTTTTTTTTTATTTTTATTAAATTGTAATTATTATTTTTTTTTTTTTGTTAGCAAAGATACGTGCTTTTTATGGATTTTTTGTTAATAGTATTTATGTTTTGTTTTATTATTTATTAATTGATTATTATTTTATAAAAAAAAAACCAAAATTGCATAGTAGGTTTATGTATAGTTTTTCATGATATTTATAATGCAAATGTTTTTAAACAATACTTATTAATATGAATGAATGTGTTGTAATCACTGCAAATTATTGAAGAAAAAAATTTTTATAAATTATATTTACGAATTTCTCATAAATTAGTGGAAAATTGTGTTTTATTTAATAACTATTTTGTATTTTTCTTTTAATTCATATAATTTTATTTATTATTTTTCACTTTGTGTTGCTTTTTTTTAATTATTATTTGTTTAATTACATTTATTTATTGAACTTTTTAGTTTCACGGTTTTGTTAAATTTATTGTATTTTTATTTTTAAAAAACTTCTTTCTCAGTACTATATATTTAATACTTTTGTAGTTTTTGTTACAGAAGTATCACTTCAATACAAAGTAACAATGAGAGAATTGAAAACTGGTTTTTTACTTCAAATATTTATGTTTGTTTATTTATTGTACTTGGAAATAAACCTACAAAGAAATCCTCTCAACGAGGGTGTCGAGGGGTTGCCATGTATTCGAAATCAGAATGTAGTGATTGGGAAAATATTTTTAACATTTTTCACATTTCAACCAAATTTTTGAAAAAAAAAACTTGCAATCTAGCACATATCCTTTGATGTTATAAAGTTAATTGGCTTCAGTTTTATTGAAAGAAACTAGCTAAACCGTTGCGTCTCGCCGATCGATCGTAGTAAAATGAAAATGAACTGAAACGTAAACCTGTATAACAGTCGTTAAAAAGTCGTCCAAATGGAAAAAGAACGATCATCTGTGATCACTTATATTATCAAGCAAAAATCGATTTTTCATATGAAAATTAACTGAAACATAAACGTGGCTATAAGTCTGTAAATATTAAATTCAAAAGTGTCATTAAGGCTAAGAAAAAGTTCCCACTTTTATTATATGCATACATCGTCATGTTTATCGGTTCCTGATAATTGAAAACCCAAAAGGTATCAGTGACAAATATAAAATGCAGAATTTAGTCCACATTCTGATGTGTGTGCGTAAGTGTGTGTGCCTAGAACCATTTTTAAATAAATTCAAATGAAGTAAGAAAAATACTATTAAGTGTACCTTTTTGAATAATCACTCATTTAGTATAATTTAATGTTTATCGGTACATTGTTATAGAAAAATCAAAAAGTACCATTAGAAAAAGTACCTTTAGTTGCTCTTTTTGGTTTCTAATTCATTCCGTATTATATGTGTCTAATTCCATAATTCTAGGTTCGAATAAAGATAAAGTACTAATAATCCCCCCCCCCCCCTTTAAGCAACCTATCTTTTATTCTTACTTCTCTCATATAGATATAGACATTATGTTTATCTCTATATATCTATATCATTATGTTCATATTTATGTATATAGAATTAGCTTACATAAGCTAACATCTATATTAATATGTTAAATAATTAAAAATATTAAAAAAGTATTGTACTATTAGGGAAAAAAGTACCAATTTTTATTTTTCCCTCTTGAATACCCATCAAGTTTGAATTTTTGGTTGTTTCTGTGCTCAAGAAAAACATTTTTTTTAAGAAGTACCAAAATGATTACCCGGTTACATTTTCAGACTCGAGTTGCAAATAACAAATTATTAGTTAATTTTTGTATGACTGATTGAAGGAACCAATGTTTAAATTGTTATCCAAAATTGGCTCAGTAATTTCGAAGAAAATGTACAATGTTTTTTCAGTTTTTACCCCTTTTTGGTACTTTTTTCTCCACAATTTTGAAGACAGAAATTTTTTCAAATAAATTTTAGTATCATATTTGTTGCTTTGTTTATTGATTCAAAAGATATATAGAGTTAAAAAAATTACTTAAATATAGTTTTTAGCCTTTTTCTCCTCCAACATTTTTAAATTTCAAAAAAGTACATAACACCTTTCCCCTTTTTTTATGAAGATGAAGATGCATTTTAAATTGGGTTTGTTTCTGTATTAGTCTAGAAAATACATGGTTACTGAATTTACCCCTAAACCTTAGAATTTCCATAAAATCCCTTCTTAGTTGATCTACATAGAGAGAGGAGAAACTATGGTCCAAATTTCATTTCCCTACCATCTGTGGTTTGGGCTGGGCGATGTTGTATCAACCAGTCACTCATCAACGTTACTCTTCTATATATAGATATAGACAAATGCTTGTCACAGACGTACGTTCTTTTCACACAACCACATTTTGCTGAATTTCATCTTTCATTAGTAATAGTTATTTGTGATTTGTTCACGGTCTTTAAAATAGCCTTGAGAAAATTGTCCAGTGACCTTAATTAGCGTCGGCAAATCGAGTTTCGGTTTGCTTTAACTTAACGCAGTGATACAGTAACATTTTCGTAATTTTTCTAATAAATATTTAAATGGAATACTCAATAAATCTCAAGGAATGACTGCTCACTTCTTGACATTTCATTATTTGACTGCCAATATGCTTCATAAACCAAAGTTAGACCGCCCTTTACTTAAAATAAACTAAACCTATTGGAAATCATTTAATACCATTATTCTTATATGTACATCATAAAACAATTCATGTTAAAATCAAGAAAATCCAAATTAATATTGATAAAATACAAATTGGTGATGAGAAATTCAATTTAATGGAGAAAAAAGAAATTAAGAAGTCGAAATTAATGTTAAGAAAACTCAAATTAAAATTGGGAAAATAAAAATTGATGTCGAGAAATTAAAAATCATCAATATAAAAATATACATAGAGCAGAAACTTGATATAAACTCAAACAAAAAAAAAAATACTGAAAAAAGTTACACATACGAGTGTTGTGTTTGTTTTCATATAGTTATTTTTACTAATACATTCTCACCACTTAGGTTTTTGACAACTGAGTTAGGTCTTTGAGAGCAGAGTTTCCGCTCTATATACATTTTCTCTATGTTAAAAATGTATTCGACATTTTTTAAATAATTTTTTTTTTAATCAAGGGAATACTGTATTAGTTCTACAACTAGTTCTACAACGCAAACAATGGTTTTTGTTGGAAATTGTCACCTTCGGAACAAGTTCTATGGAATCGTTAAGAACTCAGTAATCTTTCATTGGAATGGTTCTGGAATCAGTTCTCTAATCAATGATTTTTATTAGAAATTTTTAGTCTCGCATCTAGTTCTACATAAGCGATATATAACTAACACACCTTCTTAAGAACTGTTCTAGAACTAGTTCTTCCATCATAGTTTCTTTAACCGAAATTGTCATACTTGGAACTAGTTGTTGTTTCTTTCACTACATTAAAAAAGTATTTTAAAACGTTTGTTGCATTCTTTTTCATAAATGCCGACGTTGAATTCTTTTAAAAAATATTTTGAAAATGAATCGATGTAAATTGTTTTTAATGATCATAATATCTCTATCTTAATGTCGTACGTAATGCAATTAGATTATTAGATCCTTCCAAATTCATCATATTTTTTTTTCTGTTCATCTTTACTAAAGAACATCATTATATATTGCTTTTTGTTTACCCATCCTAGAAAAAGATGGGGGTATGTTGATTTTGTCATTACATTTGTAACACATTCAAATATTTGTCGGAGACCCACATACGATTCTAAGAAGATCTGTTTGTCTGCTGAAAATATGAAAGAGACCAAACGAAAGGAGTTAGCTCCACAAATACTATCTGTTAATAAGGTTTGTTTGGTATTGGAAATGAGCAATATCGGTACATGATTTCACATAGCTGCCACAAAAATAGCCCACCGGAATACTGTTTTAGCAGTCATAAATTAGTTCTAAGTACTCTGAAATTATACTGTAAAGTATGGCGAAATTGAGCAACATTTATCCCTAGTCCACATAGAAGGTCACAAAAAATGACTGAATATTCATAATTGCTTATAATAGTTTTATCTGAACCTAAATCTTTCTACCAACTTAATAATTGAATCTTCCCCCATATAACCCCTATAACAGTAAAATATTTTATTGTCACATATTGATGGTGTTTATACAAGATTCGGCACAGCCGAATATAACAATCTTATTTGTTAATTAATTTTTTTTGACAAATAATATTAAATTGATCCATAACAAAATTCCAAGTTTTTTAATGGTTCCATGAAATTCTTTCTGAACTAGTTTTTGGTCTATAGAACTAGTCTAGAACCAATGTGCAATTACTTCTAAATAACTAGTTCCTATTAAACTCTTAACAATCACCACATTGCTCTTCAGAACGGCTTGTAGAAGTAGTTGAGATATCACTAGTTCTATGGTTGTTATCATTGAATTTGAAGTGGTTCTGGTTATAGTTGGAACAAGTTCTATACATTTTCCTAGGAACCTAATAAATTTTATTATATTATTTTTCAAAATCAATTTTTTTTTTTTCAAGTTCAAGTTATATTTTCTCAATTTTAATTCTCATTTTTGAATATAAATTTCAATTTCTCAATTTCAATTGGTTTATTTTTCAATACTGAATTTTCATTTGTATTTTCTCAATTTTAATTGGCTTTTCTGAATTTTAATTTGTTATTTTTCAACATTTGATTTCAATTTGTAATTTTATCAATTTCAGCTTGAAATTATGTAGAGAGTGAGCGACTGCATGAAATGAGTGTTTAAATATTTGAACTCTTTGTTGAGAGTTTTGACGACGTTTCTGATGTGCTTTTTAATGATCTTTAGTGATATCGAATACCGACTTCGCATAAATTTCAATTAATATCCGGATTTCTGTTGAAAAATTTACGAACTATTTATGTTTCTTATTATCATTGAAAAAAATGCTATTAAAGTGATAAATTTAAGCCAAAATTTTCTATTGTTATTTGCTAGTTAAATAACAAAATTTGCTACAAATATTTACTTTGATCATACACCAAAAATATCCTTTCAAAACATTATAAAATTAATATAACATGGCAACCCTGTGGTAAAGTTTAACTACAAAAAAAGAGTATTTATTTGGTTTTGTCTTATTTTAGGTAGACACTTTAAAATGGAAAATAAGAATATTTCACAAGACAATAAAAGGAAGAAAAACTTAAAAAAAAAAATAATTACGAAATCATTTATATTTAGAAACATAACATTATTTGCTGTATTTGTTTTATGTATTTAAACACAATTTGCTGGATTTCGAAATTTTTGTATTGATTTTTTTATTTTGTTTTATTGCTATTTCTTGTATAATTTTTATTTTAACTTTTAGCTCATTTTGAAGTTTTAGCTATTTTTTTAACACAAACTTGTTTCACCTTTAAACCATTATTAAAAATTACACAAAAAAACACGATTACAATTAAAATGTTAAAAAAACAAAAGTTATAAACAAAAGACAACATAAAAGTAATTATAAAACGAATTAAAAATTTTTCGTAAACGATTATTTTGTTGCTTTTAAGGCAACATCGCGTAGATCACTGAACTGTAAAAAAAAAAAAATTAAATAAAATTGTGTACACAATTTACACTGGCCCAACAATGAGCGTGAGAGAACAAGAGCTACAATAAACTGAAAGAGAAAATTTGTATACAAAAATACAAATTTAGCCAGTGATCTTTTAAACTAAATAAGAACAACCAAAAAGAAGAAAAAAGAAAAAAAAGAAATCATTTCAATATTTCCGTTTGCGGCATTATTCGACAAACCGACAGACAGCTCTTTACAAGACTACATACACTCTGATGTAGAGTTCAGCACAAAAGACTAGCAAGACCAACAAGACACAGAAGTGTAGAAGAATTTTTTTTCCCAATAACAAACCACAACAATTCATTTTAAAACAACAACAGAAAATATGCTGACCCATGCTATTTCTGTTCCAAACGATGATTTGTATAGAAGACGATGGGAACTAGGAATGAGGAAAACAAACAACAGCTCATAATGTTAAGATACAAAGTATCAAGGCAACATGAACAGTAAGATCTCGAAAGATTGTTTAATTTTTCAAAAAACCTAAAATCTAGTTTTAGAGTTTTTACTTCGTAAAGTATTTACTTACTCTTGATGCCAATAGCGTCATGTGCGGTAAGTTTTACTTCACTTCTTAAATATGAACAAAAATTCTGATGGAGCACACCGCTTGCTCAGATTTTCAGAAGGCTTGATTTTGACACGGACGACAAAGACCGCCTAGACCAGCCAATAAAGTTTGAAGATCAAGAATTGGAGGGATTACTCCATGAAGATTTGTGCTAAATTCAACATAAGCTTGCAAAATCATTAGGAGCTACTCCATCAGCAATTTCAACGTTTGCGAGCAGCAGGATTCATCCAAAAGCAGGCAAATCGGGTTCCATACGAATTGAAGTCGAGAGACCTTGAAAAACGATTTTGCATGTTCGAAAAGCTGCTTGAACGCTATAAAAGGAAATCATTTTTGCACCGCATCATTACTTGTAATTAAAAATGGATCCATTGCGATAACCCGAATTGTGAGTGATCATATTTGAAGCCCGGCCAACCAGCCGAATCGACACTAAAGCCAAATATTCATGGCGCTAATGTCATACTCTGTAGTTGAAGGGACCAAAAGGGTACTATCTATCTGACTCGTGACTCGTTTCTTATTGATCATGAGTTTGTTTTAACATAATTCAAGTGCTTATTTCCGAACAATCGATATTGTACTGTATACTTAAAAACATGTTTTACTTAAAACTCGCACACTCTCAATTAGTGTAGAATAAGCAAAATAAAGAGGAATTGTAAAATAAACAAATGTATTTATGTATTTCAAAATGTACCTGCTTCTTTAGTAGAGAGCTAAACTGATCATGGAATAAGAGCACAATTAGTGAGAGATGCAATACATTGTTAGAGTTGCCAGATTTACAACTCAACTTGGAATGATCGATAAATGATTTTTGGAAAAGGTTGATGGCTGAGCTAAATGCAAACAGAGATGGGATTTATAAATGAGATCATTATTTCTAAACATATTTTCAAGAAGATTTGTCTGCATTTCGAGTTATTTGCATGAACCGATATTAAATTTATAAGATATATTCTGATTGATGAACATAAAAACATCTTAAAGATGACACTTTTTATTAATGTTGTTTTTGTATATTAGTTTTTGTTATTAAGTCGCTGCTTGTGAGGAAAAAATCTGCCACACTCGTTGAATAAATGGTATCAACTCACTCCCTCCGACAGTGACAATGACATCATAAAGTGCCACAACTAGAATATGTTATTATTACTAAGGCATCCCTTTAGGGATTGTCATTTTATAAATACTTGTTACAGTTGTGATCGAATTTAAAAGACTGTAAATACATACAAAGTGGCGTATTAAACATAACAGAGTGTAACATAATTGACAATTTGGTTTGGTGCAGCGGAAAATATAATTGATAAAACATATACATATATGAGACATTACATTTTCAAAACTATTTTTTTTTTTTTTGGTAGCTCTTA
Source organism: Calliphora vomitoria (assembly GCA_942486065.2). Lineage (NCBI taxonomy): Eukaryota > Metazoa > Arthropoda > Insecta > Diptera > Calliphoridae > Calliphora > Calliphora vomitoria. The sequence goes on from OW818033.2 coordinate 78,649,539, forward strand.
TTTTTAAAATATCGCGGTTTTTTTTTTGGTTATTCTGTATTTTTTTATTATTTGAATATTGCATAAATGGAGACTAAAATTTAAAAAGTTTTTTTGTACTGGTATTCTACACAAAATTATCTTTTCTTTGTCAGCAATTCTGTTTATCTAACTTCAAGGATATATTGGTGATATCGCAAGGATGTTGAAAATTAACTTTTCATCCTTATTAGTTTGACCTATGGTAAAAGGGCTCAAAATTTGCTGACGATGTACAATAAAAACGTATCAATAAACTAATTTGCATAACAAAATATAAAATTCGCTGAAAATAACTCAAAGTTTTACAATATTTTGCATATGTTAATCGTATTAAAAAAATTACTTTACTTTAATTATACCCTTCACCTTCGTGAGAAGGGTATATATAAATTTGTCATTCCGTTTGTAATTTCCATAATATAATTTTCCGACCCTATAAAGTATATATATTCTGGATCCTTATCGATAGCGGAGTCGATTAAGCCATGTCCGTCTGTCTGTCTGTCTGTCTGTTGAAATCAATTTTCTGAAGACCCAAGTTATCTTCGGGATCCAAATCTTCAATAATTCTGTCAGACATGCTTTCGAGAATTTTGCTATTTAAAATCAGCAAAATCCGTCCATAAATAACGGAGATATGAGCAAAAATCCGAGACAACCTCTGAAAATTTCATCAAAAAAAGACAATTTATTGCATGCTTTGACAAAAAAACAACAAAGCGTTTGTGTGGATGTTTGTTGGTTATTTCTTTGCGTATTTTGTTTTTGTTTTTATACCCTTCACCATGAGAGGCAAGGGTATATATTAAGAGAGAGTTGTTTATAATGAGTTTTCATATGAGCATCTCTACTATACGTCATGAATGAAATAAACAAGATTGCGACATCGACGATACCGTTATTTTAGTGTACTCTTTTACTCTTTTTTTGTGACGTCAGCAATGATTGTTTTCTTATGTTTTTAATTTAAAATACTTACTTTTTATATGAAATTTCAAAATAAATAGTGAAAAATAAATAAAAAAAATTAATTAAAAATTAAAATGTGGTGTGGTGTCAAAACTTGCAATAATAATAATAATAAAAAATCAAAATCGTGAATTTGTACATTACAAAAAATTGTTAAATCGGTATTTTATTACCAATTGCAGTGTTATAAAATCTCTATTGGAACAGGCTCACCACATCAAATGTGATGAAAAAGTAAAAACTCTATTTTTTCGTTCAAGAATGTACTTTAAAATAAAAAAACTTAATGAAGAACTCAGAGATAGTACGACATCAAGAAAAAGAAAATATAAAAAAATAATGACTTGAACTTAAATATAGCAAAAATATTGAATATTAATAAAGTAAAATGTGTCTAATAACATAAAACCTAAAATACATTTTATTTTATTAAACATAAATAACTTTAAAACATAATTATTGACTTTTCCATTATAAATCACATACAATTTTCATATAATACAATCAGTTTTAGTCAATGTTGACGTCACTGAGCCTAAGAGAATTTTTTTAAGAGAGCGATGTCGCCATCTGTGTTTATTTCTTTATGACTATACGTAAACACCACACACACCCAACAACAACATTCTACAACAATGCTGCGCAGCCCATAGCACAATTCAAATCACACGTATTCTTATGCTCTTACAGTTTAGTAGTCGTTGTCCACTCAACGAAACAACTAAAAAGGCGCATGAGCATGGGTGTATGACTTTTTCTTTTTTTTCAGTTTTTGTATTTGTTTGTTTGTAGGTGCACTGAACAAAATAAAGAATTGAACAAGGCGAATTCATATAAGGTGTACTCGTCCCTACAACAATATAAAAACAACATACATTTTGTTTTTGCTTTTCATCCCATCTGTCAAAAAACACAAGTACGGCGAATTCAATATTAAACTGGAATTTAACAACAAACCAGTGTAAGTTTTATATTTATTGCTTTATTTCATGTGGAGGATGTTAAAATGTTCGATGAAAGTTCAAACGCGTGGAGAAACAGAAGAAATTGAATATAAAACAATAGGAAAAAAGTGGACGCATCAAAAACATACAAACACAAACACACACATATACATATATGACGCGCACCAATATTAACACAAATTTTGACAATTGAGATGAAAAAGCTGATGATCAGCTGGGCTAACGAGTACACCTTATATGAATTCGCCTTGGAATTGAATATGTTGGTGAGAGAATTTACTTTTGTTCTACAATGTGGAATGAGATGAATAAAAAATGTAAAATATAAATAAAAGTATATTAATTCGCCTTGAGATGAAATGAATAAGAATTATAAATCAACACATGCATAATTTCGTTTATTTTAATTTTTGTTGTTGTTATTTTTTCCACATACAATTGTGCAAAATAATTGCTGTGTTTATTTGGTCAGTTGTCAGTGAGAACTTAACGCGTGAATAAGATTATCGGATTTTTTTTGCAATTGCATCTGATATAATATTATGATTTTTTCTTGTTGTTGTTGCTATATGAAGAGTTTTGCATGGGTAAATGCAATGTACGTAAATATGTATACTTTGGTGAAGGGTATATAAGATTCGGCACAGCCGAATTTAGCTCTGTTACTTGTTAAAGATTTATTTTTGTAGATTAGCAAGAGTTTTTATCTTAATTGTTTTCAAACTGTAAAATGATCACTTAACTTATCTGATGTGCTAAGAAAAAAAAAATCATGTACAAAATTTACTAAAGTTTTAACAAAATTGTGTTTTTGCCCATATCCGATCACTTTTTGGTAAACCATTTACTGAAAAAACTTCATATTTAATGATGTACTGATTTTTCGTGAAGAAAATTGTAAAATTTTAATTAATTTAAAATTCGAACGGATCAAGATATTTTATATTGTAGATCGGGAGATTTTTTAGCAATGGAAATATAACTTTTTCCATTGTCTTTATTTAAATACCGAAATTTTTAAAACGGGCAAAATATTTCTGAAAAATTCGGTTTTTCATAACATGTATCCAAAAATAATATTTTTATAATCGGTTTTTTGGATTTTGAAAATTTTACAAAAATCATAAATATTCCTCAAAAATTGATCATGTTTTGAAGGGCTGATGAGGACCCCTTTTCCATAAAAGAACCCATTTTATATGTATTAAAGTTAAATTTTCTTTAAGAAACATATACAAAATGCTAAAGGAATTGGTTTTTGCATAAGAGAAGAAATATGAAGACATTTTTGGAGAAAATTTTAAAAATTATGATCTATCTTATATGTTCCGAATTCGGATGTTTGTAGCTCTTTATACGCATCAGTTAATCAGAGCTCCCAGATTTTTTCATGTCTTTTCGCTAAAAAATCCCCAAAACACAGTTCTCCTTATTCCTAAAAATCCCCAGTAAAAATATTAACCAATTTTGGTTCTAGTTAATTGAGCTTGAGATCAGTTTTATAAAATAATATTTTTTTTATTGACAACGCTACTCCTTTGTGCAGCATCTTAACGGAAAATTAAACATTAATAATAAAAAAAATATGTAAGAAAATTTTTGAATTATCAAATAAAAATTGTCAAAACGAAACCTAAAATATTACACAAAGAAAAGGTAGCGAAATATTAGAAATAAAAAACAAATTTTATTTTACCAAGCTCAATTAACTATAACAAAAATTAATAAAAAAGTTCGACAAATTAGACTAACAATTTTATATTAAACCAGTAAGAGTGTAATATTCGGCTGTGTAAAATCTTTTATATCTTTTGGCCTTCTATTTGGCCACTTATGGTCTGAACTGTATATAATTTGATAGACTGATTAATTTCTTAAAACGTTAAATGATTTATATCGAAATTTATGTAAATATCATTATATGTATATAAATTTATTATCAATAAAATATTTCTCTGATATAGGGAGGTAAAGTTTGTAGAAAGATTTAGGTTCATATAAAACTTGTTTTTGTCCAATTTCATCACGATATTAATTATTATAACAAAATTATGAATGTTGAAGTCATTTTCTGTATGGGAGCTAGGGACAAATGTTGCCTGAGTTTTGCCATATTTTATATAATTTCGGAGCACTTAGGACTGCTTTGTGTAAAAATCTGTCTCATAATCAACATATTAATGACTTCTAAAACAGTATTTGTATGGGTTCATGGACCAATATTATCCATTTTCAATACCGTACAAACCTTATTAATAGGTTGTATTTGTGTTGTATTTGACACGGTGGCTCAGAACTTAATTTCATCGGTCAAATGTCCATTTTTTTGTTAACTACGATTTCCAAAATTTTAATGCCATTCAGTAGTAACATTTTGAAACTAAGGTTGCCAAAAAACTAGATTGGTAATTGTGGACGTGGCATGCTGTTAAAGACAAATATTTTACGTTATAAAATATGGAATTTTTGTAAATTATCATTACTCGCAAACTATTATCGATAATTTACTCAATGTTTTTTTGTTATGTTGGTAGGATAATAGTCTTTAAGAACTGGTATGATGTGTGACCGTTTATACCTGATGGGTTATTAAATCTGATTTCAGGTATTCAATTTTAGTCAAATTTTAATTTTAGTGGAATAGAACTCCTTAGGCTCATAAGGGGTTAAACAAATTTTACAACCAGAAGAAAGGCCAAAGTGTCGTCTTTAATCCCATATATACTTGTTGACCTATTTCGGTCCAAATAAGTTTTATTCATGTTCTCTAATGTATGACGATCGATCCATAATTAGTCATAGCTTCCATATAAGGCCAGCATCCGAAAATCACTTTAACGACCATAAATCTCTTAAAAATGCTCTTATAAATACACTATTCAACAGAAATAACTTTTATATAGACATAAATCACACAACCTAATTTCATGGCGATAGGTCCATAATTAGTCATACCTCCCATATAAAGCCCTCATCCGAAAATCATTCACGAACATAAATTATAGTGTAGGGTATTATATGGTCGGGCTTGACCGGTCACTTGTTTTTAACTTTTTTATAAGTAAGGCTGATTCAAAAAACAAAAAATCCGCATTTTAAAAATAAATGCTATAACAAATTAAAAGTTTAAATTTAGCTTTAAATTTCTCAACAACTGCTGAACCGATTTTTATGACGTTAAAACTGGAGAAAAATTCAAGAAAATATCTCTCCATAAAAAACCATTCTAAAATATCTCTATCGGTTCAAAAGTTACAAAATTTTGGCCGATGAAAAACGATCCTGAGCCACTGTGCGACATAGCTAGATCATCTTAGAATCTTAAGAGGACCCTGGTTATATGTACTAATATGGGTCGGCGACAATTATTTCGATATGTTAATAACGGAATGACAAAATCAATATAACCCCCATCTTTCTTGTCGTAGGGTTTCATTCCTGGGAATTCCCAAAAGCGAGTAAATTTTTTTGGAATAAAAAGACGTCGACTTTTACCAGCGTTTTAAATATAGTATAAAATAACTATATTCTATTGAACAATGTTGGTCCAACCTTTTTAAGGGTTTCTAATTTAATTGTGAAAATGTCTATTTGATAAAAAATGCCAAGCAAAAATAAATTCAACATATGCTTAAAAAAAAGTTTTAAAAACTGTATGAAAGTGAAATTTTTGGAACAAACAATGGTAAACATAGTTTGGAAGATTCTGCTTATGTTCTAGCTGTTGGTTAATATTTCTATACATAATGCCATTCAATCCAATCATTCTTTTCCAAAGTGACAAATATTTGTATTTTATTTGATTTTTATTTCTTATAAATAAAAGTTAACAAAATCAGCTGATTCATCAAATGCACACTTATCGGAGTTGTGCAAACGAATTTCCATACAATTTTTGACATTTCATTTGCGAGAGTGTTAAAATGAACAGATTGCACAGTTTGCGAGGCATTTAAGCGTTTACATGAGGACCCTTAATATGATTTTGTTCATATTTTTTGTTTTAAAATAAAATCTAGGAAGCTTGAAAAAAAAGTGTTTCAATTTTCATTTATGTATATTATTATGTCGTTTAAAAATGTTTGAAATTTTCCTTGGAAATGCTTTAATGTTAATGTATGTTAAATTATGTTTAATAATATTTTTTAGGTTTCAGATTTTGTTGAATAATCTTAAATGATTGGCCATTTTTATATTTTCTTTTATTTGTAATAATTATTACAATAAAATAACAAATATAAGTTCTCCTTTAAATCCCCAACACACAAACTCCAAAGCCAAATGTTCATACTCCAAAAAAATCCAAAATTTTTGGGAAAATCACCTAATCGGACAACACTGAAACTTTTCTAAACTAAATGTCACAGAACTTCAGATATCTGTTACTAATTAAACAAAAAATATTGTAATTTAAAAACGAAAAATATACAATTGTAACTGTTACGTTCGACCAGGATTAAAACTTTATCAGAAATATTTCTTCTGGCAATGCTGCTGGTTTTTGATGTTATCGATAAAGTTGGATCAAATCTTATCTTACATGGTTTGTGACTTTGCTACAGATCAAGTTTAGTACAGGGTGCTTCATTTAAATGCATTTTGAAAATTATTACTTAAAATATAATTACAGTCAAACAAATCTTTACAGTTTTTTTTTTTTACTGACTTTAAATAAATTAAAGTTTTCTTTGCTAAACAACAACTCATTTAATTTAACCCAAACTAATTTCGTCTTTTAAAAATACATAAATCTTTTTCCCGCACTAGCGATTTTGGTAGACAATAAGGAACATCCATATATCCATTGTGTGGCAAAATTCAAAGTATAAATGGATAATTAAAATAAAAATAGCGTAAAATACCAACTGGCACAAGGACAAATTGTAAATGAAAAGAAAATAATGTCACATTCGGCACTGACGAATATGATTTTCTGTACAGCCGACTTTACGGCGATTACTACAAAGTAATCACACTAAATTATATCTTACAAGTCGGTCCTTTTACACATTTTGGTGTTGATAATGAGTCAAATCGGTTTAATAGCAATTTGACTCATTTTCAATACCAAAAGTTTCGGATCAATAGATGTTGTCGTGAATTCAACACTTGGGAAAGTGGCTAGATAGCTAACATTTTTTAAGGATTTAACATGGATGTATGCAAAGTCTATCACGAATATTTCTATGTGTTACAAAGACAATGGAAAAATAATTGTACGAATTTTGATAGAGAGTATAAAAACTGTGCGACATTAATACCAAACATACGTAGTTAGAACGTTGTCTATGAAACGCACAACGAAATATTTGAAATGATTAAATCGTTTAATAATAATTCCAAATTTTTTTTTAGAGTTTTTCTAAAATTACTTATAATAAAGTCATAAGATCAATTAGTCTGATATAATATCAGTTGTAGACATACTACACAAATGGTGACCACTGAACGCAAAATAACGTAGGACAACTGCCTACAATTAATGTGATATTCTATGTCTACATTTTTAATGCAGTTAACTCTTTGACGGCTCTGCAATGTTCACAAATGTTTTGTCAGCAGACACCCAAACAACCAGGAAGTCATTCAGCCAACCAACAACCAACCAGGCAGCCAGGCAAACCAAATTGGTAAGAAGAAATTTTATGTAAACGCGTCATGTCGTAGAACACAAACCGCATATTAACGTAATAATACTAAAAAATACCGAACAATTGGGAGACTGGACTTGGAGGAAATCATTTTTGAATAATAAAACCAACAACAGCAATAACGTAACACTCACACACATAATTGTTAAAATCCTACATACTCACACATGCCTAAAGTCCTTTTCCGTACATACATGTGTACAATTGGGTGGCCCTTATATTGCACTTTTTTAATTTTTGGTGCTTCCAAGGTGCAGACAATTTTAGCAAAGTCGAATGAAATAATTCTTAATTGAAATTATTCAAAAATATTGTTAAATTCATCTATATTGTTTATTTTTAATTTGAAAATCATTCTAACTCTTTTCCAAATACTTTAAGCTTTCCTAGGTCCTTAGTAGTCACAAGGTTTTGGGTTTTAAGTTTCATAATCTTCTGTTCTTGGTGTGTTAATCAAAAGTTGATTTTAAAATTAATGCAGAAAGTCGTTTCTAATGAAATGTGGAATGTAACCCACTGGGTATAACATAATCTAAAAATTATAAAATTTATTTTTTCCACGATTATTCGACTAATTTTATTCGAATGACTATCCTACAATATACTTAAATATATAAAAAACAAGTAAGAAAGTATGGTCGGTCAAGCCCGACCATATAATACCCTACACTAAGTAAATGAGCAAAAACATTTTTCATTCAAAATTTCAATAATTTATATTCGTGAACGATTTTTGGAAGTGGCCCTTATATGGGAGCTATGACCAATTATGGACCGATCACCATGAAATTAAGTGGTGTGATTAATGTCTGTATGAAAGTTATTCATGTTGGATTTTATTTGTATACCGACATTTTTAAGAGATTTATGCTCGTTAAAGTGATTATCGGAAGCAGGCCTTATATGGGAGCTATGACCAATTATGGACCGATCACCATGAAATTAAGTGGTGTGAGTAGTGTCTATATAAAAGTTCTTTATGTTGCCTTTTATGTGTATACCAACATTTTTAAGAGATTTATGCTCGTTAAAGTGATTATCGGAAGCGGCCTTATATGGGAGCTATGACTAATTATGGACCGATCATAGTAAAATTTGGTGACATGAATTTCGTATATATAAGACTTATTTGGAGAAAAACTTGTGTAGATACCTATATAAATTAAATATTTATGACCGATAAAGTCCAATTTCGGGAGGACATTTGTATGGGGGCTAGGTGAAATAATGAACCGATTTCACCCAGTTTCAATAGGCTTGGTCCTTTAGCAGAAAAAATTATATGTACCAAATTTTATCGAAATATCTTCAAGATTGCGACCTGTACTCTGCGCACAAGGTTTACATGGACAACCAGCCAGCCAGCCAGACGGACGGACGGACATCGTTTAATCGACTCAGAAAGTGATTCTGACTGTGGTTTTTAGGTACTTGTTCCTCTTTCTCATAAATTTTCTAGAAAATCAATTTTAATTTTCAAAGTTTTTTAAAATAATAAAATACTAAACCCTACATTTCTTTTTTTTTTGTTTGACAGGCAATGAAAGCAGACTACCGAGTGACTTGAGGAGAAAATGGAAAAAGTGAATTTCGAAATGTATTATTTTTTACGAAAAAAACCACTCAAACCAAGGCTATACTTACTAAATACTATGGGAAATCTGCACCTTCAATTTCGTAGTGGTCGTACAAGCACGGAAGATGCACTCTCATTTGAGGTCTCTATACCCGAAAAAATTTAACAAAATTCAAGATATGGTGTTGGCCGATCGGAGATTGAAAGAGCGATCGATTGTGGAAGCCATAGGCATCTCCCATGGCTAAATGGTATCAATTTTAAATGATCATGAGAAATCTTTCCGCAAGATGGGTGCCGCATTTGCTCACAATCGGGTGCACAAACGGTTCCATGAATTACTCCCTCTTCTATCAAATTTTCATGATTTAGCACAGATAGACTATTTCTTGTTTTCAAACCTGAAGAAATGGCTGTGCGGAAAGATATTTGACTGTAATCCTTATGTAAATGCAAAAAAAAAAAACACATTTAACAGCATTGCAAGCTACCCGGGTACGTATATGGATATAGTATTGGAAACTAAAATTTTTTTGTCGAAAATATGGACTGAGATCGTAAAATTCTTAACACACGTTTTTGATTAAAACTTTTAACCCAAGTATTATTTGATTTTTTTTTACCAGTTACCTTTGTTAAGCATGTCAGTTATTATGTTTAATATCAATTATGTTCATTTGTTGTTAATCTGATTAAAATAAGTGACCAGAAAAAGTGCGTACTAAAATTATTAAATATTTTCAAAAACACCCAACTTGGTCCTACAAAAAGTTGGCCAAACAATCAAAGGTCTGCTATCAAACTTTTTCCAATGTTATTAAACAGTACCGGGAGAACTTGTCCGTTGATAGAAAACCTGGTTCGGGTAGAAGGAATGGTCCACATGATGTTTCTAAAGCCAAAAAAATAGAAAGCATTTTCAAAAGAGCTCCCAACACTTCCGGTAGGAAAGCAGCCCGGTTAGGTCGGTACTCGGACTATTTGGTACGAAAAGTTAATGCCAATGCAGGTTTAAAAATATACAAAGCTCAAAAAGTTCCTGACAGGAACTCTGCTAAAAATTTAGAGGCCAAAGACAGAACACGGAAAGTCAAATTTTATATAAAAATATACCTGCTGCGTATTGAAAATTTTTTGCTTATGGGTCAATTTTTTTATGTTGCAGATGCTAGAGGGAATGTTGAAGAAAAGTTTAGGACCCAAAAGCAGACAAAATTTCCCAAAAAGTTCTTGGTATGACAAGCAATATGCAGTTGCGGCAAAAAAGCCAAACATTTGTTACAAAGGGCTCTATAAATACCGAAATTTACATCATGGAATGTTTACAAAAAAGGATGTTTCCATTCATAAGACTTCTTAATGTGTCCACTTATTTTTGGCTTGATTTGGCATCTGTCACTATGTTAAGAAAGGTCTTGAGTAGTACAAGAACAATAATGTGGTATTTGTACCAAGAGAGGCAATTCCTCCAAACTGCCTGGAGCTGAGTTCAGTGGAGAAATATTCGGCTCTTGTAAAAAGAGAATTGAAGAGAACAAAAAAGGTGTCCAAAAGTGTGGTAGATTTTAAACGGAGATGGACAACCTGTTCGAACAAAGTGACATAAAGCACTATAAAAACCATAATGGAAGGGTTTTCGAAAAAGGTTCAAAATTTCATCATTAGTGATTAGAACTATAAAAATATTTTATTTTTGTAAATTGTAACAATAATTTTAATCAAATAAAAAAACATTCAAAACTGTAAGTTTAGTGGTTTAGTTTTTATTAACATATATGTATGTTAAACATTTTTCAATCTCAGTCCTTAATCACGTAAAATAACTCTGAAACAATAGATCAGTCAAATATAGAACACATAACAGAGATGTGGAAACCTACTCACTTGCCGTTGTTTCGGACAGCAATGTCTATCTGTAATAATGATGCTTTTCTAGATATTTGATCGATGCTGAATGAGAATTTACGTCAGTTATAAATCTTCTGAGTGCATTAGAATTGATGAGCAATTATATGGATATTGCTGACGTACCCACTTTCCGCAGCACATGCCGTCTAAGCCAACAGTACATGCCACCTAAGCGATGCATTAAACTCTTACCCTTTCCATGAAAAGTTCAACACAGGTAAACCATCAGTAGAAGAACGTCAAACAAATATAGGAGAAAGAACGGTTTTAGATCTGGTTTTTCCATACAAAAATTCAGGAAGAAATGTAACTAGTGACAACTTTTTTACATCCTTGGAGTTAGCAAAAACTTTAAACTCATGGAACTTAACACTTGTGGGAACAGTAAGAAAGAACAAGCGGTTTCTGCTTTACATGGTTTAATTTTTTGATTGTATAATTTTATTTTTGACAATTTTATATACGTCACAAATTTTTGCTTTAGAAGGACTCATCATTGTGATCTTATGTACCGAAAAAAAAGAAAACAGTATTTATGTGATCAACTATGCATGGAAAGCCTAATGAAGAATTTACTTTTGGTGCTAAATCTGAAATTGTTACATATTACAACAAAACCGAAGGAGAAGTTAACAATATGGACAAAGTATTTGGAGAATATTCCTGCAAACGCAGAACAAATCGATGGCCACTATCATTATTTTATAATACTATAGATATAGCAGCTGTGTAAGGAAAAAATTCAATAACGCATTAAAAAGTTATCTCCCGATCATCAGTCAAATCTGCAATACAGAGTGTGTTTGGGAAATATTATGAAGTTTCAACGTATTTTTGCAACTTCGTATGAAGCAAAAAAAAAAAAAAAAACACGTAAAGCTTGCACCAGATGTTCCAAAACGATTTGTTATGAGCATTCATCAAACTGTCCCATATACACAATTTGTTCGCGAAGCCATCAATAAAAATTTATTTGTAGCTTAGTGTTCATTTATTTATATATGGATATTGTAAAAGAAAAATTAATTTTCATATTTGGTTTTCTTTCACCAAATAAAAGTTTTAATCTAAAATATTCATAAGGACTTTCTTTAATTTTATTTTAGCAACATTTCACTAAAAATTTCCATCAAACAATGAACTCCGCTTTTGTTTGTTTTCTAAATATTAGTAAATAACAAGTAAGAGAGCTATATTCGTCTGTACCGAATCTTATATACCCTTCACCAAATTATACTTTAAAATAAAATTTAAAAATTTTTTTTTTTTTTTAATATTTTTTTTCAAAATTGTTTTTTAAAAGTTTTTTACAAGTTTAACAAAAATTTTTTTTAAATTTATTAGTGAAAAAAATTTTTGACAAAAGAATGTTTCTGTAAAAAAAAATTCGGGTTAAAAAAATGTTTTTCCCGATTTTGACCCATTGTAGGTCCATTTTTGTATAGCCTTATATACATCGTTGCAATGGACTTTGAAATATCTATCATTAGATATCCATATTATCTATATTTATGACTTAGTAATCGAGATATAGATACAAAAATAGGCCAGAAATAGAGGTTGTCTCCGATTTTTACTCATATCTCCGTTATTTATGGACGGATTTTGCTGATTTTAAATAGGAAACTTTTCGAAAGCATGTCTGACAGAATTATTGAGGATTTGTATCCCGAAGATATCTGGGGTCTTCAGAAAATTGATTTCAACAGACAGACAGACAGCCAGACGGACATGGCTTAATCGACTCCGCTATCTATAAGGATCCAGAATGTATACACTTTATAGGGTCGGAAAATTATATTGTGAAAATTACTAACGGAATAACAAATTTAATATACCCTCCTAACGAAGGTGAAGGGTATAAAAAGTTGTAACACTATTTTTCATAACGGTGTGGATATTTTCATTGTGAGTGATGAGAAAAATTTACTTTTTTAAAAAAGGGAATTTTTTCAATGGCTTTAATGCATTTCTGATGTATTCTAATAATGCCAAATATGACTTATTTTCCCTACATTCTCCTATAGAATCGTACGGCAAAGTCAGATTTTAAATATATTCAGCAGATTTTACTGTATTGAAAATGTAGCTGAAAATCAGTGGTTATACAGCAGAAGGATATGGTATAAGCCACGAAATGTATTTTTAAAAAATAATTTCAACAAATTTGTGAACAAAAACGATATTTCCTTGAAATTAAAAACAAGAGTTTAAAATTTGAAATTTGCTTTTTTATTTAATATTTAGTGCACAATAAGGGCCACCCTAGTTGTACATACTTGCAAAAGTAACAACAATTATTTGAATTTAAAAATAAAACAATTTTCCATACAAATTCATTTTTGTTAGTGTGTAAGTATGTAAATATTTAGAAGTGTGACTGGTTGTGTGTGTTATATGTAAAATATTCTAAATTTGCAGACATTAAATTTTCATAAAGTGTTCAGGTTGGGAATTTTAGTGTTTTTTTGGTTACTCGTAAGCCCTGACACATGTGAAAATTGATATTTATTCATATTTGTTAGCATGTTGCAACATACAACAAGACCAAACAACACAACAAATACAATAAAAATGGTTTTAGATCAAATGTTAAAGGTATGTTGTTTGGCTGTTGTAGCTTTCCTTTACTTTATTCAATCTGAATTTTAATAGAATTTTCAAATAGTTTTGTAATAAATTGTCCTGTTTGTGAAAAAAAACAAAAATTTTTTTAATAAACATTTTTGTGTAGTATGTTTTGTTGGAAACTTTTGCTGGCTAACGAGTTGCCTGGGTACTTATAATGTAACTTAATATATGTGTGTGAGTACAATATCGCCCGCTCTTTTACATGTAAATTTTGTAGTTTTATAGCAATGACCTTAACATTGTTCAAAAAGTTTTTATATTTTTAATGGTAATGTTTTATCATAAAAGCATGGGCGTTTTTTGTAGGGGGCAAGAATTTTCATTGAAAATAAATTTTGAATTAATAAGAAATTAAGCAAAACTTGGAAGCAAAAGAAAACTTTGTTGTTTACACTATAAAGTTCAATAACTAAGTAAGGATAAATGACAAAATCACGTATAAGTTATTAAAAACAAGAACCGTATTCAAAACATACCCCATATATTGTCAATCCCGCATTTTTAAGTCATACACCTAATAGAAGGTCTTGATTTCATTAATATTTAATTCGAGTCAAATCTGCTATCTATTTCCTAAAATCGTATGCCATTCCACTAAAAGAAATCCTATTTTCCCTCTTAAAAAAATTATAATTCCCTAATATTCAAGTGGTATTTAAAAAATACTCATACTCAACTCTTAAGAATTAAATCCTCTTAGAGCCAATTTGTGTATCCATCATTCACCCGCATCTGTTTTTAATTTCCTCAAATTTTCCTACTATGTATGTACTCTGTTCAATGTATGTGTAGTTTCAGTTTTTGCGGAATATTTAAACAATTGTCCTTTGCAAAAAAAACCCTCCATTTTTTTTTTTTTTTTGTACAAAACTAAACCTCAGCTTTTGTTATTGGTGGTGTTTGTTTTTCTAGCCACATTTGCTGCATTTGGCCGCAATGAAAGCCAAGTTCGCAATAAATGTGCGACAATTGTACTTGATCGCATAATTCCCAGACAGGGAGTTTTGCTACAATATAAAACGTACAAGGTATTTTGCATTTGCTTAAGTGTATGTGTTTGAGTGTGACAATAATGGACAAACGCATCAGGAAGGTTGGAAGGGACTAGGCAGGCTTACAAACAGCAAATAAATATTTCAACTCATGCTACTACTACTCACATGATGACTGTGATACAATAACAACCATTAAAACACTTTTTTCTAATGCATACAAATTGTTTATGTAGTGTGTGAGTGAGTTGTGTTACTAGAAAAAAAAACCATTTGTATATTTTTGCAGAAATTCCAATGTATCGCAGTCTTAAATCTCGTCCATGCAACTATGTATGTATTGCGAAAATGGAAGATCAAAACAAGTTTTTTTTATTGTAATTGTTTCTGTTTGTTGTGCTTAACTAAACTATAATAGCCTGGTAGGAAAGTAGTTCTACCGAATCTATTGGATTAAAATAAATCCATTATTATATCCTATTATTAGCTGATCTCTTAAGTTTAATTTCGAAATTTCTCTACTAAATTATATCAGGATCGGTTGGTAATTTATCCTAGACACATATACAGATTTGAAATTGGTAAATTTCGAGGAAATTTAGTTTTTGGTGACATATTTAATATCAGATTATTTCTTTATGTTGCTTATTAACGATTTTGTAATTAAATTTATTTTATACTAGCTTAACCCAAATATGATATAACTTTATACAAAATTAAATGAATATAATTAATTGTTACCCACCAACAACTACTACTTTCTATATAACTACTTTCTAAAGTACAGTACAAAATAAACGTTTGCTGTGACTACATTTTGGATAACTAAGAGACACTAAAGTGGCATTTATCTTTACAGGATGTATAAAGTAATCAATTGACAAAATATACAAATAGTCAGCTAATGGATCAAACATCACCCAACAAACCAAAACTGTTTAGAAAACACTTGTAACAAGCTTACCAACATAATTATTTAAAACTGAAAACTGAACCCTTGCGATAATATTACTTGTCTGTAGTGTATAATAAGCTTACATTCGTAATATTATTGTAAGCTTGGGAATATAAAGAAATAATATTTGTACACGTTTTTCATAAGAATTTAATTTTTCTGAAATTTATTTATGAATTATTTATTATGTTTTATTATTTTAATAATAACTTTTTTTAAAGTTTTAAACTTTGAACAAAACACTAAGACTAAAATCCTCAACAAATAATACAAAATTCAGGCACATGTCAAATAACGGGATGCTATTCTCAAACACACTTACAAAACTATTGCGAGCATAAGTCATTTGCAATCATATTTGTTAAAGTGTTATATAAACTAAGTGTATAGCAATTATTATTGTAAAAAGTATTGTCATGTGAAGCATTTTCAAAACACTATTATAAAAAGTTGTAGGAAATCTCTTATAAGCTTATTCTACAATTTAGTTACATTTTGCTTAATAAATGGTTTGTTGGGCAGTGACAATATCTGTATACATTGACTACCTAGCAGTTCTAGGAGGTAGTCTCGAACTAGTGATTTTACCAATCATTTAGGGTGACAACTAGTTACATAATTAGATACATGGCTAGGTAGTTTAACACGTGCATGTCCTAAGCAGGGGATAAATTTTCCCTTTTTGACTGCAATTAGGCTATCTAATAGCTGGTCCAAAGTAGTCAACGCATTGGATTCACACGCTGGCTAAATAGCGTCAGATATCTTACTAGCTACCTATCTGGTAACTTGATCAGCTACGTAACTAGTTATTTTGACATTTACGAGTACTAAGGAGTGAGATCGCAAAATTCTTAACACACGTTTTTCATTAAAACTTTTAAACCAAGTATTATTTGATTTTTTTTTTGATCAAGTTACCTTTGTAAAACATGTCAGCTATTATGTTTAATATAAATTATATTGTTACGAATGTGCAATGACGATTTGAATTCAACGGTCTGTAACGACTGCCTGCAGCATTCATCATGTTTGAAGGCACGTCCATCATTGACATTGTTTGTAAGTATGGCAACACTAAATGTTTGTGCCGCTGGCAATGACATCGAAAAGCTCTAGAAATCTAATGTACTAGTATGTCCGTTAAGAGCATTGTAGAAGATTCCCGATAGATGGCGCGTGTATAAATAGTGGCAGAGCTGGCAGTCGTGAGTGGAGTTTATCATTGGCGCTGTTAGAGTTAACATCAACTGTCTTGTGCATATAAGGTTGTACGTAATAAAGTTTGTGTGCATTTCTGCGAATTGATATACGTGTATAAAGACATTGAGTGCCTATTTAATTCTGTTGTTGTTGTACATTCTAAATAAATGAAGAGTTGTTACAATTTTAAACAACTAAAACTGCTTTTATTTGCAATAAAAAGTATCCGGTTTATTTAAAGGAAATAAACCCACGTTTTTTAAAGGTAAAAACGTAACAATATTCATTGGTTGTTAATCTGATTAAAATGAGGGACCAGAAAAAAGTGCGTATTAAAATTATTAAATATTTTCAACAAAATTCAACTGTTTCCAATGTCATTAAACAGTACCGGGAGAACTTGTCCGTTGATAGAAAACCTGGTTCAGGTAGAAGGAATGGTCCACATGATGTTTCTAAAGCCAAAAAAAAATAGAAAGCATTTTCAAAAGAGCTCCCAACACATCCGGTAGGAAAGCAGCCCGGTTACCTCAGTGCTCGGGTTATTTGGTACGAAAAGCTAAAGCTGATGCAGGTTTAAAAACGCTGCTAAAAATTTAGTGGCCAAAAACAGAGCACGGAAAATGAAGTTAAGTTTGATGACGAAACGTATATTCTGGCAGATTTTTCGCAACTTCCTTGTCAAAAATTTTATGTTGCTGATGCTCTAGGGAATGTTGAAGAAAAGTTTAGGACCCAAAAGCGGACAAAATTTCCACAAAAAGTTCTTGGTATGGCAAGCAATATGCAGTTACGGCAAAAGAAGACAACGGGCTCTATAAATACCAAAATTTACATCAAGGAATGTTTATAAAAAAGGCTACTTCCATTCATAAGAATTCTTAATGTGTCCATTTATTTTTGGCATGACTTGGCATCCTGTCTCTAGAACAATAATGTGGTATTTGTACCAAGAGAGGCAAATCCACCAAACTACCTGGAGTTAAGGCCAGTGGAGAGATATTGGGCTCTTATTAAAAGAGAATTGAAGAGCACAAAAAAGGTGTTCAAAAGTGAGATAGATTTTAAACGGAGATGGACTACCTGTTCGAGCAAAGTGACAGAAAGCTCTATAAAAACGTTAATGGAAGGGTTTCCGAAAAAGGTTCAAAATATCATCACTAGTGATTAAAACTATAAAAATATTTTTTTTCTGTAAATTGCAAAAATAATTTCAATCAAATAATAAAATAAAAAAATTAAAACTGTAAGTTTAGTGGCATCGTTTTTATTAACATATATGTATGTTAAGAATTTTTCGATCTCACACCTTAATAGTAGCAGTCCAATAAAAACTACTTTCGATACTACTTTCTAATGTGAAGTACAAAATAAACGTTTAAACTGACTTCTCTATGGTTACTAAGAAACACTAAAGTGACTATTGACTTCACGCTGTGTTACGTGAGATATCAGTATACTTAAGCAAAAATAAAAATGAACTGTATGAGAATTATATCAACACAATTTAATGCTATGTTCACATTTGCAGAGTTAATCACCGCAAACGTGATTAAGCTCTAATCACGTCAAAATCGAGATGATTATCCATACATTTAAATGATTTGTTAATCACTTCAAATTGACATGATTAAAACTTAATCTTTTTATTAATCATGTAGAATCACCTGAACATACCTAAAACTGATTATGATGTAGCATCGGTCACACTGAACGTATCTTTCAGGTGTACTACCGATAAATAATTTTTTTTTTTTTTCATAAACAACCTTAAAAAATACACCAATGTTCACAATTCTATCATTAATAAGTTGAAATAATCTGCTGATAACTCTATTAAAGTATTAATTCACATTTTTAATGCTTTAAAGAAATAAAAGTAATTTTTTTTTTAACTTAATCATGTTACTGTCAACTTAATCATCTCAAATGTAATGTGAACGGCTTTGATTAACTTAATCCAAATTTTGCATAAACGCGTTTAAAAACCCAACATGAATTTAAAACCAGTGTACGAATTACTTACAAAACATTCACTCTAGGTTACATAGAGACACTTAAGTGACAATTGTCTGCACGCTAGATTACCTGGGATGTATAAATTAATAAATTGTCTTCTTTCCGCACTACAAAGGGAACATACGTGCGAAATTACCAAAATATATAAATTGGAGTCAGCCAAGTGATAGGACATTAGTGACAATTACTGTCTATAAAGGATACATTTACTACTTGCTTAACTGCTGGGTACTTGTAAAACTGCTGGAAATGGTCTCTGTTTGTAGGTGTTTGTGTGAAGTGCATAAGAAAAATATGCAAAAATCTATTTCATCTGCCAGTTCTGCACAATGCTTAGTTTTTTTATGTTTGTGCATGTATTTTATATAAGCATGTATGTGTAGTAAATGTGTGTGTATAAAGTAGTATGGTCCCGTTTTTAAGTTAAATATATTTAATTATTCATTAACTCATATTTTTAATATATTGATTTAACTCAGATTTGATCTAAAGAAACAAACTGCAGTAAGGAACCTCCGGTTACACCAGATTTTAAGCAGTCTTGTCCAGGGTCTATTTACATCAACATAACTACTTGACAGTAAATATATATCTCATTAGGCTTCTCTGTTGATACTACTGCAACCATCCTGCTCAAGTTATTATTTTAACCATAAATGTATTTATATTTTTATACCCCTCTCCAAGAGTGGCAAGTTTGTCATTCCTTTTTTAATTTCTACTTTTTTCATTTGCGACCCTACAAGGTATATATATTCTGGATCGTTATACATAGATAGCGAAGTCTATATAGAAATATTCGTCTGTATGTTGAAATCAACTTTCCGTAGCCCCCAAATAACTTACATACATGATTCATACATCAATAAATCGGGAATTCTTCCAACTCGGTTGCTATTTTAAATCGACCCACAAATGGCTGAGATATAAGAAAAAAAACGGGACAACCTCAATTTTTGGTCTATTTTTTATCTACATCTGGATTACTAAATTAATATATATAATGATATATATTTCAAAGTCCATTGCAACGATGCATATAAGGGAAAATATTTTTTAACCCGAATTTTTTCTTCACCAAAATAATTGTTCTGTCATTAATTTTTTTTTCACTAATAAATTAAAAAATTTAAAAAAAAACATAAGAAAAATTCGAATTTTTTTTTTTTAAATGTTATTTTAATGTATATAATGTGAAGGGTATATACGATTTGGCACAGTCGAATATAGCTCTTTAACTTGTTTACATTTGTTTTAGTTTGAATTTAAAACGAATTTTTATAGTTTTTTGGCCTATCCTAATACAAATGCATATGTAGTATATATAGTTTTCATTATTGTTCAATCCACCGACTAGGTTTTTCGCAATTATTTGATGTTGCAATTTTCCCGTTGTTGTTTTTTCAATGGTATTTTTCAATTTGAATGCATTTTGTTGTGAAACTGTAGACGACACACACACACAGTCAGAGAATATAAAAGAACATAAGCACAAATGTCCGACTCACGTACACAAGCCCTGCCAACATTTTCTATTGAAATTGCGACTAAAACATCGCTTTTTTATCAAAAAAATACACTGCAGCTTCAATAACAAAATTTCAGAAATGTTCTTTGCCGAACAACCCCCAAACGGACAATATTAGAATATTGATATCTTAAATTCGATACACTTTATAGTGAGATTACAGCATGAAATTAATAATATAATATGAAGAAACTTATTTAGCAGAATATTGAAAGCAGATCTTTGTTTACCTAGTTATAAACATATTAATGACCTCTTACCTCCAGTATATTATGGTGTAGAGCACATTATTGCGAACATAAAGCTAAACACCATATTTCAATCCGGACTATTTAATTAATACCTTTTATATAATCCAAAGTCAACTTATTCTTCGCTTTTTAATGCCCTCTATTAACTCAGAGTTTGTTTCGTTGATTTTTCCGATTTATGGCTTAAGATACGGTCACACATGATACCTTTACACCATGTCTTAACGAACCATTGTTTTGTTCGCACAAGAACAAAATGCTGCACAGTGGCGCCTGTTTATTTATATTTTACAGGAAATTGTCCAACGATTTCAAATATGCTAGTCTTATTACAAAGTTCACAGACCATTTTTAGGTAATTTGGTTCGCGTTCAGATACAGTATCTCGAACGGATCGTCATCTTTTTTGATTGTATTGATAGACCTATTTACTAAGAAAACAATAAACAAAAATGTACTGTTTGCTTTGTGTTTGTCCAGGTAAATCGATGTTTACCAACTATCCATTTTTCAATAATTCTCAACTTTGATGGAAAATAAAAAAACTGCCATATTTTCAAAATAAGTTTTTTGATTATTCCTTCACAAAACGCAAAAATTTCCAGCTGCACGTCCTTGCTCCATTTTTTAGCTAGAGGTGAAATTTTGAAAAAGACATGGTTTCAAAAATGTGTTGCATGTATTTTTGGGCAATTTATGATGTAAGATGCAATACGGCTATTCACCAGAAACTATATGAAACTGCACAAAACAGGTGGACCAACGTGCTTTCCTGTGTTATAACGAGGTCTAGTATGATGCCAGTAGGACGATCTACATATGGATTTTCGTCGTGAGTAAATATTGTCATATTGAGGAAGTGATGGTGTCTCACTTATTCTGCCAATGCCCGGCTCTGATAAACCTGATGGAACGCATCCCCTGAATTCCGTTCCTATCATGCCCGGATAAGTTATCAAGGATGAGTCTTAGACGAATCTAGTCCTTCATGAAGGAATGTGTCTGATTTAACTTGGAGACAACGGACGTATAATAAATATCCTTGGGTATCACAATGGGATCAGATTTGAATGGACCTAAGTGAGCTGCTTGAAGTGTGGCTGTCCATGTAACCTAACCTAACCATGACATATAACCGTGAAAACCCATTTAGAAGCAATATTTTACAAACAATTTTTAAACAAATTTTTTTTGAAAGCTTTTCTGGAATATTTTACATAAAATTTAAAAATAAATTTAAACAGAAAAAATTGTTAAATTTTTTCTGGAATAATTTTAAATCATAAAAGCCTTTAAAAGAAACATATAGACACTGTTGTTCGACCACGAACATAATAATATCGATAAGAGTTGTCCACACGAGACAAATTCATGTGAGTGCAAACAATGGTTCCTTGAGTGAACAAATTTATGTCAAGACAAGTGATTTATGTAAAGTTGTAGTCAAATCAAATTTCTTGCAGTAGTTAAATTTGAAGATGAAAAATTTCACTTAAAATTGTTGTCGGGACTTATTCCAACTCAGTCATAAAGTTACAATTATTCACATATAAACGGAAGTTTGCATAGTTTCTTTTTTGTTGTTGTTATTTTTTTTATTATTGTGTTAGTTTGTTTGTTGAGTATCCCAGCAGTTCTAGGAGATAGTCTCGAAATAGTGATTTTACATAGCATTTAAGGTGACAAGTAGTTACATAACTAGCTACGTGACTTATTATATTAAAACGTGCATGTCCTAAGAAGGATTACAATGAGACTGTCTGATAGCTGGTTGCCTAACTGGTTACTTGATCAGCTTTATAACTAGTTATTTTAACATGTACGGGTGTAAGGGGAAGCTAATTGACCTAAACAAAAGACATCTCATAGACAGTCATATAATCGATTGCTTGTAATCAAACATTTCTCCGACAACTCTCCAATAGATTACTTCTGGTGGGTAAAAAAACAACTTTCTTTGAAGTGACTTCACTAAAGTGACTTTACTAAGAGACAATAAAGTGACTATTGACTTCACGCTATAGTACATGGGATATCAGCAAAAAGAAAATAAACTGTATGAAAATTATATCAAAAATTAAAAAAATCAGTTTATACGAATTACTTTCAAAACGTTTAAAGTGACTACAGTCTAGATTACTTAGAGACACTTAAGGGACACTAGTCAATGTATCCCTTATAGACACTTGGCTAACTCCAATTAATATATTCTTTTGGGTCATTTGACACGTATGTGCTCTTTGTAGAACAGAGAGAAGTCAATTGGTTACTTTATACATCCCAGGTAATCTAGCGTGAAGTGAATTGTCACTTAAGTATCTCTAAGTAATCTAGAGGGTGGTCACTTTAAACGGTTCGTGCAAATCAAAAAAAGGCTTAGGACATTCGGGTGTTAAAATAACTAGTCACGTAACTACTTATGTAACTAGTTGTCACCCTAAGCAAAAGCTTAAATCACTAGATCGGAACACTCACCAAGAACTGCTGGAATATGAGTGCTGTCATGTGTATTGTGAATAGAGCAACATTTATGCATTTTTAATGTTGCTTTCATTGAGTTTTTGTTTTTTGGTTTTTGCTGCTGCTGTTTTTGGTTTGTTGAGAAATCTAGCGGATGTTTTTAAGCTTAATGCCTCAGCTCTGATTGTGTGGTTTGCAGAATTTATATATTTTTGCCATATTATTGTTGCTGTTTTTGTTTATTTTTTTTTTATTAATATTTTGTTAGAGTGAATGAGGGATTAAAAATATAATTTGAATAATTTAAAACCAAACGAATTTATAATATGTTTTATAAATAGATTAATGAATAATAGAAAAAGTAGCCATAAATCCTTATCCCACACTGAAATGAATCTTGTATGTAATAATAATAACAATTTGAATAATTTTTAATGCAGAAATACTACAATAAATAGAATTTTGATTAAAATATAAGATCTCTAAATAAATAAATTGTATTCAAATTAACAAACATTCGTTGAGAAAATGAGCAAAATTAATAAAAATCTGCTTTCAGAAGTATTTAAATTTCGATGATTTCGAGCAGGATTGGAAAACTTCTTCGCACAGTATAGTATGTTGAGTATAGGGACGAAACGAAAAATTTTGATTTTGAAAAAAGTTTTATTTTTAAATCTTAATTCATCTGAATTTAATAATAAATGCAATACATGTTTTCTATGGACATACAAAATGTTAAGTTCTGTTTTTTATGTAGGTTTAAAGTTCTTATTTTTTAATGCAAAATAGATAAAGTAAAACTGTTAAAAACATTTGAACTGTTAGTCAAAATTTATAATATTTTACCCCATATTAAAGCTAATAAATTGTAGATTTTAAAGTTTTTTTTTTTGGAAATCCGTTTCTCATCAAAAATAAGATATAGCAAAGATAATCCTCCTTGATAAAGGATAACTTTACCTTTGTAACGATTTTTCTAAAATATGAGCCATTACACGAATTCAGAATGGCACCATGGTGAGTTTTCGATATAATTGTAATTTTGGGAATTTGGCAGATTTGGCGGGAACAAAATCTCATTTGTGGCGGGTTCAATTGAAATTTTTTCCATTTCCGATGTCCAAGAATTGTTTTGAGAATGTTTCGACAGAATGGTCTTGCAGCAAATGCACGCGCATGTTCCTCGATAGCGTTCGGCTTATGTAGCTTCATTTCCAGTAAAATAAATTTGATAGAACTTCGCATCATCATATGGAAGCGGCAGCAACGAACCAATTCTGTGGTAGATTTGGCTTTGAACTTTAAAGGTGGGCATGAAGCCGACGTTGTTTATGATACTAGTTGCACCGAAGAAAGTTATTTGAAAGCATGAGCTGTATTTTCCGATATTTTGAAATGTAATTTAGAAGTGGCTCAGGCGGCTCAATAATTGGTGGCAGAACAACTTTACCGTTCGAACAGCACATTCCCGGGGATTCCTTAGAGAACTGCATGCAAAGTTTGTTCATTGCGCCAATCAGTACATTCTTGTGATAAAATGCTATAAGTTGATTTAACTTATAGCATTTTAACTGATCAAAACAAAACTACAATTAACGCAAAGAAAATCAAATCAAATGCAGTCCGTGACTATATGAAAACAAATTTTATTTGAATAAAAACTTTATTTTTATGAATTCAACGCTATTTTTATTAAAAGTGGAGTGCGGAGTGTTATTCAAAATATTTTTTTTTAATAGATCTCACATGGAAATTTCTTATTTATGCATCTAATATGCAAGAGTTAATACTTAAAATTGTTTATCATCGATTGATAATATGAAATAACTTTTATAGTACACCTTACTAAAAACATATTTTTTTACTAAAATTGTTTAGTTTCACAACAATCACTGACCTTAATATAGGAAACTATATAAACTGTATAAGAATTGAAGAAAAGGTCGATCAACAATTATACATATTGTTACGAATGTGCAATGACGATTTGAATTTAACAGTCTGTAACGACTGCCTGCAGCATTCAGCATGTTTGAAGGCACGTCCATCATTGACATTGTTTGTAAGTATGGCAACACTAAATGTTTGGGCTGCTGGCAATAACATCGAAAAGACCTAGAAATCGAATGTACTGGTATGTCCGTTAAGAGCATTGTAAAAGATTCCCGATAGATGGCGCGTGTATAAATAATTGCAGAGCTGGCAATCGTGTGTGGAGTTTATCATTGGCGCTGTATAAAGATACTGAGTGCCTATTTAATTCTGTTGTTGTTGTACATTCGAAATAAATAAAGAGTTGTTACAACTTTAAACTACTAAAACTGCTTTTATTTGCAATCTAAAGTATCCGGTTTATTTAAAGGAAATGAACCCATGTTTTTAAAAGGTAAAAACGTAACAATATGTATATATAATCTTTTTTATGTCATTAGCTAGGCTATTCTGAAGATTCCCTGAAAATTTCATCCAAATCGTTCCAGCCATTTTTGAGTTAATACGGAACATACATTCCGTAGTATGTCTTACAAAAGTTAACATACGTTTGAAATTTTTCTATTTTTTCTGGAAAATATATAATTTTATTAAGAGTTTTAACTACATTTTTGTTTAATCCACTTAAAAAATATATTTCCATCATATTTTACAATATTTTGTTGGTATTTTAAATAAATAACAATAAAACACAAGTAATTGGTATCATTTTAATGTTACATAAGTTTACATACTCTGCAAAAAAATGTTGCACCGTTAAAATTTCCGCTACAATTTTTATGAAGCTTTGTGTAAAATCAGTGGTAGAAAGTTTACTATCACTAAAAGTGATCACACTTGCAAAATAAAATCAAAAAGTATTTTTAGTGGAAGAAAATGGGCAAAGGCATAGAAATTTCTGAGCCAATTCGAAAAACCGTCATTAAGTTGAGAAATGATGGCAGATCTTTTAATGAAATTGGAATTTTATTAAATCTAAGTAAAACCACAATCCAAACAATAATAAAAAGTTTCAAGAAAAAGAAAAGAAAATGGAAATTATGAAAGCAAAGCTCGTAGTGGGCCTCCCCACATTCTCTACAAACGAACAGAACGGTCTATTATACGTTCCATTCAAGAAAATCCTAAGCTAAATGCCGTCGAACTAAACCGGAAAATGAGAACAAGTCTAGAAATTACCGTTTCTGATCAGACTGTTCGCCAATGTATCAAGAGAAATGGGTACAATAGCAGAGTTGCCAGAAAAAAACCATTACTTAGATCTGTGAATATCCAGAAGTGCTTAAAATATGCCCGAAAGTACGAAAATGCTCATGTAAATGAACCTACATT
Organism: Calliphora vomitoria; assembly: GCA_942486065.2. NCBI lineage: Eukaryota > Metazoa > Arthropoda > Insecta > Diptera > Calliphoridae > Calliphora > Calliphora vomitoria. The sequence goes on from OW818033.2 coordinate 78,675,995, forward strand.
TTGGGAGAGGGTAATATTCACAGATGAATGTAAATTTATAATTTTTGGAGGTGATGGACGAACAAAAGTTTGGCGAAAGCCTAATGCAGAGTTATTACCACAAAATGTTAATTGCACCGTAAAACATGGAGGCGGTTCAGTCATGGTCTGGGGATGTATGGCGGCAAATGGTGTCGGTAAGCTCAGGTTCATCGATGGTACTATGGATAAGGCCATGTATATCGATATTTTAAAGTAAAGCTACCTTCCCAGCGTCCAAATTCTAGATCTGGAGGACAACGCAATATTTCTCCAGGACAACGATCCGAAGCATTCATCAAAGTTAGTTAAGGAATGGCTTCTATATAACGTTAAAAACAAATTGGAACATCCATCGCAGTTCCCTGATCTGAATGTTATTGAACATCACTGTTGCCAGTTTAGCCTTTTTGAGGCTAAATTTAGCCTTTGTATTTACTATTTAGCCTCGAAATTTTGGTTTTAGCTTAGTGGCTTTTTTCTAACCTTTTCTTAATTTGATAATAGCCTTTTTTTAAATAAAAAAGGCTAGAAAAAACCACGAAACTAAAACCAAAGTTTCGAGGATAAGGAGAAAATAAAAGGCTAAATTTATATTTGTGAGAAATTTTCATTTTAATTCATTACTGTTTTTCATTTAGCTTTTCAATATACTCAAGAATTGTGCAGTATTAAAAGAACAAATAACAATTGCCAATACCAAGTGTTTCAAAATGAAATATAGTATTTTATATCTTAAAGCTATAAATGTCTAGCAAATTCGCTTTCAAGACAAAATTGTTATTACACATTATATTTATCGTTATATAATGGACAGGAACCCCACAAACTCTTGAAGGCTTGTGATACTAGATGGCTGTCATTTGAAATAGCCGTTAAACATATTGTGAATCTGTGCTTCGAGTTAAAACCAGCAATGCTTCAAAGCCAAACATTTAAGTGATTAATATACTGATTATAATTTGGTGTATTATTTTTTTTTAAACCAGTAAGCAATGCAGCGGATCCAACAAAGCAGTTTTCTGATTTAAAATTTCTTGTCCATAGTTTGTGTTTTCAAATTGTAATACAATGCAAAGAATTTGATACATTATCGTCCCCAATTGAAAATTGTTTAATGTTTTCGCCACATTTTTCATGCAAGTTTGAAGAATGAGAGATAAAATAACAAACGGTTTAATTAGTGACGATTCTGAAAAAATAATACGGCAAATTAAACTAATTGAGCTAAATCGATTTTTTATCCGTTAATAATATACTTAAAATAGTACTCGTAAAACCAAAAAAATATATTATGTATGTGAAAAATAGTAAATACTTAGTACTTAAATTAAAAAAAAACAAAATTTAAGTTTTGTCTGTATAAAAATATATATGGGGCATTTAATGTCAAGTGAACCATCTTTTGAAATCGATGTCTTCCGATAGTTAGTTCTATTAGATAGTAATTCAGACACAATTTTTCAACAAGATCGGTCGAAAACTTTCTGAGTTGGAGGGGATCAGAATGTGACATTTTGGCCAAGCAGGCGTTTTTTCTCCTCCATGTAACTTATTACCTATTGTTCTTAGCAAAATGTGTCCCAAATAGTTTACATAGCTATTTCTTCAATCTTTCGGAAAGAAACTTTTTTTGACTTTTTTTGCAAAATCTAAAACTGTTGACATTTTTTTTTTTTTCAAAATGGGCGCTTTTGAATTTTTTTTTTTGCTCAAGATAAAGCTTAGGTCCATTCCTTTAAGAGGTTTTTGATCGCTTATGTATATGTGTATATTTATTATTTATTATTAATGATTAATGTTACTTTTTGTTTGCTGCTGAAGTGTACCTTTATAATTTTATTTATTTTTATAAATTTTATGAACATATTTTCTAATTTTTTATTTAAAAATAAATATAAAACTAAATTAATTTAATTTATAATATTTTAGCTTTTTCATTTGGCATTTTTTTAAAGCAGTTTGGCTTTTTCTGGCCTTTTTTTGAAGTCAATATAGCTTCTTTTTTTACCATCTCCTGGCAACACTGGCCTCCACAATCACCGGATTTAAATCCGATTGAGAATTTGTGCAGTATTCTAAAACGTCGTACTTATAATTATCAAAATGCATTTAAAAAAAACAAGTGAGCTCTGGGAGCGCTGCCATGATATCTGGGGATCTATAACGCAAGAAGAGTGTCGCAAACTAGTGGAAAATATGCCCTCCAGAATTCAGGCAGTCATTGATGCGAAAGAGGATATACGAAGTACTAAAAGTTACTTTAGTTGCAGTATTTTTTTTTTTTGTATTTCTTCGGTATAATATCCTTAATAAATATTGTTTAAATCAGCGATAGGCCTTTTAATACTACCAAACTTTGTAAATTTGTCATTGTGTGAGTTATTTATTGCGCTCTGCTACTCTCTATGCACTGAGCGAAATGGATGTAAAAGTTTGAAGTGGTATTTGTTGAATAAAAAGTGTACGTGAAGTTATTTATTTTCTTTCACAGAGAAAAACAAAAACAATAGCTGAAAAAACAAGCAAAAACCCGCAACACAACCTACCTGTATCAAAGCTCATACGAGACTGACTAGTTTGATTTGTATTTTACAAAATAAAAACAACAACAATTGCTGAAAAAAACAAGCATAAAAGCGTACACGACCAACCTGCATCAAAGCTCATACGAGATTGATTGGTTTTAACTTTTTATACAATGTGTGTGCTTGCGTACGTGTGAAAACAAAGAGAAGAGAGCTCATTTGAGAGCTCAATGCCTTTCGCGGGTTTAAATAAACACAAAACGTTTCATTATACCAGCGAAAGGCATTGAGCTCTCAAATGAGCTCTCTTGTTTTTGTTTTCACATGTACGCAAGCACACACATTGTATAAAAACAATCAAAACCAGTTAGTCTCGCATGAGCATTGATAGATACAGGTTGTTTTACGCTTTTCGTTTTTATGCTTGTTTATTTCAGTTATTGTTTTTGTTTTTTTCTCAACTTTTTACTCAACTCATACAACTACAATATTTAAAAACTGTAGTGGTGTGAGTTTGCCTTTCGCTGCATTATACACTTTGTACTTTAAATATTGTGTTACAAAGTGTAATATATGACCCAAAGACCTTAAGTGCAAACATCTGTTTAGTCAAATTTTTTTTTTTTCTAAAAACCTAATGCAGTTGTTTACATTTGAAATTAAATAAAATCCATAAAATGTCAAAAATATCAACCACTCTCTTTTAGAAAAATTAAATTTTAATGTGAAAATGGGTCAAATTTGATTATAAGACTCTATGAAGGTTAAACAAAATTTATTTTTGCGCTTTGAAAAATTTTCCAAATTCATCAATAATTTGATCAGCGACTATTTGTATGGGGGCATTTACATTATGACTTTAAGTCATGACTGAAAATCATGGGCTTTTGTTTTATTAAGAAATTGTGAAATCTATACAAAAGGCAAGTTTTCAGCTTTGAGCGCTTTTCTAATTGGTTGCTGATACGATTATATGCCAAAAAAAAGGCATCATATAAATGAATGGAGATTTTCGTAGGGGTTTTAAAAGAGAAACCAAAAAAAAAAGACATGACTTTAAATGTCGACTATCTCAACATAAGTATAAAAGTTTTATTACATATGATTGAAGAAGCTTGGGTATATCAAACACATTTAAAATATCTTCAGCATAACGAATTTTTAAATCCTTCAAAACCGCTTCCAAGAATGGAATTGTGGCATATAATAATGCAATAAAATTTCTCGCAGTGCTGTATGGGGTGATTATGCTGAAATCTTGGCTTTACTACTGCGCAATATAGGATTTTTTTTTAGACCTACGGTTTCTTGACGAAACTTTCTAAGAATTTTCCATAGAATGCGTTTCTACTATACAATTTTTCGTGAAAAAAATTGACCCACCCTAATATACAATCTACATATCATTTCGAATTTACTTAACTAATTTTATTAATGAAAGTGCTTTTGCTGACGAATCACTCTGTTGTCCTTTATTATTATTATTATTTGTTTTATTATCTTAAAAGTTAGTACAAATGACTGTTGCACGGTGTTAGAAATTAAACAGGTAGATATGACTACTTACTATACCTATCGCTAGATTTCGATGCAAAAGTGAATGAATATATTTTGTAGATACGCGGTGAACTACGGACAAGCTGACCACACACACATACGCTATTATCTTTATCTGTCGCAATATCGTTCGGTGCATAACCTTCAAACACTATCTTTTGAAGGCTGGCAATAGATGACGCAAATTAAAGTAAACCTTAATTTTTTAGGTAAAAAAAGTCTTTTTATCCCATACACTTTCTGTACATTTAATACAACTTTTTAAAATTAATTACACAAAAACTATTCCTAAATAATTAAAAACGAATGTTGTACTTCACCTCCAGCTAAGAAAACTCTCTAATTACTGTTAAGAAATCCATGTTGCCACAAAGAATTTACATAATTCAGCTACTATAGTGATGTGTAGCTCTAATAATAATTTCAACTATAAGACAACTAATAATTTTATTACTCCAGGCCAAGATAATGACAACTTTTAATAACGAACATTATTTTTTTTTCTGCTGTCGTTTGAACAGAAAGTTGAAAAAAAATTAATTTCAATATTTTTTGCACACATTTTACAAAGAAACTATCATAAAATTAAAAAAAAAAAAAAAACAAAAAAAAATGTTTATCTCTTCCGTGTTTGGCTGTGTACCAAAAAAAAAAAAGAGAAGGAAATTCTACGAAACGGGGTAATTTGAATTTCTATTTTTCCTTCGTGCTATTTTGCAGTGTTACTTCCATTACAGTGAATTTGATCATACCCCTGGCATAATTAAAATTCCACTGATGTTTTAGAATCTGTATTACAGCTGCTGTGCTACATGTTCTGCAGCACAACAAGCTTCTCGTATATGTGCTGCTGCTCTTACTGCTGTCTCTCAGCTGTTTGTCATCGTTTTATTAATAAAAACTGAAAAAGGCTTTATGTATTTTTTTTTTTTGTTCCATTGTCGTTGTCATTTTTGTGCACGACTTTGAGGTAAGTAAACGCTGATGTGCATAATTGCTAGCGAAAGTGCTTAGAGAATATTTGCTATCATCATCGTGTTCCTGCTGCTGCTGCTGCTGAGGATGACGGTAGTTCTCATACTGGTTGTTGTGGCAACGTGTCATTACTTTGGGTTAAATATTTTACATTAGTCTTTTTGTGCAGTTTCCAACTAATGTATTGACATTCTAGTCTTTAATATTTTGAAAGATCCCAATGGGATGCATGTGGCACATGAGTTATGAAAAATTGAAAGTTGAACAAATAAGTTGGGGGGTATATTGATTTTGTCATTGCATTTGTAACATATCGAAATATTGGCCGTAGAACCAAAAGGTAATTATATATATCCTGGGTCCTCATAAGATTCTAAGTCTGCTTTTACACACAGCAATTTTACTTGAAGCAAGTCTCTTCAATTCTCTTTTAAAATTGCTCGTCTGTTTACACACAGCAAGTCTGTGTTCAATTTTGTATGTCAAAAACAAGTAAGAAAGTATGATCGGTCAAGCCCGACCATATAATACCCTACACAAAGTAAATGAGCAAAAACATTTTTCTTTCAAAATTTCAATAATTTATTATTCGTGAGCGATTTTCGGAAGTGGGCCTTATATGGGAGCTATGACCAATTATGAACCGATCACCATGAAATTAAGTAGTGTGATTAATGTCTGTATGAAAGTTATTTATGTTGCATTTTATGTCTATACCAACATTTTTAAGAGATTTATGCTCGTTAAAGTGATTATCGGAAGCAGGCATTATATGGGAGCTATGACCAATTATGGACCCATCACCATGAAATTAAGTGGTGTGATTAATATCTGTATAAAAGTTGTTTTTGTTGCATTTTATGTGTATACCAACATTTTTAAGAGATTTATGCTCGTTAAAGTGATTATCGGAAGCAGGCCTTATATGGGAGCTATGACCAATTATGGACCGATCACCATGAAATTAAGTGGTGCAATTAATGTCTGTATGAAAGTTATTTATGTTGCATTTTATGTCTATACCAACATTTTTAAGAGATTTATGCTCGATAAAGTGATTATCGGAAGCAGGCTTTATATGAGAGCTATGACCAATTATGGACCGATCACCATGAAATTAAGTGGTATGATTAATGTCTGTATGAAAGTTGTTTATGTTGCATTTTATGTGTATACCAACATTTTTAAGAGATTTATGCTCGTTAAAGTGATTATCGGAAGCAGTCCTTATATGGGAGCTATGACTAGTTATGGACCGATCATCATAAAATTTGGTGACATGAATTTCGTATATATAAAACTTATTTGGAGAAGAACTTGTGTAGGTATCTATATAAATTAAACATTTATGACCGATAAAGTCCAATTTCGGGAGGACATATGTATGGGGGCTAGGTGAAATAATGTACCGATTTCAGCCAGTTTCAATAGGCTTGGTCCTTGGGCAGAAAAAATTATATGTACCAAATTTTATCGAAATATCTTCAAGCTTGCCAGCCAGCCAGACGGACATCGTTTAATCGACTCAGAAAGTGATTCTGAGTCGATCGGTATAATTTAAGGTGGGTGCTAGACTAATATTTTTGGGCGTTACAAACATCTGCACAAATCCAATATACCCTCCCCACTATGGTGGTGTAAGTTATAAATAGATGCCATAGTGAGAGTGAAATTATAAAAGAGTATCGAAGAGAATTGCCGGTACAAGCAAGTGTGTTCAATTTTTTTCTTCTTTTCTCTCTCTCCTATAAACTCAGACTTGCGGCAAGAAAACTTGCTGTGTATAAAAGCAGACTAAGAAGATCTGCCTATGTATGCCCATCCGTCTGTCTGTCAGTTGAAAACACGATAATGCCCAAACAAAAGGAGCTAGTTGGTTGAAATTTTCCACAAATACTATCTGCTGATAAAGTTTGTTTGGCCCCATACAAATGCCCACTACTGCTTGAGCAGTCATAAACATGTTGATTAAGCAGCAATCCTGATAAATTCTTGCACAAATTACTTGTAAGTACTTCGAAATTATGTAATATACGGAAATCTAGCAACATTTGTCCCTGTCCCTCAGAAAATGACTTGAATTGTCTCATAATAATTAGTATAACAGTTTATCAGATAAGATTTAAGTATGTTGGACATCTCCGACATTATTTTACCCCACTAATATAGACATTGTCATAGTCTATTTAGTGTTGGTATCTCAAGAGAGCTGAGCAATATCACTGGTTCCCACTTGCATATACTTACGTCAATACGCACAGTATGGATAACTTCACATGTATATCATGTACATATGAACCCATAATGTTGAATATAAAAGAATACTTTTCCTTTTATTTTTTCAAAATTCCTTACACGCACATTAGTTAAATATTTATCATTAGCAGCCTGTATGTATGCTATGCAAATTACTTTTCATACAAATGAGTACAGAAACAAACTCACACACACTCATAGCAGCTCATTCGTGTTTGCCTGTGTATGCGAGATGAATGTAACTTTCGCCTGCACGTATGCTTCAACTATGACATTAACATTGAGTTTATGTTTATTTTACCCTCTCATTTCGACCTTAATTTTAGTTAAATATTTGCTGAATACTAAATTTAAATAAAAAAAAAAGAAATGGAAACTCTTTGTTTTCATTATTCCATCAAAAATTTAAGAAAAAAACAAAAATAGTATCCATGATGCAAATTTTTGTTGCTGGTTTCTTTTTTTTTTTGTTCAACACAGAGATGAACAAAAAGATATAGAGATGTTTGTTTTTTTGTCCCGTTGTTGGCAAACATGTCAACTATCAACAAAAGAATTTAATTAAGCTTTTAATGACAACTTAATTTACCACTTTCATGAGCAAATTATTTGCTATTATTTTTTTTGGTCGCTCGTTCATTTCTGTCTCATTTCCTCGCCAATGTTTGCTCATGTGTATGTGAGAATTTTATGGTGTGGTTTTTTTTTTTTTTTTTCTGTCGTACTTTTTTTTTGTTTGAGTCTGTTCAATATTTGCAAAGTTTTTGTTCATTGAATCATTGTGGATATAGTTTTTCGTTATTTTTTATTTTTTTTTTTTTGCTTTTGCCGTAGGTAATGAGGCAATATGCAGACAAATGAAAATTGTCTGTCTGTTCTACTAAATAGAAAACTGTATATATTTATGAACATATTAAAGACTACTTAAGAATATAATTTCATGAAAGCTTCAAAAACTGTCAGATGTTCACTCCAAATTGAAAATATTAACAAAAATGTATTTAAATTTAACAAGTAAGAGAGCTATAACAACCGGGAAGAAGTGATAAATAGTTTTTGCATAATAAATAACACTAAATACCAAAAAAAAAAAAACCTTTTAGATTTCTAAAAACTATATATCTGACACTATATATATTTCTGACACCTATCCTTTGACAGATAAGAATTATTTATTTAGCTTTATTTCAACTTAATTTGGTAACAAAAATATTATAATAAAATTTTAAAATAATAAAACTTTTTAAAAGTCCATAAACATTTATAAAACTAAAAGTATTAAAAAATTTCTTATATTTCTAAAAACTAGATGTAATTACCTATCCATTGACATATAATACTTTATATTCCGCTTTAGTTTACTTTATAATCTTCACTGTTAAAGTAAGCCTTTAATTTTTGCGTAACCACAGTGCTTACTATGCACTTCTCATTTTTTCATGGGACATATGTAAGTATTCTACTTCGTTGTGATTGGTTAAAAATTATTAGTTTTAGCTTAAGTACAATTTTGTTGACCCAATTTCAACTATTTTGAAACCAACCCAACGTCATTACAATAAGTAACTGTTGCGTTCATAGAATTGGTATATTTGTCAAAATGGAAAAAAATTTAGAAAAAAAAATTTTTCATCAAAAAAAAAATTTTCACCAAAAATTAAATTTTCACAAAAATAAAAAAAAATTATTGAAAATTCTAAAAAAAATTCGTCAATTTAGCCAAAAATCGCTAATTTCACCAAAATTAAATTTTCAATGAAAATTTTAAATTTTAACAAAAATCCAAAAAAAAGCACTAAAATTAAATTTTCACATAAAATAAAAAAAATCACCAAAAAATTAAAAATAGCCAATTTTACAAAAAAAGCACCAAAATTAAATTTTTCACCAAAAAGTTTTAAATTTTATTAAAAAAACAAAACATTATTATTTAGTAAAATAACATAAAATCGCTAAATTTAGAAAATATACTTTCACGCATATTTCACAAATAAATCACAAATTTCACCAAAAAATTTTCTATTAACGCAAAAAAAAAACTATAATTTCCCCAACCACTACCAAATCTTTAATTTGAAAACTAATTTAAATTTCCCTTAAATTTACAAAAATTTTGTGAATTCCATTAAAAACCACATTTTATTAACAAAATCGCCAATTTAAAAAAATTCTAATTCTTAAAAAAACGCAAATTTTACAACAAATTATCAAGTTTAAAAAGTTTACCTAAAAAAATCGCAAATTTCAAAATATAAGCGATTTTAAGAAATCTTTATAAAAATGCCGATTTTAATAAAAAAATCACTGATACCAAAACATTTTTTAAATTCAAATGCATATAACTTTGTACCCATGTGTCGTGATTTTTAAACAGTTCTTTTATTTAACATATACATTTACTGCTAGCCTAACAGAAGAAATATCGAGAAAATTGGGTAATATTCGGACCCGTTGTTATCTAAAAACTAGAGTAGGGTGGGTAAAAATGTTGAAAATTAAATTGTCAAATGCTAATATCTCCTAAGCTATAAGAGATACGTAGTTTTTTGTAATGCTTGGCGAGAATATTTTATATATGAAATTATTTTGAAATCGGAACACAAACGAAGAAATAGGATCGTTTTAAAAATGTAACATATACGTGGTTTACCACGCCTCTGGTGGGCCCTATTTTATGTTTCCCTTTTAATGAGGTATATAAACACAGACAGCATTAAATTTATGGGAGACGATTTCTTATTTAAAGGAAATATTGATCTGGGGAAACTAAACATATTGATAACAACAATCGGGAAGACGTGATAAAGAGTTTTTTCCTAATAAATAACACTAAATAAAAACAAAAATATTAAAAACTTTTTAGATTTCTAAAAACTGTACAAAATTACCTATCCATTGACATATAAGAATTATTTATTTAGCTTATTTCAACTTAATTTGGTAACAAAAATATTATAATAAAATTTTAAAATAATAAAACTTTTTAAAAGTCCATAAACATTTATAAAACTAAAAGTATTAAAAAATTTCTTATATTTGTAAAAACTAGATGTAATTACCTATCCATTGATATATAATACTTTATATTCCGCTTTAGTTTACTTTAAAATATTCACTGTTAAAGTAAGCCTTTAATTTTTGCGTAACCACAGTGCTTACTATGCACTTCTCATTTTTTCATGGGACATATGTAAATGTTCATTTAAAGTTTTATTGTAGTTTTTTGCCAAGATTCGTTCTACTTCGTTGTGATTGGTTAAAAATTTTTAGTTTTAGCTTAAGTACAATTTTGTTGACCCAACTTCAACTATTTTTGAAACCAACCCAACGTCATTGCAATAAGTAACTGTTGCGTTCATAGAATTGGTATACTTGTCAAAATGCAAAAAATTTAGAAAAAAAAAATTTTTCATAAAAAAAAAATTTTCATCAAAAATTAAATTTTCACAAAAATAAAAAAAAAATTATTGAAAATTCTAAAAAAAATCGCCAATTTAGCCAAGAATCGCTATTTTCACCAAAAATTAAATTTTCAATAAAAAATTAAAAATTTTAACAAAAATCCAAAAAAAAGCACTAAAATTAAATTTTCACAAAAAATAAAAAAAAATCACCAAAAATTAAAAATCGCCAATTTTACAAAAAATCACCAAAATTAAATTTTTCACCAAAAAGTTTTAAATTTTATTAAATAAACAAAAAATTATTATTTAGTAAAACCACATAAAATCGCTAAATTTAGGAAAAATACTTTCACGCATATTTCACAAATAAATCACAAATTACACCGAAAAATTTTCTATTAACGCAAAAAAACTATAATTTCACCAACCATTACACCATATACATTTACTGCTAGCCTAACAGAAGAAACATCGAGAAAATTGGGTAATATTCGGACCTGCTGTTATCTAAAAACTGGAGTAGGGTGGGTAAAAATGTTTAAAATTAACTTGTCAAATGCTAATACCTCCTAAGCTATAAGAGATACGAGTTTTTTTTTTTTGTAATGCTTGACGAGAATATTTTATATATGAAATTATTTTGAAATCGGAGCGCAAACGAAGAAATATGATCGTTTTAAAAATGTAACATATACGAGGTTTCCTATTTTGGGGACCCCTGACCACGCCTCTGGTGGACCCTATTTTATGTTTTTCTTTTAATGAGATATATAAACACAGACAACATTAAATTTATGGGAAACGATTTCTTATTTAAAGGAAATATTGATGTGGGGAAACTAAACATCTTGATAACAACAATCGGAAAGACGTGATAAAGAGTTGTTTCCTAATAAATAACACTAAATAGCAAACAAAAATATTAAAAACTTTTTAGATTTCTAAAACTGTACAAAATTACCTATCAATTGACATATAAGAATTTTTTATTTAGCTTATTTCAACTTAATTTGGTAACAAAAATATTATAATAAAATTTTAAAATAATAAAACTTTTTAAAAGTCTATAAACATTTACAAAACTAAAAATATTAAAAAGTTTCTTATATTTCTAAAAACTAGATGAAATTACCTATCCATTGATATATAATACTTTATATTTCGCTTTAGTTTACTTTAAAATATGCACTGTTAAATTAAGCCTTTACTATTTGCGTAAGCACAGTGCTTACTATGCACTTCTCATTTTTTCATAGGACATATGTAAATGTTCTACTTCGTTGTGATTGGTTAAAAATTATTAGTTTTAGTTAAAGTACAATTTTGTCGACCCAATTTTAATTATTTATGAAACCAACCCAACGTCAATGCAATAAGTAACTGTTAGGTTTATAGAATTGCTATATTTGTCAAAAAGACAAAAAATTTGTAAAAAAAAATTTTTTCATCAAAAATTAAATTTTCACAAAAATAAAAAAAAAAAATTATTGAAAATTCTACAAAAAATCGCCAATTTAGCCAAAAATCGCTAATTTCAACAAAATTAAATTTTCAATAAAAAATTTTAAATTTAAACAAAAATCCAAAAAAAGCACTAAAATTAAATTTTCACAAAAAATAAAAAATCACCAAAAACTAAAAATCGCCAATTTTACAAAAAAATCACCAAAATTAAATTTTTCACCAAAAAGTTTTAAATTTTATTAAAAAACAAAAAAATAATTATTTCGTAAAACCACAATCGCAAAATTTACGCATATTTCACAAATAAATCACAAATTTCACCAAAAAATTTTCTATTAACGCAAAAAAAAACTATAATTTCACCAACCACTATTCCTAAAAAAACACAAATTTTACAACAAATTATCACGTTTAAAAAGTTTACCAAAAAATCGCAAATTTCAAAATATAACCGATTTTAAAAAATCACTATATACATTTTAATAAAAAAATCACTGATAACAAAAAATCGTCAATTTAAAAAAATCGCCAATTTAAAAAAATTGGCTTTTTTAGCAATAATAACCATAACAGGGACGAGGTTGCCGGAACTCTTTATAAAATAATTAAGAACTGAGTCTTTTTGCCCTAAAGTTGAATTTTACATATAAAATAGGCTTTTTTTTGGATATACCTCGTCTGGTTGGTATCAAAATTTTTTAACTTTTTTTTAATTTACATAAATTCCATAAACATCTTTTTAGACATTTTTTAAATAACTTAAATTAAATGGGGACATTTGTATACCTCCATTCGTTTGGGTTCTATCGTGTTTCTTACAGTCGGACAGGCGGACAAGAGGACGGTCACAGCTAGATCGTCTTAGAATGTTATGAGGATTTTGAATATATATGAGGACCCAGAATTTATATACAAATGTGGTTCTGTGATAAATATTTTACAAACGAAGTGACAATATAAATATACCCCCACCTTTTTGATGGTGGGTATAAAAATATGAAGAATATTCTACTATATAATCTATGAATCTTATATGCCCACCATCAATATGTGACAATACAATATTTTTCTGATATATGGGTTATATAGGGAGGGTCAATTATAGACCGATCCTGCAAAAAAGTTGATAGAATGATTTATGTTCATATAAAATTTCTCTATGTCCAATTTCATAACAATTTTGATTATTATGAGATAATTATGAATTTTCTAGTCATTTGTTGAGGAGGACCTTGTATGGGGACTAAGGACAAATGTTTCCCGATTTTGCCATACTTTAATTTCAGAGCACATAATCTAGGCTAGGTGAAATCATGGACCCATTTTCAATACCAAACAAGCCATATCAAGAGAGAGTATTTCGTGTTTTCAACAGACACAGAGATTAACAGACGGACGTAGCTAGATCGTCTTAGAATCAGATGAGGACCCAGAATATTTATTGTTTTTGGTTCTACGACCAATATTTCGATATGTTAAAAATGGAATGACAAAATCAATATACCTGGCATCTTTTTTGATGGTGGGTATACAAATATAATTTGGGTTCAATAATAACAATTTCAAGAATATTTACGAAATAGAACTTATATTTATACAAATATAAAAGTATGGTTCTAGCCAGATACATCAGATACTTCAGAGATTTGAAGGCAATTAACAGAAGTACTAACTTGAGCAACTGGTGTGTGAGAAAATGCATATTTCAGAAATATAGGGCATCAACACAACATTCTTAAACTTATTTTTAACTTCATGTTTTTTCACCTCTTTGTACTTGGGATAAATGCAACATAGCCTTTGTTTTGTGAACTTGCCCACGTTTCAGGAATAGCTACAACGACTACTTTCGGCATTTAAATTTTAAACAGTATTTCCTGGATATCAATATCAAAATGTTATTAACGTTTACACCATTTAAGAAAACTTTGATTAAATGGGCTTAATCAGACGTGTAATGACGATATGTGTTCTGATGAAATTAATTACCATGCTACTGATACCTGTACATTCTTACGTACTTCCAGGAGTGCTCACACATAATACAGTGAAAGAACATTTTTTGGCGGTATTGTCAGTAAGCTATATAAACTCACCGCAGCAGTATCCTGTCTATTCCAATATCGAAAAATGTTTAACATACATGTATGTTAATAAAAGTGAAACCACTAAACTTACAGTTTTGAATCTCTTTTTATTTGATTGAAATTATTGGTACAATTTAAAAAAAATATATATATATTTTTATAGTTCTAATCACTAATGATGCAATTTTGAACCTTTTTCGGAAACCCTTCATTATGGTTTTAATAGTGCTTTATGTCACTTTGTTCGAACAGGTTGTCCATCTCCGTTTAAAATCTACCACACTTTTGGACACCTTTTTAGTGCTCTTTTAACAAGAGCCCAATATCTCTCTACTGGACTCAGCTCCGGGCAGTTTGGCTCTCTTGGTACAAATGCCACATTATTGTTCTTGTACCACTCAAGACCTTTCTTACCATAGTGACATATGCCAAATCAACCCAAAAATAAGTAGACACATGAAGAAGTCTTATGAATGGAAACATCCTTTTTTGTAAACATTCCTTGATGTAAATTTCGCTATTTATAGAGCCTTTTGTAACAAATGTTTGGCGATTTTGCCGCAACTGCATATTGCTTTCCATACCAACAACTTTTTGGGAAATTTTGTCGGCTTTTGGGTACTAAACTTTTCTTCAACATTCCCTCGAGCATCAGTAACCATAGAAGCGAAATAGGGAACTAAATTTTTACCTGTCACATATTTTCAGTGGACATGGCAACTTTGGTAGCTACCTACAAAGATTCCTAATAATACAATCTGCAATATGCGAAATCTGTAACGTATACGTGGATAGAGTCGAACACACAGTTCTGCAATGCATCTCCTAGAGAAGCAGCCGGAACCTACTACCTGCTATATTTGAGAACACGACCATAAAACAAATGATAAACTTAATGTTATCAAAAAAGGAAAATTGGTGCAATTACTCCCACTTCATTATGATTGGGAAGACTAAATGCCAACAGATACAAGTACCGAACCCCTAATCGCCTACAAATGTATGTTCGCTCACGGAATCCGAATTGATGATATGGGATAATTTTTTGTCTATTTAAGAATATTAAAATTTGTTTGGATTATTTTCTCAAATAGTTTAGACAAACAAGGCAGTAAGCTAATCGTAATTGAATATCAACTGTAGTATTCGAGTATTTTTAACAGTTGTAAAGATATTTTGTAAATGTTTGTATTTAGCACTTATTTCGATGCTTTTACTGGGTAATTTTTTTGTGAAATTGTGAATTTCGTTATCGTCGTTTATGGAATAGAACTTCCGTGGATAACAACCGATAAAGGAGTTTTCTGCATGTAGTTGTTCGTGGAAAACTTTTTTTTTGCAAATAATTGAAAATTCGCGGTTTAATGCAGCTCTTGTAAAAGGGAAGTTCATATAGGAAATGCATCTATTAAATTATAAAGAGAGAGTTTTAGAGATTAAGTATAATTTTGTTTTTTCAAAAATAACCCTTATGGGCCACTATAAAAACAAGTGGGGGTGGATCGCCCATTTTTACTCAGTTCGTATATTTAGACAGTAGAAGACTGCATACCAAATTTGGCGAGGCTAGCTTGTCTGGAAATAGTTTTTACCGCTACTTTTGTTTTTTTGGCCATGTAGTGATAGGTTTCCAATCATGGAAGGTGTAATTAAATCATAACCTAACACTGCACACTGGGCCAGAGATCCCATTTTTTGGCCATAATTAGAGCAGTGTATGTATGAAATAAATAAATATCAGATATAAGGTTTTCAGTGACGCTGATTACGATTCTGCAAAAAAAAAAAAGTAAAAATTCAAAATGGCGGACCAAAAATGGCGGTCAAAATTTTTAAAAATTCAATTAATTAAATTTTAATTGAACACGTTTTGTAGACCTATGGTCACTGATTACAAATATGAAGTCAGATTTTGAAAATTGAATAAACTGAATCCAAAATGGCAGAACAAACATAAGAAAAAATTAAATATTTAATTTCTTAGCAGTATTTAAGATGAAGATATTATGAAATCATTAGCTTATGTATTACAGGCATAAAACTATGCCATACCTTAATTAAATTTGAAATACTTGAAATATTAAAAATGGCGGATCAAATATGGCGGTCATCAATTTTTATTTATTGTTATTATATATAACTATTACTGAAAATATATAATTAAGATAACTTGATAATTATGAATCTTAATTCTTATTGCTAAAAACTAAAAATGAAATGACATTTTTTCATAATTGAATTTTGGACGTCCAGCGTTATCCAAACTTCGCTGCTTTAAATCTGGAATAGAAAATTGGGAATCTAACCAATTTTTATTTTTTTCTTCAAACTTTTTTTGTTTCTGAATGAAGAAATAAATCTCGATTTTTTATGTCCAACTAAAGTTTTAACTGATTTTCTTAGAATTTCGACATTTTCAGGGCTAATAGTTTGGATATTCAATTTCAATTTATTTAATACGTATTGAATGCCACTTTCTATGTCTGTTTTATATGCCAAATTTCCTAAAATCTCACGATTTGTGAACTTAGCCATAGTTATTTCAATTATATGTATAAATATGAGATTGAAAATACGAATATTTTTATTTTAATCAAGTTAGCATTGATAAAGATGTAAATAATGTTTGCAAATTTTTATTTAAGGAACAATAAATGAAAAAGTAAATAAGTATATTTTAAAAGTTTTTTGACGATATGGAGGAAAATAATTCATATACACGGAAATACAAGCAATATATAAATTGTTAAAACTATAACAATAAATGGATATATCTAACGGTAATAAAATACTATTTTACTCAAGATTTATTTTCAGAATAACTATAAATATCGGACATTCGACAATAGTTAATATAACTTATAAATATAAAAAGGCGTTAAACAGATATTGAATTTCTCATTTTTTAAATGTGAGACTAATATCTGCCAATTTTATTATCAAAATGTTATATTACTAAAAATTAATTTTAATTTTTTCATTAAATTTTAACATGGTAAAAATATCCTAAGTTTCAACGACTATTTTTATATTCTCGGCAATAACTCTTAAGTTTATGATCGGTCGCAGGCGGTCGCAAAATTCTGGACAGAGAACATATCAATGCGTCGATTGGTGCTATAGCCATTAAAATATCCTCTGGCACAGCTTGGCACTAGGTTTTGAAACTTAAAGTTTTTGGAAAAAAATCATATTTATAAGGTTTAAATAACAAATTTTTAGTGATTATCTTTAAATTACTAACAATTTTAATTTTTAGTTTAAGCACAAGTTCCATCTATTTAATTAACTATCATTTCATGTAAATATTTTTGACTCATGTGAATATTACATAATATTTTTGAAATATAAAGTATATTCACAAAAATATGAAAATTTGATTTTGACCTCATGTCATTTGTAAACGGTGACCTACAATGATACAAAATGTTACTGGTGTAAAGCTCAAAGTCCCCAGACTTGAAATATATAACCTTTTTTCTTCTCTACCTGAAATAGATTTTTTGCCAAAAAATGGGATCTCTGGCCCAGTGTGCACTGATTAGTTCAGAGGCTGTTTCTATGTGTTGGAGAGTTTGGTTGGAACAAATTATTTAATTATGTGAATAACTATTAAAGAAATTTATTTTCCAATGGTATGTCAAAAAAGCAATACAATTTATTTAGATAATTTTTAGAAAATCTTAAAGAATTTAATTTTGTTAAAAATTTTAACCAAATGAATGGGAAAACAAACAATTCATTCACTCAGCCCTTAATCTGCTTATAGTCACATTTGTTAGTTGACTTGTTATGAATATAACAAAAATTAAATAAAACGAACAAAAAAAAAAACACACACAATTTTATACAACTTTCTTGTCTGGTGATTCTATTCAAGTTTTCCTTAAAACTTCCTAGCCAAGTCTACTAAATACTGCTCTTAAACTCTGTGGAATGGGTAGGTGTGTTGTGAAAATGCAGTTGTTAATTTTTATAACGTCTAGTGCATTTATGCATTTAGTGTCACAATAAATCCATAAGTTCAAGTATCAGGTGTATGAACTTTCAAACTAAAAACAAAACAACAGCAACAAAAAAACTTATTACTGGGCTTTCTTTAATTACAGGGCTCTTAGACAAGAGCTGTGGTGAAATATGTTCATACCAGCAAAAGAACTCACTAGTATTTTAGTTCAATGTCTGGCTATTTTATGTTCAAACCAGCAATAAAAAAGTTTCCGACCAAAGCTAAAGGAAAAAGTAAAATTTTCAATTTGTTGTTGCCAGAGTTCGGGTAAATAATCTTTGTTTTGACAGCTAACTGTGACAAGTTTCACTAGGAAAATTTTCAAGTACGTCAGCTTAGTATAAGAAAGACATTTATGTCCATATGATATACAATATACGAATATATGGATATTTACTGGCACAAATGTACTAGTTCTGTGCCAGTAAATGTATCATATAGGAAAAGTGAATTTATGTTACATATTAGTGTGAGAAACTGTGTGTTTTCAGACGTCTCGAGTTGATATTCAAGCGTTAAATGTCACATACGGCGACATTAATCTTTGTCGTTTGCCAGTTAAATGTTAAACACAACCGTTTTGTTTGTTTTCATTTTCCCATCATGTTGTTGCGAATTTCTTTTTTTCTTATTTCTATAGCATACTTTAGGGTATCATTAGCCGTATAATTGTAATGCCAACTTTTCGGGAAGAACAATTTCTGTACATGTAAAATGTCAGCTTACCTGAAAACAGAAAAAAAATAAAACAAAATTAGTATAATTTTATTAACATTTGTAAACTATTTTAAATCAATAATACTCATATAAAGCTAATTAACAAAGCCATATAATCTGTGTATAGAAATAATGCTTATACGCATTATTTTTTATCACCACATGCGGAAATATTGTATCAAACTTTTATATTTAGTTTTACAAATAATATATCACTTCATACATAATTGAATTTAGTTTTATTTATTTTTTT
Organism: Calliphora vomitoria; assembly: GCA_942486065.2. Taxonomy (NCBI): domain Eukaryota; kingdom Metazoa; phylum Arthropoda; class Insecta; order Diptera; family Calliphoridae; genus Calliphora; species Calliphora vomitoria. The sequence continues at coordinate 78,695,263 of OW818033.2, forward strand.
TTTTGCATAAAAAGTAATAAACCGTTAAAATAAAGTTTTATCAACATCCGCTTTATGCTAAAAGTTTTAAATATTTCACAAAAAGGATTAAAAGCTTAAAACTATATATGTATGTTTTGTACATGTGGATGTATGATGATGATGAAAACTCTCTTCATATGCATGACAAGCAGCAGCAACAAACACACTCGACATAAACGTTAACAACCTCTAGATATTTAATAAAATGCTCATAAAATAACAATTAACGTAAATGTATCATATCAACAGCTCTGTTTTTACCCTAATCTAACCAAAGTAGACACTCGAGAAAATAGGAAAATATTGCTACTTAATAAAAATATGTTTTTTTTTTATTATTTTCTAAAACTCATTTACTAAAGCAATACTAGGGGCCGAATTATCGCATTCATGATCGACTTGTCTATCGAGTCAAAAAATAATATCGATATCGAAATAATATTAAAATGTACTAAATTTCTTGCTCAATATCAAATGCCATAATCTCAAATAAGTAAATTAAGATAAATTTTCTTCGATATCGAATGCGGCAGTTCGGCCCTAGCTTTTTTACTGCTTCTGCAAAAATTATTTTATAGATGCTTTTAGTGTCCACAAATATTGTGCCAACACCCACCTTAAGGTTTACAAATGCTCTGGATCGATTTAAGGCAAAAGAAGTGGAACAACTTTTACGAACAGCACCGAACACTTCTGTCAGAAAAGCAGCTCGTAAAGTTAAATACTGTGATTATTTGCGCAGAGCCAAAGCTAATGCTGTGTTGAAGTCGTATAAAGTTCATAAAGTTATAGATCGCAATGCGGTAAAGAACTTAGAAGCAAAAGCACGAGCGAAAAAAGTGAGTTCGAATTTTATAAAAAAAATATATATAACTGTTGTGTGATGTATGATGAAACTTATGTACTGGTAGACTTTACACAACTTCCAGGTCAAGATTTTTATATGGCTGATGGACGAAATATGTTCAAGAATAATATCGGACAAAAAAACTAACAAAATTCGCTAAGAAGTTTCATGTGTGGCAAGCCATTTGCATTTGTGACATAGGAAGCCAATCATTTGTGATATCAGGCAGCATAAACACATAAATATATATTACGGAGTGTCTACAAAAATGGCTCTTACCTTTCTTAAAATAGCACAGTGTAGCTTCATATTTCTGGCATGATTTTGTATCATGCCACTATGGAAAAAAGGCCCTAAAGTAGTATTCAAGCAATAATGTAAATTTTGTACCACAGGAGGCAAATCCACCCAACTGCCCAGAACGTTGTGCTCTTGTAAAAGAGAATTAAAGGACACAGGAAAGGTATTCCAGGACAAGTCCGATTTTAAGCGTAAGTGGACACCTCGTCCACCAAGTAAAGGAAGCAACTATAAAATCTTTAATTGGACGATTTCCGGAAAAAGTGAATGAATTTATAAGTACCGAGTAATTTTCAAGCAAAAAATGCCCTAGAATAATACTAATTTCTATGTTATGTTTATTGTGTTATCATAACGAACCAGCAGAGACCAAAGCCGAATGCCTAAGAGTCGGTTAAGCCGAGCCGACGAGTCATGATATATTAGGACATTATGACAATAGGACTGATAAGAGACCTTGTGAATTGACTAAATATTTGAATAAATTTAAAAATGTTTGAAAATTTTTATATTTAAGGGTTTAAGTTAATCCCTTCTTTGGAAGGCAACAAAATATCTTAAACGGCCTGTTAAAAGAAATACACCTATAAGAAAAACAAACGGTGAATGGTGTAGATCAAATATTAGCAAAGCTAATGAATTTAAAGAGCATCTGGAAAAACATTTGTTCCTTTTAACCTATGTAATCCGACTCAACAAGATGAAATACTAAATTTTCTTGATATTCCTTGCCAAATGGATCGTCCAATCAAAAGTATATCGCCTTCTGAAGTACAAGCCATTATAAAAAACTTAAACAACATGAAATCTCCAGGACACTTGCTCCCTGCCCCCTTTTATATGCTATTTAAATCATATTTGCAAGATAGATCTTTTTATGTCCATGTCAATGGGGATGATTCTTCGTTTGGAGCTGTTAAATCTGGTATTCCTCAAGGAAGTGTGCTGGGTCCTATTCTATACACCATTTATACGTCAGATATGACGTATAAATAACTACAGCAAATATGCAGATGATACTGCTATATTATCATCCAAAGAATCTCCAGTTGAAGCTTCTGAAATATTACAAAACCAACTTAGATTGATTGAAACCTGGTTACAAAAATGGAACATAAAGTTAATACGGAAAAATCAGTTCATGTCACATTCACATTGAGAAAAGGTGATTGCCCAACACTTTATTTAAATGGAAATATTATTCCTAAGGCAAATAATGTAAAGTATCTAGGACTCCATTTGGACAGAAGGCTTACATGGAAAGATCATATTAAAACGAAAAGAGAACAACTGAATATTAAAACCAAAAGATATATTGGCTCTTAGGACCAAAATCAGAGTTAAGTTTAGAAAACAAGGTTATTCTATATAAGACAATTTTAAAACCGGTTTGGACTTATGGTGTTCAACTCTGGGGAACTACTAGTAATTCAAACTTTGAAATACTCCAGCGATATCAGTCAAAAACTTTAAGATTATTGGCTAACGCTCCTTGGTTTATAAGCAACAATTGCTTACATAATGACCTTAGAATATCCACAATAAAGGAAGAGATAAATAGTTTTAGTGAAAGATATTTAAAAAGACTTAGTAATCATTCAAATTTGTTGGCTATAACACTTTTAGATGATAGTGATGAGATACGAAGACTTAAGAGATACCATGTTCTTGATCTACCTTTTAGAAGTTAGTTAATTAATATATTAATAATATACATTTTTCTTTTTTCTTTTATTAAGCTCACTGGAGCTTAATAAAATAAGTTATTTTTATTTATTTATTATAAGTTTTGCTTAATATTTCTTGTAAAATAGATTGCAAATAAATGAATTAAAAAAAAAAAAAAAGTTAATCCCTTATACAAGTATAGGTTACTTATGGAGTAAAAGTATTCGGTAATTTTTTTCCGTAGATATTGATTTAAATTAATGTCAGGTTACCTTTTAGGAAATTGATAAACGTGTATAGGACATTAGTCGATTACTATTACTACTTCATTGGCCTAAGAACAAAGGCTTTTTTATTTGGTTACAATCGATCCATTATTTCTCTTTGATCCCATATGACTGTTCTAAGAACGAAGGCTATTTTGCATTTGGCTACAATCGTTCCATTATTTCTTTAAGAACCCACCTGACTGTTCTCTCTGAATAAAAATCTTAAGTATAGCTGAAGCATCAGCACAAACCTCTTAAGGTTTATAAATAAGATTTATGTGATCCGAACTGCCAAAGTACCAATCGGTCCAAAATTTACTATAGCTTTCAATAGCTTAAGATAAAATAGAATACTGAAAATTATATTGTTACGTTTTTACCTTTTAAAAACAGGGTTTATTTCCTTTAAATAAACCGGATACTTTTGATTGCAAATAAAATGCAGTTTTAGTAGTTTAAAATTGCAACAACTCTTTATTTATTTATTTAAAACGTACAATCACAACAGTCTAAATAATCACTCAGTGTCTTTATACACGTTTATCAATTCGCAGAAATGCACACACACTCTATTACGTACAACCTTAAATGCACAAGACAGTTGATGTTAACTCTAACAGCAACAATGATAGACTCAACTCACGACTGCCACCTCTGCCACTATTTATACACACTGCCGTCATCATCCGAGTAGTCGAGATTGTTCATAACGGACAACTAAAACATTCGAATTCTAGAGCTTTCGATGTTAATGTTACCAGCTTAAACATTTAGTGTTGCCACACTTATAAACAATGCTAATAACCGCATGCTATCAACATTGTTGATAAGTAGAAGCTTCCACTATTGGACGTGTTCATAAACATGATGAATGTTGCAGGCAGTCGTTAAATTTAAATTGCTATTGCACATTCGTAACTATAATAAAAACAAAATTTCATGAATTGTATATTTTTAATAAATTTTTGTATAGAGGATTTTTCCAAATTTTTAGCTTTTATTTTGAAACATTTGTACCAATGTAAATTGTTAGCTATGAACTTTGAATTCCGAGCCAAAAGGATTGCACATCTTTTGAGGGCAACAACGAATCAAGCCAATATCCGATACTCTGTACCAAAACAAATAGTAGTAGGACGGGGCAAGTTCTGTACTATAAAGCGGATGAGCTTTAGAACCACTACATTCTAAATAGTTGCAACATATGACAGAGTGTTTTCATAGCGGAATATTACAGTTTCATGTCTGGCCGCATATTCTGGGATTTCTCGGCCATGCTCGTTTCAAACGAATCAGTCATAATAGATGGACTCTTTTGGTCTCTCCAAATACAGAGCATTACCATGGTTGGTTGGCCGGACTTCACATAGGATCTCTTACGCTTCGGGTTATCGTTATGGATTAATTTTTTTTATCGCAAGAATGATTCGGTGCAAAAATTACTATCTTTTTTAGTGTTCAAGCAGCAATTCAGACATACAAAATCGTCTTTCAAGTTCTCTCAGCTTAAATTCGTATGGTACCCAGTTTTTCTGCTTTTGGATGAATACTAGGGTATTCAATCGATTAACCGTTAATCGGTTAACCGATTAATTTTTCTCGGTTAACTGTTCGAATAATTTAAAATTGCCGATTTTCAAATAACAAATAAACCGATTAATTTGTGTCGATTAACCGATTAACCGATTAACCGAAATGTATTTTTTGGGCACTTTATATAGAAATATATAATTTTAAGCACACACATTTTATTTCATAGCTCATGAACAGTAACTGCTAGCAATAGTTTTCCACACAGATCATATCTGTAACAATATGAAACAAATGACAGTTCTCAAAAAAGTAATATCGAACCTTTGAAAAGTGGGTTTCAGAGTGAAATAAAAAATACAATTTTCAATAGGCAACAAGTGTGATATATATTTGTCCCTCTTTTTAAACCACAACCATTTTGACATTTTCTTTTGTTAGTTTTCTATTGCCATATTACTGGAACCAGCCGATTCATATCTGTGTAATTTGTGGTTTTCTGAAGTATAGCACAAAAATTTATAGTAAGGAATTTATAAATAAAACTTTTTCTAGAATGTACTATGATTAACTTTGTCCTAATGAGTCGGAGGACGACATGATAATAGATGAAACTAAAGACATAACTGAAATGAGTCTTTTATCAGAAACTATTAAAAGTATTCCCAATCTGAAAACTCCAAAAAGGAATCAAATGCACAGTGGATAATATAAGGTATGCATCTCATAATTGATTTTGGCAAATGTTTGAAATTAACCTTAAAACAAATTCTATCGTAAAGCTAAGATGTCAAGCAATAATTATTTGCAGATATTATAGTTATTATGTCAGTATACGGAAATGGCGACAAAACACAATATTTTTAAAGTTAAAATTATACCATATTCAAGGGCGTTGTTGGTAAATTTATAATTATTTGTTTTAAGATTGTTTTACCTTGTTGGAAAGGGTATCTTGTCCAGATTCTATTTTCGTTATAAGTTTCGCATGTATTGTTAGCAGATTTGAAATTAATTCATTTAAAATATATAATGTTTTTTGGCTTACCTACGAAAATTTGAATAGGATTTTAACTGTTGGCGCCGTTTGCCGCCGATCTATTTTTAACGTAGGATTAAAGTTTATCTTATTATCTAAAAGATATATCAAAACTTTTTTCGAAAAAGTTGAATAACTTTTGCAAATATAAACCGATTTTAACAAGTAATGTCTCGTTTTTTTTTTCGCTATACACTTGTCTTTTAAACAATGTGCACTAAAAGTTTGTTTTCATAGAAAAAATTAAAATAACTATTGTTGAATTTGAAAAATTACAAAAAAAAAAAAAAAAATAAAGAAAATGCTAAACTTTTTATAAAAACTTAAATAATTTCTTGAAATATACATTTTATAAAAGATTAATTCCTTGCCTTTTGATAATTGTTTAAAATTTTGAAATCGGTCTAAAAATGTGTGTAATAGAGCTACTAAAGTACTACGGCCTACCCTAAACAAATTTTTTTCAAAAAAACTCAAAATGTTGAGGGTGTTTCAAAATCTTTGAAAACGGTTTTAAACTTTAAACTCGAAAGCATTTTTTTAAGTATCATACATTTGCTACCAATGGAGTTTTATTTTAACTCTACTGTAGCTGAACATGTTTTTCAAAAAATGCAACCTTTGGGCCTTGTAAATATTGGGGCCGAAGGATTTATTTTTCAAAAAAAAACTAAGCTAAACGACTAAGCTTACTTTCTTTGTTGAATTGTTACATTTTGTTGTTCTTATTTATAAAATGCTTAAATAAGTATACTAAATTAGTGGTTCCATTTTCAATTTAAAATTAAAATACAAATTATTCGGTTAATCGAATAATTTAAAATTAACCGATTATTAACCGATTAAATCTAGACCTCGATTAATTATTTGCTCGATTAACCGATTAATCCAGAAATCCGATTAATTGAATAGCCTAATGAATACTGATGCTTGAAAACGTTTCGAAAATACTGATTGAGTAGCTCCCAACGATTTTGCATGGGCAAATGCCTCCAATTCTTGGTCTTCAAACTTTTTTGGCTGGCCTGGGCGATTTTTGTCTTCCGTTTCAAACTCACCACTTCTGGTAAAACACATTCACCATAAGCTTCGGTGAGCAATCGGAGTGCTTCAACTGCACTTTTTCAAAATAAAGAAGTAAAGCAAAACATCCCGCATATTACGCTATATTGGCACAAAATTTTACATTTTCAAAGCAAAAAAAAAACTTTGTTGTTTACACTATAATGTTTAATAAGTAAGTGAGAATAAACGAAAGATATGTACCATACAAAATGACATATAAGTTATTAAAAAAACGCGATCAAAAGATACGTTATCTATTGTAAATCCTGCATTTTTAAGTCATACAGCCAAAATTTTCTCGGATAGGTAGAATAGTTAAAATTTTGCACTTTCAATACTGATTTAGCTTTTATTAGAATCAAAAACTATTATAATTATTTGTTAAATCTAGCGTATAACTAAAAAAAATAATGCACAATAAGTTATTCAAAAACGGTTCTTTTTCTAAATTTAAATGCACATAAAATTAAAAATTTTTTTTTTTATGAAAATTGTTGTTTGTCCACGAAAATAAATTAAAAAAACCGTGGAGATTTGGATCAGTTATTAATAAAAAACCAGACTAGGCAAACAAATTAAATTTTGTCTGTTAAAACAAGCTTTCACAAATAATTTACAAACATGAGTTGCTTTTTTAATATCGTCCCATAAATGGCTGAGGTATATGCAATAACTTTCGATTTTTTATACCCACCATCAAACAAGATGGGTGGTACATTGATTTTGTCATTCCGTTCGTAACATATTTGTATATATATTCTCCTAAGATTCTAAGACGATCTTGTTATGTCCGTCCGTCTGTCTGTTGAAAACACGATAGAGCTGAAACGAAAGGAGTTACCCGGCTAACATTTTCCACAAATACTTTCTGTTGACTAGATTCGTTTGGTATTGAAAATGAGCATTATCGATTTATGATTTCACCAAGCACCCATAGAAATGTTCTCCCGGAATACTGTTTGAGCAGTCAGAAATAAATTGATTATAAGGCAATCCCGAAAAAATTTTGTAAAAATTAGTTCTAAGCACTCTGAAATTATATTGTAATGTATGACGAAAATCGGCCAATATTTGTCCCTAGTTACCATACTAGGTCCCCATCAGAAAATGACTTGAACATTCATAATTGTATTATTTAATATCATGATGAAATTACATATAAACAACTTTTATATGAATCTAAATCTTTCTACCAACTTTTGTGATGATAGGTCCATAACTGTATCGGAAAAATATTTTATTGTCACATATTGATGGTGGGTATATAAGATTCGGCATGTTGTCGACTAACTTCTTTCGATATTTAGAAAATAACATTAAGTCTTCTTCATTTCTCTATCAATTTTCATTTATCACTTCAAAATATTTGTTTTTTCTTTAATAATAGATTTCAACAACTTATTATTTGTTGCATATTAATATTTTTTTTCATTGTAGTTTCATTCTGTAAGAGATTTCTTTACCAAATATATTGTAACTTCACATACACGGTTACCACTTCGCAGCTTTTTGTTATGAGATGAAAATTAGCGTTGGTTTCTACTTGAGAGTACAACCAATATTCTGATGATTTTTAAAATCTAAGTCACTCGTTAAAGGCGTTAAATGAGTATTAATCTTTAAATATCCATAATTTTCACAGAAATAAGAACACGAATAATAATATTAAAAATTAACTGTGTACTTGATAGTATAGTTAAATGACTCCAAACAGTATAGTTAAACGTACCTCCAAGGACATAATTGTGTGAAAATAATGTGCCAATGTTGATGCTACGTAAGTCTTAAATATTGAATAGTAATTTTGTAAGTTAGCATTTTAACCCATATGCAAGATTATGCTGGATTGATTCATTACTTAAAATGTTCGGATATGATTTGAAACTGCCAACTATTTGTGACTGACTTTGTTTTGTGAGTGTTCTAACTTGTGACTACATGTACTATGTTTAATAGTAAAAGAGTTTTCCATAAATGTTGGTAAATCCAGCTAATCTCTAAAACAAGGTATTAACTCAACTCAACAATGGATGGCAGTAACAAAACCAACAAATATTTACAAAACAACAAAGTTGTTATTGCGGCTGTTGCTATTTTTAGTAACCCAACAAAATAACAATAAAGCATATAAAAACTCTGACTAAAAAGCTATAGAAATTATTTAGCACAACAACTGGATACTTGACGATTTTCTACAGTATAAAGCCTGCAACAACGCAGCAAAGAAACAGTAAAATATATTAATGTACATATATTGCTTCGTAGAAGCAAACGCTTTAATTTAAGATTTAATTTTTTACTGATTACCAAATATTTTAAATCCCTTATTGACTTTTAAAAAACCTGCTCGAGATGAGCTAAATTCATGTGCCTTATCCCACTACTACTTTACTGTATTTCCGAAAACATGATACTGCAAGATAGAGGCAGTTGTGCAGCTGAAATTAAAGCTATTGCTTTCAAAAAATATTTGCTGGGAAACATAACAAAACAACAACGATACAACATTATTCATACATAGGTAGTTATGCACAAACACGCTTATGTTGAGAAGGAGTTTTCTAGTTTCGGTTTGTTTTAAAAGCGATAAAAACCCCTAAATATTTTGTTATTTTTGCTACACTAGTTTTTAGGACGATAGAGCGAGAGGCAGAGTGAGAACAAAAAATAAGCTAAAATCGTTACAATGAAATTAAGTGCACCGGCAAAGTAAAAGTTTTATTAACACCGCTATTAAAGGTTTACTTTTTATTTTTTTTTTTGTTTTTGCTAACAACAATTTATATATTTTTTACAATAAATTGTTTACTGGCTTAAAACAAAATGGGTGCAAAAACATAAGGGGTAAAAAATAGAACAAAAAAGTTGAGAGTATTGTAAAAAGTTGTAGTGGATATAAAGCACTCTACAAAATGTATTTAAACAAGACCAAAATTATAAATTCTCAACTGCTGGCGAAATTTTGTATTCAACGGACTTGAATGGGACAGAAAATATAATGCTATCGAGTCCAAATTAACTAAACACGTTATGGAATACCTGTTCGCTAATAGGACTGGTACGGCACTTCGTTTTGACTCTGGTGAGATTTATCGGGGCTACAGCGTTCAAAGGACTTTCTTAGCAAATGCATCGCAAAGATCAGTTGTGCATGGGAAGGTTTAAGTCTTAAATTGATCCCTGCTCAAGAAATTCCTATGAGACAACCGATGCACACAAGATGTTGTAGTGTTTAAAGCTGCAAAACCCCAACATTCATATGGATGACTGGTCCATCATCCGCACCGAACAAGGTGATGGTCACACATGCCTAATTCTCGCCATCACAGAATCTGGTTCAATCGAGCGTGAGCTTTTCTTCAAGGTAAGGGAAGCTAAGGTAAGGGAAGCTAAGGTAAGGGAAGCTAAGGCTAAAGGTGTGCCGGCCCACAGGTACGGGGAGCGGTGAATTATTAAAAAAGAAGTTCTATAGAAAATATAGTTCGATATGCATAACTGTCTCCAGCAGATTTTTATTTCGAAAGACCAAATTTTGTGTATTTTCCACTAATTTTGGCCAAACAATTGGACAAATTTAAAATATCTTCCTTTGGTCGTCATCATCGTTATCATAATAAGTAGCAAAAATAGTTAAACATGCATGAGGGTTGCAAGCTTTGAAAGACAAACAATATTCTCTATAAGGGCCATACAGCAAAAACTCCTGCTTGATCCACACAAGTACTGCCACCCAAATGAAAAACTAAAACGAACAACTTTTACGGTCATTAATGTTTGAGTAGCAGCGGCAACGTCACCATTACAGCCAGAGCAAAAAACAAACAAACAAAAAAAAAAAAAAAGTAAAACACGCTTAAAAGTTGCGTAACAAAGTGTCGCTAAAGTTTTTCATTTTAGCTTTATAAAAGGTACTTAAATACTTTTAGACTATAATTTCTTAGCTACTAATGAATAAATAATGAAATTTCCTTATAAAAACAAAGGAACCAACGCAAAATAACACAAAAAAATACAAAACTTAATACCATAGTTAGTTGGGTGGGGGGGTGTACCTTCAAAGGCATAAAACTCTGAAAGTTATTAAACTTAAAGGTATGCAATAATTATTTTGTTTATTGTTTATAAGAAAGACAAAAAAAAATAATAATAAATAGTTAAAATGCTATAAAGAGAAATAAAAATAACATCAACAAAAGGACAAGCAAAAAAACTTCTGCGACAACATGCCAACAATGAAGTAAATATTAAAGACATGAAGTGGATTAAAAATGAGTAATTGTAGTTTTTAAATGCTTAAAGTACTAGACTATCTCAAATATTATTTAATGGTTATTAAATACAGTAAAAGCTTGGTTTTTGCGACTGATTAAAAACAGACGTGTAGCGAGTCTTCGCTATAATAGAACACATAAATTTTATGTAATTTTTAAAATTAAAATTGCTTTTATTGACATATTTACATTTTAGAAATTTTTAAAGAAACTGGAGATTTTGAGTTGCTTTTTTGGCAAATTATTTTTTAAGATAACAGCTAAATCACGTAGTTAATATATAGCTGTTGTCGGCTTATCATTTTCCAAAGCCAATTGTATGCATATGTATATCGATGTTATACACTCGTCCACTTTAATTTTGGCTCCTCATTACTTTCCACATGATATTCTTCTTGAATCCAGTTGTTTATGTCAGCATTCCGTACCAATTTGAGCTACAAGTGTACCACTAGTTGAAAGAATTTAGTTTTTTTCCTGAATTTTATTTGGAAAATATTTAAGGGCATGTTATCCTCTTCACTTCATTCAGAGCCGAATTCGAGCAAGGCGTTCCATGATTTTCGGATATTGGACACTGACGTAGCTAGGATCTGAACTGCATTTTTTAAATTGAAGTTTTTTAGTTCGAGCTACAAATTTGTTCCCTTCTCACTAAGCAAGTGAGTGAGCAGTTGTTTTTTATAATTTAATTTGACCAAGTTGATAAGGTTTTGATTTAACGGTTGAATAAGCGCAGTGTAATTGAGTGAAAGATTCATTGCACAAATGGATTAATAACATGAGGTTTCGAAGATAATTTTAAAAATCTAATTCCAAGTCTACAGCCATCCTTTACTGGCATTGAAACTTGGTTTGAAAAATTTTGGAATACAAATGACTGGCTTTTGATCGTAAAATCCCTGCTGATATAGGAACATTTGTTTCCCTTTGTTTCACTTACTTATTAGTGGTTTGGGGTATTCAGCTGCTGCAACGTTTTCCAGGGCATATTTCTGTTGTAAGTACGCACTTTTTTAATGAATTTTCTTGCTTTATAATACGATAAGCCGACAAAATTGAAGATTAAAATCCTCCAAAACGGTTAATATACCAACAGACGGGGATTTCCCTCTTTTGGTTATAGACATTGTAATAAAATTTGAAAAAAACAAAATAAGTGTCCTTAAATTTCGCACTCCTAGATTCTTGGTATATGTGTCAATGACTTTTTTAATTTTAAAACACAGTAGAAGCCAACAAGAAGCCATTCGAATTCAGTTTAAACGATTTTTGATATTGTTTGAATCATCACTTTTGGCTTTTGAGTATAAATATTCATGCTGGATATGAAGTATGAATGATGTTAGTTACCCCATAAAACAAACTTTCTCCTAATGACGAGAGTGCTATATTCTTTTGTGCCGGATTTTATTTACCCTACACCAAGTACACACTAAGATAAATATTAAAAACAATTTTAGTGAAAAACATTTTGTTGTATTGGCTGTATGACTTAAAAATGCGGGATATACATTAGATGGCGTATATTTTTAACGCGGTTTTTGTTTTTAATAACTTATATGTCATTTTGAAGGGTACATATCAGTCAGTTATTCTCACTTAGTTATTGAACATTACAGTGTAAACAACAAAGTTTTTGTTTGCTTCGAAAATGTCGTAAGCTTTGCTTTACTTCTTTAATTTAAACAAGTAAGAGAGCTATATTCGGCTGTGCCGAATCTTATATACCCTTCTCCAAATTATACTTTAAAATAAAATTTAAAAAATTCTTATTTTTTTCCAATTTTTTTAAAATTTTTTTTTTTTTTAACTTATTAGTGAAAAAAGAGTTTTTTGTGAAAAAAATTCGGGTTAAAAATATTTTTCCCGATTTTGACCCATGTAGGTCCAACTTACTATAGCCTTATATACATCGTTGCAATGGACTTTGAAATATCTATCATTAGATATCCATATTGTCTATATTTATGACTTAGTAAGATATAGATCAAAAATAGGCAACAAAAATAGAGGTTGTCTCCGATTTTTGCTCATATCTCCGTTATTTATGTACGGATTTTGCTGATTTTAAATAGGAAACTTCTCGAAAGCATGTCTGACAGAATTATTGAAGATTTGGATCCCGAAGATGTCTGGGGCCTTCAGAAAATTGATTTCAACAGAAAGACGGACAGACAGACAGACATGGCTAAATCGACTCCGCTATCTATAAGGATCAAGAATATATGTAACTTCTTACGAAGGTGAGGGGTATAAAAAAAGTACCGCTGTATCACACCAATTGTTTAGAGCTTATAATGAATGCGTTCTATCGTTTTCAACGTTCGAGATTTGGTTTGTGCTGTTAAGAAGTGGTGATTTTGATATGGAAGCCAAAGATTGCCCAGGTAGGCCAAAAATGTTTGAAGACCAAGAATTGGAGGCATTGCTCCATGAAGATTGTTGTTAAACTCAACAAGAGCTTGCAAAATTATTGAGATACTCAATCAGTAATTTTAAACCGTTTGCGAGCAGAAGGATTCATTCGAAAGCAAGGAAATTGGGAACCATACGAATTGAAGCCGAGAGATCTTGAAAGATGATTTTGCATGTCCGAAATGATGCCTGAACGCTATAAAAGAAGATCATTTTTGCACCGAATTATTACTTGTGTTGAAGAATGAATCTATTACGATAACCCAAATAGGAAGGGATCGTATATAACGACCGGCCAAACAAAGCCCAATATACATGGCGCTAAGGTAATTCTCTGGTTTAGGGGAAATCTGACCAGACCATCACAGGGAAGCTATATTGAATGCAAGTGATTCGTTTGAAGCGAGCATGGGCTGAAAGACGCCTAGAATATACGGCCAGACATGAAACAGTAATATTACATCATGACAACAGTCGGTCACATGTTGCAATACCCGTTAAAAGCTATTTATAATGATGTGTTAGGGATGTTTCGCCTCGCCCACCTTATAGTCCAGACCTTTCCCCGTCCGGCTACTATTTGTTTTGATCGATGCAAAATGCTATCTCTGGTATATATAAATATTAAACAAAATTCACATATCGCTTATTTGCTGCAACAACGTCATAACTCAAAATCCGTGATTTTTGAACTGAGTAATACAAAATATGCGCCGGTCTATAGTCTTTCATATAGTTTTATCAGCTTTCAAACAATTCAATTATTTTTTGTGATATTAGCTCTGTTCAATAACTAAATTTTGTTACTAGTTAGTAACAATTGTTACTGGAAAAGCGTTCATTAAAGCAGAAAACTTGCAAGTAGAGAAAAAATCAAGAGCAATCGTTTTAAACTATTACAAGTTCTATTTTGAACTCGTAATAGTTAGCTATGTTTTGGGTTATTGTTTATTTATTTACAATTTTATTTTAGTGGTGAAAAAATTTAAAAAAAAATTTTAATAAAATTGAAGAAAATGTAAGTATTTGTACATTTTAAAAGGAATAAAATAAGAAAATTGTGTGTATATATTTAGGATCCAATGCAGGCCACCAAGAAAATATCTTAATATTGGGACCAAATTGGATCCAACTGTTACTGGAAAAGCGTTCATTTACTTTTTACTATTTTTGAGAATTTAAGAGAGTAATTTTGATTTTATTCTCTCGTTGCAAGTATTTACTGGGAATGTAAAAGAACAGACTTATTGGTTTTTGTTGTAAACATAAAAATTAAAATTCATGTTTTCTCGTGTATTTGACAAGTAAAAATTTGGGTTAAATACAGCTTAGAAACATATTAACATCTACAAGGTGGCGCAAAAGTAATCCTCCTATCAGAAAATACTATAAGTTTTGCCCCTAATGTCAGTTCTGTTTTGACATTTGTGTAGTAAACACATGCGAAATACACGTTAATAAACAATGTTACGCTACACTGCCTACTGGTGAAACACTGCGACGTTTCGCCGCTCTCCTCGAAGAGACTGGCACAACACGAGATGCTGCCAGGCGTGGAAGACCCCGGAGTATCCGTTCTGCAGAGAATATTGCTGCTGTAGCCGAGGATGTCATGGAAGCGCCGTCGACATCGACCAGACGACGTGCCACGCAAATAGGTATCAGTCGACGGTCTTTACGGCGAATTTTGGTACAAGATTTGAAGATGTTTCCGTACAAAGTCCAGACGGTGCATCAGCTGTTAGCTGCTGACCGCCAATCGCGTCTAACATACGCTCAACCCATCCTTAATCACCACCAAGAGGAAGATGATTTTTCATCAAAAATAATCATGAGTGATGAGGCCCATTTCCATCTTAGCGGGTACGTAAATAAGCTAAATTTACGCTTCTGGGGCACTTAAAATCCGCGTGTAACCCACGAAGAGCCATTACACCCACTCAAAGTCACTGTATGGTGTGCTGTTGTCGCTGGAGGAGTCATCGGACCTTTTTTCTTCGAAGACGTCGCGGGCCAAACGGTTACTGTGAATGGTGAGGACTACAGAGCAATGATCAATGAGTTATTTTTGCCGCAACTAGATGAATTGGGATTGGAAAACATGTGGTTCCAACAGGACGGTGCAACGGCATACACTGCACGTGCCACAACCGATATGCTGAAGGATGCATTTCCCGGGCGCTTAATCTCCCGTTTTGGCGATTTGCACTGGTGTGCAAGATCGCCTGATTTGACCCCTTCAGACTTCTTTTTGTGGGGCTTTTTGAAGTCGCGGGTTAATGTCAACAAGCCTCAGACTCTTGCAGCTCTTAAAGACAATATCCGTCAAGAATGTGAGAACCTATCACCGGAAGTTTTGGCCAAAATTATGGAAAATGCCATAAAAAGGGCTCAACTGACAATCAACTGTGGCGGCGGCCATTTACATGACATCATATTCTCGACTTGATGTAAAAAAAACTACAGACCAAGTAAAAATAATCCACAAGAAGAATCAAAGTTTTTCATTTTTTTTATTACAGCCAAAAAACATCGGAAGTTTACTTTTACCTTGTATATTTATACCTGTATGTATTAAGTACCTATGCCGAACATACGAATATAAGTACTTAGTAAAATCAACAAAAAATCGAGATGATCGTTGTTTTTTTTGTCATTTGTAAGTCGATTTTAAATAAAAATCTAAGTAGGACGGATATACTGATGTATCAATCATGTATGTAAGTTATATGGGGGCTTCGGAAGGTAAATTTCAACAGACAGACAATTCAGAATATATATAATTTTTGGGGTCTCAAATGAAAAATGTAGAAATTGCGAACTGAATGACAAACTTATGCTTATATATACCCTTGTCACTCATAGTGTAGAGTTTAAGTAATAAATATATAACTGATACATACAAAAACATTATTTCACCCCCAAAAAATTACAACTATTAATAAATTGTTTATATTTAAAATTCCCTACCTTCATCTTTGCACAAACTTTAGTAATTATTTTGTAATTATCTTAAATGGCAACTTCTTACCAAAACTGAACTACACATATAGTAAACTTGAACTCCACTAAAGAGTACCGGTAAAGAAACGTGTCTAGCTAGCGTTTGTAGCAAAACCAGTGATTATCGAAAATTGAATGTATTGCATATTTGATGCAATAAGTGTCGTGTATTAGAAAACATTTAACCTGTACCCTGCTCAACAGCAGCAACATTGCATGGGACTCAATGTTGTTTACTATTGTATTAAATTAGGAAAATCTCATTTTAGAAAATTATTTATAAATATTTTATTAACTTCTATTTCTTGCGCCCTCTGTCTTTTTCTATTGTTTTGGTCGAAAAGTTTTTAAGCATGAAAATGTTAAAGCCAAAGGTTTTCTTTTTGTATTTATATTGTTTAAAAAATTTTCTTAACTTTATAAGGGTTCATTAAAAAAGAAATGTTTTTTTTTTTTTGTAGTTGATTTCGTTGTGTTGTATAAGATTTTGTTTTTTCCCCATACCTTGTAATAAGGGCCAGCTAGTTTGTCGTTAGAAGGAAGAAAATGGAAAGGAGCGAGGACAGGGGTGGGAGAAAAACTTTTCTGTTGACAACATTGTTTTGTTTTTTCATTAAGTTTGCTTGGTTTATTGTTGTTGTTGTGTTGTCATCTACAATATTTGTTGTTTTTTTCATATTTTACTTGTCGTACAGTGGAGCAGATTGCACAATAAACATCAGAGACTACATAACTCGTCCACAAATCTATGTAGTCGAATTTATTACTTATTAATGATTAAAAAGAACAAGTCACTTAAAGAATCTTTAAAAACACAGATATTTTATTATCGATTCAGACCTTTTGAAAGTTGATTTCAAGCAACAGACGTACAGCATTATATTAACTTCCAAGCATCAAGAATACTGATTCAATATATATAGAGCCTACGTAAAGTTGATTTCATGCAACAGACGGTCATCACTAGGGGGCGGATTTTTATGCATTTTTTTACATGTGCACATTTACTGCCTTTTACGAAAAAATGCTAAGTAAATTTACAGAGCAACATATTGTTGACCTGCTCATGAAAAGCGAGATTTTGAAGATACTTCAGATGATGAAGAAAATGAGGTGGAACAAAATTGTTTGGCTTTTTAAGAGGAAATAGTGGAAGAATTAATGCAAAT
Source organism: Calliphora vomitoria (assembly GCA_942486065.2). Taxonomy (NCBI): domain Eukaryota; kingdom Metazoa; phylum Arthropoda; class Insecta; order Diptera; family Calliphoridae; genus Calliphora; species Calliphora vomitoria. The sequence continues at coordinate 78,712,863 of OW818033.2, forward strand.
AGATGGTCACCACAACCCGCAGTTTTGCCTCAAGCACAAGGCAAGCGGCTAAAATGGCTTTCAAAAAACCTTTCGAATTCACCACAATATTCCGAAGCTGGATTCTGAGAGGATGGAAACAGGCAGTCGAAAGATGATAGTTTTTGGAGTCTTGTTTCGGAAAACAGTAATATATATGTTTTGCAAACTAACCGAACTTTGAACTCAACTCCTTTCGAGTACAAAAAGTTTGTTGGTGATCATATATTCGCGGGGTGCATGGAGAATTTAAGAATACACATGTATTATCTACGCACTACAAATGATCGGCAGTGCTTCATGGAGTTTCATTCCAAATCAATAAATTTTCATCCAGGAGTATAACTATTTTCATGAATTTAAAAATAAAAATGTCTAAACAAATAAATTTTTTATTTAATTCGGTTACAAATCTCCAGCTGGCTGCACCTGCAATATCTCAGAATCTTTTCGTCCTTTATGTCCCTGAATAAAATTTGTTATTCTATTCTTTCTTTCAGAATTTTGGTTTTTTCTTGAGACTGAGGATGATAGGGAAACAATAAAATTTATCTAATGTAAAGGTATTGTATGTTTATTTATCACAAATTTAATGATGTTCGAATGCAAAGTCGCACAAGCCCAACTTTTCTCATATTGAAATTTCCATTGCACGTTTTGTTTTGATAAACTTCTTAAATAGAGACATTATTGAATTTAACTCCCTAAAATCTATCTGAGGGTACAAAAAGTCAAGAAAGAATGCGATTGAAAATAACAGTAAGTTCTTGCTTTGCATTATAGCATATTATGATGTCAAGTGCGACATTGAAAAACAACATTTGTTCACCCAGAAAAAAAATATAGTTGTGCATGTTTACTGTAACCATTTCAACATTTTTAATAATATTATAGTCACAGTAACTATTTATATGATTGTGGTAACAATAAAATAGTTAATTTATTCACATATACATAGATGGTTACAGTAAACAAGTATATGTTTGCGACAACCTTTTTTTTGATGAATAATTTTATCATAATATGTTGTTCTCAGATTATGATATCCATAAGCCGAGATTAACATAATAATGTAAGTCCATCATCATATAAATGGTTGCCACAAACATATACTTGTTTACTGTAACCATATATATGGTTGATACAATCATGTGAATCATATTAACCATATTCTTGTTACCACAATCATATAAATAGTTACTGTGACTATAATATTGTTAAAAAACTTATAAAAATGTTGAAATGGTTACAGTAAACATGCACAACTATACTATTTTCTGCGTGCTGTCAGTGAATCGAAATTTCCCGGCTATTAACTGAAAAGGAAACACTGCTCCTCTCTGTTTACTCCTGTCAAAATTGTAAAAAGCTGCGTCATTTAGTTTGTGTTTGACAGCCATTGATTGCAGACTACCCAGTGACTTGAGGAGAAATTGGAAAAAAGTGAATTTCGTCCGCTCATTAAGCATCATTTTTTGCGGAAAAAACATTATGGGAACTCTGCACCATCAATTTCAATGGTAAAAGAGTGGTTTACTGAATTTCGTTGTGGCCGTACAAGCACGGAAGATGCTCTGCACCCGAAACAATTGAAATTGATCTGGTGTTGAAAGCCATAGGTATCTCACATGGCTTAGTAGTTTAAATTTCATCACTTGGGTATGAGAAAGCTTTCCGCAAAATGGCTGCAGCGCTTGCTCTCAATCGACTGCACAAAAGTGCAGTTTCTATGGCAAAAATACATGAATTAGGCAAGAAATGCTCCATATTCTACTTATTTTGCAGTTTCCATGGCATAAATACAGAAATTCAGCTAAGAAATGCTGCATATACCGCCATATTTAGCCCCGAGTGACTATTTCTTGTTTCCAAAGCTGAAAAAATGCCTCGGCGGAAAAAGATTTGACTCCAACTATGAAATCATCTTACAAATAATACCTATTTTGATGACCTCGACAAATCTTATTTTTTGGAAGGGATAAACAATTTGGAGAAATCTTGGACAAAGTGCATACAACTCAAAGAAGACAAATAAAATAATTTTTTAACCAAAAACCTGTGTTTCATGCAAACTTTGGACCCGCCCGCGTACATGCAGAAAACTCTTCAAATGCTGAGTACAAACTGAGATTTTGTATACAATTAAAACAAAAAAATCTTACTGAAAAATAAGAAGATCTGAGATATTGGCAATTATATAAATTTGGTCACGTGCGACATCATAAAATTTAAAAATTGGAGAATTATTTATTTTTTTACATAAATTATTTATTTAAATATATATCCGATGCATTTTCTTGTTATCAATGTGCATAATATAACATACATGGGGTTAAAATGTTTTCTGTGAAATCGGCGTTTGAATTATGTGTGAATGCCTTGGTTTTTTGCAATTGTCTTGAAAATTAAAAATTGCCCAAATTTAAGCTTAGTGCCAATTATTGGGTAAACCTATTGTCAAAATAAAAATGCGTTTTAATTAATATTACTTTTATTTAACTTTCAATGTGTTCGACGGTCACGTTCGACATAATGGAATTACCTGGCCATACGTATACATATTTTTTTAGTTTACATATAATATTTTCTATAAAAATGTTTTACACATATCTATTAGCATTAACCACTGTTCAACGTTCCTGTTCTGCTTGATGTTGACAACAATATGTTACATGTGGCTTGTTTTGTTGTTGCTGCTGCTGCTAAAGTGGTTTCTCTAACCTTATGGTTTTGTTATTATATTAGGGTTTTCTTACTATAAAAATTCCTTAGAAAACCGGTAGACAGAAACTTATTTTAACTTTAGGAAAATGTTTTTATTCCTAGATTTTCTTTATGAAAAAAAAAACTTTCAAAATAAAAGTTGACAACATGACCATTTTGTAGGGAAAAATAAACAAATAAACCATCCTAAAAACAACAAAGTTGGTCAAGTTTATTATTGGTCTTAACAAAAGAAAGTTTAAGTCTTTAAAGTCGAAAATAATTATCATTAAAGTTCAATTCTTTTGTTTTTGTAGCTAGTTTCTTTCTACTTTTGCAAACAACAACAACAACAACAACTAATGGTGACAACAATTTGTTGTCTTAGAATTTGTGTGAAAGTATTGCAGGGTTAAAATGGCAAAGGTATTTATTTAGTAAAGGATGATAGAAACTATTATGATGATGATCCAAAAAGATGTTGTAGTTTAAAATCTTTCTAATTGTAAGGGATTAACAATAAAACAGAACTTTGAAAAGTACATACATATATTTTGTCACTTAATATATAAAATATATATAAAGGGTCTTCCAAAAGGGACATCCGAACTTCGACAGATGATAGCGGCCATATTGTTGAAGCTACATCTGTCGAATTGGCTGTCATTTATTCAGTTTCTTTTGCCAAATCACTATGGATGGATATAGCGTTCATCAACACTTGCAAATGATATGATTGTTTTATCAAAATGTAGGTTCTGTTCGGCTTTCATCAAAAAGTCTTCTTCAGAGATGATGGATCTCACCTGATGGGTACGTCAACAAACAAAACTGTCGAAGAAGATCCAAGAAAGTTCAATGCATCCCAAAAAGTCACTGTTTGTTATGCATTTTGAGATGGTAGTGCATATTTCATTGAGAACGACGTTTCCTGGCCATTACCGTCAACAGCGAGCGCTATAGTTTGATGATTACCAACTTCATTTGGCCTGGATCGGATAATATGGACAGCTCATGCCACATTGGTTATTCTGCACGAGCGATTGAGGGCATGTTCATCTCATGTGGAAGTGATGTGAACTGGCCCCCGATATCGTGCGATTTGACAACGTTAGACTAGTAGCTAGTCTATGAATAAGTCTCATACCACAGCGTCTCTTAAGGCCAACATAACCCATGTCATCGGTCAGATTTAGCTCGATTAATGCGCTAGAGTTATTTGGGATGCGAAACAACCAGCAAAGCTTCGGCCTACATTTCCACGATGTTATATTGCATATATAATGGTAGAGTTTGGCTTATTAGCTCAGTGAAGTGATCGCTCTTTTAAGCTCAGCTCACTCAAATGAACCAGGTCGCTTTTTTAGCTCATTAGTATGTTTTAAGATGACCATCTCGTTTAGTGAGTAGCATCCCAGCAGTTCTAGGAGACAGTACCGAACTAGTGATTTTACCCATCATTTAGGGTGGGAACTAGTTACTTCAATAGCTACGTGACTAGTTATTTTAACACGTATATGTCCTAAGCAGGGTGTCAATTGACTCCTTTTGACTACAATGAGACTGTCTAATAGCTGGTCCAAAGTAGTCAACGAATTGAATTCACATAGTAGTTAAATAACGACAGTTATCTTGCTAGCTACCAAACTGGTAACTTGATCAGCTACACATGTTCCGGTGCTAATTGACCTCAAATAGTCAGCTAAAAGACATATCATAGGCAGTCCAATAAACGATAGCTTGTAAACAAACTTCTCTTCGACAACTCTCCAATGGATGGCTTCTGATAGGTAAAATGACTACTTTCTAAAATTCAGTACAAAATAAACGTTTAAAGTGACTTCACTATAGGTTACTAAGAGACACTAAAGTGACTATTGACTTCATGATATGTGACATGGGATATCAGTATACTTAAGCAAAAATAAAAATTAACTGTATGAGAATTATATCAGCTTAATTTGTATAAAACCAGTTTCAACTAATTTCTCACAAATCGTTTAATGTGACTACACTCCAGATTACTTAGAGACACTTAAGTGACAATTGTCTTCACGCTAGATTACCTGGGATGTATAAAGTAACAAATTGTCTTCTCTCTGCACTAAAAAGAGCACATACGTGTCAAATGGCAATAATATATAAATTGGAGTCAGCCAACTGATAAGACATTTGTGACGATTACTGTCTATAAGGGATACATTGACTACTTGCTTAACTGCTGGGATATTTTAGTTTTTGTCGCGCACAACACTAGCGAAGGAATTCTACAGCATTGACGGGTGAATGAAAGCATGTTGTTTAGTGAAGACGACAAAATCTACTACAAAACCGTTCATTGCTCAGCTGAAAACGCTCAGTACGATGTACGATTCACTTCGATCATTTGAATAAATAGTTTAATTGAACTAGGTCATTCATGAACTACATAACTCTACATAATGGCATCGATAGGTAGTTCAAACCAATTCAAAATGTCGATGATAACTTACACTCACTTCGTTTTATTTAAATTTGATGATAAGAAGCGCTGAATGAAAGACCCTTTACACTATATTCTAGTTCATGACTGTCACATCAAAAAACTATATGCAAATAAATATGTTTATATGTGTAATAAGTCTGCATCCGTTCATACCAAACTTAACTAATTTGTATAATCTTTTGTTATTCTTCGATTGCAAATTTTCCATAAAACAAACCAACATCTTTTCGAATTTAAAACATTCTCAAAAACTTATTTGTAAGTAAATAAATAGACATATATATAAAGACACAGATATAGAGAGGCAGCCAGGCAGATAAGCAATTCTTGCTCATTATCACTTAAGTAACATTTGTGCATTAGTATGCATATTTCCGTTTCCTTTTTGGTTAACACATCTATACAAACATACATATGTTTGTATAGATGTGTTATGTATGCAAACCCATAAACACAACTGTAATACGTATTTGTTAATATTAAAACTTAAAAGCCCTTTATTAGAATTTATGACATCCGTTGTTTGGGCTACCAACTGTAAAAAGGATATTTAAATAACCCCAAATCCTAACTACAAAACTTTATCGTATATTGTTCTTATGTAGCAGTAAAAAAAAGTCTAATGAATAATTGCTCCGGATGTAGTACATATAGAGATAATATTTAATGATGTTTCAATTAAAGTTTAGATACTTTAAATCAAATTGAATAGTAAAAATATTCAAAAAATAATTTTATGATTTATTAGATAAATATTTAAGTAATCACAATATTTGTATACACTTCACCATGAGTGCTAAAGGTACATATAAGTTTGTCATTCCATTTGTAATTTCATAATGTAAAGGGTCATTCATTAAGCGCTTCCTATCTTTCAATTAAAATAAAACAAAGTGTATTGCCTATCGATGCCATTATATATCAGTATAGCATCGTGCCAATGTCCGCCGTGGCTTTTCTATGAGCACGCATCCCAAATATCCAATTTTCCATGAATCTGGCGTTTAAATCAGGCTGAATTTGAGCGACAGCATGTTTGTGGCTTATTCGCATAGATCTGCGACTTAAGAAAACCCCTCAAAAAAAGTATAACTGGATCAAATCGCACGATCTCGGTAGCCAGTTCACATCACCACCACGTGTATGTTGACCAGCACATTCATCCATAACCAAAAACATTACTCAATTGCCTTTTAATACCAACTTTAGTGACAATAGAGACTTTAAATCAAATCACAGGATTAAAATGATAAAAATAAAAAAAAAAATTGTATATGAAAATGTGTACTAGTACCAAAAAGGACCTATAAGTCGCCAAAAGGACATAAGTCGCCTTTATTAATGCTATAATTTTCATGCGAAATTGCTTTAAAAATATTATATTTGACTGTAGGTTGTAATGGGTTAATGGAGTCCAAGATAAATGGTTTTTGCAAGATTGCAAGACTTCTCACACAGAGCCAAACACGATCAAAGCAAGGCTTCGTAGGGCCAATCTACCACCCCGCTAAGATGGGGACCATATGTCCATCAAGGCTCCCGTCAGCGAGCATTTAGATTTAATACTTATTCTTAGGCCTTATAAACCCTTAGACGACGAAGAATTTTCTGCTGGAAAATTTAAAAATTTTATTGCGGAGAGAATCGAAAGTCGAACAAACACAATTTGTTTCGTATGTAAAAACCCAATGTGCTTTACAGGGAACAGAAATTGTCTTGATATTTATCACAAGTGTTAATAAAAATTAGCAAGAAAGCGAGAAAATTATTAGCGGTATTCAGCGTCTTGTGCGTTTTAGGTTGCAATTGTTTGCTATTGCAATAATTTTGCCATTGACAGGGAGCGGTATTTTACGCAATATTGCAATGCTAGATGCAAATTAGGTAACAGCTGATATACAGAATTATTGGTCGAGAAAATTTATAAAAAGGTGTTTGATTATTTTGTGAAATTGTTTTTAAATGCCGCGAAATAATCCAGAACAATTTTTATTTCAGTTTTTGTTGGCTTTATCTCTTTTTAATTTTTTATTTAGAGTGCTCGGCTCCATAGCTTCAATTTTGTGTGACGATATTAAATTATTGTTTACAAATATCAGCTGTTTTAGTATTGCGCAAAAGCAATGATGTGATAATTGCATTTCTGTGTATTTTGTTGTTGGATTGCAAATAAAAGCTACAGTATTTTGCATTTGCACTTTCGCAAGACCATATGCTTCAAACACTGAACTCCGCTATTATAAAAACAATCTGGATTTATTTTATTATGTGTGCAGACAATATATCACCGGGAAAAAAAGGGAACTGCTCCTTAACTTCATTGAAAAAGTCATATATCCGCTCAATTTGAACCAGCATTGTACACCGAGCACTGTATGCATTTCATGTCGATTGAATTTATACTATTCAAACGCATTGCGCTTATTTATCGACTCATCAAAACGCAGACAATATTCTTTCCCCACTATGGAGTTGTACGGTATAAAAATATTATTACAATAGAATATTCCCTATTACATTTGTTTTAAGAATTAAAATCAAAAAATCATGTACACGAAATTTAGAAAAGAATAACGGTTTTTATAAGTATTTTTGAGTTCAGCTGAATAACCGTAAGCTAAAACGTATTGGTTCTCTATGTAAAGGGTGTTTTTTAAGAGGCGGAGAACTTCAAATTGGCAGCACTGTTTTCTCTGACAGTTGATGTGACAGTTCGCGGTTGTTTTAAGCAAAGAAAAAATACAATTTTCAATAGCCAACAAGTGTGATATAAATTTGTCCTTGTTTCCAAATCACAACCATTTTGCCATTTTCGTTTGTTCATTTTCTATTGCAATATTACTGCAACCACATGATTCATATCTGTGTAATCTGTGACAACACTCGTATGTGTGATTTTTTATCTATATTTCTCTATGTTTTATATATAAAAGTCTATGGGTAAATGAAATTAATAAACAAATTTTAATAGGATTTTTTTTTTAATTTAGTTTTTTTTAGATATTGCTACTTTGATCGCTTAAACAAAATCGGAAAGAATTTGCTCAAATATTAAGAAGTTGATTTTCGATTACACATAACAATTGAGTACAGACGAGAGATCCACAGTGAATAAATTTTTTGCTATTCATACGAACTTACGAAATTATAAGTATAAGTGTAGCCATCATTGAAATTAAACTACTCTATCATACTCATATTCACAATAACATTGATTTATGAGTATGTGTAGCATTAAATATGAATCTGACGTCGACATCATACTCATACGAACTCAAAGCTGTTTGATTCATAAATAACCTCAGCCTGACTTATAAATTTAGCAACACTGAAACACGCAACCTCATATTGAGCATTTTTATGTTCGTATTCGAACCATACTTATTTTGCAAATTGAGCTAATAGAGTCGAAATCAACAACGTCATAAATATTGTTAAGTATGAGTATGATGACAACATTGAGTCATGATTCAACGCATGAGCCATGATTCAACTCTACTTACTTTTTCACTACTCATTGCTGCTTTCTGATCTATACATGTGGCGGTAGGCCAAAACGCCTTAACAACCTTGAAGTACGATCAATTTTAAGAGCAGTGAAGAAAAAACCCACAGTAAGTGTAGTAAAATTATGCGAAGAATTAACAGATTCGTGTGGAGTGAGAGTTATTGCCAGTACGGTTCGCCGAGCGCTACACGCAAACGGTCTATATGGTGGAGTTCCGAGAGAAAAGCTCACATTTCCAAACGAAGTAAAGAGCGACGTCTAGAATTCGCCAACAAGTATAAAAACCAAGAAAAATCGTTTTGGAATAATATGTTGTTTACGGACGAAAGCAAGTTTGAGATTTTCAGAAGTAAAAAAATAATTAAAATTTGGAGAACCAAAAATCTAGAGTTCAACCAAAAAATCTACTATCCATCGTAAATCATGGTGAGGGTTCGGTGATGGTGTGGGGGTGTATGAGTGCAAGAGGCGTGGGAAAACTCGTATTTATTGATATTTTTATGAATAAAGCCGATTACATAAACTTTCTAAAATAAAATTTGGAACCCAGCGTCAGAAAATTAAATCTAGACCTAACCTGGAACTTAAAACAGGACAACGATACGAAAATTTGTGTTTTAATATGTAAATAAAACGTTTTAAATGTAAAAACAATTTGTACACTTTCTTTTCACGCTAACTGTATTTTAAATAAATTTTTTAAACGATCATAACTTCAAGAAGTTTTAGTAAACAAAATTATTAAACAAACTTTTTTTTTCTGTGTTCTACTGAACCGATTCTCTAAAATATGTGAGGAAGACCTCATATACTTTTATGAGTCTACTACGACCAATATTTCGATGTGATGTAAACGGATTCATATTTCCATTAAGTTTCCTTTGTGAGCGACCACGACTATACATCTAAAAAGCATTGTACTTAAAAAAATTTTTGAGAAAAATATCAATACTTACGCATTGTAAAATTTTCCTTTCTGGTAAAAGGAATGTTTAAACTCAGAATAAACCGCAGACATTTTGACTTTATACATTTGTTTTCTGTCTACTGATTTTGTGTATACAACTATTTATTGTCCTTATTAAACATTTGTTTACTCATTCGATTTTTTTTTTCTCAAATATTTTCTTTTATCATATTTTTTTTATTTTCTAATTAGCAATAGGAATATCTTTTATTATGTCTTTCATAAAAATTATTATTTTCCATCTTTACTGCCAATTTAAACATACAAATTCATTAAGCAGATTTCTTTTCTGGTATTTTCTTTATTCACAGATTTTTATTGTTCTTGTTACCCTTTCTCTTAATTTGCTAAAGAAATTTTTAGTTATTAACTTTCAACGATTGTAAGACGTTGAAGACAAGTCATTCAGACTCTATTATAACAATAGTAATTTATTTGCATGGCACAGTGTATTGAATTGGTGATAAAATGTAAAAGGAAAGTAATGAAATTGCAGTCATTAGAGAACAAATATTTTAAGTTACAAAATTACATCTTGAAAATAAAACTTAGGCGCGACTTTGAACATATTTTAACCCAATGTGCAACGGTAGAAAATATAGATTTACAATACATGACAAATTTATGATATACAAACAATTCCTAATTATACTGGCTGATCTCATAAGTGCCAAATATGGGGTTGTTCGAAGGACTAGCTGAATTAACATAGAATGCTATGAAATGGTACTTAATGTAGCTGATTTAAATGTTGCTGGTACGTGAGGAATGTACCTATTAAAACAATAATCAAATTTTTCAGAAATTATCAGAATTTCTTATTCTACCGTTCACCACGACTGTTCAACAGGGTATATGTAAGATTTTTCATAAAGTATAAGGATATATTATGGATCCTTATCTACAGGGAATTTGAAAACAATTTTCAGAATTCACAAATTTCGGAATTCACTAAACAATTTTTAATTTCCAACCACTGTGCCATCATTTGATTGTATGTTTAATGCGTAGCACAAATAATCTTAAACAACAAAGAAGTAGACGAAAAAAAATGTATAAATTTTTGTAGCAATAATAAAAAATTAAAATAGAACAATTGTTTTGTAGTTATTGCAGTCATTGAGCGCAAAATGAACGTCATTAGAAAAACTGAACACTTAATAGTATTTGGAGAAATGTTAAGAAGGACTTAAAAGTGCAGAAAGTCCGTATAAAGTTTTAATTTTTTGATTGAAAATGTTGAAAATAAAGGGCGATTAGTAGACCGTTTTCGTTACACCATTTAAAATAAACTTTGGTTTGTTTTATAATGTTTCCCATAACATGTTGGTTTTAGTAATAAATGTCCGTTTACAGAAATATGTATTCTTTTTTTGGCCCAGCACTCAGGGGATGATCCTTATTCATGCAATGCATTGTGTTGAAACTAGGAAAATAGGTTATGAGAGGAAGGTAAGGAAAGGTAGTGTTTGTGGACATTTGATTTGAATTTTCCTATTTGGTAAGTGACAGGAAAGACTTCAGGAGAAAGCTTATCCCACATACGGACAGGACGAATATTCTCTGTAATGTTCTATGCGATCCACTGTCCAGTCGACAACGAATTGATAAGCCCTTGCCGAAGAACGTGTGTTGCATCAATAACTACGGGTTTCGGGAATATGTTCCCTAATTTTAGCAGAGCACATACCATTGTAGTATTGGTAGAACAGTGAAACACAACCCATATTGCTACGATGTTCCAGTGAGTCAATAGAGCTGGATACCCTGCTGTCACCGATAAGCTTCTTCGCCCTCTTCTTTACGCGGTCGTGTAAATCCAAAATAGACTTCGAAGCACCGGCCCACACATGAGAGTTGTATTCCAATTTGGGTCAGATATAAGTGGTGCAAAGCAGATCACATGAAGTGAAGTATCTCCTACACCGTTTTAAATAACCAAGGCACTTGAAAGGTTCTTTCGACACTTGAAAAATGTATTTTGTCCAGCGGACATCGCACTGAATACTCATGCCTAGAACACCAAGAGCTTCTGATTCCTTAATATTTCTACCACCCATAAAAACAGATGGAGCAACGTGATATGTTGTGCGTTAGCATACAACATTTAGTCTTGCGTGCATTAAAATCGACTCTATTCGCATAACACCATTCAGAGATTGTCACAAGATCTTGGCTAAGCGTATTGTTACGAATGTGCAGTGTGTGTAAATAGAGGCAGAGGTTACAGTCGTGAGTGAGTTGATCACAGGCGCTGTCATAGTTAACATCAACTGCCTTGTACATTTCAGTTCTGCGAATTGAGAAACGTGTATAGAGACACTTAGTGACTATTTGAACTGTTGTTGTTGTACATTTGAAATAAACAAAGAGTTGTTACAAATTTTAAACTACTAAAACTGCTTTTTATTTGCAATCAAAAGTATTCGGTTTATTTAAAGGAAATAAACCAATGTTTTAAAAAGGTTAAAACGTAACTGAATGCATATGAATGGCAAATGTTGCTGTCATCTGCAAAATAGTAGTTATGGTTGGAAGTAGAAGGTCGTTAAGAATTAAAGTAGTAGAATGGACGGAGCCTTGCAATACCCCTGAATTTATCTTGAACTCGTTTGATGAGATTTCATCTAGAGCGATCTCTGAGAAAGTCCGATATAAATCGAGAGATGTTATTACCGACACCAAAAGCAATAAGTTTTAATAAAAGCACACCACACTCTATCGAACGCCAAAGTAATATCTAGAGCCACCACTTTACTCTGGCCAAAACGATGTATACAACGACACTATTTTTCCAATAGGATGGCTAGCAAGTCTCCAAAAGAGCATCCCCTACGAAAGACATACTAGCCAGTCGGTGCTAGAAATCATGGACCGATATTGTCCACTTTCAATACCAAACAAACAAATCAACAGAGAGTAGTTGTGAAAATTTCAGCCAGCTAGCTTCGTTTGGGACCTATCGTGTTTTCAACAGAAAGACGGACGGACTTAGCTAGATTCTTAGAATGTTATGTGGACCAAGACAAATATTTCGATGTGTTCCAAACGGAATGATAAATATTTTGCACAAATTGCGTGAGAATGTTATGTTATAGGTGTGAGATCGAAAAAACCTTAACACATGTTTTTGCTTAAAACTTTTGACCCAAGTATTATTAGCTTTTTTTGATCAAGTTACCTTTGAAAAGTGTGTCAGCTATTATGTTTAATGTCAATTATGTTCATTTGTTGTTAATCTGATTAAAATGAGTAAATATTCTCAACAAAACACAACTTGGTTCTACAAAAAGTTGGCCAAACAATCAAAGGTCTGCGGTCAAACTGATTTCAATGTTATTAAACAGTAGAGGGAGAACTTGTCCGTTGATAGAAAGCCTGGCTCAGGGAGAAGGAATGGTCCACATGATGTTTCTAAAGTCAATAAATAGCAAGCATTTTCAAAAGAGCTCCCCATACATCCGGTAGGAAAGCCGTCCGGTTAGCTCAGTGCTTGGACTATTTGGTACAAAAAGTTAAAGCCAATGCAGGTTTAAAAACATATAAGACTCAAAAACTTCCTGATAGGAACTCTGCTAAAAATTTAGAGGCAATAGACATTGTATATTGGATGAAAAAACGTATGTTATGGAAAATTGTTTGCAGCTTCCAGGTCAATATATTTATGTTTCAGATGCTCGAGGGAATGTTGAAGAAAAGTTTAGGAACCAAAAGCGGAAAAGTTTCCCAAAAAGTTCTTGGTATGGCAAGCAGTGTTGCCAGTTTAGCCTTTTTGAGGCTAAATTTAGCCTTTTTATTTACTCTTTAGCCTCGAAATTTTGGTTTTAGCTTCGTGGCTTTTTTCTAGCCTTTTTTTAATTTGATAATAACCTTTTTTTAAATAAAAAAGGCTAGAAAAACCACGAAGCTAAATCTAAAATTTCGAGGATAAGGAGAAAATAAAAAGGCTAAATTTATATTTGTGAGATATTTTCATTTTAATTCATTACTGATTTTAATTTAGCTTTTCAATATACTCAAGAATTGTGCAGTATTAAAAGAACAAATAACAATTGCCAATACCAAGTGTTTCAAAATGAAATATAGTATTTTATATCTGAAAGCTATAAATGCCTGGAAAATTCGCTTTCAAGACAAAATTGTTATTACACATTATATTCATCGTTATATAATGGAAAAGAGCCCCACAAACTCTTGAAGGCTTGTGATACTCGATGGCTGTCATTTGAAATAGCCGTTAAACGTATTGTGAACCTGTGCTTCGAGTTAAAACCAGCAATGCTTCAAAGCCAAACATTTAAGTGATTAATATACTGATTATAATTTGGTGTATTATTTTTTTTTAAACCAGTAAGCAATGCAACGGATCCAACAAAGCTGTTTGCTGCTTTAAAATTTCTTTGTGTTTTCAAATTGTAATACAATGCAAAGAATTTGATACATTATCGTCCCCAATTGAAAATTGTTTAATGTTTTCGCCACATTTTTCATGCAAGTTTGAAGAATGAGAGATAAAATAAAGAACGGTTTAATTAGTGACGATTCTGAAAAAAAATAATACGGCAAATTAAACTAATTGAGCAATTGCGACAAAGATTTTCATATGAAAACTCTTCGCTAAATCGATTTTTTATCCGTTAATAATACACTTAAAATAGTACTCGTAAAACCAAAAAAATATATTATGTATGTGAAAAATAGTAAATGCTTAGTACTTGAATTAAAAAAAAAACAAAATTTAAGATTTGTCTGTATAAAAATATATATATATTTAATGTCAAGTGAACCATCTTTTGAAATCGATGTCTTCCGAATTACTTCTATTAGATAGTAATTCAGACACAATTTTTCAACAAGATCGGTCGAAAACTTTCTGAGTTAGAGGGGATCAGAATTTGACATTTTGGCCAAGCAGGTGTTTTTTCTCATCCCTGTAACTTATTACCTATTGTTCTTAGTAAAATGTGTCCCAAATAGCTATTTCTTCAATCTTTCGGAAAAAAACATTTCTTTTGACCTTTTTTGCAAAATCTAAAACTGTTGACATTTTTTTTTTTTTGCTCAAAAGAATGCTTATTTCCATTGCTTTAAGAAGTTTTTGGTTGCTTTTGTATATTTGTATATTTACTATAAATGATTAATGTTATATTTTGTTTGCTGCTGAAGTGTACCTTTATAATTTTATTTATTTTTATGAATTTTATGAACATATTTTCAAATTTTTTATTTAAAAATAAATATAAAATTAAATTCTTAATTTGTAATATTTTAGCTTTTTTTTTTGACTTTTTTTTAAAGCAGTTTGGCTTTTTCTGGTCTTTTTTTGAAGTCAATATAGCTTCTTTTTTTGCCAGCTCCTGGCAACACTGATGGCAAGCAATGTGCAGTTGCGACTAAAGAAGCCAAACATTTGTTACAAAGGGCTCTATAAATACTGAAATTTACATCAAGGAATGTTTACATAAGACTTCTTAATGTGTCCACTTATTTGTGGCCTGATTTTGCATCCGTCACTATGGTAAGCAAGGTCTTGAGTGGTACAATAACAATAATGTGGTATTTGTACCAAGAGAGGCAAATCCTCCAAACTGCCTGGAACTAAGGCCAGTGGAGAGATATTAGGCTTTTGTTAAAATAGAATTGAACAGCACATAAAAGGTGACCAAAAGTGTGGTAGGTTTTAAACGGATATGGACTACTTGTTCGAACAAAGTGACAGAAAGCTCAATGAAAACCTTAGTGGAAGGGTTTCCGGAAAATGTTCGTAAATTCATCACTATTGATTAGAACTATAAAAATAATATATTTTGTAAGTTGTAATAATAACTTCAATCAAATGAAAAAACAAACTTTTGATTTAGTGGTTTCTTTTTTATTAACGTTTATGTATGTTAAGATTTTTTCGATCTCACTCCTTAGGTGCTATTTATCTTTCAGCCTTTAGATTTTTTCATCCTCGCACCCTTTATGTTGAAATTCAATTGCATGGGTTTGTAAAAATACTACAACTTATTATTAAGTAATTGTACTTAAAAACGATTATTTGAGTTGGTTTTCTAGACTAAACAAAAAACAAACTGAATATGGGATGCCATTAGGGAGAAATTATGATTGTTCTTAAATATCACATCACTCCAGTGACATGAACTTGTAATGTTACATAAAAAAATAATCAAAATTTAAAGTTCAACTTGTAGGAGATTTGTGTTTGTTTTATTTTATGTGTAACTTCTTTGCCTTTTTGATTTGGGTATCTTTAAGTAGTTTTTATTTACTTACACAAATATATTTATAACTTTTTATTATTATTTGTTAAATGTCTGGAAGATTTTTGTTTTAGATTTTACTTTGTTTTTGTGTAGAAGAGAAAACGTCAAACATTTTAAAATAAATGAAATCTTAATAAGAAATTTACAATACAAAAGAATTTAATATTTAATGTGTGTACTATGGCTGTGTATTTAATTAACTTTTGCATATGAGTTATGCTTATTTCAATTGTTTTTATTTTAAAATATGCAGTTTAAATTTGTAACAAATTAAGAAAATTCCGAAAATTGTATTCTATATTTTGTAATGAATTTTAACATTGATGTTGTTAGATTCTAAATTTACATTGACTTATTTGGAAATTCTGTGAAATGTGGTTGATTTACTACATTTTATAAAATTAAGAATCTTTTATTCATATATCAAAATTACCTAGAAAACTTAATTGAAATGGTTGATATCAATAGCAATTTGCCTTTTTGTATGAAAATCGAATTCTCTCTATTAGATTATTTATATTTACATTAATTTGGTTCATTTAAGTCTTCCAGGAATAATTTCTATGGACGAAAACAAGTAAAGTTGTATAAAACAAGTGAATGTACACTAGAAAGGTGCTTATATTGGACTTTCTGATTTTCAGTGCTGCCACGGTCTAAAGTTGTTCTCAGCCAGTTTGAAACCAAATTATGAAAATTTTACCAAAATCTTATAACGTTTAAAGGTTTCACATTTTATTTGAATTTTTCAAGAAAATGTATTTTGAAAAAAAATCTAAAATTTTTCACATCAATGAAACTGAATTATTAGCGCAAATAAATTCTAAATTTGATACAGTGTTTTCCAGAATGTTGTTTAGGTCACTGAATAGATGGTAAAGTCCGATAACTAAAACGAATATCTATATCTATATAAATATATAAATGTCTTTGTAAGTTTGTTTGTTTATTTGTTTGTTTGAGCATCACGCCTAAACGGCTGAATCGATTTTATTGAAATTTGGAACGTAGATAGATCCTTACTTGGAAGAGTCAATAGGCTATAACTTTTTTTCAATACTTGGACCAGAAATCCTTACATATTTTTCTTACTACGACAGGGGTAGCGAAGCGCACTGGGTCAAGCTAGTATATAATATATTCAAATAGCTCGACTATACTCGACTATTGACAACGTTTTTAACCTGATTAATATAGTACATTTAAATCGTACTGATCAAAAATACTTATGCGTTTTTTGTGTATTTCTCCTCCGCCTTTGATTTGATTCCGAGAAACTTATTATTTTATAAACTGGCAACCATGGGACTGTCATTAAAAATATAGGGATACTTCAAAACTCATACGAAAATACAACCAGTCGAATACTTTTTGGTGATATCTAACGAATTCATTTAATGTAAATCTTGGTGTCAAACAAGGATGAATTTTAAGTCCAATTTTATTTGCCCTATACTTAAATGACCTTGCGGATGCTTTTCCTGGTGGAGTTAAAGTTGATAACTTCAACGTGAAACTGCTAACGTATGCGGACGACATTGTCATTATATCCGACTCTCCTGGCGGTCTTCGAAATATTATTAATTCTTTACATACCTACTGCAACTTATGGAATTTGAAAGTTAACATTGCTAAATCCAAAATTTTAATATATCTTAACGGCGCAAGGATTTCCAGTAATGCTATGTTTACGTATGGTGAAAACGTAATCGAAATCGTAAACTCATATAAATATCTGGGCATGGACCTATGTTACAATTTATCATTTCGTAAACATCTGGAAAACAAATTATTGACATCTAAATTGGCAATTACATCTTATTGGTGTAAATATGTTAACCATCCCAAAATAGCAATTAAAAATAAACTTAAAGCTTTAGTTTTACTGCTCGTTCAATTATGCTTTACGGGGCCCAAATATGGGGTTACAAAAAGTATTATGTTGTTGAAAAACTATTACGTTATTTTATAAAAAAGATCTTGTATTTGCCTAGCATCACACCAAATTACATTCTCTCTTTAGAAACTGGCCTTACCTCGTTATTTGTGGATACCTTAAAACTCCATTTCAATTATATCAACAAAGTACTGAACATGCCGAGTAACAGATTACCTCCTAAAATTGCAAAAATTATAATTTCTAAACAAACTTATTGGGCAGAAGAGTGGTCAAACCTTAGCTTAAAAATAAATTTCTCACCAACAAACTTATCAACGCCTTTAAGCTCATACTGTAAACAAATCTTATCTCTCGTAAAAACATATGAAAATGCAAACTCTATATCCGATGCAAGAACTTCTCAATTCCATGACCTACATATATTCGCAATTAAATTAATTTTTGTTAAAGATTTCTTCTTCAAACTTGTCATCTCGTGCTACAAGTCTTCTTATAAGAGCCAGAGGTGACCTTTTGGATATAAATGCTAGATCTTTTAGAAGTAATACTCTAGGTCTCTGTACAATATGCAACCTAGATGCAACGGAAAATACCTTTCACTTCACCGGGTGCTGTCCTATCTTCAACGGATTTAGAATAAAATATTTCAATAAAAGCCAACTTAACTTATCTGAGATTATAAATATTCTTAACGGTTTTTTTTTCTTTTAGTAATCTTGTTAACTATTTAGAGTCTTGTTTAAGATATGGAAAACTGTTAACTACAGAATTTGAATAATATGTATTAATTAGAGTTTCCAAAAACCGAAGAATTTCAAAACCGCGGTTTCGGTTTTAAAAAATTGAAAACCGATCGGTTTCGGTTCGGTTTTGTAATAATTTATCAACTATTATGAGTTGATAATATAGGAACTGCTAAACAAATTTAAAGTTCAAATTTGACGAGTGTTTACGAGGATAAAGAAAAATTGGTACTTTTTCTTTTAATGGTACCTTTTTATTATAATAAATTATTTTACTTATTGTATATACATAATAGTTGGCTGATATGCATTGGATGAATAATTGGAAGAAAAAGTTTGTTTCTCATTTCTAAATTTTGAACTTTTCTAGTGAAAATAGATTATAAGTGAAAACCGAAGAATAATTGTCGGTTTCGGTTTCGGTTTTAGGCCATGAAAAACCGCGGTTTCGGTTTCGGTTAAAACCGAATTGGAAACTCTAGTATTAATATTAAACAGTTTTATGTATAAATCTCCCCTATTATATTTTAAATTTAAACTTAATTTCGTATTTGCAAATCTGTCTAACAACTAATATAGATAATTATTATTTCTTATGATTTATTTTTTGTAATCATTTTTATTATTATCTATTTAATCGATTTGTATGGACGATCAAAAAATAAAAAATCGTATAGCAGAAACGCAATCTGCGGAAAATTCTAAGAAAGTTTCCTCAAGAAACCATAGTTCTAAAATCAAATCCTATCTTGCGCATTTCGTCTTTTATCCAATAAAGAAAACTATTTAAAAAAAAATAATAAAAATACTGATACCATATCTTGCACGTTGAAACCGATGGAACACATTCACCATAAACATTAAAGAGCAATAGGTGTTCAGCTATACTTTTTTTAAATTATAGAAGTAAAGCAAAACTTCCCATATATGACGCTTTGTTGGCACAAAATTTGACATTTTCGAAGCACAATGTCCAATAATTAAGTGGGAATTAATTTCACATATGTACCCCTCAAAATGACATATAGATTATTCAAATCACAAACCGTGTTCAAGAGATACGCAAATCTATCTTTTTTAAGCCATAATAATAAAAAAATACTTTTTATATTTTAAAAACATGTGCTGCAGATCTATAAATTAGATGAACTGCAAAAAAGATTGTCAAATTTTATTAGTATTAAAATTACGACTTGTACTTGCAAACAAATTTTACAAGGACATTGCTAAATCAAATCCGAAAGTGGCCCTGAACTAATTGGTATATGTGGAATGATTACTAAGTGTTATAAACATCAGTACAAACACACATTACTTTATTTACCTACAAAGCTGGTATAGGGTATGGTTATAGAGATATAGACTTTAAAAAAACTAGGCTGTTTGAATATGGGTTAAGGTGTATGTGAAATTTAACTTCCCAGCTTCAAGTAATTTTTTATAGACGTTGTAGTCATAAAGCTCTCTTTCTATACAATTATGGTTAAAGAAACTTAGACTCTAGTTCAAATTTTCTATCACTTTGACTTAATATCATAGAATATGCCAAATGATTTCTTCAATTTAACACCATTGAAAATGTGTTTATATTTATACAGATAAAATTTCTTGTATATTTAAATATACAACCACTTATATAACCTATTAATAATATAAACCACTGGAGTTCCAATTCACACAAAATTAAAAATTTTAACAATAATGGAAGACCAATCAATAATAATAAAATATTTACTCGAAATCTTCATATCTACATATCAATTTTCTCCATTTGGTCTTTAAATGCTAAAACATTATTTATTTAATACAAAATTAAAAAAGCTAACCTAAAAGTAACCTGACACATCCTCTTTGACAACAACCACATTACAAAACGACCTCATGTCACTTGCATAAAATCCTTTGTAAACGTAAGTGTGCTGAGATGTTTATTATAATTCTGAGTTATTTTAACAAAATTTTGAAAAATAAAATCATTTTCATTTTGTGTTACCTTTTTAGTTTCTAATCTATTTTGAGATTCATACAAAAAGGTTTTGTTTACCATATTTTATTATTTTATATTTTTTTTAATCTTTACTTTAGTTAAAATTTATTTTTAACATACAAAGAAAAGAAACTAACATGTCATTTACAAAACAAAATATACTCACACATTCTGAAAAAAAAAAAAAAATTATAAAGACTTTATAAAAGTTTTAACATGCATTCACCACTCAACTTAGTTTTATGGAAATAAACAAATTTTGAAATTATTTGTATTTATATTAAAATGACCACATTAACCGTTGTCACCACTCGATGACATTTTAGTTTTTGTGCTTCAAAATGGTTGAGATATGTGTGTACACAAAGAGTGGTGGTGGTAAATGGAAATGTGGAACTACGAAAGTTGATGGCGAAGATAAGTATTTTAGGGGAGCAGAGCTGGTAGAGTGTGTATTTATCTACTTAAAAGTTGTATTGTAAGGAAAAAGTCAGTCTTGTTCCAAAACTTACATTGTTTACCCTCGTGTGTTGTTTTCCACACATATTGTATTTTATCTACACTTATAACATAAGAGTAACGTAATGTAGAAATACATACATAGAAATTTCAAGTGTGAAGAAAATCACACAAGGTGTGACTTTTTTAAAAAAATCTGGACATAAAAAAAAATTGAAAAAGTTAAAAGATGAAAAATTTCACGAAATTTCAATATTTTTTAAAAATTTATAAAAAAGATTAATTTTGTGTGGTTTTCCACACAAGGGTGCACAGTGGTAAAAAAACGTTTTTTTGAAATAATTCGGTATCTCAGTAATCGCCAAAAATCCATTTATGATCCGAATGATCTAAATTTCAAATATAAATAGTCCTTGAGAAGATCTACAAGAATTACGCTCCATTAGTTGAAGAGATATTGATTTATTTTTTTTAATTTTGCTCAATCTTCTTATGGGTAATATCAGGTTATTATGCTGCAAAGTGGGACAGATGTGAAAGTGAACACACTTATACAACAGAATTCTCGTAAATACTTCTTCTAAATAAACAATCGCTACTTTTAAGTTTCTGAATATTTTGTTATTGGCATAACAGAATGTTTGCTTAAAGATAAACCTCAATTTGGTACTAAAGTAAACCAACATTTCATGTTTATGGTTGCCAGTATTCTGTTAAGACATATTTAGATTTCTCTTTAAAGTTTTTTTTTTAGTTTTTACAATCATATATGCTTTACTACTCATGTATTTTCTGGTATCCAAATACACTTAAATGACTACCTTTATAAAAGTATCTTTAAAATCTTATATACACACTGCTGTTTTTTTTTATTTTTTCATGTGGTCTCGGTATGCAACATAATGTAAAAGTTTTTATTTTAGTTTTAGCAATTCGAGGTCTTTTGGCTCATAATTTTTGTGTGTTTATATTTTGATATTCAATATTTGAATGAAAAACTTTCCATTAACATAAGAGACACATATCAAAGCCAGAGTTTTTAATTAATTTTTGTTTGAGAAAACTATTTTTTTTTTGTTTGAGTTACAAAAAATTATTTCCCTAAGAGACAAACAAGTAAAACTTATGTATATCATTTTATGAAAATACAGCAGAATTGAAAAATGCTTTCAGTTTAAATAAGTATTATAGCATTTGCAAAACCTCATGCCTTATTGAAAAGCAATTATGAAAATACATAAAAATTTCGATAGATTATCGGATTGTCTATTAGAAAATTCTTTTACTATTACTAATTGGATGGAATTAAACATTTTGTACGAAATTTATAATGTTGTTATCTCTTGTTTAATGCAATTCAATTTTGCATAACTTGGCATTTATTTGTACTGTAACACATAAAATTGGATTTTCTGATAAGCAAATGCAGCAATCTATGATTGCAGAGAAAATTGTAATTAAGTGAATAAATGAATCAAAAAAAAAAAAAAAATAAAAAAAAATGTTTAATAAATTTAAGGTCTCTGGGGAAACCAAGTGTGAGTTCGGATCTTAATCTCATGGTCATTCGTTAAAATTGAGGAATTAAACAAGTTACTCAGTTCCAAATATTTTTAAGAATAACAAAACATTAGCTTGATACAGCAAAGCTTTCGAATAAATTATTCGCAAGTAATTCTAACTTGCCGGAAAATTATGAATATAATGTTAATGTCGAAAGAAACTGTCATTAAAAATTATCTATTTATAAATTTCATGCATATCCCAACTTTCCGTTTTAAAATTTTTTAAACAAAATATCAAAAAAATATTTTCGATTCTATGGATGTATGACTTAAAAATGTAGGATTTACAATAGCTGGCGTATCTTTTGAACGCGGCTTTTCTTTTTAATAACTTATATATCATTTTGAAGGGTACATATCTGTCATTTATTCTCACTTAATTATTGAACACTAGCTTGACCCGGTGCGCTTCGCTACCCCTGTCGATGTAAAAATCGGTTCAGCCGTTTAGTATTTATTGTTTAAGAACTAAAAGTACCAATTTTACCCGTTTTTCCCCCTTTTTATCCCTTTCTGGTCCAAGTATTGAAAAAATTTATAGCCTATTGACGCTTCCAAGTAAGGATCTATCTACGTTCCAAATTTCAATAAAATCGGTTCAGCCGTTTAGGCGTGATGCTCAAACAAACAAACAAACAAACAAACAAACAAACAAACAAACAAACAAACAAACAAACAAACAAACAAACAAACAAACAAACAAACAAACAAACAAACAAACAAACAAACAAACAAACAAACAAACAAACAAACAAACAAACAAACAAACAAACAAACAAACAAACAAACAAACAAACAAACAAACAAACAAACAAACAAACAAACAAACAAACAAACAAACAAACAAACAAACAAACAAACAAACAAACAAACAAACAAACAAACAAACAAACAAACAAACAAACAAACAAACAAACAAACAAACAAACAAACAAACAAACAAACAAACAAACAAACAAACAAACAAACAAACAAACAAACAAACAAACAAACAAACAAACAAACAAACAAACAAACAAACAAACAAACAAACAAACAAACAAACAAACAAACAAACAAACAAACAAACAAACAAACAAACAAACAAACAAACAAACAAACAAACAAACAAACAAACAAACAAACAAACAAACAAACAAACAAACAAACAAACAAACAAACAAACAAACAAACAAACAAACAAACAAACAAACAAACAAACAAACAAACAAACAAACAAACAAACAAACAAACAAACAAACAAACAAACAAACAAACAAATAAACAAACAAACTTACAAAGACATTTATATATTTATATAGATAGTGTAAACAACCAAGTTTTGTTTGGCTTCGAATTTTGTGAAAACAAAGCACCGTATGTGGGAAGATTTGCTTTACTTCTTTAATTTGAAAAAAAGTGCCGTTGAAGCGCTCTGATTGCTCAATGAAGATTATGAGAAATGTGTTCCTTCAGTTTTAACGTGCGAGAGATGGTTTGTGCAGTTGAGAAGTGGTGATTTTGACACGGAAGACAAGGATTGCCCATGCCAGCAAAAAGTTTGATGACCAAGAATTGGAGGCATTACTCAATGAATATTGTTGTTAAAATCAACGGGAGCTTACAAAATCATTGGGAGCTATTCAAAGCATTTGCGAGCACCAGCATTTGTCTAAAGGCAGGAAAATTTGGTTCCATACGAATTGCAACCGAGAGACCTTAAAAGACGATTTTGCATATCCGAAAAGAACGCTTGAACGTTATAAAAGAAAATAGTTTTTGCTAAGAATCATTACTTGCGATTAAAAATAGATACATTAGAATAACCCGAGGCTTAAGAGATCATATATGATGCCCGGCCGACCAGCCTAATCGACACCAAAAGCTAAATATCCATGGTGCAAAAGCTGATTTTAAGCTGTTGAAATCTGGCCAGATCATCACAGCAAACCTGTTGAAGCGAGCATTGGCCGAAAAGCGTCCAGAATATGAGGTCAGACATAAAATCGTAATATTCCATCATGACAACGTTCGGCCACATGTTGCAATACCTGTCATAAACTATTTAGAATGAAGTGATTGGGAAGTTTTGCCTCACACGCCTTATAGTCCAGACCTTGCCCGTCAACGCTGAACGCCCTCTCTGGGACACACTTTGCTTTGGAATAGATTATCTGAAATTTGATTTTATGGCTGGCACAACAACAAAATATATTGATTTATATGTATTTGGTTGTTGCAAGACAAATAGGTTTTGGCAACAGACTTAGTCTCTCTCAACGACCCTTCTATGTATATTTTATTCTATGAGTACAACCTAAGTCTATTATCAAAAACCTAATTCTTGAGATTATATTTCCATGTATTTTATTATTGTATTACACACTTGTGAAAAAAAGAGAATTTTTTTATTTTTGTTTATTTTTTAATTTGGAAATTTCGTATAAGAAATTTTTGAAAATTCGGGATTTGTGATTTGTATGAAATTTGGGTTATTGATGTTTAAGTACAATCAAATAAGTGTTCTTTATTCCGGTGTATCATTCAGAAAAGTATTCTTTAAGATAAATAGCTAAAAACAACTTTTGGTGAAAAAAAAAAATTTGATGAGAAAAAATGTTAGTGGAAACAAATTTTGGTAAAAATATGCTGATTACATTTTTTTTTCAAAACTTGGGTAGTTGAAAAAATTGAGGTAGTTGCGGTTTGCTTATATCTCAGCCATATACATAAGTATGTCATTCTGTTTGTGGTTTTTCTATTATTCATATATATATTCTGGATCGTTATAGATAGCGGAGTCGATATAGCCATGTCCGTCTGTCAGTCTGTATATTGAAATCAACTTTCAAAGTATATTTTGGAGCTACTCGAGCGAAGGTGCTTATCGATGACAGTAGGGTATCCAGCTCTATTGACTCGTTGTCGACTGGACAGTGGATAGCAAAACACATTACAGGGAAAATTCGTTCTTTAACCGTACTGTCCGTATGTGGAATAAGCTTCCTCCTGAAGTCTTTCCTGTCAATTTCAATATAGGAAAATTCAAATCAAATGTCCGCAAACACTACTCCCTCCATCCTCCCTCCCATA
Source organism: Calliphora vomitoria (assembly GCA_942486065.2). Lineage (NCBI taxonomy): Eukaryota > Metazoa > Arthropoda > Insecta > Diptera > Calliphoridae > Calliphora > Calliphora vomitoria. Next base: position 78,738,539 of record OW818033.2, read on the forward strand.
ACCTATTTTCCTAGTTCCAACACAATGATTTGCATGAGTAGGGGTCATCTCATGAGTGCTGGTCCAAGAGATATATAGAGTAAATAAAGTATACTAGAATAAATTTAAATAAAAATAATATCAGGATTATCAAACACAGATTTTTTTCCCAAGATTTGGCAGTCCTAGCTGTTTTTACTTCTTGACCATCGCAACAAAAGGAGTGCAACTGGACTATACTTCCATTTACTTCCTTCCATTTTTCGTCTAAATTATATAAGTGGGAATGCTTTTCAATCTGCTTTGCATATCGCATTTCATACGCTCATATCGTCGATTTTCTTTAACCATTAAATTGTGTATTTCAGCCAACGCTTACACTTTTGCTTAACATATCGCAATATTTTCTTGCTTTTGTGCCCTACACCACCATAGTGTGAAGAGTACAATTCATTTATGCTGATGTTTGTAACGACCAAAAATATTAATCTAACACCCATCTTAATGTATACCTATCGACTCTGAGTCGATTAAACGATGTCCATCAGTACGTCCGTATGGCTGGTTGTCCATATAAACCTTGTGTACAACATAAAGATCGCGATTTAGAAGCCATCGATTTCAAAAGTTGGTTCACTTGACATGAAATGTCAGTTGTAACTGGCTGAAATCGGTTCATTATTTTACTTAGGCCCCATACAAATGTTCTCCCGATCTTGGACTTTATCGATCATAACTATTTAATTTAAATAGGTATCTGAACAAATTTCGTTCCAAATAAGTTTTATGTATACGGAAGGCATGTCATGTAATTTTATGATGATCCATACATAATCAGATATGGTCTATATAAGGCCAGCTTTAGAAAATCTATTTGACGAGCATAAATCTCTTAAATCACACGATATTATATCATGGTAAGCATATAAAATTCGGCATATTGTGCATATTGAAGTTGTCCATTAGTTAATTTAAATATTGGGTCTAAAGTCCCTCATAGAAAAATTTTTTTCAATTACGTAAAAGAAACTACATACATTTATTTAAATATATGTATACAAAATAACTTAAAAAAACCTCATTCTCGCACTTATAACTATAACTAAATTTATATTTTTTTACACAAGGGACATCTCATATGACAAATGTTTGGAAACAGAGGCTTTTAAGCAAAAATCCTCCCTTATTTAAGTCTATATTTTAATATACTTTTGCTATGAAAAAGTTTGTAATTTAGTGTTAGAATTTCAAAAACAAAACACCTCATTTTTCGCACATACTAAAATGCTTTAAAAAAATCCCTTTGTCATACAACATTGAGACATACATATTGTTTAGTGTGGAAATGTGTTGAAAACATTAGATGTAGATACATATATCCAGAGAATATACATATGTATAAACTCGTAATATAACATAAATGTACAAACATAATTCAATTACATATATTGTCATATGCTAAAAGCTTTTCATAATGATATAAAGTGATAAAACCGCCGAAAAAAAAGTTTGTAGAAAAAAAAAAAATCCAAACAACAACTCATAACGCGTCTCTAGCCGTAACCATAAAGACCAATTTATTTATTTTACTAATGCAAAACCCTGAAAAAGAGAGAAATAAAACAAAATGACAAGGGCCAAACAGTAATCATAAAAAAGTCACAAAACCAACAACGACACCAACATAAACCATAACGCATTAAGCCAAAAGGAAGAAGAAAAAAAAAAAAACTAAAAAGCCATGTCATGTACGTTTAAAAGTTGTTCAGCTTTGATGTTAATTCTATTAGAAGGACAATGAAAATAACACAAAACTGTAAAAGCACTCCGAAGGACTCAAAATTTTAAAAATATAGTTGTTGCAACTACATATTAATGCGTTGCTTCATAAATATTTAAATAAATAAATACGTAAATTGTTGTACTTTAACCAATTCAATTCACAAAAGTTCATTTATTTACAAATCACACCTGCAGTATTTATTTATTTTCCAATATTTAATTAAAAACATATTTAATTGTGTTCGTTAGTTTGCTGTCGAAATTATTAATATAAATTTACTTCAAAGAATTTTTTTAAATTATTTTAACATACATATTCTACTTAATTAAAATTTAATAGGTGTATTTAAACAACTCTTAACAACTGGTGTTTAACTTTTTTGTGTGGAAATTATCATGTAGAAAATTTGTGTTGGCTTTTGTTAGTTGTCATAAATATGGCCTAAAATAATTAAAAATTTTTAATTGTTGTTTCTCTGTTTACCCATCTTTCTGGCAACATATGGATTCCAAGCCAAAAACTGCTCATCTTTTGAGGCCAAGAACGAATCAAGGTAATTTCGGATACTCTATTCCAAACTGAAGTGTATCTCAGAGAAAACGTTCTACATCAATCGAAACAAATATTATTCAGGCGGGGCAAGGTCTGCACTAAGAGGTGGGTGTGGCAAGACTTCCCAACCACTTCATAATAAATAGTTTTTAACCTGTATTGTAATATGTGGCCGAGTGTTGCCATGATGTAATATTACGGTTTCATGCTCGCTTCAAATGAATCATTTGCGTTCGGTGATGGTTCTTGGTTATGGTCAGGCCAAATTTCAGTAGCTTTTGCTACCACCAAAAACAGAGAATTACCTTTGATCCATGGATATTTGGCTTTGATGTCGATTCATCGCAAGTAATGTTTCGGTGCAAAATGTATGTTCTTTTATAGCGTAAAAGCATAATTTCGGACTCTTGGCTTTAATTCGTATGGTACCCAATTTCCCTGCTTTTGGATGAATCCTCCTACTCGCAAACATTTTGAAATTGCTGCCAATGATTTTGCGAGCTCTTGTTGAGTTAGACAACAATCTTCATGGAATAATACCTTCAATTCTTGGTCTTAAAACTTTTTTGGCTGGCCTGGGCGATCTTTGTTATCTGTGTCAAAATAACCAACTCTGAACAACAAAAACCATTTCTCGTGGAACCAATAGCCAATTCTTCTCCATAAACATCCAACCTCACCGTCTCCTGAGAACTGGTGCCCACTGTTTCCAGAAATCGAGGCACTATTCATGTCTGGATGCTTATTAAAGAAACCGAAATAAACACAAGACTAAACTAACGACATGATCAATCGAAGATGACTTTCTGCCTTTCGTACTTCACTTCAACATCAAAATTGCCACAACTGTATAAGGTTTTTTTGCAAATATAAACTATTTCTTGGCATATCCGAAGTCTGATGGCCTGACTCAGATGAGTTCTCTGCTCGAATGGCTCAAAGTAGGTTTTCTTCGGATAATCGCCTGACCAAAGAAGAGAAAGTGACATCGGATTGACTACTTCAAAAGAGGTTTATACAGAGCATAGGGGATGAAAAGCACACATCGATTGTGTATTATCAGCAAGATTTCAAGTTCGAGCAATAGAAACCACCGTTATACAATGTTACGCCTCAACCGAAGTAACTGACCATGAGCAAAAATATGGCTTCTACAAAAGTGTTACTAAAGTTTCCACAACCTGAACAGAGGAGACATTGTCATACTTCCGGACATGGAGCTCATAATGGGTTGCCATGGAACTGACCGAAAATGGAGAACTGTTTTCGGGTTCCCGTCTAAACCACAATCTTGTCATCGGCGGCTGAAAAGCCATCAGAGATTCTAACAACTATGAACAGGGCAGCGAACGGTGGTCAAGTATCAAACATCGGCTACGAGAACAGACGCAGAAATTACATAAATATGGCCAAAACTCGTTCTACGAATGTAACAACGCTCCAAGAATACAGAAGACTCGACAAGTTGTTGGAAAATAGCAAGAAACGATTAACGTCCGTCAATAAATATAGACAACAAACAGAAACCCATTGGATTTGTGATCTCTTTCGATCAGTTCGCCGATTAACGAACACTAAATTATCTACCACCTCTTATGAATGGAAACGGAGATGTGGCTATGTAAAGGAGAAACAAATCCAGATTGCTATCAGCATCAACCCGAGACACACCAAGCATCTGTGCCCGTCAACAAACGGAAATATCTTCTGATTCGTCTTAAGGTAGAGAAAGTCTGATACTGATAAACTGAAAAGTCATCTAACAAATATGAACAGGGCTGCAAACGATGGTCAAATATCAAACATCGCCTACAAGAAAAGACGCAAAAGCTCATTGAAAAATTACATAAATATGGCCAAAACTCGTTGCACGAAAGCAACAGTGCTCCAATAACACTGAAGACTTGACAAGTTGTTGAAAATTCGTCGCAAGAAAAGATAAACGTTTGTAAATAAACATAGTCAACAATCAAAAACACACCACAGTCCTGATCTATTTCGATCAGTTCGAACACCAAATTATTTACCACCTCTTATGAATGGAAACGGAGGTTTCGCGCACATAATAAACAAATGACCATCAGACTACATCTTACCTTAACATCACGTCAACATATTGCGAATCATCGTCGAGCAATCTGTCGAATGGCACACACCGCTCTACATGTGTTTCATAGACTTTGTGAAGTCCTTTGACATCATATGTCACATTGAAATTTTCCCTCACAAACACTTAGATTTATGCGGATTGGTAGATGATGCAAAGAAGTTCGCCGCAGTTGTTGGACTGTCCATTAGAGCATACCACCTTACAAACAAAAATAAAAAAAGTGCGCCGTACACCCTCAATGCAGTTACGAACAATTTTTTTTTTCGAACTGTTTATAATTGATATATCATACTTTAAGATCCGACTGTAAATGCGGCAAAAATAATTTTCGTAACAGCCTTGCAGAACTATTTTATGTACGGGGTACGGTCTACTATGCATGAATTTACCCAAGACCAATGATGCGGATAAACACACCAACCCCTCAGCTAAATAAAATCAAGGAAATGCCAATTGACATTGTAACTTTACTATTATATATCTGTCATAAAAGCCAATGGAGGTCCAGGCGATGATATAAGATGCTCCTTTGAGATAATTTGTAGATCTCCAGGAGTACAAAAATTACAATATTCAACGCAAGTATTTATTAATTGCTCCTCCTAGGAACCATTAGAAAATATATATTGTTACGAATTTGCATTAGCAATTTGAATTTAACGATATGTAAGGACTGCCTGCAATATTCATGTTTATAAACATTTAAATAAGTGGAGGCTTCTACTTGTCAACAATGTTGATAGCATGCAGTTATTAGCATTTATAGGTGTTGTTTGTAGGTGGACAGCACTAAAGGTACGGTCAGACACAGCTAATATTTGACGATTATCGTCAAATATTTCATTGTCTGAATCTGACCACAAATAAAATTTAGAGCAAACAACAAAACAGATGATTTTAGTAAAACAAATTTATTTGTCGGCAAACAAAATATTTTCTTAATGTGAACATAGTGTGACCACTAGCTATATAAATACATAAAAAATATATAATTTGATCTTACAAATCTATTTAAGGTTAACGCACTTATTTCTAATTGTAAAACAATTATTTTATTAAAGCTTTATTGAATTTTGTTATCATATAGTGAATTTAATTTTTCACTTTTTGTTTGACCAAACTGCTGCGAAAAAGAATCAGTAAATATATTTGCCGTGTGGTCACACTATATCAAATACTTTCATGAAATAATTGTTTGAACAAATAGAGCAAACAAAGAAAATTATTTGCTCAACACAGCGGATTAAAAAGGAGAATATTTAAACATTTTTGGTACTAAATTAAAAACAAAATTGCACTATTTTTATTCTTTAACTATAATACATATCAATATTTCTTGTAAAATTCTTATTTAAATTATTTTCACTAAAAAAATGGCATCAATAAATGAAGTCTTCTTCTTCACATAAAAGTCATTCAGCCTAGAATGACATACTGGGAGAAAAACTAATTGAAGACATGAAGTCTATGTTGCGATTTTTTCATGTGTATGCGATTATTTTTGTATACGTATAACATATTCTGATGTTTGATTGTTTTTATACATGGAGTTTTTCTATTTACAAAATTTAAAATTGCTCAAATGAATGGAATATTTATTGAATTTAAAATCAAAGAAAATAGTTTAGACATACATAAATATTATGATTGGATTGCAATTAAAAATTAATTCTTAAACAGTATGATCTGCTTAATTTTTTTTAATGCTAATATAATATTTGTGAAGATTCAGAATGAAAAAAGTTTGGTGAAAGTCCTGTTCGATTAATAATTTTTATTAAAAAAAAAATAATTTCAATTATGAATTTCATTTTTCCTTCTACATATAAGTATAGTTTCAACCAAAGTATAACAAGTAGTCCGACTCTATTTTTCAATATTACTCTCTCACATAAATGAGTACCGTGTGAATTCAACACCCTTGTGAAAAATGTACACATCAAATGTCTCGATATTTTAAGAAAATATTGTCGATTAAATATAGTTTAATTCTCGTTAATTCTTTAACACACAGAGCTTTATAATTTTATTTTACATTTCTAGCACATTTTCATTTCGTTTTGCGTCCAATATATAGTTAGGTACTGCTGTCAAAGAGTTGGACTACTTGTATGTACTTTGGTTTCAACATTTTAAAAATATACTTTTTCTTTTTAACAGTTAACTTATTTGATTATTGTAAAGTTCATCATAGTAACATTCGTTTTGTTTGAATAATGCGATTTTTAGTTCAAAATCCAAACAAAGCCAAAACAAATACAATAAAATTCCAAAATTGTTAATTATATTAGGGATATTTTGTAGATATTAAGTACAATTATACCTACAAATTTTAATACGTTGATAGTAATATAATTTAATAAATAAACTTTTAATATTATATTATTAAATTGTTCAAATTGTTTAACTTGCTAACATTAACATCGAAGGCTCTAGAGTTCGTACAATACATTAGTTTTGACCGTTAAGAACAATCTAGGCTACTCGAATGAAAATGGCAGTGTTTATAAATAGTGACTGCGGTTGCAGTAATCAGTGAGTTTATCATAGACGCTCTTAGAGTTAACATCAACTGTCTTGTACATTATAAAGTGAAATTTAAGTGTGTGCATTATAAACGTTTGTGTGTATAAAATCACATAGTGACTATTTAAACTGTTGTTGTGTATCTATATACATATATAAAAATTGATGTGTGTATGTTAATATGTGTATATGTATGTTCCAAATGAACTCAAAAACGGTTGGATCGATTTTGATGAAATTTTCAGGAAATCTGCAGAATAGTCTAGCGGGTTCTACTGTAAAGTCAAGAGTCTCTGGCCGGAGAGGCGTGGCAAAATAAATTTTGTACATTATATCGCGAATGCCATCTATATATATATAAAAAACGGCTGGACCGATTTTAATGAAATTTTCATTTAATGTTGCCGGCACAAGGGGTAATGAACAAACATAGCTTACACTGCAGCGTTTTGAACTTCCTTCAGGAAACCCCGAGAATTGGGCCGCCTGAGCTGTTTCTTAGTTACATTTCCGGCTCCAATCCTACTTCCAAGCTTTTCTTTCAAAATATCCAAAAGTGCAACTCATGCTTTCAAATGTCGTCGGCTTCATGCCCAAATTTTAAGTTCAAGGGCAAATGTACCACAAAATTGGATCATTGCTCCCGCTTCCCAATGATGATGCGAAGTTCCTTCAAATTTATTTCACTGGAAATGAAGCTAAAGAAGCCTATTCCTATCAACGAATATGCATGTGTATTTGCTACAATACCCTTCTGCCGAAACATTCTCAAAACCATTGTTGAACATCGGAAATGGAAAAATTCCAATTGATACTGCCACAAATAAGATTTCGTTCCCGAACTTCTGCCAAATGCAAATGAATATTCAAGCTGTTGTCGACAAGGTATTCCCAGGTCTTACAACCAACTGCAAAAATTCGGATTGGCTGTGGGAACATACAATTTTGGCACCAACAAATTATGATGTTAACACGCTCAATGAGCAAATACATTTGAAACTGCCTGGCGAAGCAATATCAATCGACAAATCGAATGAACGAAGAACAAGCTGTCGATTATCCTACTCAATTTTTAAATTCATTGGAACCAGCCGGTCTACCACCACATGTATTAACATTGAATGCTGAATCACCGCCATTGTCCGACGCTGTATATTAAAATCGAAATCGAGATGCAATATAAAATTCATATTTTCTAAAGGCCAGCAACGCGGACCGGGTTCAGCTAGTATTTGAATAAATAGGGAGCTATTACAAATTTTAAAGAGCTAAACGGCATTTATTTGCAATCAAAAGTTTCCGGTTTATTTAAGGGAGGTAAGCCACTGTTTTTAAAAGGTAAAAACGTAACAATATATAAACGAGAATTAAAAATGCAAATTTTAATGGATTGATTTTTAAAATAAAAACATGGCAACAAAATATTTTTGACTTCAGGCGGTCTACAACCAAAAACTGCAACCAGCTTACTTTTCAAACAAAGAGTTCGAAAAAGTTGCACTACAAATAAATAGGCGGCTACAGCCGTGTTTTTTTGTTCAAACTTTATATTTCATATTTAATCCTACTATGTTTCTGTCTAGAACACCTCTTAATATTTTGTCCATTCATTCCTTGGGAATGAGGCACTGTGCTGCGGGGTTTGTATAAAACGATGACTGTAAACATACACATTTTAATTGAATTCGTTTTCAATAAAGCAATTAATACTACTAGTGGATATTAAATTATATTTCATTTATAATTATTGTTGCGCAGAAATTTAAGTCTCAACAGTTTTGCATACACACTTTTTTCATTTCTCATTTATTGTTTGCTTATTTATAATAAATAATATAAATAAATATTTTGTCTTGTACAGTCAAAATATTATGTTTTTATTAATATTTTCTTTTTGTTAGTCCTGCTGTTTAGTTATGTATTTTAATCAAGTTATTTGTCTTTGCGTCATGTTTGAATGTTAACAACAACATTCTTGGGGTCTAATAAACGATTTCCGTTTCCTATTTCCTGTCGCTGGGTGACTGTTTTACTTTTGATGTTTATTTTGTTTAGTCAGGCAAATCATTTTCCATAAACGCACACAAACATCAACGAAGTCCACAAATACTCAAAGGCATTACACTGTGCTACAAAAGTTAAGAAGAGAAACATACTCGAGTGGCGATTTTTGAAATGTAAAGTTATGGTTAAACATATTTTTTTGTTGACGAATCTAAAATTTTATATTGATGTGCTAAGAAAGGTCATGAACTTCAAAATAATATATAAAAAAAAAGGTATGAAAATTTTTAATTTTTCGAAGGAACTATTACGGAAAAGATAAATGTTATAAAATTGTTGTTGTTATGAAGAAAAGGGTATAAAGTTTTTTCTTTGTAGCACCGTGTTATTATTAGCTTTTTGTTGTGGGTAAATTGGATAATACTGTTGTGGTTTCGTTCTTTGTATTTAGTTTAGTTTTTGTTTAAAGTGATTTGCTGTAAACAGAAATATTTTAGGACATACATACTTACTACACAACGTATAATACTTATTAGCATACATGTTTACATTATTTACAAACATTTTGTATGTATATTTGAGGAAATTCATATTTAATATTTTTGCATATTTAAGCGGCTACATTAAATCCGATTTTATTAGAATTTAGTATGAAAATTATTAATGATTAAATCTGTTTCTGGAATAAATGCAATACAAATAACCTCCCGTAATTGTGTATTCAACATATGTACATCTTAAAATGCATTTAAATTCGTATTAAGGCAATTAAATATATATTTATATAACGATTCTAGAATGACTTCTCTTGATTAGTGTTTATCGTGCGCAGAGTACTAACGTCCATCATAATAAGGTTCTATACCATAAGGACTAATGTCATAAGGATGCTTATGGCCGTGTTAGAAGTTTGATGAGCAAAAGAAAGAGGAGAATGTTGCTGATTACAATTAATTGTTGGTAAAGTTGAATGCGGCAATGTTTTGAATGAGAAATCGGATTATGTGAATGAAAAAGTGCGAATTTTTTTAAGAATATCTTAGTTAGTTGGGAGAATTCCCGCCATATTGGACCCGCCATTTTGAATCTGAAAAACTCTACGTCAGATTCGAAATCAGCAATATTTAATACCCCTGCATACCGATTTTCATGTAAATCAGAAGAAATTTTAAAATTTACGCAGCCATATTGGATCCGCCGTTTTGAATTTGAAAATTTTTACCTCAGATTCGAAATAAGCAAGCTTGAATACTCCCTTATACTGATTTTCGCGTAAATCAGAAGACATTTTAAAATTTAATCCGCCATTTTGAATTTGAAAAATTTTACCTCAGATTCGAAATCAGCAAGCTCGAAAACCTCCGTATAAAAAGTGGAATATTTTTGAAGGACGCAATTAACATATTTTTGAATCTAATTGAGATATTGACTTTGTGAGACCAAAAATTAACTTCTCTAAACAAAGCAATTAGTTCGGAGTATATGTGGATCAAATTGTTCCCAATATTTACAATTCTATTAAAATGTTTATACAAATTTTAGTTTTAGATACTCAATTAAATTTTCAACGTTTTTTAAATTTGTCATTCTTAATAACAGAGTGTAAAAAACCATGCCAAAATGTTAAAAGGAATCCTACAATTTCTAAAAATTTTTGCAAAATTCCCAAAAATTACATTTTTTACGATTATGACCATACGGTCCACATTTCCTTCGGGGCTGGAAAAATACTTTGGGGATAAATAGGGAACACATCAAGGTTTCCAAAGGTGCTTCCGGTTTTCTGATTTCAGCTTTTGTATTTTAGAACATGTGGCACAAAGTTGAAACTTTGATAAAAAAATTGGTTGAATTTCGAGGGGCGACATATTCAAAAAATATGACATGTTTTTTATACTAAAATGTTCCCCATAAAGTTACCTTACAGAAAAATATAAAATTGTTGTATGTTCTTGAAGAAAGTTTTTTTTTTTTCGCCCAAAAAAAAAGCAAAAATTTAATATTTTTTAAATTTGTAAGTTCAAAATCGTTTTTTTTTCGATTCGTGATCTAGATTGCTCTGAAATCTTTTCTATATTGTTGGTAATTTAGTTGTCTAACTAACAAAAAATATTCGAGTCCATTCGGTACAAAAATACGAACTATATTATTAAAAAAAAGGATTAAGATATTGAAAAACTTTAAAATTTAAATTTTGAAAGGCCAATAACTCGAAATTTTGAAAGGCCAATAACTCGAAAATTGTAAGAGATAAATAGCACATGCAAACACGTTTTTTCAAGATCTAGCCAAGCGCTTTCCAAAAGTAAAAAAAAAAAATTAAGTCGGATGGGAAATAATAAAATGGCACGTGTTAAAAAATGTTATATGTCGAAGGTACCCTTTTTTGAGACTCTATAGCGCCGCCCCTGGAACATCTGTAGGGCCCATATTAATAGCTTAAACTCGAATACTTCTTAGCTACGCCCACGTAAAATTTCTAAAAACGCTAGATTTATTTCCAACAAATTTTGATTCTGCCCCACTGTGCACTCGTAGCTTTCAACGCTATAAAATCAATAAATTCTATTTTTTATTAAAGAATTCCGATTCAAATCTAAAAAATATATGTAGTTCGTTCGAAAGCGAAATTTTTCAAATTGTTATTATTTTCTCTAAATACGAATATCCTTAGAAGTTGTAATATTAGGCACTTTATCAATTCCTTAAAAAAAATTATTAAATTGTAGTTTGATTCATTCTTTACAAACCGAATATTTCTGCTGTGGCTGAAAAATTGTAATCGATTGGAAAAATTAGGTTATTTCATCCGTAAGCTTCTTTGCTAACTGACTATCTGTTGTTAGAACCAAAAATGCTATGAATATAATTAGAAACAATTTGGCCATCACAACGGCTTTAAGAAGAAAACTGATAAAGAAATTTCCGGCAAAGATTTTTTGAGAATTTCCATAAAATATTCAAATTACTAACCCCAATATATTTTTGCTATCAGAAAAGTAAAGGATCAAAAATTAATTTTTTTACCGAAATTTTTCGTTTCTTCCCAAACTTAATTAAATATGCGTATAAGTGATATTTAATTCATTAAACAATCATACGTACATATGATATATATTTTTCTGTTGTGGCTGAAAAATTGTATTTGAGTGAAAAAATTAGGTTACTACAACCGTAAGCTTCTTTGCTAACTAACTATCTGTTGCTCGAATCAACAAAGCTATGGATAAAATGGAATCATTTAATTAGAAACAACGTATCTACGAATCTGAATATTGTAACTTTAAGAAGAAAACTTATAAAGAAATACACGATAAAAATTTTCAACATAATATTCCCGCATAGGGAATATCAGAAAAGTAAATGATCAAAAATTAATATTTTTTTTATTGAAATTTTTTGTTTCTTCCCAAACTTAACTATGCGTATAAGTGATATTTAATTCCTAAAATATCCATACGTACATATGACGTATATGGTTTTTTCAATTTATATTGGGTATATTGATTTCGCCATTCCTTTTGTCGATAATGAAACTGCATATTTTGTTAACATTGGACTTTGTATTAAAAAAATTAAGAAACTAAAAGGTACGAATTCAAAGCAGTTGGAATAGGTGTGTTTAAATTCATGTTTTTTTTCTGTGATACATGTACTTAAATCTATAGAATAATAGTATCCATAAAAAATTTGGTATTGAAATAAATGTCTTTATACAATATGTACAAAAATAGTGTGAGTATTATATTCAATACAGCCGAATATAACAGTCCTACTTGTTAATTATAAATTTCTTATTATTATTATTATTTTTGTTTTATTTAATATCAGTTAATGAAAAATTTACCAATTCGAACACGAATAACCAATTGTACTCTGAACAAATTTTCATGTATTTTACGAATTTAAACTCGTCTATATATAAAATGTTATTGAAAAATGATTTTAGCATACTTCAAGCTACTCATATAAAGAGATTATTGAACAGTTTTTCACATCCTCTATACATCAATACTCAAAACTTCTGAAAAGTGTAAATTTTATTTTAATACAATAAAAGTATTCTCTAAACTAAAAAAGTGTTGGCTTTCAATTTGTTTTTATTATTATTTTTTTATATTTTGGTACTTGTATTTGATTGAGCTCTGATATTATTTTGCTATATGTATAGAAATATATTAAATAAAACAAATAAACAAAACTAAAGTGAAACTCGAGTATGGGCACCCAATACTGGACCATAGAAATGTAAAATCTTTTATAAGTATTTGAAATAATAAATACTTGTATATTGGTTTTATTTTCAACAAAACTTAATATCCACATACATACATAAATACATACATTCGTATTGGTATTGCTAAAGTGAGGTATAAATTCATTACGTATTTTAAAATAATCAATATTTATGTAAAATGAAATATTCTGTAGTGAAAATATTATTTTAGCATAAAAAACTTTGTTTTTTAAATTAATTAATTTTTGAAATACAAAGTGTTAGCAAAAATATGTAGTAGAACCTTTAGAAAAATAAAAAAACAAATTCAATTGCTATCAAAGTTAATCGGAAATGCCTATAACTATGTAACAATTTTGTATCACTGTCTGTTAACTAAATTGAACTTTTCACAATTTCGGTTCTACAAAGATGTAAAATTGTTCTATGTTCTGCCAAGTTTTAAATTTTAAGAAAATCAGTATAAATATTGTTTTTTATAGAGTGAAACAAGTTTAATCATAATAAAACAAGGAAATATGTTTTTAATATCAATGAATTGGAAAGAAAATTTTATGAAATTAATTTATAAAAATGATTTCTGCCATGTGGCCGCCACGGCTGGCGCGTAGAAGGCGCAAGCTGAAACACCGATTTTCAACAACTTTTCGCAGAATTTGCGGCCGTATTTCGCCGATAACACTTCGAATGTTGATTTCCAGGTGTTCCATTGTTTGTGGTTTATCAACTTGTACAAGTGACTTAACATAACCCAAAGAAAATAATCCAATGGGGTTAAATCACACGATCTTGGTGGCCAATTAATTGGGACATTACGTGAAGTTACTTTTTCATCAAAAGTTTCTTAGAGTAAATCAATTGTAGCACCTTCTGTGTGGCATGTGGTTCCGTCCTGTTGGAACCACATATTAGCAAGATTAATGCTATGCGATTGATCAATATCAATTTGTTCCTCAACCCATTCGACGAATTGTCGGTGCATACGGTGGTCGTTTGGCTTCAATTCCTGCACAAGTTGAATCTTGAAAGCTTTTAAGCCAAGATTCTTTATATAATCTTCCATAAAGTGGAAGGTCACAGCACCAGTTGCAGTGAATTGATTAATTAGGATCATCTTCAAAGCTTTCCTGTACAGCAGCTACAGCTTCTTCAGTGCGCATTCACGGGATGCACATTATCGGTAACAGTAAAGGTGGTCCAAAAACGATCTATTGTTCTTTGAATTAGCCGCTCTGAAGGACGATAATGTACGCCATAAAATGGAAGAAGTGCACGACTTTATAAACAATTAATAGCTAACAGTATGAATGTTACTATGTGGAATGTCTGTCCATCTCTATCTTTTGATCTGTTCCAGTATTAGTCAGATTTAAAGGTTTTGTTTTATTAATAATAAACTTAAGAACCAATTGTTTATAGTATCACTATTTTTTTATTGAAACCTGCTATCTGAGATAGAAATGGACATAGTAATATTCACTTTCACAAAACCGGTACTTCTGGGAGATAACTTGCCATATATGTAGCTGGATTTGACGGGAGTTGATTTTTTGAGTTTTGATTAATTTTTTGTGTGCAGCCATTTCTGGGCCGATTTTCATGATTTTAACAAGCAATATAAGTGGAACTAAGGAGTGAGATCGAAAAATTCTTAACATACATATATGTGAATAAAAACGAAATCACTAAACTTACAGTTTAAATTTTTTTTTATTTGATTGACATTATTATTACAATTTACAAAAAAAAAATATTTTTATAGTTTTAATCACTAGTGAAGAAATTTTGAACCATTTTCCGAAACCCTTCCATTAACGTTTTTATAGTGATTTGTGTCACTTAGCTTGAACAGGACTGCCTTTCCTATACCGTTTAAAATCAACCACACTTTTGGACACCTTTTCTTTGCTCTTCAAATCTCTTTTAACAAGAGCCCAATATTTCTCCACTGGCCTTAGCTCCGGGCAGTTTGGAGGATTTGCCTCTCTTGGTACAAATACCACATTATTGTTCTTGTACCACTCAAGGGCTTGTTTATCATAGTGCAGGATGCCAAGTCAGGCCAAAAATAAGTGGACTCATTATGAAGTCTTATCAATGGAAGCATCCTTTTTGTAAACATTCCTTGTTGTAAATTTCGGTAATTATAGAGCCCGTTGTGACAAATGATTGGCTTTATTTGCCGCAACTGCATATTGCTTGCCATACCAAGAACTTTTTGGGAAATTTTGTCTGCTTTTGGGTCCTAAGCTTTTCTTCAACATTCCCTCGAACATCAGCAACATAAAATGTTTGACTAGGAAGTTGCGAAAAATCTACCAAAACATACGTTTCGTCATTCATTATGCAGCAAGGATATTTTTCTATAAAACTTAAATTAAATTGTAAATTTTTAGCAGCGTTCCTGTCAGGAACTTTTTGAGCCATGTATGTCTTTAAACCTGTATTAGCTTTAACTTGTCGTACCAAATAGTCCGAGCACTGAGCTAACCGGGCTGTTTTCCTACCGGATGTGTTGGGAGCTCTTTTGAAAATGCTTTCTATTTTTATGGCTTTAGAAACATCATGTATACCATTCCTTCTACCTGAACCAGGTTTTCTATCAACGGACAAGTTCCCCCCGGTAATGTTTAATAACATTGGAAACAGTTTGATAGCAGACCTTTGATTGTTTGGCCAATTTTTTGTAGGACCAAGTTGGGTTTTGTTGAAAATATTTAATAATGTTATTACGCACTTTTTTCTGGTCACTTATTTCAACCTGATTAACAACAAATGAATATAATTGACATTAAACATAATAACTTACATGTTTTACAAAGGTAACTTGATAAAAAAAAAATCAAATAATACTTGGGTTAAAAGTTTTAATGAAAAACGTGTGTTAAGAATTTTACAATCTCACTCCTTATATCCGATATATTAATGTTTCAATCATGTATGTAAGTGGCTTCGGAAAGTTGATTTCAACAGATAAATGGTCATATGTATGGGCAGTTGATAGCAGTCATATTATTGAAGCTACATCTGTCGAATTGGCTGCCATTTATTCAGTTTCTTTTCCCAAATCACCATGGTCGTATACAAGGTCCTGCAACACGTGCAACTGATAAAATTGTGTTACCAAAATGGGTGTTCTGTTCGGTGAGGCCCATTTCTGGGTGAATGGGTATGTCAATAAATTGTATCGTTGAATTGGGGTCTTTACCAATCCACATGAGATCCAAGAGCGTCGTATGCGTCCCCCAAATATCACTGTTTGGTGTGTATTTTCATCAGTCCATATTTCCTTGTGAACGGTGTTGGTGACCACAATAGGTCGATGATTACCACTACCTTTTGGCCTGAATTGGATGATATATTCTCTAACGACATGTGGGTTCAAAAAGAAACCGCCTCATGCCACACATCTCATGACATATGGGCAATTCCATATCATCGTACGTGACATTTGTACGCCTATATAGGGAATAGATTTTGGACAAATAAGAGTATCTGAAAAATAATTCGGTCTTTATGTTCCATTCACATTTTTAAAAAAATAATAAGTTCTTTCGAAACATTGTTGTCCAAAATATGGAGCGAAATATGGGTATATCGTACGTGACATAAAACGGAAGTAATTTTGAGGTACATATAAAAATAATCCTTCTTTTAATTTCTTACACTAAACCAAATATTTTTCCTTTATAATCTATGGATGATTTTATAATAAATAAAAATTAATATCGTACGTGATAGATTTTTCTCTTATAGTAAAACAATATATATTCTGTAAATATATGTATACAAGAACTGAAAAAAGAAATGGAAAATATATATTCGGTTTCAATAAACAATTTAGTAATAGCAAAAAACAATCAGAGTCAAATTCATTTCATACTACATGCTAATTGTGAGCTTAATTTTCCCCGTAATCTTAGCCTAAAACATACCAATTAAGTTAAAAAATAAAATATAGTCACTATTATTTTGGCACTTAAAATGTTGTAATAAGTTCTAAATACTTTCACATAGTAACATTTTAGTGTTTTCTCCTATTAAAATCATCTTGTAAGAAAGTTTCACGGGTTTTTGTTTTTTCAGTCGTGGTAGTCATTCTCGTGGAATTGCGCATAGCGGACATTCTGCATGAGCAATTTGAGGGCATGGTAATCTCACTTGGGAGTGATGTAAACTGGCCACCCAGGTCGAGCGATTTTACCCCGTTAGACTTTTTCTTGTGGGGTTTTCTTAAGTCGCAAGTCTATGCGATTAAGCCGTAACCCATGCCATATGCCAAATTCAGTCTGATTTATGCGCCAGAGTCGTAAAAAACTGGCCTTTTCGAATGCATGCAAATGTCCGTCGCAGCTTTGCTGGGTGGCCGAACATTTGCACGATGTTATATGATGATATCTCACAAACACTTTGCTTTATTTAAATTTATAAATAAGAAGCGCTTAATGAATATATGTATGTACTTTATGGACTCACAAATGAAAAGTGTGGAAATTACAAACGGAATGAGAAACATATATATACCCTTACCCAGGCGCGGACCCAGGTCAACCATTTGGGGGGGGGGGGGTTAAATCAAAATTTGTTCTACATTTTTCTATTTATCTTCTTTTTTATATGAAAACTTTTCGGTTTTGGAGGGAGAACTTATATTTCACCCCTCTTGATCCGCACCAGCCCTTATCACTCATGATGAAGGCAATAGTAATGAACATCCACAATAAACCTTGTTAATAATTTACAATTTCTCTACTTTTCATACAGAGTAAATATTTAACAAAATTTCTGATTATCTTGGTTTATATGCTTGAATATATTTACTTTAATAGGAATTTTTCCATTGTCTGCTTTAGCCAGATACACAAAAAATTGGCAATAAATTTTGAATGTTTTTTCTTACTCATTTTGACTACATATTATTTATTCAGTACGATTTAAACAATTGCACTTTTACAAATTTACACCTTGGCTGTTAATGCTCAGTCTGGCAGCCAGTATGCACAAAAATTCAGTGTAGTTAGTTTATTTATATAAAAATTGGAAATATAATTTTGGATGTAACAAAAAAAAAATAAAAAAAAATATATATATATATATGCATGAAGAATAGGCTAGTTTGATTAATATTCTGCAAATAAAATCGTGTTTCAGTGGCTTAAAAAAGAAAATGTCAGTATCATATAGGGTTGAAGTATCCAAGCAAAAACTTGGTAATAACTTTCGCTCCAATTACGTACACACTTGTTTAGTGTTATTCTAAAGCCATCTTCAGAAGGTGGCTTCTTTCGTGAGCCAATCTAATAACTAGACATACCATACATATAATATTGTAATCACCTACAGTAGAAAGAAAAGATGTAGCACATACATAGCTGTTATTATCTGTAGTAGGAAATCAAGCTAAAATTCCTAAAATTGTTGTTTTTTTAATCTCATTGGTAATAGGTTTACCACTACTGTATTTGAAGAAAAATACTGATAAATTTAGTTTGTCTGAACTCATGCCATACCAAAAATTAAGAAAATGTTTTAGTGTTTTAATACTTGTTTGTTCTTGCTCACAAATATTTTCACACATCACTGGTTAAATTATAACGCTGCATTTAGTATTGAGTTAAATTAAGCATTAGAATATTTACAAAATCTAAATAGCTGAGATTTAACTACTGGCAACGTACAAACTTGTAAATATTTAACAGTAACCCAGCAAGAAGAGACTGGAGAGTTGGAAGCAATAGAGAAAATATTAACTTAAAATTTATATTTTGCTTGAATAAAATTATAAAACATCCGTTTAATTTACGACTAATATTTCGATTCATATTTACAAAAGAACTAGTGTTCCTAATCAGTAAATTTGTTTAAATTATCCACTAATTTTTGAAATTTCCTTATAATGCTAGCCGCACACGTTACGACAGTTGGTACAACTAGGACCATAATCGATACAACTTAGTGTACAATCGCATTTCGAGTACAAGTAATTTTGAGTAAAGATCTCATGTGGTTTTATATTTGAAATAGAAGTATCTACAAAAAGAAAAATATTTTAACAACAAAAAACGGAGAGTCCAATAAAAATCTCTCCAGTTACATATTTCACAACTTTCATAAGAGTGTCGTACACATATTTTTGTAATCGATTCAACAGTGGAACGTTTGTTCGAACTGACTCCCTCAAGGCATCGCAATTATATTGTTTTTCGCGTCGTCCATCGGACTATTCGGGGCTGTCATGCCTAACTCTGATAATACCCTGTTCGACATCATCAAGCACATGTCCTTGTTGTAAATTTCCTCGCTCAGTTGCATATTTGGATTTGATGTTCTAATACGCATTTGATGCAAAATATCATCACACATATCATCTTTCTAGTTGCAATACAAATCAGTCGGTTTGGATGGGAAGCACGTTGATATAATTATCGAAAATAATGTTCGTCTTTGATGAGCATTTGACGAAAGCACGGCATCTCCGATGGCGTATTTCCAATGAGTGTCATTCTCTAACAATCGCAAGCATTGACACGCTTTTCAATACGTGCCTCACAATGCTCCACTTATAGTTCGCAAATCTTAGAATGATGCTGGGCCACGAACGTTGACTAATAGCAAACGTATATAGAAACACTTATCGTTTCTTGGATTGAGTGTGTAAACGCGACCTAAAGGGTCGGTGGAATATAAATGGGGGAAACCTGGAACTGGATTTCCTTGTTACCGCCGTTGAAATTTCTTTGACGATTGATTCAAAAATTTCTGTGGCATTTCAGAGTATAGCAGCGTTTAGGCACATTTATCATTCCGGCACATTTAAAAATCAATGTTAGGTGGCGTACACTCATCGACCATATTCCAGATGCACAGAAAATTAATATTTTAGCAAACTGTTATTATCAAAAACTTCTTCAATTTTCAATTTTAATTTCAGTAAAAATTTAAATTGCATTACTATGAACATTAGAAAAAACATGAGTCGAATCATTGTAGCCGTTTCCCTATTTTAGATAAATCAAAAGAGTGGGCGTGGTCAATTTTATTTTTCGTAAAAACCAAAGTTGGACTATAGTTTCAAAAAAACCTAAGAATTTCAAAACCTCGGTTTCGATTCAGTTGATAATATAAGAAATGCTATACAAATTTAAAGTTCAAACTTGACGAGTGTTAGCTAGTACTCCATACTTTTATCGGATATTTGAAAATAACTAAGAATTTGTTTAAAAAATGTTGCATTATTACTTTTTTTTTTTTTAAATTAAATAAATAAACAGTCATTTGAAGTTTAATTGTCAGAAAATAGTTGTAGATCAATATGTTGTGTCATGCTTTATTAACAGGTTTCCTTGCCTAGCCTGCGAAAGTTAGCCTGCTACATCATCTGGAACAGTTATTATAATACAATTTAAAGAATTTAAAAAAATCTTAAGATATTTTTACCAATCTGTTTTTAGAGATATTGAATGAATAATTGGATGAAAAAGTATATTTTTTATTTCTAAATTTTGAATTTTTCTAATGAAAATATATTAAAAGTAAAAACCGAAGAATAATTGTTGGTTTCGGTTTCGGTTTTAGGCCTTGAAAAACCGCGGTTTCGGTTAACCCTCTAACCGGCAAGACCACCTCAAGGGGGTCTTCAATTTCTGCTGTATTAAACATTTTTTTGCTTCACAATAGTGAAAACAGTTTTAAGACAAAACTTTTTTACATTTTCTTTATACCTTCCAAGTCAATTGTCAGCTCTGATCAATCAAGTGCAAAAAGTCATCAAATTAGCATCGAAAATTATTTCGCAAATTTAACTATTAAAAAACAACATTTAGAATAAAATGATCGACATCAAAATTTTACGGTAAGAAGATAACATTTTATATTTAAGTTTTAAAACGTATTTGAAGTGAAAAAAATAAAAAGTTTGATTTAAAAACGAAATAGTGAAGTCCTCCTAAAGACGGTCTTGCCGGTTTGCGTGTACAAAAATGTCCTCCTCTCTTACATTGAAGTGTTCATCTTATGTTCATAAAACTCTATTGTTTGCTTATGATTCTATTATTTTATTTTACTATTGTGTTAAAGAAAGATATTACCTTATACGAAAAATATCAATTTGGAGCAAATGTCTGATGAACAATTTCTCGAGTTCATCGATTCTGTAGAGTTCTGTAAACAGCACAGATGAAAGTATTGATAACGATGACAGTGTTGCTGATTCCACTTGTGTTCCAAAGACGGAACACCATTTTCGAAAATACATTCCCAATAAGCCGCATAAACCAGTGATCAAATTGTTCGTGCTTTGTGATTCAAACGGTTTTACCTACCGGTTTTAAATCCACAATGGGTCCGAAGATTATATCATTTTACCTGTTATAGCGGACATTGGAGCTACCTGAAATGTTTGTAGATTCCTAATTTCGAGAATCACATCCTGTATTTTGATTGCTTTCACAAATCGAAGCCGCTGTTAGTATATTTACGAGCCAGAGGAATTTATAGAGAGGTACTAATTTTGTTTTGTCATATTTCTTTTTGATCATGATTTGCTTTTGTGTAAATTGTGAAATGAACCAAGAGAAGCTATGATTTTGCGTAGAATATATGACCTCAATTCATGTAGTCGATGTGAATACTGTATTATGGAAGGATAACAAATATGTCTTCCCGATTCAAATGAACCAATCCTGGCGAAGAACAATCAAGAAAGTAATCGAAATCAACTGCCCTCAAATTATTCGAAAATATAATGATCGCATGGGTGGAGTAGATCTCATGGATGGTCTCCAGGGTCGGTACCATATTTGGGATAAGACTCGCAATATTATAATTAGGCTGTTCTACTATTTTGTGGGCAAGGTCTTTTCAAATGCATTATTTTTATATAAACGCCTGCAGGCCAATGCTTCCAACAATGTGTCCGATTAAAAAACTGCTTTTACAGCTTCCAGATTTTCGGAAGGATATAGCTGCTGGACTTGTTTCCTTCAAAAATATATCGTCTGTAGGCTGACCATCTGTTCAAAATCTCGATGAGCCTTTATCACTGCAGCCTGACAAATCAGGTGTTGGGAAAAGAGCTGCTCATCAAGTAGCTGATGTTCAGTTCGATGCTGACGATATTTTTCTTGTTTGGGTGGAGAGAAAAGCCAAAAAAAGGTGCAACATTGCAAAAAATGTGACATTTGCTCCAAATGAGACCTGATAAAAATTGTTTCTGGAACTACCACCATCGAAAATAATGCGTATTTTAACTTTGTTTGTTCCCTTCTCTTAATAAAATTTGTTTATATATAAAATTTACCTTTGGTGTCATATTATACGTAAACTGATAAGACCGCCTATAGGCGGCCTTCACATGTTTTTACCTGGCGTTCGTTCAGAATGATTTTCTCTCCTGAACATTAAAACTTACGTTTCTATTGACTACATCTACTTGAAACAAAATTTTTGGCTTCATCGGATAACTCTTACGGTCTTGCCAGTTAAAGGATTAAAACCGAACTGAAGCTCTACGAATATATAAAAACAAATTCCAAATCGGTCCAGCCGTTTTTAACTGAAACAATTACCAACGAACGACATTTATTTTTTATTTAAATAGAAGATTTAAGCATCAATGAAATACAAAAAAGTTTCTTAATTAGAAGTTTTTTAATTAATTTGTTTGCTACTTTGACCCAAAAGTCATTATTTTCAATAAAATTTTACAGACAACACGTTTTTAGGGCCATTATTTCAGTAAAGCTTGTAAAATTGTAGATATCGTTACAGTTAATTTTTATCAACTGATTTACTACTACTTAACAATGGCATCATTCGGTTGACACGAATCTGAGTTTTCTGTGTATTTGTATTCTATTAGGAAGTGTTTACTGTAATAAGTAAGCTGATTTGGATTTATGTTAATTCTAAATAAAAAATAGAATTTTATAAATTTTTTGTTTTCAAGCACTTAAGATACTTAAGTTTTAAAAGTTCTTAAAAAATAGAAAAATAAATTATATTTATATGAACTTAAAGCTTTTAAGATAGATATATAAATCTCAATAAGTATACCAATCAAAAACATAAATTTGACAATTTAAGCACACACTAGCATATTCACATAATAAATTTGAAATAATATTGTAAAATTAACACATGTATGCTTTTGAAATTGTAAACATAAGGATTCATTCTAAATAACTTCTTAAAATGTATGTATATGCGAATGTGATATTCCTATTTTCAACTTAAACTCAACTTGTACATAGAATTGATATGATAAATAAATAAATGATAAATACAATACTTATAATTCATGTATATTGTATATAGTAATATTTGCAATTATTATTGTTGTTGTTGTTAAATACAAGTGTCTAAAGATGACACTTATCCACATCCCATAACCCACAACAATAGCATGAGCATAAAATCTGAATCCCACTTGTGACAGTGATTCACATTCAAAATTCACACACACACAAACATAAAACATGAATGATAAATGATTATTTGGAAGAAGTATTATTTAAAAAATGAACCCAAAAATGGAGAAAGGAAAACATAAGATATTGAAGTGCTGCCACTCTTAAGGGAGGATATGAATTTTGACTGTTTACAAAGGAAATTATCAAGTACTTATTGCTAACGAAACCTAATGCTCTTAGGAACTTTGTTTTCTGAAAATGAAAGTTTAACAAGTTAGTTTAAGGGGTTTTTAAAGAAAAAATTTCCAAGTGTGTATTGAAAATATAGAAGTTATATAAATTTTTAAATATACATACTTCAAAGGGTGTTTCATAAATTGCTGTGGTTCCCAGGTCATGTTTAGATAAATTTTCAAACGAATTCGTTTAAAATAAACAAATTACTTCTTGTAATAAACTTAAAGTACGGTCACACATGGCAAAATGTTGGAAAACTACTCGAAGTTGTTTACTCTTATAAGAGTGATAGAAAAATATAAATTAACAAATGACTGTTCACTCCTAATTCAACAAAGATCTCCCTGGCCAAGAATTGGAGGCATTACTTCATGAAGATTGTTTTCAAATGCAACAAGAGCCAGGAAAATCATTAGGAGCTACTCAGGCAGCAATTAATTGAAGCCAAAAGACCTTGAAACACGATTTTGCATGTCCGATATGAAAGAAAATAAAAGAAAATCATTTTTGCACCGAATCATTACTTGCGATGATAAATTGATCCATTACGATAACCCGAAGCGTAAGACATCGTATGTGAAGCCCGACAACCAGCCAAATCGACACCAAAGCCAAATGATTGGAAGCTACTCAAACAGCAATTGCAAAACTTTTGCGAGCAGCAGGATTAATCGAAATGCAGGAAAATTTAGTTTTATACGAATTGAAGCCAAAAGACCTTTAAACACGATTTTGCATGTCCGAAATTATGTTTAAACGCTATAAAAGAAAATCATTTTTGCACCGAATCATTACTTGCGATGAAAAATGCATCCATTACGATAACCCGACGCATAAGACATCGTATGTGAAGTCCGGACAACCAGCCAAATCGACACCAAAGCCAAATCAAAGGGACCTACATAGCAGCAATTTCAAAACGTGCTCGCAAACGCAGGATTCAGCCAAAAGCGAGAAATTGAGTTTTATACGAATTGAACCCAAAGGATATTAAAAAACGTTTTTGCATGTCCGAAATGATGCTTGAACGCTATAAAAGAAAATGGGTTCATTACAAAGCATAAGACATCGTATGTGAAGTCTGGACAACCAGCCAAATCGACACCAAAGCCAAATCATTGGGAGCTATTCAAGCAGCAATTTCAAAACGTTTGCGAGCTGCAGGATTCATCCAAAAGCAGGGAAATTGAGTATTATACGAATTGAAGCCAAAGGATCTTGAAAGATGATTTTGCATGTCCGAAATGATGCTTGAAAAAGAAAATCATTACGATAACCCGAAGCGTAAGACATCGTACATGAAGTCCGGACAACTTAGCCAGATATCTATATCAATCGCGCTAAAGTAATGCTCTGTATTTGGTGGGAGCAAAAGGGTCCTATCTATTATAAGCTGCTGAAATCTTGGCTGATCACCACAGGGAGCCTATAATAAACGCAATTGATTCATTTGAATTGAGCATTGGCAGCAAAACGCCCAGATTAGGAGCCCAGTCATGAAACCTTAATATGCCATCATGACAACGCTAGACCACATGTTGCAATACCTGTTAAGAACTATTTAGAAAGAAGTGGTTGGAAAGTTATGCCTTACCCGCCTTATAGTCCCGACATTGCCCCAACCGACTACTATTTATTTCAGTCGATGCAGAACGCTCTCTCTAGGATACTCTTCACTTCAGAACAGAGTATCAGAAATTGACTTGATTAGTTTTTGGCCTCAAAAGATGAAAGTTGAAGCAGCATTTTTATATAATATACCTTTTTCACATTTCCTTGTTCATATTTACAACTTTTACATGTTGCTCCACTCAATTTTTTTTTCTTAAATTCTTAAGCAACTCAGTATAAATATTTTATTTTGTTTCTCTGTTAACGCCCCTATTCGATTTCACTCACGATAGCCACCTTTTGAACTTAAAATCACTTCATAGTAGTAATTGACATTTTTCAATAGCCATTTTCCTTCTATTGCCCAAAAGTACTTTCAGTTTTCAAAGGAGAAAATATAATTTATAAATTAACATTTCTCCTTTCTTGGGGTTTCATTATTGTTTGTGTACATAAATTTGCCATTACAGCTGTGTTTAACTAAAATCTTTGGTTTGTGTGTATGTTATATTTTTGTTTGTAGGAAAAGGGAAGAAATTAGTAGTCGAGCTTCTTTTTTAATAAAATGATAAATTGATAAATTTATTTGGGTCAAAGTATGAAACATTCATAATTTCCATTACGAGTAATTTTTCCCCAAAAAAAAAAGAAGCTATGCGAATACATTAAATGTACTGGCATTAAAAGAGGGTTGTTAATAAAGTTTTGAACTAGGGATAAGTTTAAAAAAATATTTGCTAAATAACGAACATATATGTAGGTATGTATTAAAGTTACCATTTCCTGAAGTTTTGAAAATAAATTATGGATATCACAAGTTCTGTTATGAAATTATCCAAGTCATCCATTGTAAGAAGCAAAATAATAAACAAATCGTAACTTATTTTTTTTTTTAAATCAGTTTTGCTTAAAACAGAACTTTATTAAAATTTGGTACATAGTATATACTCTATGGATTCATTAAGACACTTCTATTGTTGAATTTTCTGATTTTAAAAACTCGCGATTTACGATTTTTGAAAACTAACATAATCTATATATATAAAAATGGATGTTTGTATGGATGACCGGTTGGACCAATTTTGACCGATTCAGGGAATCTGCAGAATAGCCCAGCGGGTTACACTGTAAAGTAAGATTTTTGATTTTCGGTCACTGGGCGGAGGACGTGGCAAAATAAAATGTTAACATTATACCGCTAATACCATCTTTAAATGTAAACAAGTAAGAAAGTATGGTCGGTCAAGCCCGACCAGATAATACCCTACACTAAGTAAATGAGCAAAAACATTTTTCTTTCAAAATTTCAATAATTTATGTTCATGAGCGATTTTCGGAAGTGGGCCTTATATGGGAGCTATGACAAATTATGGACCGATCACCACGAAATTTGGTCACGTGATTAATGTTTATATGAATGTTATTTATGTTGAATTTTATGTGTATACCAACATTTTTAGGAGATTTATGCTCGTTAGAGTGATTATCGGAAAAAGGTCTTATATGGAAGCTACGACTAATTATGGACCGATCATAATAGAATTTAGTGACATGAATTCCGTATATGTAAAACTTATTTGGAGAAAAAATTGTGTGGATACCTATATAAATTAAACATTTATGACCGATAAAGTCCAATTTCGGGAGTACATTTGTATGGGGGCTAGATGAAATAATGCACCGATTTCAGCCAGTTTCAATAGGCTTGGTCCTTGGGCCGAAAAATTGATATATACCAAATTTTATCGAAATATCTTCAAAATGGCGACTGTACTCTGCGCACAAGGTTTACATGGACAACCAGCCAGCCAGCCAGACGGACGGACATCGTTTAATCGACTCAGAAAGTGATTCTGAGTCGATCGGTATACTTTAAGGTGGGCGATAGACTAATATTTTTGGGCGTTACAAACATCTGCACAAATCCATTATACCCTCCCCACTATGGTGGTGTAGGGTATAAAAACGGCTGTACCGATTTTGATAAAATTTTCACAGAATCTTCAAAAAAGCCGAACAGGTAATATTGTAAAGTCAGATTTGGACGGAATGGCGTGGCAAAATCAAATTTTTAAAATAACATAAAAAAAAGAAGATAGATAGTTTATTTAGTTTCCTATATACATGCTTACAAGTTTAAAAAAATAAAATTTCAAAAAACTTAATTTTATCCAAACAATTTTTTCTCAACCAAAAAAATTTTTTTTTCAATTGGAGAAAGAAATACTTTTTTTATTCCCAACGTTCAATCAATGACAATTTTCATTTCGTTGCTTAACATCATTCTAAAAATTTTAATTCACAGTGGTGTACTC
Organism: Calliphora vomitoria; assembly: GCA_942486065.2. Lineage (NCBI taxonomy): Eukaryota > Metazoa > Arthropoda > Insecta > Diptera > Calliphoridae > Calliphora > Calliphora vomitoria. The sequence goes on from OW818033.2 coordinate 78,766,302, forward strand.
TGAAGTGAATGATTTGGTGTAAGCGAAGAAAGAAAACATTCCAACACATGTCCGGTACTATTAAAGTTTTTTTATATTATCAACCGATCATAAACAATTTTGTTTACTCTTGCATATTAAGTTCATGAATAAGAAATTTTCATACGAAATCTATTAAAAAATATAATATTTTGAATAACTCTACGCATTCCATTTTTAATAAAAAAATCACGGTTTTTATACCCTCCACCACCACAAGTGGTGAAAGAGGGTATATATACGTTTGTCATTCCGTGTGTAACATTGAGAAATATTCATCTGAGACCCAACAAAGTATATATATTATTGATCCTTATGAAATTCTAAGTCGATTGAGCAATGTCCGTCTGTCCGTCTGTCCGTCTGTCCGTCTGTCTGTCTGTCTGTCTGTCTGTGTAAAACACTCTCACGTCCAAAATACAAAAGCAAAATTAATGAAATGCATACCAAAATGTTTATAATTTTTCTAAGCAGTTTGGTATTGAAAATCAGCAAAATCGAATTGGTAGAACCAGGGTTATGGATCAAAATGTAAGACAATCTCCAAAAATTTTGATAATTTTCACATGATTTTTTGTGACTTTGGGTAAATTCATTGCAGAGAATACCATGAAATTTTGCACTCATTATTGATATGATAAAAGGACAAATTCTGTTGAAAATGGAAAGAATCGGTCCATAATTTCTCGTAGCCCCCATACAAATTTCTTCCCGAAATATGGTGTTATGGTATATAAATGCCCATAGAAATGTAGTATCCATACAAAATTCAGCACAACTAAGTTTCGTGCAAACAGAAATCGCGAGACGAATTTTTTTTTGGATCGGCCACTATTTGACCATAGCCCCCATATAAAGTTTACTTCCGAAAATCATTTAAATACACTTAAATATCTTATATATATCGGTATCAGGTTGAAATTCGACTTCACATAAAAATAGCTGTGGGAAATTTCATGAAGATCGGCCCATAATTCGTTATAGCTCCCATATAAGACCACTTCCAAAAAACACATTCATTTTCATAAATATCTGAAAAATATCGTTATCGAAATAAAATTTTACAGAGATCGGTAGTATTAATTCACAAATGATACTACTTGATTGTGTGAATATCGGTTCATATTTGACCATAGCTCCCATATATGGTCCATTTCCGAATATTACTTAAATACTAATAAAACACTTATAAAAGCTTCTATCTGGTTAAAACTTCAAATAAATATTTTCCATATATACGAAAATCGATGCCTAGAATTTTATGAAGATCGGCCAATAATTGGTCATAGCTCTCATATAAGCACCACTTCCGAAAAACACATTAACCTCTATAAATATTTTAAATATATGGATATCGAATTAAAATTGTATACAGATCAATATATTGTATCCGAACATTATACTACTTGGTTTTGTGAATATCGGTCCATATTTGACCATAGCACCCATATGAGCTTCATTTCCGATAATCACAATAATACCCATAAAACTCTTGTAAATAATGTTATGGAGAAAAATATCAAGCGAAATATGCCTCAAATACATAGAAATCACTTTAAAATATTTAATTATATCTTCCAAATAAGTCGCACATCCAAAAAGTTTCAACTAGACTTGGTGACTATGGGTTCATAATTATATATATAAGGCTCATATCCGTAAAATTCATTAGAACAGAACAAAAATATACTTTTGAAGTTTGACTGAATATATTTGTTTATCCGTTTTTATACTCTTTTATTTCACTTGTGGTGAATAAGGAAAATGTTGAGCCAATCGGTAATTTTAACTAATTATTAAGTATATACATTTTTAAATAGTACATTTTATTCCTATTATAAAATTATAGACTCTGTTAGAAATGGTAGGAATATGTAGTTATTTCAATTATAAATTGCTGAATTAAATAACATTTTTATACATCTTAAATAAAATATCTTCTGCGTAAACTAGTTTTTCTAACAATATATAAAATACTACTATACTTCTATATTTTAAATAAACTTTTATTTTGTTTAAAAAAGTGGTTTTATTGAAGAAAGTACATAATTTGTATATAGTACAAGATATGTATGGTATCAGGATTCATCTATAATTCATAAAGTGGCTTAAAAAGAAATTCGGTTATAGTCCTAATTCGCTTATAGTCCACAAAAATTGTGCAACTGTATTTGTAGACTATAAGCGAAAACTACTGTATTACATTAACAATCTACCAATCTTCATAATCGGAGCTAAGTCCCAATAACAAACACTGAATATGGATATTAGAGTGTTTATACCAATGTAATTTCTATAATTTTCATCTAATTTATGTGGAGGGTATTTAAGATTCGGCATAGCCGAATATAGCACTCTAACTTGTTTTCAAATAAAATTTGTTTTCGAAAGGGCATCTACGTCTAGGGCCGCAGAAACGGGAATAGAACGAGAATCACGGCTTTAGCAAATGTGTTGCACTGCATCTTCATCGAGTGATGCGGAGACACCCCAACAGTATATTGAACGACTAGAAGCCAATCGCTCCCGAATGGGAACCGTCATTTTATTACAATAAGAATCAGGCATCATAAGGAAGTACTAATTGGCGCAATGAACAAATATTGCTGAAGTTTCCTAAGGAATCCCCGGAAATGTGCTGTTAGAACGGTAAAGTTATTCTGCCACCAGTTATTGAGCCGCCTGAGCTTCTTCTAAGTTACATTTCCGGCGCCAATCATATTTCCAAACACTTCTTTCAAAATATCCAAAAGTGCAACTCATGCTTTCCAATGACGTCTGCTTCATGCCCACCTTTAAAGTTTAAGACCAAATGTACCACAGAATTTGATCACTGCTCCTGCTTCCAAATGATGAAATTTGTTTCACTAAAAATGAAGCTACAGAAGCCGAACGCTATCAACGAACATGCGTGTGCATTTGCTGCAATACCTTTCTACCGAAACATTCTGAAAACAATTGTTGGACATCGGAAATGGAAAAATTCCAATTGACCCCGCAACAAATTGGATTTCGTTACCGATCTTCTGCCCAATGCAAATGAATATATTAGCCGTTGTCGACAAGGTATTCCCAAGTCTTACAACTACAAAAATTCGGATTGTAAAGTTGATTCGTTTGATAGTAAAATCAAGTTAATGGTTTTTATGTCATCTTTAAATTATATAAATTTATATCAATATTTATAAAAGGGTAACGTTACTGAGAAGGATTAAAATAAAAAATCTCAAGCAATACAGATACAACAAAAATGCATCTTCATCTATATAAATAAAAGTGGACAGGTGTTTGGTACTTTTTTGAGATTCTAAAATTTTAGGAGAGAAAACGGGAAAAAACAATATTTTGGTACATTTTTTAAACCCTATATATCATTTGAACTAATAAACCTAGAAATAAATTTCAAATCGTATTATTTACTGCTCAATAAATACCAAAAATAGGTTTCGTACTTTTTGGAAATTCAAACCCAAAAAGTTGTATTTATTTTTGGTACTTTTTTCATGCAATATGTTTTTCTATAAATTGACATAGACACTATATTGATTTACATTTATTGTATTTGAATTAAAATGGTTATCATCATAATGTGGACACAAAAGTACCAACTCGAGTGGAAAAATTGTAGATTTGTCCCTGTAAACGGTTTGGTGCTTTTTAAAACAAATTTTTGTCCTTAGACCGAGAACACAGATTTGAATAGCTTGAGACATGTTTGCTTCCAAGAAAAAGTTTGGCAAGATAACGTATTCTGAAATTTCAAAATTAACGGGTTGTCAAGAGCAAAACCATAAATTAGTACTAATGGTGCATCTTAGCATTTTAAATTACTTAATTTATTGACATCCAATTTAACTGCTACGTTTTTAAGAGGTTTAATAATCAAAGACAGGAGACCTAGTGGTGTTAAGGGACCAAAACAAATGGTACTTTTTCGTTCTCCAAATGGTACTTTTTGAATTTACGGTAATAATTTAAACATGAAATTAAGAATATATAGCACTGATTTAGTAGGAATTGATGGGAACCTTTATGGTACTTTTGCTTTATTCTAATGATATTTTTGAACAGAGAAATATTGAATTAGACATACATTATCCTGAATAAGATAGAGTTCATAAAAATGGAGCTTATATGTACGTCTTGATGGTCCTGGAAACATGAAATGGAATATTAATGCTTCCGCTTTAATAATAGTTCAAATGGGGGTGATTGTTGGTACTATTTTTTATTGTAATGGTACTTCCTGAATCTATATATATAAAACACAAAAAATGTTTCTACATATGTCCGTTATAGACTCTGAAATCATCCAACCGATGAGCTCCAAACCGGTTTCATTTGAAAGGAAATTTTCTGAAGATGGTTTTAGACACCTAAAAAACTAAATTAGGTATATGCGGTCCATTCGTAAAGCCGATTTTCGAATTTTCCCATACAACAATTTTTTCCAATTTTTAATATATATAAAACACAAAAAATGTTTCCACCTATGTCCGTTATAGACTCTGAAATCATCCAACCGATGAGCTCCAAACCGGTTTCATTAGAAAGACAATTTTGTAAAGGTTTTAGACACCTAAAACAATGCAATTAATTTCGAATTTTAAGCACCTCTCTCGATGAGTACATCCGCTAAGGGGGTAAAAATGGGTAAAATCGTTATATCTATATCTCCGGAATTGATAAAGCTAGCACCAAAAATCTAACTTAAACTAAATTTACGCAAGAAATAAGTGGACAGGTGTGTGGTACGCTTTGTACTTTTAAGGGGATAAAATGGGCGAAACTCGAGTTTTAATACTTTTTTGTATCCCATATCCCAGAAATTAAATTTAAATGGAATTGCAGTCCTTCTTAAAAACTTACAAATGCACTCTGCACTTTTTGAAATTTGAAAGTACTTCTTTTTGGTACTTTTTTTTACAAAACTATTTTTTATGTAAATTAATATGGTAAAAAAAAAATGTATGATAAAACACTTCCATTAATAAAGAATTGTTAGCGTAGTAGCACACGCCGGGTATCCGCTAGTAAAATATGTTTTTTTTAATCATAAAACTTACATTTAATATTTTGTGAATATTTTTCCCTCAACCCTCGTACATTCAACAGTAGCTGTCAAAACAAAAAGAAACGCATAAAAAACACATCTTAACTCTCTACAATTTTTAGCATTCTAAAAAAAAAAACACGTCTATAGTTTGAATGGCTAGAATCAACCAGTGTTGTGTGCGGCAGCTGTGTGTGGTAAAAGTATCATCAGAAAGAAGACAAGCCAAAAGTAATAAAGTAATATAAATTAAGGTATAACCTCTTGATATAAACGAATAAATAATCTTTTCCTATTTTATACATTCCCACAGTTTGCTTTCACAATGCTGCTGAAGAGCAGAGAGGTTAATGTTTCTTTTGTTACCATTTGTGACCATTATCTTAAGGATACTTTTGCTGGCAGGTTTTTCCTTTTCACTTTTCATTTATATTGTGTTTTGGCATTGTCTTATTATCCCTGTGGTTTGGCTGTTGAGTTATTTAAAGAGGATTTTGATTCCTAATGGTTTTATAGGTCAAATAATATTAACGATAATGCTAAGAATGATTATAATCATTATTTAAACAACCATTTGTTGTGAATTTTTTTTTTGCCGCATTCATTTTCTTTGGTTTTTGCATTTTATTTGTTTATAAATTGAAATTAATGATGATTTGAACCTTTTTAACAACTGAAGTACTGTGCGTACTCTCTGTAGTCATTTGTCATGACTTTTCGTTGGTTTTATTTTTGATGCGAGCGTTTATTGAAATAAATTTATTTGCTTCTGTGTTTTTTATTTTTTATTTATTTTTTTTGTTTTGTTTAAAAAAAAATATTTAGCAAACCTTTTGTTTTATTTTTTGATGGTTTTCAGGGAAATTAAATTAATTTTAATGATGATATTAAGTGTTTTGAGCGTTCAGTGAAGCATTAAAATGCGTATACAGTTTTTTTGATTGTACGAAAAATGTGTTTTTAATTAATATTAAAATGAATGCGTACCATTTTTATGTACTAACATTTTAAGGTAATGTATAATTAATATGTTGGCATGGCAGAGCGTGTATTAGGTTCATAATATTAGATTTAAAATTGCCTATATTGTAAGTGCTAGAGAAGACCTCAGCACGCAGTTTATTCTACAGAAAGAATTTTCTCTGTAATACGAGGGCTGGGTAATAAGTCCGTGACTTTGAGAATTCCCCGGCTTTTAACTGAAAAGGCATCTGTCAGTTGAACAGGCTGCGTTATTCAGTTTGTGACTAGTGAAAGATATAACAAAAGGAGCTACATAGCTGGCTTAAATTTACCACAATTACTCTCTGTTCACAAAGTTTTTTTTTTTTCGTATTGAAAATGGGCAATATCAGTCCATGATTTCACTTAGCCCCCATACAAATATCCCCCGGAATACGGTTTGAGTATTCATAAATATGTTGATTATGCGGCAATACTGATAAAATTTAGTTGTATGTATTCTGAAATTATACTGTAAAGTATGGCGAAAACCGGTCAACATTTGTTCCTAATCCCCATACAAGGTCCCCTCTGAAAATTACTTGAATTAGATATTCTTTGATAACTTTAATTGAGATGGTAGTTAACATGGTTCTGTTGGAGATGAAACTCTTCATACCAAGAAGGAAAATTTCCAGCAAATCGTCGGACAAATTGTTGTTTCAATAGAACTTGTCGTGAAGCAGTTAGAGCTAAAAATGTGATCAACTCCGTAGACAGGCACGTAATGACTGTACGAACATACTCGATCGCGAAAGGCTTAGCTACGAACATCACATACGTGTAATAATACTTGATGCCCCAAAAAACAGCAAAAGTTTCTGGTCCTTTGTCAAGAGGATTCGGAACAGCACTGGTGCTTCAATTCCTCCCCATCTTTCGGGTGATTGTATTATAAACGAAGCTAAGGAAACAGCAAACCTTTTTATAAAAATCTTCTCAACAAATTCCTTTCTTCCCGATTGCAATCAATCGGTGCGTGTAAATCCGAAAATGATCAAGTATTAATAATGTATCATGAAATATATTAAACTTTTGAAAAATGTTCAAACATAATTATTTTTCATAATAAAACATTTGTTTATTTTATTACTTTGGATTAATATTTAAATTTGATTTTGTACCATGATGTAATTGCCATTTTTATTTTCTTCGTAAACAAAAGTGAACAAAAAAAAAAAAAAAAAATGCAGGGATTCTCATATAGCAATTCTGGTTTGCTGGAGCCCATAAAGTACGGAAATACTTTCAGTTTTTCTCGATCACTTTGTTTTGGTGAAATAACGATATTCTTAAAGTTAAAAATTCAAAACATTGTAAATATTTTAGTCTAAAACTAATTTTAAAATGGTTTTCTCTTTTAAACAGAAACAACATTTTATAAATCGCTTGGAAAATGGCTTAGTTACGGTAGTTTAAGTCAGGTTGTTCATCAAATAAAGCAAAATATTGGCAGCTAAGTTTTGTTTTAAGCACGCAGGCATTTGCATGAAAAAACTAAAACGGAGGAAAAACATATTTTCACAAAAATTTGCATAACTGATTAATTTTTCAATTGATTGTTATTTACTTAAGTTTTTTGGAAAGCTACGTTAAAATGCTTTTCCACTAAAAAAAATATTTTATTGTCTCACGATCAGCTAAGAGCGTGAAGAAAATGAAAATTAGTTGAAATAAGTGCTTTTTTGAAACATAAGCGACCATCACAAATGAAAAGAATCTGGGATATTGAAAATGTGGACCATATAAACATCCCCCTGGAATACTTTTAAGCCATATATTACCAGTTAATTTTTGGGTTTTTTTGTATCCTTAAACATGGCACAGTGGTTTAGAAAAGTCTTTTTTTTTTGTAAAAAATTCGGTATCTCGGAAACTATTCGGGTTATTGTTTCGAAGTTTCACGTGGTTGCTAAGGTGTTTTCGTGTTGATTTGCAGTTGTTCAGCTCTGCAAATCATTTTTTTTTTTTTAAATCGCCAAAAATCTATTTACAATCCGAATGAGGTGAAATTTAAAATATAAATAGTGCTTAAGAAGATCTACAAAAAATACGCTTACATGTGTTGGTTATCTCTATTAGTTGAAGAGATATTTAGGTTTATTTATCTATTTATTTTTTTAATTTTGCTCGATCTTTATATGGTTTTTTAGATGTGGTGGTCCTACGGAGGGTAGAATTTTTTCTAAAATATCACCCATATTGGTGATAAAATTCTAAATAAAATAAAGAAAACTTTATAAAAAGTGCCGTATTTTTAAAGTTTTTTCCCATAAAGGTCCATATATCATTAAAAGGTTATTCGGGAATACAAAATTAATATTTTAGTAAGAGCTTCTTATGCTAAATTCCCAATTTTTATTGATAAATTCACTGAAATTTATTGTTGGGGGATAAGCTAGTTCCTATGCGCATTTCACTGGTTGTTTAGGCCAGATCATCAGGAAACCTTTTCCCAAAAGGCTTTAGAAAAACTAAAGATATTATACAAATAAAACTATAGAGTGAATGAGAATTACAGACACTCAAGCTTTATTTGTAAAAATATCAAAGCTTAAACAAAACACCAACAATAAACAGTGATTTTGTCTTTTCTTACATTCTCTACTACAATTGGTTGGTTTCTTGCCGACACAAACTGTAGTGTGTAAGTGAGTAAAGAAAAAATAAAACAACTTGCTTTATTGTTTTCGCAAGAAAATCAATATAAAGCGAGCTGCCAGTTTAGTCTTGATGCACGGGCACCTGCAAATTTATCATTAAAAGGTTATTCGGGAATACAAAATTAATATTTTAGTAAGAGCTTCTTATGCTAAATTCCCAATTTTTATTGATAATGTTTTTTTTTTTTTTTTGTAGAAAAAAAATTTCTTCGGGACTATATAAAATTTGTATACGATCCGAAAGGAGAATTTAATGCAACAGCGTGTGAAGTAAATTTTGGCTCAGTTAAGCGGATACAACACCCCCCAGCTGTATCCAAACTTGGCCAATTTTTAAACAAAATTTTAGATTTGAGTAAAAAATTCTAAAAGGGTAAAGCAGCGATCCTCAAAAGGGCTCTGTATATGTATAACCCTATATATTTCTTAAATATCTATAAAGTTTGTTTTGCTATCACACGGTAATCAACATCACAGTAGACACTTTTCTAAAAAAAACTCAGTTTTTGGTACACATTTTCCCCGGTTTAGGAATTTCGGTATTTGAAAATAAAAAATTTCAAAAATTAGAATGTCATTTGAGGACATTTGCATCTATATTGGTTCCAAAGTTTGTTATGATATCATTAACCGTTAAAATATTACATTAATTTTATATTGTTCTTAATGGAAAATCACCATACTATGATTGTTTAGTTTTTAAAGTAAATGACGTCCCAAAAATTTATAAATTTATTTAATTTTACTAAAATATCAATCTTCAAGTCCTATGGTTTTCAACAATAGCAAATACTTATAAAAAAGCCTTTAGTTACTCCTCAGAGGTTCCACAAACCTTGCCCCCTTTGAAAAATTTGTAAGTTTTTTCATATATTGCATGCAAAATGTATTTGCTATTGTTGAAAATCTTGGGACATGAAGATTAAAGATTTACCAGGAACATATGTGTCTGATTTTATAATTCTAGGTTAGAAAAAAAAGTACAATAACCCCTTATTTGTAGATCCCCACTTGATCGGATTCATTATAAGCTTTATTAAGAAAAAGTACCATCTTCCATTGAATTTTCACTAACTCAGCACCATATACATTTAATTTCATATTTCTAGGTCAATTATTAATGAAAATTCAAAAAGTATATTTGAAGAAGAAAAGGTACCACCTTTTGCGAATTCTTACTCATTTAGGAAAATATGTGAAAAATTTCATGATGTATTTTAAAAGTACCATTAGAATAAAAAAAGGACCCCCGTTGAATTCTATGCTTAATATCATATTTCTAGGTACATTTCTAGATACAAAAACAAATCAATAATTACCTATAGTTCAGTTCTCACATTTTGGTACTTAAATATTATTCCGTATTCCTAACTGTAACTTTACTCAGATACATATCAGCTCACTTTAATATTGATAAGTTAAATAATTTAATATATTAAAAAAGTACCATTAGGAAATAAGTACGAATTTCCCTTTTCCTAAAATGACCCAAGAATAATTTTTTCTTAAAAATTGCAAAATTTGATATCTCATTAGAACGACAGTACACATTTCTATTCTTTTGCATTCGATTGCAAAAAGAATTATTTAGTAGCTAAATATTTACAAGAACTGAAAAATTTGCATTTTTTCGGAATTTTAGCGAAAATACTGATTGTGGGTCAATTTTACCCAAAGGATGTATGTAGGTTTAATCTCAAAACTATTCTTTCTTTACTGTAATTTTTATTAATATAAATAGTTCTAGATATTTCCATAACAACTTATTCCATATAAATTGTAAAATTTTGCATATATCTGAATTTGTCCTCGATGAGCGTCCCGAAGTAGTTGTCTGATTTGGCTCAAATTTTCAACACTTAACCTTTAGATCTAGACATCAGCACAAACGCATAATAACCTCCCCACTATAGTGGTTTAGAGCAGCGAAAGGTAAACTCACACCACTACAGATTTTAAATATTGTAGTTGTATGAGTTGAGTAAAAAGTTGAGAAAAAAAACAAAAACAATAACTGAAATAAACAAGCATAAAAACGAAAAGCGTAAAACAACCTGCTTCTATCAATGCTCATGCGAGACTAACTGGTTTTGATTGTTTTTATACAATGTGTGTGCTGGCGTACATGTGAAAACAAAAACAAGAGAGCTCATTTGAGAGCTCAATGCCTTTCGCTGGTTTAGAGTATTGGTTAATTAAGAAAATATAACTGTCCAACAGCATTTCTGTAACAGAATAGCGACCCTATCTGAAAGGGCATGTTGAGTAGATAATTTTCGTAGAATAAACTTATAGCCCAGCTGGACTGAAATTTTTTTTACAGAGGGTCATATTTTTCATTTTTTAATTGTCGAATTTAATGGGGATCATTTTTGTGGAAAATCTTAACCCTCTATTTAGGAGTCAATTCGATTTTTTTTCCAAGAAAATAAAAAAGTCCTTTCGAAAAGGATATTTAAGGATTAAAATATTCTACGAACACTTTTGCTGGAAAATTTCATTGGGGGTCACCAAAGATACTAAAGTTGTAAATAAAGCTCTTTACGCTTAATTAACAAAATTACGGAAATCATTTTTCCGAAGCCCTCAAATAACTTACATACGTAATTCGTACATCAATATATCCGCTATAGACCCGGTTCGGTTGAATTTAAAATCGAGAGAAATATGAATGAGATATATGGAAAATCCCACGACAACCTTTACTTTTGACTTATTTTTGATCTAAGTATTTATGCACTAAGTCATTAATATAGAAAATATGAAACATTTCTTCAGGTTTGGAAACAAGAAATAGTCAGTCGGGGCTAAAGCCAGAGATTAGTGCGGAAGAGGGAGTATTTCGAAGTGTGTACCCTTTTGCTCAGCCGATTGAGAGCAAATTCGGCAGACATCTTGCGAAAAGCTTTCCCCAAGTGATCATACAAAATTTAAACTACTCAGTCATTTGAGATGATTATAGCTTCCACAATCTCTCGCACTTTCAATCTCCGATCAGCCAACAACATATCGTATTTTTTTTTTTTTCAATTGTTTCGGTTGTAGAGACCTCAACTGGGCGTCCAGAACATTCTTTGTACGGCCACAACGAAATTCACTAACCCAATTTTTTACCATTGAACTTGATGGTGCAGTGTTCCCATAGTATTATTTTAAAGCTTAGCCTGACAGGTGCCTTATGACAGGAGCAGTGTTTCCCTTGCAGTTAACAGCCGGGAAATTTAAGAAGTCGCGGACTTATTGACCCACCCTTGCATCACTTTCTGATAAATTTTAATGATTTCCCTCTGTTCGACTATGTTATCATAAATTATTTAAATATAATTCTGTTAAATTTGGCAAGTAACCTTTTCCCAGAAAATCACGTTTACGCTCATAAATACCTTGTAATTTATAGCATTACTGATTACTATAAGGAACGGATCATACGCTTTTAAAAGTCGTAACAGGTGTAGAGTATCTTATAATCGGTTTTGGCTGTTTTTTTCTATCTATCGAAAATTTATTTTCTATCTCTGTTTTGTGGTTGTTGAGTTTATACAGCTCATTTGTCTTGTCATTATTAATAATTTTCTTATTCTTTTTTTTTTGTATTTGCTTCCATAGTTGACTATAATGCAATAACCATTATCATTTTGTAATGACTTTTCATTCACCATCCATCCCTCAGTACATACTTACGTACATTCGTATTTCCATTCATTATTGTAAATTACGTTACGTACCTAAAATGATAAAGAGAAAACATTGAATAATGAGGGTTGCCAGAAAATAAATACTTTATTTGAAATAATTAATAAAAAAAATCATTTATTTATTTTCTTCTTGTTGCTTAAGAATAAAGTAAGAAAATGTTTGCATTCTTCATGAATATATTATTTTCACATTATCTAATTAATGACAATAATAACTACATCATATGAATATTAATTTCGAAATTGTAAAATTTTTCATGCAGTTTAGTTGGTTGGTTGGTTTATGTGGTACTTCTGGAGAATTTTGGTGTGTTGCATTTACTTATATGTCATTTTGTTTTTGCCATCCCTTGATCTAAAGGGAGGCATTCGGTGTTGTCATAGAATCCAATCATTGTAGGAAGCGGTTTTGAAATCGATAAAAAAGATACATATTTGACTTATGAAATCCAATGTAATTTTTTGTTTAATCGATAAAGAATTTATTTCTAGATCGAATATAAAACCGATAACTTTCGATTTCACGCGACCAATGTTCTTTTTCTGTCGTTTTCAAAACCGATTCCGACAACTATTGAATTCTATGACAACCCCGATTTGTATTACCATTTCTGTTGAATATGGTATTTGAATATGACCACGCTACATATTCGAAAACAAAGTTTTTGACCAAAAAAATTACTAATTCATATTCACATAATTACATCGACACACATGGGGCAACTCTTTTCTTTACTCACAATTTTTTTTTTATTTTATAAATATTTTAAAAATGTTCTTAATGGCTTTTCCTTCATTCTCCCGAATCAAACCAAAATGAACTAAAAATCTCTGACATAATTGTTCTTTTTTTTTTCGAAAAAATTTGAGAAGAGAGTGTTTATTTTTTAGCTGGGGTAAAACGTTGCATACTCGTATTAAGTATACACTCAACCCCAATACAACTTAAGTATAGACAACCATTTATTGTCATTAATAATAATGTCACCTTAAATTTTGCCAAAAAAAAAAATTGGGGTTTCTTTTGTTATTAAATACTTATAAGAGAAAAAGGTTTTCAAAATTCACTTCTCCATAGCTTTTGTTTAAATTGAAAAAAAAAATAACTTTGTTTTTCTTGGTTGGGGTTTATCATGTTTCAAAAGAAGAGGGTTTTTCATTTATAATATTGTGTTGGTGTGAGTTGATTTTCATTTTGTTTTGCAATTTCGTTGCATATTTCTAGGGGATAAATAAAAGCAAATGTCCATTCATATTAATTATGTCTCATAAATACAATTAGATGTTAATAATCAATGACATTTTATGGCACAGATATTTTTGTTTTTCTCTGTTTGGAAATGTTGTGAATACTATTAGTGAAAACGTCATACAAAAAATTATTGAATTAATTTTTTTATGAAAAGAATTTTAAAAGTTTCATATAAAATAAAACAAGTAAAGTGAAAGTCTCTTACTTTATTTACATGTGAAAAACCAGATAATATTTTATCTTGAAAAACTAAATGAACCGTTATACAAAGAAATTCAAACATTTTGGAGAATTTCTCAAATAAATTTATTTTTTTTCTTATGACAATCAATTAGAGTATCCAAAACCGAAAATCAATGAACCTTTTTTTCATCTTTGTAAAATCGACAGGTTTTCTCTAACTTCTCGGATTTTTTTTAAGACGGGTAACCGGTTTTAACGATTTATTTTGTAAAGCTTATTTGAATATATTTAGATAACAGTTTTTAAAATGATCATTTATTTTTTTTTTTTTTTTTGAAAAGGAAATTTTTAGCTTTTATTTTGAAACATTAGTACAGTATAAATTATTTCAAAAGTATTGGCCATTGTTAGCTATGACCTTTTCCCATCTTTCTGGCAACATATGTATTTCGAGCCAAAAGAACTGTTCATCTTTCAAGGCCAAGAGCGAATCAAGTCAATATGGGATACTCTGTTCTAAAGTGAAGCGTATTCCAGAGAGAGCGTTCTGCATCGATCGAAGTAAATAGTAGTTCGACGAGGCACGATCTGGACTATAAAGCGGGTGAGGCAAAACTTCCCAACCACTTCATTCGAAATACTTTTTAACAGGTATTGCAACATGTAGCCGAGCGTTGTCATAATGGAATATTACGTTTTGATGTATGGCCTCATATTTTTGGTGTTTTAATTATAATGCTCGCTTCAATAGAATCAATTGCTTTCAGAAGCTTATAATAGATTGCGCAATGGATATTTGGGTTTGGTGTCGATTCGGCTGGTTGGCTGGTCGCTTACGCTTTGGGTTATCTTAATCAGTGTTGCCAGTTTAGCCTTTTTGAGGCTAAATTTAGCCTTTTTATTTACTCTTTAGCCTCGAAATTTTGGTTTTAGCTTCGTGGCTTTTTTTTAACTTTTTTTTAATTTCAAAATAGCCTTTTTTGAAATAAAAAAGGCTAGAAACTAAAACCAACATTTTGAGGCTAAAAAGTAAATAAAAATGCTAAATTTATATTTGTGAGACATTTTCATTTTAATTCATTACTGTTTTTCATTAAGCTTTTCAACAGACTCTAGAATTATACAGTATTAAAAGAACAAATACCAATTGCCAATATCAAGTGCTTCAAAATTAAATAGAGTTTTTTATATCTGAAAGCTATAAATGTCTAGCAAATTCACTTTTAAGACAAAATTGTTATTACACATTATTTTCATCGTTATATAATGGACAAGAGTCCCACTAACTCTCGAAGGCTTGTGATACTCGATGGCTGTCATTTGAAATAGCCGTTAAACGTATTGTAGATGTATGCTTCGAGTTAAAACCAACAATGCTACAAAGCCAAACATTTAAGTGATTAATATACTGATTATAATTTGGTGTATTATCTTTTCTTGAAACCAGTATTGCACAAAGTACAAAAAGTAAATAAATCATTTGTAAGCAATTCAGCGGATCCGACAAATCTGTTTTCTAATTTAAAATCTCTTCTCCATAGTTTGTGTTTTCAAATTGTAATACAAAGCAAAGAAGTTGATCCTTTATCGTCCCCAATTGAAAATTGTTTAATGTTTTCGCCACATTTTTCATACATATATATGCATATGTATATATTTATTGTTAATGATAAATGTTATTTTTTGTTTGCTGCTGAAGTGTACCTTTATAATTTTATTTACTTTTATGAACATATTTTCTAGTTTTTTATTTAAAAATAAATATAAACCTAAATTCTTAATTTGAAATATTTTAGCTTTTTTTGTTGGCTTTTTTTTAAAGCAGTTTGGCTTTTTCTGACCTTTTTTTGAAGTCTATATAGCTTCTTTTTTTTCTAGCTCCTGGCAACACTGATTCGGTGCAAAAATGCTTTTCTTTTAAAGCGTTCAAGCATCATTTCGGACATGTAAAATCGTCTTTCAAGGTCTCTCAGCTTTAACTCGTATGGTACCAAATTTACTTCTACTTTTTGATGAATCCTACTGCTCGCAAATGATTTCCCAAGCTCTTGTTCAGTTTGACAACAATCTTCAATCTTTTTGGCGATATTTGTCTTCCGTGTCAACATCACCACTTCTGAGCCGCTCAAACCATCTCTTGCACGATGAAATCAATGAAACAATTTCACCATAAGCTTTGGTGGGCAATCGGTGTGCTTCAGCTTTCAGATTAAATTTAAAGCAAAACTTCCCGCATATGATGATTCGTTGGTACAAAGTACGACATTTGAATTTGGCTTAAATGTTTTTTTTTTTTATATAGGAAGCAGTATTCAATACTTTCACATTCGAAGTACTTATATTGTGAAATTATTTATAATATTTTGTAAGACAAAGACAAACAAATATAATACTTTGTCCATAGACATGGAAAGCTCGATATATTCGTGAAAGAAAAGATCATTCATAATAACACTGCATATTCAGTTTCTCTTGATCGGGTACTTTTAAGTTGACTTTAAACTTTCAAAGTTTAAATATTTGATCCCAAAATTGGTAAAAAAAAACAAAAGTTTAACACCCAAAGTCATACGGTAACATATAGATGAGACGTAATTGTCAAAAACCTGTGTAAAGCTGTTGTCAAAAACCCAACTCTTGCAACAACTAAATACATGTTTATCTATGTATTTTGTTGTTGTATCAGACATAAATTTTGATACATAATTCTCTATGCCCAAAGCCAGAGAGAAAATATACATTGAGCAGGAAATCTCCTGTCAAAGACCTAACTCAGTTTCCGATCTATGTGTCTTCATCTATGTATGCCCGAAGCATTATAATAAAGTTACATGTATGTTTTCTTCTTGATTCGAAATGAATTACGAACATTTATGTTTAAACATTTTTATGAAAGTCATATTTTTTGATTGCAATTTACAGCAATTCCTTGAACGTTTGCGATTTTCGTGTTCACAGCAATAGAATTACCTAAAACTATAGCAAATGACAGCATCTATCAAAAAATATTATCACAATTATTTACAGGCTATAGAAATATCCAACGTCTAGCGACTCTAATATAAGTTAAAAACTATGAAAACTGTACTTCAACTTCAACTCAAGCTCTTGTAAGTTTCACTGTCCAACAGCATTTTTGGAACAGAATAGCGACCCTAAAATTCTGAAAGGCCATGTTGAGTAGATCATTTTTGTAGAATTAACTAATAGTCCAGCTGGTCTGAATCTTATTTTGACAGTGGATCAATGTTTTAATTTTTTTTTTATCGAAGGAAGCATTATATTAAATGAAAAAAATGTTGTAAGTTAATGTCTGAGATAAGCTACAACTGCGCGAACAGAGACTGGCAAACGCTGAATCCATAATTGTCTAATTAACTGCATATCGTTAGTAACATCTGTCCTTTGCAGCAGTGTTAGAATGTGGCTTGGTTTACTATCTCCCAACTGAATTCCTGTTATCAGTTGTTCTAAACGAGCCATTGGAGATGCGGAAAATTTGTTGATAAGAATTTGTTTCAATGTTTCATACCTATTGGATTGTGGCGGATTACGAACTATATCAAAAACTTGTTCATGTAGTTTTTCGTCCATGTACATTATTGTGATATTGAACTTGGTCTGGTCTTGCTGATCTTTATTTCATTCTTCCAAAGTTATTGATTTGAAAGAATGCTTCCAAACGAGTGAACCATGCTTGAATGCTACCAATTGAATAGCCTTGTAGTTGAGGAATTTGAACTCGTGAAGCGAAACTGGAAATATCTGCTGATTCTGGTATGTTGTTAGACGAATTGGTATTTGCAGATGCCAACGGAATTGAATTGCTTGATTGCTTTTCCATTTTTTTTTTATTGTAGAATAAAATTAAATATTTTTATTTTTTATAAAAATTATGTTTATTGACAGAAAAATTAAAAGAGATTCAAATTTTATTTTTTATTAAAGTAAAAATAAAGTAGTTAATGGAAAGGTGCCTACATAATTCATATTGTCAGACTTATATTGCGGAATTTTATGAGGATCATTTTTGTGGATGATCTTAACCCTCTATCTCCTCTTTTTAGGGGTAAATTTTACCCTTATTTCGAGAAAATCAAAAAAATTCCTTTCAAAAAGAACATTTAAGGATTAAAATATTGTACGAATATTTTTGCAGAATAATTTCAGTGGGGGTCACCAAAAATACAAAAGTTGTAAACAAAGCTATTTACGCTTAATTTCCTTAATTACACGCAAATTAAATCGCCAAAAGTCCGAGTATGAGCTGAATGAGCTGAAATTTTAAATATAAATATGCCTTAGGTAGATCTACAAAAAATGTATACATATTGTTACGAATGTGCGATAGCGATTTGAATTTAACGGTCCGTAACGACTGCCTCCAACATTCATCATGCTTATGAACACGTCCATTAGTAGAAGCTTCCACTTATTAACAATGTTGATAGCATGCGGTTACTAGCATTGTTTGTAAGTTTGGCAACACTAAATGTTTGAGATGCTAACATTAACATCGAAAGCTCTAGAATTCGAATGTTCTAGTTATCCGTTAAGATCATTGTAGAAGATTAACGAAAGATGGCGTGTGTATAAATAGTGGCAGAGGTGGCAGTCGTGAGTTGAGTTGACTATTGGCGCTGTTAGAGTTAACATCAACTGTCGTATATATCTGAACTTGTACGTTGTAAATTGTGTGTGTGCACTATTTAATTCTGTTGATGTTGTACATTTGAATAAATAAAGAGTTGTTACAATTTTAAACTACTGATACAGCTCTTATTTGCAATCAAAAGTATCCGGTTTAAAAGAAATAAACCCCCGTTTTTTAAAGGTAAAAACGTAACAATATGTAAGTTCTCTCTTTTAGTTCAAGATATTTCGGTTAATTTTTTTTTTCTTCAAATATCTGATATTTTTGCTACGAAATTGTGAATAAAATCAAAACAATTTGCTAACACTTATCTCGTTCCTATAAAAAGTTACATGCATCAAAATTTGGGACATGTAAAAAGTGCCTATATTTTTTCTTTTGTAGAAAAAAATTTTCTTTGAGACTATATAGAATTTGTTAATGATCTAAAAAGAGAATCTAATGCAAAATCGTGTAAAGTAAAACGTGGCTCACTTAAGCGGACCTAGTAGCGCCAAAACTTATTCAAACTTTGCCAATTTAAAAAAAAAAATAAAAAATTAGGTTTGAGTAAAAAATTCTAAAAATGCAAAGGAGCAATCCTCAAAAAAGCTCCACGATTGTATAGCCCTATATCTTATTTAAATACGTACATAGGCATTATACTATCACACGGTAAATAACGTCACAGTCACAACTCATATTTTCCCCGTTTTAGGAATTTTGGTATTTGAAAATAAAAAATTTCAAAAATTATAATTCCGTTGATTTAATTTTTGATTACAAATTTTTCCAGTTAAAAGATATTTTTTAAGAAGTTTTTTATGTTTTCTGAAACTCGAAAAATGTAGAGCTTTTTAAACATAATTTTCGGAATCAGAGACCCCAAAACCATATTAAAAAGTTTTCTAAATAAAAAATAAACAAATTTCCGAAGCTTTCTTACAATGAAAAGTTTTATTAAAATCTTCAAACATTGTTTAGACAAATTGCAATACAAAAAAACACACCAGGATATGATCATAGTAAACATTTTTAAAGGTCTGATCTAAAAAACATACAAAAGTATTTTCATCTTTTTAGTTGACAAATATTCAATTTATATAAAATCATTTACTATTAATTGTATCGATGTAAAATATCACCGATCCGATATCGTTATAAGGATAACCTTCATAAAAGACAATTAGAAATTTATAAGAATTATTTGGTATTGGTGGCAATGGAATTAGTTGTTCATCCACACGGATATTATTGGCTATTAGGTAACCCTAGAAATAAATTAAAATTATTAATTTGAAAATCGAAAATATTCTTATTTAGTTGTCCCTATAGTTACCGTATAGGGACAGGAATGATTAGCATTAGAATATCTTTTTAGAATATTCATTACAGCATTTATATAAAGTCCGGATACTTTTTTCTCCATAAATTTACACATATTTGCGGTGAAATTTACTAAAAATGGCTTATAAATGTTGGCATCATTTCGAACATATAATCCAACATTTACCTAAAAATAAGTTTAATAAGTATTCTAGAGAAATATTTGAATAATTGCTGAGCAAATATAGTTAATTCTTTAGATGCTTTTGTTTTCTTTATTATGAAAGTTTAAATTTCTGGATGCAAAAAATACATTTTTTTCAAACAGTACCAGTACTTACGGAAACATTTCTAAGTGGATTTTTAATATAAGCCTGCATGAAAGCCAAAGTTCTATAGCGATTAATAGCCTTCAAATAACACGAATGATTGTGGAAATACTTTGAATTTGGAGCACATTCGATCTTTGTTGTCTTAAAATGGATAGCTGCCCTAGCTAACAGCTAGTATTAAAGAAATATCATTAAATATGTAAATGTTTACAACAATTTTGAACTTACTGCAAAGAGGCATATCAGTAAAATTGTCCGCAAATACATTTCAGCAGCTCTTGATGGATTTAACGATGAAACTAAGTACTTACATAAATTAAAATTAAAACGATTCCCTATAAAGCATAATTACATTTAAAGTTTTTGTAATTAAGCATGACATAATTAATTCACAACAGATAATACAAATTACACCACTAATAATGGCAGATTATAATGTGTTTTTGTGGTAATGTTTGTAAGTCCCACTTTAAAGAATACCAAATTAACTGGAATCACTACCTGTGTCGGTGTGCTGACTCAAAAACTGACATCATATTTAATGATTTACATTGTCATTCGAAAATAAAATCATTCAAATAGTCTAAAAAAATTAGAATAAAATATTATTCGAATTATAATTAAAAACTCACACAAAGTTTTGAGAATCTCACTATAATAGATCTCCAGATATTCGTTAATAAACATTTACTTTGAATGTGATAGGTGGGATACGTCTCTTTCTCTGATTCCCCTAATTTCTGGCATAACAGCAAACAGGCATGAACATAATTTACACAAACTTTAAATACTCTCAGGCCGGTTTTCTCAATGTATCGACAAACTGCCTGTTACTAAATCTCGACATAAGTTTATTAGGCCGATAAGCTGTCCGCTAACAATTTTGATTTTCTCAATATACCAACAAAAATATTATTTTCAGTTCGTAATACCTCTCAAAGTAGATGTGAAAGTTGGGAACCCTGCCTTCAAGTGACAACATGTCTACATAAATCAGCGGTTTAATGTGGCCATCAACAGCCGGAGTCTTTTGAAAAATTCATTATCCTCCATGTTTGCCAGATAGTTAGGCCTGGCATGATAAACGCTTTCAGCATTTACTTGGAGTTCATACTCCATCAAATTAAAAATAATTAAACTGTTTTTTTTATAAAATCTATTTAATTTCGTTTACAAAAACACTAACACATAAAAACTATCAACAGCAGTCAGCTGATTGAATTTATCTGTACGATAAATAAATAATTGGCAGATTGCGACGGGTTAGCTTTGCAACAGAATAGAAGCAAATGAGACATTGAGAATACCAAATTTCTTTAATCTGCAGTTTTTCGTTGGGAAAAAAGATAATCACCTAATGAGAAAACGGCCCTCACAATTACAGTTCACTTGATATTCGAAAATAACCAAACACTTGACATGGGAGATACCCACAATTTGTAAGTTTTTTATGCACATTGGTAAAAATATTACTCATATGCAGCTTCAATTTAATTTACCAGATATTCAATTATAATTATTATAACTAAGGACAGAGATCGTAAAATTCTTAACACACGATTTTCATTAAAACTTTTTACCCAAGTATTATTTGATTTTTTATTATTTTTTTTTTTTTTTTTTGATCAAATTACCTTTGTAAAGCACGTCAGTTATTATGTTTAATGTCAATCATGTTAATTTGTTGTTAGTCTGATTAAAATGAGTAACTAGAAAAAAGTGCGTACTAAAATTATTTAAAATTTTCAACAAAACCCAACTAGGTCCTACATATAAAAAAACATATAAAATATGATATAAAATCTGGTTCAAGTTGAGGGAATGGTCAACATGATTTCTAAAGCCAAAAAAATAGAAAGCATTTTCAAAAGAGCTCCCAACAACTCCGGTAGGAAACCAGCCTGGTTAGGTCAGTACTCGGACTATTTGGTACAAAAAGTTAAAGCCAATGAAGGTTTAAAAGCATACAGTGCTCAAAAAGTTCCTGACAGAAACTCTGCTAAAAATTTTGAGGCCAAAGACAGAGCACGGAAATTGAAGTCAAATTTTATACCAAAAATATACCTGCTGCATAATGGATGAGCTTCTGGGTAAATTTTGTTGAAAAGTTTAGGACCCAAAGGCAGACAAAATTTCCCAAAATGTTCTTGGTATGGCAAGTAATATGCAGGTGCGGCAAAAAAGGCAAACATTTGTTACAAAGGGCTCTATAAATACCGAAATTTACATCAAGGAACGTTTACAAAAAAGGATGTTTCCATTCATAAGACTTCTTAATGTGTCCACTTATCTTTGGCCTGATTTTTGCATCTGTCACTATGATAAACAAGCCCTTGAGTGGTACAAGAACAATAATGTGGTATTTGTACCAAGAGAGGCAATTCCTCCAAACTGTCTGGAGCTGAGTCCAGTGGAGAGATATTTGATTCTTGTTGAAACAGAATTGAAAAGCACAAAAAAGGTGTCCAAAAGTGTGGTCGATTTTAAACGGAGATGGTCAAGCTGTTCAAACAAAGTGACATAAAGCACTATAAAAACCATAATGGAAGGATTTTTGAAAAAGGTTCAAAATTTCATTATTAGTGATTAGAACTATAAAAAATATATTTTTTTTTTGTAAATTGTAACAATAATTTCAATTAATTAAAAAAAGATTCAAAACTGTAAGTTTAGTGGTTTTAATTGTATTAACATATATGTATGATACAAATTTTTCGATCTCAGTCCTTATTCCCACTAATACAACCCGCTAAATTTCAGCCAAACATCGTAAAATTATAAGAAAGTGATTTAGGCAATGCTTATAGACTTAAAGATCTCTCCGATTTTTAGCTAAACTTCTTACAGTGGAAAGGAATACATCCGTAGTAAGTTTAAAGACTTTTACAATTATTGTTCTCCAAATACTCGAAAATAACTTATCAAAATCGGCACGTTTTCAGACAGCTATATAACATAGCACTACGTGTTCAAAAGCTGAAATTGCGGCAAAAATTATTTATTTAAAAAAATTGCCAATATCATCCTCCCCCCTCCCCCTCTTTTCGGATAAACCTTCCCTCCCACCAACTCTCGAAACATTTTCAAAAAAGATTTCAATCTATATTCTCATAGCACTTTCCACAAATGTCATTTTAAAAAAGTTGCCATTAACCCCCCCCCCCCCCTCACTTTTCTTATTACCCCGCCCGCAACTCAAAAATAATTTTCAAACAAAAATTTCAACTTATATTCTCATAGCACTTTCTACAAATAGCATTTCTTCTTTTTTTCAGCATTTTCTTGGGACTCGGCTATAAGTAAATTTTGGGTAAGCAATTGTATATGTTTTTGACATTCACTATCGTTATAAACCATGCTAAATTAAGCTCTCATGCTTCGGCACAAGTAGTTACAAAAAATTGTAGTATGTTTCTAGAAAAAAGAAAATCATTTGCTTGGGTGCAAGTATGTGCAAAAAATTTCAGTATGGAATGAAGCCTGACCTTCCCACAAATAACCACATATGTTCATTCCTTGGGCAAATTCAGGCAACGTTAGTTCTATGCTTCAGTAGACAAACAACTTTTTCGTAACTTCACCAAAAACATGACTAATAAAAACCCGAAATTTTACACATAATATTAACATTTAGTAAAATATTTTTAACTCCGTTAAAGTTTTATTTTCTTGATTTTTTTTTTCTTTTTCAGCTTGAAAACTTTATTTAAAAAATGTAAATTTTCACAGCAATTTATATATAAACTGAGTGGCCAATTGGCATACATTTTAGGCATTTATGTCTTAGAAGTGTTAGGAATTCAACCGTAAAATTTTGTTTTAAAAAAGCGAAAGTTAAACATTTGAATTTTTGCGACAAAAATTGGATAATATCCATTTATTATGTATGAGAGGTTCCATGTCCAATAATAATAACGCCCATATTTAGCCGAAGTATGAAGAATCTCGCAATTTTAGTTATCCATTGATGCCACAGTCACTGATCTAATTAAGACAACCCAACGGGAAAAGGCCTTCCTAAAGGCCTTATTTTGCAGACACAAGGATTTTACACAGCGTATCATTTTGAGGCAAGGCCTTGCATTCCGGCATCTGCATACTTCGCTGAAAGAAGGACTACTTAAGAAGGCATATTAGAAGGTTTGTAATGCAGTTTAATTTTCCAGTTGAGGTATGACTCAGTCTGTTCAGGTTCGATTCAGAGGTCTGCTTCATTTGAAATAAAACACGAATATTTTTTGATGGTATATAAAAATATTCAAAACAAAGCTTTTATTAACGAAACCTTAATCTACTTATTAAATACTTAAATCTACAAAATTATTCAGCAATTCAAATGCGTTGAAATGATGAAACATAGCAGCGGCGGGACGGTAGAAACTTACACGTTGATGAAACGCCGGAGCCGGAACACAAGGTGAGTGGTGAAGCGATGATTAAGAAGAGTTGATCCTCGGTTTAGTGGAAAGAGAAAACAAACGGGAGTTTGTAGCGAAATATTGCAAATAGTTCGGGTTGTTTAGCAGTCTATTATCTACAGTCGGCTAAACTACAACGAAGTCAAGAAGAATTCGGAGATTCTTGAATTCGGGAGTTCTCACGATCGGCTAAACTACAACGAAATCAAGAAGAATTCGGAGGTTCTAGATTTCTATTATTACATACAGAACAAACCGGTTCGTGTTACTAGTGTTTTTATTGTCATATACTTATTACATTTTATTATAACATATACATATATGTTTGTAACGACACGTTACAGGTTTTCCGTTTAAGGTCTGTGAAGAGACCTTACACGTAATGCCTCACAGAATGTCTACATAGGAGCTTAATTGAAGGTCTGCTGAATCAAGCCATTAAAAAAGGTTATTAAGGAAAATATTCTTAATGAATTTAGCTTAAAATCTAAATAATGTACTGTAAAGTAGCACGTGTGAAGTTTTATATATGAAAAACAGGACTTTTAGAAGGCCTACAAAATAAAGCCCTAGAAAATTTTCCCGCTGGGAATTGTAGGTAAACTCTGTACATTGATAAGAAATTGATTCATACAACATTCAAATACTTTAAAATTATAGTTCTCCACGTATTCGAATTCATGGTATTTGCTACACCCACTAATCCGATCCCGACCATTCGGACAAAATTGGTAGAATTTTGGAATTATAATCCTCAAGATATTTAAAAATAACTATATATTTTGTATAGGAGGTAACTAACCCAATAATCCAATTCCCCCTTTTTGGTTATACCTCATGTACTGATAATAAATAGAATCATGTAAAGTTTAAAGACTTCATAATTGTATATATTCGAAATTACTTTTTAGATAATGAGGCATTTTGAAATTTCTGAACCTTTTAATATTTTGTGCATGATTTTCAGATATAATATAGACAGCAATATAATTCCTTTGCTGTACTAGATTTATAAATAATACCTGTATATTTTGTTTTGAATTTTATTATTCATATGTATTTAAAATCAATTTATTATGCCAAAATACACAAATAAATAGGCCACTTTATTATTAAAGATATTCTAAAATCTTTAATAATAAAATGGCCTATAGAAATTCACAAAAATATATCATTATTTACTGTTAATTAAATCTGTATATAGTGACACTGTACCTATATAGTCCAATGGATAACCTTCGTAGAAAACTAATAACAGTTTATATGAATTTATCGGTAATGGTGGTAGGGGCATATTTTTTGCATCCAGTTTTAGATTATTGGCAATTAAATAACCCTAAAACAAAAATAAATTTAGTTTTTAAAAAACAAATAATAATTTAAATTTTTCCAATTTTATTCTATTGTTACTCTTACCGTAAACGGACATGAATGATTAACATTGGAATAGGTTTTTAAAACATTCATAAAAGAATTTAAATAAAGTCCGGATGCTTTCCTATCCATAAATTTGCATAAATTTGAGGTGAAATTAACTAAAAAAGGTTTATAAATATTGGCATCATTGCGTGCATATAATCCAAGATTTACCTAGAAAAACAAAAATTAAATATTCAATAGTGACATTTTTTTTTATTAGAAATTACCAAGGTTGGCTACCGTTACCGCTAAGTCACCGTTATAACTCTAAAATACCCTGTCAGCTAAACTATCGTTACCGAAAAAGCTGCAATTGCCGTTAACGTTATAATAGTAAATACCGTTACCTTTAAACACCATTATCGACATTATTTTTAAATAACTTAATTTATAACAAGAAAGATTGTTATATTTGGCTGTGCAGAATCTAATATAGCAACCACGGGTACCGATTTTCCTACATTTTGTATAAGAACAGTTACGTTCAGCCGATTTTTATTAAATTTTATATTTTCCATTACTGGAAAATATCAGTGGTAAGCTTTACATAGATTAGAGATACCTGTACAGGGTTTTCCAACAAGAGGTGTTATTTTGGTATTCAAGAAAAATTAATTTTTTTTTAAGATAAACGATCGGAAATTTTCCAAAACCAAATCGCAAAGTGGCTGCCCTATGTCCTCGATAGCCTCTTGAATTCTATCTTTGAGGTCTTGAATCGACGCTTTCACGTGTCTCCAAAGGAAGAAGTCACAAGGTGTTAAATCACAAGATGTCAGTGGCCATTTGTGATCACTTCTTCAGAGATAACACGGTCCGGAAACTTTTACCGTAAAAGAGCAATGGTTTAGTTGCTTATGTGGTAAGTAGCGCCGTCTTGTTGAAAGTAAACGTTGTCCAGGTCTTAAGAAAAAAGTCGCTAGGTGTTAAAGATGTCAGTGGCCAATTGTGATAACCTCTTCGAGAGATTACACGGTCCGGAAACTTTTACCGTAAAATAGCAATGGTATCGTTGCTTATGTGATACGTAGTGCCGTCTTGTGGAAAGTAAACGTTGTCCAGGTCGATATCATCCAACTCCTACTAAAATACGGTGTAATGATGTTTGTGGAATACCCAATTCCAAAGAACGACGAGGAATAAACAAACCTGGGTTTTTTTTCAACACTTTGGGCTACAGCAGCAATATTTTCAGTTATTCTTGAGAGACGTGAACGGGTTTTATTTTTCACATCACTAACTTGTCCCAACAGCTCAAATTTATCCACCAATTTCTTGCGGTCCGATAAGGAGCTTTACGACGACCCAAAAATGCTTTAGTTTTGCGTACTGTGACTGCAAGATTTTCACCATTTTTGTAGTGAATTTTAATAATTTCAATGCGTGTATCGTTCCAGTTTTAGTAATGGCGTAGTTTCTACTTGTCAAATGTAAAAGAATGAATGCTTCAAAAGTGACAGCTACTGAAATAACGGGGATTCAAATAACACGTCTTGTTGGAAAACCCTTTATTTAGATGTTATATGGAACAAAATATGTATATACAGCGAAAAGGGATTCGTTAGAGCAACCGAATTGAATGATTCGGTTGCACAGATAGAATTTTTTGGTTCTATCAACCGAAAGTCAGTTGATAAAGGAGAATTGATTGAAGCAACCAAACTTTAGTTACCACTTTTGAAATTTTGTAGCCACAACTGTAAAATTCGGTTATTAAGGTAGAATCATTCGATTGGCAACAAATTCAGTTGCTATCACGAATCTGTTTTTACTGTGTAGTAATAAAGCCGAACAAAGTTTTTCATATATTTTGATCTAAGATCTTTTTGTGCTATTTTTTTCGTTCAAGTTCTTTTATGCTTAAAAGTATCCATTATCGATTGATAAGCTTTGTGTCTATGGAAATAGTGGGTATGAAATTTTGCTCATAAACTCGGTTATAGTAGTATATGTAGTATATGTATGGTTGCGCTTGATCGTGTACAATTACTTATTTGCTTTTAAATGCATATAACTCGATAGCTAAAAGATATAAATAGCGCACGTAAGCATATTTTTATAGGGACTTAAAATTGCATATTAAGGCCTTCACAATTCTCAAAAAAAAAAGTTTCATTTCTGAACTGCCCTATATTGAGTTCCCATAGCGCCGCGTCATTAGAACTTAATTTCGAATACTCTCTGCTACCCCTTACGTGCTTGATTTTAAATCCATCAAAATAGCCACATAGAAATGGCAGACTTATTTCCAAATTGTTTTGAATCGGCCCCCACTGTTAAAACTCTTATTGCCCAAGTGCAGTATATTTTAAATAATAACAATTTTTACTTACAGAAACATTTCTTAGTATATTTTTAATATAAGTCGTCATAAAACCTGACGTTTTATATCGATTGATTGCCTTTATATAACAGGAATGATTACTGAAATACTTGGGGCTTGGAGCACATTCGAGTTTTGTTGTCTTGAAAAATATAGCTGCATTTGTAGAAAACTATTAAGAAATTTTATTAGTAAATATTATTGATGCATATTAAATTATATAAACTTACTACGAAATAAAAGAGGCCTATAATTAAAAGCTTTTGGAAATACATAACGAGTTCTCTTAACGGCGTTATTGTGCAAACTACAGATATTGTTGTATATATTGTTGTATACGCATAGATAAATATAAATTACTAGCTTGACCCGGTGCGCTTCGTTTCATCCGTTTAGTAATTATTGTTTAAGAACTAAAGGTATCAATTTTACCTGTTTTTTCCCCTGTTTATCCCTTTCTGGTAAAAGTATTGAAAAAAGTCATAGCCTATTGACGCTTCCAAGTAAGGATTTATCTACGTTCCAAATTTCAAACAAACAAATAAACAAACAAACAAACAAACAAACAAACAAACAAACAAACAAACAAACAAACAAACAAACAAACAAACAAACAAACAAACAAACAAACAAACAAACAAACAAACAAACAAACAAACAAACAAACAAACAAACAAACAAACAAACAAACAAACAAACAAACAAACAAACAAACAAACAAACAAACAAACAAACAAACAAACAAACAAACAAACAAACAAACAAACAAACAAACAAACAAACAAACAAACAAACAAACAAACAAACAAACAAACAAACAAACAAACAAACAAACAAACAAACAAACAAACAAACAAACAAACAAACAAACAAACAAACAAACAAACAAACAAACAAACAAACAAACAAACAAACAAACAAACAAACAAACAAACAAACAAACAAACAAACAAACAAACAAACAAACAAACAAACAAACAAACAAACAAACAAACAAACAAACAAACAAACAAACAAACAAACAAACAAACAAACAAACAAACAAACAAACAAACAAACAAACAAACAAACAAACAAACAAACAAACAAACAAACAAACAAACAAACAAACAAACAAACAAACAAACAAACAAACAAACAAACAAACAAACAAACAAACATTTATATATTTATATGGATGGATTAAACACAAATTCGTAATTAAACCATTTAAAAAAATACTATTTAGTAATAATGATAAAATACCCACTACCACAAATAATTATTGTATATTGAGTTTATCATTTTGTTTGTAACAAATCGAAATAATGGTCGTGTAACCATAAACTATATAATTATATTGTGGGTCGTTATGAAATTCTAAAATGATCTAGTTATGTCCGTCCGTCTGTATAATGCTATTTTTCTAATGTGCAACATATATATTGTAAATTTTTATATCCACCACCCAAGTGTATTGAGATATATTGTGATTCCGTGAACAATATTCCAAAAAATATTGGATCATTGTAAAATAATAAGACGATCTAGTAGTGTCCACAGACGGATAGATGTTGAAACCAATGAATGGACTCGATGAAAATACTTTTATAAATTTTCCCCATTTAGGTATTATTTGTTAATTGGAAATGTTTGATATTGAAAATGGATAAAAGCCATCAATTAGAACCAGTGTAATTAACTTTTGATATTTATATCCTGCACTACCATTTTGGGGAGGGTATATTGCGTCAGTGCTGATGTTTGTAACGTCCAAAAATAGTAGTTTAACAAATATTCGTCCTTAACGAAATATCTTTGAAATTGCGACCTGTTCTTTACGCACAAGATTTACATGGACAGCCAGCCAGATGGACGAACGGACATCGTTTAATCGACTCAGGGTTGGCTGTCAAATACAAACTAAATGACGCAGCTTGTTTAAATTCTTGTCATATCGTGACAGCATTAGACAGACGGACAGATATAACCAGATCATCTAAGAATTTCATAAGGACCCAGAATATAACTATATAGTTTTTGGTTGTACGACCATTATTTCCATTTGTTACAAACTGAATGATAAATTTAATATACCCTAATTATTTGTGGTGGTGGGCATTTTATCATTATTACTAAAAATCATTTTTTTTTAAATGGTTTAATTACGCATTTGTTTTAAATAATTTATATTTATTTATGAATATACAACAATATCTGTAGTTTGCATAATAACACCGTTAAGAGAACGCGTTATGATTTTCCAAAAGGTTTTAATTATAGGTCTCTTTTATTTCGTAGTAAGTTTATAATTTATTATGCATCAATGTTTTTCAAGACAACAAAACTCGAATCCCCAAGTATTTCTGTAATCATTCCTGTTATATAAAAGCAATTAATCGATATAAAATGCCAGGTTTTATGACGAGTTATATATATAAATATACTAAGAAATATTTCTGTAAGTAGAAATTGTTATTATTTGAAATATACACCACACAAACGCACATTGATGAAAAGTATACTAGGAAGGAATTTGATGCCTGGTTATCACTGAAACCAGTGCATGTTTATAGTAACCATTTCCACATTTTTTATATGATAGTGGTAACCACAATATGGTTAGCTTACGATTCACATGATTGTTTGAATCATATATATGGTTACAGTAAACCAGTATATGTTTGTGACAACCATTGTTATGATGAATCTTTATACCATAATACTTATGTTGTTCTCAGATTGTGATATCAATTAGCCGAGAGAAACATAAGTAATATGGTAAAACCTTAATCATAAAAATGGTTGTCACAAATCATGTAAATCGTAATTTAACCATTTTATGGTTACCACAATCATGTAAATAGTTACTGTGACTATAATATTGTTAAAAAACTTTTAGCAATATTGAATGGTTACTGTAAATATGCACAACTATATTTTTTCTCTGAGTCTAGCGAACAAGAGAGTCGAAAATGTAGAACAGTTAATTGACTTACGAAAAGTTGGGTGGCAGAATGTCATTGAAAATTCCCTATTTTCATTCTTATTTTTCTATTTTTCCATCTAATCTTGGTGCGGTCTGCGAAACGATTGAACAACGATTACAAATAGTAATAATCGGTCTATGTTATAAATTTCTTCTGGGGTACATAAATATCTATCAAATACCAGTATCCAATCAAACCTATGCAGTAACAAGTTCCATATAAAACTACATCACAAACATCTCATAAACATCATTATCATCATCAATATCATGTTAAAATTCGATACACCGTCATACCGAGTTTTATAAAGAAGTGCCCTTAACTTGTCATAGCTTTCATATAAGAACCACTTTTGAAAACTCTTAAACCTATAAAAACCTAAATTTTACACAGATCAGTTGCATGTATGCAAAAATCAAACTGCTACATTTTGTGAATATCGTTCCGTAATTGATCATAGGTCCACTTCTGAAAATAATTTAAATACGCACAAATCTCTTATAAATATCGTAATCAGTTTGTAATTCGACATCAATAATACTCATACACACAAACAAAAAGATCTATGGGCCGATCTTCAAAGTGGAAAAACACAATAACCTGAATAAATGTTTTATAAATATTGTTTCGTTGTTACCTTTTAAAAACGGAGTTTTATTTCCTTTAAATAAACCGGATACTTTTGATTGCAAATAAACAGCAGTTTTAGTAGTTTAAAAGTTGTAACAACTCTTTATTTATATAGAATGTACAACAACAACAGAACTAAATAGTCACTCAGTGTATACACGTTTATCAATTCGCAGAAATGCACACACACACTTTATGTATCAATGTATAAAACAGTTGAAGTTAACTCCATTAGCGCCTATGATAAACTCACTGACTACAGCAACCGCAGTCACTATTTATACACACTACCATCTTCATCCGAGTAGTCGAGATTGTTCTTAACGGTCAAAGCTCGTATGTTTGAATTCTAGAGCTTTCGATTAAAAATTTAGTGTTGCCACACTTATAAACTATGCTAATAACCGCATGCTATCAACATTGTTGAATGTTGCAGGCAGTCGTTACAACCGTTAAGTTCAAATCGCTTTTGCAAATTCGTAATAATATAGATATGGAACAGATTGTATGTATGCAAAACCTTATTTTATGAAGATCTATGGGCCGATCTTCATAGTGATCATAACTCCTACTTCCAAAAAAACGTGAAAACTTTGCATAAATCCATATAAATATATAAATGTCTTTGTAAGTTTGTTTGTTTATTTGTTGGCTTGTTTGAGCATCACGCCTAAACGGCTATATCGATTTTATTGAAATTCGGAACGTATGTAGATCCTTACTTGGAAGCGTCAATAGGCTATAACTTTTATCAATACTTTTACCAGAAAGAGATAAACAGGGGAAAAACTGGTAAAATTGGTACATTTAGTTCTTAAATAATAATTACAAAACGGCTGAACCGATTTTTACTACGACAGGGGCAGCGAAGCGCACCAGGTCAAGCTAGTGTTTTATAAATACTGATATAGAACCAACATTTTTGCACAAATTGTATGTATGCCAAACTTATTTTACTGAATTTAGTGACGAGAATAACTGAAATCACTGATATTTTCTAGTAATAGAAAGTTTTATACTAAACAAATCAGATGAACCACATTAAGGTTTTATACAAAATGCACAACATTCGGAGGCCCTTTTATATTGGTGTTGGGTATATAAGAATCATCACACTCTTACTACTATTCTAAGCAAAATTCTGAAATGTACACATTTTTCAAATCAGTTAATGTGCGCAAATGTTACAGAATCTAAAATGTTTTGTATTCTAGATTGCTAATTTAGCCCACTGTATCGCTGTTTGTGCTTAAAACTCAGAACTCTAAAAATAATATTCTGAAATTACAACTCCATAACCCCTAGTTATATGTTTCAGATCATTTGTGCTCCTTGTAGTGTAGAAAGAAGACAAATTGATTACTTTATACATCCCAGGTAATCTAGGGTGATGACAATTGTCACTTAAGTGTCTCTAAGTAATCTACAGTATAGTCACTTTAAACGTTTTGTGGGTAATTCGGTCTTATACAAATTGTGTTGATATAATTCTCATACAGTTTGTTTTTATTTTCGCTTAAGTATACTGATATCCCATGTACCATAGCGTGAAGTCAATAGTCACTTTATTGTCTCTTAGTAACCTATAGTGAAGTCGCTTTAATTGTTTATTTTGTACTGTAGAAAGTAGTTATTTTAACCACCAAAAGAAATCTATTGGAGAGTTGTCGGAGGAAGGTTGGTTAACAAGCAATTGTATATTGGACAGTCTTTGATATGTATTTTTAACTAAATATTTAAGATCAGTTATGTAGCTGATCAAGTAACTAGTTAGCTACCCAGTAAGGTAACTTATGCTATGTAATCAGTATGTGAATCCAATGCATTGACTACTTCGGACCAGCTTTCAGACACCCTCATTGTAATCCTGCTTAGGACATGCACGTGTTAAAATAACTGGTCACGTAGCTATTGAAGTTACTAATTCCCACCCTAAATGATAGGTAAAATCACAAGATCGGGACAGTCCTCTAGAACTGCTGGGTTGGCTTTTAGATAAAAAAAACCTATGAATGTAGTAGTGGAAAATATTAAAACAAAATCAACTAACGTATATTTGGTTAAATTAATGACAGGTTTGTTTAAATGTTACATATCAAAATAAAGTACATAAACAATGCAGCAGCAAGTTCTATTTAATTTAGGTATTTAGTGTTTTGTTAAAATTAAATGAATAAATGGAAAAATAAGTTGTGCTTGACAAATTAATTAAATAGTTAAATAAATATAGCAATATTGTATTTTTATTAGATATTTAAAAAGAATACCCAAATCGACCTTGGATGAACATTACAATGAAAGTGATGGTTCCAGTAAGAGAACAAGGGATTATTTTATTAATGTTAACCCTTTCCATATAAACAATTAACCGCCATGATGATGAAATTGAAAGTGATGCGTCGTGCTCCAGTGATTTGGATGATGTAGAATCCGAAGTCTCCAAAGAGTAATAAGTTTATTATAATAAATTTAATTATTTATTGCATTATAAAATATGGAAAAGTTGGCTAAATGAACCGCGATTTTGTGAATGACTTGTTATTAAAGACGACTATTTAAGCTGCAAATATTGTTTATGTACATTACAGCCAAAACTTTAAAAAGGAAGAAACATATTAAAGCCGTAACTGCATTTCTCACAGGACAGCAGCAACTGTTAATTTTAGTCCTATTTTAATACATAATGAAACAAAGCGACACCGCGAACGTGGACCTTTTGGCCTTACTTTGTTTTTTTTTTTTAAAAAAAAAAAGAGAAGTAACACTCAGGCAATTAATATGCCTATATATAATTGTGTTACTTTCTTTGGAAAGGGGATAGATTGTAGAAGGAAAGGTGGTGAAAGGAGGAGAAAGGCTTTTATTGACAACTCTGCAATTGCGCGTTATGTTTGTTATTAGTGCAGGTTGCAGAGCCTCTGGTGGTGAGATGGTGCATAATTCAAGCCAACAACCTTTATTTATTTATTTTACTTCGGTGGCGTTTTAGTGTTATTCCACCGAAGGAGGGCGCTGTGATAAATATTAGTTATTAGCAAATACCATATCATGCTTAATGATCAAACGCGCTAACCAATTAAGCCACAGCACCCTATCTACCAGGCGACGGTGTCTGTTATCCGGTATAAACAGATTCCCAAGTACATCCGATTTGATAATAGCAATACAAGATCCGCTCGACTAGTAGAAAGTAAATCGGCCGCCATCGACGACGTTTGGAGTATGCTCATAATTAACTTGGAGCGTCGATATGTTCCGGGTGGCCAGATAACTCTTGATGAGCAATTGTTTCCGTACCGAGGCCGCAAGCGCTTCACCCTATATATTCCTTTAAAACCAGCCAAAGACGGCATAAAAATATGGTGGTTGTGCGACTCCAACTCCAATTACCCACCGAAAGGAATAATTGATATTGGAGAACAAGCAAACGTAGCACGTGCGGCAAATCTAGGCAAATCTAGAACGTTGTTTTAAAATTGGTGGAAAAATATAATGGTTATGGACGAACAATATATGCTGATAATTTGTTTTCGTCATATGATTTTAGCCACGATTATGATGATAAAACGGTTGCCTTATGTAGGAACCATGCGTAGAAACAAAGTCTGCATACCGAAGGAGATGTTGGATCCTAAAAAAGAGTTATTGAGCACTTTATTCGGTTACCACAACAATAATGTCGCACTATGCTCTTACGTGGCAAAAAAGAAAAAGGTAGTGGTTCTCATATCGACGGAGCATTATATTTTCGCCGTAGACTCATCGAAAACCGCGCAGAAGCCATTTCAAATATTGGATTACAATAAGTACAAATCCGGAGTGGACACCATGGATCAGATGGTTGGTGGTTACACTTTCAAACGATCCACAAACCGATGGCCGTTAGCCTTGTTGGACGTTGCGGGATTGGCTGTATTTGATAGAAGACGTGTCTTCCTTATGGAACTGGCATAATAACTGGTCATCTCTCACATGGAACAAAAAGCAACGAATCCAATTGTACGAGGCATGAAACAAGTCAAACAATCAATGGCGTTAATCGGTGTAGAGGTAAGCATTTCATTTATTTATTTATTAAATTAAAATTCTAAATCAATTTTTATTTTTTTGCTGGTAGCTGCCGTATCCTCTTCAAGTAGACCATTGGACAAAAAGCTGCGAAAATCACGGCTTCATTGCATGTATTCCAAAAAACCAGTTTGTTTACAGCATTCACATGCCAGGTATTCGTGCCTTGAATGCCGTACATAATATTTTTTTGTTACCTTTAAAATAAAATAGCGTATGTAGCTACCTAAGATGTATGAAAATGTGTTTCGGTTGTTAATTTTTAGTTTTTCCTAGCATAAAACAAATTTACACTCACTTTTAGGACAACTGACTATGTATTTATATACAAATCCCACATAGGTCTGCACAGATCTGGTTATACCGTTTAGTGCCAAAAAATCCCTATACCTCCAAGGGTTAAACAAATATATGTATATGTGTATATTTATTATTAATGATTAATATAATTTTTTTGTTTGCTACTTGAAGTGTACCTTAATATATAATATTTTAACATTTTTTGAACTCTTTTTTAAGCGAATTCGATTTCTCTGTATTTTTTTAAGTCAATTTAATTTTTTTTCAGCTCCTGGCAACACTGCTTATATGTATTAAGGACTGAGATCGACAAATTTTTAACATATATATAAATGGTAATAAAAATGAAATCACTAAACTTGCAGTTTTGAATCTTTTTTTATTTGATTGAAATTATTGTTGCAATTTTCAGAAAAATAAAATTTGTATAGCTCTAATCACTAATGATGAAATTTTGAACCTTTTTCGAAAACCCTTCCATTATGGTTTTTATAGTGCTTTATGTCACTTTGTTCGAACAGGTTGTCCATCTCTGTTTAAAATCTACCACACTTTTCGACACATTTTTTGTGCTCTTCAATTCTATTTTAACAAGAGCCCAATATTTCTCCACTGGATGCAGCTCCATGCAGTTTGGAGGAATTACCTCTTTTGGTACAAATACCACATTATTGTTCTTTTACAACTCAATAACTTTCTTACCATAGTGACAGGATGCCAAATCAGGCCAAAATAAGTGGACACACTAACAAATGTTTGCGTTTTTGGCGCAACTACATATTTCTTGCCATACCAAGAACTTTTTGGAAAACTTTGTCTGCTTTTGGGTCCTAAACTTTTCTCCAACATTCACTCGAGCATCTGAAACATAAAGAAATTGACCCGGAAGCATACGTAGATTTCATCATTAATTATGCAGCAGGTATATTTTTTGTATAAAATTTTACTTCAATTTTCGTGCTCTGTCTTTGGCCTCTAAATTTTTAGCAGAATTCCTGTCAGTAACTTTTTTATCCTTGTATGCTTTTAAACCTTCATTGGCTTTAACATTTCATAACAAATAGTCCGAGTACTGACCTAACCGGGCTTCTTTCCTACCGAAGGTGTTGGGAGCTCTTTTGAAAATGCTTTCTATTTTCTATTTCCTTCTACCTGAACCAGGTTTTATATCAACGGATAAGTTCTCCCGGCACTGTCTAATAAAATTGGAAAAAGTTTGATAGCAGACCTTTGAATGTTTAGCCAACTTTTTGTAGGACCAAGTTGGGTTTTGTTGAAAATATTTAATAATTTTAGTACGCACTTTTTTCTGGTCACTCATTTTAATCAGATTAACAACAAATGAACATAATTGACATTAAACATAATAACTGACATGCTTTACAAAGGTAACTTGATCACTTGGGTTAAAAGCTTTAATGAAAAATGTGTGTTAAGAATTTTACAATCTCAGTCCTTAGCATTAATTTGCGATCGAAGACCACTGTGCAGCATAACGTATAGCAATTGAGGAATTATGCTGCTCTATATATTGCTCTACAATTCTAAATACATAATATCTTTACACAACGAAAAAGTATTTAGTATTTAAATTATTAAATTTTCCAAAAAATGTAAAGCTTATTATAAAACTAATTAAAAATAACTTAGAATAAGTAATTAACAAACATAAAACAAATGTATATACATATGTATCTATAGAATATTTTTAACTTTTCACGATCGCAGCAGCTGATAGAAATATGTTGTGACGGTTAATTTTCACTGTGGTTATTTTTGAAATTTTCATTAGAGTAATTTTTTTTCAATTTTCGAAATAAATAAAAAAATATGTATACATTAATTTTATATTTTACTAGCTTGACCCGGTGCGCTTCGCTACCCCTGTCGTAGTCTAAGTTGGAAATTTCAATAAAATCGTTTCGACCGTTTAGTATTTATTGTTTAAGAACTAAAGGTACCAATTTTACCGGTTTTCCCCCTGTTTACCCCTTTCTGGTCCAAGTATTGAAAAAAGTTATAGCCTATTGACGCTTCCAAGTAAGGATCTATCTATCTTCCAAATTTCAATAAAATCGATTCAGCCGTTTAGGCGTGATGCTCAAACAAACAAACAAACAAACAAATAAACAAACAAACTTACAAAGACATTTATATATTTATATAGATTGTAGCCCTTACATACTAGTGTGTATATGAAAACTGTTAAAGTTGATTGTACTGGTAATTTGAAATATGTATATGGTAACCATACATGCCGCGTTAAAGCTATAAATCGTTATAAGTTATCAATTGCGTAATACGTCGGTAAGTACATATGTTTTGAGACTGCTAGGACTTAAAAAATATTTTCCTTATTAGCAACATATATATGTATATGTTAGACTTCATATTAAACATTTCTCTACTTTCAGTTTAATTTTGCAATATTTGTTCGCAATAGTGCTAATGTGTATAAACCATATCTCATTAATATAACTGAGAACATGTGCAGATGGTATAATCGCAGATCACCTGGATTGTATGTATCTATAATAATGAAAGTTTTAAAACAATTTACAAACGTCAAACAATTCTTATAAATTTCATTATATTTTATTTTTTACTAGATTGACCCGGTGCGCTTCGCTTCCCCTGTCGATGTAAAAATCGGTTCAGCCGTTTAGTAATTATTGTTTAAAAACTAAAGGTACCAATTTTACCCGTTTTTCCCCCTTTTTATCCCTTTCTGGTCCAAGTATTGAAAAAATTTATAGCCTATTGACGCTTCCAAGTCAGGATCTATCTACGTTCCAAATTTCAATAAAATCGGTTCAGCCGTTTAGGCGTGATGCTCAAACAAACAAACAAACAAACAAACAAACAAACAAACAAACAAACAAACAAACAAACAAACAAACAAACAAACAAACAAACAAACAAACAAACAAACAAACAAACAAACAAACAAACAAACAAACAAACAAACAAACAAACAAACAAACAAACAAACAAACAAACAAACAAACAAACAAACAAACAAACAAACAAACAAACAAACAAACAAACAAACAAACAAACAAACAAACAAACAAACAAACAAACAAACAAACAAACAAACAAACAAACAAACAAACAAACAAACAAACAAACAAACAAACAAACAAACAAACAAACAAACAAACAAACAAACAAACAAACAAACAAACAAACAAACAAACAAACAAACAAACAAACAAACAAACAAACAAACAAACAAACAAACAAACAAACAAACAAACAAACAAACAAACAAACAAACAAACAAACAAACAAACAAACAAACAAACAAACAAACAAACAAACAAACAAACAAACAAACAAACTTACAAAGACATTTATATATTTATATAGATGAGGGCCTTCGGAATGTACTTGAACATATACAGTGGCGAGCAGAAGTGAGTGCATGTTCACGACACCGACTTTCGTCATTCATAAAAACAAAACCATACAAGCAAATCAAAAATATTTTTTAGTTTTATTTTTATTATTTTATTCGCAACAAATAGGAGTAAAGAAACAATAATAAATGAGATGATTTCAAAGAGTTTGGAAGAAAAAACGAAAATAACCCGCATAAACTCAATTTTGCACGTTTAATGAATTGCACCTATTTTCGTACTTTCACTTCTCTTATCAGCAGAAATCATGCAGATTTACCTTTATGTTTGTTGTCATCTTATTCTCCTTGCTCGTAGAGCTGTTTAAAATTTGTTTCTTGCGAATTAATGCCGATTTTGTCAATTACTATCATATTTAAAATAAATTATTGAGTTTTTGTATAAAAATTACAAAAATATCTGAAGAAATTTAAAATAGTGTTGTGTGCCTGACCGAGAAAGGCTATTTTTCACCTACCATTTCCGAGATACTTGGTATTAGTCAATCGGGGGTGATCGCAGCTCAAAAGAGACGAAATGTGACTTCGAAATCGCAAGTCAAAGGTCGCAAAATATTACTAATGGACTCAGATGCTCGAATAATGAGAAATGAGAAAAAAACACAAGCTGCTAACACCAAAGGGTACTTCTTTAGCAATTAACATAAATGAAATCGAATGGACTGCTAGAAGAGCGCTCCATGATATCGGATATGCCTCAACTGTTAAAAAAATCAAACCTGCGTTGTCCGATAATGTTAAAGCGTGCTTGAAATTAGCAAGGGAGCATAGAAATTGGCCCATTGATGATTGGAAACGTGTTATCTGGTCTGATGAGTCCAAATTTAATCGTTTTCAGTCAGATGGAAAGCAATACTGCTGGCATAGATCCGGGGAACGTGATCAAAGACGCCATGTTAAGCAAACTTTTAAAGTAGTTCAACTTTTCTAGCAGTCCAATCGCTTACTTTTTTGTTAATTGCCAGAGAAACACCCTTTGGTGTTAGCAGCTTGCGTTTTTTTCTCATTTCGGACATCATTATTCGAGCATCTGAGTGCGTTATTAATATTTTTCAACCTTTGACTTGCGATTTCGAATCACATTTCGTCTCTTTCGAGCTGCAATCACTGCCGATTGACTAATACCAAGTATTTCGGAAATGGTAGGTGAAGAATAGCCTTTCTCGGTCAGGCACACAACACTATTTTAAATTTCTTCAGATATTTTTGTAATTTTTATGCAAAAAATCACCAATTTATTTTAAATATGATAGCAATTGACAAAATCGGCATTAATTCGCAAGAAACACATTTTAAACTGCTCTACGAACAAGGAGAATAAGATAACAACAAACATAAAGGTAAATCTGTATGATTTCTGCTGATAAGAGAAGTGAAAGTACGAAAATAGGTGCAATTCATTAAACGTGCAAAATTGAGTTTATGCGGGTTATTTTCGTTTTTTCTTCCAAACTCTTTGAAATCATCTCATTTATTATTGTTTCTTTACTCCTATTTGTTACGAATAAAATAATAAAAATAAAACTAAAAAATATTTTTGATTTGCTTGTATGGTTTTGTTGTTATGGATGCCGAAAGTCAGTGTCGTGAACATGCACTCACTTCTGCTCGCCACTGTTGGTACTGTTTCATATTATTTTGACTTAATTGAGACTCGTAATGATACTGATTAAATATTGTTGGTTTAATTTTACACGTATGTGATTTATATGAGCAAAACAATTATGTTGTGTAACTATAAATATCGTACTCAGAGCGCAAATCGATATTGAACAATTCACAATGATAGCTGTCACCTTGATACCTTTCGGTATCACCTTATTATTTTACATTTTGCTTTTTAGAACAATTATTCAACATAAATCTGACTGCGTATTAAAAAATAAAGAAATTGTAATTTATTTCAAGTATTAAAGTGGCATCATAATGAAAATGGACATGACATCGATTTTTAAATTGTCAACGCCGCACAGTGGCTCAGGCTCGTTTTTCATCGGCCAAAACTCTGTAACTTTTGAACCGCTAGAGATATTTAAATTTTTTTATGGACAGAAATCTTCTTGAATTCTTCTTCGGTTTTAATTTCATTAAAATCGGTTCAGCAGTTGTTGAGAAATTTAAGGTTAAAGTTGAACTATTCATTTTTGTATAGCATTTAGTATGAAAATTCGAATTTTTTGTTTTTTATTAAAAAAGATATCAACAGACAAAAAAACCTTTTAATAATACCTTGGATAATTTTGAGAACAAGTTTCCACTTTATCAATTGTATAACAGGTTCCACTAAAACCGGTTTTAAAGAACGGCTCCACTAGAATCGGTTGATTTTGGAAACAAAATTACGATTTTTAATTTTTTTTTTTTTTGTTTTTTATTTCATTAACATTGAGAACAAACATTTTTATTTTTTTATAATAACAAACATATGTTAATGTTTATTTTATTTTTACTTAAGTAACAATCATAGAAAATTATTACTATTAAGGACTGAGATCGTAAAATTCTTAACACGCGTTTTTCATTAAAACTTTCAACCCAAGTACAATTTGATTTTTTTATGAAGTTACCTTTGTATAGCATGTCAGTTATTATGTTTAATATCAATTATGTTCATTTGTTGTTAATCTGATTAAAATGAGTGACCAGAAAAAAGTGCGTACTAAAATTATTAAATATTTTCAACAAAATCCAAATTGGTCCAACAAAAAGTGCGTACTAAAATTATTAAATACTTCCAACAAAACCCAAATTGGTCCAACAAAAAGTTGGCCAAACAATCAAAGGTCTGCTATCAAATTTTTTCCAATGTTATTAAACAGTACCGGGAGAACTTATCCGTTGATATAAAATCTGGTTCAGGTAGAAGGAATGGTCCACATGATGTTTCTAAAGCCAACAAAATAGAACGCATTTTCAACATTCCCAACACCTCCGTTAGGAAAGCAGCACGGTTAGGTCAGTACTCGGACTATTTGGTATGAAAAGTTAAAGCTAATGAAGGTTTAAAAATATACAAGGCTCAAAAAGTTTCTGGCAGAAACTCTGCTAAAAATTTAGCGCAAAAAACTGAGCACGGAAATTTTATACAAAAAATATACCCGCTGCATAATAGATGACGAAATGTACGTATGGAAAATTTGCAGCTGCTCGAGGGAATGTTGATGAAAAGTTTAGGACCCAAAAGCAGGCAGAATTTCCTAAAAAGTTTTTGGTATGGCCAGCAATATGCAGTTGCGCCAAAAAAGTCAAACATTTGTTACAAAGGGCTTTATAAATACCGATATATACATCAAGGAGTGTTTACAAAAAAGGATGTTTCCATTCATAAGACTTCTTAATGTGTCCACTTATTTTTGGCCTGATTTGGCATCTGTCACTATGGTAAAAAAGTCTTGAGTGGTACAGGAACAATAATGTGGTATTTGTACCAAGAGAGGCTATTCTTCGAAACTGCCTGTAGCTGAGTCCAGTGGAGAGAGAATTGAAGAGCACAAAAAAGGTGTCCAAAAGTGTGGTAGATTTTAAACAGAGATGGACAACCTGTTTGAACAAAGTTACATAAAGCACTATAAAAACCATAATGGAAGGGTTTTTCGAAAAAGGTTCAAAATTTCATTATTAGTGATTAGAACTATAAAAATATTTTTTTTTTGTAAATTGTAACAATAATTTCAATCAAATAAAAAAAGATTCAAAACTGTAAGTTTAGCGGTTTCATTTTTATTAACATATATGTATGTTAAACATTTTTGGATATTGCAATAGACAGTATACTGCTGCGGTGAGTTTATATAGCTTACTGACAATACCGCCAAAAAATGTTCTTTCTCTGTATTATGTGTGTGATTCACTGAACAATCGACTGCAAATTAATAAGCACTCCTGGAAGTACGTAAGAATGTACAGGTATCAGTAACATGGTAATTAATTTCATCAGAACACATATCGTCATTGCACGTCAGATTAAGTTAATTTAATCAAAGTTTTCTTAAATGGTGTAAACGCTAATTACATTTTGATATTGTTATCCAGGAAACAATGTTTGAAATTGAAATGCCGAAAGTAGTCGTTGTAGCTATTCCTGAAACGTGGGCAAGTTCACAAAACAAAGGCTATGTTGCATTTATCCCAAGTACAAAGAGGTGAAAAACATGAAGTTAAAAATAAGTTTAAGAATGTCTGAAATATGCATTTTCTCACACACTAGTTGCTCAAGTAAGTACTTCTGTTAATTGCCTTCAGATCTCTGAAGTATCTGATGTATCTGGCTAGAACCATACTTTTATATTTGTATAAATATA
The DNA here is from genome assembly GCA_942486065.2 of Calliphora vomitoria. Lineage (NCBI taxonomy): Eukaryota > Metazoa > Arthropoda > Insecta > Diptera > Calliphoridae > Calliphora > Calliphora vomitoria. The sequence continues at coordinate 78,810,308 of OW818033.2, forward strand.
AGTTTTATTTCGTAAATATTCTTGAAATTGTTATTATTGAACCCAAATTATATTTGTATACCATCAAAAAAGATGCGAGATATATTAATTTTGTCATTCCATTTTTAACATATCGAAATATTGGTTGTAGAACCAAAAATAATAAATATTCTGGGTCCTCATCTGATTCTAAGACGATCTAGCTACGTCCGTCTGTTAATCTGTGTGTCTGCTGAAAACACGAAATACTCTCTCTTGATATGGGTCCACGATTTCACCTAGCCTAGATTATGTGCTCTGAAATTATACTGTAAAGTATGGCAAAATCGGGAAACATTTGTCTTTAGTCCCCATACAAGGTCCTACTCAGCAAATGACTAGCAAATTTATAATTGTCTCATAATAATCAAAATAAAATTGTTTTGAAATTGGACAGAAAGAAATTTTATATGAACATAAATCGTTCTATCAACTTTTTTGAGGATCGGTCTATAATTGACCCTCCCTATATAACCCGCGTATCAGAAAAATATTGTATTGTCACATATTGATGGTGGGCATATAAGATTCTTAGATTATATAGTGGAATATTCTTCATATTTTTATACCCACCATCAAAAAGGTGGGGGGTATATTGATATTGTCACTCCGTTTGTAAAATATTTATCACAGAACCCCATTTGTATATATATTCTGGGTCCTCATATATATTCTGGATCCTCATAACATTCTAAGACGATCTAGCTGTGACCGTCCTCTTGTCCGCCTGTCCGACTGCTAGAAACACGATAGAACCCAAACGAATGTATGTATACAAATGTCCCCATTTAACACTATTTGGGCAGTCATGTGTATCATGCGGCAATCCTAACAAAATTTGGCACAAATTAGTTGTATGTGCTCTGAAATTATACTGTAAACTATGTCGAAAATCAGACAATACTTGTCCCTAGTCTCAATTCAAAGTCCCCTTCAAGAAATGACTTGAACATTCATAATTGTCTTATAATAATTAATATCGTGATGAAATTTGACATAAATAAGTTGTATATGAATCTAAATCTTTCACTGAAAATATTATATGTTCATAATTGTACACCTATCCCTCGATTTACACGACACTTTTATTAAACGATATCCTGCACAATTCTCAAAAATAGGTATATATAAAAAATCAAAACATAATAAGGAAAAGCTGGTCCGAATATTACCCAATTTTCTCGATGTTTCTTCTATTAGGCTAGCAGTAAATGTATATGTTAAATAAATAAAAGAACTGTTTAAAAATCATGACTCATGTGTTAAAAGTTATATGCATTTGAATTTAAAAAATAAAAAAGGGATTTTTTTGGGAAAAAAGTAGTTTTTTTCATTTTAAGTTATTTAAAAAATTTCTAAAAAGATGTTTATGGAATTTATACTTTTTGAAAACCCAACTTTACGGAGAATATTTTAAATTAAAAAAAAGTTAAAAAATTTTGATACCAAGCAGACGAGGTCTATCCAAAAAAAACCCTATTTTATATGTAAATTTCAACTTTAGGGCAAAAAGTCCCAATTCGCATAGTTCTTAATTATGTATGGTTATTATAGCCAAAAACAAGCAAATTTTTTTAAATTGGCGATTTTTTGGTATCAGTGAGTTTTTTATTAAAATCGACGTTTTTATACTGATTTTTTGAAATTATATTTTGAAATTTGCGATTTTTTTGTAAAATTTTTAAACTTGATAATTTGTTGTAAAATTTGTGTTTTCTTAAGAATTAAAATTTTTTTTTTTAATTGGCGATTTTGCTAATAAAATGTAGTTTTTAATGAAATTCACAAAATGTTTGTAAATTTAGGGAAAATTTAAATTAGTTTTCAAATTAATGATTTGGTAATGGTTGGTGAAATTATAGTTTTTTTGCGTTAATAGAAAATTTGTTAGTGTAATTTGTGATTTATTTGTGAAATATGCGTGAAAGTATTTTTCCTAAATTTAGCGATTTTATGTGGTTTTACTAAATAAAAATGTTTTGTTTTTTTAATAAAATTTAAAACTTTTTGGTGAAAAATTTAATTTTGGTGGTTTTTTTGTAAAATTGGTGATTTTTAATTTTTGGTGATTTTTTTATTTTTTGTGAAAATTTAATTTTAGTGCTTTTTTTTTGGATTTTTGTTAAAATTTAACATTTTTTTATTGAAAATTTAATTTTGGTGAAATTAGCGATTTTTGGCTAAATTGGCGATTTTTTGTAGAATTTTCAATAATTTTTTTTTTTATTTTTGTGAAAATTAAATTTTTAATGAAAATTTTTTTTTGTAAATTTTTTGCCATTTTGACAAATATACCAATTCTATGAACGCAACAGTTACTTAATGCATTGACGTTGGGTTGGTCTCAAAAATAGTTGAAGTTGGGTCAACAAAATTGTACTTAAGCTAAAACTAATAATTTTTAACCAATCACAACGAATTAGAACGAATCTTGGCTAAAAACAACAACAAAACTTAAAATGAATATTTACATATGTCCTATGAAAAAATGAGAAGTGCATAGTAAGCACTGTGCTTACGCAAAATTTAAAGGCTTAATTTAACAGTGAATATTTTAAAGTAAACTAAAGCGGAATATAAAGTATTACATATCAATGGATAGGTAATTACATCTAGATTTTAGAAATATAAGAAATTTTTTAATACTTTTAGTTTTATAAATGTTTATAGACTTTTAAAAAGTTTTATTATTTTAAAATTTTATTATATTATTTTTGTTACCAAATTAATTTGAAATAAGCTAAATAAATAATTCTCATATGTCAATGGATAGGTAATTTTGTACAGTTTTTAGAAATCTAAAAAGTTTCTAATATTTTTGTTAGCTATTTAGTGTAATTTATTAGGAAACAACTCTTTATCACGTCTTCCCGATTGTTGTTATCAATATGTTTAGTTTCCCCACATCAATAATTCCGTGAAATAAGAAATCGTCTCTCATAAATTTAATGTTGTCTGTGTTTATACCTTATTAAAAGGGAAACATAAAATAGGGCCCACCAGAGGCGTGGTCAGGGGTCCCCAAAATGGCAGACCACGTATATGTTACATTTTTAAAACGATCCTATTTCTTCGTTTGTGCTCCAATTTCCAAATAATTTCATATATAAAATATTCTCGTCAAGCATTACAAAAAACCTCGTATCTCTTATAGCTTAGGAGATATTAGCATTTGACAATTTAATTTTCAACATTTTTACCCACCCTACTCCAGTTTTTAGATAACAGAATATTACCCAATTTTCTCGATGTTTCTTCTGTTAGGCTAGCAGTAAATGTATATGTTAAATAAATAAAAGAACTGTTTAAAAATCATGACTGGGTTCAAAGTTATATGCATTTGAATTTAAAAAATAAAAAAGGCATTTTTTTGGAAAAAAAAATATATATTTTTTTTCATTTTAAGTTATTTAAAATATTTCTAAAAAGATGTTTATGGAATTTATACTTTTTGAAAATCCAACTTTACGTAGAATATTTTAAATTAAAAAAAAGTTAAAAAAATGTTGATACCAACCAGACGAGGTCTATCCAAAAAAAAGCCTATTTTATATGTAAAATTCAACTTTAGGGCAAAAAGTCCCAATTCGCATGGTTCTTAATTATTTTATAAAGAGTTCCGGTAACCCTGTCCCTGTTATGGTTATTATGGCCAAAAAAAAGCTAAAATCGGAGTTTTTATAGTGATTTTTTAAAATCGGTTATATTTTGATATCTGCGATTTTTTGGTAAACTTTTTGTTGTAAAATTTGTGTTTTTTTAAGAATTTGAATTTTTTTTTTTTTAATTGGCGATTTTAAAGTTTTCAAATTAAAGATTTGGCAGTGGTTGGTGAAATTATAGTTTTTTTTGCGTTAATAGAAAATTTTTTTGGTGAAATTTAAGATTTATTTGTGAAATATGCGTGAAAGTATATTTTCGAAATTTAACGATTTTATGTGGTTTTACTAAATAATTATTTTTTGCTTTTTAATAAAATTTAAAACTTTTTGGTGAAAAATTTAATTTTGGTGCTTTTTAATTTTTGGTGATTTTTTTTATTTTTTGTGAAAATTTAATTTTAGTGCTTCTTTTTGGATTTTGGTTAAAATTTAAATTTTTTATTGAAAATTTAATTTTGGTGAAATTAGCGATTTTTGTCAAAATTGGCGATTTTTTGTAGAATTTTCAATAATTTTTTTTTTTTATTTTTGTGAAAATTAAATTTTTGATGAAAAATTTTTTTTGTAAATTTTTTGCCATTTTGACAAATATACCAATTCTATGAACGCAACAGTTACTAATTGCATTGACGTTGGGTTGGTTTCATAAATAGTTAAAACTGGGTCAACAAAATTGTACTTAAGCTAAAACTAATAATTTTTAACCAATCACAACGAAGTAGAACGAATCTAGGCATTTACATATGTCCCATGAAAAAATGAGAAGTGCATAGTAAGCACTGTAGTTACGCAAAAATTAAAGGCTTACTTTAACAGTGAATATTTTAAAGTAAACTAAAGCGGAATATAAAGTATTATATATCAATGGATAGGTAATTACATCTAGTTTTTAGAAATATAAGAAACTTTTTAATACTTTTAGTTTTATAAATGTTTATAGACTTTTAAAAAGTTTTATTATTTTAAAATTTTATTATAATATTTTTGTTACCAAATTAAGTTGAAATATAGCTAAAAAAAATAATTCTTATATGTCAGTGGATAGGTAATTATATAAAGTTTTTAGATATCTAAAAAGTTCTTTTTTTTTTGTTATTTAGTGGTATTTATTATGCAAAAACTATTTATCACTTCTTCCCGGTTGTTGTTGTTTAAGTTCCCCACATCAATAATTCCGAGAAATAAGAAATCGTCTCCCATAAATTTTCAACATTTTAACCCACCCTACTCCAGTTTTTAGATAACCGCTGGTCCAAATATTACCCAATTTTGTCCATGTTCCTTTTACAAGACTAATAGCAAACGTATATATCAAATAAATAAAAGAACTATTTAAAAATCATGACTCATGGGTTCAAAGTTATATGCATTTGATTTTTCGCTTGCTTTTTGGGAAAAAGGTACCTTTTTTCATTTTAAGTTATTTAAAAAATTTCTAACAAGATTTATATGGAATTTATACTGTTACGCAAAATATTTTAAATTAAAAAAAAAAATTAAAAAATTTGAATACTAAGGAGACAAGGTCTTTTTTTCTTCCCTTATTTAACAAATTTTCTAGCATTAATATGTTCCTTGCACACAAGTACATCGATAATTGTTTGATTATCGATGTCCAGTTATTGATAACAGTTTGCGAGTAATGATAATTTACAGTACGCCGAACTGTGGCTCAGATCTAAATTTCATCGGCCAAAAGTCCAACTTTTTGTTAAGTCCGATTTTTAACGCCATTCAATAGTAAACACATTAAAACTAAGGTAGCTAAAAAAATTAGTTAAAAATGTTGTCAATTGTGTGCGTGCCATGCTGTTAAAGTCAAATATTTTATGTAATTTTATAAATAATGTGTTTTTTTGTAAATTTTATCAGAAGTAAATTATCATCACTCGCAAACTATTATTGAAATTACTCCAACATTTTTTTTTAATTTACCTGCTCATATGACACAAATATAAATACACCAAGCAATATACGTTGTGGTAGGTATCTTTAGTGTATTATATAATTATTATTTTATTACTTTTTTTTATTATTACTAATGATGAAAAACAGTTCTCAAATTAACAAAACAGCAATATAATCAGCTCAGATTGTGTGCGATTGAAAAAGGCTCAAATCTATATCCATCATAGCATCATATAACTGCTCCTAAGAAGGATTGTTTGCCACCAGTGGACACTATTACAATCACATCGATTTCGGCAGAGGTACTACTTCAAGATCTACTTAATCGTACAGCTCAGCACTTGCTGCTGTCGTTTAAAGGAAATGACTCCAAGAAATATGGAAACTGCAAGTTTACTCTCTTTTGCAAATGGGGATGTGATGGTTCTTCTGGACAAAAACAATACAAGCAATATGTATGTGAAAATATTTCAGACACAGATATGTTCATGGTATCATTCGTACCATTGCGATTGATAAAAAATTTAGATGGCTAGGAGCCTTCGACCAGTAGGGTTCACGATATTTGGAAAACTCAAACACCATCTTCTACAATATACTGCAGACCAATTAAATATGAATTTAAAAAAGGAAACTCATGAAGTCGTTCAAAAAGAAGTCAGTGATATTACTTAGAGCCCAAATTCCAACACTACAGCCATTCGAATTAGACATTGACGGCCAGACAATTGAAGTAAGCTACAAATTAGTGCTAATGATGATAGATGTAAAAGTAGGCCAGGCTTTGACTGACACAAAGGCTTCCTCCAGCTGCATTATATGTCAAACCACATCAAGCCACTTAAACCAAGTGCCGCAAAAATCATTAGATAATACTGATGCATATGAGTTTGGATTATCACCGCCACATATAAGAATGCGATTCATGGAACATATACTAAAAATCAGTTATGATTTGGATTTTGGAGCTACAGTATCAATAAGAAACAACGACACCAATAAGGAGTTAAGAAGTTTAAAAATGAAACATATTCAGGTCAGATTTCTAAAATATGGGTTGATAATAGATCAACCAAAACAAAGATCAGGTAATACGAATGATGGGAACACAGCAAGAAGGTTTTTTTCAGATCCCGAAAAAATAACAGGTGTTGATATAAATCTTATTTCAAGATTTAAAACAATTATCGATGTACTTGTGTAATTAATGCGAAGAAAACTGTCAGAAACATATACTTATTAACTGTAACCATATATATGATTGATACATTCATGTGAATCACAAGTTAAGCATATTATGGTTACCGCAATCATGTTAATATTTACTGTGACCATAATATTGTTAAACAACTTTTAAAATTGTTGAAATGGTTACTGTAAACATGCACAACTATATTCTTTCTCTGTGTGTACAACCAAATATCCATGGAGAAATATGTCTGCAACTGTTCACAAAATCCTTTATCATGGAGAAGATGTCATTAAGCATCATTTAGTACCACTTGAAGATCTATCAGAGGAAGACCAAATTCTACAAATGAAGATCTATTTAATACATTACTGGCAACGTCAGATCCGCTCATCACTAGCATTCTAAGGCAATGGGAAGTGGAAAATGGAGACGTAGATGAAGAAGCAAAAGGGCTGCTAAAGGACAGTAATAATTTAGAACTAAATATGCAATATTTGCAGGCTGTTGTCCAACCGAATGAATAATATTTGTAATTTTCTTTTATTGTCACTTAAGTGGAACCGGTTCTTTAAAAACCGGTTTTAGTGGAACCTGTTATACAATTGATAAAGTGGGAACCTGTTCTCAAAATTATACAGGGTATTATTAAAATGTTTTTATATCTGCTGATAACTTGTTTAATGATTAAAATTGATTCAAAAAACAAAAAAATTAAAATAGTAGTAGAAATGCTACTTTTTTTTTAAAATAGTAGTAGCAATACTACTTTTTTTAAAATAGTAGTAGAAATACTACATTTTTAAAATAGTAGTAGAAATACTACCTTTTTTTAAAAATAGTAGTGGAAATACTACTTTTCTTAAAAATGCTATACAAACATTTAAAGTTCAACTTTTTCTCAACAACTGCTGAACCGATTTTAATGAAATTAAAACTGGTGACAAAATTCAAGAAGATATCCTGAGCCACTGTGCGCCGTATGCAATTTGTACATATACGGTGTAAATATAATATTGGCACACAGATCTTATCTTTAGTATTTCATTTGGGTATGTATTTTTAGTAAATTTTTAGGAAAGCAAACCAACAGTTTTCCAGCAGTTCTAGGGGACTCTCCCGAACTGGTGATTTTACCTATTATTTAGGTTGACAACTAGTTACATAACTAGCTACATGTATGTATTAAATAGGGGGTCAATTGACCCTTTTGTGTTAAAATTAGACTGCCTAATAGCTGGTCCAAAGTTGTCAACTCATTGTATTCCCATACCAGTTACATAGAGTCAGTGACCTTACTAGATAGCTAACTGGCTACTTGATCAGCTACATAACTAGTTATTATAACATTTACAGGTGTTAATTGACTTCAAATAGTCAATTAAAACGACATCTCATAGACAGTCCAATAACACTGTATAACCTATAAATTTTGATAGAGGAGACAATAAAAAAAATTACACGTATATCGGCGTTTTGAATATTTGCATCTGAATTTCATTTGAAGGGGGCTTAAAGTTTCGAAGCTCTGGCACATTTTTATTGTTAATCGGCATAAGAAACCATGAGACCCTTACATTTTAGATATAAAAAGTGTTTAGCAAATTTATGTAAAATATTACGGAGAACATTTTTGTAGAATATGTTAACACTCTAACTCCTCAAGCTATGCGTCTTTTTTGTCCTTCTTTTAAAAAAGACAAAAAAAAACATTAAGACAGGGATTTAACGGGTTAAAATGTTCAGCAAAAATATTATCCGTGATATTTTACTATAAGTCCCTGAATATACCTAAACGGAAAATACAATCAGAAAGTTGTGAGGGTGACTTCGTTTGAATTTATCTTATATTGTTTAATTATTTCAAATTCGTACTATGTTTTACTAAATTTTTCTTTGGCTGTATTATAATTCTACTGTTTGCACAATTATTACTTTAATTGATTTTGGTTTGGAATTTTTTTTTTTTTTTGTTCAGTTAGCTTTGATATTTATATATTTTTCATTTGTCTGAAAATATACATAAATTTTTCATAATTTGAAAATTTTCTTTGAATTGAGTCGGTCACAAAAGCAATTAAATATACATTTTTTCTTGAGGGTTTCATATCGGTGGTTGATCTCTAAAGTTTTACTTGCAAATTTCGCTATTGAATCTTTTTCTAATTAAGGTAGTGTCATTATTTTAGTTATTTTCAAGATTTTGTTGTAAAATGGTGAATTTTTTGTTGTTGAATATAGAGCATTTAACTTGAGACATTTGGTATTAAAGCTGACCCTATCTAAAATCGTGAACTTTGGAACGATATCAAGTGATTCAACATTCAATTATTTGAAAATTCAATTCTGTGTTTGTATTCAACATTAACATTGTGAACACGTTCATATAAAATCAATTTTGATCCGAAGTTACATCGATAGAGGAAGTGAAGAAACCATTGAACAATAAAAATTTTGCAATTAAAGTTATATCTTCTCGTACACGAATACAATTGTCTGATAAGGTGACCAGGTCCATATTTTTCGACAAACATAAATATAATTTATTCACAAATCTTTGGTTTCAAATATTATTCCTATTCAGTTAGACGAAAATTATAAATATTGCTTAAATCTATAAATTTAATCTCAAAATTCTAAATTTTTTGCTCTTAAATTCGAAATTTTTTAATATCATTAGTTTATAATAATCCTAAAATTCTAATTTTCGAAAATCTTATTTTTTTTTTTGTTTTAGCCTTTTTATTTACTTTTTGGCCTCAAAATTTTGATTTTAGCTTCGTGGCTTTTTTCTAGCCTTTTTTTAATTTCAAAATAGCCTTTTTTAAAATAAAAAAAGGCTAGAAAAAAACCACGAAGCTAAAACCAAAATTTCGAGAATAAGCAGAAAATAAAAAGGCTAAATTTATATTAGTGAGAAATAGTCGTTAAACGTATTGTGGATCTATGCTCCGAGTTAAAACCAGCAATGCTACAAAGCCTAACATTTAAGTGATTAATATACTGATTATAATTTGGTGTATTATCTTTTTTTTGAAACCAGTATTGCACAAAGTACAAAAAGTAAATAAATCATTTGTAAGCAATTAAGCGGATCCAACAAAGCTGTTTTCTGATTTAAAATTTCTTCTCCTTAGTTTGTGTTTTCAAATTGTAATACAATGCAACGAATTTGATACATTATCGTCCCCAATTGAATATTGTTTAATGTTTTCGCCACATTTTTCATACAAGTTTGAAGAATGAGAGATAAAATAAAGAACGGTTTAATTAGTGAAGATTCTGAAAAAATAATACGTTAAATTAAACAAATTGAGCAAATGCGACAAAGATTATCATATGAAAACTCTTCGCTAAATCGATTTTTTATTCGTTGATGATACACTTAAAATAGTACTCGTAAAACCAAAAAAATATATTATGTATGTGAAAAATTAAACATAGATTAAGCCTCAGGGGCAGAATATTTTAAACTACAAATGGAAAAATATAGAACCAACAAGGTCCATTTTCTGACATGGTTAATCTAGTATTTTTTTTTTATATTTATATTTTTAGTCCTTCCTTCAAGTAATGCAGAGGTTGCACGACTTTTTAGTACAATGAAATTGAAAAATTACATAAATATTAAGGGTCCTGCAATCTGAGCATTTTTATACTCTCGCAAATGAACTGTCAAAAATTGTATGGAAATTCATTTGCACAACTCCGTTAAGTTTGCGCGACAATTTAGACTCGCAAACTTGAATTTATTGTGCATTTGATGAATCAGCTGCTTTTGTTTACTTTTATTTATAAGAAATAAAAATCAAATAAAATACAAATATTTTGTACATGTGAAAATTGTGTGACTTTGGAACAGAATTATTGGATTGAATGGCATTGTGTATGGAAATATTAACCAACAGCTAGAACATAAGCAAAATCTTCCAAACTATGTTTACCATTGTTTGTTCCAAAGATTTCACTTTCATTAGAAATTTTTAGAATTTAAATTTATACAATTTTTAAAACTTCTTTTTTAAGCATTTGTTTAATTTATTTTTGTTTGATATTCTTATCAAATAGACATTTTCTGTATAAAATTGCACAAAATTTAAAAGGTGGGTTCATGAAACACGTCACGCAAATTTGCATATTTGCACAAATGGGAAACTTAAGCGTTTTAATGAGTACCCTTATTATTTATTGTATTTTATTTATATTTACCCAAATTCTAGTTCTCATTCTGGCGATTATGATAAAACTATTATACCTGTTTTATAATTATACATGTATCTTTAAGACTGAAAATATATTAATGTATATTTTATGTAGTTATTTCAAAACACTAAAATAGTAAATACTTAGTACTTAAGTTAAAAAAAAACACAAAATTTGAGTTTTGTCTGTATAAAATATATGTGTATATTTATTACTAATGATTAATGTTATTTTTTGTTTGCTGCTGAAGTGTACCTTTATAATTTTATTTACTTTTATGAATTCTATGAACATATTTTCTAATTTTTTATTTAAAAATAAATATAAACCCAAATTCTTAATATAGAATACTTTAGCTTTTTTTTTTGGCCTTTTTTTAAAGCAGTTTGGCTTTTTCTGGCATTGTTTTGAAGTCATTATAGCTTCTTTTTTTACCAGCTCTTGGCAACACTGAACAATACATATACAATAATGTGGAATTTGTATTAGATGAAAATTTAACTATTCCTTTAATACACAATCCACAAACCAAAATCATACACTTACATCCATACATAAAAACTATATTCCGAATCTCTTATATTAATTGTGATTGAGCAAATTTAAATAATCTTCGCAAACGTCTACTGTCATCCGGCGCCTGCTGACATAATTGGACATACATAAATGTAAGTGTGTTGTTATTTCTTTTTGGTTATTTGATTTTATCAGGCATATTCCAAAACACTCTCACAATTAATTATAAATAAATTTCAATACAAATTAATGTAAAATGAACAATTAATTCTCTCAATTTTTATTTAATTTTATATTGCAACAAGGGTTGCCTTATTCTATAATTTGTATATTATAAATTATTATTGATATTATTCCTATTGCATTTATTTTCAAATACTCCACTTTCAATAGAATCAAATAGATTTTAATATATTAACATATCGTCACATGTCATGATTTTGACATCTTTAATATTTTAAATATATTTTCTCAATATTTTGCATAATTTTCATTTAGTATAAAAAATACATCTATTATTTTAAATGTTAATAAACTTTAAATACATATTATAATGATTTAAATATGAGATTTTGATTTTTTTTTTTTAATTTTCGAAAAGTGAAGTATTGTATGGGGTATAAAAGGGTAAATTAAGTTAGTTTTCTTTTTATTATTTTGTTATTGGGCTGACAGTCAACATTGATTTTTGTCAGCATGGAGAGAGGGCTTAGGCACAGTGTAGTAAGTTCCATCTTAAGCTACACTTCATTCATTTACCACTTCTACTTTACACTGTAAATTGATTAAATTATATATATTTGCTATCTAAAGTAAACTCTGTGTAATTGATTCATATAGCTTTTAAATGACATGTATTTGGGAACAAATCATCCACCCCAACGACGAACACGGCCGTAATAATAGGTAGCACCTTTCCCAAGATAAAACACCGAATCATAGAATCGTTACAATATGTTAACCCTCTAACTCCTCAAGCTATGGGTATTTTTTGTCCTTCTTTTAAAAAAGACCAAAAAAAAAACTATTAAAACAGGGATTTAACGGGTTAAAATGATCCGCAAAAATATTATCCGTGTGATTTTACTATAAGTCCGTGAATATACCTAAACGGAAAATTCAATCAGAAAGACAGAAATAAGACACAACAAATATAGTTCAAATTTAAAAAAAAAAAAATTACTAATATCTTTATTAAGGGGTTAAAATATTCCCATTGACTTCATTCTGCGCTACAAAGAGCACATACAGTATCGGTCATAAATAAAGCACCCCCTCCATGAATTTTTTCATGTCATAATTTTTTTGATAAAAAAAGGTTTCTTGGTATGTATTTTGTATATATTTTATTAACTTATATTGTTAATATTCGTCTAGTACAGGATCATTTTAGGAACAGTTGATTTAAAAAGACAAAACATAGCAAAATACAAAACGGGACGGTCAAAGCAAAAGCATCCCCTTATAAGATATTTAAACATTTTACTCTTTTTCTGCATATTTGCAATGTCAGTTAACGGGATTCACAACGGAAGATTCAATTCAAAAATTCCAGAAGATAAAAATAAAGGAAGGCGTAGTCTGTATAATTTAAGCTTTATACAGTTTATTGTATAAACAAGTACTCCAGTGAATTTAAAATTAAAGTTATTGAAGACTGGAAGGCGGGCTTATCACGGCATGAATTGAGTAAAAAATATTCAATTAACAGATCAGTTATTTCCAGGCTGATTCCAAAGTTTTTGCAGAATGGTCGTATTTCACCGGGACATTCTGGAGGCCGCCCGCGTAAAACCACACGATATAATGATTTCTTAATCAAATGAGCTATACAAAAAGATCCTACAGCATCAGCTAGTCAAGTAAGAACGAGTTTAAGATTATGCGTTAGCGAAAGAACAATCCGTAGAAGAGCAGTAGAAGTAGGATTATTCAGCCGACGACCAGCAAAAAAACCGTTTATATCAGCTAAGAACAAGAAAACTAGACTGGAGTTTGCCAAAGTCCACCTTAACTGAAGTATCCAAAAATGGAAGACAGTTCTGTTCTCTGACGAATCCAAATACAAATTAAAAAGTTCCGATGGAATAACGCGTGTACGCAGACGAAAAGTAGAAAAAATGAATCCAAAGTATTTTAAAGGAACAATTAAACATGGAGGAGGCAATGTAATGGTCTGGGTTTGCTTTTCTGGTCAAGAAATTGAGCCAAATCATAAAGTTAATGGGACTATGTATCGGTTCATCTACCGTGATATATGGAAAGATGTAATGTTGCCTTACGCCAGTGAAGAGATTCCACTTATAGGGAGGTTCCAATAGGATAACGATCCTAAGCACACCTCCTAAGTTTGTAATAATTGGCTGCAGAGCAATAAGATTCAAGTTCTTCATTGGCCTGCTCAATCTCCCGATTTCAATCCTATTGCGAACTTGTGGGAGATTGTTATTATGAAAATATATCATTAAAATTTCCGAAATAAGGATCAGCAGTTTTCACGATTTATTTCAAGCCGTTATTATAGCCTGGGAAGGAATATATTCTATGCCTAAGAGATGTGCTTGTGTCATCCAAACCAAAGGATTTGCAACAAAATATAAATTAAAAAAAGTTTTATATTATATCCATGAAGGGGTGCTTTAGTTTTGACCGGTTTATTTTCTAGCTTTAAATATTTTTTGATTTAAAGTTACCTCTTATAGAAAGATTAACTTTAAAAGTATTTGTTTATCAATAGTAAATATATTAACCATTAAAAATAATACATAATAGAAATTTAAAACTTTATTTTTATATAAAAAATATAGTATGAAAAAAATTCACTGAGGGGGTGCTTTAGTTATGGCTGATACTGTAAGTGTCAAATGACGACAATTACTGTATATAAGGAATACCTTGACGACTTGCTTAACTGCTGGGTTCCATCATATTACTCACACAACTTCAGTAACACATATTTTCATGTCTTTCAACACAAGTGGTAGAGTCTATAAGGAAAATCAAACATTTTGTGAAGAAGAATACCAAAGAAAATTCCCAAAATATCTCCGAAAGAATAATTATGAAGAACATTTTTTTTCCTATACAAGGCTTTCAAGGTCAGTGATTTTAAAATTTTAATTCACAGTGGTGAACTCTGAAGCAAATAATTTGGTGTAAGCGAAGAAAGGTTACATTCCAGCACATGTCCATTATATACCAAATTTTCATATGGTTCGATAAAACAAGAAGGCTGACGTTAATGCAACATTGTATTATAAAATTTTTCTTTAATATTTTCAATCGATGATAAACAGTTTTGTTTACTCTTGCATATTAGGTGCATGAATAAGAATTTACCATGTAAAATCTATTTAAAAAAAATATTTTGAATAACTCGCTGCATTCCACTATTAATAAAAAAATAACAGTGAATTCATAAAAAATTCATATATAAATTTGTTTGCATTTAGTCACTGATTGCAGCATTTGATTTGCTTTGCGTTAATTGTAGTTTTGTGTTGATCAGTTAATAAGCTATAATTTAAATCAAATTAGTAATAACAAGGGTTTTTAAATTTTTTGCAAGTATAAAATTGGTTTACAATTTTTTGTTCGACTGATAATTTACAAAAATGCCACCAAACGCGAATGCGAACGCGAATCACGTCTTCAGGAAAATCGCAAAAGGGCATCAAAGTCTAGAGCCGCAGAAACGGAAAGAGATCGCGAATCACGACTTCAGCAAATGCGTTGGAGTGCATCTTTATTGAGAGCTGCATAGACACACCCCAAAAGCATATCGAAAGACTAGAAGCCAATCGCTCCCGAATGGCTCGATCATGAGAAAGAATCGATTTCAAGTTGGCGGCATTTCATTACAATATGGATGATTAATGACTACAGTAATCACAAGGTCGTACTGATTGGCACAATGAACAAACTTTTTCTAAGGTATTCTTGCAATTGCTCCCGTCAACAAGCTAACTGAATTTTTGAATTAATTGGAACCAGCCGGAATGCCACTAAATGTATTAACATTGAAGATTGGATCACCAATAATGCTTCACCGAAACTTAAACGCGTTAATTGAGAAAGCAATCATCGGTGTCAGATTCCAAGGCGAAATGTAATGATTCCACGCATACTGATGATTTCCAACGACTTTGACCATTTGAATTCAAGCGGCTCTAGTTCCCGTTTCGTCTTGCTTTGCTATAACCACTAACAAAGCACAAGGGCAATCATTGACTATTGCTGGCTTACATTTGGAAAAGTCATGTTTTTCACAAGGTCAATTGTATGTGGCATGCTCCGATTTGGTACATCAAATAATTTATATACATATATATCCCCTGGCCTTAAGATGAATTCATATATATAATATCCCATTTGCCTAAAATATATTAGTTTCTTTTTTAAAGGGCAGAACATGACACTGTACTGTACTGCTACAACTTTGTCATATGACCTCATCCGCCGTCATCTGGCTACAGATAATAAGTGCTTGGGGTGCAAAGTCAGGTCGGGGGAGTCCGTGCTTTAGTTTTGTCCGACATTGTATATTCAAATCGAGATCGAGATGCAATATAAAACAGTTGTTTTGTAAGGGCCAGCAACGCGGACCGGTTTCAGCTAGTTATACCCTCACCTTCGTGAGAAGGGTATATATAAATTTGTCATTCCGTTTGTAACTTACACAATATAATTTTCCGACCCTATAAAGTATATATATTCTGAATCCTTATAGATAGCGGAGTCGATTTAGCCATGTCCGTCTGTCTGTCTGTCCGTCTGTCTGTTGAAATCAATTTTCTGAAGACCCCGGATATCTTCGGCATCCAAATCCTCAATAATTCTGTCAGACATGCTTTCGAAAAGTTTCCTATTTAAAATCAGCAAAATCCGTCCATAAATAACGGAGATATGATCAAAAACCCGAGACAACCTCTATTTTTGGCCAATTTTTTTTTATCAATATCTCGATTACTAAGTCATAAATATAGTCAATATGGATATCTAATGATAGATATTTCAAAGTCCATTGCAACGATGTATATAAAGCTATACAAAGATGGACCTACAACGGATCAAAATCGGGAAAAATATTTTTTAACCCGAATTTTTTTTCACAAAAAACGTTCTTTTGTCAACATTTTTTTCATAATAAATTCAAAAAAAATTTTTAAAATTGAAAAAAACTTTTAAAAAACTATTTTGAAAAAAAAAAATTTAAAAAAAAAAATTTTTTCAATTTTATTTTAAACTATAATTTGGTGAATTCGACACAGCCCAATATAGCTCTCTTACTTGTTTTAAATAAAATTAAAATGTTGTGGTATTTAGCATGAATTTATATTAATCATACGCACCCCAAACAGTTTTACATAAAATCTTATAACCTTGAAATGTATAAAATATTTTTTAAGCAATATTAAATGTATTTAAAAGGAATGAGGAAGAAGTAACATAATTTATATAATCTAATTGATTTCCAGGTTAAAAAAATATATTTTTTAATACATTTTTTTAAAGTTTATGTTTTTATCCCATTCCGTTTCTAACAAATCGAAATATTTGATGTAATTAGAAAGGGCTCATTTTTAAAAAAAAGTTTTTGATTTTGCCAAAAAAAAGTTTAATTATTTTATTTTTTTTTTTCGAAAGATTGGAGAAATAGCTATCTTTACTATTTGGGAAAAATTTTTATAAAAAATTAACTTTTTTAAATACCGAAAAGTCAACCGAAAAGCCCTTTTTAAAAACCGATACCGGGTTAAGCGAGTTTGATAAAGCTGATTAACAGACATTGGAAGGAATTATTTTAAAAGCTTCAACCATACATTAAAACCTTAAAATACCTCAAAAAGATATACTTCGTCGCTTTATTCTTAAAACATATTTAATAATATAAATATCCCTTTTCAAATATTTTCATATTTTTTAAGGTCTGTCATTATGTATAACTAAGGGCCGTTATTAAAACTTGCCTTTATGTTCGTAATAGTAAAAGGTAACTTTAAGTAATAGGAAAACTTTAAGTAATAGGCATGTTGTAATAATGGGCCTTATAATAATAAATAAGCACAGTTTCGAAGAATTGCGTATTTATCTTATAAAATATTTTCTTTATTTTCGTCGTTTTAACTTTATTATTTTATATAAAGTCTCTATTATTATTAAAGTTGCTATCAAAAGGCTATGGAGCAACGTTTTTGATACCAGTTGTCGAGATGCTAATAAATTTCAAAATGATCCAATATATCCTTAAAAATACGAGGGCAGGTAAAAAATGTCGTGCCTTTTTGAATGAAACACCGGTTTTTGGATAAAAACTTATTTGATTTTTCAACATGGTCCCCTTTGAGCTCTACACACTTTGTCCAACGTATCTCCAATTTTAGTATCTCTTCCAAAAACTAAGATTTGTCCAGTTCATCAGAATAGGTAGTTTTTGTGAGATGTTTTCATCGTTGTAGTCAAATCTCTTTATGCTAAGATATTTCTTCAGGTTTGGAGACAAGAAATAGTCACACGGGGTTAAATCCAGGGAGAGTAGAGCTCAAGAGGGAGCATATCGTAGCCTAATTCATGGATTTTTGCTATGGAAAGTGCACATGTGTGTCCCCATTTCATGGCGGCAGCCATCTTGTGGAAATCTTTCTCATACGCAAGTGCTAATTCAAAATTGAAACCACTGAGCTATATGAGATGCCTATGGTTTCCACAATCTCTAGCAATTCCAATTTTTTGGCCAACTATATCGTGAATTTTTCGGGTGTAGAAACCTCAAGTGGACGCCCATAACGTTTGACATCTTCCGTGCTTTTACTGTCACAACAAACAACTTTTTTACCATTGAAATTGCAGAGTTCCCATAGTAACAGGTGGCGCAAAAGTAATCCTCCTATCAGAAAATGCTATAAATTTTGCCGATTATTGTTCAAATAAATAAATAGCAATATTCCGCGTTCTGGAGCAGTGTAGCGTAACATTGTTTATTAACGTATATTTTGCATGTGTTTGCTACACAAATGTCAAAACAGAACTGACATTCGGGGCCAATCGCAAAATTTATAGCATTTTCTGATAGGAGGATTACTTTTGCGCCACCTGATATTTATCAAGCTTAGCCTTTATCTTATTCATGGTTTTTTACCGCAAAAAATAATGTTCAATGAGCAGACGAATTTCTCTTTTTTCCAATTTTTCCTCAAGTCACGATATAGTCAGCTGATTCAGGTTTTTTAGACTCACAAATAAATTAATAAATATATTTGTTAACATAGTTGAACAAACTTTTGCATACAACATTGCACAGTGGTTTAGAAACTTTTTTTTTTTTTGGAAATAATTCAGTATCCCCCTTTGATATTGCTGATAACGCTAAGACTTGAAGATTGATATTTTAGTAAAATCAAAAAAATTTTATAAATTTTTGGGTCCTCATTTACCTTAAAAATTAAAAAAATTATAATATGGTGATTTTCCATGAAGAAAAATATAAAATTTCAATTAATGTAATATTTTAACGGTTAAAGATAACATAACAAAATTTGGAACTAATATAGATTTAAATGTCTTTAAATCAACGGTATTATAATTTGTGATATTTTTTATTTTAAAATACCGAAATTCCTAAACCTGGAAAAATTGGTGCCATAAACTGAGTTTTTTTTAGAAAAGTGCTTACTGTGGCGTTATTTACTGTGTGACAGTAAAAAAACTTTGTAAGTGTTTAAGCAACAAATGTGGAATATCTTAGAGGATCGGTGCTTTGCTTTTTAGAATTTTTTACTCAAACCGAAAATTATTTTTTAAAATTGGCCAAGTTTGGATAGGCCTGGTGGGTGTTGTGTCCGCTTTAGTGAGCCATATGTTACTATACACGCTTTAGCATTAAGTTTTCTTTCCGGATCATATAAAACTTGTGTATAGTCCCAAAGAAACATTTTTTTTACAAAAGAAAATTTATATGGGCTTTTTTTGGAAAAAAACGTAAGAAATACGGCCCTTTTTATATGTTCCAACTTTGGATACGTGTAACCGTTTATGGGGACAATATAACTGTTAGCAAGTTATTCTTATTTTATTTAGAATTTTATCGCCAACAAAGCTGATATTCTAAAAATAAATTTCGACAATCCTTTGGCGCCTAATATCTAGAAACCCATAAGAAGATCGAGCAAAATTAAAAAAAATAAATCAATAAACCTAAATATCTCTTAAACAAATAGAGATAACGTACATATGTAAGTGTGTCTTTTGTAGGTCTTCTTAAGGACTATTTGTATTTAAAATTTCATTTGGATCATAAATGGATTTTTGGTGATTTTTTTTTTAAATTTTGTGACCCTAGGTGTCCAACTTTGAAGAGCCACACACTGGCTCCCATTAGCGCTAGGAAGCTAAACAAATGTAAGTAAACTCAAAAACACCTCAGCTCCAAGCATGTGAAATTTAGTAACAATATCTCCAATAGTTCCCGAGATACCGAATTATTTACAAAAAAAAAAAAAAAAACGTTCTAAACCAATGTGCATTGTAATAACGAGTAAAAATTAAATAAGTTCAAACTCTTTTTAAGTTGTGCATTTTGTCTATTCTTACGTTTTGTGTTTGTGATCTATATTTTATGTTTATACCAACATTTTTAAGAGATTTATGCTCTTTAAAGTGATTTCTGAAAGTGTGTTTTTTATGGGTGCTGTGACTGAAATTATGTCATGTGATTTATGTCTATATGAAAGTTATTTCTGTTTGTGATTTTCGGAAGCGGACCTTACATGGGAGCTACGAATAATTATGGAACGATCGCCATGAAAATATGTCGTTTAATTTATGTATATATGAAAGTTATTTCTGTTGCATTTGATGTTTATATCTACATTTTTAAGAGATTTATGCTCGTTAAAGTGATTTTCGGAAGCGGGCCATATAAGGGAGCTGACAAAGGACTGAGATCGTAAAATTCTTAACACACGTTTTTCATTAAAACTTTTAACCCAAGTATTATTTGATTTTTTTTTTTTTTTTTTTTTTTTTGATCAAGTTACCTTTGCAAAGCATGTCAGTTATTATGTTTAATGTCAATTATGTTCATTTGTTGTTAATCTGATTAAAATGAGAGACCAGCAAAAATTGCGTACTAAAATTATTAAATATTTTCAATAAAACCTAACTTGTTCCTACAAAAAGTTGGCCAAACAATCAAAGGTCTGCTATCAAACTTTTTCCAATGTTATTAAACAGCACTGGGAGAACTTGTAAGTTGATAGAAAATCTGGTTCTGGTTGAAGGAATAGTCCACATGATGTTTCTAAAGCCAAAAAAATAGAAAGCATTTTCAAAAGAGCTCCCAATACCTCCGGTAGGAAAGCAGCCTGGTTAGGTCTGGATTCGAACTATTAGGTACGAAAAGTTAAAGCTAATGCAGGTTTAAGAGCATACAAGGCTCTAAAAGTTCCTGACAGGAACTCTACTAAAAATTTAGAGGCCAAAGACAGAGCACGAAAATTGAAGTCAAATTTTATACCAAAAATATACCTGCTGTATAATGGATGATGAAACGTACGTATGGAAAATTCTGGGTCAATATTTTTATGTTGCTAATGCTCAAGATAATGTTGGTGGAAAGTTTAGGATCCAAAAGCAGATAAAATTTCCCAAAAAGTTCTTGTTATGGCAAGCAATATGCACTTGCGGCAAAAAAGCCAAACAGTTGTTACAAAGGGCTCTATAAATACCGAAATTTACATAAAGGAATGTTTACAAAAAAGGATGTTTCCATTCATAAGACTTCTTAATGTGTCCACTTATTTTTGGCCTGATTTGGCATCTGTCACTATGGTAAGAAAGGTCTTGAGTGGTACAAGAACAAAAATGTGGTACTTGTACCAAGAGAGGAAATTCCTCCAAACTGCCTGGAGATGAGTCCAGTAGAGAGATATTGTGTAGAAGATTTTAAACGGAGTTGGACAACCTGTTCGAACAAAGTGACATAAAGCACTATAAAAACCACAATGAAAGGGTTTTCGAAAAAGGTTCAAAATTTCATCATTAGTGATTAGAACTGTAAAAATATTTTTTTTTTTTTTTAAATTGTAATAATAATTTCAATCAAATAAAAAAAGATTCAAGATTTTAACATTTTTCGATCTCAGTCCTTAAATATATGTGGAGCTAAATACCTATAAAAATTAACCATTTACGACCGATAAAGTCCAATTTCGGGCGAACATTTGTATGAGTGCGAGGTGAAAAAATGGACTGATTTCAGCCAGTTTCAAAAGGCTTCGGGCCGAAGAAAATGTTTGTACCAAATTTTATCTAAATACTTTTTGCAGTCATATGAACTTATTTTAACATATAAGTAAATGCTTAAATCCGAAAAAATGGTCGATCAATTTGAGATAAAATATTAAAACTAATACCAATCACACACTGTTGCCTTCCACTGCGTTTGTTATAGTCGCCCATACTAAGTCCAACTAAGAAGTACTTTTATTTGAATTTTATAATGTTGGTAAATATTGTAAACTAATAACAACAATAATATTTGTGTAAATATTATCTATCATATAAACAATTAGTTGAATTAAAAATAACTTAAAAAACTAATTAGTTTAATCTTATAATTATATATTTTTAAAACAATTTGCATGTCATTATATTTCTGGCTCTGTGCGATTCTGGTTGGTATTATTATCGAAATATGATTTGTCGCTTAATTTTTATTGCGGTATTTGGACTTATCATTACGGTAAATTTTGTTAATTTGTTTTTATAACACACAATTAAATAAACACTCTTTGTAGTCCATCAATAGTGCCATGTATATGAAAGCTGTCAAAATTGAATGTTTTGGAAATTTAAAATATGTATATGATAACTATACATGCCGCCTTAAAGCTATAAATCGGTATAAAACTGTTGGAATGATGGAGGTACATACACGCGGCCAGTTGAATAATATATCGGTAAGTATGGAGATTTTACAACTTAATTATATACCTGTTTATAAAGGAAAGGAAAGGTTGCATACCTATAGAAAGTCTTTAAAAGCTTCTCAATTTTCATTTTATTTCTTATTGCTCTCATTTTTTTTCAGTTTAATGTGGGCTTCTTCGTTCGCAACAGTGCTAACATATTTAAACCGTTTTTATTCAATGTAACCAAAAATTTGTGTAGATGGTATGTTCATAGATTACCGGGAGCCTATTCAAATGTTCTAATGAAACTTTTAAAACAATTTACAAATATTAATCATTCGTGTCCTTATACGGTAGGTGTGATCAAGTGAATTTAAAATTAATTTTATTTATTTCTTATTTTCTTATTCCAGGGCCCTATAATTGCTAGAAATTTATACTTAGATGTGAGTGCAATACCGATACCGCTTCCAAAACAGTCCTATAAATTTCAATTGATTTTTTATGAAGGCTACCAGAATGTACTCGAACAAATAGGCACTGTTTTATATTATATGGATTTAATAGAGTCGCGTAATTGACGCTTGGAACAGAACTGTACCATATAATTATTAAAACGTACGATGCACAATTGGTTTAACTATAGCCCAAATGGGAATTAATTCAGGGATGACTTAGTTTTAAAACATTAGATATGTTGTTATTGATGAATATTGTCATAAAAAACCTCACTCCAAGAATGTATTGGTTACATTTTGTTTATATGTATTGGTGTTCAAATCACTATCACCACAATCCTCAACGCACATAGTCGTAAAAAAGATACCTTAATAATTATAACAAAATTGTATTACAAATATGTTTAAAAGTTCAAACATTTCTCAACCCATTTAATGTATATTTGACCAGGAATAATTTTATAATTAGTTTTTTTCTGCTTTTTATTCCATAATTTCGGCAAAAATTAAATTTATTTTAAATTTTGAATACCAAATTTTTCAAATGAGTTTTTTCAGGTTATTATCAGCAACTGTTTGTTAAAATTTCAGATCAACAGCAAATATTTGTTGAAAATATCATTCCTCTATGACTTATCTTGCCTCCAACAGGCATAGCTCGATGTTGGACGTACATAGCTCGATCTTCATTGTTATAGTTTTTATACTCTTCACCTTCGTGAAAAGGGTATATATAAATTTGTCATTCCGTTTGTAATTTCCATATTATAATTTTCCGACCTATAAAGAATATATATTTTGGATCCTTATAGAGAGCGGAGTCGATTAGGCAATGTTCGACTGTCTGTCTGTCTGTCTGTCTGTCTGTCTGTCTGTCTGTCTGTCTGTCTGTCTGTCTGTCTGTCTGTCTGTCTGTCTGTCTGTCTGTCTGTCTGTCTGTCTGTCTGTCTGTCTGTCTGTCTGTCTGTCTGTCTGTCTGTCTGTCTGTCTGTCTGTCTGTCTGTCTGTCTGTCTGTCTGTCTGTCTGTCTGTCTGTCTGTCTGTCTGTCTGTCTGTCTGTCTGTCTGTCTGTCTGTCTGTCTGTCTGTCTGTCTGTCTGTCTGTCTGTCTGTCTGTCTGTCTGTCTGTCTGTCTGTCTGTCTGTCTGTCTGTCTGTCTGTCTGTCTGTCTGTCTGTCTGTCTGTCTGTCTGTCTGTCTGTCTGTCTGAAATCAATTTTCTGAAAACACCAGATATCTTCGAAATCCAAATCTTCAATAATTCTGTCAGACATGGTTTCGAGAAGTTTGCTATTTAAAATCAGCAAAATCCGTGCATAAATAACGGAGATATTAGCAAAAATCGGAGGCAACCTCTGAAAATTTAATAAAAAATAGACAATTTATTGCATGCTTTGACAAAAAAGCAACAAAACGTATGTTTAGATGTGTGTTGGTTATTGCTTTGCGTATTTTGTTTTTGTTTTTATACCATGAGTGACAATGGTATATATAAAGAGAGAGTTGTTTATAATGAGTTCTCATATTGAGCAACTCTATCATACATAAACACCACACACACACCCAACAACAACATTCTTCAATGTGGAATTTGGTGAAATGAATAAGAATTATAAATCAAACACACATAATTTGTATGTATTTGAATGCGATTCGTTTTTTTTCACTTCTGTTGTTGTTTGTTGTTATTTTTATACCCTCCACCACCACAAGTGGTGAAAGAGGGTATATATACGTTTGTCATTCCATGTGTAACATTGAGAAATATTCATCTGAGACCCAACAAAGTATATATATTATTGATCCTTATGAAATTCTAAGTCGATTGAGCAATGTCCGTCTGTCCGTCTGTCTGTCTGTGTAAAACACTCTCATGTCCAAAATACATAAGCAAAATTAATGAAATGCATACCAAAGTGTTTATAATTTTTCTAAGCAGTTTGGTATTGAAAATCAGCAAAATCGAATTGGTAGAACCAGGGCTATGGATCAAAATGTAAGACAACCTCCAAAAATTTTGATAATTTTCACATGATTTTTTGTGACTTTGGGTAAATTCATTGTAGAGAATACCATGAAATTTTGCACTCATTATTGATATGATAAAAGGAAAAAATCTGTCAAAAATGGAAAGAATCGGTTCATAGTTTCTCGTAGCCCCCATACAAATTTCTTCCCGAAATATGGTATATAAATGGCCATAGAATTGCAGTATCCATACAAAATTCAGCACAACTATGTTTCGTGCAAACAGAAATCGCGAGACCAATTTTTTTTTGGATCGGGCACTATTTGACCCTAGCTCCCATATAAAGTTTACTTCCGAAATTAATTTAAATACACTTAAATATCTTATATATATCGGTGTCAGGTTGAACTTCAACTTGCATAATCCCCATGCACATGAAAATCGTTGTAGGGAATTTCATGAAGATCAGCCCATAACTGGTTATAGCTCCCATATAAGGACCCAATTCTAAAAACCACATTAATTTTCATAAATATCTGAAAAATATCGTTATCGAATTAAAATTTTATAGAGATCGGTAGTATTTATTCGCAAATGATACTACTAGATTCTGTGAATATCGGTTCTTATTTGACCATAGCTCCCATATAAGGTCCATTTCCGAAAATTACTTAAATACTAATAAATCTCTTATTAAAGACTCTATCTGAATAAAATTTCAAATAAATATTTCCCTTATATATGAAAATCGATGTGTTGAATTTTATGAAGATCGGCCCATAATTGGTTATAGCTCCCATATAAGGACCACTTCCGAAAACCACATCAACCTCTATAAATATTTTAAATATATGGATATCGAACTAAAATTGTATTCGGATCAACATATTGTATTCAAACATTATACTACTGGGTTTTGTGAATATCGGTCCATATTTGACTATAGCACCCACATTAGCTCCATTTCCGATAATCACTAAATACCCATAAAACTCTTGCAAATAATCTTATGGAGAAAAATATCAAGCAAACTAGGCCTCAAATACATAGAAATCACGTTATATCTTACAAATAAGTCGTACATCCAAAAAATACATTAACGCATATATACACTCATATCGGTAAAAAATTTAAAAGTTTCAACTAGACTTGTTGACTGTGGGTTCATAAATATATATAAGTTATTACACGTTGGATACCTTTAACCGAGTACACGACTTTCTGAAATATCACACAACGTTTCACGTGTTCTGACCAAATATTCGGTCCTGTAAATAAAACGACGTGGTTGATTGTCAAAATGTGACTGACTTTATTATTCATTTCTGTTTTGTCATTAATACTTATTACTAATTGGCGCTGCCAGACAATAAGAATTATTATAAGTTATTTACAAATTCGTTATTTACAAGTTCCCAATTGGGATTTTAGCATGATATGTTAGGAGGATGCTAACTTCCCCCCTTCTTAAAAGCGTAACGTCCCGTTGCGATAAACATGTATTTAACAATTGTTTCTAAAAAAATTGAATTTAAATTTTAATTTTATATTCAAGTGTAAATAAAAAAAAAAAAAAAAATCATAATCTTATGCTTTTATGTAATTCAATAATAAATTGAAAAATTAAAAATAAAAAAAACATTCATTTATCATTTATAATAACTAAACTAAACACATTTTAAATAATGTAAAGAAAAAAATTAAACAATTTATGCAATTAATAATAATTATTGATAAGGTATTAAGTTGAATAGTTTACAAGATTTCATTTATGCTTTTTGTTAATTATGTATTTATGTTTTTTTATTTATTCATTTTTAAGAATGCTTAATTTTTTACTTTTGTTGTCTGTATATTGTTTGATTTATTTAATTGTGTTTTATGCTAAAATTTAGGATAATTTTATATTTAATTGAGTATAATTTTTAAGTAACTTGTTTGTAGTTAAATAAATTTTTACTATTTACATACTTATAGTTAATTTTCTTAAAGTTTTGTAATTTTCAATTCTTTATTTTAGTTTAATTTAACTGAAATTCTAGTAAGTTTCCCGATTTTTATAAATATTTTTGTAAGTTTGTGTGGTATAGACAAATACACATAGTAAATATTACCAGTAAAAGTTACTACATTAACATCAATTATAATTAAGAATGATATTCAAATTGATATTTGGAACTTAAAATATACTTAGAAATTACAATATTGGCATTGACAATAAAATCAGTATGTTTGATAATTATATAGATGTTATTGATCTTATCTTATATTATTTTTATGTACTCTCTTACCATCTATCAAAACTTCTGTTCCTAAATCTTTTTCAACAATCTTTTCCAAATAAACTTTTTCAAATTTGTTGCCTAATCTTTTGTTCCTACGAACAAATACTATATCGCCCTCGCTAAATGATCGTTTTGCAATTTCCAATTTTGTTTCAATTCTTGCCTGCGCAGCTACAATTTTCTCATATATAGTTTTAAAGATATCTGCATTAAATTGTTGAATAATATCAATTGGTTTTGCTTGAGTAATAGAGTGGATAGTGTTATTATATTTAATGGTAGCGACCAGTATTAAATCAGAAACATCGGTTATATCGCACTGTGCTTTAACACACCTTGCTATTTCAAGCAAAGTCGAGTGGAACCTTTCCACTTGGCCATTACTTTCGCTATGTAGAGGAGGCACAAAAAATTGCTCTATCTCAAAGATATCTCTAAGCATATTCTTAATTGTATTCGATTGAAAAGATTTCTCATTATCAGAGACTAACAGTTTCGTATTTTTAAAATTGTTCAAAATTTGTAAAAGTCCAGTTTTAACATCAA